>OU426990.1:74338569-75704994 GCA_911387755.1 Chrysotoxum bicinctum
AATTTTTTTTCCACAGTTTGGGTAATCACATCTTCACATTCAATGTCATCTGGTTCTGGCATACACTGCAAGGGAGTGTAATAACCAAACTTTTTTGAATTAACGTCTTGAGAATTCATTTTACGGGTTTTCGTGTTGAAAGACAAAATGTCTTCAACAGAAGAAGGTGATCGATGTCTTTTATGAATTTTTACTTTTATTTTTGTACCGCACAGGTGAGAACGTCTGATCAGATCAGATAGCCGATTAGTGCTGATAATAGTTTGTAATAAATAAACAAGAACATCAATTAAACATCATTTTTGAATATCTTACATCACATTTAAATCATATTAATTAAACAATAGTTTGTATCACATACATAAATCGTCCGACTAAAATAAATTGTTATAGTTTTTAGCCATATTTTTCTCTCAAAATTTTTATCTAGATCCTTATCTGAAATCAAGACATGCTTGGAAATTTGACTCTCGGACATTTGTTCCCTAATCGAAAACGATGACACTTTCGAATTGTCTTCTTCTTCTTCCTTTGCTTCGGCGCTGTTATGATCTCGATGTCGAGGGGATCATAACTCTCCCACGCATCTGCTTCACACTAGTGATCCGCCTGTGGGGTTCGCCGGGTTGACCTCAGAAATCGGCGGCAAGCCTCCCGGTTTTGTATTGTTCCATTTCTGAGGCCAACTGAATGCTGGTGTTTTTGCATTTGTTTGTACCAGGAGTGTTTAGGCCTACCTTTCTTTTTATTCCGAATTGGAACGTTGTATGATATTGCCTTTTTGACGGGGTTCTCAGGATCTCTCCTTTGAACATGGCAATACCAACTGAGTCGGTTGTGTTCAATTTTTTGGGAAATGGTATTCTTAACATGAAGGCTTCCTCGGATCTTAGTACTTCTAATTCGATCAAGCTTTGTAACTCCTGCTGTCATACGAAGCATCTTCATCTCAGCTGCCGTTAGCTTACTCTCATACTTTTTGTACATTGTCCAATATTGTGAACCGTATGTGAGTGCTAGACGCACAACTGAAGTGTAGAGCTTTCCTTTCAGCTTAGGGGGCATTTTTCGGTCACAGAAGATAGCAGCATTTTCCCGCCACTTCATCCACCCTACGCTTACGCGATGAATGATATCGTCATCACAAGTAGCTTCGTTATTTATCATAGACCCCAGATATTTAAACTTTTCACACTTGGGAATTGTATTTCATAAAAACCTTTAAGATCTCTGGATAATGTTTTAAGCTATCCAAACTTCTGCTTGTATAGTTGAAATAATTTAACACTTGCGTATCAACTTCATTCTCCGAACCGAAATCAAAAAACAAATCAGAACGTGATTGAACATTGAGTATTCCTTCTTTTGTGTCTAATGGTCGTGTTTTAGGAAGTTCTTCTTGTACAGCTGCCTTGAATGCTTTTAGCATATTTACCTGGAAATTCAGGTCGACACAAGGAAGCCATCTATTTTTGAATTCTGTATGTGAAAATGCTGCTATTGCCGCTTCAACGGCTTCATCAGTTTCGAATTTGTAGAAACTCTGGAATTTCTCACTGACCATATTTTCAATTGCTAAAACCAAAGAACTGCAATAGGTCCATTCTCTTTCGAGAAGTTTATTCAAATGTCTCCGTAGTGCTAGAAGCGTATGCAACAATGAACCAAATAGACTGTGTTTGGATAAGATAATGGATAAGATTTACAAAATAACTGTAATAAATTCAAGGTTTATTTGAACTTACTTACTTTTGTGATATAAATTTGTTATTACTTGCGACTTATAGGTACTATATAAGGCAAGTTATGCATTCGTAAAAAAAAAATCGAACTCGAGATTTTGATTAAAGTTGACATTACGATGATAGCGAAGACTAAAAAGGTGGGTCTCGCAATTCTGTGTGTCTGTCTGTCTGTCGGTTCGGCTGAAGCCTAAACGGCTCAGCCGATTTTCTTCAAATTTGGTAGATATGGGTTTTGATTTTTTCCCCCCACACGTTTTTTTCTTTTTTTTTAAGACCAAAAATAACGGTACCTGCCATACGAATTTTTTTTCGAAATTTTATAAATATTTTTTTTTCTCAAAAACTGTTCGAAAGATTTTAAAAACAAAAATAAAAAAAAGATTCGTTTAGTTAAAGCTAGGTAATGGTTAAAAAAATTCCGAAAAATGGTTATTGAGGGTACCCCCCATGGAACCATTTTTTTTGTTTTTGATTTTATCAAAAACTTTACAACCGATTTTGATTATTTTTTTTTGCTAAAGCTTCCCAAACACATTAATAGAATTGTGTATTCAAATTTTCAAAAAAAAAGTTTTTGGATTTAAAAAAAAAAAATCAAAATTCTTTTTCTAAAACTCAATATTTCGAAAACCCCAAGCTTGATTTTTTTTAAACTTGATAAATAAAATTTTCTCAATATAATCTGCAAGATGTGAAAAAAAAAAATTATTACCTAAAAATAAAGGCACCTACCATACAAATGCTAAAAAATTAAAAGAATGGTTTTCAAAAATCGTATTTTTCTCGAAAACGGCGCCTAGAATTTTAATAAAATTTTTTTCTTTCAATTAATTTTCACGATCTTTAATTTAATAAAAAAAAAATTTAAATTAAGATATTAGAGCTTGTACCTTCCATAGAACCATTTTTTCGAATTTTGAATTTCTCATTATCCACATAACGGATCTTAATGAATTTTTTTATAGGGAAGCTTCTAAAAAGTATAAAACACATTTTTTTTTTTTTATAATCTACACACGCTCAAGGGAATATGATTACCCTTCAAAAAAAAAATCTATTTTTTCTTTTTTTTTGAAAATTTGATATCTCCGAAACGGCTTAATATTTCTTTTTGTAAATTTAATTTTTATTCGAACAATAATAAAATCTTTTGATTGGCGTACCAAAATTTTTTCTTAAAAACCCTTTAATAGGTTTGTATATGAAAGCTTTTTTTAAGTAATTACTACAACGACTTATAATTTTTGTTCTTGCATAAATTCATATTTGCATAGCATTCTGTTTTTGTCTTTTACTACTAAAAGAATTTAAAAACTTAATTTTATCCTTATGAACAGTTTTCTCCAATAACATTCGTTTTAAAAATTCCTAGTCTATTGCATAGGAGCAAGTTCGTGCAACCCAGTCGTGCATTTTATTATTTTAAGTTTAAGTCGAATATTTCTTAAGTTTTCTTTAACTTTTTATTTGAAATGTTACTTTTTAGTTCGAAATACGTATCAATTATAGAGAAAAATATTAAGTTTTTTTTTAACATTACTATCGATTGTTTGAAGGAATTGATGTTTAAGCTAAGAGGTGCTTACTTACTTTTGTGATTCACTGTATTACTATAAAACATCTTTAACTAGCTAGCTTAAGCTTATTCTTATTCACAAAAAATCCAACTTTTACTTAAAAATCCAAGTTTTAGATTTAGCTTTTTTTATTAATCTTTGTGGATTTTTGTTTTTTCTACAAAACCATGAATATACTCGTAATATAACAAAAGTGCCCTGTATTATACTTCCAATAAAATTATAATAATAATAATATTATAACAAAAGTATTAATTTTGAGTTTCATTGATAAGTTAAATAAAAATTATATTAAAAAGTTCTTTTATTCAGTAAAAAAAAATTATACTCGTATCACTGTTCAAAAGTGCCCCTTCCAAGTTCAAAACTGCCCATGCAAACTGCAACTACATGGGGCACTTTTGAACATAAGAGCCTATATTGGTTGAAGATAAAAATTCAATATAAATATTTCTTTAAATGGACCAAATATTTTTCTAAATTGAACGTCAATACCACTGTTCCATGTGAGTAAAATATCAGCCCAATTGCTCGAATATCGTATTTTAGGTTTTATCAGACTGGAAAACAAAAAGTGTTCAAATGTGCCCACCAGTGTTCAAATGTGTTCACAGAGTACAGTTCTTAGTGAAAACAGCAATGCCGAATTTGCCCCGGCTTACCATACTATACCAGAGGTCTGTCAGTTCTCTATTGAGAATTGAAAGCTGCAACCCGTTACGAGCCTTGGTTGCGGAAATATCTCCATCCGCATCCGATGACTTTTTTAGATTTGGGTCAATTTTCAGTAAAATCACTTTGGGTGACCATATTTCGATAACCAGACCTCGCAGAACCTTCTGGTTTTCACCCGTGAATAGCTCTTACAAAATTGACTAGAAATTTTGGAAACCGCAACCTTTTACAAGGTTTGGTTTCGGAAATATCGCCACCCAAGCACATTGTTAGGTAGTGAAAGCTCAAAAATCTGTGGAATCAGTGAAATCAATTTGGATGGCCATATTTCGCTAACCAGACCACGCAGGACGATTTGGCTTACAGGTGTGTGTAGGTATTGAACAGACCTTTCGTTTGATGTATATCTTGATGGGATTGGTGAACTTCGAAAAAATAATGATTTTTATAGACAAGTGGTTAGTCCATGATTTTTCCCAAAATTAATTAAAAAAAAAAATTTTGAGTTTGGCACATCCATGGAAAGGTCTGTTAATTCTCTATTCAGAATTGAAAACCGCAACGCGTTACGAGCCTTGGTTGCGGAAATATCTCCATCCGCATCCGATGACTTTTTTAGATTTGGGTCAATTTTCAGTAAAATCACTTTGGGTGACCATATTTCGATAACCAGACCTCGCAGAACCTTCTGGTTTTCAGCCGTGAATAGCTCTTACAAAATTGACTAGAAATTTTGGAAACCGCAACCCTTTACAAGGTTTGGTTTCGGAAATATCGCCACCCAAGCACATTGTTAGGTAGTGAAAGCTCAAAAATCTGTGGAATCAGTGAAATCACTTTGGATGGCCATATTTCGCTAACCAGACCACGCAGGACGATTTGGCTTACAGGTGTGTGTAGGTATTGAACAGACCTTTCGTTTGATGTATATCTCGATGGGATTGGTGAACTTCGAAAAAATAATGATTTTTATAGACAAGTGGTTAGTCCATGATTTTTCCCAAAATTAATTGAAAAAAAAAATTTTGAGTTTGGCACATCCATGGAAAGGTCCGTTAATTCTCTATTCAGAATTGAAAACCGCAACGCGTTACGAGCCTTGGTTGCGGAAATATCTCCATCCGCATCCGATGACTTTTTTAGATTTGGGTCAATTTTCAGTAAAATCACTTTGGGTGGCCATATTTCGCTAACCAGACCACGCAGGACGATTTGGCTTACAGGTGTGTGTAGGTATTGAACAGACCTTTCGTTTGATGTATATCTCGATGGGATTGGTGAACTTCGAAAAAATAATGATTTTTATAGACAAGTGGTTAGTCCATGATTTTTCCCAAAATTAATTGAAAAAAAAAATTTTGAGTTTGGCACATCCATGGAAAGGTCTGTTAATTCTCTATTCAGAATTGAAAACCGCAACGCGTTACGAGCCTTGGTTGCGGAAATATCTCCATCCGCATCCGATGACTTTTTTAGATTTGGGTCAATTTTCAGTAAAATCACTTTGGGTGGCCATATTTCGCTAACCAGACCACGCAGGACGATTTGGCTTACAGGTGTGTGTAGGTATTGAACAGACCTTTCGTTTGATGTATATCTCGATGGGATTGGTGAACTTCGAAAAAATAATGATTTTTATAGACAAGTGGTTAGTCCATGATTTTTCCCAAAATTAATTGAAAAAAAAAATTTTGAGTTTGGCACATCCATGGAAAGGTCTGTTAATTCTCTATTCAGAATTGAAAACCGCAACGCGTTACGAGCCTTGGTTGCGGAAATATCTCCATCCGCATCCGATGACTTTTTTAGATTTGGGTCAATTTTCAGTAAAATCACTTTGGGTGGCCATATTTCGCTAACCAGACCAAGCAGGACGATTTGGCTTACAGGTGTGTGTAGGTATTGAACAGACCTTTCGTTTGATGTATATCACGATGGGATTGGTGAACTTCGAAAAAATAATGATTTTTATAGACAAGTGGTTAGTCCATGATTTTTCCCAAAATTAATTGAAAAAAAAAATTTTGAGTTTGGCACATCCATGGAAAGGTCTGTTAATTCTCTATTCAGAATTGAAAACCGCAACGCGTTACGAGCCTTGGTTGCGGAAATATCTCCATCCGCATCCGATGACTTTTTTAGATTTGGGTCAATTTTCAGTAAAATCACTTTGGGTGACCATATTTCGATAACCAGACCTCGCAGAACCTTCTGGTTTTCACCCGTGAATAGCTCTTACAAAATTGACTAGACATTTTGGAAACCGCAACCCTTTACAAGGTTTGGTTTCGGAAATATCGCCACCCAAGCACATTGTTAGGTAGTGAAAGCTCAAAAATCTGTGGAATCAGTGAAATCACTTTGGATGGCCATATTTCGCTAACCAGACCACGCAGGACGATTTGGCTTACAGGTGTGTGTAGGTATTGAACAGACCTTTCGTTTGATGTATATCTCGATGGGATTGGTGAACTTCGAAAAAATAATGATTTTTATAGACAAGTGGTGTTAGTCCATGATTTTTCCCAAAATTAATTGAAAAAAAAAATTTTGAGTTTGGCACATCCATGGAAAGGTCTGTTAATTCTCTATTCAGAATTGAAAACCGCAACGCGTTACGAGCCTTGGTTGCGGAAATATCTCCATCCGCATCCGATGACTTTTTTAGATTTGGGTCAATTTTCAGTAAAATCACTTTGGGTGGCCATATTTCGCTAACCAGACCACGCAGGACGATTTGGCTTACAGGTGTGTGTAGGTATTGAACAGACCTTTCGTTTGATGTATATCTCGATGGGATTGGTGAACTTCGAAAAAATAATGATTTTTATAGACAAGTGGTTAGTCCATGATTTTTCCCAAAATTAATTGAAAAAAAAAATTTTGAGTTTGGCACATCCATGGAAAGGTCTGTTAATTCTCTATTCAGAATTGAAAACCGCAACGCGTTACGAGCCTTGGTTGCGGAAATATCTCCATCCGCATCCGATGACTTTTTTAGATTTGGGTCAATTTTCAGTAAAATCACTTTGGGTGGCCATATTTCGCTAACCAGACCACGCAGGACGATTTGGCTTACAGGTGTGTGTAGGTATTGAACAGACCTTTCGTTTGATGTATATCTCGATGGGATTGGTGAACTTCGAAAAAATAATGATTTTTATAGACAAGTGGTTAGTCCATGATTTTTCCCAAAATTAATTGAAAAAAAAAATTTTGAGTTTGGCACATCCATGGAAAGGTCTGTTAATTCTCTATTCAGAATTGAAAACCGCAACGCGTTACGAGCCTTGGTTGCGGAAATATCTCCATCCGCATCCGATGACTTTTTTAGATTTGGGTCAATTTTCAGTAAAATCACTTTGGGTGGCCATATTTCGCTAACCAGACCACGCAGGACGATTTGGCTTACAGGTGTGTGTAGGTATTGAACAGACCTTTCGTTTGATGTATATCTCGATGGGATTGGTGAACTTCGAAAAAATAATGATTTTTATAGACAAGTGGTTAGTCCATGATTTTTCCCAAAATTAATTGAAAAAAAAAATTTTGAGTTTGGCACATCCATGGAAAGGTCTGTTAATTCTCTATTCAGAATTGAAAACCGCAACGCGTTACGAGCCTTGGTTGCGGAAATATCTCCATCCGCATCCGATGACTTTTTTAGATTTGGGTCAATTTTCAGTAAAATCACTTTGGGTGGCCATATTTCGCTAACCAGACCAAGCAGGACGATTTGGCTTACAGGTGTGTGTAGGTATTGAACAGACCTTTCGTTTGATGTATATCACGATGGGATTGGTGAACTTCGAAAAAATAATGATTTTTATAGACAAGTGGTTAGTCCATGATTTTTCCCAAAATTAATTGAAAAAAAAAATTTTGAGTTTGGCACATCCATGGAAAGGTCTGTTAATTCTCTATTCAGAATTGAAAACCGCAACGCGTTACGAGCCTTGGTTGCGGAAATATCTCCATCCGCATCCGATGACTTTTTTAGATTTGGGTCAATTTTCAGTAAAATCACTTTGGGTGACCATATTTCGATAACCAGACCTCGCAGAACCTTCTGGTTTTCACCCGTGAATAGCTCTTACAAAATTGACTAGAAATTTTGGAAACCGCAACCCTTTACAAGGTTTGGTTTCGGAAATATCGCCACCCAAGCACATTGTTAGGTAGTGAAAGCTCAAAAATCTGTGGAATCAGTGAAATCACTTTGGATGGCCATATTTCGCTAACCAGACCACGCAGGACGATTTGGCTTACAGGTGTGTGTAGGTATTGAACAGACCTTTCGTTTGATGTATATCTCGATGGGATTGGTGAACTTCGAAAAAATAATGATTTTTATAGACAAGTGGTTAGTCCATGATTTTTCCCAAAATTAATTGAAAAAAAAAATTTTGAGTTTGGCACATCCATGGAAAGGTCTGTTAATTCTCTATTCAGAATTGAAAACCGCAACGCGTTACGAGCCTTGGTTGCGGAAATATCTCCATCCGCATCCGATGACTTTTTTAGATTTGGGTCAATTTTCAGTAAAATCACTTTGGGTGACCATATTTCGATAACCAGACCTCGCAGAACCTTCTGGTTTTCACCCGTGAATAGCTCTTACAAAATTGACTAGAAATTTTGGAAACCGCAACCCTTTACAAGGTTTGGTTTCGGAAATATCGCCACCCAAGCACATTGTTAGGTAGTGAAAGCTCAAAAATCTGTGGAATCAGTGAAATCACTTTGGATGGCCATATTTCGCTAACCAGACCACGCAGGACGATTTGGCTTACAGGTGTGTGTAGGTATTGAACAGACCTTTCGTTTGATGTATATCTCGATGGGATTGGTGAACTTCGAAAAAATAATGATTTTTATAGACAAGTGGTTAGTCCATGATTTTTCCCAAAATTAATTGAAAAAAAAAATTTTGAGTTTGGCACATCCATGGAAAGGTCTGTTAATTCTCTATTCAGAATTGAAAACCGCAACGCGTTACGAGCCTTGGTTGCGGAAATATCTCCATCCGCATCCGATGACTTTTTTAGATTTGGGTCAATTTTCAGTAAAATCACTTTGGGTGGCCATATTTCGCTAACCAGACCACGCAGGACGATTTGGCTTACAGGTGTGTGTAGGTATTGAACAGACCTTTCGTTTGATGTATATCTCGATGGGATTGGTGAACTTCGAAAAAATAATGATTTTTATAGACAAGTGGTTAGTCCATGATTTTTCCCAAAATTAATTGAAAAAAAAAATTTTGAGTTTGGCACATCCATGGAAAGGTCTGTTAATTCTCTATTCAGAATTGAAAACCGCAACGCGTTACGAGCCTTGGTTGCGGAAATATCTCCATCCGCATCCGATGACTTTTTTAGATTTGGGTCAATTTTCAGTAAAATCACTTTGGGTGGCCATATTTCGCTAACCAGACCACGCAGGACGATTTGGCTTACAGGTGTGTGTAGGTATTGAACAGACCTTTCGTTTGATGTATATCTCGATGGGATTGGTGAACTTCGAAAAAATAATGATTTTTATAGACAAGTGGTTAGTCCATGATTTTTCCCAAAATTAATTGAAAAAAAAAATTTTGAGTTTGGCACATCCATGGAAAGGTCTGTTAATTCTCTATTCAGAATTGAAAACCGCAACGCGTTACGAGCCTTGGTTGCGGAAATATCTCCATCCGCATCCGATGACTTTTTTAGATTTGGGTCAATTTTCAGTAAAATCACTTTGGGTGGCCATATTTCGCTAACCAGACCACGCAGGACGATTTGGCTTACAGGTGTGTGTAGGTATTGAACAGACCTTTCGTTTGATGTATATCTCGATGGGATTGGTGAACTTCGAAAAAATAATGATTTTTATAGACAAGTGGTTAGTCCATGATTTTTCCCAAAATTAATTGAAAAAAAAAATTTTGAGTTTGGCACATCCATGGAAAGGTCTGTTAATTCTCTATTCAGAATTGAAAACCGCAACGCGTTACGAGCCTTGGTTGCGGAAATATCTCCATCCGCATCCGATGACTTTTTTAGATTTGGGTCAATTTTCAGTAAAATCACTTTGGGTGGCCATATTTCGCTAACCAGACCAAGCAGGACGATTTGGCTTACAGGTGTGTGTAGGTATTGAACAGACCTTTCGTTTGATGTATATCACGATGGGATTGGTGAACTTCGAAAAAATAATGATTTTTATAGACAAGTGGTTAGTCCATGATTTTTCCCAAAATTAATTGAAAAAAAAAATTTTGAGTTTGGCACATCCATGGAAAGGTCTGTTAATTCTCTATTCAGAATTGAAAACCGCAACGCGTTACGAGCCTTGGTTGCGGAAATATCTCCATCCGCATCCGATGACTTTTTTAGATTTGGGTCAATTTTCAGTAAAATCACTTTGGGTGACCATATTTCGATAACCAGACCTCGCAGAACCTTCTGGTTTTCACCCGTGAATAGCTCTTACAAAATTGACTAGAAATTTTGGAAACCGCAACCCTTTACAAGGTTTGGTTTCGGAAATATCGCCACCCAAGCACATTGTTAGGTAGTGAAAGCTCAAAAATCTGTGGAATCAGTGAAATCACTTTGGATGGCCATATTTCGCTAACCAGACCACGCAGGACGATTTGGCTTACAGGTGTGTGTAGGTATTGAACAGACCTTTCGTTTGATGTATATCTCGATGGGATTGGTGAACTTCGAAAAAATAATGATTTTTATAGACAAGTGGTTAGTCCATGATTTTTCCCAAAATTAATTGAAAAAAAAAATTTTGAGTTTGGCACATCCATGGAAAGGTCTGTTAATTCTCTATTCAGAATTGAAAACCGCAACGCGTTACGAGCCTTGGTTGCGGAAATATCTCCATCCGCATCCGATGACTTTTTTAGATTTGGGTCAATTTTCAGTAAAATCACTTTGGGTGACCATATTTCGATAACCAGACCTCGCAGAACCTTCTGGTTTTCACCCGTGAATAGCTCTTACAAAATTGACTAGAAATTTTGGAAACCGCAACCCTTTACAAGGTTTGGTTTCGGAAATATCGCCACCCAAGCACATTGTTAGGTAGTGAAAGCTCAAAAATCTGTGGAATCAGTGAAATCACTTTGGATGGCCATATTTCGCTAACCAGACCACGCAGGACGATTTGGCTTACAGGTGTGTGTAGGTATTGAACAGACCTTTCGTTTGATGTATATCTCGATGGGATTGGTGAACTTCGAAAAAATAATGATTTTTATAGACAAGTGGTTAGTCCATGATTTTTCCCAAAATTAATTGAAAAAAAAAATTTTGAGTTTGGCACATCCATGGAAAGGTCTGTTAATTCTCTATTCAGAATTGAAAACCGCAACGCGTTACGAGCCTTGGTTGCGGAAATATCTCCATCCGCATCCGATGACTTTTTTAGATTTGGGTCAATTTTCAGTAAAATCACTTTGGGTGGCCATATTTCGCTAACCAGACCACGCAGGACGATTTGGCTTACAGGTGTGTGTAGGTATTGAACAGACCTTTCGTTTGATGTATATCTCGATGGGATTGGTGAACTTCGAAAAAATAATGATTTTTATAGACAAGTGGTTAGTCCATGATTTTTCCCAAAATTAATTGAAAAAAAAAATTTTGAGTTTGGCACATCCATGGAAAGGTCTGTTAATTCTCTATTCAGAATTGAAAACCGCAACGCGTTACGAGCCTTGGTTGCGGAAATATCTCCATCCGCATCCGATGACTTTTTTAGATTTGGGTCAATTTTCAGTAAAATCACTTTGGGTGGCCATATTTCGCTAACCAGACCAAGCAGGACGATTTGGCTTACAGGTGTGTGTAGGTATTGAACAGACCTTTCGTTTGATGTATATCACGATGGGATTGGTGAACTTCGAAAAAATAATGATTTTTATAGACAAGTGGTTAGTCCATGATTTTTCCCAAAATTAATTGAAAAAAAAAATTTTGAGTTTGGCACATCCATGGAAAGGTCTGTTAATTCTCTATTCAGAATTGAAAACCGCAACGCGTTACGAGCCTTGGTTGCGGAAATATCTCCATCCGCATCCGATGACTTTTTTAGATTTGGGTCAATTTTCAGTAAAATCACTTTGGGTGACCATATTTCGATAACCAGACCTCGCAGAACCTTCTGGTTTTCACCCGTGAATAGCTCTTACAAAATTGACTAGAAATTTTGGAAACCGCAACCCTTTACAAGGTTTGGTTTCGGAAATATCGCCACCCAAGCACATTGTTAGGTAGTGAAAGCTCAAAAATCTGTGGAATCAGTGAAATCACTTTGGATGGCCATATTTCGCTAACCAGACCACGCAGGACGATTTGGCTTACAGGTGTGTGTAGGTATTGAACAGACCTTTCGTTTGATGTATATCTCGATGGGATTGGTGAACTTCGAAAAAATAATGATTTTTATAGACAAGTGGTTAGTCCATGATTTTTCCCAAAATTAATTGAAAAAAAAAATTTTGAGTTTGGCACATCCATGGAAAGGTCTGTTAATTCTCTATTCAGAATTGAAAACCGCAACGCGTTACGAGCCTTGGTTGCGGAAATATCTCCATCCGCATCCGATGACTTTTTTAGATTTGGGTCAATTTTCAGTAAAATCACTTTGGGTGGCCATATTTCGCTAACCAGACCACGCAGGACGATTTGGCTTACAGGTGTGTGTAGGTATTGAACAGACCTTTCGTTTGATGTATATCTCGATGGGATTGGTGAACTTCGAAAAAATAATGATTTTTATAGACAAGTGGTTAGTCCATGATTTTTCCCAAAATTAATTGAAAAAAAAAATTTTGAGTTTGGCACATCCATGGAAAGGTCTGTTAATTCTCTATTCAGAATTGAAAACCGCAACGCGTTACGAGCCTTGGTTGCGGAAATATCTCCATCCGCATCCGATGACTTTTTTAGATTTGGGTCAATTTTCAGTAAAATCACTTTGGGTGGCCATATTTCGCTAACCAGACCACGCAGGACGATTTGGCTTACAGGTGTGTGTAGGTATTGAACAGACCTTTCGTTTGATGTATATCTCGATGGGATTGGTGAACTTCGAAAAAATAATGATTTTTATAGACAAGTGGTTAGTCCATGATTTTTCCCAAAATTAATTGAAAAAAAAAATTTTGAGTTTGGCACATCCATGGAAAGGTCTGTAAATTCTCTATTCAGAATTGAAAACCGCAACGCGTTACGAGCCTTGGTTGCGGAAATATCTCCATCCGCATCCGATGACTTTTTTAGATTTGGGTCAATTTTCAGTAAAATCACTTTGGGTGACCATATTTCGATAACCAGACCTCGCAGAACCTTCTGGTTTTCACCCGTGAATAGCTCTTACAAAATTGACTAGAAATTTTGGAAACCGCAACCCTTTACAAGGTTTGGTTTCGGAAATATCGCCACCCAAGCACATTGTTAGGTAGTGAAAGCTCAAAAATCTGTGGAATCAGTGAAATCACTTTGGATGGCCATATTTCGCTAACCAGACCACGCAGGACGATTTGGCTTACAGGTGTGTGTAGGTATTGAACAGACCTTTCGTTTGATGTATATCTCGATGGGATTGGTGAACTTCGAAAAAATAATGATTTTTATAGACAAGTGGTTAGTCCATGATTTTTCCCAAAATTAATTGAAAAAAAAAATTTTAAGTTTGGCACATCCATGGAAAGGTCTGTTAATTCTCTATTCAGAATTGAAAACCGCAACGCGTTACGAGCCTTGGTTGCGGAAATATCTCCATCCGCATCCGATGACTTTTTTAGATTTGGGTCAATTTTCAGTAAAATCACTTTGGGTGGCCATATTTCGCTAACCAGACCACGCAGGACGATTTGGCTTACAGGTGTGTGTAGGTATTGAACAGACCTTTCGTTTGATGTATATCTCGATGGGATTGGTGAACTTCGAAAAAATAATGATTTTTATAGGCACATCCATGGAAAGGTCTGTTAATTCTCTATTCAGAATTGAAAACCGCAACGCGTTACGAGCCTTGGTTGCGGAAATATCTCCATCCGCATCCGATGACTTTTTTAGATTTGGGTCAATTTTCAGTAAAATCACTTTGGGTGGCCATATTTCGATAACCAGACCTCGCAGAACCTTCTGGTTTTCACCCGTGAATAGCTCTTACAAAATTGACTAGAAATTTTGGAAACCGCAACCTTTTACAAGGTTTGGTTTCGGAAATATCGCCACCCAAGCACATTGTTAGGTAGTGAAAGCTCAAAAATCTGTGGAATCAGTGAAATCACTTTGGATGGCCATATTTCGCTAACCAGACCACGCAGGACGATTTGGCTTACAGGTGTGTGTAGGTATTGAACAGACCTTTCGTTTGATGTATATCTCGATGGGATTGGTGAACTTCGAAAAAATAATGATTTTTATAGACAAGTGGTTAGTCCATGATTTTTCCCAAAATTAATTGAAAAAAAAAATTTTGAGTTTGGCACATCCATGGAAAGGTCTGTTAATTCTCTATTCAGAATTGAAAACCGCAACGCGTTACGAGCCTTGGTTGCGGAAATATCTCCATCCGCATCCGATGACTTTTTTAGATTTGGGTCAATTTTCAGTAAAATCACTTTGGGTGGCCATATTTCGCTAACCAGACCACGCAGGATGATTTGGCTTACAGGTGTGTGTAGGTATTGAACAGACCTTTCGTTTGATGTATATCTCGATGGGATTGGTGAACTTCGAAAAAAATAATGATTTTTATAGACAAGTGGTCCATGATTTTTCCCAAAATTAATTGAAAAAAAAAAAATTTGAGTTTGGCACATCCATGGAAAGGTCTGTTAATTCTCTATTCAGAATTGAAAACCGCAACGCGTTACGAGCCTTGGTTGCGGAAATATCTCCATCCGCATCCGATGACTTTTTTAGATTTGGGTCAATTTTCAGTAAAATCACTTTGGGTGACAAGTGGTCCATGATTTTTCCCAAAATTAATTGAAAAAAAAAAATTTGAGTTTGGCACATCCATGGAAAGGTCTGTTAATTCTCTATTCAGAATTGAAAACCGCAACGCGTTACGAGCCTTGGTTGCGGAAATATCTCCATCCGCATCCGATGACTTTTTTAGATTTGGGTCAATTTTCAGTAAAATCACTTTGGGTGGCCATATTTCGCTAACCAGACCACGCAGGACGATTTGGCTTACAGGTGTGTGTAGGTATTGAACAGACCTTTCGTTTGATGTATATCTCGATGGGATTGGTGAACTTCGAAAAAACCTTCTGGTTTTCACCCGTGAATAGCTCTTACAAAATTGACTAGAAATTTTGGAAACCGCAACCTTTTACAAGGTTTGGTTTCGGAAATATCGCCACCCAAGCACATTGTTAGGTAGTGAAAGCTCAAAAATCTGTGGAATCAGTGAAATCACTTTGGATGGCCATATTTCGCTAACCAGACCACGCAGGACGATTTGGCTTACAGGTGTGTGTAGGTATTGAACAGACCTTTCGTTTGATGTATATCTCGATGGGATTGGTGAACTTCGAAAAAATAATGATTTTTATAGACAAGTGGTTAGTCCATGATTTTTCCCAAAATTAATTGAAAAAAAAAAATTTGAGTTTGGCACATCCATGGAAAGGTCTGTTAATTCTCTATTCAGAATTGAAAACCGCAACGCGTTACGAGCCTTGGTTGCGGAAATATCTCCATCCGCATCCGATGACTTTTTTAGATTTGGGTCAATTTTCAGTAAAATCACTTTGGGTGGCCATATTTCGCTAACCAGACCACGCAGGACGATTTGGCTTACAGGTGTGTGTAGGTATTGAACAGACCTTTCGTTTGATGTATATCTCGATGGGATTGGTGAACTTCGAAAAAATAATGATTTTTATAGACAAGTTGTTAGTCCATGATTTTTCCCAAAATTAATTGAAAAAAAAAATTTTGAGTTTGGCACATCCATGGAAAGGTCTGTTAATTCTCTATTCAGAATTGAAAACCGCAACGCGTTACGAGCCTTGGTTGCGGAAATATCTCCATCCGCATCCAATGACTTTTTTAGATTTGGGTCAATTTTCAGTAAAATCACTTTGGGTGGCCATATTTCGATAACCAGACCTCGCAGAACCTTCTGGTTTTCACCCGTGAATAGCTCTTACAAAATTGACTAGAAATTTTGGAAACCGCAACCCTTTACAAGGTTTGGTTTCGGAAATATCGCCACCCAAGCACATTGTTAGGTAGTGAAAGCTCAAAAATCTGTGGAATCAGTGAAATCACTTTGGATGGCCATATTTCGCTAACCAGACCACGCAGGACGATTTGGCTTACAGGTGTGTGTAGGTATTGAACAGACCTTTCGTTTGATGTATATCTCGATGGGATTGGTGAACTTCGAAAAAATAATGATTTTTATAGACAAGTGGTTAGTCCATGATTTTTCCCAAAATTAATTGTTTGGCACATCCATGGAAAGGTCTGTTAATTCTCTATTCAGAATTGAAAACCGCAACGCGTTACGAGCCTTGGTTGCGGAAATATCTCCATCCGCATCCGATGACTTTTTTAGATTTGGGTCAATTTTCAGTAAAATCACTTTGGGTGGCCATATTTCGCTAACCAGACCACGCAGGACGATTTGGCTTACAGGTGTGTGTAGGTATTGAACAAAATTAATTGAAAAAAAAAAATTTTGAGTTTGGCACATCCATGGAAAGGTCTGTTAATTCTCTATTCAGAATTGAAAACCGCAACGCGTTACGAGCCTTGGTTGCGGAAATATCTCCATCCGCATCCGATGACTTTTTTAGATTTGGGTCAATTTTCAGTAAAATCACTTTGGGTGACCATATTTCGATAACCAGACCTCGCAGAACCTTCTGGTTTTCACCCGTGAATAGCTCTTACAAAATTGACTAGAAATTTTGGAAACCGCAACCCTTTACAAGGTTTGGTTTCGGAAATATCGCCACCCAAGCACATTGTTAGGTAGTGAAAGCTCAAAAATCTGTGGAATCAGTGAAATCACTTTGGATGGCCATATTTCGCTAACCAGACCACGCAGGACGATTTGGCTTACAGGTGTGTGTAGGTATTGAACAGACCTTTCGTTTGATGTATATCTCGATGGGATTGGTGAACTTCGAAAAAATAATGATTTTTATAGACAAGTTGTTAGTCCATGATTTTTCCCAAAATTAATTGAAAAAAAAAATTTTGAGTTTGGCACATCCATGGAAAGGTCTGTTAATTCTCTATTCAGAATTGAAAACCGCAACGCGTTACGAGCCTTGGTTGCGGAAATATCTCCATCCGCATCCGATGACTTTTTTAGATTTGGGTCAATTTTCAGTAAAATCACTTTGGGTGGCCATATTTCGCTAACCAGACCACGCAGGATGATTTGGCTTACAGGTGTGTGTAGGTATTGAACAGACCTTTCGTTTGATGTATATCTCGATGGGATTGGTGAACTTCGAAAAAAATAATGATTTTTATAGACAAGTGGTCCATGATTTTTCCCAAAATTAATTGAAAAAAAAAAATTTGAGTTTGGCACATCCATGGAAAGGTCTGTTAATTCTCTATTCAGAATTGAAAACCGCAACGCGTTACGAGCCTTGGTTGCGGAGATATCTCCATCCGCATCCGATGACTTTTTTAGATTTGGGTCAATTTTCAGTAAAATCACTTTGGGTGACAAGTGGTCCATGATTTTTCCCAAAATTAATTGAAAAAAAAAAAATTGAGTTTGGCACATCCATGGAAAGGTCTGTTAATTCTCTATTCAGAATTGAAAACCGCAACGCGTTACGAGCCTTGGTTGCGGAAATATCTCCATCCGCATCCGATGACTTTTTTAGATTTGGGTCAATTTTCAGTAAAATCACTTTGGGTGGCCATATTTCGCTAACCAGACCACGCAGGACGATTTGGCTTACAGGTGTGTGTAGGTATTGAACAGACCTTTCGTTTGATGTATATCTCGATGGGATTGGTGAACTTCGAAAAAATAATGATTTTTATAGACAAGTGGTTAGTCCATGATTTTTCCCAAAATTAATTGAAAAAAAAAAATTTGAGTTTGGCACATCCATGGAAAGGTCTGTTAATTCTCTATTCAGAATTGAAAACCGCAACGCGTTACGAGCCTTGGTTGCGGAAATATCTCCATCCGCATCCGATGACTTTTTTAGATTTGGGTCAATTTTCAGTAAAATCACTTTGGGTGGCCATATTTCGATAACCAGACCTCGCAGAACCTTCTGGTTTTCACCCGTGAATAGCTCTTACAAAATTGACTAGAAATTTTGGAAACCGCAACCCTTTACAAGGTTTGGTTTCGGAAATATCGCCACCCAAGCACATTGTTAGGTAGTGAAAGCTCAAAAATCTGTGGAATCAGTGAAATCACTTTGGATGGCCATATTTCGCTAACCAGACCACGCAGGACGATTTGGCTTACAGGTGTGTGTAGGTATTGAACAGACCTTTCGTTTGATGTATATCTCGATGGGATTGGTGAACTTCGAAAAAATAATGATTTTTATAGACAAGTGGTTAGTCCATGATTTTTCCCAAAATTAATTGAAAAAAAAAATTTTGAGTTTGGCACATCCATGGAAAGGCCTGTTAATTCTCTATTCAGAATTGAAAACCGCAACGCGTTACGAGCCTTGGTTGCGGAAATATCTCCATCCGCATCCGATGACTTTTTTAGATTTGGGTCAATTTTCAGTAAAATCACTTTGGGTGGCCATATTTCGATAACCAGACCTCGCAGAACCTTCTGGTTTTCACCCGTGAATAGCTCTTACAAAATTGACTAGAAATTTTGGAAACCGCAACCTTTTGCAAGGTTTGGTTTCGGAAATATCGCCACCCAAGCACATTGTTAGGTAGTGAAAGCTCAAAAATCTGTGGAATCAGTGAAATCACTTTGGATGGCCATATTTCGCTAACCAGACCACGCAGGACGATTTGGCTTACAGGTGTGTGTAGGTATTGAACAGACCTTTCGTTTGATGTATATCTCGATGGGATTGGTGAACTTCGAAAAAATAATGATTTTTATAGACAAGTGCGTCCATGATTTTTCCCAAAATTAATTGAAAAAAAAAATTTTGAGTTTGGCACATCCATGGAAAGGTCTGTTAATTCTCTATTCAGAATTGAAAACCGCAACGTGTTACGAGCCTTGGTTGCGGAAATATCTCCATCCGCATCCGATGACTTTTTTAGATTTGGGTCAATTTTCAGTAAAATCACTTTGGGTGGCCATATTTCGCTAACCAGACCACGCAGGACGATTTGGCTTACAGGTGTGTGTAGGTATTGAACAGACCTTTCGTTTGATGTATATCTCGATGGGATTGGTGAACTTCGAAAAAATAATGATTTTTATAGACAAGTGGTCCATGATTTTTCCCAAAATTAATTGAAAAAAAAAAATTTGAGTTTGGCACATCCATGGAAAGGTCTGTTAATTCTCTATTCAGAATTGAAAACCGCAACGCGTTACGAGCCTTGGTTGCGGAAATATCTCCATCCGCATCCGATGACTTTTTTAGATTTGGGTCAATTTTCAGTAAAATCACTTTGGGTGGCCATATTTCGCTAACCAGACCACGCAGGATGATTTGGCTTACAGGTGTGTGTAGGTATTGAACAGACCTTTCGTTTGATGTATATCTCGATGGGATTGGTGAACTTCGAAAAAAATAATGATTTTTATAGACAAGTGGTCCATGATTTTTCCCAAAATTAATTGAAAAAAAAAAATTTGAGTTTGGCACATCCATGGAAAGGTCTGTTAATTCTCTATTCAGAATTGAAAACCGCAACGCGTTACGAGCCTTGGTTGCGGAGATATCTCCATCCGCATCCGATGACTTTTTTAGATTTGGGTCAATTTTCAGTAAAATCACTTTGGGTGACAAGTGGTCCATGATTTTTCCCAAAATTAATTGAAAAAAAAAAAATTGAGTTTGGCACATCCATGGAAAGGTCTGTTAATTCTCTATTCAGAATTGAAAACCGCAACGCGTTACGAGCCTTGGTTGCGGAAATATCTCCATCCGCATCCGATGACTTTTTTAGATTTGGGTCAATTTTCAGTAAAATCACTTTGGGTGGCCATATTTCGCTAACCAGACCACGCAGGACGATTTGGCTTACAGGTGTGTGTAGGTATTGAACAGACCTTTCGTTTGATGTATATCTCGATGGGATTGGTGAACTTCGAAAAAATAATGATTTTTATAGACAAGTGGTTTAGTCCATGATTTTTCCCAAAATTAATTGAAAAAAAAAATTTTGAGTTTGGCACATCCATGGAAAGGTCTGTTAATTCTCTATTCAGAATTGAAAACCGCAACGCGTTACGAGCCTTGGTTGCGGAAATATCTCCATCCGCATCCAATGACTTTTTTAGATTTGGGTCAATTTTCAGTAAAATCACTTTGGGTGGCCATATTTCGATAACCAGACCTCGCAGAACCTTCTGGTTTTCACCCGTGAATAGCTCTTACAAAATTGACTAGAAATTTTGGAAACCGCAACCCTTTACAAGGTTTGGTTTCGGAAATATCGCCACCCAAGCACATTGTTAGGTAGTGAAAGCTCAAAAATCTGTGGAATCAGTGAAATCACTTTGGATGGCCATATTTCGCTAACCAGACCACGCAGGACGATTTGGCTTACAGGTGTGTGTAGGTATTGAACAGACCTTTCGTTTGATGTATATCTCGATGGGATTGGTGAACTTCGAAAAAATAATGATTTTTATAGACAAGTTGTTAGTCCATGATTTTTCCCAAAATTAATTGAAAAAAAAAATTTTGAGTTTGGCACATCCATGGAAAGGTCTGTTAATTCTCTATTCAGAATTGAAAACCGCAACGCGTTACGAGCCTTGGTTGCGGAAATATCTCCATCCGCATCCGATGACTTTTTTAGATTTGGGTCAATTTTCAGTAAAATCACTTTGGGTGGCCATATTTCGCTAACCAGACCACGCAGGATGATTTGGCTTACAGGTGTGTGTAGGTATTGAACAGACCTTTCGTTTGATGTATATCTCGATGGGATTGGTGAACTTCGAAAAAAATAATGATTTTTATAGACAAGTGGTCCATGATTTTTCCCAAAATTAATTGAAAAAAAAAAATTTGAGTTTGGCACATCCATGGAAAGGTCTGTTAATTCTCTATTCAGAATTGAAAACCGCAACGCGTTACGAGCCTTGGTTGCGGAGATATCTCCATCCGCATCCGATGACTTTTTTAGATTTGGGTCAATTTTCAGTAAAATCACTTTGGGTGACAAGTGGTCCATGATTTTTCCCAAAATTAATTGAAAAAAAAAAAATTGAGTTTGGCACATCCATGGAAAGGTCTGTTAATTCTCTATTCAGAATTGAAAACCGCAACGCGTTACGAGCCTTGGTTGCGGAAATATCTCCATCCGCATCCGATGACTTTTTTAGATTTGGGTCAATTTTCAGTAAAATCACTTTGGGTGGCCATATTTCGCTAACCAGACCACGCAGGACGATTTGGCTTACAGGTGTGTGTAGGTATTGAACAGACCTTTCGTTTGATGTATATCTCGATGGGATTGGTGAACTTCGAAAAAATAATGATTTTTATAGACAAGTGGTTTAGTCCATGATTTTTCCCAAAATTAATTGAAAAAAAAAATTTTGAGTTTGGCACATCCATGGAAAGGTCTGTTAATTCTCTATTCAGAATTGAAAACCGCAACGCGTTACGAGCCTTGGTTGCGGAAATATCTCCATCCGCATCCAATGACTTTTTTAGATTTGGGTCAATTTTCAGTAAAATCACTTTGGGTGGCCATATTTCGATAACCAGACCTCGCAGAACCTTCTGGTTTTCACCCGTGAATAGCTCTTACAAAATTGACTAGAAATTTTGGAAACCGCAACCCTTTACAAGGTTTGGTTTCGGAAATATCGCCACCCAAGCACATTGTTAGGTAGTGAAAGCTCAAAAATCTGTGGAATCAGTGAAATCACTTTGGATGGCCATATTTCGCTAACCAGACCACGCAGGACGATTTGGCTTACAGGTGTGTGTAGGTATTGAACAGACCTTTCGTTTGATGTATATCTCGATGGGATTGGTGAACTTCGAAAAAATAATGATTTTTATAGACAAGTTGTTAGTCCATGATTTTTCCCAAAATTAATTGAAAAAAAAAATTTTGAGTTTGGCACATCCATGGAAAGGTCTGTTAATTCTCTATTCAGAATTGAAAACCGCAACGCGTTACGAGCCTTGGTTGCGGAAATATCTCCATCCGCATCCGATGACTTTTTTAGATTTGGGTCAATTTTCAGTAAAATCACTTTGGGTGGCCATATTTCGCTAACCAGACCACGCAGGATGATTTGGCTTACAGGTGTGTGTAGGTATTGAACAGACCTTTCGTTTGATGTATATCTCGATGGGATTGGTGAACTTCGAAAAAAATAATGATTTTTATAGAAAAGTGGTCCATGATTTTTCCCAAAATTAATTGAAAAAAAAAAATTTGAGTTTGGCACATCCATGGAAAGGTCTGTTAATTCTCTATTCAGAATTGAAAACCGCAACGCGTTACGAGCCTTGGTTGCGGAGATATCTCCATCCGCATCCGATGACTTTTTTAGATTTGGGTCAATTTTCAGTAAAATCACTTTGGGTGACAAGTGGTCCATGATTTTTCCCAAAATTAATTGAAAAAAAAAAAATTGAGTTTGGCACATCCATGGAAAGGTCTGTTAATTCTCTATTCAGAATTGAAAACCGCAACGCGTTACGAGCCTTGGTTGCGGAAATATCTCCATCCGCATCCGATGACTTTTTTAGATTTGGGTCAATTTTCAGTAAAATCACTTTGGGTGGCCATATTTCGCTAACCAGACCACGCAGGACGATTTGGCTTACAGGTGTGTGTAGGTATTGAACAGACCTTTCGTTTGATGTATATCTCGATGGGATTGGTGAACTTCGAAAAAATAATGATTTTTATAGACAAGTGGTTTAGTCCATGATTTTTCCCAAAATTAATTGAAAAAAAAAATTTTGAGTTTGGCACATCCATGGAAAGGTCTGTTAATTCTCTATTCAGAATTGAAAACCGCAACGCGTTACGAGCCTTGGTTGCGGAAATATCTCCATCCGCATCCAATGACTTTTTTAGATTTGGGTCAATTTTCAGTAAAATCACTTTGGGTGGCCATATTTCGATAACCAGACCTCGCAGAACCTTCTGGCTTTCACCCGTGAATAGCTCTTACAAAATTGACTAGAAATTTTGGAAACCGCAACCCTTTACAAGGTTTGGTTTCGGAAATATCGCCACCCAAGCACATTGTTAGGTAGTGAAAGCTCAAAAATCTGTGGAATCAGTGAAATCACTTTGGATGGCCATATTTCGCTAACCAGACCACGCAGGACGATTTGGCTTACAGGTGTGTGTAGGTATTGAACAGACCTTTCGTTTGATGTATATCTCGATGGGATTGGTGAACTTCGAAAAAATAATGATTTTTATAGACAAGTTGTTAGTCCATGATTTTTCCCAAAATTAATTGAAAAAAAAAATTTTGAGTTTGGCACATCCATGGAAAGGTCTGTTAATTCTCTATTCAGAATTGAAAACCGCAACGCGTTACGAGCCTTGGTTGCGGAAATATCTCCATCCGCATCCGATGACTTTTTTAGATTTGGGTCAATTTTCAGTAAAATCACTTTGGGTGACCATATTTCGATAACCAGACCTCGCAGAACCTTCTGGTTTTCACCCGTGAATAGCTCTTACAAAATTGACTAGAAATTTTGGAAACCGCAACCCTTTACAAGGTTTGGTTTCGGAAATATCGCCACCCAAGCACATTGTTAGGTAGTGAAAGCTCAAAAATCTGTGGAATCAGTGAAATCACTTTGGATGGCCATATTTCGCTAACCAGACCACGCAGGACGATTTGGCTTACAGGTGTGTGTAGGTATTGAACAGACCTTTCGTTTGATGTATATCTCGATGGGATTGGTGAACTTCGAAAAAATAATGATTTTTATAGACAAGTGGTTAGATAGTCCATGATTTTTCCCAAAATTAATTGAAAAAAAAAATTTTGAGTTTGGCACATCCATGGAAAGGTCTGTTAATTCTCTATTCAGAATTGAAAACCGCAACGCGTTACGAGCCTTGGTTGCGGAAATATCTCCATCCGCATCCGATGACTTTTTTAGATTTGGGTCAATTTTCAGTAAAATCACTTTGGGTGGCCATATTTCGCTAACCAGACCACGCAGGACGATTTGGCTTACAGGTGTGTGTAGGTATTGAACAGACCTTTCGTTTGATGTATATCTCGATGGGATTGGTGAACTTCGAAAAAATAATGATTTTTATAGACAAGTGGTTAGTCCATGATTTTTCCCAAAATTAATTGAAAAAAAAAATTTTGAGTTTGGCACATCCATGGAAAGGTCTGTTAATTCTCTATTCAGAATTGAAAACCGCAACGCGTTACGAGCCTTGGTTGCGGAAATATCTCCATCCGCATCCCATGACTTTTTTAGATTTGGGTCAATTTTCAGTAAAATCACTTTGGGTGGCCATATTTCGCTAACCAGACCAAGCAGGACGATTTGGCTTACAGGTGTGTGTAGGTATTGAACAGACCTTTCGTTTGATGTATATCACGATGGGATTGGTGAACTTCGAAAAAATAATGATTTTTATAGACAAGTGGTTAGTCCATGATTTTTCCCAAAATTAATTGAAAAAAAAATTTTGAGTTTGGCACATCCATGGAAAGGTCTGTTAATTCTCTATTCAGAATTGAAAACCGCAACGCGTTACGAGCCTTGGTTGCGGAAATATCTCCATCCGCATCCGATGACTTTTTTAGATTTGGGTCAATTTTCAGTAAAATCACTTTGGGTGACCATATTTCGATAACCAGACCTCGCAGAACCTTCTGGTTTTCACCCGTGAATAGCTCTTACAAAATTGACTAGAAATTTTGGAAACCGCAACCCTTTACAAGGTTTGGTTTCGGAAATATCGCCACCCAAGCACATTGTTAGGTAGTGAAAGCTCAAAAATCTGTGGAATCAGTGAAATCACTTTGGATGGCCATATTTCGCTAACCAGACCACGCAGGACGATTTGGCTTACAGGTGTGTGTAGGTATTGAACAGACCTTTCGTTTGATGTATATCTCGATGGGATTGGTGAACTTCGAAAAAATAATGATTTTTATAGACAAGTTGTTAGTCCATGATTTTTCCCAAAATTAATTGAAAAAAAAAATTTTGAGTTTGGCACATCCATGGAAAGGTCTGTTAATTCTCTATTCAGAATTGAAAACCGCAACGCGTTACGAGCCTTGGTTGCGGAAATATCTCCATCCGCATCCGATGACTTTTTTAGATTTGGGTCAATTTTCAGTAAAATCACTTTGGGTGGCCATATTTCGCTAACCAGACCACGCAGGATGATTTGGCTTACAGGTGTGTGTAGGTATTGAACAGACCTTTCGTTTGATGTATATCTCGATGGGATTGGTGAACTTCGAAAAAAATAATGATTTTTATAGACAAGTGGTCCATGATTTTTCCCAAAATTAATTGAAAAAAAAAAATTTGAGTTTGGCACATCCATGGAAAGGTCTGTTAATTCTCTATTCAGAATTGAAAACCGCAACGCGTTACGAGCCTTGGTTGCGGAGATATCTCCATCCGCATCCGATGACTTTTTTAGATTTGGGTCAATTTTCAGTAAAATCACTTTGGGTGGCCATATTTCGCTAACCAGACCACGCAGGACGATTTGGCTTACAGGTGTGTGTAGGTATTGAACAGACCTTTCGTTTGATGTATATCTCGATGGGATTGGTGAACTTCGAAAAAATAATGATTTTTATAGACAAGTGGTTAGTCCATGATTTTTCCCAAAATTAATTGAAAAAAAAAATTTTGAGTTTGGCACATCCATGGAAAGGTCTGTTAATTCTCTATTCAGAATTGAAAACCGCAACGCGTTACGAGCCTTGGTTGCGGAAATATCTCCATCCGCATCCGATGACTTTTTTAGATTTGGGTCAATTTTCAGTAAAATCACTTTGGGTGACCATATTTCGATAACCAGACCTCGCAGAACCTTCTGGTTTTCACCCGTGAATAGCTCTTACAAAATTGACTAGAAATTTTGGAAACCGCAACCTTTTACAAGGTTTGGTTTCGGAAATATCGCCACCCAAGCACATTGTTAGGTAGTGAAAGCTCAAAAATCTGTGGAATCAGTGAAATCACTTTGGATGGCCATATTTCGCTAACCAGACGAGGCAGGACGATTTGGCTTACAGGTGTGTGTAGGTATTGAACAGACCTTTCGTTTGATGTATATCTCGATGGGATTGGTGAACTTCGAAAAAATAATGATTTTTATAGACAAGTGGTTAGGTTAGTCCATGATTTTTCCCAAAATTAATTGAAACAAAAAATTTTGAGTTTGGCACATCCATGGAAAGGTCTGTTAATTCTCTATTCAGAATTGAAAACCGCAACGCGTTACGAGCCTTGGTTGCGGAAATATCTCCATCCGCATCCGATGACTTTTTTAGATTTGGGTCAATTTTCAGTAAAACCACTTTGGGTGGCCATATTTCGATAACCAGACCTCGCAGAACCTTCTGGTTTTCACCCGTGAATAGCTCTTACAAAATTGACTAGAAATTTTGGAAACCGCAACCTTTCACAAGGCCTGGTTTCGGAAATATCGCCACCCAAGCACATTGTTAGGTAGTTAAAGCTCAAAAATTTGTGGAATCAGTGAAATCACTTTGGATGGCCATATTTCGCTAACCAGACCACGCAGGACGATTTGGCTTACAGGTGTGTGTAGGTATTGAACAGACCTTTCGTTTGATGTATATCTCGATGGGATTGGTGAACTTCGAAAAAATAATGATTTTTATAGACAAGTGGTTAGTCCATGATTTTTCCCAAAATTAATTGAAAAAAAAAATTTTGAGTTTGGCACATCCATGGAAAGGTCTGTTAATTCTCTATACAGAATTGAAAACCGCAACGCGTTACGAGCCTTGGTTGCGGAAATATCTCCATCCGCATCCGATGACTTTTTTAGATTTGGGTCAATTTTCAGTAAAATCACTTTGGGTGGCCATATTTCGCTAACCAGACCACGCAGGACGATTTGGCTTACAGGTGTGTGTAGGTATTGAACAGACCTTTCGTTTGATGTATATCTCGATGGGATTGGTGAACTTCGAAAAAATAATGATTTTTATAGACAAGTGGTTGTCCATGATTTTTCCCAAAATTAATTTAAAAAAAAAAATTTGAGTTTGGCACATCCATGGAAAGGTCTGTTTATTCTCTATTCAGAATTGAAAACCGCAACGCGTTACGAGCCTTGGTTGCGGAAATATCTCCATCCGCATCCGATGACTTTTTTAGATTTGGGTCAATTTTCAGTAAAATCACTTTGGGTGGCCATATTTCGCTAACCAGACCACGCAGGATGATTTGGCTTACAGGTGTGTGTAGGTATTGAACAGACCTTTCGTTTGATGTATATCTCGATGGGATTGGTGAACTTCGAAAAAAATAATGATTTTTATAGACAAGTGGTCCATGATTTTTCCCAAAATTAATTGAAAAAAAAAAATTTGAGTTTGGCACATCCATAGGTTAGGTTAGGTTAAAGTGGCTGCTGACCGGAAAAGGACAGCACACTTAGACCAGTATTTGGTCCGTTGTGATACCACAAGGATTTCAAAAATCCCCCTTACTCGTTAAACCATTTTGAGCTAATAATGAAGCGCTTGAGACAGTGAATGTCGGAATTATTTAGATCACTAGGATCGTTATAGTAGTAGTCTCCCAAGTGGAGTCTACGTCTTTGCGCTAGGGCAGGACAAGAGCATAGAAGGTGGGGAATTGACTCCTCTTCTTCTTCATCCATGCAGCTTCTGCAAAAGTCATTTGCAGGAACTCCAAGACGAGAAGCATGTCTTCCTATTAGGCAGTGCCCAGTAAGGACACCTATAATGGAGCTAATATGCAATCTACCAATAGAAATTAGTTGTTTTGAGCGTTTAGCATCAAACAATGGCCAAATCAGTTTAGTAGACCGGCAAGTTGGGGTGCTGGTCCACCTGTGGTTGGCTTTCTTTATGGTATCTTGCTTTAGCATAAGTTTACAAGTAGCTAGGGGTATACCGATGTTAGATTTGCTATCCAACAAAGGTAATATTGTTCCGTTTTTTGCAAGTTCGTCAGCTTTACAATTTCCTGGAATGTCTCTATGCCCCGGCACCCATGTAAGGTGAATGTTAAACTGTTTTGACATCTCCACCAGAGATGATCGACAATTTTGGGCTGTTTGTGAGTTAATGGAGACAGAGTCCAGTGACTTTAAGGCAGCTTGACTGTCTGAGAAGATACGTATATCGGTTGTCGATATAACGTTTTCTTTTAGCCAAGAGAGGACTTCTTTTATTGCTAAAAGCTCTGCCTGGAACACGCTACAGTGATTGGGGAGACGAAAAGATAGACAAAGATTTAATTTTTCGGAGTATACGCCTCCACCGACCCCGTCATCGGTTTTAGATCCATCTGTATAGAAATGAATTGCTTCGTCTATCAAAAACGACTCATTTTCCCATGAAGACCTGGAAGGGATGGATACTTGAAAATTTTTATCAAATTTTGGATGAGGGGTGGTGTAATCGACGTTACTAGGTAGACTACTGAACGAGTTCAGTATAGTAGAGTGACCAATATCATTATTGATCCACTGCGAGGAGGCTTTAAGTCGAATGGCTGTGTTAGCGGCCGATTGTTTGCTAAAAATATCTAGCGGTATGAGATGAAAACGAACATCAAGTGCAGCAGAAGGAGTTGAGCGGAGAGTTCCACCCATGATTAAACAGGCTGTTCGTTGGACTTTGCTGAGCTTATCGCGGTTAGTTGCTGTTTCCAGCGCAGTCCACCATACTGTCACTCCATATGTAAGTATCGGTCTAATGACTGAGATGTATAGCCAGTGTGTTATATGAGTTTGTAGACCCCATTTATTACCTACGGCTTTTTTGCAAGAGAAAAGAGCTATGTTGGCTTTGTTGACTCTCTCTTGGATATTGGGCTTCCAGCTTAATTTCTTGTCCAAAATAAGACCCAGATATTTTGCTTTGTCTGAGAATTTAAGCGGTATACCTTTGATGAGGGGAGGGTCTATGTGTGGGATTTTATATTTCCTGGTAAATAGGACAAGTTCAGTTTTGTGGGGGTTGACACCGAGTCCACATTGATCTGCCCAGTTAGTAAGCTTGTTTAGAGCATTTTGTAGGAGTTCCTTCAGAGTATTAGGATGCTTACCAGATATCGCTATCGCAACATCGTCCGCATAGGCAATCACCCTGTGCCCCTCCCCTTCAAGAATCACTAGTAGTTCATTTACGACTAGGTTCCAAAGGAGAGGAGAGAGGACGCCGCCTTGCGGCGTACCCCTACTGACAGTCCTTCGAGTAGTAAAATCGCCCAGTTTTGAGTTAATAATCCTGCTTATCAGCATATGATTTATCAAATTACTGATTGACTTATCCACCTTCAGAGATGACAGCGCAGATGTGATTGCGGATGCGTCGACATTGTTAAAAGCTCCTTCTATATCCAGGAAAGCAACTAAGGTGAACTCCTTATGATGAAGGGAGTGTTCGATAGTACGAACCAGCGTATGTAGAGCGGTTTCTACAGATTTCCCTTTGTTATAAGCATGTTGAGCATTGGATAGTAAGGACTTATCAATGTTTGCCCTCAAATGGATTTCAATCAGACGTTCAAATGTTTTAAGTAGGAATGATGAAAGGCTAATAGGTCTTAGATCTTTAGGATTAACATGGCTAGGTTTGCCAGCTTTGGGGATGAAAATAACATTTACTTCTCTCCATGACAAAGGAATGTGAGCCAGAGCGATACAACCATTTAAGATGTTTACCAGAATGGGTATCAGAATATCGGAATTTTCCTGTAATTCCGCTGGAATTATTCCATCTGGCCCAGGAGATTTGTATGGATTGAAGCTGTTTATTGCCCATTTTAATTTTTCCTCTGTAATCAGACCTTGTGGAGGAGTTATGCTACTGAGTATGTTGTTAGGATCAGAATCAGTGCTATTAACGTAAGGAGAGCTGTCTGGAAAATGTACATCCAGGAGCAGATTGAGCGATTCTTCGCTTGAGTTTGTCCAGGAACCGTCATTGTTTTTTAGGCAACTTGGCATTACTGGATTTTTGGAGAGGATTTTTCTTAACCTTGATGCCTCTGAGTTGCCTTCTATATTGTTACAGAAAGTTCTCCAGGACATACGCTTGGTTTTCCTCAGTTCTTTTTTATATAACTTGAGGGAGTCTTTATATGAATCCCAATCAGAAGCTTCTCTGGAGGTTTTCGCTCTATTAAAGAGTTTCCTGCATTCTTTTCTTAGTGGATCCAGCCCCGAGTACCACCAGTGTGGTTTCTTTTTACCTCTTATTTGTATAAGAGGGCAGGCAGTTTCCAGAGATTTGTTGAGGGCTGCTGTGAGGTCATTGACTTTAATATCAAGATCCTCAGTGTTGTAGGGTATGCTGTATAACTCAGGCCTGATTGACCTTAATAGAGTTGCCCTATATAGAAGCCAATCTGTTTTCCGATGGTTACGGAAGGAAGGCTGGCTAGGAGGTTCGTCCATTATTTCGAATTGTATGTATCTATGATCAGAGAAAGAATGATCATTTGATACTTTCCAATTCGAGATAGTATGATAAATTTTATCTGAGACAAGAGTTATGTCAAGTACTTCCTGTCTGTTTTTAGTAACAAATGTGGGTTCATTTCCAACGTTACATATTGTTAGGTTAGTGTTCAAAATATAATCGAAAAGAGACTCACCTCTGTCGTTTATATTCGTGCTACCCCACACTGTATGATGGGCGTTAGCATCACTTCCAATAATGAGGTCAGTCTTCTGCCTATCTGCATCAGTGATAAGCCTCCTCAGAGTGTCTCCTGGGAGAGGGCCAAGGTGGTCATGGCCTAGATATGCCGACGCCAGCCAGAAAGTTCCTTTGGCTGTTTCCAGTCTTGCGACGGTTACATCTCGATCACTGAAATTAGGTAGTAAAAATACATTTAGGCTACTTTTAACTAGTATGCAAGATCTGGGTTCACCTTTATCTAATGCATACAGCAAGTAGTAGTTTGGAGTCCTTAGTCCCCGAACGATGGATTTCACAATCCAGGGTTCTTGGATTAGGACGATGTCTTCTCCGCTGCTGGATAGACGAAGAAGCAGGGAGGCCGAGGCCTTGATAGAGTGTTGGAGATTAATCTGAAGAAATCGCAGCATCTTTGCTACAACCCTCCCGATCAACCTCCAACACGGTGACGTTGGAGTCTTCCGATTCCGAGGTTGAGCCCAGAAGAGCGTCCTCACTCAGAAGATCTTCATTGTTGTGGTCATCGATCTCCATGTCGCTGACTGTTTTTATTGTCTCCACTGTTGCCGAAGATGACCTGGATGCCTCTTCCTCTTCCAGTGATGGGAAGGTGATAGATGCACCAGGGTCTGCAGCAGCAGTTTCGACTACGTTGGAGGAAGTGGATGCACCAGTAACATCCGCGTCCTTTTTATACACCTTCAGTGTGATGGTCTCAAACCCAAACCTAATCACACCTTTGGTCTGCGCCAGAGGAGCAAGGGACTCCTTATTTAGTACAATAATTGCACCTCTGTAGGGTCCCTTTTTCTCCTCCAGTTTCGCAACTTTCCAGTTGTGAGTAGGAAGGGATGGGTTCGATAGCCGGATCATCTGGAGTATTACATCCATGCTGGAGAGTTCGGCTGTAACCATGGCGCGAGCTCTTGGTCTGCACGGGATTTTCTCCTTAGCAACAACCTCGAGCTTAGCACCAGGCCAGACTTCCCCTAACCGGCTAACGGCCAACGATAGAAGATCACACGATCTCTGATCGTCACAAACCATGAGCTTAACATGTCCTTGATGCCAGCCTCCATCGTTTGTGATTGGAGGTGGTCCAGGGTTCTCCATCATGATACTCATGAAGCTCAACTGGAGCTTCCCCTTGACCACCTGCCAATTTTCCGCAGAGATCGTGCCATCGACGTCGTTCCCGTCAATGATCGCGACCACGATTTTGTTTTTAACCACATCACTGAAGGTCTTATTCCCTCCACAGGGATGTGATGGAGCGCTGATGTTGTGCACTTTGGGGCGTTTGGGTACTGAAATTGTGCCCTCCATAGACCTTTGACGCTTCGACGTGGAGTCTCCGCTGGCCTGGACGCTATTATTAGCTAAAAAGCTTTTAGCCCACTTGATTTTTGCATCATGCTGAGAGTTCCCCCCGGCGCCAGGTTGTTCACCAAACACCCTGAGTATTCTCTCAGCATTGCGAATGTCCTTGTAGAGTGTCCTAGAAGGGTTGGGCTTACGTCCGCTCCCCCTAGGGCCTTCTTTAGGATTTGTGGAGTTGTTAGAGGTGGAGGGACCATGCTTCACAGTCCTACCACCGCTGGAATGAGGCAAAGAAGTTCGGGGAGGTTTACTCTCCTTAGTGGTAGCAGGACCATGCTTCACAATCTTACTACCACTGAACCGCGGTGTCGAAGTTTGGAGAGGTTTACTCTCTGAAGTAGTAATAGAAGGGCCATGCTTCACAGCCCCCCTGTTACTGGAAGGAGGTATTTCTACCATTTTACTCCTGCTTTTGCTTTCGGCAATAGGACTGTGAGAATCCACAGTACTACTACTTCCAGCGCAAGCCGGAGAAACAGCAGACGGCTTTTCAGTCGCACTGCTGGCCTGTCTCAAAGACCAGGACTTTCCACCATCTTTTGAATTTAAATTTTCCATAAAAGATCCCACGAGTAACGGAGAAAGGGTGGTCCATCTGCACAGAGATCCGTATATGCAGATAAGGCTAGTTAATCCGGAGGTCGCCTGGTATCCGGATACTCCGTTAGCGACTGAGCTAGTTTTTTGATTGGGCCCTCAGCCAGGCTGATCATCGGCACGGGTCGTATAACACCTTGAATCCAGCCCAATTGGGAAGTTGCAAAAATAGGAAAAGGAGAGAGTGGGCGGGGAATCAGACAGTAAGCACCGTTCTGAAAAGAAGGACGTTAAGGGTAATAGAGGAGCTGGTAACTTTGGATAGCTTTTCGCATTTCCAATGTGGGAGAGGGAGGGATACAAGGATGTGTAAGAGGATGATGAGCGTCCTTTGGTTTCAGGACTCTTCTGGAGATGACATCTCGAGAATCATTGAACCTACTCAGCTTCTACAACTCGACAAGTTCGACGCTCAGGTAGAAGTGGCACATCCATGGAAAGGTCTGTTAATTCTCTATTCAGAATTGAAAACCGCAACGCGTTGCGAGCCTTGGTTGCGGAGATATCTCCATCCGCATCCGATGACTTTTTTAGATTTGGGTCAATTTTCAGTAAAATCACTTTGGGTGGCCATATTTCGCTAACCAGACCACGCAGGACGATTTGGCTTACAGGTGTGTGTAGGTATTGAACAGACCTTTCGTTTGATGTATATCTCGATGGGATTGGTGAACTTCGAAAAAATAATGATTTTTATAGACAAGTGGTTAGTCCATGATTTTTCCCAAAATTAATTGAAAAAAAAAATTTTGAGTTTGGCACATCCATGGAAAGGTCCGTTAATTCTCTATTCAGAATTGAAAACCGCAACGCGTTACGAGCCTTGGTTGCGGAAATATCTCCATCCGCATCCAATGACTTTTTTAGATTTGGGTCAATTTTCAGTAAAATCACTTTGGGTGGCCATATTTCGATAACCAGACCTCGCAGAACCTTCTGGTTTTCACCCGTGAATAGCTCTTACAAAATTGACTAGAAATTTTGGAAACCGCAACCCTTTACAAGGTTTGGTTTCGGAAATATCGCCACCCAAGCACATTGTTAGGTAGTGAAAGCTCAAAAATCTGTGGAATCAGTGAAATCACTTTGGATGGCCATATTTCGCTAACCAGACCACGCAGGACGATTTGGCTTACAGGTGTGTGTAGGTATTGAACAGACCTTTCGTTTGATGTATATCTCGATGGGATTGGTGAACTTCGAAAAAATAATGATTTTTATAGACAAGTGGTTAGTCCATGATTTTTCCCAAAATTAATTGAAAAAAAAAATTTTGAGTTTGGCACATCCATGGAAAGGTCTGTAAATTCTCTATTCAGAATTGAAAACCGCAACGCGTTACGAGCCTTGGTTGCGGAAATATCTCCATCCGCATCCGATGACTTTTTTAGATTTGGGTCAATTTTCAGTAAAATCACTTTGGGTGACCATATTTCGATAACCAGACCACGCAGGACGATTTGGCTTACAGGTGTGTGTAGGTATTGAACAGACCTTTCGTTTGATGTATATCTCGATGGGATTGGTGAACTTCGAAAAAATAATGATTTTTATAGACAAGTGGTTAGTCCATGATTTTTCCCAAAATTAATTGAAAAAAAAAATTTTGAGTTTGGCACATCCATGGAAAGGTCTGTTAATTCTCTATTCAGAATTGAAAACCGCAACGCGTTACGAGCCTTGGTTGCGGAAATATCTCCATCCGCATCCGATGACTTTTTTAGATTTGGGTCAATTTTCAGTAAAATCACTTTGGGTGGCCATATTTCGCTAACCAGACCACGCAGGATGATTTGGCTTACAGGTGTGTGTAGGTATTGAACAGACCTTTCGTTTGATGTATATCTCGATGGGATTGGTGAACTTCGAAAAAATAATGATTTTTATAGACAAGTGGTCCATGATTTTTCCCAAAATTAATTGAAAAAAAAAAATTTGAGTTTGGCACATCCATGGAAAGGTCTGTTAATTCTCTATTCAGAATTGAAAACCGCAACGCGTTACGAGCCTTGGTTGCGGAAATATCTCCATCCGCATCCGATGACTTTTTTAGATTTGGGTCAATTTTCAGTAAAATCACTTTGGGTGGCCATATTTCGCTAACCAGACCACGCAGGACGATTTGGCTTACAGGTGTGTGTAGGTATGGAACAGACCTTTCGTTTGATGTATATCTCGATGGGATTGGTGAACTTCGAAAAAATAATGATTTTTATAGACAAGTGGTTAGTCCATGATTTTTCCCAAAATTAATTGAAAAAAAAAATTTTGAGTTTGGCACATCCATGGAAAGGTCTGTTAATTCTCTATTCAGAATTGAAAACCGCAACGCGTTACGAGCCTTGGTTGCGGAAATATCTCCATCCGCATCCGATGACTTTTTTAGATTTGGGTCAATTTTCAGTAAAATCACTTTGGGTGGCCATATTTCGCTAACCAGACCACGCAGGATGATTTGGCTTACAGGTGTGTGTAGGTATTGAACAGACCTTTCGTTTGATGTATATCTCGATGGGATTGGTGAACTTCGAAAAAATAATGATTTTTATAGACAAGTGGTCCATGATTTTTCCCAAAATTAATTGAAAAAAAAAAAAATTTGAGTTTGGCACATCCATGGAAAGGTCTGTTAATTCTCTATTCAGAATTGAAAACCGCAACGCGTTACGAGCCTTGGTTGCGGAAATATCTCCATCCGCATCCGATGACTTTTTTAGATTTGGGTCAATTTTCAGTAAAATCACTTTGGGTGACCATATTTCGATAACCAGACCTCGCAGAACCTTCTGGTTTTCACCCGTGAATAGCTCTTACAAAATTGACTAGAAATTTTGGAAACCGCAACCCTTTACAAGGTTTGGTTTCGGAAATATCGCCACCCAAGCACATTGTTAGGTAGTGAAAGCTCAAAAATCTGTGGAATCAGTGAAATCACTTTGGATGGCCATATTTCGCTAACCAGACCACGCAGGACGATTTGGCTTACAGGTGTGTGTAGGTATTGAACAGACCTTTCGTTTGATGTATATCTCGATGGGATTGGTGAACTTCGAAAAAATAATGATTTTTATAGACAAGTGGTTAGTCCATGATTTTTCCCAAAATTAATTGAAAAAAAAAATTTTGAGTTTGGCACATCCATGGAAAGGTCTGTTAATTCTCTATTCAGAATTGAAAACCGCAACGCGTTACGAGCCTTGGTTGCGGAAATATCTCCATCCGCATCCGATGACTTTTTTAGATTTGGGTCAATTTTCAGTAAAATCACTTTGGGTGGCCATATTTCGCTAACCAGACCACGCAGGATGATTTGGCTTACAGGTGTGTGTAGGTATTGAACAGACCTTTCGTTTGATGTATATCTCGATGGGATTGGTGAACTTCGAAAAAATAATGATTTTTATAGACAAGTGGTCCATGATTTTTCCCAAAATTAATTGAAAAAAAAAAAAATTTGAGTTTGGCACATCCATGGAAAGGTCTGTTAATTCTCTATTCAGAATTGAAAACCGCAACGCGTTACGAGCCTTGGTTGCGGAAATATCTCCATCCGCATCCGATGACTTTTTTAGATTTGGGTCAATTTTCAGTAAAATCACTTTGGGTGACCATATTTCGATAACCAGACCTCGCAGAACCTTCTGGTTTTCACCCGTGAATAGCTCTTACAAAATTGACTAGAAATTTTGGAAACCGCAACCCTTTACAAGGTTTGGTTTCGGAAATATCGCCACCCAAGCACATTGTTAGGTAGTGAAAGCTCAAAAATCTGTGGAATCAGTGAAATCACTTTGGATGGCCATATTTCGCTAACCAGACCACGCAGGACGATTTGGCTTACAGGTGTGTGTAGGTATTGAACAGACCTTTCGTTTGATGTATATCTCGATGGGATTGGTGAACTTCGAAAAAATAATGATTTTTATAGACAAGTGGTTACGTCCATGATTTTTCCCAAAATTAATTGAAAAAAAAAATTTTGAGTTTGGCACATCCATGGAAAGGTCTGTTAATTCTCTATTCAGAATTGAAAACCGCAACGCGTTACGAGCCTTGGTTGCGGAAATATCTCCATCCGCATCCGATGACTTTTTTAGATTTGGGTCAATTTTCAGTAAAATCACTTTGGGTGGCCATATTTCGCTAACCAGACCACGCAGGATGATTTGGCTTACAGGTGTGTGTAGGTATTGAACAGACCTTTCGTTTGATGTATATCTCGATGGGATTGGTGAACTTCGAAAAAATAATGATTTTTATAGACAAGTGGTCCATGATTTTTCCCAAAATTAATTGAAAAAAAAAAATTTGAGTTTGGCACATCCATGGAAAGGTCTGTTAATTCTCTATTCAGAATTGAAAACCGCAACGCGTTACGAGCCTTGGTTGCGGAAATATCTCCATCCGCATCCGATGACTTTTTTAGATTTGGGTCAATTTTCAGTAAAATCACTTTGGGTGACCATATTTCGATAACCAGTCCTCGCAGAACCTTCTGGTTTTCACCCGTGAATAGCTCTTACAAAATTGACTAGAAATTTTGGAAACCGCAACCTTTTACAAGGTTTGGTTTCGGAAATATCGCCACCCAAACACATTGTTAGGTAGTGAAAGCTCAAAAATCTGTGGAATCAGTGAAATCACTTTGGATGGCCATATTTCGCTAACCAGACCACGCAGGACGATTTGGCTTACAGGTGTGTGTAGGTATTGAACAGACCTTTCGTTTGATGTATATCTCGATGGGATTGGTGAACTTCGAAAAAAATAATGATTTTTATAGACAAGTGGTTAGTCCATGATTTTTCCCAAAATTAATTGAAAAAAAAATTTTGAGTTTGGCACATCCATGGAAAGGTCTGTTAATTCTCTATTCAGAATTGAAAACCGCAACGCGTTACGAGCCTTGGTTGCGGAAATATCTCCATCCGCATCCGATGACTTTTTTAGATTTGGGTCAATTTTCAGTAAAATCACTTTGGGTGACCATATTTCGATAACCAGTCCTCGCAGAACCTTCTGGTTTTCACCCGTGAATAGCTCTTACAAAATTGACTAGAAATTTTGGAAACCGCAACCTTTTACAAGGTTTGGTTTCGGAAATATCGCCACCCAAACACATTGTTAGGTAGTGAAAGCTCAAAAATCTGTGGAATCAGTGAAATCACTTTGGATGGCCATATTTCGCTAACCAGACCACGCAGGACGATTTGGCTTACAGGTGTGTGTAGGTATTGAACAGACCTTTCGTTTGATGTATATCTCGATGGGATTGGTGAACTTCGAAAAAATAATGATTTTTATAGACAAGTGGTCCATGATTTTTCCCAAAATTAATTGAAAAAAAAAAATTTGAGTTTGGCACATCCATGGAAAGGTCTGTTAATTCTCTATTCAGAATTGAAAACCGCAACGCGTTACGAGCCTTGGTTGCGGAAATATCTCCATCCGCATCCGATGACTTTTTTAGATTTGGGTCAATTTTCAGTAAAATCACTTTGGGTGGCCATATTTCGCTAACCAGACCACGCAGGACGATTTGGCTTACAGGTGTGTGTAGGTATGGAACAGACCTTTCGTTTGATGTATATCTCGATGGGATTGGTGAACTTCGAAAAAATAATGATTTTTATAGACAAGTGGTTAGTCCATGATTTTTCCCAAAATTAATTGAAAAAAAAAATTTTGAGTTTGGCACATCCATGGAAAGGTCTGTTAATTCTCTATTCAGAATTGAAAACCGCAACGCGTTACGAGCCTTGGTTGCGGAAATATCTCCATCCGCATCCGATGACTTTTTTAGATTTGGGTCAATTTTCAGTAAAATCACTTTGGGTGGCCATATTTCGCTAACCAGACCACGCAGGATGATTTGGCTTACAGGTGTGTGTAGGTATTGAACAGACCTTTCGTTTGATGTATATCTCGATGGGATTGGTGAACTTCGAAAAAATAATGATTTTTATAGACAAGTGGTCCATGATTTTTCCCAAAATTAATTGAAAAAAAAAAAAATTTGAGTTTGGCACATCCATGGAAAGGTCTGTTAATTCTCTATTCAGAATTGAAAACCGCAACGCGTTACGAGCCTTGGTTGCGGAAATATCTCCATCCGCATCCGATGACTTTTTTAGATTTGGGTCAATTTTCAGTAAAATCACTTTGGGTGACCATATTTCGATAACCAGACCTCGCAGAAGCTTCTGGTTTTCACCCGTGAATAGCTCTTACAAAATTGACTAGAAATTTTGGAAACCGCAACCCTTTACAAGGTTTGGTTTCGGAAATATCGCCACCCAAGCACATTGTTAGGTAGTGAAAGCTCAAAAATCTGTGGAATCAGTGAAATCACTTTGGATGGCCATATTTCGCTAACCAGACCACGCAGGACGATTTGGCTTACAGGTGTGTGTAGGTATTGAACAGACCTTTCGTTTGATGTATATCTCGATGGGATTGGTGAACTTCGAAAAAATAATGATTTTTATAGACAAGTGGTTACGTCCATGATTTTTCCCAAAATTAATTGAAAAAAAAAATTTTGAGTTTGGCACATCCATGGAAAGGTCTGTTAATTCTCTATTCAGAATTGAAAACCGCAACGCGTTACGAGCCTTGGTTGCGGAAATATCTCCATCCGCATCCGATGACTTTTTTAGATTTGGGTCAATTTTCAGTAAAATCACTTTGGGTGGCCATATTTCGCTAACCAGACCACGCAGGATGATTTGGCTTACAGGTGTGTGTAGGTATTGAACAGACCTTTCGTTTGATGTATATCTCGATGGGATTGGTGAACTTCGAAAAAATAATGATTTTTATAGACAAGTGGTCCATGATTTTTCCCAAAATTAATTGAAAAAAAAAAATTTGAGTTTGGCACATCCATGGAAAGGTCTGTTAATTCTCTATTCAGAATTGAAAACCGCAACGCGTTACGAGCCTTGGTTGCGGAAATATCTCCATCCGCATCCGATGACTTTTTTAGATTTGGGTCAATTTTCAGTAAAATCACTTTGGGTGACCATATTTCGATAACCAGTCCTCGCAGAACCTTCTGGTTTTCACCCGTGAATAGCTCTTACAAAATTGACTAGAAATTTTGGAAACCGCAACCTTTTACAAGGTTTGGTTTCGGAAATATCGCCACCCAAGCACATTGTTAGGTAGAGGAAGTTAGGGTATTGTGGTATACATGTTTGTTTTTTTGACTTAACTGAAAAAGTTATGAAACAAATGCTCCTAAATTTGGTAGATTTTACCAAAAACATATAAGCTACCAAGTGATTTCTTTTTGTCGAATTCTAACAAAAACTAACAAAGCTTTAGACAAAATATTGATATAACCTCTAAATCGTCACTTTTGAAAGTTAAAGGGTAATGTGGTACACTATGCTGTCTATTGTGGTATACTTTACAACATTACCCAGTAGATTTTTTAAATGTGTGTGAAATCTCAAATTTCCTATTTTTTTCATTCCTCACAGTATGATTTCATGTCCTTTGAATCTCATTTTCTTACTTCAACCCTTTTAGACATTTTAACGAATGAATCTTTAGAAAAAACACAAATAGCCAAAAAAAAGAAATAAACTTTTATGATGGGTAAAGTGGTATACTACCACAGTAGCCACGGCTAGTATACCACATTACCCGAAACTGTATATTTTTAAAAAAATAAATAATAAAATATAAAATAAACACCTTTGAACAAAACTAACAGTTGTTTTTCGTAGATGATTAATTAAGCTTTGTAAAGAATTTATAAACTAGCTTGAAACACAACTTTTGAGAGCACACAAACACTTTTTGTTTGACCCAAAAAAAAACTCAACTTCACGCAATAACCCTTCTCAAATATTTGCTTGAGATATACGAAGATTTCTGACTTGATTGAACACGAGTACTTAGTTTTATTTATATTACCGTCCGCTAAGGTAAAAACCGTTGAAGAAACATGCTTAGTTTTTGAGAAAACTGCCTATACCACATTACCCGCCTATACCACATTACCCCAAGTTACTCTAGTGAAAGCTCAAAAATCTGTGGAATCAGTGAAATCACTTTGGATGGCCATATTTCGCTAACCAGACCACGCAGGACGATTTGGCTTACAGGTGTGTGTAGGTATTGAACAGACCTTTCGTTTGATGTATATCTCGATGGGATTGGTGAACTTCGAAAAAAATAATGATTTTTATAGACAAGTGGTTAGTCCATGATTTTTCCCAAAATTAATTGAAAAAAAAATTTTGAGTTTGGCACATCCATGGAAAGGTCTGTTAATTCTCTATTCAGAATTGAAAACCGCAACGCGTTACGAGCCTTGGTTGCGGAAATATCTCCATCCGCATCCGATGACTTTTTTAGATTTGGGTCAATTTTCAGTAAAATCACTTTGGGTGACCATATTTCGATAACCAGTCCTCGCAGAACCTTCTGGTTTTCACCCGTGAATAGCTCTTACAAAATTGACTAGAAATTTTGGAAACCGCAACCTTTTACAAGGTTTGGTTTCGGAAATATCGCCACCCAAACACATTGTTAGCTCAAAAATCTGTGGAATCAGTGAAATCACTTTGGATGGCCATATTTCGCTAACCAGACCACGCAGGACGATTTGGCTTACAGGTGTGTGTAGGTATTGAACAGACCTTTCGTTTGATGTATATCTCGATGGGATTGGTGAACTTCGAAAAAATAATGATTTTTATAGACAAGTGAGTCCATGATTTTTCCCAAAATTAATTGAAAAAAAAAATTTTGAGTTTGGCACATCCATGGAAAGGTCTGTTAATTCTCTATTCAGAATTGAAAACCGCAACGCGTTACGAGCCTTGGTTGCGGAAATATCTCCATCCGCATCCGATGACTTTTTTAGATTTGGGTCAATTTTCAGTAAAATCACTTTGGGTGGCCATATTTCGCTAACCAGACCACGCAGGACGATTTGGCTTACAGGTGTGTGTAGGTATTGAACAGACCTTTCGTTTGATGTATATCTCGATGGGATTGGTGAACTTCGAAAAAATAATGATTTTTATAGACAAGTGGTCCATGATTTTTCCCAAAATTAATTGAAAAAAAAAAATTTGAGTTTGGCACATCCATGGAAAGGTCTGTTAATTCTCTATTCAGAATTGAAAACCGCAACGCGTTACGAGCCTTGGTTGCGGAAATATCTACATCCGCATCCGATGACTTTTTTAGATTTGGGTCAATTTTCAGTAAAATCACTTTGGGTGGCCATATTTCGCTAACCAGACCACGCAGGACGATTTGGCTTACAGGTGTGTGTAGGTATGGAACAGACCTTTCGTTTGATGTATATCTCGATGGGATTGGTGAACTTCGAAAAAATAATGATTTTTATAGACAAGTGGTTAGTCCATGATTTTTCCCAAAATTAATTGAAAAAAAAAATTTTGAGTTTGGCACATCCATGGAAAGGTCTGTTAATTCTCTATTCAGAATTGAAAACCGCAACGCGTTACGAGCCTTGGTTGCGGAAATATCTCCATCCGCATCCGATGACTTTTTTAGATTTGGGTCAATTTTCAGTAAAATCACTTTGGGTGGCCATATTTCGCTAACCAGACCACGCAGGATGATTTGGCTTACAGGTGTGTGTAGGTATTGAACAGACCTTTCGTTTGATGTATATCTCGATGGGATTGGTGAACTTCGAAAAAATAATGATTTTTATAGACAAGTGGTCCATGATTTTTCCCAAAATTAATTGAAAAAAAAAAAATTTGAGTTTGGCACATCCATGGAAAGGTCTGTTAATTCTCTATTCAGAATTGAAAACCGCAACGCGTTACGAGCCTTGGTTGCGGAAATATCTCCATCCGCATCCGATGACTTTTTTAGATTTGGGTCAATTTTCAGTAAAATCACTTTGGGTGACCATATTTCGATAACCAGACCTCGCAGAACCTTCTGGTTTTCACCCGTGAATAGCTCTTACAAAATTGACTAGAAATTTTGGAAACCGCAACCCTTTACAAGGTTTGGTTTCGGAAATATCGCCACCCAAGCACATTGTTAGGTAGTGAAAGCTCAAAAATCTGTGGAATCAGTGAAATCACTTTGGATGGCCATATTTCGCTAACCAGACCACGCAGGACGATTTGGCTTACAGGTGTGTGTAGGTATTGAACAGACCTTTCGTTTGATGTATATCTCGATGGGATTGGTGAACTTCGAAAAAATAATGATTTTTATAGACAAGTTACGTCCATGATTTTTCCCAAAATTAATTGAAAAAAAAAATTTTGAGTTTGGCACATCCATGGAAAGGTCTGTTAATTCTCTATTCAGAATTGAAAACCGCAACGCGTTACGAGCCTTGGTTGCGGAAATATCTCCATCCGCATCCGATGACTTTTTTAGATTTGGGTCAATTTTCAGTAAAATCACTTTGGGTGGCCATATTTCGCTAACCAGACCACGCAGGATGATTTGGCTTACAGGTGTGTGTAGGTATTGAACAGACCTTTCGTTTGATGTATATCTCGATGGGATTGGTGAACTTCGAAAAAATAATGATTTTTATAGACAAGTGGTTAGTCCATGATTTTTCCCAAAATTAATTGAAAAAAAAAATTTTGAGTTTGGCACATCCATGGAAAGGTCTGTTAATTCTCTATTCAGAATTGAAAACCGCAACGCGTTACGAGCCTTGGTTGCGGAAATATCTCCATCCGCATCCAATGACTTTTTTAGATTTGGGTCAATTTTCAGTAAAATCACTTTGGGTGGCCATATTTCGATAACCAGACCTCGCAGAACCTTCTGGTTTTCACCCGTGAATAGCTCTTACAAAATTGACTAGAAATTTTGGAAACCGCAACCTTTTACAAGGTTTGGTTTCGGAAATATCGCCACCCAAGCACATTGTTAGGTAGTGAAAGCTCAAAAATCTGTGGAATCAGTGAAATCACTTTGGATGGCCATATTTCGCTAACCAGACCACGCAGGACGATTTGGCTTACAGGTGTGTGTAGGTATTGAACAGACCTTTCGTTTGATGTATATCTCGATGGGATTGGTGAACTTCGAAAAATAATGATTTTTATAGACAAGTTACGTCCATGATTTTTCCCAAAATTAATTGAAAAAAAAAAATTTTGAGTTTGGCACATCCATGGAAAGGTCTGTTAATTCTCTATTCAGAATTGAAAACCGCAACGCGTTACGAGCCTTGGTTGCGGAAATATCTCCATCCGCATCCGATGACTTTTTTAGATTTGGGTCAATTTTCAGTAAAATCACTTTGGGTGACCATATTTCGATAACCAGTCCTCGCAGAACCTTCTGGTTTTCACCCGTGAATAGCTCTTACAAAATTGACTAGAAATTTTGGAAACCGCAACCTTTTACAAGGTTTGGTTTCGGAAATATCGCCACCCAAGCACATTGTTAGGTAGTGAAAGCTCAAAAATCTGTGGAATCAGTGAAATCACTTTGGATGGCCATATTTCGCTAACCAGACCACGCAGGACGATTTGGCTTACAGGTGTGTGTAGGTATTGAACAGACCTTTCGTTTGATGTATATCTCGATGGGATTGGTGAACTTCGAAAAAAATAATGATTTTTATAGACAAGTGGTTAGTCCATGATTTTTCCCAAAATTAATTGAAAAAAAAATTTTGAGTTTGGCACATCCATGGAAAGGTCTGTTAATTCTCTATTCAGAATTGAAAACCGCAACGCGTTACGAGCCTTGGTTGCGGAAATATCTCCATCCGCATCCGATGACTTTTTTAGATTTGGGTCAATTTTCAGTAAAATCACTTTGGGTGACCATATTTCGATAACCAGTCCTCGCAGAACCTTCTGGTTTTCACCCGTGAATAGCTCTTACAAAATTGACTAGAAATTTTGGAAACCGCAACCTTTTACAAGGTTTGGTTTCGGAAATATCGCCACCCAAGCATATTGTTAGGTAGTGAAAGCTCAAAAATCTGTGGAATCAGTGAAATCACTTTGGATGGCCATATTTCGCTAACCAGACCACGCAGGACGATTTGGCTTACAGGTGTGTGTAGGTATTGAACAGACCTTTCGTTTGATGTATATCTCGATGGGATTGGTGAACTTCGAAAAAATAATGATTTTTATAGACAAGTGGTTAGTCCATGATTTTTCCCAAAATTAATTGAAAAAAAAAATTTTGAGTTTGGCACATCCATGGAAAGGTCTGTTAATTCTCTATTCAGAATTGAAAACCGCAACGCGTTACGAGCCTTGGTTGCGGAAATATCTCCATCCGCATCCGATGACTTTTTTAGATTTGGGTCAATTTTCAGTAAAATCACTTTGGGTGGCCATATTTCGATAACCAGACCTCGCAGAACCTTCTGGTTTTCACCCGTGAATAGCTCTTACAAAATTGACTAGAAATTTTGGAAACCGCAACCTTTTACAAGGTTTGGTTTCGGAAATATCGCCACCCAAGCACATTGTTAGGTAGTGAAAGCTCAAAAATCTGTGGAATCAGTGAAATCACTTTGGATGGCCATATTTCGCTAACCAGACCACGCAGGACGATTTGGCTTACAGGTGTGTGTAGGTATTGAACAGACCTTTCGTTTGATGTATATCTCGATGGGATTGGTGAACTTCGAAAAATAATGATTTTTATAGGCAAGTGGTTAGTCCATGATTTTTCCCAAAATTAATTGAAAAAAAAAATTTTGAGTTTGGCACATCCATGGAAAGGCCTGTTAATTCTCTATTCAGAATTGAAAACCGCAACGCGTTACGAGCCTTGGTTGCGGAAATATCTCCATCCGCATCCGATGACTTTTTTAGATTTGGGTCAATTTTCAGTAAAATCACTTTGGGTGGCCATATTTCGCTAACCAGACCACGCAGGACGATTTGGCTTACAGGTGTGTGTAGGTATTGAACAGACCTTTCGTTTGATGTATATCTCGATGGGATTGGTGAACTTCGAAAAAATAATGATTTTTATAGACAAGTGGTTAGTCCATGATTTTTCCCAAAATTAATTGAAAAAAAAATTTTGAGTTTGGCACATCCATGGAAAGGTCTGTTAATTCTCTATTCAGAATTGAAAACCGCAACGCGTTACGAGCCTTGGTTGCGGAAATATCTCCATCCGCATCCGATGACTTTTTTAGATTTGGGTCAATTTTCAGTAAAATCACTTTGGGTGGCCATATTTCGCTAACCAGACCACGCAGGACGATTTGGCTTACAGGTGTGTGTAGGTATTGAACAGACCTTTCGTTTGATGTATATCTCGATGGGATTGGTGAACTTCGAAAAAATAATGATTTTTATAGACAAGTGGTTAGTCCATGATTTTTCCCAAAATTAATTGAAAAAAAAAATTTTGAGTTTGGCACATCCATGGAAAGGTCTGTTAATTCTCTATTCAGAATTGAAAACCGCAACGCGTTACGAGCCTTGGTTGCGGAAATATCTCCATCCGCATCCGATGACTTTTTTAGATTTGGGTCAATTTTCAGTAAAATCACTTTGGGTGGCCATATTTCGCTAACCAGACCACGCAGGACGATTTGGCTTACAGGTGTGTGTAGGTATTGAACAGACCTTTTGTTTGATGTATATATCGATGGGATTGGTGAACTTCGAAAAAATAATGATTTTTATAGACAAGTGGTTAGTCCATGATTTTTCCCAAAATTAATTGAAAAAAAAAATTGTGAGTTTGGCACATCCATGGAAAGGTCTGTTAATTCTCTATTCAGAATTGAAAACCGCAACGCGTTACGAGCCTTGGTTGCGGAAATATCTCCATCCGCATCCGATGACTTTTTTAGATTTGGGTCAATTTTCAGTAAAATCACTTTGGGTGACCATATTTCGATAACCAGACCTCGCAGAACCTTCTGGTTTTCACCCGTGAATAGCTCTTACAAAATTGACTAGAAATTTTGGAAACCGCAACCCTTTACAAGGTTTGGTTTCGGAAATATCGCCACCCAAGCACATTGTTAGGTAGTGAAAGCTCAAAAATCTGTGGAATCAGTGAAATCACTTTGGATGGCCATATTTCGCTAACCAGACCACGCAGGACGATTTGGCTTACAGGTGTGTGTAGGTATTGAACAGACCTTTCGTTTGATGTATATCTCGATGGGATTGGTGAACTTCGAAAAAATAATGATTTTTATAGACAAGTGGTTAGTCCATGATTTTTCCCAAAATTAATTGAAAAAAAAAATTTTGAGTTTGGCACATCCATGGAAAGGTCTGTTAATTCTCTATTCAGAATTGAAAACCGCAACGCGTTACGAGCCTTGGTTGCGGAAATATCTCCATCCGCATCTAATGACTTTTTTAGATTTGGGTCAATTTTCAGTAAAATCACTTTGGGTGGCCATATTTCGATAACCAGACCTCGCAGAACCTTCTGGTTTTCACCCGTGAATAGCTCTTACAAAATTGACTAGAAATTTTGGAAACCGCAACCTTTTACAAGGTTTGGTTTCGGAAATATCGCCACCCAAGCACATTGTTAGGTAGTGAAAGCTCAAAAATCTGTGGAATCAGTGAAATCACTTTGGATGGCCATATTTCGCTAACCAGACCACGCAGGACGATTTGGCTTACAGGTGTGTGTAGGTATTGAACAGACCTTTCGTTTGATGTATATCTCGATGGGATTGGTGAACTTCGAAAAAATAATGATTTTTATAGACAAGTGGTTAGTCCATGACTTTTCCCAAAATTAATTGAAAAAAAAAATTTTGAGTTTGGCACATCCATGGAAAGGTCTGTTAATTCTCTATTCAGAATTGAAAACCGCAACGCGTTACGAGCCTTGGTTGCGGAAATATCTCCATCCGCATCCAATGACTTTTTTAGATTTGGGTCAATTTTCAGTAAAATCACTTTGGGTGGCCATATTTCGATAACCAGACCTCGCAGAACCTTCTGGTTTTCACCCGTGAATAGCTCTTACAAAATTGACTAGAAATTTTGGAAACCGCAACCTTTTACAAGGTTTGGTTTCGGAAATATCGCCACCCAAGCACATTGTTAGGTAGTGAAAGCTCAAAAATCTGTGGAATCAGTGAAATCACTTTGGATGGCCATATTTCGCTAACCAGACCACGCAGGACGATTTGGCTTACAGGTGTGTGTAGGTATTGAACAGACCTTTCGTTTGATGTATATCTCGATGGGATTGGTGAACTTCGAAAAAATAATGATTTTTATAGACAAGTGGTTAGTCCATGATTTTTCCCAAAATTAATTGAAAAAAAAAATTTTGAGTTTGGCACATCCATGGAAAGGTCTGTTAATTCTCTATTCAGAATTGAAAACCGCAACGCGTTACGAGCCTTGGTTGCGGAAATATCTCCATCCGCATCCGATGACTTTTTTAGATTTGGGTCAATTTTCAGTAAAATCACTTTGGGTGGCCATATTTCGCTAACCAGACCACGCAGGACGATTTGGCTTACAGGTGTGTGTAGGTATTGAACAGACCTTTCGTTTGATGTATATCTCGATGGGATTGGTGAACTTCGAAAAAATAATGATTTTTATAGACAAGTGGTTAGTCCATGATTTTTCCCAAAATTAATTGAAAAAAAAAATTTTGAGTTTGGCACATCCATGGAAAGGTCTGTTAATTCTCTATTCAGAATTGAAAACCGCAACGCGTTACGAGCCTTGGTTGCGGAAATATCTCCATCCGCATCCGATGACTTTTTTAGATTTGGGTCAATTTTCAGTAAAATCACTTTGGGTGGCCATATTTCGCTAACCAGACCACGCAGGACGATTTGGCTTACAGGTGTGTGTAGGTATTGAACAGACCTTTCGTTTGATGTATATCTCGATGGGATTGGTGAACTTCGAAAAAATAATGATTTTTATAGACAAGTGGTTAGTCCATGATTTTTCCCAAAATTAATTGAAAAAAAAAATTTTGAGTTTGGCACATCCATGGAAAGGTCTGTTAATTCTCTATTCAGAATTGAAAACCGCAACGCGTTACGAGCCTTGGTTGCGGAAATATCTCCATCCGCATCCGATGACTTTTTTAGATTTGGGTCAATTTTCAGTAAAATCACTTTGGGTGGCCATATTTCGCTAACCAGACCACGCAGGACGATTTGGCTTACAGGTGTGTGTAGGTATTGAACAGACCTTTCGTTTGATGTATATCTCGATGGGATTGGTGAACTTCGAAAAAATAATGATTTTTATAGACAAGTGGTTAGTCCATGACTTTTCCCAAAATTAATTGAAAAAAAAAATTTTGAGTTTGGCACATCCATGGAAAGGTCTGTTAATTCTCTATTCAGAATTGAAAACCGCAACGCGTTACGAGCCTTGGTTGCGGAAATATCTCCATCCGCATCCAATGACTTTTTTAGATTTGGGTCAATTTTCAGTAAAATCACTTTGGGTGGCCATATTTCGATAACCAGACCTCGCAGAACCTTCTGGTTTTCACCCGTGAATAGCTCTTACAAAATTGACTAGAAATTTTGGAAACCGCAACCTTTTACAAGGTTTGGTTTCGGAAATATCGCCACCCAAGCACATTGTTAGGTAGTGAAAGCTCAAAAATCTGTGGAATCAGTGAAATCACTTTGGATGGCCATATTTCGCTAACCAGACCACGCAGGACGATTTGGCTTACAGGTGTGTGTAGGTATTGAACAGACCTTTCGTTTGATGTATATCTCGATGGGATTGGTGAACTTCGAAAAAATAATGATTTTTATAGACAAGTGGTTAGTCCATGATTTTTCCCAAAATTAATTGAAAAAAAAAATTTTGAGTTTGGCACATCCATGGAAAGGTCTGTTAATTCTCTATTCAGAATTGAAAACCGCAACGCGTTACGAGCCTTGGTTGCGGAAATATCTCCATCCGCATCCGATGACTTTTTTAGATTTGGGTCAATTTTCAGTAAAATCACTTTGGGTGGCCATATTTCGCTAACCAGACCACGCAGGACGATTTGGCTTACAGGTGTGTGTAGGTATTGAACAGACCTTTCGTTTGATGTATATCTCGATGGGATTGGTGAACTTCGAAAAAATAATGATTTTTATAGACAAGTGGTTAGTCCATGATTTTTCCCAAAATTAATTGAAAAAAAAAATTTTGAGTTTGGCACATCCATGGAAAGGTCTGTTAATTCTCTATACAGAATTGAAAACCGCAACGCGTTACGAGCCTTGGTTGCGGAAATATCTCCATCCGCATCCGATGACTTTTTTAGATTTGGGTCAATTTTCAGTAAAATCACTTTGGGTGGCCATATTTCGCTAACCAGACCACGCAGGACGATTTGGCTTACAGGTGTGTGTAGGTATTGAACAGACCTTTCGTTTGATGTATATCTCGATGGGATTGGTGAACTTCGGAAAAATAATGATTTTTATAGACAAGTGGTTAGTCCATGATTTTTCCCAAAATTAATTGAAAAAAAAAATTTTGAGTTTGGCACATCCATGGAAAGGTCTGTTAATTCTCTATTCAGAATTGAAAACCGCAACGCGTTACGAGCCTTGGTTGCGGAAATATCTCCATCCGCATCCGATGACTTTTTTAGATTTGGGTCAATTTTCAGTAAAATCACTTTGGGTGGCCATATTTCGCTAACCAGACCACGCAGGACGATTTGGCTTACAGGTGTGTGTAGGTATTGAACAGACCTTTCGTTTGATGTATATCTCGATGGGATTGGTGAACTTCGAAAAAATAATGATTTTTATAGACAAGTGGTTAGTCCATGATTTTTCCCAAAATTAATTGAAAAAAAAAATTTTGAGTTTGGCACATCCATGGAAAGGTCTGTTAATTCTCTATTCAGAATTGAAAACCGCAACGCGTTACGAGCCTTGGTTGCGGAAATATCTCCATCCGCATCCGATGACTTTTTTAGATTTGGGTCAATTTTCAGTAAAATCACTTTGGGTGGCCATATTTCGCTAACCAGACCACGCAGGACGATTTGGCTTACAGGTGTGTGTAGGTATTGAACAGACCTTTCGTTTGATGTATATCTCGATGGGATTGGTGAACTTCGAAAAAATAATGATTTTTATAGACAAGTGGTTAGTCCATGATTTTTCCCAAAATTAATTGAAAAAAAAAATTTTGAGTTTGGCACATCCATGGAAAGGTCTGTTAATTCTCTATTCAGAATTGAAAACCGCAACGCGTTACGAGCCTTGGTTGCGGAAATATCTCCATCCGAATCCGATGACTTTTTTAGATTTGGGTCAATTTTCAGTAAAATCACTTTGGGTGGCCATATTTCGATAACCAGACCTCGCAGAACCTTCTGGTTTTCACCCGTGAATAGCTCTTACAAAATTGACTAGAAATTTTGGAAACCGCAACCTTTTACAAGGTTTGGTTTCGGAAATATCGCCACCCAAGCACATTGTTAGGTAGTGAAAGCTCAAAAATCTGTGGAATCAGTGAAATCACTTTGGATGGCCATATTTCGCTAACCAGACCACGCAGGACGATTTGGCTTACAGGTGTGTGTAGGTATTGAACAGACCTTTCGTTTGATGTATATCTCGATGGGATTGGTGAACTTCGAAAAAATAATGATTTTTATAGACAAGTGGTTAGTCCATGATTTTTCCCAAAATTAATTGAAAAAAAAAAATTTTGAGTTTGGCACATCCATGGAAAGGTCTGTTAATTCTCTATTCAGAATTGAAAACCGCAACGCGTTACGAGCCTTGGTTGCGGAAATATCTCCATCCGCATCCGATGACTTTTTTAGATTTGGGTCAATTTTCAGTAAAATCACTTTGGGTGGCCATATTTCGCTAACCAGACCACGCAGGACGATTTGGCTTACAGGTGTGTGTAGGTATTGAACAGACCTTTCGTTTGATGTATATCTCGATGGGATTGGTGAACTTCGAAAAAATAATGATTTTTCCCAAAATTAATTGAAAAAAAAAATTTTGAGTTTGGCACATCCATGGAAAGGTCTGTTAATTCTCTATTCAGAATTGAAAACCGCAACGCGTTACGAGCCTTGGTTGCGGAAATATCTCCATCCGCATCCGATGACTTTTTTAGATTTGGGTCAATTTTCAGTAAAATCACTTTGGGTGGCCATATTTCGCTAACCAGACCACGCAGGACGATTTGGCTTACAGGTGTGTGTAGGTATTGAACAGACCTTTCGTTTGATGTATATCTCGATGGGATTGGTGAACTTCGAAAAAATAATGATTTTTATAGACAAGTGGTTAGTCCATGATTTTTCCCAAAATTAATTGAAAAAAAAAATTTTGAGTTTGGCACATCCATGGAAAGGTCTGTTAATTCTCTATTCAGAATTGAAAACCGCAACGCGTTACGAGCCTTGGTTGCGGAAATATCTCCATCCGCATCCGATGACTTTTTTAGATTTGGGTCAATTTTCAGTAAAATCACTTTGGGTGGCCATATTTCGCTAACCAGACCACGCAGGACGATTTGGCTTACAGGTGTGTGTAGGTATTGAACAGACCTTTCGTTTGATGTATATCTCGATGGGATTGGTGAACTTCGAAAAAATAATGATTTTTATAGACAAGTGGTTAGTCCATGATTTTTCCCAAAATTAATTGAAAAAAAAAATTTTGAGTTTGGCACATCCATGGAAAGGTCTGTTAATTCTCTATTCAGAATTGAAAACCGCAACGCGTTACGAGCCTTGGTTGCGGAAATATCTCCATCCGAATCCGATGACTTTTTTAGATTTGGGTCAATTTTCAGTAAAATCACTTTGGGTGGCCATATTTCGATAACCAGACCTCGCAGAACCTTCTGGTTTTCACCCGTGAATAGCTCTTACAAAATTGACTAGAAATTTTGGAAACCGCAACCCTTTACAAGGTTTGGTTTCGGAAATATCGCCACCCAAGCACATTGTTAGGTAGTGAAAGCTCAAAAATCTGTGGAATCAGTGAAATCACTTTGGATGGCCATATTTCGCTAACCAGACCACGCAGGACGATTTGGCTTACAGGTGTGTGTAGGTATTGAACAGACCTTTCGTTTGATGTATATCTCGATGGGATTGGTGAACTTCGAAAAAATAATGATTTTTATAGACAAGTGGTTAGTCCATGATTTTTCCCAAAATTAATTGAAAAAAAAAATTTTGAGTTTGGCACATCCATGGAAAGGTCTGTTAATTCTCTATTCAGAATTGAAAACCGCAACGCGTTACGAGCCTTGGTTGCGGAAATATCTCCATCCGCATCCAATGACTTTTTTAGATTTGGGTCAATTTTCAGTAAAATCACTTTGGGTGGCCATATTTCGCTAACCAGACCACGCAGGACGATTTGGCTTACAGGTGTGTGTAGGTATTGAACAGACCTTTCGTTTGATGTATATCTCGATGGGATTGGTGAACTTCGAAAAAATAATGATTTTTATAGACAAGTGGTTAGTCCATGATTTTTCCCAAAATTAATTGAAAAAAAAAATTTTGAGTTTGGCACATCCATGGAAAGGTCTGTTAATTCTCTATTCAGAATTGAAAACCGCAACGCGTTACGAGCCTTGGTTGCGGAAATATCTCCATCCGCATCCAATGACTTTTTTAGATTTGGGTCAATTTTCAGTAAAATCACTTTGGGTGGCCATATTTCGATAACCAGACCTCGCAGAACCTTCTGGTTTTCACCCGTGAATAGCTCTTACAAAATTGACTAGAAATTTTGGAAACCGCAACCTTTTACAAGGTTTGGTTTCGGAAATATCGCCACCCAAGCACATTGTTAGGTAGTGAAAGCTCAAAAATCTGTGGAATCAGTGAAATCACTTTGGATGGCCATATTTCGCTAACCAGACCACGCAGGACGATTTGGCTTACAGGTGTGTGTAGGTATTGAACAGACCTTTCGTTTGATGTATATCTCGATGGGATTGGTGAACTTCGAAAAAATAATGATTTTTATAGACAAGTGGTTAGTCCATGATTTTTCCCAAAATTAATTGAAAAAAAAAATTTTGAGTTTGGCACATCCATGGAAAGGTCTGTTAATTCTCTATTCAGAATTGAAAACCGCAACGCGTTACGAGCCTTGGTTGCGGAAATATCTCCATCCGCATCCGATGACTTTTTTAGATTTGGGTCAATTTTCAGTAAAATCACTTTGGGTGGCCATATTTCGCTAACCAGACCACGCAGGACGATTTGGCTTACAGGTGTGTGTAGGTATTGAACAGACCTTTCGTTTGATGTATATCTCGATGGGATTGGTGAACTTCGAAAAAATAATGATTTTTATAGACAAGTGGTTAGTCCATGATTTTTCCCAAAATTAATTGAAAAAAAAAATTTTGAGTTTGGCACATCCATGGAAAGGTCTGTTAATTCTCTATACAGAATTGAAAACCGCAACGCGTTACGAGCCTTGGTTGCGGAAATATCTCCATCCGCATCCGATGACTTTTTTAGATTTGGGTCAATTTTCAGTAAAATCACTTTGGGTGGCCATATTTCGCTAACCAGACCACGCAGGACGATTTGGCTTACAGGTGTGTGTAGGTATTGAACAGACCTTTCGTTTGATGTATATCTCGATGGGATTGGTGAACTTCGGAAAAATAATGATTTTTATAGACAAGTGGTTAGTCCATGATTTTTCCCAAAATTAATTGAAAAAAAAAATTTTGAGTTTGGCACATCCATGGAAAGGTCTGTTAATTCTCTATTCAGAATTGAAAACCGCAACGCGTTACGAGCCTTGGTTGCGGAAATATCTCCATCCGCATCCGATGACTTTTTTAGATTTGGGTCAATTTTCAGTAAAATCACTTTGGGTGGCCATATTTCGCTAACCAGACCACGCAGGACGATTTGGCTTACAGGTGTGTGTAGGTATTGAACAGACCTTTCGTTTGATGTATATCTCGATGGGATTGGTGAACTTCGAAAAAATAATGATTTTTATAGACAAGTGGTTAGTCCATGATTTTTCCCAAAATTAATTGAAAAAAAAAATTTTGAGTTTGGCACATCCATGGAAAGGTCTGTTAATTCTCTATTCAGAATTGAAAACCGCAACGCGTTACGAGCCTTGGTTGCGGAAATATCTCCATCCGAATCCGATGACTTTTTTAGATTTGGGTCAATTTTCAGTAAAATCACTTTGGGTGGCCATATTTCGCTAACCAGACCACGCAGGACGATTTGGCTTACAGGTGTGTGTAGGTATTGAACAGACCTTTCGTTTGATGTATATCTCGATGGGATTGGTGAACTTCGAAAAAATAATGATTTTTATAGACAAGTGGTTAGTCCATGATTTTTCCCAAAATTAATTGAAAAAAAAAATTTTGAGTTTGGCACATCCATGGAAAGGTCTGTTAATTCTCTATTCAGAATTGAAAACCGCAACGCGTTACGAGCCTTGGTTGCGGAAATATCTCCATCCGCATCCGATGACTTTTTTAGATTTGGGTCAATTTTCAGTAAAATCACTTTGGGTGGCCATATTTCGATAACCAGACCTCGCAGAACCTTCTGGTTTTCACCCGTGAATAGCTCTTACAAAATTGACTAGAAATTTTGGAAACCGCAACCCTTTACAAGGTTTGGTTTCGGAAATATCGCCACCCAAGCACATTGTTAGGTAGTGAAAGCTCAAAATTCTGTGGAATCAGTGAAATCACTTTGGATGGCCATATTTCGCTAACCAGACCACGCAGGACGATTTGGCTTACAGGTGTGTGTAGGTATTGAACAGACCTTTCGTTTGATGTATATCTCGATGGGATTGGTGAACTTCGAAAAAATAATGATTTTTATAGACAAGTGGTTAGTCCATGATTTTTCCCAAAATTAATTGAAAAAAAAAAATTTTGAGTTTGGCACATCCATGGAAAGGTCTGTTAATTCTCTATTCAGAATTGAAAACCGCAACGCGTTACGAGCCTTGGTTGCGGAAATATCTCCATCCGCATCCGATGACTTTTTTAGATTTGGGTCAATTTTCAGTAAAATCACTTTGGGTGGCCATATTTCGCTAACCAGACCACGCAGGACGATTTGGCTTACAGGTGTGTGTAGGTATTGAACAGACCTTTCGTTTGATGTATATCTCGATGGGATTGGTGAACTTCGAAAAAATAATGATTTTTCCCAAAATTAATTGAAAAAAAAAATTTTGAGTTTGGCACATCCATGGAAAGGTCTGTTAATTCTCTATTCAGAATTGAAAACCGCAACGCGTTACGAGCCTTGGTTGCGGAAATATCTCCATCCGCATCCGATGACTTTTTTAGATTTGGGTCAATTTTCAGTAAAATCACTTTGGGTGGCCATATTTCGCTAACCAGACCACGCAGGACGATTTGGCTTACAGGTGTGTGTAGGTATTGAACAGACCTTTCGTTTGATGTATATCTCGATGGGATTGGTGAACTTCGAAAAAATAATGATTTTTATAGACAAGTGGTTAGTCCATGATTTTTCCCAAAATTAATTGAAAAAAAAAATTTTGAGTTTGGCACATCCATGGAAAGGTCTGTTAATTCTCTATTCAGAATTGAAAACCGCAACGCGTTACGAGCCTTGGTTGCGGAAATATCTCCATCCGCATCCGATGACTTTTTTAGATTTGGGTCAATTTTCAGTAAAATCACTTTGGGTGGCCATATTTCGCTAACCAGACCACGCAGGACGATTTGGCTTACAGGTGTGTGTAGGTATTGAACAGACCTTTCGTTTGATGTATATCTCGATGGGATTGGTGAACTTCGAAAAAATAATGATTTTTATAGACAAGTGGTTAGTCCATGATTTTTCCCAAAATTAATTGAAAAAAAAAATTTTGAGTTTGGCACATCCATGGAAAGGTCTGTTAATTCTCTATTCAGAATTGAAAACCGCAACGCGTTACGAGCCTTGGTTGCGGAAATATCTCCATCCGAATCCGATGACTTTTTTAGATTTGGGTCAATTTTCAGTAAAATCACTTTGGGTGGCCATATTTCGATAACCAGACCTCGCAGAACCTTCTGGTTTTCACCCGTGAATAGCTCTTACAAAATTGACTAGAAATTTTGGAAACCGCAACCCTTTACAAGGTTTGGTTTCGGAAATATCGCCACCCAAGCACATTGTTAGGTAGTGAAAGCTCAAAAATCTGTGGAATCAGTGAAATCACTTTGGATGGCCATATTTCGCTAACCAGACCACGCAGGACGATTTGGCTTACAGGTGTGTGTAGGTATTGAACAGACCTTTCGTTTGATGTATATCTCGATGGGATTGGTGAACTTCGAAAAAATAATGATTTTTATAGACAAGTGGTTAGTCCATGATTTTTCCCAAAATTAATTGAAAAAAAAAAATTTTGAGTTTGGCACATCCATGTAAAGGTCTGTTAATTCTCTATTCAGAATTGAAAACCGCAACGCGTTACGAGCCTTGGTTGCGGAAATATCTCCATCCGCATCCGATGACTTTTTTAGATTTGGGTCAATTTTCAGTAAAATCACTTTGGGTGGCCATATTTCGCTAACCAGACCACGCAGGACGATTTGGCTTACAGGTGTGTGTAGGTATTGAACAGACCTTTTGTTTGATGTATATCTCGATGGGATTGGTGAACTTCGAAAAAATAATGATTTTTATAGACAAGTGGTTAGTCCATGATTTTTCCCAAAATTAATTGAAAAAAAAAATTGTGAGTTTGGCACATCCATGGAAAGGTCTGTTAATTCTCTATTCAGAATTGAAAACCGCAACGCGTTACGAGCCTTGGTTGCGGAAATATCTCCATCCGCATCCGATGACTTTTTTAGATTTGGGTCAATTTTCAGTAAAATCACTTTGGGTGACCATATTTCGATAACCAGACCTCGCAGAACCTTCTGGTTTTCACCCGTGAATAGCTCTTACAAAATTGACTAGAAATTTTGGAAACCGCAACCTTTTACAAGGTTTGGTTTCGGAAATATCGCCACCCAAGCACATTGTTAGGTAGTGAAAGCTCAAAAATCTGTGGAATCAGTGAAATCACTTTGGATGGCCATATTTCGCTAACCAGACCACGCAGGACGATTTGGCTTACAGGTGTGTGTAGGTATTGAACAGACCTTTCGTTTGATGTATATCTCGATGGGATTGGTGAACTTCGAAAAAATAATGATTTTTATAGACAAGTGGTTAGTCCATGATTTTTCCCAAAATTAATTGAAAAAAAAAATTGTGAGTTTGGCACATCCATGGAAAGGTCTGTTAATTCTCTATTCAGAATTGAAAACCGCAACGCATTACGAGCCTTGGTTGCGGAAATATCTCCATCCGCATCCGATGACTTTTTTTAGATTTGGGTCAATTTTCAGTAAAATCACTTTGGGTGGCCATATTTCGCTAACCAGACCACGCAGGACGATTTGGCTTACAGGTGTGTGTAGGTATTGAACAGACCTTTCGTTTGATGTATATCTCGATGGGATTGGTGAACTTCGAAAAAATAATGATTTTTATAGACAAGTGGTTAGTCCATGATTTTTCCCAAAATTAATTGAAAAAAAAAATTTTGAGTTTGGCACATCCATGGAAAGGTCTGTTAATTCTCTATTCAGAATTGAAAACCGCAACGCGTTACGAGCCTTGGTTGCGGAAATATCTCCATCCGCATCCGATGACTTTTTTAGATTTGGGTCAATTTTCAGTAAAATCACTTTGGGTGGCCATATTTCGCTAACCAGACCACGCAGGACGATTTGGCTTACAGGTGTGTGTAGGTATTGAACAGACCTTTCGTTTGATGTATATCTCGATGGGATTGGTGAACTTCGAAAAAATAATGATTTTTATAGACAAGTGGTTAGTCCATGATTTTTCCCAAAATTAATTGAAAAAAAAAATTTTGAGTTTGGCACATCCATGGAAAGGTCTGTTAATTCTCTATTCAGAATTGAAAACCGCAACGCGTTACGAGCCTTGGTTGCGGAAATATCTCCATCCGCATCCGATGACTTTTTTAGATTTGGGTCAATTTTCAGTAAAATCACTTTGGGTGGCCATATTTCGCTAACCAGACCACGCAGGACGATTTGGCTTACAGGTGTGTGTAGGTATTGAACAGACCTTTCGTTTGATGTATATCTCGATGGGATTGGTGAACTTCGAAAAAATAATGATTTTTATAGACAAGTGGTTAGTCCATGATTTTTCCCAAAATTAATTGAAAAAAAAAATTTTGAGTTTGGCACATCCATGGAAAGGTCTGTTAATTCTCTATTCAGAATTGAAAACCGCAACGCGTTACGAGCCTTGGTTGCGGAAATATCTCCATCCGAATCCGATGACTTTTTTAGATTTGGGTCAATTTTCAGTAAAATCACTTTGGGTGGCCATATTTCGATAACCAGACCTCGCAGAACCTTCTGGTTTTCACCCGTGAATAGCTCTTACAAAATTGACTAGAAATTTTGGAAACCGCAACCCTTTACAAGGTTTGGTTTCGGAAATATCGCCACCCAAGCACATTGTTAGGTAGTGAAAGCTCAAAAATCTGTGGAATCAGTGAAATCACTTTGGATGGCCATATTTCGCTAACCAGACCACGCAGGACGATTTGGCTTACAGGTGTGTGTAGGTATTGAACAGACCTTTCGTTTGATGTATATCTCGATGGGATTGGTGAACTTCGAAAAAATAATGATTTTTATAGACAAGTGGTTAGTCCATGATTTTTCCCAAAATTAATTGAAAAAAAAAAATTTTGAGTTTGGCACATCCATGTAAAGGTCTGTTAATTCTCTATTCAGAATTGAAAACCGCAACGCGTTACGAGCCTTGGTTGCGGAAATATCTCCATCCGCATCCGATGACTTTTTTAGATTTGGGTCAATTTTCAGTAAAATCACTTTGGGTGGCCATATTTCGCTAACCAGACCACGCAGGACGATTTGGCTTACAGGTGTGTGTAGGTATTGAACAGACCTTTTGTTTGATGTATATCTCGATGGGATTGGTGAACTTCGAAAAAATAATGATTTTTATAGACAAGTGGTTAGTCCATGATTTTTCCCAAAATTAATTGAAAAAAAAAATTGTGAGTTTGGCACATCCATGGAAAGGTCTGTTAATTCTCTATTCAGAATTGAAAACCGCAACGCGTTACGAGCCTTGGTTGCGGAAATATCTCCATCCGCATCCGATGACTTTTTTAGATTTGGGTCAATTTTCAGTAAAATCACTTTGGGTGACCATATTTCGATAACCAGACCTCGCAGAACCTTCTGGTTTTCACCCGTGAATAGCTCTTACAAAATTGACTAGAAATTTTGGAAACCGCAACCTTTTACAAGGTTTGGTTTCGGAAATATCGCCACCCAAGCACATTGTTAGGTAGTGAAAGCTCAAAAATCTGTGGAATCAGTGAAATCACTTTGGATGGCCATATTTCGCTAACCAGACCACGCAGGACGATTTGGCTTACAGGTGTGTGTAGGTATTGAACAGACCTTTCGTTTGATGTATATCTCGATGGGATTGGTGAACTTCGAAAAAATAATGATTTTTATAGACAAGTGGTTAGTCCATGATTTTTCCCAAAATTAATTGAAAAAAAAAATTGTGAGTTTGGCACATCCATGGAAAGGTCTGTTAATTCTCTATTCAGAATTGAAAACCGCAACGCATTACGAGCCTTGGTTGCGGAAATATCTCCATCCGCATCCGATGACTTTTTTTAGATTTGGGTCAATTTTCAGTAAAATCACTTTGGGTGGCGATATTTCGCTAACCAGACCACGCAGGACGATTTGGCTTACAGGTGTGTGTAGGTATTGAACAGACCTTTCGTTTGATGTATATCTCGATGGGATTGGTGAACTTCGAAAAAATAATGATTTTTATAGACAAGTGGTTAGTCCATGATTTTTCCCAAAATTAATTGAAAAAAAAAATTTTGAGTTTGGCACATCCATGGAAAGGTCTGTTAATTCTCTATTCAGAATTGAAAACCGCAACGCGTTACGAGCCTTGGTTGCGGAAATATCTCCATCCGCATCCGATGACTTTTTTAGATTTGGGTCAATTTTCAGTAAAATCACTTTGGGTGGCCATATTTCGCTAACCAGACCACGCAGGACGATTTGGCTTACAGGTGTGTGTAGGTATTGAACAGACCTTTCGGTTGATGTATATCTCGATGGGATTGGTGAACTTCGAAAAAATAATGATTTTTATAGACAAGTGGTTAGTCCATGATTTTTCCCAAAATTAATTGAAAAAAAAAAATTTTGAGTTTGGCACATCCATGGAAAGGTCTGTTAATTCTCTATTCAGAATTGAAAACCGCAACGCGTTACGAGCCTTGGTTGCGGAAATATCTCCATCCGCATCCGATGACTTTTTTAGATTTGGGTCAATTTTCAGTAAAATCACTTTGGGTGGCCATATTTCGCTAACCAGACCACGCAGGACGATTTGGCTTACAGGTGTGTGTAGGTATTGAACAGACCTTTTGTTTGATGTATATCTCGATGGGATTGGTGAACTTCGAAAAAATAATGATTTTTATAGACAAGTGGTTAGTCCATGATTTTTCCCAAAATTAATTGAAAAAAAAAATTGTGAGTTTGGCACATCCATGGAAAGGTCTGTTAATTCTCTATTCAGAATTGAAAACCGCAACGCGTTACGAGCCTTGGTTGCGGAAATATCTCCATCCGCATCCAATGACTTTTTTAGATTTGGGTCAATTTTCAGTAAAATCACTTTGGGTGGCCATATTTCGATAACCAGACCTCGCAGAACCTTCTGGTTTTCACCCGTGAATAGCTCTTACAAAATTGACTAGAAATTTTGGAAACCGCAACCTTTTACAAGGTTTGGTTTCGGAAATATCGCCACCCAAGCACATTGTTAGGTAGTGAAAGCTCAAAAATCTGTGGAATCAGTGAAATCACTTTGGATGGCCATATTTCGCTAACCAGACCACGCAGGACGATTTGGCTTACAGGTGTGTGTAGGTATTGAACAGACCTTTCGTTTGATGTATATCTCGATGGGATTGGTGAACTTCGAAAAAATAATGATTTTTATAGACAAGTGGTTAGTCCATGATTTTTCCCAAAATTAATTGAAAAAAAAAATTGTGAGTTTGGCACATCCATGGAAAGGTCTGTTAATTCTCTATTCAGAATTGAAAACCGCAACGCATTACGAGCCTTGGTTGCGGAAATATCTCCATCCGCATCCGATGACTTTTTTTAGATTTGGGTCAATTTTCAGTAAAATCACTTTGGGTGGCCATATTTCGCTAACCAGACCACGCAGGACGATTTGGCTTACAGGTGTGTGTAGGTATTGAACAGACCTTTCGTTTGATGTATATCTCGATGGGATTGGTGAACTTCGAAAAAATAATGATTTTTATAGACAAGTGGTTAGTCCATGATTTTTCCCAAAATTAATTGAAAAAAAAAATTTTGAGTTTGGCACATCCATGGAAAGGTCTGTTAATTCTCTATTCAGAATTGAAAACCGCAACGCGTTACGAGCCTTGGTTGCGGAAATATCTCCATCCGCATCCAATGACTTTTTTAGATTTGGGTCAATTTTCAGTAAAATCACTTTGGGTGGCCATATTTCGATAACCAGACCTCGCAGAACCTTCTGGTTTTCACCCGTGAATAGCCCTTACAAAATTGACTAGAAATTTTGGAAACCGCAACCTTTTACAAGCCCTGGTTTCGGAAATATCGCCACCCAAGCACATTGTTAGGTAGTGAAAGCTCAAAAATCTGTGGAATCAGTGAAATCACTTTGGATGGCCATATTTCGCTAACCAGACCACGCAGGACGATTTGGCTTACAGGTGTGTGTAGGTATTGAACAGACCTTTCGTTTGATGTATATCTCGATGGGATTGGTGAACTTCGAAAAAATAATGATTTTTATAGACAAGTGGTTAGTCCATGATTTTTCCCAAAATTAATTGAAAAAAAAAATTTTGAGTTTGGCACATCCATGGAAAGGTCTGTTAATTCTCTATTCAGAATTGAAAACCGCAACGCGTTACGAGCCTTGGTTGCGGAAATATCTCCATCCGCATCCGATGACTTTTTTTAGATTTGGGTCAATTTTCAGTAAAATCACTTTGGGTGGCCATATTTCGCTAACCAGACCACGCAGGACGATTTGGCTTACAGGTGTGTGTAGGTATTGAACAGACCTTTCGTTTGATGTATATCTCGATGGGATTGGTGAACTTCGAAAAAATAATGATTTTTATAGACAAGTGGTTAGTCCATGATTTTTCCCAAAATTAATTGAAAAAAAAAATTTTGAGTTTGGCACATCCATGGAAAGGTCTGTTAATTCTCTATTCAGAATTGAAAACCGCAACGCGTTACGAGCCTTGGTTGCGGAAATATCTCCATCCGCATCCAATGACTTTTTTAGATTTGGGTCAATTTTCAGTAAAATCACTTTGGGTGGCCATATTTCGATAACCAGACCTCGCAGAACCTTCTGGTTTTCACCCGTGAATAGCTCTTACAAAATTGACTAGAAATTTTGGAAACCGCAACCTTTTACAAGGTTTGGTTTCGGAAATATCGCCACCCAAGCACATTGTTAGGTAGTGAAAGCTCAAAAATCTGTGGAATCAGTGAAATCACTTTGGATGGCCATATTTCGCTAACCAGACCACGCAGGACGATTTGGCTTACAGGTGTGTGTAGGTATTGAACAGACCTTTCGTTTGATGTATATCTCGATGGGATTGGTGAACTTCGAAAAAATAATGATTTTTATAGACAAGTGGTTAGTCCATGATTTTTCCCAAAATTAATTGAAAAAAAAAATTTTGAGTTTGGCACATCCATGGAAAGGTCTGTTAATTCTCTATTCAGAATTGAAAACCGCAACGCGTTACGAGCCTTGGTTGCGGAAATATCTCCATCCGCATCCGATGACTTTTTTAGATTTGGGTCAATTTTCAGTAAAATCACTTTGGGTGGCCATATTTCGCTAACCAGACCACGCAGGACGATTTGGCTTACAGGTGTGTGTAGGTATTGAACAGACCTTTCGTTTGATGTATATCTCGATGGGATTGGTGAACTTCGAAAAAATAATGATTTTTATAGACAAGTGGTTAGTCCATGATTTTTCCCAAAATTAATTGAAAAAAAAAATTTTGAGTTTGGCACATCCATGGAAAGGTCTGTTAATTCTCTATACAGAATTGAAAACCGCAACGCGTTACGAGCCTTGGTTGCGGAAATATCTCCATCCGCATCCGATGACTTTTTTAGATTTGGGTCAATTTTCAGTAAAATCACTTTGGGTGGCCATATTTCGCTAACCAGACCACGCAGGACGATTTGGCTTACAGGTGTGTGTAGGTATTGAACAGACCTTTCGTTTGATGTATATCTCGATGGGATTGGTGAACTTCGAAAAAATAATGATTTTTATAGACAAGTGGTTAGTCCATGATTTTTCCCAAAATTAATTGAAAAAAAAAATTTTGAGTTTGGCACATCCATGGAAAGGTCTGTTAATTCTCTATTCAGAATTGAAAACCGCAACGCGTTACGAGCCTTGGTTGCGGAAATATCTCCATCCGCATCCGATGACTTTTTTAGATTTGGGTCAATTTTCAGTAAAATCACTTTGGGTGGCCATATTTCGCTAACCAGACCACGCAGGACGATTTGGCTTACAGGTGTGTGTAGGTATTGAACAGACCTTTCGTTTGATGTATATCTCGATGGGATTGGTGAACTTCGAAAAAATAATGATTTTTATAGACAAGTGGTTAGTCCATGATTTTTCCCAAAATTAATTGAAAAAAAAAATTTTGAGTTTGGCACATCCATGGAAAGGTCTGTTAATTCTCTATTCAGAATTGAAAACCGCAACGCGTTACGAGCCTTGGTTGCGGAAATATCTCCATCCGCATCCGATGACTTTTTTAGATTTGGGTCAATTTTCAGTAAAATCACTTTGGGTGGCCATATTTCGCTAACCAGACCACGCAGGACGATTTGGCTTACAGGTGTGTGTAGGTATTGAACAGACCTTTCGTTTGATGTATATCTCGATGGGATTGGTGAACTTCGAAAAAATAATGATTTTTATAGACAAGTGGTTAGTCCATGACTTTTCCCAAAATTAATTGAAAAAAAAAATTTTGAGTTTGGCACATCCATGGAAAGGTCTGTTAATTCTCTATTCAGAATTGAAAACCGCAACGCGTTACGAGCCTTGGTTGCGGAAATATCTCCATCCGCATCCAATGACTTTTTTAGATTTGGGTCAATTTTCAGTAAAATCACTTTGGGTGGCCATATTTCGATAACCAGACCTCGCAGAACCTTCTGGTTTTCACCCGTGAATAGCTCTTACAAAATTGACTAGAAATTTTGGAAACCGCAACCTTTTACAAGGTTTGGTTTCGGAAATATCGCCACCCAAGCACATTGTTAGGTAGTGAAAGCTCAAAAATCTGTGGAATCAGTGAAATCACTTTGGATGGCCATATTTCGCTAACCAGACCACGCAGGACGATTTGGCTTACAGGTGTGTGTAGGTATTGAACAGACCTTTCGTTTGATGTATATCTCGATGGGATTGGTGAACTTCGAAAAAATAATGATTTTTATAGACAAGTGGTTAGTCCATGATTTTTCCCAAAATTAATTGAAAAAAAAAATTTTGAGTTTGGCACATCCATGGAAAGGTCTGTTAATTCTCTATTCAGAATTGAAAACCGCAACGCGTTACGAGCCTTGGTTGCGGAAATATCTCCATCCGCATCCGATGACTTTTTTAGATTTGGGTCAATTTTCAGTAAAATCACTTTGGGTGGCCATATTTCGCTAACCAGACCACGCAGGACGATTTGGCTTACAGGTGTGTGTAGGTATTGAACAGACCTTTCGTTTGATGTATATCTCGATGGGATTGGTGAACTTCGAAAAAATAATGATTTTTATAGACAAGTGGTTAGTCCATGATTTTTCCCAAAATTAATTGAAAAAAAAAATTTTGAGTTTGGCACATCCATGGAAAGGTCTGTTAATTCTCTATACAGAATTGAAAACCGCAACGCGTTACGAGCCTTGGTTGCGGAAATATCTCCATCCGCATCCGATGACTTTTTTAGATTTGGGTCAATTTTCAGTAAAATCACTTTGGGTGGCCATATTTCGCTAACCAGACCACGCAGGACGATTTGGCTTACAGGTGTGTGTAGGTATTGAACAGACCTTTCGTTTGATGTATATCTCGATGGGATTGGTGAACTTCGAAAAAATAATGATTTTTATAGACAAGTGGTTAGTCCATGATTTTTCCCAAAATTAATTGAAAAAAAAAATTTTGAGTTTGGCACATCCATGGAAAGGTCTGTTAATTCTCTATTCAGAATTGAAAACCGCAACGCGTTACGAGCCTTGGTTGCGGAAATATCTCCATCCGAATCCGATGACTTTTTTAGATTTGGGTCAATTTTCAGTAAAATCACTTTGGGTGGCCATATTTCGCTAACCAGACCACGCAGGACGATTTGGCTTACAGGTGTGTGTAGGTATTGAACAGACCTTTCGTTTGATGTATATCTCGATGGGATTGGTGAACTTCGAAAAAATAATGATTTTTATAGACAAGTGGTTAGTCCATGATTTTTCCCAAAATTAATTGAAAAAAAAAATTTTGAGTTTGGCACATCCATGGAAAGGTCTGTTAATTCTCTATTCAGAATTGAAAACCGCAACGCGTTACGAGCCTTGGTTGCGGAAATATCTCCATCCGCATCCGATGACTTTTTTAGATTTGGGTCAATTTTCAGTAAAATCACTTTGGGTGGCCATATTTCGATAACCAGACCTCGCAGAACCTTCTGGTTTTCACCCGTGAATAGCTCTTACAAAATTGACTAGAAATTTTGGAAACCGCAACCCTTTACAAGGTTTGGTTTCGGAAATATCGCCACCCAAGCACATTGTTAGGTAGTGAAAGCTCAAAAATCTGTGGAATCAGTGAAATCACTTTGGATGGCCATATTTCGCTAACCAGACCACGCAGGACGATTTGGCTTACAGGTGTGTGTAGGTATTGAACAGACCTTTCGTTTGATGTATATCTCGATGGGATTGGTGAACTTCGAAAAAATAATGATTTTTATAGACAAGTGGTTAGTCCATGATTTTTCCCAAAATTAATTGAAAAAAAAAAATTTTGAGTTTGGCACATCCATGGAAAGGTCTGTTAATTCTCTATTCAGAATTGAAAACCGCAACGCGTTACGAGCCTTGGTTGCGGAAATATCTCCATCCGCATCCGATGACTTTTTTAGATTTGGGTCAATTTTCAGTAAAATCACTTTGGGTGGCCATATTTCGCTAACCAGACCACGCAGGACGATTTGGCTTACAGGTGTGTGTAGGTATTGAACAGACCTTTTGTTTGATGTATATCTCGATGGGATTGGTGAACTTCGAAAAAATAATGATTTTTCCCAAAATTAATTGAAAAAAAAAATTTTGAGTTTGGCACATCCATGGAAAGGTCTGTTAATTCTCTATTCAGAATTGAAAACCGCAACGCGTTACGAGCCTTGGTTGCGGAAATATCTCCATCCGCATCCGATGACTTTTTTAGATTTGGGTCAATTTTCAGTAAAATCACTTTGGGTGGCCATATTTCGCTAACCAGACCACGCAGGACGATTTGGCTTACAGGTGTGTGTAGGTATTGAACAGACCTTTCGTTTGATGTATATCTCGATGGGATTGGTGAACTTCGAAAAAATAATGATTTTTATAGACAAGTGGTTAGTCCATGATTTTTCCCAAAATTAATTGAAAAAAAAAATTTTGAGTTTGGCACATCCATGGAAAGGTCTGTTAATTCTCTATTCAGAATTGAAAACCGCAACGCGTTACGAGCCTTGGTTGCGGAAATATCTCCATCCGAATCCGATGACTTTTTTAGATTTGGGTCAATTTTCAGTAAAATCACTTTGGGTGGCCATATTTCGCTAACCAGACCACGCAGGACGATTTGGCTTACAGGTGTGTGTAGGTATTGAACAGACCTTTCGTTTGATGTATATCTCGATGGGATTGGTGAACTTCGAAAAAATAATGATTTTTATAGACAAGTGGTTAGTCCATGATTTTTCCCAAAATTAATTGAAAAAAAAAAATTTTGAGTTTGGCACATCCATGGAAAGGTCTGTTAATTCTCTATTCAGAATTGAAAACCGCAACGCGTTACGAGCCTTGGTTGCGGAAATATCTCCATCCGCATCCGATGACTTTTTTAGATTTGGGTCAATTTTCAGTAAAATCACTTTGGGTGACCATATTTCGATAACCAGACCTCGCAGAACCTTCTGGTTTTCACCCGTGAATAGCTCTTACAAAATTGACTAGAAATTTTGGAAACCGCAACCCTTTACAAGGTTTGGTTTCGGAAATATCGCCACCCAAGCACATTGTTAGGTAGTGAAAGCTCAAAAATCTGTGGAATCAGTGAAATCACTTTGGATGGCCATATTTCGCTAACCAGACCACGCAGGACGATTTGGCTTACAGGTGTGTGTAGGTATTGAACAGACCTTTCGTTTGATGTATATCTCGATGGGATTGGTGAACTTCGAAAAAATAATGATTTTTATAGACAAGTGGTTAGTCCATGATTTTTCCCAAAATTAATTGAAAAAAAAAAATTTTGAGTTTGGCACATCCATGGAAAGGTCTGTTAATTCTCTATTCAGAATTGAAAACCGCAACGCGTTACGAGCCTTGGTTGCGGAAATATCTCCATCCGCATCCGATGACTTTTTTAGATTTGGGTCAATTTTCAGTAAAATCACTTTGGGTGACCATATTTCGATAACCAGACCTCGCAGAACCTTCTGGTTTTCACCCGTGAATAGCTCTTACAAAATTGACTAGAAATTTTGGAAACCGCAACCCTTTACAAGGTTTGGTTTCGGAAATATCGCCACCCAAGCACATTGTTAGGTAGTGAAAGCTCAAAAATCTGTGGAATCAGTGAAATCACTTTGGATGGCCATATTTCGCTAACCAGACCACGCAGGACGATTTGGCTTACAGGTGTGTGTAGGTATTGAACAGACCTTTCGTTTGATGTATATCTCGATGGGATTGGTGAACTTCGAAAAAATAATGATTTTTATAGACAAGTGGTTAGTCCATGATTTTTCCCAAAATTAATTGAAAAAAAAAAATTTTGAGTTTGGCACATCCATGGAAAGGTCTGTTAATTCTCTATTCAGAATTGAAAACCGCAACGCGTTACGAGCCTTGGTTGCGGAAATATCTCCATCCGCATCCGATGACTTTTTTAGATTTGGGTCAATTTTCAGTAAAATCACTTTGGGTGACCATATTTCGATAACCAGACCTCGCAGAACCTTCTGGTTTTCACCCGTGAATAGCTCTTACAAAATTGACTAGAAATTTTGGAAACCGCAACCTTTTACAAGGTTTGGTTTCGGAAATATCGCCACCCAAGCACATTGTTAGGTAGTGAAAGCTCAAAAATCTGTGGAATCAGTGAAATCACTTTGGATGGCCATATTTCGCTAACCAGACCACGCAGGACGATTTGGCTTACAGGTGTGTGTAGGTATTGAACAGACCTTTCGTTTGATGTATATCTCGATGGGATTGGTGAACTTCGAAAAAATAATGATTTTTATAGACAAGTGGTTAGTCCATGATTTTTCCCAAAATTAATTGAAAAAAAAATTGTGAGTTTGGCACATCCATGGAAAGGTCTGTTAATTCTCTATTCAGAATTGAAAACCGCAACGCATTACGAGCCTTGGTTGCGGAAATATCTCCATCCGCATCCGATGACTTTTTTTAGATTTGGGTCAATTTTCAGTAAAATCACTTTGGGTGGCCATATTTCGCTAACCAGACCACGCAGGACGATTTGGCTTACAGGTGTGTGTAGGTATTGAACAGACCTTTCGTTTGATGTATATCTCGATGGGATTGGTGAACTTCGAAAAAATAATGATTTTTATAGACAAGTGGTTAGTCCATGATTTTTCCCAAAATTAATTGAAAAAAAAAATTTTGAGTTTGGCACATCCATGGAAAGGTCTGTTAATTCTCTATTCAGAATTGAAAACCGCAACGCGTTACGAGCCTTGGTTGCGGAAATATCTCCATCCGCATCCGATGACTTTTTTAGATTTGGGTCAATTTTCAGTAAAATCACTTTGGGTGGCCATATTTCGCTAACCAGACCACGCAGGACGATTTGGCTTACAGGTGTGTGTAGGTATTGAACAGACCTTTCGTTTGATGTATATCTCGATGGGATTGGTGAACTTCGAAAAAATAATGATTTTTATAGACAAGTGGTTAGTCCATGATTTTTCCCAAAATTAATTGAAAAAAAAAAATTTTGAGTTTGGCACATCCATGGAAAGGTCTGTTAATTCTCTATTCAGAATTGAAAACCGCAACGCGTTACGAGCCTTGGTTGCGGAAATATCTCCATCCGCATCCGATGACTTTTTTAGATTTGGGTCAATTTTCAGTAAAATCACTTTGGGTGGCCATATTTCGCTAACCAGACCACGCAGGACGATTTGGCTTACAGGTGTGTGTAGGTATTGAACAGACCTTTTGTTTGATGTATATCTCGATGGGATTGGTGAACTTCGAAAAAATAATGATTTTTATAGACAAGTGGTTAGTCCATGATTTTTCCCAAAATTAATTGAAAAAAAAAATTTTGAGTTTGGCACATCCATGGAAAGGTCTGTTAATTCTCTATTCAGAATTGAAAACCGCAACGCGTTACGAGCCTTGGTTGCGGAAATATCTCCATCCGCATCCAATGACTTTTTTAGATTTGGGTCAATTTTCAGTAAAATCACTTTGGGTGGCCATATTTCGATAACCAGACCTCGCAGAACCTTCTGGTTTTCACCCGTGAATAGCTCTTACAAAATTGACTAGAAATTTTGGAAACCGCAACCTTTTACAAGGTTTGGTTTCGGAAATATCGCCACCCAAGCACATTGTTAGGTAGTGAAAGCTCAAAAATCTGTGGAATCAGTGAAATCACTTTGGATGGCCATATTTCGCTAACCAGACCACGCAGGACGATTTGGCTTACAGGTGTGTGTAGGTATTGAACAGACCTTTCGTTTGATGTATATCTCGATGGGATTGGTGAACTTCGAAAAAATAATGATTTTTATAGACAAGTGGTTAGTCCATGATTTTTCCCAAAATTAATTGAAAAAAAAAATTGTGAGTTTGGCACATCCATGGAAAGGTCTGTTAATTCTCTATTCAGAATTGAAAACCGCAACGCGTTACGAGCCTTGGTTGCGGAAATATCTCCATCCGCATCCGATGACTTTTTTAGATTTGGGTCAATTTTCAGTAAAATCACTTTGGGTGGCCATATTTCGATAACCAGACCTCGCAGAACCTTCTGGTTTTCACCCGTGAATAGCTCTTACAAAATTGACTAGAAATTTTGGAAACCGCAACCCTTTACAAGGTTTGGTTTCGGAAATATCGCCACCCAAGCACATTGTTAGGTAGTGAAAGCTCAAAAATCTGTGGAATCAGTGAAATCACTTTGGATGGCCATATTTCGCTAACCAGACCACGCAGGACGATTTGGCTTACAGGTGTGTGTAGGTATTGAACAGACCTTTCGTTTGATGTATATCTCGATGGGATTGGTGAACTTCGAAAAAATAATGATTTTTATAGACAAGTGGTTAGTCCATGATTTTTCCCAAAATTAATTGAAAAAAAAAATTGTGAGTTTGGCACATCCATGGAAAGGTCTGTTAATTCTCTATTCAGAATTGAAAACCGCAACGCATTACGAGCCTTGGTTGCGGAAATATCTCCATCCGCATCCGATGACTTTTTTAGATTTGGGTCAATTTTCAGTAAAATCACTTTGGGTGGCCATATTTCGCTAACCAGACCACGCAGGACGATTTGGCTTACAGGTGTGTGTAGGTATTGAACAGACCTTTCGTTTGATGTATATCTCGATGGGATTGGTGAACTTCGAAAAAATAATGATTTTTATAGACAAGTGGTTAGTCCATGATTTTTCCCAAAATTAATTGAAAAAAAAAATTTTGAGTTTGGCACATCCATGGAAAGGTCTGTTAATTCTCTATTCAGAATTGAAAACCGCAACGCGTTACGAGCCTTGGTTGCGGAAATATCTCCATCCGCATCCAATGACTTTTTTAGATTTGGGTCAATTTTCAGTAAAATCACTTTGGGTGGCCATATTTCGATAACCAGACCTCGCAGAACCTTCTGGTTTTCACCCGTGAATAGCTCTTACAAAATTGACTAGAAATTTTGGAAACCGCAACCTTTTACAAGGTTTGGTTTCGGAAATATCGCCACCCAAGCACATTGTTAGGTAGTGAAAGCTCAAAAATCTGTGGAATCAGTGAAATCACTTTGGATGGCCATATTTCGCTAACCAGACCACGCAGGACGATTTGGCTTACAGGTGTGTGTAGGTATTGAACAGACCTTTCGTTTGATGTATATCTCGATGGGATTGGTGAACTTCGAAAAAATAATGATTTTTATAGACAAGTGGTTAGTCCATGATTTTTCCCAAAATTAATTGAAAAAAAAAATTGTGAGTTTGGCACATCCATGGAAAGGTCTGTTAATTCTCTATTCAGAATTGAAAACCGCAACGCATTACGAGCCTTGGTTGCGGAAATATCTCCATCCGCATCCGATGACTTTTTTAGATTTGGGTCAATTTTCAGTAAAATCACTTTGGGTGGCCATATTTCGATAACCAGACCTCGCAGAACCTTCTGGTTTTCACCCGTGAATAGCTCTTACAAAATTGACTAGAAATTTTGGAAACCGCAACCCTTTACAAGGTTTGGTTTCGGAAATATCGCCACCCAAGCACATTGTTAGGTAGTGAAAGCTCAAAAATCTGTGGAATCAGTGAAATCACTTTGGATGGCCATATTTCGCTAACCAGACCACGCAGGACGATTTGGCTTACAGGTGTGTGTAGGTATTGAACAGACCTTTCGTTTGATGTATATCTCGATGGGATTGGTGAACTTCGAAAAAATAATGATTTTTATAGACAAGTGGTCCATGATTTTTCCCAAAATTAATTGAAAAAAAAAATTTTGAGTTTGGCACATCCATGGAAAGGTCTGTTAATTCTCTATTCAGAATTGAAAACCGCAACGCGTTACGAGCCTTGGTTGCGGAAATATCTCCATCCGCATCCGATGACTTTTTTAGATTTGGGTCAATTTTCAGTAAAATCACTTTAGGTTAGGTTAGGTTAAAGTGGCTGCTGACCGGAAAAGGACAGCACACTTAGACCAATATTTGGTCCGTTGTGATACCACAAGGATTTCAAAAATCCCCCTTACTCGTTAAACCATTTTGAGCTAATAATGAAGCGTTTGAGACAGTGAATGTCGGAATTATTTAGATCACTAGGATCGTTATAGTAGTAGTCTCCCAAGTGGAGTCTACGTCTTTGCGCTAGGGCAGGACAAGAGCATAGAAGGTGGGGAATTGACTCCTCTTCTTCTTCATCCATGCAGCTTCTGCAAAAGTCATTTGCAGGAACTCCAAGACGAGAAGCATGTCTTCCTATTAGGCAGTGCCCAGTAAGGACACCTATAATGGAGCTAATATGCAATCTACCAATAGAAATTAGTTGTTTTGAGCGTTTAGCATCAAACAATGGCCAAATCAGTTTAGTAGACCGGCAAGTTGGGGTGCTGGTCCACCTGTGGTTGGCTTTCTTTATGGTATCTTGCTTTAGCATAAGTTTACAAGTAGCTAGGGGTATACCGATGTTAGATTTGCTATCCAACAAAGGTAATATTGTTCCGTTTTTTGCAAGTTCGTCAGCTTTACAATTTCCTGGAATGTCTCTATGCCCCGGCACCCATGTAAGGTGAATGTTAAACTGTTTTGACATCTCCACCAGAGATGATCGACAATTTTGGGCTGTTTGTGAGTTAATGGAGACAGAGTCCAGTGACTTTAAGGCAGCTTGACTGTCTGAGAAGATACGTATATCGGTTGTCGATATAACGTTTTCTTTTAGCCAAGAGAGGACTTCTTTTATTGCTAAAAGCTCTGCCTGGAACACGCTACAGTGATTGGGAAGACGAAAAGATAGACAAAGATTTAATTTTTCGGAGTATACGCCTCCACCGACCCCGTCATCGGTTTTAGATCCATCTGTATAGAAATGAATTGCTTCGTCTATCAAAAACGACTCATTTTCCCATGAAGACCTGGAAGGGATGGATACTTGAAAATTTTTATCAAATTTTGGATGAGGGGTGGTGTAATCGACGTTACTAGGTAGACTACTGAACGAGTTCAGTATAGTAGAGTGACCAATATCATTATTGATCCACTGCGAGGAGGCTTTAAGTCGAATGGCTGTGTTAGCGGCCGATTGTTTGCTAAAAATATCTAGCGGTATGAGATGAAAAAGAACATCAAGTGCAGCAGAAGGAGTTGAGCGGAGAGTTCCACCCATGATTAAACAGGCTGTTCGTTGGACTTTGCTGAGCTTATCGCGGTTAGTTGCTGTTTCCAGCGCAGTCCACCATACTGTCACTCCATATGTAAGTATCGGTCTAATGACTGAGATGTATAGCCAGTGTGTTATATGAGTTTGTAGACCCCATTTATTACCTACGGCTTTTTTGCAAGAGAAAAGAGCTATGTTGGCTTTGTTGACTCTCTCTTGGATATTGGGCTTCCAGCTTAATTTCTTGTCCAAAATAAGACCCAGATATTTTGCTTTGTCTGAGAATTTAAGCGGTATACCTTTGATGAGGGGAGGGTCTATGTGTGGGATTTCATATTTCCTGGTAAATAGGACAAGTTCAGTTTTGTGGGGGTTGACACCGAGTCCACATTGATCTGCCCAGTTAGTAAGCTTGTTTAGAGCATTTTGTAGGAGTTCCTTCAGAGTATTAGGATGCTTACCAGATATCGCTATCGCAACATCGTCCGCATAGGCAATCACCCTGTGCCCCTCCCCTTCAAGAATCACCAGTAGTTCATTTACGACTAGGTTCCAAAGGAGAGGAGAGAGGACGCCGCCTTGCGGCGTACCCCTACTGACAGTCCTTCGAGTAGTAAAATCGCCCAGTTTTGAATTAATAATCCTGCTTATCAGCATATGATTTATCAAATTACTGATTGACTTATCCACCTTTAGAGATGACAGCGCAGATGTGATTGCGGATGCGTCGACATTGTTAAAAGCTCCTTCTATATCCAGGAAAGCAACTAAGGTGAACTCCTTATGATGAAGGGAGTGTTCGATAGTACGAACCAGCGTATGTAGAGCGGTTTCTACAGATTTCCCTTTGTTATAAGCATGTTGAGCATTGGATAGTAAGGACTTATCAATGTTTGCCCTCAAATGGATTTCAATCAGACGTTCAAATGTTTTAAGTAGGAATGATGAAAGGCTAATAGGTCTTAGATCTTTAGGATTAACATGGCTAGGCTTGCCAGCTTTGGGGATGAAAATAACATTTACTTCTCTCCATGACAAAGGAATGTGAGCCAGAGCGATACAACCATTTAAGATGTTTACCAGAATGGGTATCAGAATATCGGAATTTTCCTGTAATTCCGCTGGAATTATTCCATCTGGCCCAGGAGATTTGTATGGATTGAAGCTGTTTATTGCCCATTTTAATTTTTCCTCTGTAATCAGACCTTGTGGAGGAGTTATGCTACTGAGTATGTTGTTAGGATCAGGATCAGTGCTATTAACGTAAGGAGAGCTGTCTGGAAAATGTACATCCAGGAGAAGATTGAGCGATTCTTCGCTTGAGTTTGTCCAGGAACCGTCATTGTTTTTTAGGCAACTTGGCATTACTGGATTTTTGGAGAGGATTTTTCTTAACCTTGATGCCTCTGAGTTGCCTTCTATATTGTTACAGAAAGTTCTCCAGGACATACGCTTGGTTTTCCTCAGTTCTTTTTTATATAACTTGAGGGAGTCTTTATATGAATCCCAATCAGAAGCTTCTCTGGAGGTTTTCGCTCTATTAAAGAGTTTCCTGCATTCTTTTCTTAGTGGATCCAGCCCCGAGTACCACCAGTGTGGTTTCTTTTTACCTCTTATTTGTATAAGAGGGCAGGCAGTTTCCAGAGATTTGTTGAGGGCTGCTGTGAGGTCATTGACTTTAATATCAAGATCCTCAGTGTTGTAGGGTATGCTGTATAACTCAGGCCTGATTGACCTTAATAGAGTTGCCCTATATAGAAGCCAATCTGTTTTCCGATGGTTACGAAAGGAAGGTTGGCTAGGAGGTTCGTCCATTATTTCGAATTGTATGTATCTATGATCAGAGAAAGAATGATCATTTGATACTTTCCAATTCGAGATAGTATGATAAATTTTATCTGAGACAAGAGTTATGTCAAGTACTTCCTGTCTGTTTTTAGTAACAAATGTGGGTTCATTTCCAACGTTACATATTGTTAGGTTAGTGTTCAAAATATAATCGAAAAGAGACTCACCTCTGTCGTTTATATTCGTGCTACCCCACACTGTATGATGGGCGTTAGCATCACTTCCAATAATGAGGTCAGTCTTCTGCCTATCTGCATCAGTGATAAGCCTCCTCAGAGTGTCTCCTGGGAGAGGGCCAAGGTGGTCATGGCCTAGATATGCCGACGCCAGCCAGAAAGTTCCTTTGGCTGTTTCCAGTCTTGCGACGGTTACATCTCGATCACTGAAATTAGGTAGTAAAAATACATTTAGGCTACTTTTAACTAGTATGCAAGATCTGGGTTCACCTTTATCTAATGCATACAGCAAGTAGTAGTTTGGAGTCCTTAGTCCCCGAACGATGGATTTCACAATCCAGGGTTCATGGATTAGGACGATGTCTTCTCCGCTGCTGGATAGACGAAGAAGCAGGGAGGCCGAGGCCTTGATAGAGTGTTGGAGATTAATCTGAAGAAATCGCAGCATCTTTGCTACAACCCTCCCGATCAACCTCCAACACGGTGACGTTGGAGTCTTCCGATTCCGAGGTTGAGCCCAGAAGAGCGTCCTCACTCAGAAGATCTTCATTGTTGTGGTCATCGATCTCCATGTCGCTGACTGTTTTTATTGTCTCCACTGTTGCCGAAGATGACCTGGATGCCTCTTCCTCTTTCAGTGATGGGAAGGTGATAGATGCACCAGGGTCTGCAGCAGCAGTTTCGACTACGTTGGAGGAAGTGGATGCACCAGTAACATCCGCGTCCTTTTTATACACCTTCAGTGTGATGGTCTCAAACCCAAACCTAATCACACCTTTGGTCTGCGCCAGAGGAGCAAGGGACTCCTTATTTAGTACAATAATTGCACCTCTGTAGGGTCCCTTTTTCTCCTCCAGTTTCGCAACTTTCCAGTTGTGAGTAGGAAGGGATGGGTTCGATAGCCGGATCATCTGGAGTATTACATCCATGCTGGAGAGTTCGGCTGTAACCATGGCGCGAGCTCTTGGTCTGCACGGGATTTTCTCCTTAGCAACAACCTCGAGCTTAGCACCAGGCCAGACTTCCCCTAACCGGCTAACGGCCAACGATAGAAGATCACACGATCTCTGATCGTCACAAACCATGAGCTTAACATGTCCTTGATGCCAGCCTCCATCGTTTGTGATTGGAGGTGGTCCAGGGTTCTCCATCATGATACTCATGAAGCTCAACTGGAGCTTCCCCTTGACCACCTGCCAATTTTCCGCAGAGATCGTGCCATCGACGTCGTTCCCGTCAATGATCGCGACCACGATTTTGTTTTTAACCACATCACTGAAGGTCTTATTCCCTCCACAGGGATGTGATGGAGCGCTGATGTTGTGCACTTTGGGGCGTTTGGGTACTGAAATTGTGCCCTCCATAGACCTTTGACGCTTCGACGTGGAGTCTCCGCTGGCCTGGACGCTATTATTAGCTAAAAAGCTTTTAGCCCACTTGATTTTTGCATCATGCTGAGAGTTCCCCCCGGCGCCAGGTTGTTCACCAAACACCCTGAGTATTCTCTTAGCATTGCGAATGTCCTTGTAGAGTGTCCTAGAAGGGTTGGGCTTACGTCCGCTCCCCCTAGGGCCTTCTTTAGGATTTGTGGAGTTGTTAGAGGTGGAGGGACCATGCTTCACAGTCCTACCACCGCTGGAATGAGGCAAAGAAGTTCGGGGAGGTTTACTCTCCTTAGTGGTAGCAGGACCATGCTTCACAATCTTACTACCACTGAACCGCGGTGTCGAAGTTTGGAGAGGTTTACTCTCTGAAGTAGTAATAGAAGGGCCATGCTTCACAGCCCCCCTGTTACTGGAAGGAGGTATTTCTACCATTTTACTCCTGCTTTTGCTTTCGGCAATAGGACTGTGAGAATCCACAGTACTACTACTTCCAGCGCAAGCCGGAGAAACAGCAGACGGCTTTTCAGTCGCACTGCTGGCCTGTCTCAAAGACCAGGACTTTCCACCATCTTTTGTATTTAAATTTTCCATAAAAGATCCCACGAGTAACGGAGAAAGGGTGGTCCATCTGCACAGAGATCCGTATATGCAGATAAGGCTAGTTAATCCGGAGGTCGCCTGGTATCCGGATACTCCGTTAGCGACTGAGCTAGTTTTTTGATTGGGCCCTCAGCCAGGCTGATCATCGGCACGGGTCGTATAACACCTTGAATCCAGCCCAATTGGGAAGTTGCAAAAATAGGAAAAGGAGAGAGTGGGCGGGGAATCAGACAGTAAGCACCGTTCTGAAAAGAAGGACGTTAAGGGTAATAGAGGAGCTGGTAACTTTGGATAGCTTTTCGCATTTCCAATGTGGGAGAGGGAGGGATACAAGGATGTGTAAGAGGATGATGAGCGTCCTTTGGTTTCAGGACTCTTCTGGAGATGACATCTCGAGAATCATTGACCCTACTCAGCTTCTACAACTCGACAAGTTCGACGCTCAGGTAGAAGTCACTTTGGGTGACCATATTTCGATAACCAGACCTCGCAGAACCTTCTGGTTTTCACCCGTGAATAGCCCTTACAAAATTGACTAAAAATTTTGGAAACCGCAACCTTTTACAAGGTTTGGTTTCGGAAATATCGCCACCCAAGCACATTGTTAGGTAGTGAAAGCTCAAAAATCTGTGGAATCAGTGAAATCACTTTGGATGGCCATATTTCGCTAACCAGACCACGCAGGACGATTTGGCTTACAGGTGTGTGTAGGTATTGAACAGACCTTTCGTTTGATGTATATCTCGATGGGATTGGTGAACTTCGAAAAAATAATGATTTTTATAGACAAGTGGTTAGTCCATGATTTTTCCCAAAATTAATTGAAAAAAAAAATTTTGAGTTTGGCACATCCATGGAAAGGTCTGTTAATTCTCTATTCAGAATTGAAAACCGCAACGCGTTACGAGCCTTGGTTGCGGAAATATCTCCATTCGCATCCGATGACTTTTTTAGATTTGGGTCAATTTTCAGTAAAATCACTTTGGGTGGCCATATTTCGCTAACCAGACCACGCAGGACGATTTGGCTTACAGGTGTGTGTAGGTATTGAACAGACCTTTCGTTTGATGTATATCTCGATGGGATTGGTGAACTTAGAAAAAATAATGATTTTTATAGACAAGTGGTTAGTCCATGATTTTTCCCAAAATTAATTGAAAAAAAAAATTTTGAGTTTGGCACATCCATGGAAAGGTCTGTTAATTCTCTATTCAGAATTGAAAACCGCAACGCGTTACGAGCCTTGGTTGCGGAAATATCTCTATCCGCATCCGATGACTTTTTTAGATTTGGGTCAATTTTCAGTAAAATCACTTTGGGTGACCATATTTCGATAACCAGACCTCGCAGGACGATTTGGCTTACAGGTGTGTGTAGGTATTGAACAAACCTTTCGTTTGATGTATATCTCGATGGGATTGGTGAACTTCGAAAAAATAATGATTTTTATAGACAAGTGGTTAGTCCATGATTTTTCCCAAAATTAATTGAAAAAAAAAATTTTGAGTTTGGCACATCCATGGAAAGGTCTGTTAATTCTCTATTCAGAATTGAAAACCGCAACGCGTTACGAGCCTTGGTTGCGGAAATATCTCCATCCGCATCCAATGACTTTTTTAGATTTGGGTCAATTTTCAGTAAAATCACTTTGGGTGGCCATATTTCGATAACCAGACCTCGCAGAACCTTCTGGTTTTCACCCGTGAATAGCTCTTACAAAATTGACTAGAAATTTTGGAAACCGCAACCTTTTACAAGGTTTGGTTTCGGAAATATCGCCACCCAAGCACATTGTTAGGTAGTGAAAGCTCAAAAATCTGTGGAATCAGTGAAATCACTTTGGATGGCCATATTTCGCTAACCAGACCACGCAGGACGATTTGGCTTACAGGTGTGTGTAGGTATTGAACAGACCTTTTGTTTGATGTATATCTCGATGGGATTGGTGAACTTCGAAAAAATAATGATTTTTATAGACAAGTGGTTAGTCCATGATTTTTCCCAAAATTAATTGAAAAAAAAAATTGTGAGTTTGGCACATCCATGGAAAGGTCTGTTAATTCTCTATTCAGAATTGAAAACCGCAACGCGTTACGAGCCTTGGTTGCGAAAATATCGCCATCCGCATCCGATGACTTTTTTAGATTTGGGTCAATTTTCAGTAAAATCACTTTGGGTGGCCATATTTCGCTAACCAGACCACGCAGGACGATTTGGCTTACAGGTGTGTGTAGGTATTGAACAGACCTTTCGTTTGATGTATATCTCGATGGGATTGGTGAACTTCGAAAAAATAATGATTTTTATAGACAAGTGGTTAGTCCATGATTTTTCCCAAAATTAATTGAGAAAAAAAATTTTGAGTTTGGCACATCCATGGAAAGGTCTGTTAATTCTCTATTCAGAATTGAAAACCGCAACGCGTTACGAGCCTTGGTTGCGGAAATATCTCCATCCGCATCCGATGACTTTTTTAGATTTGGGTCAATTTTCAGTAAAATCACTTTGGGTGACCATATTTCGATAACCAGACCTCGCAGAACCTTCTGGTTTTCACCCGTGAATAGCTCTTACAAAATTGACTAGAAATTTTGGAAACCGCAACCTTTTACAAGGTTTGGTTTCGGAAATATCGCCACCCAAGCACATTGTTAGGTAGTGAAAGCTCAAAAATCTGTGGAATCAGTGAAATCACTTTGGATGGCCATATTTCGCTAACCAGACCACGCAGGACGATTTGGCTTACAGGTGTGTGTAGGTATTGAACAGACCTTTCGTTTGATGTATATCTCGATGGGATTGGTGAACTTCGAAAAAATAATGATTTTTATAGACAAGTGGTCCATGATTTTTCCCAAAATTAATTGAAAAAAAAAAATTTGAGTTTGGCACATCCATGGAAAGGTCTGTTAATTCTCTATTCAGAATTGAAAACCGCAACGCGTTACGAGCCTTGGTTGCGGAAATATCTCCATCCGCATCCGATGACTTTTTTAGATTTGGGTCAATTTTCAGTAAAATCACTTTGGGTGGCCATATTTCGCTAACCAGACCACGCAGGACGATTTGGCTTACAGGTGTGTGTAGGTATTGAACAGACCTTTCGTTTGATGTATATCTCGATGGGATTGGTGAACTTCGAAAAAATAATGATTTTTATAGACAAGTGGTTAGTCCATGATTTTTCCCAAAATTAATTGAAAAAAAAAATTTTGAGTTTGGCACATCCATGGAAAGGTCTGTTAATTCTCTATTCAGAATTGAAAACCGCAACGCGTTACGAGCCTTGGTTGCGGAAATATCTCCATCCGCATCCAATGACTTTTTTAGATTTGGGTCAATTTTCAGTAAAATCACTTTGGGTGGCCATATTTCGATAACCAGACCTCGCAGAACCTTCTGGTTTTCACCCGTGAATAGCTCTTACAAAATTGACTAGAAATTTTGGAAACCGCAACCTTTTACAAGGTTTGGTTTCGGAAATATCGCCACCCAAGCACATTGTTAGGTAGTGAAAGCTCAAAAATCTGTGGAATCAGTGAAATCACTTTGGATGGCCATATTTCGCTAACCAGACCACGCAGGACGATTTGGCTTACAGGTGTGTGTAGGTATTGAACAGACCTTTCGTTTGATGTATATCTCGATGGGATTGGTGAACTTCGAAAAAATAATGATTTTTATAGACAAGTGGTTAGTCCATGATTTTTCCCAAAATTAATTGAAAAAAAAAATTGTGAGTTTGGCACATCCATGGAAAGGTCTGTTAATTCTCTATTCAGAATTGAAAACCGCAACGCATTACGAGCCTTGGTTGCGGAAATATCTCCATCCGCATCCGATGACTTTTTTAGATTTGGGTCAATTTTCAGTAAAATCACTTTGGGTGGCCATATTTCGATAACCAGACCTCGCAGAACCTTCTGGTTTTCACCCGTGAATAGCTCTTACAAAATTGACTAGAAATTTTGGAAACCGCAACCCTTTACAAGGTTTGGTTTCGGAAATATCGCCACCCAAGCACATTGTTAGGTAGTGAAAGCTCAAAAATCTGTGGAATCAGTGAAATCACTTTGGATGGCCATATTTCGCTAACCAGACCACGCAGGACGATTTGGCTTACAGGTGTGTGTAGGTATTGAACAGACCTTTCGTTTGATGTATATCTCGATGGGATTGGTGAACTTCGAAAAAATAATGATTTTTATAGACAAGTGGTTAGTCCATGATTTTTCCCAAAATTAATTGAAAAAAAAATTGTGAGTTTGGCACATCCATGGAAAGGTCTGTTAATTCTCTATTCAGAATTGAAAACCGCAACGCGTTACGAGCCTTGGTTGCGGAAATATCTCCATCCGCATCCGATGACTTTTTTAGATTTGGGTCAATTTTCAGTAAAATCACTTTGGGTGGCCATATTTCGCTAACCAGACCACGCAGGACGCTTTGGCTTACAGGTGTGTGTAGGTATTGAACAGACCTTTCGTTTGATGTATATCTCGATGGGATTGGTGAACTTCGAAAAAATAATGATTTTTATAGACAAGTGGTTAGTCCATGATTTTTCCCAAAATTAATTGAAAAAAAAAATTTTGAGTTTGGCACATCCATGGAAAGGTCTGTTAATTCTCTATTCAGAATTGAAAACCGCAACGCGTTACGAGCCTTGGTTGCGGAAATATCTCCATCCGCATCCGATGACTTTTTTAGATTTGGGTCAATTTTCAGTAAAATCACTTTGGGTGGCGATATTTCGCTAACCAGACCACGCAGGACGATTTGGCTTACAGGTGTGTGTAGGTATTGAACACACCTTTCGTTTGATGTATATCTCGATGGGATTGGTGAACTTCGAAAAAATAATGATTTTTATAGACAAGTGGTTAGTCCATGATTTTTCCCAAAATTAATTGAAAAAAAAAATTTTGAGTTTGGCACATCCATGGAAAGGTCTGTTAATTCTCTATTCAGAATTGAAAACCGCAACGCGTTACGAGCCTTGGTTGCGGAAATATCTCCATCCGCATCCGATGACTTTTTTAGATTTGGGTCAATTTTCAGTAAAATCACTTTGGGTGGCCATATTTCGCTAACCAGACCACGCAGGACGATTTGGCTTACAGGTGTGTGTAGGTATTGAACAGACCTTTCGTTTGATGTATATCTCGATGGGATTGGTGAACTTCGAAAAAATAATGATTTTTATAGACAAGTGGTTAGTCCATGATTTTTCCCAAAATTAATTGAAAAAAAAAATTTTGAGTTTGGCACATCCATGGAAAGGTCTGTTAATTCTCTATTCAGAATTGAAAACCGCAACGCGTTACGAGCCTTGGTTGCGGAAATATCTCCATCCGCATCCAATGACTTTTTTAGATTTGGGTCAATTTTCAGTAAAATCACTTTGGGTGGCCATATTTCGATAACCAGACCTCGCAGAACCTTCTGGTTTTCACCCGTGAATAGCTCTTACAAAATTGACTAGAAATTTTGGAAACCGCAACCTTTTACAAGGTTTGGTTTCGGAAATATCGCCACCCAAGCACATTGTTAGGTAGTGAAAACTCAAAAATCTGTGGAATCAGTGAAATCACTTTGGATGGCCATATTTCGCTAACCAGACCACGCAGGACGATTTGGCTTACAGGTGTGTGTAGGTATTGAACAGACCTTTCGTTTGATGTATATCTCGATGGGATTGGTGAACTTCGAAAAAATAATGATTTTTATAGACAAGTGGTTAGTCCATGATTTTTCCCAAAATTAATTGAAAAAAAAAATTGTGAGTTTGGCACATCCATGGAAAGGTCTGTTAATTCTCTATTCAGAATTGAAAACCGCAACGCATTACGAGCCTTGGTTGCGGAAATATCTCCATCCGCATCCGATGACTTTTTTAGATTTGGGTCAATTTTCAGTAAAATCACTTTGGGTGGCCATATTTCGATAACCAGACCTCGCAGAACCTTCTGGTTTTCACCCGTGAATAGCTCTTACAAAATTGACTAGAAATTTTGGAAACCGCAACCCTTTACAAGGTTTGGTTTCGGAAATATCGCCACCCAAGCACATTGTTAGGTAGTGAAAGCTCAAAAATCTGTGGAATCAGTGAAATCACTTTGGATGGCCATATTTCGCTAACCAGACCACGCAGGACGATTTGGCTTACAGGTGTGTGTAGGTATTGAACAGACCTTTCGTTTGATGTATATCTCGATGGGATTGGTGAACTTCGAAAAAATAATGATTTTTATAGACAAGTGGTTAGTCCATGATTTTTCCCAAAATTAATTGAAAAAAAAATTGTGAGTTTGGCACATCCATGGAAAGGTCTGTTAATTCTCTATTCAGAATTGAAAACCGCAACGCGTTACGAGCCTTGGTTGCGGAAATATCTCCATCCGCATCCGATGACTTTTTTAGATTTGGGTCAATTTTCAGTAAAATCACTTTGGGTGGCCATATTTCGCTAACCAGACCACGCAGGACGATTTGGCTTACAGGTGTGTGTAGGTATTGAACACACCTTTCGTTTGATGTATATCTCGATGGGATTGGTGAACTTCGAAAAAATAATGATTTTTATAGACAAGTGGTTAGTCCATGATTTTTCCCAAAATTAATTGAAAAAAAAAATTTTGAGTTTGGCACATCCATGGAAAGGTCTGTTAATTCTCTATTCAGAATTGAAAACCGCAACGCGTTACGAGCCTTGGTTGCGGAAATATCTCCATCCGCATCCGATGACTTTTTTAGATTTGGGTCAATTTTCAGTAAAATCACTTTGGGTGGCCATATTTCGATAACCAGACCTCGCAGAACCTTCTGGTTTTCACCCGTGAATAGCTCTTACAAAATTGACTAGAAATTTTGGAAACCGCAACCCTTTACAAGGTTTGGTTTCGGAAATATCGCCACCCAAGCACATTGTTAGGTAGTGAAAGCTCAAAAATCTGTGGAATCAGTGAAATCACTTTGGATGGCCATATTTCGCTAACCAGACCACGCAGGACGATTTGGCTTACAGGTGTGTGTAGGTATTGAACAGACCTTTCGTTTGATGTATATCTCGATGGGATTGGTGAACTTCGAAAAAATAATGATTTTTATAGACAAGTGGTCCATGATTTTTCCCAAAATTAATTGAAAAAAAAAATTTTGAGTTTGGCACATCCATGGAAAGGTCTGTTAATTCTCTATTCAGAATTGAAAACCGCAACGCGTTACGAGCCTTGGTTGCGGAAATATCTCCATCCGCATCCGATGACTTTTTTAGATTTGGGTCAATTTTCAGTAAAATCACTTTAGGTTAGGTTAGGTTAAAGTGGCTGCTGACCGGAAAAGGACAGCACACTTAGACCAATATTTGGTCCGTTGTGATACCACAAGGATTTCAAAAATCCCCCTTACTCGTTAAACCATTTTGAGCTAATAATGAAGCGTTTGAGACAGTGAATGTCGGAATTATTTAGATCACTAGGATCGTTATAGTAGTAGTCTCCCAAGTGGAGTCTACGTCTTTGCGCTAGGGCAGGACAAGAGCATAGAAGGTGGGGAATTGACTCCTCTTCTTCTTCATCCATGCAGCTTCTGCAAAAGTCATTTGCAGGAACTCCAAGACGAGAAGCATGTCTTCCTATTAGGCAGTGCCCAGTAAGGACACCTATAATGGAGCTAATATGCAATCTACCAATAGAAATTAGTTGTTTTGAGCGTTTAGCATCAAACAATGGCCAAATCAGTTTAGTAGACCGGCAAGTTGGGGTGCTGGTCCACCTGTGGTTGGCTTTCTTTATGGTATCTTGCTTTAGCATAAGTTTACAAGTAGCTAGGGGTATACCGATGTTAGATTTGCTATCCAACAAAGGTAATATTGTTCCGTTTTTTGCAAGTTCGTCAGCTTTACAATTTCCTGGAATGTCTCTATGCCCCGGCACCCATGTAAGGTGAATGTTAAACTGTTTTGACATCTCCACCAGAGATGATCGACAATTTTGGGCTGTTTGTGAGTTAATGGAGACAGAGTCCAGTGACTTTAAGGCAGCTTGACTGTCTGAGAAGATACGTATATCGGTTGTCGATATAACGTTTTCTTTTAGCCAAGAGAGGACTTCTTTTATTGCTAAAAGCTCTGCCTGGAACACGCTACAGTGATTGGGAAGACGAAAAGATAGACAAAGATTTAATTTTTCGGAGTATACGCCTCCACCGACCCCGTCATCGGTTTTAGATCCATCTGTATAGAAATGAATTGCTTCGTCTATCAAAAACGACTCATTTTCCCATGAAGACCTGGAAGGGATGGATACTTGAAAATTTTTATCAAATTTTGGATGAGGGGTGGTGTAATCGACGTTACTAGGTAGACTACTGAACGAGTTCAGTATAGTAGAGTGACCAATATCATTATTGATCCACTGCGAGGAGGCTTTAAGTCGAATGGCTGTGTTAGCGGCCGATTGTTTGCTAAAAATATCTAGCGGTATGAGATGAAAAAGAACATCAAGTGCAGCAGAAGGAGTTGAGCGGAGAGTTCCACCCATGATTAAACAGGCTGTTCGTTGGACTTTGCTGAGCTTATCGCGGTTAGTTGCTGTTTCCAGCGCAGTCCACCATACTGTCACTCCATATGTAAGTATCGGTCTAATGACTGAGATGTATAGCCAGTGTGTTATATGAGTTTGTAGACCCCATTTATTACCTACGGCTTTTTTGCAAGAGAAAAGAGCTATGTTGGCTTTGTTGACTCTCTCTTGGATATTGGGCTTCCAGCTTAATTTCTTGTCCAAAATAAGACCCAGATATTTTGCTTTGTCTGAGAATTTAAGCGGTATACCTTTGATGAGGGGAGGGTCTATGTGTGGGATTTCATATTTCCTGGTAAATAGGACAAGTTCAGTTTTGTGGGGGTTGACACCGAGTCCACATTGATCTGCCCAGTTAGTAAGCTTGTTTAGAGCATTTTGTAGGAGTTCCTTCAGAGTATTAGGATGCTTACCAGATATCGCTATCGCAACATCGTCCGCATAGGCAATCACCCTGTGCCCCTCCCCTTCAAGAATCACCAGTAGTTCATTTACGACTAGGTTCCAAAGGAGAGGAGAGAGGACGCCGCCTTGCGGCGTACCCCTACTGACAGTCCTTCGAGTAGTAAAATCGCCCAGTTTTGAATTAATAATCCTGCTTATCAGCATATGATTTATCAAATTACTGATTGACTTATCCACCTTTAGAGATGACAGCGCAGATGTGATTGCGGATGCGTCGACATTGTTAAAAGCTCCTTCTATATCCAGGAAAGCAACTAAGGTGAACTCCTTATGATGAAGGGAGTGTTCGATAGTACGAACCAGCGTATGTAGAGCGGTTTCTACAGATTTCCCTTTGTTATAAGCATGTTGAGCATTGGATAGTAAGGACTTATCAATGTTTGCCCTCAAATGGATTTCAATCAGACGTTCAAATGTTTTAAGTAGGAATGATGAAAGGCTAATAGGTCTTAGATCTTTAGGATTAACATGGCTAGGTTTGCCAGCTTTGGGGATGAAAATAACATTTACTTCTCTCCATGACAAAGGAATGTGAGCCAGAGCGATACAACCATTTAAGATGTTTACCAGAATGGGTATCAGAATATCGGAATTTTCCTGTAATTCCGCTGGAATTATTCCATCTGGCCCAGGAGATTTGTATGGATTGAAGCTGTTTATTGCCCATTTTAATTTTTCCTCTGTAATCAGACCTTGTGGAGGAGTTATGCTACTGAGTATGTTGTTAGGATCAGGATCAGTGCTATTAACGTAAGGAGAGCTGTCTGGAAAATGTACATCCAGGAGAAGATTGAGCGATTCTTCGCTTGAGTTTGTCCAGGAACCGTCATTGTTTTTTAGGCAACTTGGCATTACTGGATTTTTGGAGAGGATTTTTCTTAACCTTGATGCCTCTGAGTTGCCTTCTATATTGTTACAGAAAGTTCTCCAGGACATACGCTTGGTTTTCCTCAGTTCTTTTTTATATAACTTGAGGGAGTCTTTATATGAATCCCAATCAGAAGCTTCTCTGGAGGTTTTCGCTCTATTAAAGAGTTTCCTGCATTCTTTTCTTAGTGGATCCAGCCCCGAGTACCACCAGTGTGGTTTCTTTTTACCTCTTATTTGTATAAGAGGGCAGGCAGTTTCCAGAGATTTGTTGAGGGCTGCTGTGAGGTCATTGACTTTAATATCAAGATCCTCAGTGTTGTAGGGTATGCTGTATAACTCAGGCCTGATTGACCTTAATAGAGTTGCCCTATATAGAAGCCAATCTGTTTTCCGATGGTTACGAAAGGAAGGTTGGCTAGGAGGTTCGTCCATTATTTCGAATTGTATGTATCTATGATCAGAGAAAGAATGATCATTTGATACTTTCCAATTCGAGATAGTATGATAAATTTTATCTGAGACAAGAGTTATGTCAAGTACTTCCTGTCTGTTTTTAGTAACAAATGTGGGTTCATTTCCAACGTTACATATTGTTAGGTTAGTGTTCAAAATATAATCGAAAAGAGACTCACCTCTGTCGTTTATATTCGTGCTACCCCACACTGTATGATGGGCGTTAGCATCACTTCCAATAATGAGGTCAGTCTTCTGCATATCTGCATCAGTGATAAGCCTCCTCAGAGTGTCTCCTGGGAGAGGGCCAAGGTGGTCATGGCCTAGATATGCCGACGCCAGCCAGAAAGTTCCTTTGGCTGTTTCCAGTCTTGCGACGGTTACATCTCGATCACTGAAATTAGGTAGTAAAAATACATTTAGGCTACTTTTAACTAGTATGCAAGATCTGGGTTCACCTTTATCTAATGCATACAGCAAGTAGTAGTTTGGAGTCCTTAGTCCCCGAACGATGGATTTCACAATCCAGGGTTCTTGGATTAGGACGATGTCTTCTCCGCTGCTGGATAGACGAAGAAGCAGGGAGGCCGAGGCCTTGATAGAGTGTTGGAGATTAATCTGAAGAAATCGCAGCATCTTTGCTACAACCCTCCCGATCAACCTCCAACACGGTGACGTTGGAGTCTTCCGATTCCGAGGTTGAGCCCAGAAGAGCGTCCTCACTCAGAAGATCTTCATTGTTGTGGTCATCGATCTCCATGTCGCTGACTGTTTTTATTGTCTCCACTGTTGCCGAAGATGACCTGGATGCCTCTTCCTCTTTCAGTGATGGGAAGGTGATAGATGCACCAGGGTCTGCAGCAGCAGTTTCGACTACGTTGGAGGAAGTGGATGCACCAGTAACATCCGCGTCCTTTTTATACACCTTCAGTGTGATGGTCTCAAACCCAAACCTAATCACACCTTTGGTCTGCGCCAGAGGAGCAAGGGACTCCTTATTTAGTACAATAATTGCACCTCTGTAGGGTCCCTTTTTCTCCTCCAGTTTCGCAACTTTCCAGTTGTGAGTAGGAAGGGATGGGTTCGATAGCCGGATCATCTGGAGTATTACATCCATGCTGGAGAGTTCGGCTGTAACCATGGCGCGAGCTCTTGGTCTGCACGGGATTTTCTCCTTAGCAACAACCTCGAGCTAAGCACCAGGCCAGACTTCCCCTAACCGGCTAACGGCCAACGATAGAAGATCACACGATCTCTGATCGTCACAAACCATGAGCTTAACATGTCCTTGATGCCAGCCTCCATCGTTTGTGATTGGAGGTGGTCCAGGGTTCTCCATCATGATACTCATGAAGCTCAACTGGAGCTTCCCCTTGACCACCTGCCAATTTTCCGCAGAGATCGTGCCATCGACGTCGTTCCCGTCAATGATCGCGACCACGATTTTGTTTTTAACCACATCACTGAAGGTCTTATTCCCTCCACAGGGATGTGATGGAGCGCTGATGTTGTGCACTTTGGGGCGTTTGGGTACTGAAATTGTGCCCTCCATAGACCTTTGACGCTTCGACGTGGAGTCTCCGCTGGCCTGGACGCTATTATTAGCTAAAAAGCTTTTAGCCCACTTGATTTTTGCATCATGCTGAGAGTTCCCCCCGGCGCCAGGTTGTTCACCAAACACCCTGAGTATTCTCTTAGCATTGCGAATGTCCTTGTAGAGTGTCCTAGAAGGGTTGGGCTTACGTCCGCTCCCCCTAGGGCCTTCTTTAGGATTTGTGGAGTTGTTAGAGGTGGAGGGACCATGCTTCACAGTCCTACCACCGCTGGAATGAGGCAAAGAAGTTCGGGGAGGTTTACTCTCCTTAGTGGTAGCAGGACCATGCTTCACAATCTTACTACCACTGAACCGCGGTGTCGAAGTTTGGAGAGGTTTACTCTCTGAAGTAGTAATAGAAGGGCCATGCTTCACAGCCCCCCTGTTACTGGAAGGAGGTATTTCTACCATTTTACTCCTGCTTTTGCTTTCGGCAATAGGACTGTGAGAATCCACAGTACTACTACTTCCAGCGCAAGCCGGAGAAACAGCAGACGGCTTTTCAGTCGCACTGCTGGCCTGTCTCAAAGACCAGGACTTTCCACCATCTTTTGTATTTAAATTTTCCATAAAAGATCCCACGAGTAACGGAGAAAGGGTGGTCCATCTGCACAGAGATCCGTATATGCAGATAAGGCTAGTTAATCCGGAGGTCGCCTGGTATCCGGATACTCCGTTAGCGACTGAGCTAGTTTTTTGATTGGGCCCTCAGCCAGGCTGATCATCGGCACGGGTCGTATAACACCTTGAATCCAGCCCAATTGGGAAGTTGCAAAAATAGGAAAAGGAGAGAGTGGGCGGGGAATCAGACAGTAAGCACCGTTCTGAAAAGAAGGACGTTAAGGGTAATAGAGGAGCTGGTAACTTTGGATAGCTTTTCGCATTTCCAATGTGGGAGAGGGAGGGATACAAGGATGTGTAAGAGGATGATGAGCGTCCTTTGGTTTCAGGACTCTTCTGGAGATGACATCTCGAGAATCATTGACCCTACTCAGCTTCTACAACTCGACAAGTTCGACGCTCAGGTAGAAGTCACTTTGGGTGACCATATTTCGATAACCAGACCTCGCAGAACCTTCTGGTTTTCACCCGTGAATAGCCCTTACAAAATTGACTAAAAATTTTGGAAACCGCAACCTTTTACAAGGTTTGGTTTCGGAAATATCGCCACCCAAGCACATTGTTAGGTAGTGAAAGCTCAAAAATCTGTGGAATCAGTGAAATCACTTTGGATGGCCATATTTCGCTAACCAGACCACGCAGGACGATTTGGCTTACAGGTGTGTGTAGGTATTGAACAGACCTTTCGTTTGATGTATATCTCGATGGGATTGGTGAACTTCGAAAAAATAATGATTTTTATAGACAAGTGGTTAGTCCATGATTTTTCCCAAAATTAATTGAAAAAAAAAATTGTGAGTTTGGCACATCCATGGAAAGGTCTGTTAATTCTCTATTCAGAATTGAAAACCGCAACGCGTTACGAGCCTTGGTTGCGGAAATATCTCCATCCGCATCCGATGACTTTTTTAGATTTGGGTCAATTTTCAGTAAAATCACTTTGGGTGGCCATATTTCGCTAACCAGACCACGCAGGACGATTTGGCTTACAGGTGTGTGTAGGTATTGAACAGACCTTTCGTTTGATGTATATCTCGATGGGATTGGTGAACTTCGAAAAAATAATGATTTTTATAGACAAGTGGTTAGTCCATGATTTTTCCCAAAATTAATTGAAAAAAAAAATTTTGAGTTTGGCACATCCATGGAAAGGTCTGTTAATTCTCTATTCAGAATTGAAAACCGCAACGCGTTACGAGCCTTGGTTGCGGAAATATCTCCATTCGCATCCGATGACTTTTTTAGATTTGGGTCAATTTTCAGTAAAATCACTTTGGGTGGCCATATTTCGCTAACCAGACCACGCAGGACGATTTGGCTTACAGGTGTGTGTAGGTATTGAACAGACCTTTCGTTTGATGTATATCTCGATGGGATTGGTGAACTTAGAAAAAATAATGATTTTTATAGACAAGTGGTTAGTCCATGATTTTTCCCAAAATTAATTGAAAAAAAAAATTTTGAGTTTGGCACATCCATGGAAAGGTCTGTTAATTCTCTATTCAGAATTGAAAACCGCAACGCGTTACGAGCCTTGGTTGCGGAAATATCTCCATCCGCATCCAATGACTTTTTTAGATTTGGGTCAATTTTCAGTAAAATCACTTTGGGTGGCCATATTTCGATAACCAGACCTCGCAGAACCTTCTGGTTTTCACCCGTGAATAGCTCTTACAAAATTGACTAGAAATTTTGGAAACCGCAACCTTTTACAAGGTTTGGTTTCGGAAATATCGCCACCCAAGCACATTGTTAGGTAGTGAAAGCTCAAAAATCTGTGGAATCAGTGAAATCACTTTGGATGGCCATATTTCGCTAACCAGACCACGCAGGACGATTTGGCTTACAGGTGTGTGTAGGTATTGAACAGACCTTTTGTTTGATGTATATCTCGATGGGATTGGTGAACTTCGAAAAAATAATGATTTTTATAGACAAGTGGTTAGTCCATGATTTTTCCCAAAATTAATTGAAAAAAAAAATTGTGAGTTTGGCACATCCATGGAAAGGTCTGTTAATTCTCTATTCAGAATTGAAAACCGCAACGCGTTACGAGCCTTGGTTGCGAAAATATCGCCATCCGCATCCGATGACTTTTTTAGATTTGGGTCAATTTTCAGTAAAATCACTTTGGGTGGCCATATTTCGCTAACCAGACCACGCAGGACGATTTGGCTTACAGGTGTGTGTAGGTATTGAACAGACCTTTCGTTTGATGTATATCTCGATGGGATTGGTGAACTTCGAAAAAATAATGATTTTTATAGACAAGTGGTTAGTCCATGATTTTTCCCAAAATTAATTGAGAAAAAAAATTTTGAGTTTGGCACATCCATGGAAAGGTCTGTTAATTCTCTATTCAGAATTGAAAACCGCAACGCGTTACGAGCCTTGGTTGCGGAAATATCTCCATCCGCATCCGATGACTTTTTTAGATTTGGGTCAATTTTCAGTAAAATCACTTTGGGTGACCATATTTCGATAACCAGACCTCGCAGAACCTTCTGGTTTTCACCCGTGAATAGCTCTTACAAAATTGACTAGAAATTTTGGAAACCGCAACCTTTTACAAGGTTTGGTTTCGGAAATATCGCCACCCAAGCACATTGTTAGGTAGTGAAAGCTCAAAAATCTGTGGAATCAGTGAAATCACTTTGGATGGCCATATTTCGCTAACCAGACCACGCAGGACGATTTGGCTTACAGGTGTGTGTAGGTATTGAACAGACCTTTCGTTTGATGTATATCTCGATGGGATTGGTGAACTTCGAAAAAATAATGATTTTTATAGACAAGTGGTCCATGATTTTTCCCAAAATTAATTGAAAAAAAAAAATTTGAGTTTTGCACATCCATGGAAAGGTCTGTTAATTCTCTATTCAGAATTGAAAACCGCAACGCGTTACGAGCCTTGGTTGCGGAAATATCTCCATCCGCATCCGATGACTTTTTTAGATTTGGGTCAATTTTCAGTAAAATCACTTTGGGTGGCCATATTTCGCTAACCAGACCACGCAGGACGATTTGACTTACAGGTGTGTGTAGGTATTGAACAAACCTTTCGTTTGATGTATATCTCGATGGGATTGGTGAACTTCGAAAAAATAATGATTTTTATAGACAAGTGGTTAGTCCATGATTTTTCCCAAAATTAATTGAAAAAAAAAATTTTGAGTTTGGCACATCCATGGAAAGGTCTGTTAATTCTCTATTCAGAATTGAAAACCGCAACGCGTTACGAGCCTTGGTTGCGGAAATATCTCCATCCGCATCCAATGACTTTTTTAGATTTGGGTCAATTTTCAGTAAAATCACTTTGGGTGGCCATATTTCGATAACCAGACCTCGCAGAACCTTCTGGTTTTCACCCGTGAATAGCTCTTACAAAATTGACTAGAAATTTTGGAAACCGCAACCTTTTACAAGGTTTGGTTTCGGAAATATCGCCACCCAAGCACATTGTTAGGTAGTGAAAGCTCAAAAATCTGTGGAATCAGTGAAATCACTTTGGATGGCCATATTTCGCTAACCAGACCACGCAGGACGATTTGGCTTACAGGTGTGTGTAGGTATTGAACAGACCTTTCGTTTGATGTATATCTCGATGGGATTGGTGAACTTCGAAAAAATAATGATTTTTATAGACAAGTGGTCCATGATTTTTCCCAAAATTAATTGAAAAAAAAAAAATTGAGTTTGGCACATCCATGGAAAGGTCTGTTAATTCTCTATTCAGAATTGAAAACCGCAACGCGTTACGAGCCTTGGTTGCGGAAATATCTCCATCCGCATCCGATGACTTTTTTAGATTTGGGTCAATTTTCAGTAAAATCACTTTGGGTGGCCATATTTCGCTAACCAGACCACGCAGGACGATTTGGCTTACAGGTGTGTGTAGGTATTGAACAGACCTTTCGTTTGATGTATATCTCGATGGGATTGGTGAACTTCGAAAAAATAATGATTTTTATAGACAAGTGGTCCATGATTTTTCCCAAAATTAATTGAAAAAAAAAAATTTGAGTTTGGCACATCCATGGAAAGGTCTGTTAATTCTCTATTCAGAATTGAAAACCGCAACGCGTTACGAGCCTTGGTTGCGGAAATATCTCCATCCGCATCCGATGACTTTTTTAGATTTGGGTCAATTTTCAGTAAAATCACTTTGGGTGGCCATATTTCGATAACCAGACCTCGCAGAACCTTCTGGTTTTCACCCGTGAATAGCTCTTACAAAATTGACTAGAAATTTTGGAAACCGCAACCTTTTACAAGGTTTGGTTTCGGAAATATCGCCACCCAAGCACATTGTTAGGTAGTGAAAGCTCAAAAATCTGTGGAATCAGTGAAATCACTTTGGATGGCCATATTTCGCTAACCAGACCACGCAGGACGATTTGGCTTACAGGTGTGTGTAGGTATTGAACAGACCTTTCGTTTGATGTATATCTCGATGGGATTGGTGAACTTCGAAAAAATAATGATTTTTATAGACAAGTGGTCCATGATTTTTCCCAAAATTAATTGAAAAAAAAAATTTGAGTTTGGCACATCCATGGAAAGGTCTTTTAATTCTCTATTCAGAATTGAAAACCGCAACGCGTTACGAGCCTTGGTTGCGGAAATATCTCCATCCGCATCCGATGACTTTTTTAGATTTGGGTCAATTTTCAGTAAAATCACTTTGGGTGGCCATATTTCGCTAACCAGACCACGCAGGACGATTTGGCTTACAGGTGTGTGTAGGTATTGAACAGACCTTTCGTTTGATGTATATCTCGATGGGATTGGTGAACTTCGAAAAAATAATGATTTTTATAGACAAGTGGTTAGTCCATGATTTTTCCCAAAATTAATTGAAAAAAAAAATTTTGAATTTGGCACATCCATGGAAAGGTCTGTTAATTCTCTATTCAGAATTGAAAACCGCAACGCGTTACGAGCCTTGGTTGCGGAAATATCTCCATCCGCATCCGATGACTTTTTTAGATTTGGGTCAATTTTCAGTAAAATCACTTTGGGTGACCATATTTCGATAACCAGACCTCGCAGAACCTTCTGGTTTTCACCCGTGAATAGCTCTTACAAAATTGACTAGAAATTTTGGAAACCGCAACCTTTTACAAGGTTTGGTTTCGGAAATATCGCCACCCAAGCACATTGTTAGGTAGTGAAAGCTCAAAAATCTGTGGAATCAGTGAAATCACTTTGGATGGCCATATTTCGCTAACCAGACCACGCAGGACGATTTGGCTTACAGGTGTGTGTAGGTATTGAACAGACCTTTCGTTTGATGTATATCTCGATGGGATTGGTGAACTTCGAAAAAATAATGATTTTTATAGACAAGTGGTCCATGATTTTTCCCAAAATTAATTGAAAAAAAAAAATTTGAGTTTGGCACATCCATGGAAAGGTCTGTTAATTCTCTATTCAGAATTGAAAACCGCAACGCGTTACGAGCCTTGGTTGCGGAAATATCTCCATCCGCATCCGATGACTTTTTTAGATTTGGGTCAATTTTCAGTAAAATCACTTTGGGTGGCCATATTTCGCTAACCAGACCACGCAGGACGATTTGGCTTACAGGTGTGTGTAGGTATTGAACAGACCTTTCGTTTGATGTATATCTCGATGGGATTGGTGAACTTCGAAAAAATAATGATTTTTATAGACAAGTGGTCCATGATTTTTCCCAAAATTAATTGAAAAAAAAAAATTTGAGTTTGGCACATCCATGGAAAGGTCTGTTAATTCTCTATTCAGAATTGAAAACCGCAACGCGTTACGAGCCTTGGTTGCGGAAATATCTCCATCCGCATCCGATGACTTTTTTAGATTTGGGTCAATTTTCAGTAAAATCACTTTGGGTGGCCATATTTCGATAACCAGACCTCGCAGAACCTTCTGGTTTTCACCCGTGAATAGCTCTTACAAAATTGACTAGAAATTTTGGAAACCGCAACCTTTTACAAGGTTTGGTTTCGGAAATATCGCCACCCAAGCACATTGTTAGGTAGTGAAAGCTCAAAAATCTGTGGAATCAGTGAAATCACTTTGGATGGCCATATTTCGCTAACCAGACCACGCAGGACGATTTGGCTTACAGGTGTGTGTAGGTATTGAACAGACCTTTCGTTTGATGTATATCTCGATGGGATTGGTGAACTTCGAAAAAATAATGATTTTTATAGACAAGTGGTCCATGATTTTTCCCAAAATTAATTGAAAAAAAAAATTTGAGTTTGGCACATCCATGGAAAGGTCTTTTAATTCTCTATTCAGAATTGAAAACCGCAACGCGTTACGAGCCTTGGTTGCGGAAATATCTCCATCCGCATCCGATGACTTTTTTAGATTTGGGTCAATTTTCAGTAAAATCACTTTGGGTGGCCATATTTCGCTAACCAGACCACGCAGGACGATTTGGCTTACAGGTGTGTGTAGGTATTGAACAGACCTTTCGTTTGATGTATATCTCGATGGGATTGGTGAACTTCGAAAAAATAATGATTTTTATAGACAAGTGGTTAGTCCATGATTTTTCCCAAAATTAATTGAAAAAAAAAATTTTGAATTTGGCACATCCATGGAAAGGTCTGTTAATTCTCTATTCAGAATTGAAAACCGCAACGCGTTACGAGCCTTGGTTGCGGAAATATCTCCATCCGCATCCGATGACTTTTTTAGATTTGGGTCAATTTTCAGTAAAATCACTTTGGGTGACCATATTTCGATAACCAGACCTCGCAGAACCTTCTGGTTTTCACCCGTGAATAGCTCTTACAAAATTGACTAGAAATTTTGGAAACCGCAACCTTTTACAAGGTTTGGTTTCGGAAATATCGCCACCCAAGCACATTGTTAGGTAGTGAAAGCTCAAAAATCTGTGGAATCAGTGAAATCACTTTGGATGGCCATATTTCGCTAACCAGACCACGCAGGACGATTTGGCTTACAGGTGTGTGTAGGTATTGAACAGACCTTTCGTTTGATGTATATCTCGATGGGATTGGTGAACTTCGAAAAAATAATGATTTTTATAGACAAGTGGTTAGTCCATGATTTTTCCCAAAATTAATTGAAAAAAAAAAATTTGAGTTTGGCACATCCATGGAAAGGTCTGTTAATTCTCTATTCAGAATTGAAAACCGCAACGCGTTACGAGCCTTGGTTGCGGAAATATCTCCATCCGCATCCAATGACTTTTTTAGATTTGGGTCAATTTTCAGTAAAATCACTTTGGGTGGCCATATTTCGCTAACCAGACCTCGCAGAACCTTCTGGTTTTCACCCGTGAATAGCTCTTACAAAATTGACTAGAAATTTTGGAAACCGCAACCTTTTACAAGGTTTGGTTTCGGAAATATCGCCACCCAAGCACATTGTTAGGTAGTGAAAGCTCAAAAATCTGTGGAATCAGTGAAATCACTTTGGATGGCCATATTTCGCTAACCAGACCACGCAGGACGATTTGGCTTACAGGTGTGTGTAGGTATTGAACAGACCTTTCGTTTGATGTATATCTCGATGGGATTGGTGAACTTCGAAAAAATAATGATTTTTATAGACAAGTGGTGATTTTTCCCAAAATTAATTGAAAAAAAAAAATTTGAGTTTGGCACATCCATGGAAAGGTCTGTTAATTCTCTATTCAGAATTGAAAACCGCAACGCGTTACGAGCCTTGGTTGCGGAAATATCTCCATCCGCATCCGATGACTTTTTTAGATTTGGGTCAATTTTCAGTAAAATCACTTTGGGTGGCCATATTTCGCTAACCAGACCACGCAGGACGATTTGGCTTACAGGTGTGTGTAGGTATTGAACAGACCTTTCGTTTGATGTATATCTCGATGGGATTGGTGAACTTCGAAAAAATAATGATTTTTATAGACAAGTGGTTAGTCCATGATTTTTCCCAAAATTAATTGAAAAAAAAAATTTTGAGTTTGGCACATCCATGGAAAGGTCTGTTAATTCTCTATTCAGAATTGAAAACCGCAACGCGTTACGAGCCTTGGTTGCGGAAATATCTCCATCCGCATCCAATGACTTTTTTAGATTTGGGTCAATTTTCAGTAAAATCACTTTGGGTGGCCATATTTCGATAACCAGACCTCGCAGAACCTTCTGGTTTTCACCCGTGAATAGCTCTTACAAAATTGACTAGAAATTTTGGAAACCGCAACCCTTTACAAGGTTTGGTTTCGGAAATATCGCCACCCAAGCACATTGTTAGGTAGTGAAAGCTCAAAAATCTGTGGAATCAGTGAAATCACTTTGGATGGCCATATTTCGCTAACCAGACCACGCAGGACGATTTGGCTTACAGGTGTGTGTAGGTATTGAACAGACCTTTCGTTTGATGTATATCTCGATGGGATTGGTGAACTTCGAAAAAATAATGATTTTTATAGACAAGTGGTCCATGATTTTTCCCAAAATTAATTGAAAAAAAAAAAATTTGAGTTTGGCACATCCATGGAAAGGTCTGTTAATTCTCTATTCAGAATTGAAAACCGCAACGCGTTACGAGCCTTGGTTGCGGAAATATCTCCATCCGCATCCGATGACTTTTTTAGATTTGGGTCAATTTTCAGTAAAATCACTTTGGGTGGCCATATTTCGCTAACCAGACCACGCAGGACGATTTGGCTTACAGGTGTGTGTAGGTATTGAACAGACCTTTCGTTTGATGTATATCTCGATGGGATTGGTGAACTTCGAAAAAATAACGATTTTTATAGACAAGTGGTTAGTCCATGATTTTTCCCAAAATTAATTGAAAAAAAAAATTTTGAGTTTGGCACATCCATGGAAAGGTCTGTTAATTCTCTATTCAGAATTGAAAACCGCAACGCGTTACGAGCCTTTAGGTTAGGTTAGGTTAAAGTGGCTGCTGACCGGAAAAAGGACAGCACACTTAGACCAATATTTGGTCCGTTGTGATACCACAAGGATTTCAAAAATCCCCCTTACTCGTTAAACCATTTTGAGCTAATAATGAAGCGTTTGAGACAGTGAATGTCGGAATTATTTAGATCACTAGGATCGTTATAGTAGTAGTCTCCCAAGTGGAGTCTACGTCTTTGCGCTAGGGCAGGACAAGAGCATAGAAGGTGGGGAATTGACTCCTCTTCTTCTTCATCCATGCAGCTTCTGCAAAAGTCATTTGCAGGAACTCCAAGACGAGAAGCATGTCTTCCTATTAGGCAGTGCCCAGTAAGGACACCTATAATGGAGCTAATATGCAATCTACCAATAGAAATTAGTTGTTTTGAGCGTTTAGCATCAAACAATGGCCAAATCAGTTTAGTAGACCGGCAAGTTGGGGTGCTGGTCCACCTGTGGTTGGCTTTCTTTATGGTATCTTGCTTTAGCATAAGTTTACAAGTAGCTAGGGGTATACCGATGTTAGATTTGCTATCCAACAAAGGTAATATTGTTCCGTTTTTTGCAAGTTCGTCAGCTTTACAATTTCCTGGAATGTCTCTATGCCCCGGCACCCATGTAAGGTGAATGTTAAACTGTTTTGACATCTCCACCAGAGATGATCGACAATTTTGGGCTGTTTGTGAGTTAATGGAGACAGAGTCCAGTGACTTTAAGGCAGCTTGACTGTCTGAGAGGATACGTATATCGGTTGTCGATATAACGTTTTCTTTTAGCCAAGAGAGGACTTCTTTTATTGCTAAAAGCTCTACCTGGAACACGCTACAGTGATTGGGAAGACGAAAAGATAGACAAAGATTTAATTTTTCGGAGTATTGGTTGCGGAAATATCTCCATCCGCATCCAATGACTTTTTTAGATTTGGGTCAATTTTCAGTAAAATCACTTTGGGTGGCCATATTTCGATAACCAGACCTCGCAGAACCTTCTGGTTTTCACCCGTGAATAGCTCTTACAAAATTGACTAGAAATTTTGGAAACCGCAACCCTTTACAAGGTTTGGTTTCGGAAATATCGCCACCCAAGCACATTGTTAGGTAGTGAAAGCTCAAAAATCTGTGGAATCAGTGAAATCACTTTGGATGGCCATATTTCGCTAACCAGACCACGCAGGACGATTTGGCTTACAGGTGTGTGTAGGTATTGAACAGACCTTTCGTTTGATGTATATCTCGATGGGATTGGTGAACTTCGAAAAAATAATGATTTTTATAGACAAGTGGTCCATGATTTTTCCCAAAATTAATTGAAAAAAAAAAATTTGAGTTTGGCACATCCATGGAAAGGTCTGTTAATTCTCTATTCAGAATTGAAAACCGCAACGCGTTACGAGCCTTGGTTGCGGAAATATCTCCATCCGCATCCGATGACTTTTTTAGATTTGGGTCAATTTTCAGTAAAATCACTTTGGGTGGCCATATTTCGCTAACCAGACCACGCAGGACGATTTGGCTTACAGGTGTGTGTAGGTATTGAACAGACCTTTCGTTTGATGTATATCTCGATGGGATTGGTGAACTTCGAAAAAATAATGATTTTTATAGACAAGTGGTTAGTCCATGATTTTTCCCAAAATTAATTGAAAAAAAAATTTTGAGTTTGGCACATCCATGGAAAGGTCTGTTAATTCTCTATTCAGAATTGAAAACCGCAACGCGTTACGAGCCTTGGTTGCGGAAATATCTCCATCCGCATCCGATGACTTTTTTAGATTTGGGTCAATTTTCAGTAAAATCACTTTGGGTGGCCATATTTCGCTAACCAGACCACGCAGGACGATTTGGCTTTCAGGTGTGTGTAGGTATTGAACAGACCTTTCGTTTGATGTATATCTCGATGGGATTGGTGAACTTCGAAAAAATAATGATTTTTATAGACAAGTGGTCCATGATTTTTCCCAAAATTAATTGAAAAAAAAAATTTTGAGTTTGGCACATCCATGGAAAGGTCTGTTAATTCTCTATTCAGAATTGAAAACCGCAACGCGTTACGAGCCTTGGTTGCGGAAATATCTCCATCCGCATCCAATGACTTTTTTAGATTTGGGTCAATTTTCAGTAAAATCACTTTGGGTGGCCATATTTCGATAACCAGACCTCGCAGAACCTTCTGGTTTTCACCCGTGAATAGCTCTTACAAAATTGACAAGAAATTTTGGAAACCGCAATCTTTTACAAGGTTTGGTTTCGGAAATATCGCCACCCAAGCACATTGTTAGGTAGTGAAAGCTCAAAAATCTGTGGAATCAGTGAAATCACTTTGGGTGGCCATATTTCGCTAACCAGACCACGCAGGACGATTTGGCTTACAGGTGTGTGTAGGTATTGAACAGACCTTTCGTTTGATGTATATCTCGATGGGATTGGTGAACTTCGAAAAAATAATGATTTTTATAGACAAGTGGTCCATGATTTTTCCCAAAATTAATTGAAAAAAAAAAATTTGAGTTTGGCACATCCATGGAAAGGTCTGTTAATTCTCTATTCAGAATTGAAAACCGCAACGCGTTACGAGCCTTGGTTGCGGAAATATCTCCATCCGCATCCGATGACTTTTTTAGATTTGGGTCAATTTTCAGTAAAATCATTTTGGGTGGCCATATTTCGCTAACCAGACCACGCAGGACGATTTGGCTTACAGGTGTGTGTAGGTATTGAACAGACCTTTCGTTTGATGTATATCTCGATGGGATTGGTGAACTTCGAAAAAATAATGATTTTTATAGACAAGTGGTTAGTCCATGATTTTTCCCAAAATTAATTGAAAAAAAAAATTTGAGTTTGGCACATCCATGGAAAGGTCTGTTAATTCTCTATTCAGAATTGAAAACCGCAACGCGTTACGAGCCTTGGTTGCGGAAATATCTCCATCCGCATCCGATGACTTTTTTAGATTTGGGTCAATTTTCAGTAAAATCACTTTGGGTGGCGATATTTCGCTAACCAGACCACGCAGGACGATTTGGCTTACAGGTGTGTGTAGGTATTGAACAGACCTTTCGTTTGATGTATATCTCGATGGGATTGGTGAACTTCGAAAAAATAATGATTTTTATAGACAAGTGGTTAGTCCATGATTTTTCCCAAAATTAATTGAAAAAAAAAATTTTGAGTTTGGCACATCCATGGAAAGGTCTGTTAATTCTCTATTCAGAATTGAAAACCGCAACGCGTTACGAGCCTTGGTTGCGGAAATATCTCCATCCGCATCCGATGACTTTTTTAGATTTGGGTCAATTTTCAGTAAAATCACTTTGGGTGGCCATATTTCGCTAACCAGACCACGCAGGACGATTTGGCTTACAGGTGTGTGTAGGTATTGAACACACCTTTCGTTTGATGTATATCTCGATGGGATTGGTGAACTTCGAAAAAATAATGATTTTTATAGACAAGTGGTCCATGATTTTTCCCAAAATTAATTGAAAAAAAAAAATTTGAGTTTGGCACATCCATGGAAAGGTCTGTTAATTCTCTATTCAGAATTGAAAACCGCAACGCGTTACGAGCCTTGGTTGCGGAAATATCTCCATCCGCATCCGATGACTTTTTTAGATTTGGGTCAATTTTCAGCAAAATCATTTTGGGTGGCCATATTTCGCTAACCAGACCACGCAGGACGATTTGGCTTACAGGTGTGTGTAGGTATTGAACAGACCTTTCGTTTGATGTATATCTCGATGGGATTGGTGAACTTCGAAAAAATAATGATTTTTATAGACAAGTGGTTAGTCCATGATTTTTCCCAAAATTAATTGAAAAAAAAAATTTGAGTTTGGCACATCCATGGAAAGGTCTGTTAATTCTCTATTCAGAATTGAAAACCGCAACGCGTTACGAGCCTTGGTTGCGGAAATATCTCCATCCGCATCCGATGACTTTTTTAGATTTGGGTCAATTTTCAGTAAAATCACTTTGGGTGGCCATATTTCGCTAACCAGACCACGCAGGACGATTTGGCTTACAGGTGTGTGTAGGTATTGAACAGACCTTTCGTTTGATGTATATCTCGATGGGATTGGTGAACTTCGAAAAAATAATGATTTTTATAGACAAGTGGTTAGTCCATGATTTTTCCCAAAATTAATTGAAAAAAAAAATTTTGAGTTTGGCACATCCATGGAAAGGTCTGTTAATTCTCTATTCAGAATTGAAAACCGCAACGCGTTACGAGCCTTGGTTGCGGAAATATCTCCATCCGCATCCGATGACTTTTTTAGATTTGGGTCAATTTTCAGTAAAATCACTTTGGGTGGCCATATTTCGCTAACCAGACCACGCAGGACGATTTGGCTTACAGGTGTGTGTAGGTATTGAACACACCTTTCGTTTGATGTATATCTCGATGGGATTGGTGAACTTCGAAAAAATAATGATTTTTATAGACAAGTGGTTAGTCCATGATTTTTCCCAAAATTAATTGAAAAAAAAAATTTTGAGTTTGGCACATCCATGGAAAGGTCTGTTAATTCTCTATTCAGAATTGAAAACCGCAACGCGTTACGAGCCTTGGTTGCGGAAATATCTCCATCCGCATCCGATGACTTTTTTAGATTTGGGTCAATTTTCAGTAAAATCACTTTGGGTGGCCATATTTCGCTAACCAGACCACGCAGGACGATTTGGCTTACAGGTGTGTGTAGGTATTGAACAGACCTTTCGTTTGATGTATATCTCGATGGGATTGGTGAACTTCGAAAAAATAATGATTTTTATAGACAAGTGGTCCATGATTTTTCCCAAAATTAATTGAAAAAAAAAATTTGAGTTTGGCACATCCATGGAAAGGTCTGTTAATTCTCTATTCAGAATTGAAAACCGCAACGCGTTACGAGCCTTGGTTGCGGAAATATCTCCATCCGCATCCGATGACTTTTTTAGATTTGGGTCAATTTTCAGTAAAATCACTTTGGGTGGCCATATTTCGATAAGCAGACCTCGCAGAACCTTCTGGTTTTCACCCGTGAATAGCTCTTACAAAATTGACTAGAAATTTTGGAAACCGCAACCCTTTACAAGGTTTGGTTTCGGAAATATCGCCACCCAAGCACATTGTTAGGTAGTGAAAGCTCAAAAATCTGTGGAATCAGTGAAATCACTTTGGATGGCCATATTTCGCTAACCAGACCACGCAGGACGATTTGGCTTACAGGTGTGTGTAGGTATTGAACAGACCTTTCGTTTGATGTATATCTCGATGGGATTGGTGAACTTCGAAAAAATAATGATTTTTATAGACAAGTGGTCCATGATTTTTCCCAAAATTAATTGAAAAAAAAAAATTTGAGTTTGGCACATCCATGGAAAGGTCTGTTAATTCTCTATTCAGAATTGAAAACCGCAACGCGTTACGAGCCTTGGTTGCGGAAATATCTCCATCCGCATCCGATGACTTTTTTAGATTTGGGTCAATTTTCAGTAAAATCACTTTGGGTGGCCATATTTCGCTAACCAGACCACGCAGGACGATTTGGCTTACAGGTGTGTGTAGGTATTGAACACACCTTTCGTTTGATGTATATCTCGATGGGATTGGTGAACTTCGAAAAAATAATGATTTTTATAGACAAGTGGTTAGTCCATGATTTTTCCCAAAATTAATTGAAAAAAAAAATTTTGAGTTTGGCACATCCATGGAAAGGTCTGTTAATTCTCTATTCAGAATTGAAAACCGCAACGCGTTACGAGCCTTGGTTGCGGAAATATCTCCATCCGCATCCGATGACTTTTTTAGATTTGGGTCAATTTTCAGTAAAATCACTTTGGGTGGCCATATTTCGCTAACCAGACCACGCAGGACGATTTGGCTTACAGGTGTGTGTAGGTATTGAACACACCTTTCGTTTGATGTATATCTCGATGGGATTGGTGAACTTCGAAAAAATAATGATTTTTATAGACAAGTGGTTAGTCCATGATTTTTCCCAAAATTAATTGAAAAAAAAAATTTTGAGTTTGGCACATCCATGGAAAGGTCTGTTAATTCTCTATTCAGAATTGAAAACCGCAACGCGTTACGAGCCTTGGTTGCGGAAATATCTCCATCCGCATCCGATGACTTTTTTAGATTTGGGTCAATTTTCAGTAAAATCACTTTGGGTGGCCATATTTCGCTAACCAGACCACGCAGGACGATTTGGCTTACAGGTGTGTGTAGGTATTGAACAGACCTTTCGTTTGATGTATATCTCGATGGGATTGGTGAACTTCGAAAAAATAATGATTTTTATAGACAAGTGGTCCATGATTTTTCCCAAAATTAATTGAAAAAAAAAATTTGAGTTTGGCACATCCATGGAAAGGTCTGTTAATTCTCTATTCAGAATTGAAAACCGCAACGCGTTACGAGCCTTGGTTGCGGAAATATCTCCATCCGCATCCGATGACTTTTTTAGATTTGGGTCAATTTTCAGTAAAATCACTTTGGGTGGCCATATTTCGATAAGCAGACCTCGCAGAACCTTCTGGTTTTCACCCGTGAATAGCTCTTACAAAATTGACTAGAAATTTTGGAAACCGCAACCCTTTACAAGGTTTGGTTTCGGAAATATCGCCACCCAAGCACATTGTTAGGTAGTGAAAGCTCAAAAATCTGTGGAATCAGTGAAATCACTTTGGATGGCCATATTTCGCTAACCAGACCACGCAGGACGATTTGGCTTACAGGTGTGTGTAGGTATTGAACAGACCTTTCGTTTGATGTATATCTCGATGGGATTGGTGAACTTCGAAAAAATAATGATTTTTATAGACAAGTGGTCCATGATTTTTCCCAAAATTAATTGAAAAAAAAAAATTTGAGTTTGGCACATCCATGGAAAGGTCTGTTAATTCTCTATTCAGAATTGAAAACCGCAACGCGTTACGAGCCTTGGTTGCGGAAATATCTCCATCCGCATCCGATGACTTTTTTAGATTTGGGTCAATTTTCAGCAAAATCATTTTGGGTGGCCATATTTCGCTAACCAGACCACGCAGGACGATTTGGCTTACAGGTGTGTGTAGGTATTGAACAGACCTTTCGTTTGATGTATATCTCGATGGGAGTCCATGATTTTTCCCAAAATTAATTGAAAAAAAAAATTTGAGTTTGGCACATCCATGGAAAGGTCTGTTAATTCTCTATTCAGAATTGAAAACCGCAACGCGTTACGAGCCTTGGTTGCGGAAATATCTCCATCCGCATCCGATGACTTTTTTAACTTCCCATAGGGAGTTATTGTAATCGGTCCGATTTGTCAAATTGGAATTTTTGACATTTCTCGACGTTTCAAGGTCCCTAGAGGCTATATCAATCATTTTTAGAGAGATGTCTGTGTGTGTGTGTGTACGTACGTTCGTACGTTCGTACGTTCGTACGTTCGTACGTTCGTACGTGCGTACGTTCGTACGTCCGTACGTTCTTGTACCATTTTTCGTCGTCGATATTTCAAGAACGAGTAAAGATATCGACTTCAAATAAATTTTGTTTAATAGATAATAACTTCAAAAGAGGCTGAAAGGGCGTTTATTAAAATTCAGTGAGTAGTTTTTTCACTATAACGGTTTAAAAAAAAAGTAAAAATTTTGCTTAGTTTCAAATATCTCACGAAAAAATAATGCTATTGATTTCAAATAACATTTATTGTACTCATTATAAGGTCATACAGATTTGGTATTAATTTGGAAAAAAATGAACATACCGTTATTTTTTTAAATAAAAAAAACGAAAAAAAAAATTTAATAACCCAGATATTCTAAGAACGGAAAACAATTTGAAACTCAAAATAATTTTATTTTATGAAAAATAATGTGTTTGACAACTGGTGAAAATTTAAAAAAAAATCAGTTTACAGTTTTTTTACAAAAAATAAAAAACTATATAAAATTCTATTGAAAATTGGTAAAAATTGTTTTTCGACTCAAATTTCTCGAGAACTAGTAGTGATATTGACTTCTAATTTAGTTTATTTTATACATAGTATAATTTTGTACAATTGGTAAAATGTTGACAAATATTGAATTAATAGTTTTTTTTTTAAATAAAAAAATGATTAAAAATTCTGGTGAAAACTAGTTAAAATTGTATTTCAAGTCGAATTTTTTTGGGAATGAACACCGATAGTGCCTTCTAAAGTATGTTGTTTTATACATCGATACCTTCCCGTAAGAATGTATACTAAGCGACATTTCTAAAATTGTTCAGGAAACGAAAAAAACGAAGAAAGTTCTAGTTGAATCATAGTGTGCTAAGAGACAATTTTGGTTAAACTAAGTGACATCTAACAAAATTTTTTGTTGCTCACGACAATGAGATCTTTATTAATGTCGCTTGGCATAATTTTTTTGGCAGATAATACATTTCATTTCAGGGGGCAACATTATTTTAATGAGAAAACATGGCAGTTGTAGATTTTTTTATTTGTACTCTAGTTTCCTTTTCATGCATAATAGGTTGGTGAAACCCAGGCCAAAACGTGGCCCTTAACATATAGTATATTTCCTCATCAAAAAGTCATTTTCGAAAAAAGTGTCGCTTAGTACATTCTTACGGGGAGGTATCGACATAATACAATTATTAACATATGGTTAAATTTTGACAAGTATCGAATTGACAGTTTTAACAAAAATATTTTAAAAAAATCTACTAAAAAGTGGTAATTAGGCCTATTCTGCCACATCTGTTATTCTGCTATAGATTTTCTGTTATGAATCATAAAAGATTTCCATCTTAAAAGATCTTTTATAATTGGTATTCAGGGGCTCGAACTTTTATAAAAGTCTGTTATGCAACTTCGAAAACGAAATCTGTTATGAAACTGAACTAAATCTGCTATCAAAATCAGCTGTGATTAAATAAAATAATTCATCTGACAAAATTAAAATGGATGACGAACAAAAAAGTAATCTCTTCTCTTACACATTATTGGTGTCCTCTACTCTACTTACATATACATATGTTTATATAATACTCGTATGTGTGTAAATATATTTTCTTTCATTTGTCTCATTTTAAAAAGATTTCGTTGACGAAATATGAAATATATCGTCGTCGTTCTATGAAACGTCCATTCTTAACAAAAATGTAATTTAATTCTTATTTAATTCATTCCAGATCAGCCATATTTGCAAAATATTGTATTGCAGAATGGACGACGATGATATATCAATTTTTCATTGATATACTCGTATCTGTGTACATATGTATTGAAATCTTTTATGATAAAAGTCACAGAAATTTGTCTTTTATTCTTTTATGATTTTTAACAGATTTCATAACAGATTTTGGCATGCTGAATACCAAAAATGCTATTCGTAAAAGATTTTTTCTATGTTCGAACGTTTGACAGTTCATAAAAGTTTTCTTAGCAGATTTTATAACAGATTTTAGCGTGCTGAATACCAAAATTAAAATTCATAAAAGATTTGTTGACAGCTCAAACATTTGTATGGAAATTCATAGCAGAATAACAGAATAAAAGAATAAAAGATCTCGCCGAATAGGCCTAAATATTTGTTTTTCCACTAGAATATCTTGAGAACGAGCAATGATATTGACTTTGTCATTATTTAATTTTATACAATACAATTTCTAACAAATGGTTTATATTTGACATATATCTAGTTTTAGAGCGGATATATTTTGTAAGTACCCTTCCATCAATAACCAAACCATACCTTTTATATTTGAATGTTTCGGTTTTAATTTTTTTTTCAATTAAAATGTTTGGAACCGAAATAATAAAGTAATTTCTATAATATAATACATAATTTTATAATTTTATTATTAACTTAGTTTTTAGAAGAATGTACATATGTACTGTACCATACGTATATGAATAAGGTTGTTCAGTTGTACCCAAGTCCCACATATTCAAATTCCATTAATAGCTATGGTAAAATTGAAGAAAACGTCACAATATGTTTTTATCTAAATATAAAGTTTTCAAGACCACAAATGGGAAGTTATCAGTGTGGGTCGCATCCAGCCTCTTTTTAGATTTGGGTCAATTTTCAGTAAAATCACTTTGGGTGGCCATATTTCGCTAACCAGACCACGCAGGACGATTTGGCTTACAGGTGTGTGTAGGTATTGAACAGACCTTTCGTTTGATGTATATCTCGATGGGATTGGTGAACTTCGAAAAAATAATGATTTTTATAGACAAGTGGTCCATGATTTTTCCCAAAATTAATTGAAAAAAAAAATTTGAGTTTGGCACATCCATGGAAAGGTCTGTTAATTCTCTATTCAGAATTGAAAACCGCAACGCGTTACGAGCCTTGGTTGCGGAAATATCTCCATCCGCATCCGATGACTTTTTTAGATTTGGGTCAATTTTCAGTAAAATCACTTTGGGTGGCCATATTTCGCTAACCAGACCACGCAGGACGATTTGGCTTACAGGTGTGTGTAGGTATTGAACAGACCTTTCGTTTGATGTATATCTCGATGGGATTGGTGAACTTCGAAAAAATAATGATTTTTATAGACAAGTGGTCCATGATTTTTCCCAAAATTAATTGAAAAAAAAAAATTTGAGTTTGGCACATCCATGGAAAGGTCTGTTAATTCTCTATTCAGAATTGAAAACCGCAACGCGTTACGAGCCTTGGTTGCGGAAATATCTCCATCCGCATCCGATGACTTTTTTAGATTTGGGTCAATTTTCAGTAAAATCACTTTGGGTGGCCATATTTCGATAAGCAGACCTCGCAGAACCTTCTGGTTTTCACCCGTGAATAGCTCTTACAAAATTGACTAGAAATTTTGGAAACCGCAACCCTTTACAAGGTTTGGTTTCGGAAATATCGCCACCCAAGCACATTGTTAGGTAGTGAAAGCTCAAAAATCTGTGGAATCAGTGAAATCACTTTGGATGGCCATATTTCGCTAACCAGACCACGCAGGACGATTTGGCTTACAGGTGTGTGTAGGTATTGAACAGACCTTTCGTTTGATGTATATCTCGATGGGATTGGTGAACTTCGAAAAAATAATGATTTTTATAGACAAGTGGTCCATGATTTTTCCCAAAATTAATTGAAAAAAAAAAATTTGAGTTTGGCACAGCCATGGAAAGGTCTGTTAATTCTCTATTCAGAATTGAAAACCGCAACGCGTTACGAGCCTTGGTTGCGGAAATATCTCCATCCGCATCCGATGACTTTTTTAGATTTGGGTCAATTTTCAGTAAAATCATTTTGGGTGGCCATATTTCGCTAACCAGACCACGCAGGACGATTTGGCTTACAGGTGTGTGTAGGTATTGAACAGACCTTTCGTTTGATGTATATCTCGATGGGATTGGTGAACTTCGAAAAAATAATGATTTTTATAGACAAGTGGTTAGTCCATGATTTTTCCCAAAATTAATTGAACAAAAAAATTTGAGTTTGGCACATCCATGGAAAGGTCTGTTAATTCTCTATTCAGAATTGAAAACCGCAACGCGTTACGAGCCTTGGTTGCGGAAATTTATCTCCATCCGCATCCGATGACTTTTTTAGATTTGGGTCAATTTTCAGTAAAATCACTTTGGGTGGCCATATTTCGCTAACCAGACCACGCAGGACGATTTGGCTTACAGGTGTGTGTAGGTATTGAACAGACCTTTCGTTTGATGTATATCTCGATGGGATTGGTGAACTTCGAAAAAATAATGATTTTTATAGACAAGTGGTCCATGATTTTTCCCAAAATTAATTGAAAAAAAAAATTTGAGTTTGGCAAATCCATGGAAAGGTCTGTTAATTCTCTATTCAGAATTGAAAACCGCAACGCGTTACGAGCCTTGGTTGCGGAAATATCTCCATCCGCATCCGATGACTTTTTTAGATTTGGGTCAATTTTCAGTAAAATCACTTTGGGTGGCCATATTTCGATAAGCAGACCTCGCAGAACCTTCTGGTTTTCACCCGTGAATAGCTCTTACAAAATTGACTAGAAATTTTGGAAACCGCAACCCTTTACAAGGTTTGGTTTCGGAAATATCGCCACCCAAGCACATTGTTAGGTAGTGAAAGCTCAAAAATCTGTGGAATCAGTGAAATCACTTTGGATGGCCATATTTCGCTAACCAGACCACGCAGGACGATTTGGCTTACAGGTGTGTGTAGGTATTGAACAGACCTTTCGTTTGATGTATATCTCGATGGGATTGGTGAACTTCGAAAAAATAATGATTTTTATAGACAAGTGGTTAGTCCATGATTTTTCCCAAAATTAATTAATTGAATATTGGATGGCCATATTTCGCTAACCAGACCACGCAGGACGATTTGGCTTACAGGTGTGTGTAGGTATTGAACAGACCTTTCGTTTGATGTATATCTCGATGGGATTGGTGAACTTCGAAAAAATAATGATTTTTATAGACAAGTGGTTAGTCCATGATTTTTCCCAAAATTAATTGAAAAAAAAATTTTTGAGTTTGGCACATCCATGGAAAGGTCTGTTAATTCTCTATTCAGAATTGAAAACCGCAACGCGTTACGAGCCTTGGTTGCGGAAATATCTCCATCCGCATCCGATGACTTTTTTAGATTTGGGTCAATTTTCAGTAAAATCACTTTGGGTGGCCATATTTCGCTAACCAGACCACGCAGGACGATTTGGCTTACAGGTGTGTGTAGGTATTGAACAGACCTTTCGTTTGATGTATATCTCGATGGGATTGGTGAACTTCGAAAAAATAATGATTTTTATAGACAAGTGGTTAGTCCATGATTTTTCCCAAAATTAATTGAAAAAAAAATTTTTGAGTTTGGCACATCCATGGAAAGGTCTGTTAATTCTCTATTCAGAATTGAAAACCGCAACGCGTTACGAGCCTTGGTTGCGGAAATATCTCCATCCGCATCCAATGACTTTTTTAGATTTGGGTCAATTTTCAGTAAAATCACTTTGGGTGGCCATATTTCGATAACCAGACCTCGCAGAACCTTCTGGTTTTCACCCGTGAATAGCTCTTACAAAATTGACTAGAAATTTTGGAAACCGCAACCCTTTACAAGGTTTGGTTTCGGAAATATCGCCACCCAAGCACATTGTTAGGTAGTGAAAGCTCAAAAATCTGTGGAATCAGTGAAATCACTTTGGATGGCCATATTTCGCTAACCAGACCACGCAGGACGATTTGGCTTACAGGTGTGTGTAGGTATTGAACAGACCTTTCGTTTGATGTATATCTCGATGGGATTGGTGAACTTCGAAAAAATAATGATTTTTATAGACAAGTGGTCCATGATTTTTCCCAAAATTAATTGAAAAAAAAAAATTTGAGTTTGGCACATCCATGGAAAGGTCTGTTAATTCTCTATTCAGAATTGAAAACCGCAACGCGTTACGAGCCTTGGTTGCGGAAATATCTCCATCCGCATCCGATGACTTTTTTAGATTTGGGTCAATTTTCAGTAAAATCACTTTGGGTGGCCATATTTCGCTAACCAGACCACGCAGGACGATTTGGCTTACAGGTGTGTGTAGGTATTGAACAGACCTTTCGTTTGATGTATATCTCGATGGGATTGGTGAACTTCGAAAAAATATCGATTTTTATAGACAAGTGTTAGTCCATGATTTTTCCCAAAATTAATTGAAAAAAAAAATTTTGAGTTTGGCACATCCATGGAAAGGTCTGTTAATTCTCTATTCAGAATTGAAAACCGCAACGCGTTACGAGCCTTGGTTGCGGAAATATCTCCATCCGCATCCGATGACTTTTTTAGATTTGGGTCAATTTTCAGTAAAATCACTTTGGGTGGCCATATTTCGCTAACCAGACCACGCAGGACGATTTGGCTTACAGGTGTGTGTAGGTATTGAACAGACCTTTCGTTTGATGTATATCTCGATGGGATTGGTGAACTTCGAAAAAATAATGATTTTTATAGACAAGTGGTCCATGATTTTTCCCAAAATTAATTGAAAAAAAAATTTTGAGTTTGGCACATCCATGGAAAGGTCTGTTAATTCTCTATTCAGAATTGAAAACCGCAACGCGTTACGAGCCTTGGTTGCGGAAATATCTCCATCCGCATCCGATGACTTTTTTAGATTTGGGTCAATTTTCAGTAAAATCACTTTGGGTGGCCATATTTCGCTAACCAGACCACGCAGGACGATTTGGCTTACAGGTGTGTGTAGGTATTGAACAGACCTTTCGTTTGATGTATATCTCGATGGGATTGGTGAACTTCGAAAAAATAATGATTTTTATAGACAAGTGGTTAGTCCATGATTTTTCCCAAAATTAATTGAAAAAAAAAATTTTGAGTTTGGCACATCCATGGAAAGGTCTGTTAATTCTCTATTCAGAATTGAAAACCGCAACGCGTTACGAGCCTTGGTTGCGGAAATATCTCCATCCGCATCCGATGACTTTTTTAGATTTGGGTCAATTTTCAGTAAAATCACTTTGGGTGACCATATTTCGATAACCAGACCTCGCAGAACCTTCTGGTTTTCACCCGTGAATAGCTCTTACAAAATTGACTAGAAATTTTGGAAACCGCAACCCTTTACAAGGTTTGGTTTCGGAAATATCGCCACCCAAGCACATTGTTAGGTAGTGAAAGCTCAAAAATCTGTGGAATCAGTGAAATCACTTTGGATGGCCATATTTCGCTAACCAGACCACGCAGGACGATTTGGCTTACAGGTGTGTGTAGGTATTGAACAGACCTTTCGTTTGATGTATATCTCGATGGGATTGGTGAACTTCGAAAAAATAATGATTTTTATAGACAAGTGGTTAGTCCATGATTTTTCCCAAAATTAATTGAAAAAAAAAATTTTGAGTTTGGCACATCCATGGAAAGGTCTGTTAATTCTCTATTCAGAATTGAAAACCGCAACGCGTTACGAGCCTTTAGGTTAGGTTAGGTTAAAGTGGCTGCTGACCGGAAAAAGGACAGCACACTTAGACCAATATTTGGTCCGTTGTGATACCACAAGGATTTCAAAAATCCCCCTTACTCGTTAAACCATTTTGAGCTAATAATGAAGCGTTTGAGACAGTGAATGTCGGAATTATTTAGATCACTAAGATCGTTATAGTAGTAGTCTCCCAAGTGGAGTCTACGTCTTTGCGCTAGGGCAGGACAAGAGCATAGAAGGTGGGGAATTGACTCCTCTTCTTCTTCATCCATGCAGCTTCTGCAAAAGTCATTTGCAGGAACTCCAAGACGAGAAGCATGTCTTCCTATTAGGCAGTGCCCAGTAAGGACACCTATAATGGAGCTAATATGCAATCTACCAATAGAAATTAGTTGTTTTGAGCGTTTAGCATCAAACAATGGCCAAATCAGTTTAGTAGACCGGCAAGTTGGGGTGCTGGTCCACCTGTGGTTGGCTTTCTTTATGATATCTTGCTTTAGCATAAGTTTACAAGTAGCTAGGGGTATACCGATGTTAGATTTGCTATCCAACAAAGGTAATATTGTTCCGTTTTTTGCAAGTTCGTCAGCTTTACAATTTCCTGGAATGTCTCTATGCCCCGGCACCCATGTAAGGTGAATGTTAAACTGTTTTATATGTGGGAATTATTAGTGACCTCTCAAATTTGATATAGAGAATAATTTTTGCGGGCTCTAGGTCAATAAAACAAGATGTTACTGGTTAAGCGACGTTTCGAGCATGTATACGCTCTTCTTCAGGCCTTTTTTATTTGAAATTTAAACAAAAATATTTTATAAATGTCTTAATGTTGTTAAAACGAGTTTTTTAATTTTCATTGTAAGTTTCTTTGACACTGTATTTTGTTTAAATATGTTTTACTGACATACAAAATTTTTTTTTGTTTAAATTTCAAATAAAAAAGGCCTGAAGAAGAGCGTATACATGCTCGAAACGTCGCTTAACCAGTAACATCTTGTTTTATTGACCTAGAGCCCGCAAAAATTATTCTCTATGTTAAACTGTTTTGACATCTCCACCAGAGATGATCGACAATTTTGGGCTGTTTGTGAGTTAATGGAGACAGAGTCCAGTGACTTTAAGGCAGCTTGACTGTCTGAGAAGATACGTATATCGGTTGTCGATATAACGTTTTCTTTTAGCCAAGAGAGGACTTCTTTTATTGCTAAAAGCTCTACCTGGAACACGCTACAGTGATTGGGAAGACGAAAAGATAGACAAAGATTTAATTTTTCGGAGTATTGGTTGCGGAAATATCTCCATCCGCATCCAATGACTTTTTTAGATTTGGGTCAATTTTCAGTAAAATCACTTTGGGTGGCCATATTTCGATAACCAGACCTCGCAGAACCTTCTGGTTTTCACCCGTGAATAGCTCTTACAAAATTGACTAGAAATTTTGGAAACCGCAACCCTTTACAAGGTTTGGTTTCGGAAATATCGCCACCCAAGCACATTGTTAGGTAGTGAAAGCTCAAAAATCTGTGGAATCAGTGAAATCACTTTGGATGGCCATATTTCGCTAACCAGACCACGCAGGACGATTTGGCTTACAGGTGTGTGTAGGTATTGAACAGACCTTTCGTTTGATGTATATCTCGATGGGATTGGTGAACTTCGAAAAAATAATGATTTTTATAGACAAGTGGTCCATGATTTTTCCCAAAATTAATTGAAAAAAAAAATTTGAGTTTGGCACATCCATGGAAAGGTCTGTTAATTCTCTATTCAGAATTGAAAACCGCAACGCGTTACGAGCCTTGGTTGCGGAAATATCTCCATCCGCATCCGATGACTTTTTTAGATTTGGGTCAATTTTCAGTAAAATCACTTTGGGTGGCCATATTTCGCTAACCAGACCACGCAGGACGATTTGGCTTACAGGTGTGTGTAGGTATTGAACAGACCTTTCGTTTGATGTATATCTCGATGGGATTGGTGAACTTCGAAAAAATAATGATTTTTATAGACAAGTGGTCCATGATTTTTCCCAAAATTAATTGAAAAAAAAAATTTGAGTTTGGCACATCCATGGAAAGGTCTGTTAATTCTCTATTCAGAATTGAAAACCGCAACGCGTTACGAGCCTTGGTTGCGGAAATATCTCCATCCGCATCCGATGACTTTTTTAGATTTGGGTCAATTTTCAGTAAAATCACTTTGGGTGGCCATATTTCGATAACCAGACCTCGCAGAACCTTCTGGTTTTCACCCGTGAATAGCTCTTACAAAATTGACTAGAAATTTTGGAAACCGCAACCCTTTACAAGGTTTGGTTTCGGAAATATCGCCACCCAAGCACATTGTTAGGTAGTGAAAGCTCAAAAATCTGTGGAATCAGTGAAATCACTTTGGATGGCCATATTTCGCTAACCAGACCACGCAGGACGATTTGGCTTACAGGTGTGTGTAGGTATTGAACAGACCTTTCGTTTGATGTATATCTCGATGGGATTGGTGAACTTCGAAAAAATAATGATTTTTATAGACAAGTGGTCCATGATTTTTCCCAAAATTAATTGAAAAAAAAAAATTTGAGTTTGGCACATCCATGGAAAGGTCTGTTAATTCTCTATTCAGAATTGAAAACCGCAACGCGTTACGAGCCTTGGTTGCGGAAATATCTCCATCCGCATCCGATGACTTTTTTAGATTTGGGTCAATTTTCAGTAAAATCATTTTGGGTGGCCATATTTCGCTAACCAGACCACGCAGGACGATTTGGCTTACAGGTGTGTGTAGGTATTGAACAGACCTTTCGTTTGATGTATATCTCGATGGGATTGGTGAACTTCGAAAAAATAATGATTTTTATAGACAAGTGGTCCATGATTTTTCCCAAAATTAATTGAAAAAAAAAATTTGAGTTTGGCACATCCATGGAAAGGTCTGTTAATTCTCTATTCAGAATTGAAAACCGCAACGCGTTACGAGCCTTGGTTGCGGAAATATCTCCATCCGCATCCGATGACTTTTTTAGATTTGGGTCAATTTTCAGTAAAATCACTTTGGGTGGCCATATTTCGCTAACCAGACCACGCAGGACGATTTGGCTTACAGGTGTGTGTAGGTATTGAACAGACCTTTCGTTTGATGTATATCTCGATGGGATTGGTGAACTTCGAAAAAATAATGATTTTTATAGACAGTCCATGATTTTTCCCAAAATTAATTGAAAAAAAAAATTTTGAGTTTGGCACATCCATGGAAAGGTCTGTTAATTCTCTATTCAGAATTGAAAACCGCAACGCGTTACGAGCCTTGGTTGCGGAAATATCTCCATCCGCATCCGATGACTTTTTTAGATTTGGGTCAATTTTCAGTAAAATCACTTTGGGTGGCCATATTTCGCTAACCAGACCACGCAGGACGATTTGGCTTACAGGTGTGTGTAGGTATTGAACAGACCTTTCGTTTGATGTATATCTCGATGGGATTGGTGAACTTCGAAAAAATAATGATTTTTATAGACAAGTGGTTAGTTAGTCCATGATTTTTCCCAAAATTAATTGAAAAAAAAAAATTTTGAGTTTGGCACATCCATGGAAAGGTCTGTTAATTCTCTATTCAGAATTGAAAACCGCAACGCGTTACGAGCCTTGGTTGCGGAAATATCTCCATCCGCATCCAATGACTTTTTTAGATTTGGGTCAATTTTCAGTAAAATCACTTTGGGTGGCCATATTTCGATAACCAGACCTCGCAGAACCTTCTGGTTTTCACCCGTGAATAGCTCTTACAAAATTGACAAGAAATTTTGGAAACCGCAATCTTTTACAAGGTTTGGTTTCGGAAATATCGCCACCCAAGCACATTGTTAGGTAGTGAAAGCTCAAAAATCTGTGGAATCAGTGAAATCACTTTGGATGGCCATATTTCGCTAACCAGACCACGCAGGACGATTTGGCTTACAGGTGTGTGTAGGTATTGAACAGACCTTTCGTTTGATGTATATCTCGATGGGATTGGTGAACTTCGAAAAAATAATGATTTTTATAGACAAGTGGTCCATGATTTTTCCCAAAATTAATTGAAAAAAAAAAATTTGAGTTTGGCACATCCATGGAAAGGTCTGTTAATTCTCTATTCAGAATTGAAAACCGCAACGCGTTACGAGCCTTGGTTGCGGAAATATCTCCATCCGCATCCGATGACTTTTTTAGATTTGGGTCAATTTTCAGTAAAATCACTTTGGGTGGCCATATTTCGCTAACCAGACCACGCAGGACGATTTGGCTTACAGGTGTGTGTAGGTATTGAACAGACCTTTCGTTTGATGTATATCTCGATGGGATTGGTGAACTTCGAAAAAATAATGATTTTTATAGACAAGTGGTCCATGATTTTTCCCAAAATTAATTGAAAAAAAAAATTTGAGTTTGGCACATCCATGGAAAGGTCTGTTAATTCTCTATTCAGAATTGAAAACCGCAACGCGTTACGAGCCTTGGTTGCGGAAATATCTCCGTCCGCATCCGATGACTGTCTGTTAATTCTCTATTCAGAATTGAAAACCGCAACGCGTTACGAGCCTTGGTTGCGGAAATATCTCCATCCGCATCCGATGACTTTTTTAGATTTGGGTCAATTTTCAGTAAAATCACTTTGGGTGGCCATATTTCGCTAACCAGACCACGCAGGACGATTTGGCTTACAGGTGTGTGTAGGTATTGAACAGACCTTTCGTTTGATGTATATCTCGATGGGATTGGTGAACTTCGAAAAAATAATGATTTTTATAGACAAGTGGTCCATGATTTTTCCCAAAATTAATTGAAAAAAAAAATTTGAGTTTGGCACATCCATGGAAAGGTCTGTTAATTCTCTATTCAGAATTGAAAACCGCAACGCGTTACGAGCCTTGGTTGCGGAAATATCTCCATCCGCATCCGATGACTTTTTTAGATTTGGGTCAATTTTCAGTAAAATCACTTTGGGTGGCCATATTTCGCTAACCAGACCACGCAGGACGATTTGGCTTACAGGTGTGTGTAGGTATTGAACAGACCTTTCGTTTGATGTATATCTCGATGGGATTGGTGAACTTCGAAAAAATAATGATTTTTATAGACAAGTGGTTAGTTAGTCCATGATTTTTCCCAAAATTAATTGAAAAAAAAAAATTTTGAGTTTGGCACATCCATGGAAAGGTCTGTTAATTCTCTATTCAGAATTGAAAACCGCAACGCGTTACGAGCCTTGGTTGCGGAAATATCTCCATCCGCATCCAATGACTTTTTTAGATTTGGGTCAATTTTCAGTAAAATCACTTTGGGTGGCCATATTTCGATAACCAGACCTCGCAGAACCTTCTGGTTTTCACCCGTGAATAGCTCTTACAAAATTGACAAGAAATTTTGGAAACCGCAATCTTTTACAAGGTTTGGTTTCGGAAATATCGCCACCCAAGCACATTGTTAGGTAGTGAAAGCTCAAAAATCTGTGGAATCAGTGAAATCACTTTGGATGGCCATATTTCGCTAACCAGACCACGCAGGACGATTTGGCTTACAGGTGTGTGTAGGTATTGAACAGACCTTTCGTTTGATGTATATCTCGATGGGATTGGTGAACTTCGAAAAAATAATGATTTTTATAGACAAGTGGTCCATGATTTTTCCCAAAATTAATTGAAAAAAAAAAATTTGAGTTTGGCACATCCATGGAAAGGTCTGTTAATTCTCTATTCAGAATTGAAAACCGCAACGCGTTACGAGCCTTGGTTGCGGAAATATCTCCATCCGCATCCGATGACTTTTTTAGATTTGGGTCAATTTTCAGTAAAATCACTTTGGGTGGCCATATTTCGCTAACCAGACCACGCAGGACGATTTGGCTTACAGGTGTGTGTAGGTATTGAACAGACCTTTCGTTTGATGTATATCTCGATGGGATTGGTGAACTTCGAAAAAATAATGATTTTTATAGACAAGTGGTCCATGATTTTTCCCAAAATTAATTGAAAAAAAAAATTTGAGTTTGGCACATCCATGGAAAGGTCTGTTAATTCTCTATTCAGAATTGAAAACCGCAACGCGTTACGAGCCTTGGTTGCGGAAATATCTCCGTCCGCATCCGATGACTGTCTGTTAATTCTCTATTCAGAATTGAAAACCGCAACGCGTTACGAGCCTTGGTTGCGGAAATATCTCCATCCGCATCCGATGACTTTTTTAGATTTGGGTCAATTTTCAGTAAAATCACTTTGGGTGGCCATATTTCGCTAACCAGACCACGCAGGACGATTTGGCTTACAGGTGTGTGTAGGTATTGAACAGACCTTTCGTTTGATGTATATCTCGATGGGATTGGTGAACTTCGAAAAAATAATGATTTTTATAGACAAGTGGTCCATGATTTTTCCCAAAATTAATTGAAAAAAAAAATTTGAGTTTGGCACATCCATGGAAAGGTCTGTTAATTCTCTATTCAGAATTGAAAACCGCAACGCGTTACGAGCCTTGGTTGCGGAAATATCTCCATCCGCATCCGATGACTTTTTTAGATTTGGGTCAATTTTCAGTAAAATCACTTTGGGTGGCCATATTTCGCTAACCAGACCACGCAGGACGATTTGGCTTACAGGTGTGTGTAGGTATTGAACAGACCTTTCGTTTGATGTATATCTCGATGGGATTGGTGAACTTCGAAAAAATAATGATTTTTATAGACAAGTGGTTAGTCCATGATTTTTCCCAAAATTAATTGAAAAAAAAAATTTTGAGTTTGGCACATCCATGGAAAGGTCTGTTAATTCTCTATTCAGAATTGAAAACCGCAACGCGTTACGAGCCTTGGTTGCGGAAATATCTCCGTCCGCATCCGATGACTGTCTGTTAATTCTCTATTCAGAATTGAAAACCGCAACGCGTTACGAGCCTTGGTTGCGGAAATATCTCCATCCGCATCCGATGACTTTTTTAGATTTGGGTCAATTTTCAGTAAAATCACTTTGGGTGGCCATATTTCGCTAACCAGACCACGCAGGACGATTTGGCTTACAGGTGTGTGTAGGTATTGAACAGACCTTTCGTTTGATGTATATCTCGATGGGATTGGTGAACTTCGAAAAAATAATGATTTTTATAGACAAGTGGTCCATGATTTTTCCCAAAATTAATTGAAAAAAAAAAATTTGAGTTTGGCACATCCATGGAAAGGTCTGTTAATTCTCTATTCAGAATTGAAAACCGCAACGCGTTACGAGCCTTGGTTGCGGAAATATCTCCATCCGCATCCGATGACTTTTTTAGATTTGGGTCAATTTTCAGTAAAATCACTTTGGGTGGCCATATTTCGCTAACCAGACCACGCAGGACGATTTGGCTTACAGGTGTGTGTAGGTATTGAACAGACCTTTCGTTTGATGTATATCTCGATGGGATTGGTGAACTTCGAAAAAATAATGATTTTTATAGACAGTCCATGATTTTTCCCAAAATTAATTGAAAAAAAAAATTTTGAGTTTGGCACATCCATGGAAAGGTCTGTTAATTCTCTATTCAGAATTGAAAACCGCAACGCGTTACGAGCCTTGGTTGCGGAAATATCTCCATCCGCATCCGATGACTTTTTTAGATTTGGGTCAATTTTCAGTAAAATCATTTTGGGTGGCCATATTTCGCTAACCAGACCACGCAGGACGATTTGGCTTACAGGTGTGTGTAGGTATTGAACAGACCTTTCGTTTGATGTATATCTCGATGGGATTGGTGAACTTCGAAAAAATAATGATTTTTATAGACAAGTGGTTAGTCCATGATTTTTCCCAAAATTAATTGAAAAAAAAAATTTTGAGTTTGGCACATCCATGGAAAGGTCTGTTAATTCTCTATTCAGAATTGAAAACCGCAACGCGTTACGAGCCTTGGTTGCGGAAATATCTCCATCCGCATCCGATGACTTTTTTAGATTTGGGTCAATTTTCAGTAAAATCATTTTGGGTGGCCATATTTCGCTAACCAGACCACGCAGGACGATTTGGCTTACAGGTGTGTGTAGGTATTGAACAGACCTTTCGTTTGATGTATATCTCGATGGGATTGGTGAACTTCGAAAAAATAATGATTTTTATAGACAAGTGGTTAGTCCATGATTTTTCCCAAAATTAATTGAAAAAAAAAATTTTGAGTTTGGCACATCCATGGAAAGGTCTGTTAATTCTCTATTCAGAATTGAAAACCGCAACGCGTTACGAGCCTTGGTTGCGGAAATATCTCCATCCGCATCCGATGACTTTTTTAGATTTGGGTCAATTTTCAGTAAAATCACTTTGGGTGGCCATATTTCGCTAACCAGACCACGCAGGACGATTTGGCTTACAGGTGTGTGTAGGTATTGAACAGACCTTTCGTTTGATGTATATCTCGATGGGATTGGTGAACTTCGAAAAAATAATGATTTTTATAGACAAGTGGTTAGTCCATGATTTTTCCCAAAATTAATTGAAAAAAAAAATTTTGAGTTTGGCACATCCATGGAAAGGTCTGTTAATTCTCTATTCAGAATTGAAAACCGCAACGCGTTACGAGCCTTGGTTGCGGAAATATCTCCATCCGCATCCGATGACTTTTTTAGATTTGGGTCAATTTTCAGTAAAATCACTTTGGGTGGCGATATTTCGCTAACCAGACCACGCAGGACGATTTGGCTTACAGGTGTGTGTAGGTATTGAACAGACCTTTCGTTTGATGTATATCTCGATGGGATTGGTGAACTTCGAAAAAATAATGATTTTTATAGACAAGTGGTTAGTCCATGATTTTTCCCAAAATTAATTGAAAAAAAAAAATTTGAGTTTGGCACATCCATGGAAAGGTCTGTTAATTCTCTATTCAGAATTGAAAACCGCAACGCGTTACGAGCCTTGGTTGCGGAAATATCTCCATCCGCATCCGATGACTTTTTTAGATTTGGGTCAATTTTCAGTAAAATCACTTTGGGTGGCCATATTTCGCTAACCAGACCACGCAGGACGATTTGGCTTACAGGTGTGTGTAGGTATTGAACAGACCTTTCGTTTGATGTATATCTCGATGGGATTGGTGAACTTCGAAAAAATAATGATTTTTATAGACAAGTGGTTAGTCCATGATTTTTCCCAAAATTAATTGAAAAAAAAAATTTTGAGTTTGGCACATCCATGGAAAGGTCTGTTAATTCTCTATTCAGAATTGAAAACCGCAACGCGTTACGAGCCTTGGTTGCGGAAATATCTCCATCCGCATCCGATGACTTTTTTAGATTTGGGTCAATTTTCAGTAAAATCACTTTGGGTGGCCATATTTCGCTAACCAGACCACGCAGGACGATTTGGCTTACAGGTGTGTGTAGGTATTGAACAGACCTTTCGTTTGATGTATATCTCGATGGGATTGGTGAACTTCGAAAAAATAATGATTTTTATAGACAAGTGGTTAGTCCATGATTTTTCCCAAAATTAATTGAAAAAAAAAATTTTGAGTTTGGCACATCCATGGAAAGGTCTGTTAATTCTCTATTCAGAATTGAAAACCGCAACGCGTTACGAGCCTTGGTTGCGGAAATATCTCCATCCGCATCCGATGACTTTTTTAGATTTGGGTCAATTTTCAGTAAAATCACTTTGGGTGGCCATATTTCGCTAACCAGACCACGCAGGACGATTTGGCTTACAGGTGTGTGTAGGTATTGAACAGACCTTTCGTTTGATGTATATCTCGATGGGATTGGTGAACTTCGAAAAAATAATGATTTTTATAGACAAGTGGTTAGTCCATGATTTTTCCCAAAATTAATTGAAAAAAAAAATTTTGAGTTTGGCACATCCATGGAAAGGTCTGTTAATTCTCTATTCAGAATTGAAAACCGCAACGCGTTACGAGCCTTGGTTGCGGAAATATCTCCGTCCGCATCCGATGACTGTCTGTTAATTCTCTATTCAGAATTGAAAACCGCAACGCGTTACGAGCCTTGGTTGCGGAAATATCTCCATCCGCATCCGATGACTTTTTTAGATTTGGGTCAATTTTCAGTAAAATCACTTTGGGTGGCCATATTTCGCTAACCAGACCACGCAGGACGATTTGGCTTACAGGTGTGTGTAGGTATTGAACAGACCTTTCGTTTGATGTATATCTCGATGGGATTGGTGAACTTCGAAAAAATAATGATTTTTATAGACAGTCCATGATTTTTCCAAAAATTAATTGAAAAAAAAAATTTTGAGTTTGGCACATCCATGGAAAGGTCTGTTAATTCTCTATTCAGAATTGAAAACCGCAACGCGTTACGAGCCTTGGTTGCGGAAATATCTCCATCCGCATCCAATGACTTTTTTAGATTTGGGTCAATTTTCAGTAAAATCACTTTGGGTGGCCATATTTCGATAACCAGACCTCGCAGAACCTTCTGGTTTTCACCCGTGAATAGCTCTTACAAAATTGACAAGAAATTTTGGAAACCGCAATCTTTTACAAGGTTTGGTTTCGGAAATATCGCCACCCAAGCACATTGTTAGGTAGTGAAAGCTCAAAAATCTGTGGGATCAGTGAAATCACTTTGGATGGCCATATTTCGCTAACCAGACCACGCAGGACGATTTGGCTTACAGGTGTGTGTAGGTATTGAACAGACCTTTCGTTTGATGTATATCTCGATGGGATTGGTGAACTTCGAAAAAATAATGATTTTTATAGACAAGTGGTTATAGTCCATGATTTTTCCCAAAATTAATTGAAAAAAAAAATTTTGAGTTTGGCACATCCATGGAAAGGTCTGTTAATTCTCTATTCAGAATTGAAAACCGCAACGCGTTACGAGCCTTGGTTGCGGAAATATCTCCATCCGCATCCGATGACTTTTTTAGATTTGGGTCAATTTTCAGTAAAATCACTTTGGGTGGCCATATTTCGCTAACCAGACCACGCAGGACGATTTGGCTTACAGGTGTGTGTAGGTATTGAACAGACCTTTCGTTTGATGTATATCTCGATGGGATTGGTGAACTTCGAAAAAATAATGATTTTTATAGACAAGTGGTTAGTCCATGATTTTTCCCAAAATTAATTGAAAAAAAAAATTTTGAGTTTGGCACATCCATGGAAAGGTCTGTTAATTCTCTATTCAGAATTGAAAACCGCAACGCGTTACGAGCCTTGGTTGCGGAAATATCTCCATCCGCATCCAATGACTTTTTTAGATTTGGGTCAATTTTCAGTAAAATCACTTTGGGTGGCCATATTTCGATAACCAGACCTCGCAGAACCTTCTGGTTTTCACCCGTGAATAGCTCTTACAAAATTGACAAGAAATTTTGGAAACCGCAATCTTTTACAAGGTTTGGTTTCGGAAATATCGCCACCCAAGCACATTGTTAGGTAGTGAAAGCTCAAAAATCTGTGGAATCAGTGAAATCACTTTGGATGGCCATATTTCGCTAACCAGACCACGCAGGACGATTTGGCTTACAGGTGTGTGTAGGTATTGAACAGACCTTTCGTTTGATGTATATCTCGATGGGATTGGTGAACTTCGAAAAAATAATGATTTTTATAGACAAGTGGTCCATGATTTTTCCCAAAATTAATTGAAAAAAAAAAATTTGAGTTTGGCACATCCATGGAAAGGTCTGTTAATTCTCTATTCAGAATTGAAAACCGCAACGCGTTACGAGCCTTGGTTGCGGAAATATCTCCATCCGCATCCGATGACTTTTTTAGATTTGGGTCAATTTTCAGTAAAATCACTTTGGGTGGCCATATTTCGCTAACCAGACCACGCAGGACGATTTGGCTTACAGGTGTGTGTAGGTATTGAACAGACCTTTCGTTTGATGTATATCTCGATGGGATTGGTGAACTTCGAAAAAATAATGATTTTTATAGACAAGTGGTCCATGATTTTTCCCAAAATTAATTGAAAAAAAAAATTTGAGTTTGGCACATCCATGGAAAGGTCTGTTAATTCTCTATTCAGAATTGAAAACCGCAACGCGTTACGAGCCTTGGTTGCGGAAATATCTCCATCCGCATCCGATGACTTTTTTAGATTTGGGTCAATTTTCAGTAAAATCACTTTGGGTGGCCATATTTCGCTAACCAGACCACGCAGGACGATTTGGCTTACAGGTGTGTGTAGGTATTGAACAGACCTTTCGTTTGATGTATATCTCGATGGGATTGGTGAACTTCGAAAAAATAATGATTTTTATAGACAAGTGGTTAGTCCATGATTTTTCCCAAAATTAATTGAAAAAAAAAATTTTGAGTTTGGCACATCCATGGAAAGGTCTGTTAATTCTCTATTCAGAATTGAAAACCGCAACGCGTTACGAGCCTTGGTTGCGGAAATATCTCCATCCGCATCCGATGACTTTTTTAGATTTGGGTCAATTTTCAGTAAAATCACTTTGGGTGGCCATATTTCGCTAACCAGACCACGCAGGACGATTTGGCTTACAGGTGTTTGTAGGTATTGAACAGACCTTTCGTTTGATGTATATCTCGATGGGATTGGTGAACTTCGAAAAAATAATGATTTTTATAGACAGTCCATGATTTTTCCCAAAATTAATTGAAAAAAAAAATTTTGAGTTTGGCACATCCATGGAAAGGTCTGTTAATTCTCTATTCAGAATTGAAAACCGCAACGCGTTACGAGCCTTGGTTGCGGAAATATCTCCATCCGCATCCGATGACTTTTTTAGATTTGGGTCAATTTTCAGTAAAATCACTTTGGGTGGCCATATTTCGCTAACCAGACCACGCAGGACGATTTGGCTTACAGGTGTGTGTAGGTATTGAACAGACCTTTCGTTTGATGTATATCTCGATGGGATTGGTGAACTTCGAAAAAATAATGATTTTTATAGACAAGTGGTCCATGATTTTTCCCAAAATTAATTGAAAAAAAAAATTTGAGTTTGGCACATCCATGGAAAGGTCTGTTAATTCTCTATTCAGAATTGAAAACCGCAACGCGTTACGAGCCTTGGTTGCGGAAATATCTCCATCCGCATCCGATGACTTTTTTAGATTTGGGTCAATTTTCAGTAAAATCACTTTGGGTGGCCATATTTCGCTAACCAGACCACGCAGGACGATTTGGCTTACAGGTGTGTGTAGGTATTGAACAGACCTTTCGTTTGATGTATATCTCGATGGGATTGGTGAACTTCGAAAAAATAATGATTTTTATAGACAAGTGGTTAGTCCATGATTTTTCCCAAAATTAATTGAAAAAAAAAATTTTGAGTTTGGCACATCCATGGAAAGGTCTGTTAATTCTCTATTCAGAATTGAAAACCGCAACGCGTTACGAGCCTTGGTTGCGGAAATATCTCCATCCGCATCCGATGACTTTTTTAGATTTGGGTCAATTTTCAGTAAAATCACTTTGGGTGGCCATATTTCGCTAACCAGACCACGCAGGACGATTTGGCTTACAGGTGTTTGTAGGTATTGAACAGACCTTTCGTTTGATGTATATCTCGATGGGATTGGTGAACTTCGAAAAAATAATGATTTTTATAGACAGTCCATGATTTTTCCCAAAATTAATTGAAAAAAAAAATTTTGAGTTTGGCACATCCATGGAAAGGTCTGTTAATTCTCTATTCAGAATTGAAAACCGCAACGCGTTACGAGCCTTGGTTGCGGAAATATCTCCATCCGCATCCGATGACTTTTTTAGATTTGGGTCAATTTTCAGTAAAATCACTTTGGGTGGCCATATTTCGCTAACCAGACCACGCAGGACGATTTGGCTTACAGGTGTGTGTAGGTATTGAACAGACCTTTCGTTTGATGTATATCTCGATGGGATTGGTGAACTTCGAAAAAATAATGATTTTTATAGACAAGTGGTTAGTCCATGATTTTTCCCAAAATTAATTGAAAAAAAAAATTTTGAGTTTGGCACATCCATGGAAAGGTCTGTTAATTCTCTATTCAGAATTGAAAACCGCAACGCGTTACGAGCCTTGGTTGCGGAAATATCTCCATCCGCATCCGATGACTTTTTTAGATTTGGGTCAATTTTCAGTAAAATCACTTTGGGTGGCCATATTTCGCTAACCGGACCACGCAGGACGATTTGGCTTACAGGTGTGTGTAGGTATTGAACAGACCTTTCGTTTGATGTATATCTCGATGGGATTGGTGAACTTCGAAAAAATAATGATTTTTATAGACAAGTGGTTATAGTCCATGATTTTTCCCAAAATTAATTGAAAAAAAAAATTTTGAGTTTGGCACATCCATGGAAAGGTCTGTTAATTCTCTATTCAGAATTGAAAACCGCAACGCGTTACGAGCCTTGGTTGCGGAAATATCTCCATCCGCATCCGATGACTTTCTTAGATTTGGGTCAATTTTCAGTAAAATCACTTTGGGTGGCCATATTTCGATAACCAGACCTCGCAGGACGATTTGGCTTACAGGTGTGTGTAGGTATTGAACAGACCTTTCGTTTGATGTATATCTCGATGGGATTGGTGAACTTCGAAAAAATAATGATTTTTATAGACAAGTGGTTAGTCCATGATTTTTCCCAAAATTAATTGAAAAAAAAAATTTTGAGTTTGGCACATCCATGGAAAGGTCTGTTAATTCTCTATTCAGAATTGAAAACCGCAACGCGTTACGAGCCTTGGTTGCGGAAATATCTCCATCCGCATCCAATGACTTTTTTAGATTTGGGTCAATTTTCAGTAAAATCACTTTGGGTGGCCATATTTCGATAACCAGACCTCGCAGAACCTTCTGGTTTTCACCCGTGAATAGCTCTTACAAAATTGACAAGAAATTTTGGAAACCGCAATCTTTTACAAGGTTTGGTTTCGGAAATATCGCCACCCAAGCACATTGTTAGGTAGTGAAAGCTCAAAAATCTGTGGAATCAGTGAAATCACTTTGGATGGCCATATCTCGATGGGATTGGTGAACTTCGAAAAAATAATGATTTTTATAGACAAGTGGTTAGTCCATGATTTTTCCCAAAATTAATTGAAAAAAAAAATTTTGAGTTTGGCACATCCATGGAAAGGTCTGTTAATTCTCTATTCAGAATTGAAAACCGCAACGCGTTACGAGCCTTGGTTGCGGAAATATCTCCATCCGCATCCGATGACTTTTTTAGATTTGGGTCAATTTTCAGTAAAATCACTTTGGGTGGCCATATTTCGCTAACCAGACCACGCAGGACGATTTGGCTTACAGGTGTGTGTAGGTATTGAACAGACCTTTCGTTTGATGTATATCTCGATGGGATTGGTGAACTTCGAAAAAATAATGATTTTTATAGACAAGTGGTTATAGTCCATGATTTTTCCCAAAATTAATTGAAAAAAAAAATTTTGAGTTTGGCACATCCATGGAAAGGTCTGTTAATTCTCTATTCAGAATTGAAAACCGCAACGCGTTACGAGCCTTGGTTGCGGAAATATCTCCATCCGCATCCGATGACTTTCTTAGATTTGGGTCAATTTTCAGTAAAATCACTTTGGGTGGCCATATTTCGCTAACCAGACCACGCAGGACGATTTGGCTTACAGGTGTGTGTAGGTATTGAACAGACCTTTCGTTTGATGTATATCTCGATGGGATTGGTGAACTTCGAAAAAATAATGATTTTTATAGACAAGTGGTTATAGTCCATGATTTTTCCCAAAATTAATTGAAAAAAAAAATTTTGAGTTTGGCACATCCATGGAAAGGTCTGTTAATTCTCTATTCAGAATTGAAAACCGCAACGCGTTACGAGCCTTGGTTGCGGAAATATCTCCATCCGCATCCGATGACTTTCTTAGATTTGGGTCAATTTTCAGTAAAATCACTTTGGGTGGCCATATTTCGCTAACCAGACCACGCAGGACGATTTGGCTTACAGGTGTGTGTAGGTATTGAACAGACCTTTCGTTTGATGTATATCTCGATGGGATTGGTGAACTTCGAAAAAATAATGATTTTTATAGACAAGTGGTTAGTCCATGATTTTTCCCAAAATTAATTGAAAAAAAAAATTTTGAGTTTGGCACATCCATGGAAAGGTCTGTTAATTCTCTATTCAGAATTGAAAACCGCAACGCGTTACGAGCCTTGGTTGCGGAAATATCTCCATCCGCATCCAATGACTTTTTTAGATTTGGGTCAATTTTCAGTAAAATCAATTTGGGTGGCCATATTTCGATAACCAGACCTCGCAGAACCTTCTGGTTTTCACCCGTGAATAGCTCTTACAAAATTGACAAGAAATTTTGGAAACCGCAATCTTTTACAAGGTTTGGTTTCGGAAATATCGCCACCCAAGCACATTGTTAGGTAGTGAAAGCTCAAAAATCTGTGGAATCAGTGAAATCACTTTGGATGGCCATATTTCGCTAACCAGACCACGCAGGACGATTTGGCTTACAGGTGTGTGTAGGTATTGAACAGACCTTTCGTTTGATGTATATCTCGATGGGATTGGTGAACTTCGAAAAAATAATGATTTTTATAGACAAGTGGTCCATGATTTTTCCCAAAATTAATTGAAAAAAAAAAATTTGAGTTTGGCACATCCATGGAAAGGTCTGTTAATTCTCTATTCAGAATTGAAAACCGCAACGCGTTACGAGCCTTGGTTGCGGAAATATCTCCATCCGCATCCGATGACTTTTTTAGATTTGGGTCAATTTTCAGTAAAATCATTTTGGGTGGCCATATTTCGCTAACCAGACCACGCAGGACGATTTGGCTTACAGGTGTGTGTAGGTATTGAACAGACCTTTCGTTTGATGTATATCTCGATGGGATTGGTGAACTTCGAAAAAATAATGATTTTTATAGACAAGTGGTTAGTCCATGATTTTTCCCAAAATTAATTGAAAAAAAAAAATTTGAGTTTGGCACATCCATGGAAAGGTCTGTTAATTCTCTATTCAGAATTGAAAACCGCAACGCGTTACGAGCCTTGGTTGCGGAAATATCTCCATCCGCATCCGATGACTTTTTTAGATTTGGGTCAATTTTCAGTAAAATCACTTTGGGTGGCCATATTTCGCTAACCAGACCACGCAGGACGATTTGGCTTACAGGTGTGTGTAGGTATTGAACAGACCTTTCGTTTGATGTATATCTCGATGGGATTGGTGAACTTCGAAAAAATAATGATTTTTATAGACAAGTGGGTCCATGATTTTTCCCAAAATTAATTGAAAAAAAAAATTTTGAGTTTGGCACATCCATGGAAAGGTCTGTTAATTCTCTATTCAGAATTGAAAACCGCAACGCGTTACGAGCCTTGGTTGCGGAAATATCTCCATCCGCATCCAATGACTTTTTTAGATTTGGGTCAATTTTCAGTAAAATCACTTTGGGTGGCCATATTTCGATAACCAGACCACGCAGGACGATTTGGCTTACAGGTGTGTGTAGGTATTGAACAGACCTTTCGTTTGATGTATATCTCGATGGGATTGGTGAACTTCGAAAAAATAATGATTTTTATAGACAGTCCATGATTTTTCCCAAAATTAATTGAAAAAAAAAATTTTGAGTTTGGCACATCCATGGAAAGGTCTGTTAATTCTCTATTCAGAATTGAAAACCGCAACGCGTTACGAGCCTTGGTTGCGGAAATATCTCCATCCGCATCCGATGACTTTTTTAGATTTGGGTCAATTTTCAGTAAAATCACTTTGGGTGGCCATATTTCGCTAACCAGACCACGCAGGACGATTTGGCTTACAGGTGTGTGTAGGTATTGAACAGACCTTTCGTTTGATGTATATCTCGATGGGATTGGTGAACTTCGAAAAAATAATGATTTTTATAGACAAGTGGTTAGTCCATGATTTTTCCCAAAATTAATTGAAAAAAAAAATTTTGAGTTTGGCACATCCATGGAAAGGTCTGTTAATTCTCTATTCAGAATTGAAAACCGCAACGCGTTACGAGCCTTGGTTGCGGAAATATCTCCATCCGCATCCGATGACTTTTTTAGATTTGGGTCAATTTTCAGTAAAATCACTTTGGGTGGCCATATTTCGCTAACCAGACCACGCAGGACGATTTGGCTTACAGGTGTGTGTAGGTATTGAACAGACCTTTCGTTTGATGTATATCTCGATGGGATTGGTGAACTTGTCCATGATTTTTCCCAAAATTAATTGAAAAAAAAAAATTTTGAGTTTGGCACATCCATGGAAAGGTCTGTTAATTCTCTATTCAGAATTGAAAACCGCAACGCGTTACGAGCCTTGGTTGCGGAAATATCTCCATCCGCATCCGATGACTTTTTTAGATTTGGGTCAATTTTCAGTAAAATCACTTTGGGTGGCCATATTTCGCTAACCAGACCACGCAGGACGATTTGGCTTACAGGTGTGTGTAGGTATTGAACAGACCTTTCGTTTGATGTATATCTCGATGGGATTGGTGAACTTCGAAAAAATAATGATTTTTATAGACAGTCCATGATTTTTCCCAAAATTAATTGAAAAAAAAAATTTTGAGTTTGGCACATCCATGGAAAGGTCTGTTAATTCTCTATTCAGAATTGAAAACCGCAACGCGTTACGAGCCTTGGTTGCGGAAATATCTCCATCCGCATCCGATGACTTTTTTAGATTTGGGTCAATTTTCAGTAAAATCACTTTGGGTGGCCATATTTCGCTAACCAGACCACGCAGGACGATTTGGCTTACAGGTGTGTGTAGGTATTGAACAGACCTTTCGTTTGATGTATATCTCGATGGGATTGGTGAACTTCGAAAAAATAATGATTTTTATAGACAAGTGGTTAGTCCATGATTTTTCCCAAAATTAATTGAAAAAAAAAATTTTGAGTTTGGCACATCCATGGAAAGGTCTGTTAATTCTCTATTCAGAATTGAAAACCGCAACGCGTTACGAGCCTTGGTTGCGGAAATATCTCCATCCGCATTCGATGACTTTTTTAGATTTGGGTCAATTTTCAGTAAAATCACTTTGGGTGGCCATATTTCGCTAACCAGACCACGCAGGACGATTTGGCTTACAGGTGTGTGTAGCTATTGAACAGACCTTTCGTTTGATGTATATCTCGATGGGATTGGTGAACTTCGAAAAAATAATGATTTTTATAGACAAGTGGTTAGTCCATGATTTTTCCCAAAATTAATTGAAAAAAAAAATTTTGAATTTGGCACATCCATGGAAAGGTCTGTTAATTCTCTATTCAGAATTGAAAACCGCAACGCGTTACGAGCCTTGGTTGCGGAAATATCTCCATCCGCATCCGATGACTTTTTTAGATTTGGGTCAATTTTCAGTAAAATCACTTTGGGTGACCATATTTCGATAACCAGACCTCGCAGAACCTTCTGGTTTTCACCCGTGAATAGCTCTTACAAAATTGACTAGAAATTTTGGAAACCGCAACCTTTTACAAGGTTTGGTTTCGGAAATATCGCCACCCAAGCACATTGTTAGGTAGTGAAAGCTCAAAAATCTGTGGAATCAGTGAAATCACTTTGGATGGCCATATTTCGCTAACCAGACCACGCAGGACGATTTGGCTTACAGGTGTGTGTAGGTATTGAACAGACCTTTCGTTTGATGTATATCTCGATGGGATTGGTGAACTTCGAAAAAATAATGATTTTTATAGACAAGTGGTTAGTCCATGATTTTTCCCAAAATTAATTGAAAAAAAAAATTTTGAGTTTGGCACATCGATGGAAAGGTCTGTTAATTCTCTATTCAGAATTGAAAACCGCAACGCGTTACGAGCCTTGGTTGCGGAAATATCTCCGTCCGCATCCGATGACTGTCTGTTAATTCTCTATTCAGAATTGAAAACCGCAACGCGTTACGAGCCTTGGTTGCGGAAATATCTCCATCCGCATCCGATGACTTTTTTAGATTTGGGTCAATTTTCAGTAAAATCACTTTGGGTGGCCATATTTCGCTAACCAGACCACGCAGGACGATTTGGCTTACAGGTGTGTGTAGGTATTGAACAGACCTTTCGTTTGATGTATATCTCGATGGGATTGGTGAACTTCGAAAAAATAATGATTTTTATAGACAAGTGGTTAGTCCATGATTTTTCCCAAAATTAATTGAAAAAAAAAATTTTGAATTTGGCACATCCATGGAAAGGTCTGTTAATTCTCTATTCAGAATTGAAAACCGCAACGCGTTACGAGCCTTGGTTGCGGAAATATCTCCATCCGCATCCGATGACTTTTTTAGATTTGGGTCAATTTTCAGTAAAATCACTTTGGGTGACCATATTTCGATAACCAGACCTCGCAGAACCTTCTGGTTTTCACCCATGAATAGCTCTTACAAAATTGACTAGAAATTTTGGAAACCGCAACCTTTTACAAGGTTTGGTTTCGGAAATATCGCCACCCAAGCACATTGTTAGGTAGTGAAAGCTCAAAAATCTGTGGAATCAGTGAAATCACTTTGGATGGCCATATTTCGCTAACCAGACCACGCAGGACGATTTGGCTTACAGGTGTGTGTAGGTATTGAACAGACCTTTCGTTTGATGTATGTAGGAACCAAATCGAATAAATTTAAACAAATATTAATTTATTTAAAATATTACAAATTCATTGATTTTTATTTAAAAAAAAAAAGAAAGATTACAAAAAAATTAAAGTATAGAACAGCACTGCACAGCTTGACGGCTCGATTTGTAATAATCCTCTTCATAATTCAATTGTCATCTTATCGTAAGATAAGAAAAGATAAGAAGTGATAAGACGATAAGAAGAAGATCGTAGAGTGGAGACTAGCATCAGTGCTGCCACTCAGCCTACATTCGGCCATCCTGCATCTCATCCGCCTCGGATGAATGGTCACTCTCAACATCAAGTCTGCTGTCACTTCGCCATAGTTTCATATTATCACAACTGGTAGTAGTACTGTTAGGGCCTTCATGATCTGCCACTTTCTTTACGGTATAACGTCCACCTCTGCCTTTAGAGACCACTGAATATGGACCTAGAAAATCAGAAAAGAGTTTGCTACCCGCCCCAAACTGTGTTCTTTTGATTGCTACAATATCCCCCACATTATATACCATTGCTGCTTTTCTCTTGCGATTGTATGTTTGTCTGTTCTCAGCTTGTACTTTTTCAATTTGTTGTCGAACATCAAAGCGCATCTGTTCTCTGTCGTCATCATGTTGTTTGAGTAACTCCAGCCTCACCATCTCCAAGATTTCAACGTCATCCTTCTTTCTCATTGGAACACCAAACAGCACTTCAAATGGTGTGCGTTGAATCGACCTCTGCAGTGTACTGTTCACGGCTTTTTGAGCTCGCGACACGAACTTGTACCATTTCTCTGGTGAATCAGCTGATAATCTTCTGAGAACTTCGATGACTACACGGTTGGAACGTTCAGCTTGACCATTTCCTCTTGGCACGCCTGTGGTTACAGCTACATGTTCAATATTTTCTTCTGTGCAAAAATCCTGAAAGATTTTAGAACAAAACGCGCTGCCTTTGTCGGTGATGAATCGCCTTGGGTTTCCAAAATGCTGCTGAAGCTCTCTGATTTTCCGTAAAGTTTCCTCCGCTGACACCGTCTTCGTCGGAAAAATCCACATAAATTTGGAAAATCCATCAGTAACTGTCAAAATATATTTATACTGCTTAGTTGTCAAATCCATCGGTCCAATGTGATCTATGTGAAACGTATCGAATGGTTTGTCTCCTTTGTAGAGCTGATTAATGAAGCCTTCCTGTTTGCCTGCTTTTCGATTTGCAAGTATACACTTGACACAATTGTTAAGACGTCTCTGCACCTTGTCCTTCAGCTGGGGTATGAAAAATTCTTGCGATATGAGGTGCATTGTTTTCTGCAACCCAAAATGCCCTTCATTGTGCTTCATGTTAATGATTTCCGTCTCCATATTACAAGGAACTACTAAAAGAGAAAGACCATTAACTTCTTTAAATAGCAACTCACCACGAATCACAAAATCATCATAGCTCTTTTCCTTAAGAATTTCTTTAATTGCCATTATAAAGTTGTCTGCATCTTGTGCCTTTTTAATGCGAACCAATAGCTCCTGTTGTAGAATGTAAACCGCTGGTGACCGGCTAAGAGAATCCACATGAGGCATTCTTGATCCCGCACGGTGCTCAACTTCATAATCGTAGTCCTGCATGTATAAAACCCACCTTTTAACAGAATTCGGGAGTTCTTTTTTCTTTACAGTTTGACGGAACGCAGCACAGTCAGTTAAAACTCTGAACTTGGTACCCAGCAGATAAATTCTGAATTTTTCAAGCGCTTTATAAACAGCAAAAGTCTCAAGCACGAAACTATGCCACTTCTCTTCCGATTTGCTGTTCTTCCTGCTATAGTAGAAAACTGGATGCATCTGATTATCGTCACTTCGTTGCAAAAGAATAGCTCCTATACCATCTTGACTTGCATCCGTATGCACTTCTGTGTCGACTCCTTGTCGATAGATGGTAAGTACCGGTTTTGTAGTCAAAGCTTGCTTCAGAGCTGCAATCGCTTGCCGTTGAGGACCTGCTATAACAAATTTACAATTCTTCTTTGTCAACTCAGTTAAAGGCTTTGCCAAAATCGAATACGAATTAATAAATCGTCTAAAAAAGCCTGTCAATCCAAGAAACTCCTGCAACTTTTTCAGATTTGTCGGCTCTGGAAACTTGGATACAGCACAAATTTTTTCCTCAGAAGGACTTACCGTACCATTCTCAACTACGTGTCCGAGAAAAGTAACTCTCCTCTGAAGGAATTTACATTTGGTCCAGTTAAAAACTAAACCATTCTCCGATGCGACCTGCAGCACAGTTTTTAGTTTTTCTAAACATTCGTCACAGCTTTTCCCAGATATAATAAGATCGTCTACGAAGGTTCTTAATATCTTTCGCCTCACGAGATCACGAAACACGACTGTTATAAACCTCACAAAAACAGCAGGGCCATTCTTCAAGCCAAATGGAACAAAATTAAATTCCCACTCACCATCATCAGTAGCAAAAGCGGTGAATTTTTTACTGCTTTCTTCCATGGGCACATGAAAAAACCCGTTCTTAAGGTCCAGCGTTATGAATATCACGTCATTTTCCAAATTATCCAAGACGCTCTCAATGAGTGGCATTGGAAATCCATCTCTTATCGTTCTGGCGTTGATTCCCCTGTAGTCGATGCACACCCTGAATGAACCACCCTTCTTTTTCACAACTACGACTCGGCTTGTAAACGGTGAACACGACGGACGAATTATTCCAGCTTTGCTCCATTCATCAACCTGCTTTTTGACAACTTCAGCTTCATTAATTGGCAGACGTCGTGGTGTAGAGTAAATGGGAGTCTCATCAATCAATGAAATAGCCATTGTTACAGGACAATCACTCACAGCTTTCGGCTCGTAACTGGAAATTATCTCTTTCACCTGAGATTCATATTGAATTGGAACTTCAATATCAGTTGTCCTATCCACCTCAATATTCATGACGAAATTTCCCTCTTCCTTCTCATAAAATGTTGTCTCTCCATTCAACATAACCACCTTAGCTTGTGCCATGACATCACGGCCAATTATTGCATCAACACGAATGCAGTTGTTTGGAACGACGTGTAGAATACCTATCAGCTTAACATCGTCAATCCTCAAATCAGCTTCAAAACTACCTAAAGTACTACACTTTCCTGAACCCAGACCAACTAATTGTGTCTTCTCGTTTCTTAACAGCTCAATATTGGACAGCTTTGCAAAACTATTTTCTCTAATTAATGAAATTTCAGCTCCAGAATCAATTAAAGCTTTGAAATTACAACCGAATATAAGAATTTGTTTCGAATTAATCACGAAAAATGAGTTAGCTTCTTTAGGTTTAATCAACGGACAGTTATTCGACATGTGGCCAGTCCCTCTACAATTAAAACATTTTGTCGGAGAACGGCAATCTTTTCTCAGATGTTCAGAAGAACCGCATTTAAAACAGCGCAAGGAATTAGTACCTCGTGATGTTTTACCGTTGCTTTGACCGCTATTTTTTGATGTCGATCCGTAAGAAGAACCGCTACCGCTGCCACTACCGTTGCCACTACCCGCTATTCTGCCACCACCGAAACTCATCCCAACCTTTTCTTTAAATTTTAAAAAGAGTTCATATTTTTCAAAAAGTTCTAATAATGTTTTAGCACCATATAATATGAGCTTATGATCTTCACGCGCCCCGATACCATTTATTATGTACGTGATTAACGAAATATCATCTACGTCAGCTAGTTGCCCGATTTCTTTCATTTTATAGACATATTCGCGGAAGCTTTCGTCTTTACCCATTTTTCTATTTTGCAAACGCAAGTAAATGTCCGCTTTGCAAAAAGTTTTCTCGAATTCCGCAAATAAAATTGTCTTGAAATCATTATATGACCTACAAGTAGTGCACGTTTTCATAAAGCACTTTGCCGGCCCTGTCAAAAATTTTCTCGCGAATATTAACTTTTCCAGCTCTGACCATTTTAACAGCAACGCAACATCCTCAAACTCAGCAATCCATGACCTAATAGATAAACTATCGTCACCACTAAATTTCGATATTAAGCCTTCCACATCTCTAGCCGAAAAGCGAATAGTCGAATCACTATCGGCTCCACGTGGTAAAGTTTGGTGCTCCTGCTCATTGTTTAATTGAGTGCCTACGTCATCCAAATTTTTGACCGAAGTCGCTTCTTTCAGCCGATCGAATAAGACAGCCTTAACACCACTTGTTTCCAGCCCTAGTTTGGCCAGTTCAGCTTTTAATTGCTCCACAGTCCATAAGTCCATTTTAAAGAAGAAAAAAAAAATATTAATGGAATTAATTTAATTTTATAGACTTCAAAAATTTAGGTTGAATTTTATGTAGAGCCTTTAGGTTGAGCCCCCAAAGATGTAGGAACCAAATCGAATAAATTTAAACAAATATTAATTTATTTAAAATATTACAAATTCATTGATTTTTATTTAAAAAAAAAAAGAAAGATTACAAAAAAATTAAAGTATAGAACAGCACTGCACAGCTTGACGGCTCGATTTGTAATAATCCTCTTCATAATTCAATTGTCATCTTATCGTAAGATAAGAAAAGATAAGAAGTGATAAGACGATAAGAAGAAGATCGTAGAGTGGAGACTAGCATCAGTGCTGCCACTCAGCCTACATGTATATCTCGATGGGATTGGTGAACTTCGAAAAAATAATGATTTTTATAGACAAGTGGTTAGTCCATGATTTTTCCCAAAATTAATTGAAAAAAAAAATTTTGAGTTTGGCACATCCATGGAAAGGTCTGTTAATTCTCTATTCAGAATTGAAAACCGCAACGCGTTACGAGCCTTGGTTGCGGAAATATCTCCGTCCGCATCCGATGACTGTCTGTTAATTCTCTATTCAGAATTGAAAACCGCAACGCGTTACGAGCCTTGGTTGCGGAAATATCTCCATCCGCATCCGATGACTTTTTTAGATTTGGGTCAATTTTCAGTAAAATCACTTTGGGTGGCCATATTTCGCTAACCAGACCACGCAGGACGATTTGGCTTACAGGTGTGTGTAGGTATTGAACAGACCTTTCGTTTGATGTATATCTCGATGGGATTGGTGAACTTGTCCATGATTTTTCCCAAAATTAATTGAAAAAAAAAATTTTGAGTTTGGCACATCCATGGAAAGGTCTGTTAATTCTCTATTCAGAATTGAAAACCGCAACGCGTTACGAGCCTTGGTTGCGGAAATATCTCCATCCGCATCCGATGACTTTTTTAGATTTGGGTCAATTTTCAGTAAAATCACTTTGGGTGGCCATATTTCGCTAACCAGACCACGCAGGACGATTTGGCTTACAGGTGTGTGTAGGTGTTGAACAGACCTTTCGTTTGATGTATATCTCGATGGGATTGGTGAACTTCGAAAAAATAATGATTTTTATAGACAAGTGGTTAGTCCATGATTTTTCCCAAAATTAATTGAAAAAAAAAATTTTGAGTTTGGCACATCCATGGAAAGGTCTGTTAATTCTCTATTCAGAATTGAAAACCGCAACGCGTTACGAGCCTTGGTTGCGGAAATATCTCCGTCCGCATCCGATGACTGTCTGTTAATTCTCTATTCAGAATTGAAAACCGCAACGCGTTACGAGCCTTGGTTGCGGAAATATCTCCATCCGCATCCGATGACTTTTTTAGATTTGGGTCAATTTTCAGTAAAATCACTTTGGGTGGCCATATTTCGCTAACCAGACCACGCAGGACGATTTGGCTTACAGGTGTGTGTAGGTATTGAACAGACCTTTCGTTTGATGTATATCTCGATGGGATTGGTGAACTTCGAAAAAATAATGATTTTTATAGACAAGTGGTTAGTCCATGATTTTTCCCAAAATTAATTGAAAAAAAAAATTTTGAGTTTGGCACATCCATGGAAAGGTCTGTTAATTCTCTATTCAGAATTGAAAACCGCAACGCGTTACGAGCCTTGGTTGCGGAAATATCTCCATCCGCATCCAATGACTTTTTAAGATTTGGTTCAATTTTCAGTAAAATCACTTTGGGTGGCCATATTTCGCTAACCAGACCACGCAGGACGATTTGGCTTACAGGTGTGTGTAGGTATTGAACACACCTTTCGTTTGATGTATATCTCGATGGGATTGGTGAACTTCGAAAAAATAATGATTTTTATAGACAAGTGGTTAGTCCATGATTTTTCCCAAAATTAAGTGAAAAAAAAAAATTTCAGTTTGGCACAACCATGGAAAGGTCTGTTAATTCTCTATTCAGAATTGAAAACCGCAACGCGTTACGAGCCTTGGTTGCGGAAATATCTCCATCCGCATCCGATGACTTTTTTAGATTTGGGTCAATTTTCAGTAAAATCACTTTGGGTGACCATATTTCGATAACCAGACCTCGCAGAACCTTCTGGTTTTCACCCGTGAATAGCTCTTACAAAATTGACTAGAAATTTTGGAAACCGCAACCTTTTACAAGGTTTGGTTTCGGAAATATCGCCACCCAAGCACATTGTTAGGTAGTGAAAGCTCAAAAATCTGTGGAATCAGTGAAATCACTTTGGGTGGCCATATTTCGCTAACCAGACCACGCAGGACGATTTGGCTTACAGGTGTGTGTAGGTATTGAACAGACCTTTCGTTTGATGTATATCTCGATGGGATTGGTGAACTTCGAAAAAATAATGATTTTTATAGACAAGTGGTCCATGATTTTTCCCAAAATTAATTGAAAAAAAAAAATTTGAGTTTGGCACATCCATGGAAAGGTCTGTTAATTCTCTATTCAGAATTGAAAACCGCAACGCGTTACGAGCCTTGGTTGCGGAAATATCTCCATCCGCATCCGATGACTTTTTTAGATTTGGGTCAATTTTCAGTAAAATCACTTTGGGTGGCCATATTTCGCTAACCAGACCACGCAGGACGATTTGGCTTACAGGTGTGTGTAGGTATTGAACAGACCTTTCGTTTGATGTATATCTCGATGGGATTGGTGAACTTCGAAAAAATAATGATTTTTATAGACAAGTGGTCCATGATTTTTCCCAAAATTAATTGAAAAAAAAAATTTTGAGTTTGGCACATCCATGGAAAGGTCTGTTAATTCTCTATTCAGAATTGAAAACCGCAACGCGTTACGAGCCTTGGTTGCGGAAATATCTCCATCCGCATCCGATGACTTTTTTAGATTTGGGTCAATTTTCAGTAAAATCACTTTGGGTGGCCATATTTCGATAACCAGACCTCGCAGAACCTTCTGGTTTTCACCCGTGAATAGCTCTTACAAAATTGACTAGAAATTTTGGAAACCGCAACCTTTTACAAGGTTTGGTTTCGGAAATATCGCCACCCAAGCACATTGTTAGGTAGTGAAAGCTCAAAAATCTGTGGAATCAGTGAAATCACTTTGGATGGCCATATTTCGCTAACCAGACCACGCAGGACGATTTGGCTTACAGGTGTGTGTAGGTATTGAACAGACCTTTCGTTTGATGTATATCTCGATGGGATTGGTGAACTTCGAAAAAATAATGATTTTTATAGACAAGTGGTTAGTCCATGATTTTTCCCAAAATTAATTGAAAAAAAAAATTTTGAATTTGGCACATCCATGGAAAGGTCTGTTAATTCTCTATTCAGAATTGAAAACCGCAACGCGTTACGAGCCTTGGTTGCGGAAATATCTCCATCCGCATCCGATGACTTTTTTAGATTTGGGTCAATTTTCAGTAAAATCACTTTGGGTGACCATATTTCGATAACCAGACCTCGCAGGACCTTCTGGTTTTCACCCGTGAATAGCTCTTACAAAATTGACTAGAAATTTTGGAAACCGCAACCTTTTACAAGGTTTGGTTTCGGAAATATCGCCACCCAAGCACATTGTTAGGTAGTGAAAGCTCAAAAATCTGTGGAATCAGTGAAATCACTTTGGATGGCCATATTTCGCTAACCAGACCACGCAGGACGATTTGGCTTACAGGTGTGTGTAGGTATTGAACAGACCTTTCGTTTGATGTATATCTCGATGGGATTGGTGAACTTCGAAAAAATAATGATTTTTATAGACAAGTGGTTAGTCCATGATTTTTCCCAAAATTAATTGAAAAAAAAAATTTTGAGTTTGGCACATCCATGGAAAGGTCTGTTAATTCTCTATTCAGAATTGAAAACCGCAACGCGTTACGAGCCTTGGTTGCGGAAATATCTCCGTCCGCATCCGGTGACTGTCTGTTAATTCTCTATTCAGAATTGAAAACCGCAACGCGTTACGAGCCTTGGTTGCGGAAATATCTCCATCCGCATCCGATGACTTTTTTAGATTTGGGTCAATTTTCAGTAAAATCACTTTGGGTGGCCATATTTCGCTAACCAGACCACGCAGGACGATTTGGCTTACAGGTGTGTGTAGGTATTGAACAGACCTTTCGTTTGATGTATATCTCGATGGGATTGGTGAACTTCGAAAAAATAATGATTTTTATAGACAGTCCATGATTTTTCCCAAAATTAATTGAAAAAAAAAATTTTGAGTTTGGCACATCCATGGAAAGGTCTGTTAATTCTCTATTCAGAATTGAAAACCGCAACGCGTTACGAGCCTTGGTTGCGGAAATATCTCCATCCGCATCCGATGACTTTTTTAGATTTGGGTCAATTTTCAGTAAAATCACTTTGGGTGGCCATATTTCGCTAACCAGACCACGCAGGACGATTTGGCTTACAGGTGTGTGTAGGTATTGAACAGACCTTTCGTTTGATGTATATCTCGATGGGATTGGTGAACTTGTCCATGATTTTTCCCAAAATTAATTGAAAAAAAAAATTTTGAGTTTGGCACATCCATGGAAAGGTCTGTTAATTCTCTATTCAGAATTGAAAACCGCAACGCGTTACGAGCCTTGGTTGCGGAAATATCTCCATCCGCATCCGATGACTTTTTTAGATTTGGGTCAATTTTCAGTAAAATCACTTTGGGTGGCCATATTTCGCTAACCAGACCACGCAGGACGATTTGGCTTACAGGTGTGTGTAGGTATTGAACAGACCTTTCGTTTGATGTATATCTCGATGGGATTGGTGAACTTCGAAAAAATAATGATTTTTATAGACAAGTGGTTAGTCCATGATTTTTCCCAAAATTAATTGAAAAAAAAAATTTTGAGTTTGGCACATCCATGGAAAGGTCTGTTAATTCTCTATTCAGAATTGAAAACCGCAACGCGTTACGAGCCTTGGTTGCGGAAATATCTCCGTCCGCATCCGATGACTGTCTGTTAATTCTCTATTCAGAATTGAAAACCGCAACGCGTTACGAGCCTTGGTTGCGGAAATATCTCCATCCGCATCCGATGACTTTTTTAGATTTGGGTCAATTTTCAGTAAAATCACTTTGGGTGGCCATATTTCGCTAACCAGACCACGCAGGACGATTTGGCTTACAGGTGTGTGTAGGTATTGAACAGACCTTTCGTTTGATGTATATCTCGATGGGATTGGTGAACTTCGAAAAAATAATGATTTTTATAGACAGTCCATGATTTTTCCCAAAATTAATTGAAAAAAAAAATTTTGAGTTTGGCACATCCATGGAAAGGTCTGTTAATTCTCTATTCAGAATTGAAAACCGCAACGCGTTACGAGCCTTGGTTGCGGAAATATCTCCATCCGCATCCGATGACTTTTTTAGATTTGGGTCAATTTTCAGTAAAATCACTTTGGGTGGCCATATTTCGCTAACCAGACCACGCAGGACGAGGCATCCGAGCCTTGGTTGCGGAAATATCTCCATCCGCATCCGATGACTTTTTTAGATTTGGGTCAATTTTCAGTAAAATCACTTTGGGTGGCCATATTTCGCTAACCAGACCTCGCAGAACCTTCTGGTTTTCACCCGTGAATAGCTCTTACAAAATTGACTAGAAATTTTGGAAACCGCAACCCTTTACAAGGTTTGGTTTCGGAAATATCGCCACCCAAGCACATTGTTAGGTAGTGAAAGCTCAAAAATCTGTGGAATCAGTGAAATCACTTTGGATGGCCATATTTCGCTAACCAGACCACGCAGGACGATTTGGCTTACAGGTGTGTGTAGGTATTGAACAGACCTTTCGTTTGATGTATATCTCGATGGGATTGGTGAACTTCGAAAAAATAATGATTTTTATAGACAAGTGGTTAGTCCATGATTTTTCCCAAAATTAATTGAAAAAAAAAATTTTGAGTTTGGCACATCCATGGAAAGGTCTGTTAATTCTCTATTCAGAATTGAAAACCGCAACGCGTTACGAGCCTTGGTTGCGGAAATATCTCCATCCGCATCCAATGACTTTTTTAGATTTGGGTCAATTTTCAGTAAAATCACTTTGGGTGGCCATATTTCGATAACCAGACCTCGCAGAACCTTCTGGTTTTCACCCGTGAATAGCTCTTACAAAATTGACTAGAAATTTTGGAAACCGCAACCTTTTACAAGGTTTGGTTTCGGAAATATCGCCACCCAAGCACATTGTTAGGTAGTGAAAGCTCAAAAATCTGTGGAATCAGTGAAATCACTTTGGATGGCCATATTTCGCTAACCAGACCACGCAGGACGATTTGGCTTACAGGTGTGTGTAGGTATTGAACAGACCTTTCGTTTGATGTATATCTCGATGGGATTGGTGAACTTCGAAAAAATAATGATTTTTATAGACAAGTGGTTAGTCCATGATTTTTCCCAAAATTAATTGAAAAAAAAAATTTTGAGTTTGGCACATCCATGGAAAGGTCTGTTAATTCTCTATTCAGAATTGAAAACCGCAACGCGTTACGAGCCTTGGTTGCGGAAATATCTCCGTCCGCATCCGATGACTGTCTGTTAATTCTCTATTCAGAATTGAAAACCGCAACGCGTTACGAGCCTTGGTTGCGGAAATATCTCCATCCGCATCCGATGACTTTTTTAGATTTGGGTCAATTTTCAGTAAAATCACTTTGGGTGGCCATATTTCGCTAACCAGACCACGCAGGACGATTTGGCTTACAGGTGTGTGTAGGTATTGAACAGACCTTTCGTTTGATGTATATCTCGATGGGATTGGTGAACTTCGAAAAAATAATGATTTTTATAGACAAGTGGTCCATGATTTTTCCCAAAATTAATTGAAAAAAAAAATTTGAGTTTGGCACATCCATGGAAAGGTCTTTTAATTCTCTATTCAGAATTGAAAACCGCAACGCGTTACGAGCCTTGGTTGCGGAAATATCTCCATCCGCATCCGATGACTTTTTTAGATTTGGGTCAATTTTCAGTAAAATCACTTTGGGTGGCCATATTTCGCTAACCAGACCACGCAGGACGATTTGGCTTACAGGTGTGTGTAGGTATTGAACAGACCTTTCGTTTGATGTATATCTCGATGGGATTGGTGAACTTCGAAAAAATAATGATTTTTATAGACAAGTGGTTAGTCCATGATTTTTCCCAAAATTAATTGAAAAAAAAAATTTTGAGTTTGGCACATCCATGGAAAGGTCTGTTAATTCTCTATTCAGAATTGAAAACCGCAACGCGTTACGAGCCTTGGTTGCGGAAATATCTCCATCCGCATCCGATGACTTTTTTAGATTTGGGTCAATTTTCAGTAAAATCACTTTGGGTGGCCATATTTCGCTAACCAGACCACGCAGGACGATTTGGCTTACAGGTGTGTGTAGGTATTGAACAGACCTTTCGTTTGATGTATATCTCGATGGGATTGGTGAACTTCGAAAAAATAATGATTTTTATAGACAAGTGGTTAGTCCATGATTTTTCCCAAAATTAATTGAAAAAAAAAATTTTGAGTTTGGCACATCCATGGAAAGGTCTGTTAATTCTCTATTCAGAATTGAAAACCGCAACGCGTTACGAGCCTTGGTTGCGGAAATATCTCCATCCGCATCCGATGACTTTTTTAGATTTGGGTCAATTTTCAGTAAAATCACTTTGGGTGGCCATATTTCGATAACCAGACCTCGCAGAACCTTCTGGTTTTCACCCGTGAATAGCTCTTACAAAATTGACTAGAAATTTTGGAAACCGCAACCTTTTACAAGGTTTGGTTTCGGAAATATCGCCACCCAAGCACATTGTTAGGTAGTGAAAGCTCAAAAATCTGTGGAATCAGTGAAATCACTTTGGATGGCCATATTTCGCTAACCAGACCACGCAGGACGATTTGGCTTACAGGTGTGTGTAGGTATTGAACAGACCTTTCGTTTGATGTATATCTCGATGGGATTGGTGAACTTCGAAAAAATAATGATTTTTATAGACAAGTGGTTAGTCCATGATTTTTCCCAAAATTAATTGAAAAAAAAAATTTTGAGTTTGGCACATCCATGGAAAGGTCTGTTAATTCTCTATTCAGAATTGAAAACCGCAACGCGTTACGAGCCTTGGTTGCGGAAATATCTCCGTCCGCATCCGATGACTGTCTGTTAATTCTCTATTCAGAATTGAAAACCGCAACGCGTTACGAGCCTTGGTTGCGGAAATATCTCCATCCGCATCCGATGACTTTTTTAGATTTGGGTCAATTTTCAGTAAAATCACTTTGGGTGGCCATATTTCGCTAACCAGACCACGCAGGACGATTTGGCTTACAGGTGTGTGTAGGTATTGAACAGACCTTTCGTTTGATGTATATCTCGATGGGATTGGTGAACTTCGAAAAAATAATGATTTTTATAGACAAGTGGTTAGTCCATGATTTTTCCCAAAATTAATTGAAAAAAAAAATTTTGAGTTTGGCACATCCATGGAAAGGTCTGTTAATTCTCTATTCAGAATTGAAAACCGCAACGCGTTACGAGCCTTGGTTGCGGAAATATCTCCATCCGCATCCGATGACTTTTTTAGATTTGGGTCAATTTTCAGTAAAATCACTTTGGGTGGCCATATTTCGCTAACCAGACCACGCAGGACGATTTGGCTTACAGGTGTGTGTAGGTATTGAACAGACCTTTCGTTTGATGTATATCTCGATGGGATTGGTGAACTTCGAAAAAATAATGATTTTTATAGACAAGTGAGTCCATGATTTTTCCCAAAATTAATTGAAAAAAAAAATTTTGAGTTTGGCACATCCATGGAAAGGTCTGTTAATTCTCTATTCAGAATTGAAAACCGCAACGCGTTACGAGCCTTGGTTGCGGAAATATCTCCATCCGCATCCGATGACTTTTTTAGATTTGGGTCAATTTTCAGTAAAATCACTTTGGGTGGCCATATTTCGCTAACCAGACCTCGCAGAACCTTCTGGTTTTCACCCGTGAATAGCTCTTACAAAATTGACTAGAAATTTTGGAAACCGCAACCCTTTACAAGGTTTGGTTTCGGAAATATCGCCACCCAAGCACATTGTTAGGTAGTGAAAGCTCAAAAATCTGTGGAATCAGTGAAATCACTTTGGATGGCCATATTTCGCTAACCAGACCACGCAGGACGATTTGGCTTACAGGTGTGTGTAGGTATTGAACAGACCTTTCGTTTGATGTATATCTCGATGGGATTGGTGAACTTCGAAAAAATAATGATTTTTATAGACAAGTGGTTAGTCCATGATTTTTCCCAAAATTAATTGAAAAAAAAAATTTTGAGTTTGGCACATCCATGGAAAGGTCTGTTAATTCTCTATTCAGAATTGAAAACCGCAACGCGTTACGAGCCTTGGTTGCGGAAATATCTCCATCCGCATCCAATGACTTTTTTAGATTTGGGTCAATTTTCAGTAAAATCACTTTGGGTGGCCATATTTCGATAACCAGACCTCGCAGAACCTTCTGGTTTTCACCCGTGAATAGCTCTTACAAAATTGACTAGAAATTTTGGAAACCGCAACCTTTTACAAGGTTTGGTTTCGGAAATATCGCCACCCAAGCACATTGTTAGGTAGTGAAAGCTCAAAAATCTGTGGAATCAGTGAAATCACTTTGGATGGCCATATTTCGCTAACCAGACCACGCAGGACGATTTGGCTTACAGGTGTGTGTAGGTATTGAACAGACCTTTCGTTTGATGTATATCTCGATGGGATTGGTGAACTTCGAAAAAATAATGATTTTTATAGACAAGTGGTTAGTCCATGATTTTTCCCAAAATTAATTGAAAAAAAAAATTTTGAGTTTGGCACATCCATGGAAAGGTCTGTTAATTCTCTATTCAGAATTGAAAACCGCAACGCGTTACGAGCCTTGGTTGCGGAAATATCTCCATCCGCATCCGATGACTTTTTTAGATTTGGGTCAATTTTCAGTAAAATCACTTTGGGTGGCCATATTTCGCTAACCAGACCACGCAGGACGATTTGGCTTACAGGTGTGTGTAGGTATTGAACAGACCTTTCGTTTGATGTATATCTCGATGGGATTGGTGAACTTCGAAAAAATAATGATTTTTATAGACAAGTGGTTAGTCCATGATTTTTCCCAAAATTAATTGAAAAAAAAAATTTTGAGTTTGGCACATCCATGGAAAGGTCTGTTAATTCTCTATTCAGAATTGAAAACCGCAACGCGTTACGAGCCTTGGTTGCGGAAATATCTCCGTCCGCATCCGATGACTGTCTGTTAATTCTCTATTCAGAATTGAAAACCGCAACGCGTTACGAGCCTTGGTTGCGGAAATATCTCCATCCGCATCCGATGACTTTTTTAGATTTGGGTCAATTTTCAGTAAAATCACTTTGGGTGGCCATATTTCGCTAACCAGACCACGCAGGACGATTTGGCTTACAGGTATGTGTAGGTATTGAACAGACCTTTCGTTTGATGTATATCTCGATGGGATTGGTGAACTTCGAAAAAATAATGATTTTTATAGACAAGTAGTGGTTAGTCCATGATTTTTCCCAAAATTAATTGAAAAAAAAAATTTTGAGTTTGGCACATCCATGGAAAGGTCTGTTAATTCTCTATTCAGAATTGAAAACCGCAACGCGTTACGAGCCTTGGTTGCGGAAATATCTCCATCCGCATCCGATGACTTTTTTAGATTTGGGTCAATTTTCAGTAAAATCACTTTGGGTGGCCATATTTCGCTAACCAGACCACGCAGGACGATTTGGCTTACAGGTGTGTGTAGGTATTGAACAGACCTTTCGTTTGATGTATATCTCGATGGGATTGGTGAACTTCGAAAAAATAATGATTTTTATAGACAAGTGGTTAGTCCATGATTTTTCCCAAAATTAATTGAAAAAAAAAATTTTGAGTTTGGCACATCCATGGAAAGGTCTGTTAATTCTCTATTCAGAATTGAAAACCGCAACGCGTTACGAGCCTTGGTTGCGGAAATATCTCCGTCCGCATCCGATGACTGTCTGTTAATTCTCTATTCAGAATTGAAAACCGCAACGCGTTACGAGCCTTGGTTGCGGAAATATCTCCATCCGCATCCGATGACTTTTTTAGATTTGGGTCAATTTTCAGTAAAATCACTTTGGGTGGCCATATTTCGCTAACCAGACCACGCAGGACGATTTGGCTTACAGGTGTGTGTAGGTATTGAACAGACCTTTCGTTTGATGTATATCTCGATGGGATTGGTGAACTTCGAAAAAATAATGATTTTTATAGACAAGTAGTGGTTAGTCCATGATTTTTCCCAAAATTAATTGAAAAAAAAAATTTTGAGTTTGGCACATCCATGGAAAGGTCTGTTAATTCTCTATTCAGAATTGAAAACCGCAACGCGTTACGAGCCTTGGTTGCGGAAATATCTCCATCCGCATCCGATGACTTTTTTAGATTTGGGTCAATTTTCAGTAAAATCACTTTGGGTGGCCATATTTCGCTAACCAGACCACGCAGGACGATTTGGCTTACAGGTGTGTGTAGGTATTGAACAGACCTTTCGTTTGATGTATATCTCGATGGGATTGGTGAACTTCGAAAAAATAATGATTTTTATAGACAAGTGGTTAGTCCATGATTTTTCCCAAAATTAATTGAAAAAAAAAATTTTGAGTTTGGCACATCCATGGAAAGGTCTGTTAATTCTCTATTCAGAATTGAAAACCGCAACGCGTTACGAGCCTTGGTTGCGGAAATATCTCCATCCGCATCCGATGACTTTTTTAGATTTGGGTCAATTTTCAGTAAAATCACTTTGGGTGGCCATATTTCGCTAACCAGACCTCGCAGAACCTTCTGGTTTTCACCCGTGAATAGCTCTTACAAAATTGACTAGAAATTTTGGAAACCGCAACCCTTTACAAGGTTTGGTTTCGGAAATATCGCCACCCAAGCACATTGTTAGGTAGTGAAAGCTCAAAAATCTGTGGAATCAGTGAAATCACTTTGGATGGCCATATTTCGCTAACCAGACCACGCAGGACGATTTGGCTTACAGGTGTGTGTAGGTATTGAACAGACCTTTCGTTTGATGTATATCTCGATGGGATTGGTGAACTTCGAAAAAATAATGATTTTTATAGACAAGTGGTTAGTCCATGATTTTTCCCAAAATTAATTGAAAAAAAAAATTTTGAGTTTGGCACATCCATGGAAAGGTCTGTTAATTCTCTATTCAGAATTGAAAACCGCAACGCGTTACGAGCCTTGGTTGCGGAAATATCTCCATCCGCATCCGATGACTTTTTTAGATTTGGGTCAATTTTCAGTAAAATCACTTTGGGTGGCCATATTTCGCTAACCAGACCACGCAGGACGATTTGGCTTACAGGTGTGTGTAGGTATTGAACAGACCTTTCGTTTGATGTATATCTCGATGGGATTGGTGAACTTCGAAAAAATAATGATTTTTATAGACAAGTGGTTAGTCCATGATTTTTCCCAAAATTAATTGAAAAAAAAAATTTTGAGTTTGGCACATCCATGGAAAGGTCTGTTAATTCTCTATTCAGAATTGAAAACCGCAACGCGTTACGAGCCTTGGTTGCGGAAATATCTCCGTCCGCATCCGATGACTGTCTGTTAATTCTCTATTCAGAATTGAAAACCGCAACGCGTTACGAGCCTTGGTTGCGGAAATATCTCCATCCGCATCCGATGACTTTTTTAGATTTGAGTCAATTTTCAGTAAAATCACTTTGGGTGGCCATATTTCGCTAACCAGACCACGCAGGACGATTTGGCTTACAGGTGTGTGTAGGTATTGAACAGACCTTTCGTTTGATGTATATCTCGATGGGATTGGTGAACTTCGAAAAAATAATGATTTTTATAGACAAGTGGTTAGTCCATGATTTTTCCCAAAATTAATTGAAAAAAAAAATTTTGAGTTTGGCACATCCATGGAAAGGTCTGTTAATTCTCTATTCAGAATTGAAAACCGCAACGCGTTACGAGCCTTGGTTGCGGAAATATCTCCATCCGCATCCGATGACTTTTTTAGATTTGGGTCAATTTTCAGTAAAATCACTTTGGGTGGCCATATTTCGCTAACCAGACCACGCAGGACGATTTGGCTTACAGGTGTGTGTAGGTATTGAACAGACCTTTCGTTTGATGTATATCTCGATGGGATTGGTGAACTTCGAAAAAATAATGATTTTTATAGACAAGTGGTTAGTCCATGATTTTTCCCAAAATTAATTGAAAAAAAAAATTTTGAGTTTGGCACATCGATGGAAAGGTCTGTTAATTCTCTATTCAGAATTGAAAACCGCAACGCGTTACGAGCCTTGGTTGCGGAAATATCTCCATCCGCATCCGATGACTTTTTTAGATTTGGGTCAATTTTCAGTAAAATCACTTTGGGTGGCCATATTTCGCTAACCAGACCTCGCAGAACCTTCTGGTTTTCACCCGTGAATAGCTCTTACAAAATTGACTAGAAATTTTGGAAACCGCAACCCTTTACAAGGTTTGGTTTCGGAAATATCGCCACCCAAGCACATTGTTAGGTAGTGAAAGCTCAAAAATCTGTGGAATCAGTGAAATCACTTTGGATGGCCATATTTCGCTAACCAGACCACGCAGGACGATTTGGCTTACAGGTGTGTGTAGGTATTGAACAGACCTTTCGTTTGATGTATATCTCGATGGGATTGGTGAACTTCGAAAAAATAATGATTTTTATAGACAAGTGGTTAGTCCATGATTTTTCCCAAAATTAATTGAAAAAAAAAATTTTGAGTTTGGCACATCCATGGAAAGGTCTGTTAATTCTCTATTCAGAATTGAAAACCGCAACGCGTTACGAGCCTTGGTTGCGGAAATATCTCCATCCGCATCCGATGACTTTTTTAGATTTGGGTCAATTTTCAGTAAAATCACTTTGGGTGGCCATATTTCGCTAACCAGACCACGCAGGACGATTTGGCTTACAGGTGTGTGTAGGTATTGAACAGACCTTTCGTTTGATGTATATCTCGATGGGATTGGTGAACTTCGAAAAAATAATGATTTTTATAGACAAGTGGTTAGTCCATGATTTTTCCCAAAATTAATTGAAAAAAAAAATTTTGAGTTTGGCACATCCATGGAAAGGTCTGTTAATTCTCTATTCAGAATTGAAAACCGCAACGCGTTACGAGCCTTGGTTGCGGAAATATCTCCGTCCGCATCCGATGACTGTCTGTTAATTCTCTATTCAGAATTGAAAACCGCAACGCGTTACGAGCCTTGGTTGCGGAAATATCTCCATCCGCATCCGATGACTTTTTTAGATTTGAGTCAATTTTCAGTAAAATCACTTTGGGTGGCCATATTTCGCTAACCAGACCACGCAGGACGATTTGGCTTACAGGTGTGTGTAGGTATTGAACAGACCTTTCGTTTGATGTATATCTCGATGGGATTGGTGAACTTCGAAAAAATAATGATTTTTATAGACAAGTGGTTAGTCCATGATTTTTCCCAAAATTAATTGAAAAAAAAAATTTTGAGTTTGGCACATCCATGGAAAGGTCTGTTAATTCTCTATTCAGAATTGAAAACCGCAACGCGTTACGAGCCTTGGTTGCGGAAATATCTCCATCCGCATCCGATGACTTTTTTAGATTTGGGTCAATTTTCAGTAAAATCACTTTGGGTGGCCATATTTCGCTAACCAGACCACGCAGGACGATTTGGCTTACAGGTGTGTGTAGGTATTGAACAGACCTTTCGTTTGATGTATATCTCGATGGGATTGGTGAACTTCGAAAAAATAATGATTTTTATAGACAAGTGGTTAGTCCATGATTTTTCCCAAAATTAATTGAAAAAAAAAATTTTGAGTTTGGCACATCCATGGAAAGGTCTGTTAATTCTCTATTCAGAATTGAAAACCGCAACGCGTTACGAGCCTTGGTTGCGGAAATATCTCCATCCGCATCCGATGACTTTTTTAGATTTGGGTCAATTTTCAGTAAAATCACTTTGGGTGGCCATATTTCGCTAACCAGACCTCGCAGAACCTTCTGGTTTTCACCCGTGAATAGCTCTTACAAAATTGACTAGAAATTTTGGAAACCGCAACCCTTTACAAGGTTTGGTTTCGGAAATATCGCCACCCAAGCACATTGTTAGGTAGTGAAAGCTCAAAAATCTGTGGAATCAGTGAAATCACTTTGGATGGCCATATTTCGCTAACCAGACCACGCAGGACGATTTGGCTTACAGGTGTGTGTAGGTATTGAACAGACCTTTCGTTTGATGTATATCTCGATGGGATTGGTGAACTTCGAAAAAATAATGATTTTTATAGACAAGTGGTTAGTCCATGATTTTTCCCAAAATTAATTGAAAAAAAAAATTTTGAGTTTGGCAGATCCATGGAAAGGTCTGTTAATTCTCTATTCAGAATTGAAAACCGCAACGCGTTACGAGCCTTGGTTGCGGAAATATCTCCATCCGCATCCGATGACTTTTTTAGATTTGGGTCAATTTTCAGTAAAATCACTTTGGGTGGCCATATTTCGCTAACCAGACCACGCAGGACGATTTGGCTTACAGGTGTGTGTAGGTATTGAACAGACCTTTCGTTTGATGTATATCTCGATGGGATTGGTGAACTTCGAAAAAATAATGATTTTTATAGACAAGTGGTTAGTCCATGATTTTTCCCAAAATTAATTGAAAAAAAAAATTTTGAGTTTGGCACATCCATGGAAAGGTCTGTTAATTCTCTATTCAGAATTGAAAACCGCAACGCGTTACGAGCCTTGGTTGCGGAAATATCTCCATCCGCATCCGATGACTGTCTGTTAATTCTCTATTCAGAATTGAAAACCGCAACGCGTTACGAGCCTTGGTTGCGGAAATATCTCCATCCGCATCCGATGACTTTTTTAGATTTGGGTCAATTTTCAGTAAAATCACTTTGGGTGGCCATATTTCGCTAACCAGACCACGCAGGACGATTTGGCTTACAGGTGTGTGTAGGTATTGAACAGACCTTTCGTTTGATGTATATCTCGATGGGATTGGTGAACTTCGAAAAAATAATGATTTTTATAGACAAGTGGTTAGTCCATGATTTTTCCCAAAATTAATTGAAAAAAAAAATTTTGAGTTTGGCACATCCATGGAAAGGTCTGTTAATTCTCTATTCAGAATTGAAAACCGCAACACGTTACGAGCCTTGGTTGCGGAAATATCTCCATCCGCATCCGATGACTTTTTTAGATTTGGGTCAATTTTCAGTAAAATCACTTTGGGTGGCCATATTTCGCTAACCAGACCTCGCAGAACCTTCTGGTTTTCACCCGTGAATAGCTCTTACAAAATTGACTAGAAATTTTGGAAACCGCAACCCTTTACAAGGTTTGGTTTCGGAAATATCGCCACCCAAGCACATTGTTAGGTAGTGAAAGCTCAAAAATCTGTGGAATCAGTGAAATCACTTTGGATGGCCATATTTCGCTAACCAGACCACGCAGGACGATTTGGCTTACAGGTGTGTGTAGGTATTGAACAGACCTTTCGTTTGATGTATATCTCGATGGGATTGGTGAACTTCGAAAAAATAATGATTTTTATAGACAAGTGGTTAGTCCATGATTTTTCCCAAAATTAATTGAAAAAAAAAATTTTGAGTTTGGCACATCCATGGAAAGGTCTGTTAATTCTCTATTCAGAATTGAAAACCGCAACGCGTTACGAGCCTTGGTTGCGGAAATATCTCCATCCGCATCCAATGACTTTTTTAGATTTGGGTCAATTTTCAGTAAAATCACTTTGGGTGGCCATATTTCGATAACCAGACCTCGCAGAACCTTCTGGTTTTCACCCGTGAATAGCTCTTACAAAATTGACTAGAAATTTTGGAAACCGCAACCTTTTACAAGGTTTGGTTTCGGAAATATCGCCACCCAAGCACATTGTTAGGTAGTGAAAGCTCAAAAATCTGTGGAATCAGTGAAATCACTTTGCATGGCCATATTTCGCTAACCAGACCACGCAGGACGATTTGGCTTACAGGTGTGTGTAGGTATTGAACAGACCTTTCGTTTGATGTATATCTCGATGGGATTGGTGAACTTCGAAAAAATAATGATTTTTATAGACAAGTGGTTAGTCCATGATTTTTCCCAAAATTAATTGAAAAAAAAAATTTTGAGTTTGGCAGATCCATGGAAAGGTCTGTTAATTCTCTATTCAGAATTGAAAACCGCAACGCGTTACGAGCCTTGGTTGCGGAAATATCTCCATCCGCATCCGATGACTTTTTTAGATTTGGGTCAATTTTCAGTAAAATCACTTTGGGTGGCCATATTTCGCTAACCAGACCACGCAGGACGATTTGGCTTACAGGTGTGTGTAGGTATTGAACAGACCTTTCGTTTGATGTATATCTCGATGGGATTGGTGAACTTCGAAAAAATAATGATTTTTATAGACAAGTGGTTAGTCCATGATTTTTCCCAAAATTAATTGAAAAAAAAAATTTTGAGTTTGGCACATCCATGGAAAGGTCTGTTAATTCTCTATTCAGAATTGAAAACCGCAACGCGTTACGAGCCTTGGTTGCGGAAATATCTCCATCCGCATCCGATGACTGTCTGTTAATAATTCTCTATTCAGAATTGAAAACCGCAACGCGTTACGAGCCTTGGTTGCGGAAATATCTCCATCCGCATCCGATGACTTTTTTAGATTTGGGTCAATTTTCAGTAAAATCACTTTGGGTGACCATATTTCGATAACCAGACCTCGCAGAACCTTCTGGTTTTCACCCGTGAATAGCTCTTACAAAATTGACAAGAAATTTTGGAAACCGCAATCTTTTACAAGGTTTGGTTTCGGAAATATCGCCACCCAAGCACATTGTTAGGTAGTGAAAGCTCAAAAATCTGTGGAATCAGTGAAATCACTTTGGATGGCCATATTTCGCTAACCAGACCACGCAGGACGATTTGGCTTACAGGTGTGTGTAGGTATTGAACAGACCTTTCGTTTGATGTATATCTCGATGGGATTGGTGAACTTCGAAAAAATAATGATTTTTATAGACAAGTGGTTAGTCCATGATTTTTCCCAAAATTAATTGAAAAAAAAAAATTTGAGTTTGGCACATCCATGGAAAGGTCTGTTAATTCTCTATTCAGAATTGAAAACCGCAACGCGTTACGAGCCTTGGTTGCGGAAATATCTCCATCCGCATCCGATGACTTTTTTAGATTTGGGTCAATTTTCAGTAAAATCACTTTGGGTGGCCATATTTCGCTAACCAGACCACGCAGGACGATTTGGCTTACAGGTGTGTGTAGGTATTGAACAGACCTTTCGTTTGATGTATATCTCGATGGGATTGGTGAACTTCGAAAAAATAATGATTTTTATAGACAAGTGGTTAGTCCATGATTTTTCCCAAAATTAATTGAAAAAAAAAAATTTGAGTTTGGCACATCCATGGAAAGGTCTGTTAATTCTCTATTCAGAATTGAAAACCGCAACGCGTTACGAGCCTTGCTTGCGGAAATATCTCCATCCGCATCCAATGACTTTTTTAGATTTGGGTCAATTTTCAGTAAAATCACTTTGGGTGGCCATATTTCGCTAACCAGACCACGCAGGACGATTTGGCTTACAGGTGTGTGTAGGTATTGAACAGACCTTTCGTTTGATGTATATCTCGATGGCAGGACCGGCCCGAGCTAAATTAGAGCCCTGCGCAAGCTTTATCAGTGGCGCCTCTCATTTGGATTGGATTGCCGGAAAAAGTCATTTCCTCATTACCCAAGGAGTACCCTTTGCAATGCGTTTTTTTAACAAGGGATTCCCAAGAGGCCTATTCCTAGATAATACTTATATTTTATTAAAATAAATATGATTTTTATTAAAAACTAAGAAATCAAAAATATATCACAAAAATTTAGGAACTGAAAAAAGTATTTTTTGAAGTAAAAAATATTTAAAAACTAATTCAAAAACATAACAACATACAAATAAATCTCGACTGAAAAGGTAAAGTATCTTAAGTCGACTTAAGATATTTCGCGTTTTTTTGTTGATCCTTAGTGCCATTCTAAAAGGCTACAGTTCTGTGTTATCGGCTTCCTTCTATCTCACTCCTGTGCTTTTTTATAGACAAAAACAACTTCATCTTATGTTCAAAAGACACATCTCTACACGCGGTAAAATATCTTAAGTGCACATAAGATTGTGTGTTCTGCTTAATTTTAAAACCTAAAATAGACTTAAGATTATATTGGCTTAAGACTTTTTTATTATTGTGAAATCGTAAATCATATTAAGTTGACTTAAGATATTTTCGCGCGTGCAAACAGAAATAAAAGTCATCCTTAAGTTGACATAAGATAAAATACTTAAAAAATATCCGAAAAAGGTTGAAAAGGAAAATCATCTTATGTCGACATAATATGATTTTTTAAATTTAAAACTGACATTTTTCTCTCCCTAAGTAGTCATAGGATATTTTACCGTTTGCAAACCGAACAAAATTCCCGTAATAACAAGGACATAAGATATTTTTAAGCGTAGTTTGGTTCTGGATTTCTTCTTGTGCGAACGTTTTTCTTTTAGTGAATGAGTTATTAATTCAGTTTTTTTTGCACTTAGTATTTCAGTTAGATTTTCGGATAGTGTTTCAGATAGTAAATACATATAGCAAATAAAAGGTATGTACTTATTATTGAATCCATTATAGATTATAAGAAAGCTTTTTTGTTTCAAGGATAGTTCATAAATTACTTCTTTAAAATGCTTTTTTTTTTAGATACATTGGTATAATGTATAGCAACTCGCGTGCTGCAGCCATTCTGCGAATGGTAAATTCAAAAAAGAAGATAGGCAGCCAGTTAAATCCACCAGAGGCACCAGAAAGAAGCGGTGTAAATATTGAGCGTCAATTTCTGGCAGATGAAATTTTTGACGATGAAGAAGCGGATCCTAATTACTACCCTTTCTCCGAGGAAGAAAACAGTTCTTCAGACAAAAACGACAATGTTCACGACGATGGCCAAAACTCTTCTTCTGTCAACAATATTTGCGTGGAAGGAAGCGAAAATGTTGACCCTGAACTACAACAAATGGGTGATGAAATTGAACGGCAGCTTAATAGATGATTTGAAATGGAAACGTTGTCTGTGATTATGGAAGTAAAGTCTGACACACCAAAGTCAAGGAAGTTAAAGAGAAATCAAGGTAAGAAGTATTTAACTAGAACTGGATCTGTGAAAAGTGAAAGAAAATGTAAAGAGCTTGAACTTTGTCGAAAGAAATGTAAAAATTTAATAAGTCATCGAAACCAAAGAGATATTTTTGAGGCCTATTGGAATTTGGGAAGCCATAAACAAAGAATTCTTTTCCTTACTGGTTTAATTGAAGTTGTGCCAAAAAAAACTTGTCGCGTAAGAGATTCTAGCACCCAGCGTCAGCGTAACCGTTTTTATTCGAATCTCTATTTCCTGGAAGTCAACGGAAACAGAATAAGTGTTTGTCAAAAATGTTTTTTATATACATTTGATGAAACCGAACAAATAATTAAGACCATTGTAAAAAAAAAACTGTCTTCTAATTCCGGAGTAGTTAACATCGATTCAAGAACAGAACCAACAAATAAAATATCAGCACCGAAAGTGGATGAGATCCGTAACCACATCAACAGCTTTCCCTTGTACGAAAGCCACTACACGCGTCAATCATCAGCACAAAAATATCTGGCATGCGACTTAACCATAACAAAAATGCATGAACTTTACTCGGAATCTCACACAGATCCAGTTTCATATACAAAATATAGACAAATTTTTTTGACAATGGGAATTAAAATGAAAAAACCTAAGACGGACTGCTGCCACAAGTGTGATGTTTTCAAAATGAAAATTGAATCGGCAAAAGATGAAACAGAAAAAGAAAACCACAAACAACTTCAACAAAAACATCACAAGGAAGCAGATGATGCATATAAAGCTAAAGATGCTGATAAGGTAATCGGAAAAGAAGACGATACTTATAAGGTGGTTACTTTTGATTTACAAAAATGTTTGCCCACTCCGAACTTGGAAACATCTGTATCTTTTTATAAAAGGCTTCTTTGGACTTATAATTTAACAGTCCACGACTGTGTGTCTGGACAACCAGTTTGCATGATGTGGCACGAAGGCATTGCTAAACGTGGAGGAAATGAAATAGCATCATGTATTCTACAATATTTAAAGTCCATCCGAAGTAGCTGCAAACATTTGATCTTATATAGTGATTCGTGTGCTGGCCAAAATAAAAACGCTTTTTTGTCAACTATGTTTTCAACATTTTTACAGGGCGAAACAACTATCGATACCATTGACCATAAGTTTTTAGTACCGGGACATACACACATGGAGTGCGATACCGATCACTCATTAATAGAACGCAAAAAGAAAAGAACCAACGCACAAATTCATCATCCAAAAGACTGGTACTTATTTATTTCATCTTTGGGAACTAAAAACATCTTTAAAGTCCATGAGATGAATCAAACGATGTTCTTAAACTATTCAGCGGCCTTAAAGGAGAAATTTATGTGGCGCAAAACAAATACTCACGGAGAAGCTTTTAAATGGAGCTCCATTAGATGGCTTAGATACACAAAAACGTTTGGCCAAATAGAGTATAAGACCAGTTTAGATGAATCCGAGGATTTTAAAATCTTGAACACAAAAAAAAGAGGAATTAACAAAGTAACGACAAGTGACGTAAACATTGCATACAATGAACCCATTAAAATAAGTGCTGCAAAAAAAAAAGACCTTGTTGACATGCTCGACTTAATAAATTATAATTTTCATGATTTTTACCTTAGTCTGCGTTCCGATGATCAACCAGATGTTCATCCAGATCTATCAGAAGAATCAGAAAACGAAACCTAATGTTTAAATTCCTAATTACTTTTTTTTATTAATGTTAAGATCGTATTATATAAATTAAGTTTTTTGTTCAGTTTCTTCTAATATTTTTTTATTACTAATTTAACTTTAATAATCAATGTTAAATGAAATCGTTTTAAGTTTTTTTTCAAAGAATTTATAATTTGGTTCGTTTATTTTTTATTAATTTGACTTAAAAAACAAAGTTAAATAAAACTAAACTATTTCTCTTTTTATAATTAATTTTTTTTCTGTGAATCAAGTGTGATTTTTTTGTTTTTTTTTTAAGAAATTCAAGTCTTTGTATTTTTTTAAGTTTCTTTTTCATTATTAAAGTTAATCTCAATACAACAAATGTGATTTTTAGATTTTAAGAACATACATTTTTAAAAATAAAAACCAGGAAATATCATCTTAAGTCTCTTTTTTTCCACCCTTACACACGCGACTCATCTTAAGTGGACATAAGAATTGAAAACGTTATTCCAAAACACGAGGCAAAATATCTTATCTCAACTTAAGATTTTGGAAATTAACATAAAATACAATTTGAAGAAAAGCTAAACTATCTTAAGTCATATTTTTCCTTATAACGGGCGAAATATTAAAAATATCTTTTCGAAATAAATTTTAAAAAAAAGATCATAAAATTTGACATCTAAATGCTTTATTCAATAAAGTCTACACTAGAAAGATTTTTTGGGAGGCAGCTTCAAAGTGTTTTTTTGCTCTCCTGAAAAATCATCAAAATTGACTTAAGATACTTTACCTTTTCAGTCGAGAAATAATGAACTCATTAATTGTTGCTCATGTAGTAAATAATAATAAGATTATTATTTTAATAAAAATAAATAGAACCGGCTATATTAACTTTTCTGGCTTCTGTTTTAGCAAACTCAGCTACCAGATCATCATAATATAATGACTTGACAAGCTCTTTCTCTATAGCCATGATTGACTAGTCAACTTATCTTTCCTGAGTCTTTGGGGTCCTGAAGTAGTTTTTTTATTAATTTTAGTTTCAAAAAACTGTTATTTGAGGAAACTGTGATGGTATTTATAGATTTAGTGATATGGCTTCAGCTGATTGCACGTTAGTGAATTGTTCTTCTGATCGCATTTCCTCTATAGTTTTTAGTAGTATATTTACTCGTAGTAGATAAATTAGCACAAGGAGTTTGTAAATACTTACTATTTATATTGGCGCAAAATTTTAAACAGCCTATTATCAAGGTATTAGTATGATACTACTTAACAATTTGCTAACTTTATAGTAGTTTACTAACTCATTCTTAATTTTAAACATTTTCTCACTAGTATCGTACTAAAAGAATTTCCTTAATAAATTGCTCTGAACACACCTAAAACAACGACATTTCGTTTAAAAAAATAAGTACACGAACCTTTTTTGATGTCTGCATGTCAAAGTGTCTAGCTAGCGCGATACTAAAAAAATAAAGTAGGTATTTGATGATTTTAACTTTAATAAAAGGGTAGAGAAGTTTGATGCTATATTCGATTAAAATTATTGTTTTTACCTAGTATCATACTAAAACAGCTTTAGCATCGTACTAATTCAATTAAAATTTTGCGCCATTATTTTTTTCTTAAATATCAAACTAGATTAATATGCAACATATAAACTTTAAACTAAAATTTTACTTCCTAAGTACAGCATGTTTCTATTCTCAACGTTTCCAGCCTCAGATATTTCAATAAGAGCTTCATACTATAGCTTCTCAGATTTTTTTGAATGGTTTTAAAGCATTTAGTCTACTCCCATCTGGTTTCAGAAAGGGGTTTTAAGGTAAAATCAGCGAAATTTTTTGTATATATGTATGTGTGTCCCAACGCATTGTATACACTACTAAAATAGTAGCGTAGCAAGTTTTATTGTAAATATAGATTCTCTATCCTTTCTTTTGTTTTGAGTTTTTTTTACCATAATAAATAGGCAAATAAAGTAATTAGATCAGTCAAAAAGTTCCTTTTTTAAATGTAAACAATAACTGGCAAGAACAAAAAAATAGAGAAAAGGAGAAATTAAATAAAACAGATTCACTCATTAACGACAAACCTCAACACTAATCATCGCATCATCATCACTCAAGTATTTCCATATTTCAACCCTTTGTCTCATTCTCGACACACGACAGTGATAAAATTTCACTCATAAACAGAGGCCAGTGCCAAACTAAAACATAGTACAAGAAACACTCAACCGGAAGAGTTTAAATTCCTAGACGCAACTTTTAATTCTGCATACTGAGTATGAATTTTGTACCTCAGAATTTCTGTTTGAGTAACATTGCTGACTTCGATTTCATACAGAACAATTGGCATCGTACTCATGTTATCAACTTGCAAACTGGTAACTGTCTGTATTTGCTGTTGAAATTCTGTTTTATGTTACACTGCATAGGGGAGGGATAACAAAATAAAATAAATCCCTTCACTCATACACGCGATATTGAGTGTGAAGAATAACGTAACAGTGGATTGATAAAGAGAAAAATAGCAAATATGTAGGTATCTGTTGTTAAGCGAACAAAATTGTGCACTTTGTAAAGATTTTGTGATGTAGTTTTTTTTACTGTGGGAATGGGGGTGTGTATAGGAAATTAAACATCGACTTATTTTTGGAAAACTTGATATGTATCTTTATATATATGTATATCTGTCTTTAAATTCAGAATTAGCTGTTAGTTATATAATAAATACCAATATTGGAGTGAGCTGTAAAAAGAAATGAAACTTAAAAAAGATGGTAGGTAGTGGTTATGAAGTAGTGGCTTTTTTAACGCTTGCCCAAGGCGCCTTTTGAGTTCAGCGCCCTGCGCATTTGCACAGCTTGCACGTATAGCTTGTCCGGCCCTGCTCGATGGGATTGGTGAACTTCGAAAAAATAATGATTTTTATAGACAAGTGGTTAGTCCATGATTTTTCCCAAAATTAATTGAAAAAAAAAATTTTGAGTTTGGCACATCCATGGAAAGGTCTGTTAATTCTCTATTCAGAATTGAAAACCGCAACGCGTTACGAGCCTTGGTTGCGGAAATATCTCCATCCGCATCCAATGACTTTTTTAGATTTGGGTCAATTTTCAGTAAAATCACTTTGGGTGGCCATATTTCGATAACCAGACCTCGCAGAACCTTCTGGTTTTCACCCGTGAATAGCTCTTACAAAATTGACTAGAAATTTTGGAAACCGCAACCCTTTACAAGGTTTGGTTTCGGAAATATCGCCACCCAAGCACATTGTTAGGTAGTGAAAGCTCAAAAATCTGTGGAATCAGTGAAATCACTTTGGATGGCCATATTTCGCTAACCAGACCACGCAGGACGATTTGGCTTACAGGTGTGTGTAGGTATTGAACAGACCTTTCGTTTGATGTATATCTCGATGGGATTGGTGAACTTCGAAAAAATAATGATTTTTATAGACAAGTGGTCCATGATTTTTCCCAAAATTAATTGAAAAAAAAAAATTTGAGTTTGGCACATCCATGGAAAGGTCTGTTAATTCTCTATTCAGAATTGAAAACCGCAACGCGTTACGAGCCTTGGTTGCGGAAATATCTCCATCCGCATCCGATGACTTTTTTAGATTTGGGTCAATTTTCAGTAAAATCACTTTGGGTGGCCATATTTCGCTAACCAGACCACGCAGGACGATTTGGCTTACAGGTGTGTGTAGGTATTGAACAGACCTTTCGTTTGATGTATATCTCGATGGGATTGGTGAACTTCGAAAAAATAATGATTTTTATAGACAAGTGGTTAGTCCATGATTTTTCCCAAAATTAATTGAAAAAAAAATTTTGAGTTTGGCACATCCATGGAAAGGTCTGTTAATTCTCTATTCAGAATTGAAAACCGCAACGCGTTACGAGCCTTGGTTGCGGAAATATCTCCATCCGCATCCGATGACTTTTTTAGATTTGGGTCAATTTTCAGTAAAATCACTTTGGGTGGCCATATTTCGATAACCAGACCTCGCAGAACCTTCTGGTTTTCACCCGTGAATAGCTCTTACAAAATTGACTAGAAATTTTGGAAACCGCAACCCTTTACAAGGTTTGGTTTCGGAAATATCGCCACCCAAGCACATTGTTAGGTAGTGAAAGCTCAAAAATCTGTGGAATCAGTGAAATCACTTTGGATGGCCATATTTCGCTAACCAGACCACGCAGGACGATTTGGCTTACAGGTGTGTGTAGGTATTGAACAGACCTTTCGTTTGATGTATATCTCGATGGGATTGGTGAACTTCGAAAAAATAATGATTTTTATAGGCAAGTGGTCCATGATTTTTCCCAAAATTAATTGAAAAAAAAAAATTTGAGTTTGGCACATCCATGGAAAGGTCTGTTAATTCTCTATTCAGAATTGAAAACCGCAACGCGTTACGAGCCTTGGTTGCGGAAATATCTCCATCCGCATCCGATGACTTTTTTAGATTTGGGTCAATTTTCAGTAAAATCACTTTGGGTGGCCATATTTCGCTAACCAGACCACGCAGGACGATTTGGCTTTCAGGTGTGTATAGGTATTGAACAGACCTTTCGTTTGATGTATATCTCGATGGGATTGGTGAACTTCGAAAAAATAATGATTTTTATAGACAAGTGGTTAGTCCATGATTTTTCCCAAAATTAATTGAAAAAAAAAATTTTGAGTTTGGCACATCCATGGAAAGGTCTGTTAATTCTCTATTCAGAATTGAAAACCGCAACGCGTTACGAGCCTTGGTTGCGGAAATATCTCCATCCGCATCCAATGACTTTTTTAGATTTGGGTCAATTTTCAGTAAAATCACTTTGGGTGGCCATATTTCGATAACCAGACCTCGCAGAACCTTCTGGTTTTCACCCGTGAATAGCTCTTACAAAATTGACTAGAAATTTTGGAAACCGCAACCCTTTACAAGGTTTGGTTTCGGAAATATCGCCACTCAAGCACATTGTTAGGTAGTGAAAGCTCAAAAATCTGTGGAATCAGTGAAATCACTTTGGATGGCCATATTTCGCTAACCAGACCACGCAGGAAGATTTGGCTTACAGGTGTGTGTAGGTATTGAACAGACCTTTCGTTTGATGTATATCTCGATGGGATTGGTGAACTTCGAAAAAATAATGATTTTTATAGACAAGTGGTCCATGATTTTTCCCAAAATTAATTGAAAAAAAAAAATTTGAGTTTGGCACATCCATGGAAAGGTCTGTTAATTCTCTATTCAGAATTGAAAACCGCAACGCGTTACGAGCCTTGGTTGCGGAAATATCTCCATCCGCATCCGATGACTTTTTTAGATTTGGGTCAATTTTCAGTAAAATCACTTTGGGTGGCCATATTTCGCTAACCAGACCACGCAGGACGATTTGGCTTACAGGTGTGTGTAGGTATTGAACAGACCTTTCGTTTGATGTATATCTCGATGGGATTGGTGAACTTCGAAAAAATAATGATTTTTATAGACAAGTGGTCCATGATTTTTCCCAAAATTAATTGAAAAAAAAAATTTTGAGTTTGGCACATCCATGGAAAGGTCTGTTAATTCTCTATTCAGAATTGAAAACCGCAACGCGTTACGAGCCTTGGTTGCGGAAATATCTCCATCCGCATCCGATGACTTTTTTAGATTTGGGTCAATTTTCAGTAAAATCACTTTGGGTGGCCATATTTCGATAACCAGACCTCGCAGAACCTTCTGGTTTTCACCCGTGAATAGCTCTTACAAAATTGACAAGAAATTTTGGAAACCGCAATCTTTTACAAGGTTTGGTTTCGGAAATATCGCCACCCAAGCACATTGTTAGGTAGTGAAAGCTCAAAAATCTGTGGAATCAGTGAAATCACTTTGGATGGCCATATTTCGCTAACCAGACCACGCAGGACGATTTGGCTTACAGGTGTGTGTAGGTATTGAACAGACCTTTCGTTTGATGTATATCTCGATGGGATTGGTGAACTTCGAAAAAATAATGATTTTTATAGACAAGTGGTCCATGATTTTTCCCAAAATTAATTGAAAAAAAAAAATTGAGTTTGGCACATCCATGGAAAGGTCTGTTAATTCTCTATTCAGAATTGAAAACCGCAACGCGTTACGAGCCTTGGTTGCGGAAATATCTCCATCCGCATCCGATGACTTTTTTAGATTTGGGTCAATTTTCAGTAAAATCACTTTGGGTGGCCATATTTCGCTAACCAGACCACGCAGGACGATTTGGCTTACAGGTGTGTGTAGGTATTGAACAGACCTTTCGTTTGATGTATATCTCGATGGGATTGGTGAACTTCGAAAAAATAATGATTTTTATAGACAAGTGGTTAGTCCATGATTTTTCCCAAAATTAATTGAAAAAAAAAATTTTGAGTTTGGCACATCCATGGAAAGGTCTGTTAATTCTCTATTCAGAATTGAAAACCGCAACGCGTTACGAGCCTTGGTTGCGGAAATATCTCCATCCGCATCCGATGACTTTTTTAGATTTGGGTCAATTTTCAGTAAAATCACTTTGGGTGGCCATATTTCGATAACCAGACCTCGCAGAACCTTCTGGTTTTCACCCGTGAATAGCTCTTACAAAATTGACTAGAAATTTTGGAAACCGCAACCCTTTACAAGGTTTGGTTTCGGAAATATCGCCACCCAAGCACATTGTTAGGTAGTGAAAGCTCAAAAATCTGTGGAATCAGTGAAATCACTTTGGATGGCCATATTTCGCTAACCAGACCACGCAGGAAGATTTGGCTTACAGGTGTGTGTAGGTATTGAACAGACCTTTCGTTTGATGTATATCTCGATGGGATTGGTGAACTTCGAAAAAATAATGATTTTTATAGACAAGTGGTCCATGATTTTTCCCAAAATTAATTGAAAAAAAAAAATTTGAGTTTGGCACATCCATGGAAAGGTCTGTTAATTCTCTATTCAGAATTGAAAACCGCAACGCGTTACGAGCCTTGGTTGCGGAAATATCTCCATCCGCATCCGATGACTTTTTTAGATTTGGGTCAATTTTCAGTAAAATCACTTTGGGTGGCCATATTTCGCTAACCAGACCACGCAGGACGATTTGGCTTACAGGTGTGTGTAGGTATTGAACAGACCTTTCGTTTGATGTATATCTCGATGGGATTGGTGAACTTCGAAAAAATAATGATTTTTATAGACAAGTGGTCCATGATTTTTCCCAAAATTAATTGAAAAAAAAAAATTTGAGTTTGGCACATCCATGGAAAGGTCTGTTAATTCTCTATTCAGAATTGAAAACCGCAACGCGTTACGAGCCTTGGTTGCGGAAATATCTCCATCCGCATCCGATGACTTTTTTAGATTTGGGTCAATTTTCAGTAAAATCACTTTGGGTGGCCATATTTCGATAACCAGACCTCGCAGAACCTTCTGGTTTTCACCCGTGAATAGCTCTTACAAAATTGACTAGAAATTTTGGAAACTGCAACCCTTTACAAGGTTTGGTTTCGGAAATTTCGCCACCCAAGCACATTGTTAGGTAGTGAAAGCTCAAAAATCTGTGGAATCAGTGAAATCACTTTGGATGGCCATATTTCGCTAACCAGACCACGCAGGACGATTTGGCTTTCAGGTGTGTGTAGGTATTGAACAGACCTTTCGTTTGATGTATATCTCGATGGGATTGGTGAACTTCGAAAAAATAATGATTTTTATAGACAAGTGGTTAGTCCATGATTTTTCCCAAAATTAATTGAAAAAAAAAATTTTGAGTTTGGCACATCCATGGAAAGGTCTGTTAATTCTCTATTCAGAATTGAAAACCGCAACGCGTTACGAGCCTTGGTTGCGGAAATATCTCCATCCGCATCCGATGACTTTTTTAGATTTGGGTCAATTTTCAGTAAAATCACTTTGGGTGGCCATATTTCGATAACCAGACCTCGCAGAACCTTCTGGTTTTCACCCGTGAATAGCTCTTACAAAATTGACAAGAAATTTTGGAAACCGCAATCTTTTACAAGGTTTGGTTTCGGAAATATCGCCACCCAAGCACATTGTTAGGTAGTGAAAGCTCAAAAATCTGTGGAATCAGTGAAATCACTTTGGATGGCCATATTTCGCTAACCAGACCACGCAGGACGATTTAGCTTACAGGTGTGTGTAGGTATTGAACAGACCTTTCGTTTGATGTGTATCTCGATGGGATTGGTGAACTTCGAAAAAATAATGATTTTTATAGACAAGTGGTCCATGATTTTTCCCAAAATTAATTGAAAAAAAAAAAATTGAGTTTGGCACATCCATGGAAAGGTCTGTTAATTCTCTATTCAGAATTGAAAACCGCAACGCGTTACGAGCCTTGGTTGCGGAAATATCTCCATCCGCATCCGATGACTTTTTTAGATTTGGGTCAATTTTCAGTAAAATCACTTTGGGTGGCCATATTTCGCTAACCAGACCACGCAGGACGATTTGGCTTACAGGTGTGTGTAGGTATTGAACAGACCTTTCGTTTGATGTATATCTCGATGGGATTGGTGAACTTCGAAAAAATAATGATTTTTATAGACAAGTGGTTAGTCCATGATTTTTCCCAAAATTAATTGAAAAAAAAAATTTTGAGTTTGGCACATCCATGGAAAGGTCTGTTAATTCTCTATTCAGAATTGAAAACCGCAACGCGTTACGAGCCTTGGTTGCGGAAATATCTCCATCCGCATCCGATGACTTTTTTAGATTTGGGTCAATTTTCAGTAAAATCACTTTGGGTGGCCATATTTCGATAACCAGACCTCGCAGAACCTTCTGGTTTTCACCCGTGAATAGCTCTTACAAAATTGACAAGAAATTTTGGAAACCGCAATCTTTTACAAGGTTTGGTTTCGGAAATATCGCCACCCAAGCACATTGTTAGGTAGTGAAAGCTCAAAAATCTGTGGAATCAGTGAAATCACTTTGGATGGCCATATTTCGCTAACCAGACCACGCAGGACGATTTGGCTTACAGGTGTGTGTAGGTATTGAACAGACCTTTCGTTTGATGTATATCTCGATGGGATTGGTGAACTTCGAAAAAATAATGATTTTTATAGACAAGTGGTCCATGATTTTTCCCAAAATTAATTGAAAAAAAAAAATTTGAGTTTGGCACATCCATGGAAAGGTCTGTTAATTCTCTATTCAGAATTGAAAACCGCAACGCGTTACGAGCCTTGGTTGCGGAAATATCTCCATCCGCATCCGATGACTTTTTTAGATTTGGGTCAATTTTCAGTAAAATCACTTTGGGTGGCCATATTTCGCTAACCAGACCACGCAGGACGATTTGGCTTACAGGTGTGTGTAGGTATTGAACAGACCTTTCGTTTGATGTATATCTCGATGGGATTGGTGAACTTCGAAAAAATAATGATTTTTATAGACAAGTGGTTAGTCCATGATTTTTCCCAAAATTAATTGAAAAAAAAAATTTTGAGTTTGGCACATCCATGGAAAGGTCTGTTAATTCTCTATTCAGAATTGAAAACCGCAACGCGTTACGAGCCTTGGTTGCGGAAATATCTCCATCCGCATCCAATGACTTTTTTAGATTTGGGTCAATTTTCAGTAAAATCACTTTGGGTGGCCATATTTCGATAACCAGACCTCGCAGAACCTTCTGGTTTTCACCCGTGAATAGCTCTTACAAAATTGACAAGAAATTTTGGAAACCGCAATCTTTTACAAGGTTTGGTTTCGGAAATATCGCCACCCAAGCACATTGTTAGGTAGTGAAAGCTCAAAAATCTGTGGAATCAGTGAAATCACTTTGGATGGCCATATTTCGCTAACCAGACCACGCAGGACGATTTGGCTTACAGGTGTGTGTAGGTATTGAACAGACCTTTCGTTTGATGTATATCTCGATGGGATTGGTGAACTTCGAAAAAATAATGATTTTTATAGACAAGTGGTCCATGATTTTTCCCAAAATTAATTGAAAAAAAAAAATTTGAGTTTGGCACATCCATGGAAAGGTCTGTTAATTCTCTATTCAGAATTGAAAACCGCAACGCGTTACGAGCCTTGGTTGCGGAAATATCTCCATCCGCATCCGATGACTTTTTTAGATTTGGGTCAATTTTCAGTAAAATCACTTTGGGTGGCCATATTTCGCTAACCAGACTACGCAGGACGATTTGGCTTACAGGTGTGTGTAGGTATTGAACAGACCTTTCGTTTGATGTATATCTCGATGGGATTGGTGAACTTCGAAAAAATAATGATTTTTATAGACAAGTGGTTAGTCCATGATTTTTCCCAAAATTAATTGAAAAAAAAATTTTGAGTTTGGCACATCCATGGAAAGGTCTGTTAATTCTCTATTCAGAATTGAAAACCGCAACGCGTTACGAGCCTTGGTTGCGGAAATATCTCCATCCGCATCCGATGACTTTTTTAGATTTGGGTCAATTTTCAGTAAAATCACTTTGGGTGGCCATATTTCGCTAACCAGACCACGCAGGACGATTTGGCTTACAGGTGTGTGTAGGTATTGAACAGACCTTTCGTTTGATGTATATCTCGATGGGATTGGTGAACTTCGAAAAAATAATGATTTTTATAGACAAGTGGTTAGTCCATGATTTTTCCCAAAATTAATTGAAAAAAAAATTTTGAGTTTGGCACATCCATGGAAAGGTCTGTTAATTCTCTATTCAGAATTGAAAACCGCAACGCGTTACGAGCCTTGGTTGCGGAAATATCTCCATCCGCATCCAATGACTTTTTTAGATTTGGGTCAATTTTCAGTAAAATCACTTTGGGTGGCCATATTTCGATAACCAGACCTCGCAGAACCTTCTGGTTTTCACCCGTGAATAGCTCTTACAAAATTGACTAGAAATTTTGGAAACCGCAACCCTTTACAAGGTTTGGTTTCGGAAATATCGCCACCCAAGCACATTGTTAGGTAGTGAAAGCTCAAAAATCTGTGGAATCAGTGAAATCACTTTGGATGGCCATATTTCGCTAACCAGACCACGCAGGACGATTTGGCTTACAGGTGTGTGTAGGTATTGAACAGACCTTTCGTTTGATGTATATCTCGATGGGATTGGTGAACTTCGAAAAAATAATGATTTTTATAGACAAGTGGTCCATGATTTTTCCCAAAATTAATTGAAAAAAAAAAATAATGATTTTTATAGACAAGTGGTCCATGATTTTTCCCAAAATTAATTGAAAAAAAAAATTTGAGTTTGGCACATCCATGGAAAGGTCTGTTAATTCTCTATTCAGAATTGAAAACCGCAACGCGTTACGAGCCTTGGTTGCGGAAATATCTCCATCCGCATCCGATGACTTTTTTAGATTTGGGTCAATTTTCAGTAAAATCACTTTGGGTGGCCATATTTCGCTAACCAGACCACGCAGGACGATTTGGCTTACAGGTGTGTGTAGGTATTGAACAGACCTTTCGTTTGATGTATATCTCGATGGGATTGGTGAACTTCGAAAAAATAATGATTTTTATAGACAAGTGGTTAGTCCATGATTTTTCCCAAAATTAATTGAAAAAAAAAATTTTGAGTTTGGCACATCCATGGAAAGGTCTGTTAATTTGTTACGGATGTCCACCTTCAAACAAAAGTTGTTTATTTTTTTTTTTTTGAATAGTTTCTAATAATCCGCAGAAACTACTGTCAAAAACAATACCTACTGTAGAGATTTTTTTTTGATCAAGTTAACTGGAAAAAAAAAATATTAGCTTGTGAGAATAAAAATCAATATTCACGGGTGATTATAGATTTAAAAGTCAAGGAGTAAACAACAAATTTAAATAAATAGCTTTCACAAACAAAATAGAATTATATATGTAAATGTGTATACAATATAGTGAAGTGAGTGTATAAATGTACCTAGAACGAATTCCACTGGATTATTTCTTATTTTTGCGAAAGTGCTTTCTTCAAATAAATATTCCTCAAAACAAAGCAAGAAATTTGTATCGATATTTAGAAGAGTAAAGGAGTCTTCCCAAAGCATCCCCAATCCTGGTTGAAATTCCAAAAAAACAAAAGGCTAGGCAAGATTTTTGAGAAATATTCAGTTTCATTGCAAAATAATATATTTTGGAAAAGAAGAAATCGAACAGAATTATTATCTCATTTCCTGCTGTGAAAGAAGCAAAAATATAAGGGAAAGAAACAGTGTTAAAACAGTTTCAGTGTTAAAACAGTAAACTGCAACTAAGTACGAGTAATATACAACATTTAAACAATTTTTGATCTGTGGTGTGAAACGAGCAGAATATATAGAATATAGTGTTAACTTTCGTAAATTTCATAAGTCTAATTTATGTCTATAGGTATCGCAGTGTGTTTTTTGTTAAATCTTTAAATCAATATTTTCTTTTTTTTTCTAATTAAAAATCTCAAAAAAGTGAAGAAAATATCAGTGATTTCTTTTTAATAAAAAAATAAATTAAGGTATAGTGAACTGGATCGTCGAGTTTGTGCGCACAATCATCGGAACCAGAGATTTAAAGCCTGTAAGTTTCCTATTCTTTTAATTTGATTATTTTGACACAATAACACTGATATAATCATATAATACTTTAAAACTGATTCTTTTATTTTTTTTTACTGGTTCTTAAAATTTAAATAATTTCAATCTTTAAAATATAAATACGTTGCGTACATCTATCTTTTTATCCTAATCTATCTTAAAATATTACTTAACCTTACTTAAAATATTTAACATTTAACTTATTTTTTTGTACTTTCCATTTAAATATAAAATAAAAATCTAGTATAAATTAAATTAAAACTTAACTTTATTCCTAAATAATTTTTTTTTATTACTTAAATTAATTTTTTTCTTTGTAAACCTTAAATTAACAATTTCATCATACAATATAAATTAAAGCTAACGATTTTTTTTAAATGAATTTAAAAACAAAAAAATGATTTTAACACTTATTAACTTAATTATAATATGAAAATAAACAAATTGTGATTTAAATATGAAATTGTAAGAAATTTTATTTGTGGGGTCATAATTCATTCCAGTTTTTCTACTTCTTCAATGCACTAAATACCTACTCGCGTAAGTACATTTAGGGATAACTACAAACTACTGATGCAATAGTTATCAAAGGAGAATTGCAATTTGGTAATATGGGAGGGTAAAGTGCATCTGAACTGACATAACATCTGTCAGCAAAAGGAAAAACAAAAATAAATATATACATGATAAACGTTCTGTCTGTCCGATATAAGTTTTGCAAGTCTTGGTATTAAATTTTTTTTTTATTTGTTTGGTCAAAACTTCCTGGCTTTGGAAAAAGAATCCCCCCCATTCCGACGAGCTTAGCCTCTTATGATAATACCAAGCATTTTCAAAGTCAGTGAAAAGAACACATTATATTTAATTATAAATAAAAACAAGTGACCGGTAACAAATTCTCTATTCAGAATTGAAAACCGCAACGCGTTACGAGCCTTGGTTGCGGAAATATCTCCATCCGCATCCGATGACTTTTTTAGATTTGGGTCAATTTTCAGTAAAATCACTTTGGGTGGCCATATTTCGCTAACCAGACCACGCAGGACGATTTGGCTTACAGGTGTGTGTAGGTATTGAACAGACCTTTCGTTTGATGTATATCTCGATGGGATTGGTGAACTTCGAAAAAATAATGATTTTTATAGACAAGTGTTAGTCCATGATTTTTCCCAAAATTAATTGAAAAACAAAATTTTGAGTTTGGCACATCCATGGAAAGGTCTGTTAATTCTCTATTCAGAATTGAAAACCGCAACGCGTTACGAGCCTTGGTTGCGGAAATATCTCCATCCGCATCCGATGACTTTTTTAGATTTGGGTCAATTTTCAGTAAAATCACTTTGGGTGGCCATATTTCGCTAACCAGACCTCGCAGAACCTTCTGGTTTTCACCCGTGAATAGCTCTTACAAAATTGACTAGAAATTTTGGAAACCGCAACCCTTTACAAGGTTTGGTTTCGGAAATATCGCCACCCAAGCACATTGTTAGGTAGTGAAAGCTCAAAAATCTGTGGAATCAGTGAAATCACTTTGGATGGCCATATTTCGCTAACCAGACCACGCAGGACGATTTGGCTTACAGGTGTGTGTAGGTATTGAACAGACCTTTCGTTTGATGTATATCTCGATGGGATTGGTGAACTTCGAAAAAATAATGATTTTTATAGACAAGTGGTCCATGATTTTTCCCAAAATTAATTGAAAAAAAAAAATAATGATTTTTATAGACAAGTGGTCCATGATTTTTCCCAAAATTAATTGAAAAAAAAAATTTGAGTTTGGCACATCCATGGAAAGGTCTGTTAATTCTCTATTCAGAATTGAAAACCGCAACGCGTTACGAGCCTTGGTTGCGGAAATATCTCCATCCGCATCCGATGACTTTTTTAGATTTGGGTCAATTTTCAGTAAAATCACTTTGGGTGGCCATATTTCGCTAACCAGACCACGCAGGACGATTTGGCTTACAGGTGTGTGTAGGTATTGAACAGACCTTTCGTTTGATGTATATCTCGATGGGATTGGTGAACTTCGAAAAAATAATGATTTTTATAGACAAGTGGTTAGTCCATGATTTTTCCCAAAATTAATTGAAAAAAAAAATTTTGAGTTTGGCACATCCATGGAAAGGTCTGTTAATTTGTTACGGATGTCCACCTTCAAACAAAAGTTGTTTATTTTTTTTTTTTTGAATAGTTTCTAATAATCCGCAGAAACTACTGTCAAAAACAATACCTACTGTAGAGATTTTTTTTTGATCAAGTTAACTGGAAAAAAAAAATATTAGCTTGTGAGAATAAAAATCAATATTCACGGGTGATTATAGATTTAAAAGTCAAGGAGTAAACAACAAATTTAAATAAATAGCTTTCACAAACAAAATAGAATTATATATGTAAATGTGTATACAATATAGTGAAGTGAGTGTATAAATGTACCTAGAACGAATTCCACTGGATTATTTCTTATTTTTGCGAAAGTGCTTTCTTCAAATAAATATTCCTCAAAACAAAGCAAGAAATTTGTATCGATATTTAGAAGAGTAAAGGAGTCTTCCCAAAGCATCCCCAATCCTGGTTGAAATTCCAAAAAAACAAAAGGCTAGGCAAGATTTTTGAGAAATATTCAGTTTCATTGCAAAATAATATATTTTGGAAAAGAAGAAATCGAACAGAATTATTATCTCATTTCCTGCTGTGAAAGAAGCAAAAATATAAGGGAAAGAAACAGTGTTAAAACAGTTTCAGTGTTAAAACAGTAAACTGCAACTAAGTACGAGTAATATACAACATTTAAACAATTTTTGATCTGTGGTGTGAAACGAGCAGAATATATAGAATATAGTGTTAACTTTCGTAAATTTCATAAGTCTAATTTATGTCTATAGGTATCGCAGTGTGTTTTTTGTTAAATCTTTAAATCAATATTTTCTTTTTTTTTCTAATTAAAAATCTCAAAAAAGTGAAGAAAATATCAGTGATTTCTTTTTAATAAAAAAATAAATTAAGGTATAGTGAACTGGATCGTCGAGTTTGTGCGCACAATCATCGGAACCAGAGATTTAAAGCCTGTAAGTTTCCTATTCTTTTAATTTGATTATTTTGACACAATAACACTGATATAATCATATAATACTTTAAAACTGATTCTTTTATTTTTTTTTACTGGTTCTTAAAATTTAAATAATTTCAATCTTTAAAATATAAATACGTTGCGTACATCTATCTTTTTATCCTAATCTATCTTAAAATATTACTTAACCTTACTTAAAATATTTAACATTTAACTTATTTTTTTGTACTTTCCATTTAAATATAAAATAAAAATCTAGTATAAATTAAATTAAAACTTAACTTTATTCCTAAATAATTTTTTTTTATTACTTAAATTAATTTTTTTCTTTGTAAACCTTAAATTAACAATTTCATCATACAATATAAATTAAAGCTAACGATTTTTTTTAAATGAATTTAAAAACAAAAAAATGATTTTAACACTTATTAACTTAATTATAATATGAAAATAAACAAATTGTGATTTAAATATGAAATTGTAAGAAATTTTATTTGTGGGGTCATAATTCATTCCAGTTTTTCTACTTCTTCAATGCACTAAATACCTACTCGCGTAAGTACATTTAGGGATAACTACAAACTACTGATGCAATAGTTATCAAAGGAGAATTGCAATTTGGTAATATGGGAGGGTAAAGTGCATCTGAACTGACATAACATCTGTCAGCAAAAGGAAAAACAAAAATAAATATATACATGATAAACGTTCTGTCTGTCCGATATAAGTTTTGCAAGTCTTGGTATTAAATTTTTTTTTTATTTGTTTGGTCAAAACTTCCTGGCTTTGGAAAAAGAATCCCCCCCATTCCGACGAGCTTAGCCTCTTATGATAATACCAAGCATTTTCAAAGTCAGTGAAAAGAACACATTATATTTAATTATAAATAAAAACAAGTGACCGGTAACAAATTCTCTATTCAGAATTGAAAACCGCAACGCGTTACGAGCCTTGGTTGCGGAAATATCTCCATCCGCATCCGATGACTTTTTTAGATTTGGGTCAATTTTCAGTAAAATCACTTTGGGTGGCCATATTTCGCTAACCAGACCACGCAGGACGATTTGGCTTACAGGTGTGTGTAGGTATTGAACAGACCTTTCGTTTGATGTATATCTCGATGGGATTGGTGAACTTCGAAAAAATAATGATTTTTATAGACAAGTGTTAGTCCATGATTTTTCCCAAAATTAATTGAAAAACAAAATTTTGAGTTTGGCACATCCATGGAAAGGTCTGTTAATTCTCTATTCAGAATTGAAAACCGCAACGCGTTACGAGCCTTGGTTGCGGAAATATCTCCATCCGCATCCGATGACTTTTTTAGATTTGGGTCAATTTTCAGTAAAATCACTTTGGGTGGCCATATTTCGCTAACCAGACCTCGCAGAACCTTCTGGTTTTCACCCGTGAATAGCTCTTACAAAATTGACTAGAAATTTTGGAAACCGCAACCCTTTACAAGGTTTGGTTTCGGAAATATCGCCACCCAAGCACATTGTTAGGTAGTGAAAGCTCAAAAATCTGTGGAATCAGTGAAATCACTTTGGATGGCCATATTTCGCTAACCAGACCACGCAGGACGATTTGGCTTACAGGTGTGTGTAGGTATTGAACAGACCTTTCGTTTGATGTATATCTCGATGGGATTGGTGAACTTCGAAAAAATAATGATTTTTATAGACAAGTGGTTAGTCCATGATTTTTCCCAAAATTAATTGAAAAAAAAAATTTTGAGTTTGGCACATCCATGGAAAGGTCTGTTAATTCTCTATTCAGAATTGAAAACCGCAACGCGTTACGAGCCTTGGTTGCGGAAATATCTCCATCCGCATCCAATGACTTTTTTAGATTTGGGTCAATTTTCAGTAAAATCACTTTGGGTGGCCATATTTCGATAACCAGACCTCGCAGAACCTTCTGGTTTTCACCCGTGAATAGCTCTTACAAAATTGACTAGAAATTTTGGAAACCGCAACCTTTTACAAGGTTTGGTTTCGGAAATATCGCCACCCAAGCACATTGTTAGGTAGTGAAAGCTCAAAAATCTGTGGAATCAGTGAAATCACTTTGGATGGCCATATTTCGCTAACCAGACCACGCAGGACGATTTGGCTTACAGGTGTGTGTAGGTATTGAACAGACCTTTCGTTTGATGTATATCTCGATGGGATTGGTGAACTTCGAAAAAATAATGATTTTTATAGACAAGTGGTTAGTCCATGATTTTTCCCAAAATTAATTGAAAAAAAAAATTTTGAGTTTGGCACATCCATGGAAAGGTCTGTTAATTCTCTATTCAGAATTGAAAACCGCAACGCGTTACGAGCCTTGGTTGCGGAAATATCTCCATCCGCATCCGATGACTTTTTTAGATTTGGGTCAATTTTCAGTAAAATCACTTTGGGTGGCCATATTTCGCTAACCAGACCACGCAGGACGATTTGGCTTACAGGTGTGTGTAGGTATTGAACAGACCTTTCGTTTGATGTATATCTCGATGGGATTGGTGAACTTCGAAAAAATAATGATTTTTATAGACAAGTGGTTAGTCCATGATTTTTCCCAAAATTAATTGAAAAAAAATTTTTGAGTTTGGCACATCCATGGAAAGGTCTGTTAATTCTCTATTCAGAATTGAAAACCGCAACGCGTTACGAGCCTTGGTTGCGGAAATATCTCCATCCGCATCCGATGACTTTTTTAGATTTGGGTCAATTTTCAGTAAAATCACTTTGGGTGGCCATATTTCGCTAACCAGACCACGCAGGACGATTTGGCTTACAGGTGTGTGTAGGTATTGAACAGACCTTTCGTTTGATGTATATCTCGATGGGATTGGTGAACTTCGAAAAAATAATGATTTTTATAGACAAGTGGTCCATGATTTTTCCCAAAATTAATTGAAAAAAAAAAATTTGAGTTTGGCACATCCATGGAAAGGTCTGTTAATTCTCTATTCAGAATTGAAAACCGCAACGCGTTACGAGCCTTGGTTGCGGAAATATCTCCATCCGCATCCGATGACTTTTTTAGATTTGGGTCAATTTTCAGTAAAATCACTTTGGGTGACCATATTTCGATAACCAGACCTCGCAGAACCTTCTGGTTTTCACCCGTGAATAGCTCTTACAAAATTGACTAGAAATTTTGGAAACCGCAACCTTTTACAAGGTTTGGTTTCGGAAATATCGCCACCCAAGCACATTGTTAGGTAGTGAAAGCTCAAAAATCTGTGGAATCAGTGAAATCACTTTGGATGGCCATATTTCGCTAACCAGACCACGCAGGACGATTTGGCTTACAGGTGTGTGTAGGTATTGAACAGACCTTTCGTTTGATGTATATCTCGATGGGATTGGTGAACTTCGAAAAAATAATGATTTTTATAGACAAGTGGTCCATGATTTTTCCCAAAATTAATTGAAAAAAAAAAATTTGAGTTTGGCACATCCATGGAAAGGTCTGTTAATTCTCTATTCAGAATTGAAAACCGCAACGCGTTACGAGCCTTGGTTGCGGAAATATCTCCATCCGCATCCGATGACTTTTTTAGATTTGGGTCAATTTTCAGTAAAATCACTTTGGGTGGCCATATTTCGCTAACCAGACCACGCAGGACGATTTGGCTTACAGGTGTGTGTAGGTATTGAACAGACCTTTCGTTTGATGTATATCTCGATGGGATTGGTGAACTTCGAAAAAATAATGATTTTTATAGACAAGTGGTTTATAGTTCATGATTTTTCCCAAAATTAATTGAAAAAAAAAATTTTGAGTTTGGCACATCCATGGAAAGGTCTGTTAATTCTCTATTCAGAATTGAAAACCGCAACGCGTTACGAGCCTTGGTTGCGAAAATATCTCCATCCGCATCCGATGACTTTTTTAGATTTGGGTCAATTTTCAGTAAAATCACTTTGGGTGACCATATTTCGATAACCAGACCTCGCAGAACCTTCTGGTTTTCACCCGTGAATAGCTCTTACAAAATTGACTAGAAATTTTGGAAACCGCAACCCTTTACAAGGTTTGGTTTCGGAAATATCGCCACCCAAGCACATTGTTAGGTAGTGAAAGCTCAAAAATCTGTGGAATCAGTGAAATCACTTTGGATGGCCATATTTCGCTAACCAGACCACGCAGGACGATTTAGCTTGCATGCGTGTGTAGGTATTGAATAGACCTTTCGTTTGATGTATATCTTGGTGCGATTGGTGAACTTCGAAAAACAGCTCTCCTTTACACAATCGTTTAGCTTGGGGACCTTGTCTAACTTTATCAGAATTTTAAACACGTTAGAAAACTCTTCTAACTAATGTGGGTTTTACAACAAAATCTAAGCGAATTTACGTTGAACAACCATTAATTTGACAGATGAAGAACTCAAACACAGCTACGAATACACAAACAAAAAAAAAACACTTAAAAAGAAGATAAACAACTTTAAACCAAATAATTTTTCCGCGTAGGTACTTGTTTGCCCGCCACATTATTGTAAAATTAAAGATCGTAAAGCACTTTTGTACAATTATCAAATAAAACATCAGTATACATTTTAACTTCGATTTGTTTTGGTATGAAATGACCATTGTCAATATAGATAAAGTATACTTTTAGAAGATACAGTAGCTATTTCCTCCTGTTAAAGTTAGACGAGCTCTTTAACGTTAAAGTACAGTTTATGTCGTTTAAAATTAAAAACAAGTCGGTTCTCGTTTTAAACAATATATTTAGAGCCGACTCGCATTCTAAAATTAATTAAGAACAGGTTTTAAATGTTTAAAATTTTGCGCCATTCATTTTTTATCTTATTAACACCTTTGTCTACAGATAATTTTTCCTGGCAAAGATGCGTATAAAACTATACGGTTGAAAATGACGGTTGATAATTTGAGCTTACCATTTTGAAGGTCCTTTTTCAAGAACGATTAAATTTTAGCAGTTAAAATATTGGTTTAAAAAATCGTATATTTTTTTTTTATTTATAATTCACTCGCGCTCAAGGGCATGTTACGAGACCCTTCACGTAGTCTTTCATGGATAATTTTCTTTATCGTTACCCCCCCTTAATCAACGCAGAAGAACCATCAGCACCAGAGGAATCGTGTATTAAATTTCAACTTATTCTTGACGCCACTTTAGTTTCTCAAATATTCCAACGACTTGTAGGTTTTCAAGTGCCTCTTTACCATTTGTCGTCCACCTCAAAGATTAATAAAACTCCCAGTCTAAAGCGTTTTACAGTCAGTTTTCATTCTGTTATTTTTTTTTTCAATTTTTGTTTTATTTTAAATATATGCATTTATATATTTGTTTTATTGTTACGTTATAAATTTAATTTACACTTTCCTTATATAAAAATGAACTTGTATGCGTATTATATTTGTTTGTAATGTAATTGTTATGCATATAAAACATTTTATTATTAAACATTTATTATTTTTCTCTTTTCATAATATTTTTTATTTATTTTGTATGCAATAAAATTAAAAGCAAAATAGAAAAAATTAAATAATAACTTAAATGCGTTGGATTCGAGAAAAATAATATATGTATTCGAAGACTAAAACGCAAAGTATAACAGGTAATAATATATAAATTTTAAAAATACACAAAAATAGATTATAAACAATACTAATAGAATAATTTAGTTTTTTTTGCTTGTTTTGTATGTATATAATATATATATATATATATTTATGCATATCTATTTGTTCATAATTTTTTAAGAGTTAAACATTTTACACATAATTTTATAATTTTTATATTAGTTGCATTTTTTTATTTTATAAAATTAATTTTATATCCGTTTTTGTTTTGTTTATTTGTTTAGGATTTACATGCGACTACCCAGCTTAGATGTTTAATGTTAAAATTGTGTTTTTTTTTCTTAAGGATTTATATTTTTTTTCATCTGTTTAGAACACGATTTTTTGTTTGTATCTTATTTAACGTTAAGGATTCAATACAAAATTAAATAAATACTATCTTATTACATTTCGTTTTCTGATTTTTATCTTTTTTGTTTTTTTTTGGTCTCTAATTACAATTTTATAACAAAATAAGTTACAAAAATTTGTTCAATTATTAAAAAAAACAGTCATTTTGTTAATTTTTTTTTTCAGTGTACTTGAATGAGTGTGATACCAATATTTGTTCCGATTTATTTAAAATTTGATTTATTTTAATTTTTTTTTTATAATACCGGAAGGAATGAAGGGAAGGCTCACAACAGGTCAACAGTTATGCTTTTTGTGTTGTTTTTTTTTTATTGCACGAGCACTTATTTGTTTTCTTACTAATACATTAATGATTTTTATTTTGTATCGATAAAACTCGATAAGATAAGGTTGTATTTATTTATTCCAATTAAAAGGATATTTGTGTGTTTCGTTCTTTCAAAAACAGTTGATGGCTCCTGGGCTTGTCATATACTTTACTATCAGCTTGATTTGCCAAACCAAAAAGCTAAAATTTTCTACAGGACAACAACTGAGTCAGGAAGAAGGGTAAAGTTTATTCCAAAGCAGTTGCGCAGTGTAAACTCATACTTTGTCTTTTGTTTATTTTGCTCTATGTTTTCACTCAAAACGAGTCAGTCAAAGGGACAAAGTATGATTTTATAAGGCAGTACACCGTTTTGGAACAGACAAAATGTATTATGGGTGGTGGGTGATAATGCGATGACTACGACTACGACATTGAGGCGATTGGTTGGATTAGAGAGAGAGAGCAAAAAGGAAGAATAACAGTTACGAAGTGAGACAAAAGTTTAATAAATTCGATTTTGAAAAAGTCTTCACAAATTGAGACTCAATTAGTAGGGAGAATACGAGGATCACTTTATTATTTGTTTGTGTTGAAACAACTGGGTAGTTCTCCTTTTGTTGTTTACGGAAACTATAATGGGTATTCAATGTAATGGCAGCTACAGTTGAATACCCTTGTGATACTACCAATGCATCAGACGGATCTGATCTAGAACTCGCTGTTTAAAGAAGGTACCTAGCATGCCAAAGACAGTTGAAACGGCAGCAATACCCATTGTGGCCTGCATAATGCAGTGAATACTGGAAAGATCTTGCTGATTGTGCTTGCGGCGATGTCGCTGTCTATGATGACGCCTGATCTCATGATCGCGGAATCGTTGTTGCCTCTCGAATTCTTCGTCGAAGTGTGGAATGATGGCTAGATTGACCACTTCTGTCTTTGAGAGGATATCTTGAGTGGCAATAGAAGATGCATCAGTGTGATCGGGTGCATTGTTGTCACTTTGAGACTCACTAGCTGCAGGATATTGAGGTTGGTTGTTGATTCGTTTGCGCTCATCCAACATAGTTGTGTCTTGGCTGAAGTCAAAGTCACGATTTCGTGATTTTGATGGATAGTTAGCCATGTTGACTTTTTTTGTGAGGAAATGCAGTCCAAATGGTGGTTCTGTAGTTGTGGTCGTGGGCGAGTCTTTTACTCGGAACTGTCTGAATTGATTCTTTTTAATGCCCAACACTTCTGACAGGGGCCGATTTATCATCGGCAATACCGAATTTGAACGATCTATATCGAGCACGGGTGGTGGCGTCGATGCGGCTTGTTCGGTGACGGAGTTTTCATCCGAACTATCCTCCTCTTCACCATCCAAACTTGCATCGACCTCACCACCAGAATCCTGTTTGCTTTGGTCTTCATCTTCATCTCTATCATCATCGTTATTGCTTGGCGCAATAGTAGCAGCACCTGTCTTATTGTCATAGAGATTAAACTTATGTGTTAGATTAAGAATAGGTTCGTATTTTGTGTTTTCAGAGTCTCCACGATAAAGCAGGGCAACCTTGCCATCGGCTGTGAGTACGGGTGTGATTTTCGGATGCAATGACGCACGACGATGGGTATTGGGGTCTGCGGGTGACAGTGCATCAAAGTCGGTAAACTGTGTTTTGCTTGAACTCAACGAACCCGATGCCGAATCTTCACTTTTAGGTTGTTCTGGAGGTGTTTGTTGGTAGACAATACCAACTTTCCCAAGAGGAGTAGATATAATTTTAATAGCATCGTTGGTATTTTTTCGAAAATAGCGACTGTTTGACTTTTTTCTGGAGGAGAAGAAGCCATCGTTTGTACCACCACCATCATCGTCGTCGTCTTCGTTATCGTCGTCGTCGTTGGCAAAATTACCGCTACCTTCTCGTCTAGGCTCATCATCATCATCGTCATCGTCGCCGTCAGCCTCATCGGCTCTATACGTCTTCTGTTGCTTTCTTTTGAATTTCTCTATATAGTCTAACCTAAACCTACTTTGTTGCTTGTACCGCCTGCCACTACCTTCTTCATTCATGAAGTCCTTTTGATCTCCCTGTGGTGGCAAACGCTTGGGTGGCTCATCGTCTTCATCATAGCCTAAATCAACTTCTTCTTCGTCATTGATTCTTGCAGTTCGCCTAGCTGCTGTTGGCATCCCAGGTGTTTCAGATTCGTCACTATATTCCCTATCGTTCTCGTCCTCGTCATCTTCCTCGTCATCATAGTCATTGTCATCGTAAAAGTCCGTACTCGGATTTGATTGCATCCTCTCGTCTCCGTCAGCATAACTGTCGGTGGTTTGAGCCCAACCTTCTTCTAGCATCTTTTCATTACTATCGCCCTCTATTGCTGTCCTACTTCTATCACTTTTCTCATCAGTACTCTCACTATCTTTATCCTCGTCCTTATTGAAATAATTAATATTTATATTTATTTTTAAATTACTATCATAACTATTGCTACTACTACTACTACTACTACTTAATTGGGTATCTTGTTCTAAATTTACATCTAAGCTTCTATTATTTAATAATTGGGTAGTCGCATCTTTCAGTCAGTAGCATTTCTTTGTACATCCGCATTTACGCACGATATCCAGATTTTTAACGTACTTTACGTTATTGCTGCACACCATACGAACCTGCAAGTAAAAATCAAAAAATCAATAATGGAAATAAGTGAACATGAGTAACAAATACAAAAAACATTGGACTTTAATTGGCTAGCTGTCAATGACAACTTAAATTTGATTATTTGTTCCCATTAATGTCACCATTTTTGAAAATCACTACAAACTCACCTTTCGTCGTCTTACGACTTTGGCAGCACAGCATTGGTTACCGCAACCGCCCACACATTTGGCGTATTTAAGTGGTTGCCGCGATCTACAGTCATTCTCAGTGTAGTATTCACGTACTTGTTCTTTTCGACAAGTAGAAGCTGCTATGGATAAAAGTAATACAAAAAATATTAAAAAAAAGTCCTTGGTGGAAAATACTTTACTTTGATCATGATCGCACTTTTATTATCACAGTGTCAGTTTGTAATTTTATTGACTTTTTTTTAGTGGAATTTTCATTGAGTTATAAATGTAATCAGTTAAAATTAGATGAATTACTTTTTTTTGAGTGACAATGAATTGAGTTACAATAGTTAAAGTTTGGAACATTGACTGTCAACCTGTTCGAATGAAGTATACTCGTAATAGCTTTTCACACCAAAACCCTAAATGCGATTTTACACCGAAAACAGAATTTCTCACATACATTTTCTGTAAACTACAAGTTTTGTTATTCGACAAGATTTATACAACTAAAATCTGAGGCCCTTACGGTTCGTAGAGAACCTTAACCTAGTGCCTTACAATTCTCCAGCATACTCGTATCTGGGTGAATCTACAAACGATGGAATTTTCGGCGGCCCCAGAAATATTTTGAAATCCGTTCAATTATTTAATCTGATTTTTTTTTATAAAATTAAATCTGACTGATATCTACCTGGCCTAACAATATTATTAGGGTGACCTTATTTTATATTGCTCAAAAAATTCTTCAAAGTGTCCGATTCTCAGTCCCCTGACGTGTCCCCAGTGCGTTTTCGCAAAGAAAAATTATTACCGTTCTCTTATTTCAGGTCTCATACTGAAATGAATCCCACCGAAGTTACGCTAGATAATACATCTTTGCTACGAAATAGATAAATATTTTTTAGTAATTGATTTTATTACAAAAAAACTTAATTAAACTTTGTCCCCCGCTTTTTGTATCAGTCCCCTGGCATATTGAAACAGTCGAAAATATCAATAACTAGGATGTCGATCAGATTTCCAGCACTGACAATTTGAAGAACCAAGTTTCCTTACAATAAAATCGTGGTGCAACTCGATTCTGTTTCTTATGTTAGTATTGTGAAAGAGACATTTGTGCATGAAGTCGTGGATTGTCCTTTTAGTTTATCAGTCCTCTGGTGAGTTTTTACGAAACAAATTTGTATGTTAGTAGGCATCTTTTTTAGCAGTATAGTATAGGTTTGATAAAACCGTAATATTATATATATTTTTTTGATTTTTTAAGTAAAACCTTAATATCGTTTTTGCGCAAAAACCATGAAAAACCTCAGTCCCCTGGTCTCAGTCCCCTGGCTAATAAATAAATACATAAATGATATTTTATTCATAAACCTGAGAATTTTTAAGTTATGTTGAACTTCGAGCTTCATTACGAAATATTTTTAAAAATTTTAAAAAGAATATAATTTATTTTAAATCGATTCTAAGTAGAAAAAAAAATTTATTATAATATATTATTTTTTTTTAATAAAATGCTAAGTTATTATGTATTAACCATGAATTTGTATGTTTATGAAGGCTAATTAAATTTAATTTCTATATTTCAGTGTGTACCCAAGAGAAAATACAAAAAAACTAAAGATTTATTCAGTCCCCTTAAAAAAAAACTCAGTCCCCTGAACATCCTTTTTCAAAAAATGCCCTTAAAATCGTCATTTTTAATTTTTTTTTACTGGCCGCTTTCAACAACGCAAAGAGACGTTTTAAGGATCAACTAGAACAATTCTTACGACGTTTGGCTTCCAAAAATGTCGTGCCGAAATTTTTATCACTTTATTCCATTGTTTGTAGAATGACCCATCTGTGTGCGTGTTAGTAGGAATGGAGGAGACCTATAATTTTTTGCCGATTCCAAACTTTTCATGCCAATAGATACTCTTCTTGGAGGATTTGTCAATTCTTCGCAAGGTCTTATATTAAAACTATCGAAAACTTAATGAAATTCAGAGATGAGCTAAACAAACATACATTTATTCAGCGTCAAACATAAAATGTAATCAAACGTCAAAAACGAAACTGTCAGGATGTTTTCAAAAGAAATTGAAAATAGCTGACGTGAAAACACCATTTTCCATTGGCAAATGTAGATTTCAATCAAAAATTGATTTTGTTTCTCGGCAAATGGATGCGATTTCAAATTGATTTAATTTTGTCGCTGTATAAATGTCATTTTGTGTCTGTCTGATTATTTCAAAAAATCTATTTTCTTAATTTGCTCTCAGTAGAGAAATATGACCTTGAATAATTTACAGAATTAATTTAAATTGCTTCCATTATTTACTAGAAATAATTTTCTTGGTGTTTTGGATATAGTTTTCGCAGTTAAAATAAATTAAATAAAACTAAAAACATTTAAATTTTTAAAAATGATTTTAAAATTAAACAATTTTTTGCCCAATGGAATGCAAAAATCGCTAAAAACGACATTTTGACAGATCCAAATCAAAAACAAATTGATTTATGTCGATTTCCTTTCAAAATGAGAAATCAATTTCTTTGTGAAGATTTCGATCTCTCGACAGATTTTACGTTCCTTCACACCAAAAAAAAAAACGATTTTTTTTTGACAGACATCAAATTCTTCGAATCCGTATTTGAAGAGGGATTTACATGTATACGAAATACGCACACCAAAATAAAATTTTTTACAAGAACCATGTTTTTTTGGAAAATTTATCCGTAGTACAGTAGGATTTTATATGAAAAACAAGTACAACATCCGCAGTAGGATCACTGCTGATGCTCGAATAAACGTCAAATCTCTATCCGTCAAATCTCTTTTCCAAAAAAAAAACACGGCTAAGGTATCAAAATCCCTAGTGTGTAAAGGAAATCGACATTATAAATCTTCAAAAAATTGTTGAGTGAAAATGAAATGAGTTACAAGAGTTAAAGCCTAAGAACTTATATCATTTTTCATTGGACGTCCGAAAGCGTCCACAAGTCTCCTCAAACCATTCCAATGGGAAAAAATCCTCTTCTGACGATCTTGAGAAGAGAATTTCGCTTCTCGATTTCAAATCTGAATCCACTCAAGAAGCACTATTTCTTCCACTCAAAGGACATAAATAAAACCTGGCAGCAGCTAGATTTTATTCGTTTGCGACTGCTACAAATAAGTTTGTTGGGAACTAAATAATTTAATCCAAAATATACAAAACTAATAAATATTTTTTTGCAGATTTTCAAAAAACACGACGATTTACTAGACAAAAGACAAAATTTCAAAGTTGATAGGAAGTAATGGGTGATTTTTTTGCTATTTTCTTTTTGGCAATACTGGTTTTGACAGCTCACGCACGTTTCGTGTTTTGTGTCACTGTCAAACATCTTCCGTGTGGTCTATAATTTAGCCATGAATAGTCTTACAAACAAAGAACACTTGCAAACTATTGAATTTTATCATCAAATTGCGTGTGCTGTTAAGAAAGTTCATAGCGCGCTTCTTCCATTTTATGGTCAGTTTATCGACCTACTGAGGCGCTTATGCGGGCTATTGTGACTAAATTTCGCACCAAATTTACATTGTTGGACATTAAGCCACCAAGACGCTTACGTAGAGTGCGAACTGAGGAAAATATCGCAGCTGTATCGGCCAGTGTTAGTGATGACCGTGAATTGAATTATCGATTCGGCGCCGTTCGCAGCAATTTGGCCTCTGTCACAGTGTTGCCGATTCAAATAATAATTTTTCATGATATTTTATCATGAGATTTCTAAAAAATCATGAGATTGCTTGGGATTAGAATAGTCACTTTAACAATGATTCACAAACATTTTTGAAAAAAATACACATATGAGTTTCCATTTCATTTTATTAAACATTTAAATTATTTAATTATGCGAGTATCTTAGAAAAATAAATAATTAAATAAATAAATGACATAACCACCCCTATTATGGTTGTCAATTATGAATTGATATTTGATAAAAATTGAAATTAAGTACTTTTAAACTCAATTTTATTTAAGAAACTATCAGTTATCTGACAATATTAGTCAATTTTCTTTCTGTTCACAACGGTAAGCATAGTTATCAATGACTAAAACTTTTTTTAATCGGGTTATAAAATAACGAAGTTCAATTTTATCAATTATCAATTGATTATTGGTTATAAATTTTACAGAAGTACTTATCGAGCAATGGCTTTGTAACTTTGAAATCAAAACAGCTTTGATTTTTCGCGAGGTCATTGGAATGAATTAGTCCAATAATTGAATCTACTTCAAGTCGGTTTCTTGTTTTTGTTTTTAGTAAAGTTACTTTTGAAAATATTCTTTCCGTGTTGGCTGACGAATGTGGCAGTGAAAGTATTTCAAAAACAAATTTATTTAAGAGGGGATATGCCAAGCTATCATCGGCCACTTTAATTTGACCAACATATTTCCAAAATTCTTCAATGTCGTTTACTTTGTCATTCGCTTTAATATTTGAATTGACAAGCATTCTCCACTCATTATCTATCTCCTGATAACAACTTTCAGCCACTAAATTTGGAAAATGTTTTATAAGTGGGAAAATCGACGAAACATTTCTGTTTAAAACATTCGTTGGGGACAAAATTTCTATATCATTGAAGACACTGTTGTTAAAGTTAAATCTTGAATATATTTGCTTAGTACCTTCAACTAAGAATGTTAAACAGCGGCATTGAAAGCTTTGGACAATTTGTTTGTCAACGGAAACTTTTTGCAAAAATAGGGCTATTTTCACACCGTAATACATTTCACCGTACGAAAGCTGATTTCTTGGGTTGACATAATCAATATTTTTAATATTTGTGCTGTCAATATAACTTTTTTTTACATAGCAACTTAACAGTGACCTTAAGGCTGTCGTCACTTCACTATACATATCTTGAATTTTAGGTTTTTCTGATTGCATACATATGTTTAATTTTGTAAAGAACGGTAGCACAAAACTCAGAAAACATAAATACATATAATGAACAGGGTCATTAAGCATATTCAAAATAGTTTTGCTTGACAGTAAGTTGTCAGTTTTTGTAGCTTCTGTAAAGTATGCCTTCAAAGCATCGTATTGCACGAGAATGCAATTTACAACTTCTAATCTCGAAAGCCAGCGCGTCTGTGAATAATGCAAAATTTTGTTTGGTTTTATCTCCAAAATAGTTTGAAAGGTTTTAAATGCGGCAATTCTCTTAGGACTATTTTGAATATAATTATAAACATCTCGACATAAATCTTCAATACTTGCGGGCAAATTGGAACATGCATATGAAGCACAGAGATGAAAGGAGTGACAAATACACTTCATTATAAATAAGTTTGGGATTTCAGCTTGTAAATAAGTGCGAACTGATGAGTTCACTCCCATCATCACTGCAGCTCCATCAGCACCAAAACCTATTAAATTGTTTTTATAATCAATATCGTTTTCATTAAAACTAGTTACTAAAATATCATAAATTGTTTTAGCATCTGCTTTATCCAGTGTAAACAAATTATAAAAAAAATCGTGAATCTTAAAATCGTTAGATATTCTTACAACTACACATAAATATTTTGTACAACTTATGTCTGTAGACTCGTCAATAATAATAGAAAACTTATTTGTTCTCATTAATGAGCAAAGGTTTTCAAAATTTTGTGCCCCGGTTACGTGCTTTATAATAGCAGTGGCTTTAGTGCGGCTGCAGTGAATACTTTTTGCGACTTCAGAGTCACTGCAAATATATTTTATGAGACATGGCAAATGTTCCATTAGGTTGAATGCTAGATTATGTTCAGCGAGAAAGACACAAAGTCTTATCTCAGCTTCAGCAACCTTCCTTCTCAAAGATATTTTGAATTTGTCATTGTCCAAGTTGCTTCCATTCGTGACGATTATTCTTGAATTTCGAATATGTTTTCTTGATTCTGAGTGACGTTTAAGGCTTTTTACACCCATACTTATCTTTAAGTCCGCGTGGCAAATTTTGCAGAATGTGAATCCTTTTCCTACATAATAAAAGAAAATTTTCATGGCAGTGTACACATTTGAATTTGGTTTAATAGATTTATACTAGAGATCGAAAATAACTATTGACTTTTGGTCTTTAAATTACTTGTTTATTGATTTTTTTATTTGATTTCGTTTAGTTCATTATGAGATTATTTTTAGAAAATTTTTGTAATTTTTTACTTTGTTTGTAATTAAAATTGTAAATTCTGACCCATTAAATCAGAAAGATGTCTTTGAATAAAAAAGATCCTACAAAAATTAAATCTAACAACCATACCCATACAAGAACTCTTGCAAGCAAATTCTCAAATTCAGGGTTGCAAAAGCTTAAGTCACTTGTTAGCTTGTTAGTTTTCTGTAAATCGTTTTTCTTGTGTAGCAAACCTGTATCAATAACTAACCGATCGCCTTTTATAAAGCAGAACAATTTTTAATTTCGGGTCAAAAATTAATTTTTAGTATGCAAACACTCGTATCATTTGAATGCTTTGAAAACTAAAGTGGTTTTCCAACAAATTGGCTAGGCCACGAGACAAAATATTCCGTACGGTGCATCCCTGGCTTAGATCATGTCTTTCAACTCTCATCACACAAAATATTAAATACAGGGAAACTCATTTTTCAAAAGAATATGTTTTGTTTCGATAAATTCGCTCAAGTAAGCAAAAAACATCCCGCTGTCAAATTCATATACCTACAATTTGAATAAATTAATTGAATGCACAAACTATTTCATTTGATAAATTATTTTCCAAGTATTTCATAAATTTTACTTTAAAAAAAGTTAGGCTTTTCAACAATTTATTAATTTATATCTAATGATTATCGCATATTCTTCATATTTCTTTTGACACCTCATTAACCAAAATTTGTTCATTGTGAGAGTCGCAAAAAGGAGACGTACTTACGAAATATTAATCCATATACATAATTCAAAATTTAATCCAACAACTACTGCTAAGTAAAGATTGAATTATACATTCATAAGTGCTTATGACAATACTGTCCCGATGCATACTACTTATAACGATTAGATACATATTTTCTTGAGTGAGAAAAAAAACTCAACAATTACATAATTTTCAAAAAATAAATCTCAGTAATTTGTGTAGATATAAAAAAGTTTGTTTATAAAATACATGCTACTACTATTTGCCAACATTTTTGATTTTCAATCTCTGACAAATACATTTTTTGTTCAAATTAAATAGACTAAGAGCCCACAGCAATATTGGGGTGTTGAACAAAAAATAATTAGCATAAATAGATAGTTACTTACAAATGTGAACGTCTTGCATGCTCTAGCAATAGTGCATAATTGTGCATCAAGTATGCAGTTCTTTCCAAAGTCTAAATAATTGTTTGCCATAACTTCAAAATGTAGAGCTTAGTTCCTTGATTGCAAATATAAAGGTCCAAGACGTTTTGAATTCATCCTTCTGCCTTCAAGACGCGATAAGAATAAGGTACGTCTTCCACGAAGAAGGACTCCTGGAAAACCTCTTGGACTTCGATATTTGCAAACAGGGCACTAAGCTCTACATTTTGAAGTTATGTCATAGTTGTTATCACAATAATTAAGACTTTGTAAAAAAAAATTATATTTGATGCACTTATATGCACTATCATGCTAGACGTTCACATTTGTAAATGAGTACTAAAGCCTATCTAATTATGCTTTTCAATCACACCCAAAAATTGCTGTGGACCGTCGCTCTAAAAAGAAATTGTTGAAATATGTTTATAAAGGAGAATAGGCAAAAATATTTGGGACCTGGCTGTTTCATTAAGAATTACATTGTGGTTGTTAGCTCGGAATATGAATATGTGTTGTTTAAAAGACCCAACAACCAACATAAGTAGATACTACAAAACGGATATGACGTAGATACATATGACGACGTCCTGTTAAACAAGTACAAATAAAAATTAATAATCTTAAAAAAAAGTTAATACGATAAATGAAAACGAATTATAGCAAACCAACTATTTTTGTCTATTTTTATAAAACTTCCTTTATTTTGGGGTCTACTAAGTTCATCAAAAGTGGACAATACTTTAATTTAAGTGGAATTCTATTGCAATTAATGTTTTCTCGAATTGTTATCTTCGTTGCCATACATATATGTACATACTACCTAAACCCCATGGCTTACAGAATTGTGCCCATAGAAAAACTGATGTACTAGGGAAATTCTTTTAGACTATATAGTACATACATAATTATATAAAATACCCATTCTCCTTTATTATAAAAATTACACTAGAACTAACCTTTTTCACTCGGTCGAATCCACTTTTTGCAAAAAGGAAGAGCTTCCCACTTTTTATTATATATTTGGTCATACCTCAACCTTCCTTTTTTCCTGGACGTTGATTCGCATTCCTCATCTATTTCGATTTCAACAGTCTCTGGAATTGGAGATGCTGGCGTTTGCTCCAAAGCAGCAGTCTCAGCAGCGCTTGTTCCAACACCAGCGCCAGCACTTGATGTTGAAACTATTGAAATGTGTTGTTGGACACTAGAATCACTATGATTGTTCCCAGATTTTGAGCTTCCACTGACAATTTTGTGTTTTATTATAAATTTATCCATTGCCGACAAAATTATAATTATATATTATCGTATTAGGATTTTAAAAGAATAAAATTTAAAAATGAATCTCGAAATTGAAAGACTAGACACAAAAATAACTGTTTAAATGTTTACCGTTGTTTTTTTGGTTTATTTGTATGTATGTATGTATTTTTTTCGTTCTCTTTTGTTTGTCATTTGAATGACATGTAGGTTGAATAGGTTTTTTTAAATTATAATAAAGAAGTTACATGAGCTGATTATAATGAACTAAGGCGTTGCACCCACTGGACAACATAGTTGCCAGCAACTTTAAGTTGCTGAAAAATGCCACAGTTGCTTCAAGCGAGTAACTAAGTTGTTTTTTTTAAAGAAAAACTAAAAAATCATGAGATTTTCAGTGAATTCATTATTTCATGAGAAGGGATGAAAAATCATGAGAATAATGATAAATCATGAGATTCGGCAACACTGCTCTGTCACTCCACTACGTGGAATATTTTGCAGAAGGATTTAGGTGTGAAGCCTTTCAAAATACAGCTGGTACAAGAATTGAAGCCAAATGACCTACCACAATGCAGAATTTTTGGTGAATGGGGTCTTGAAAAGTTGGCCGAAGATCCACTTTTTTATCGAAAAATTGTGTTCAGCGACGAAGCTCATTTCTGGTTGAATGGATGCGTGAACAAGCAAAACTGCGGTATTTGGAGTGAAGAGCAGCCAGAGGCATTGCAAGAGCTTGCAATGCATCCAGAAAAAGTCACGGTTTGGTGCGGATTATAGGCTGGCGGAATCATTGTGCCGTATTTCTTCAAAGATGATGCGAATCGCAACGTTACTGTGAATGGTGAGCGCTACCGTGTGATGATAACAAACTTTTTTTTTGCTCAAAATGGAAGAGCTTGACTTGCATGACATGTGATTTCAAAAAGCCGGTGCCACATGCTAGAGCTGTGTCAATCAAGATCGATTCGATTTTTTTGATCCGATCATCGAAAAGTATTGATGATCGAAATTGATCTCAATCTCAATCATTTAGATGATTCTCGATTCTGGATTCTGGATTCTCGATTTTCTATTTCAATCTCAATCATTTCAATGAGTCTCGATTTTCGATATCAATCAACTCGATTAACCATGATTTACTCGATTCCATTTGTTCTGATTCAATCAATTTGGATTTATGAATGCCATACGGACGGTGGACTGGAATTTCTGGGTTGAACTCAGCATTGAAGAACATGATTGATCGAGTTGGTTGTTGATGTTGTAGGCCGAAAAAACAATTGTTGGGTTGAACTGATGGTTATGACGTACAAAGTATATTTCGTAAAAATGTCAGCCGAAAGCCCTAAAATTGCTCTTTTACGGAGCAACATATAAAATCTCTTTTTCTTGAATTTTTTGACACTTTTTAATCCAAGTGCAAAGTAGCCATCATTCGATGTTATTTGGCAATATTTATGGCTTACACAAATAGAGTATTTTGTGAGAACTATATCAAAGCCACAAGTCAATCTTATAATCGAAATCGAAATTAAAATCGAATAGGAACAGAATTGAATGATTTCAGTGAAATGAAAATGATCGAATGATCGATCGATTGAAATGATCGGATCATTTTCGTAATCGATTGTTGAACGATTCGATCATTTGAAATGAACGATTTACACAGCTCTACCACATGCCACACAGCACGCGTAACAATGGACCAATTGAGAGGAGAGTTAGGTGAACAGTTTATTTCACGTTTAGGGCCCTAGACAATTTCTTGTGGGGCTATGTTAAGGCTCATGTTAGCATGGAAGCTAACATTAAAGCATTTATTCGTGAGATGCCGGCCGAAATATTAGAAAGACTTAGAAATTGGACTAAACGGATGGACCATTTGAGGCGCAGCCGCGGCCAACATTTGCATGAAATAATCTTCAAACAATAAATTATATCGACCGTACTATCGATTCAAATAAAGATTTCATGCATTTTTCTGATTTTTTTTTTTAATTTCCGATAGCTCTTAAAAAATCACTCGTTAGTTAGCACCGTGCCATTAGATCTCAGAATGAGTGGATCCTTGGGTAAAACCAATGGAAAACCTCATTAGCTGAAGACAAGTTAAAAAAAAGTTCAAATTAGTAACTGCCTTCGATTATCGCGGCCGAAGTCACAATGACTCTCACCTAAGACGTTTGGATTCGATGAAAAATTGAAGGATCTCTCCATTCATGCCGACTAACAACATACCTACAGAAATGGTTAAAATTGTAAGTCACAAGGATCCGATTCAGTCCAAGCTTTCAGGCAATTATTTAATTTATTTTTAATGTTGAAAAAGGTTTCAAATATGTCTGAATTTAGAATTGAATGAGTATTAATTAGCTAAACTACAAATAGGTGATCGAAGACAAATTGCGTTCTAAGAAAAAAAGATTCAAAAAGTTAACTGTTCAAAGAAAGCTTTAAGAAAAAAAAAAACTCAAATCCTCCTCGAACAACACGATCAAATTTTTAAAAATGAGTTGAATTGAATTGAGGTTTAACTGTGATATTAACGCTTTGAAGTAGGAATGAATGAGTATGAATGAAAATGAGTTGAGTTGTGAGTTAGTACTTTGAAGAATTACAATAATTGTATGTTGCTAAAATGTCGGATCATTACTTTGGAATATTTTAGAATAATATGGTTTGGTAAAGTAGTTTTTCTCAAACTGACACTGCGCGAATAAAGTGTGAACATTTCAACGGCTTTTTGGTTATTATGAAAAGCAATGAAGCTCATGAATTTCAGAAATACCTTAAGCCTGATAAAGCGATAGTCAAAGAATGCTTAGTTAAATGTTAATAAAAATAAATAATTAGTACCAGTGACTGCAGGGGGCTCTGTGATGCCCTCACCTTGATCGCAATATCTGCCTTTAGTGCCCTGTTTGCACTTGCAGACGTAACCCTCTTTTGAACTGCTATTCTCGATACATCTACCACCTCTTCTGCACTTGTGATTTTCACATGGATCAACCTTGAAATAAAAGAAAAAAAACAAAACAATTTTAACTCAAAACATAAAACAAAAAAAAGACAAATATACCTCTTTGTATGTATGGGGTGTTTCATGCATAAAATATGACTCCTCATCATCGTCCTCTAAATTGTCACCCTCAAGTAAACCACATCCAGGTGTGATTTTTTGCTGCCTAGCTGCATTTCCGAAATCAACTAACTTATGATTTATCCAAACCTCCTTCATGCAACCTTTAAAGCTGGTCAAATTCCTCAGGTGCCAGTTTTTATAAGCCTGTTGGCCTGGTTCCGCCGGAAGGCCACCCAAAAACAATGGCGTCGATAGTTTCAAATAGTCCTTTGAACCCTCATTGATAATTGAACGTGCCAACCCTCGATCCACACGCAAAGTAAAATTTTTCTTGATGGCCAACAGCTCAACCATATGATACTTCCCATCAGCGACCATCTCGAAACTATACATCGTAGATACTGGGTAATTACCCACATCGTAGCTAACCCGTATACGCCCATTGAACAATTCCACGGCCAAATGCTCACTCTCGCCATCATACATCAGAATTCCATTTTGTTGTGTACTGCTAAACACTATGGTAACATTGGCTTCGGGCTTCGTACGCAACGGTTCCATTTCGGCAAACGAATTGTTATGAACGAAACTGATGCTGGTCAGATACTCGCACCACTTGCCCGAATAACCAGGATGACATTTGCAGAGGTAATCCGAACCGGAGGGATTCGGCTGGAAGCATACACCGTGCTTGCACTCGTGATTTTGGCATGGTGATGTTTGGGGATACATCATAGCGACCATTGGGGTGCCTTCGCAATATTTACCCGTGTACTCCTCGGGGCACTTGCATACATAATCATTTATGCCGTCTACACAAGTGCCACCATTTTGGCAAATGTGATTTTGGCAATCGTCGATGTTATCTGTGCAATTGACACCATGGAAGCCCGGCATACACTCGCACGTGTAGTGAGTGAAATGGTCCACGCATTTGGCTTCGTTTGCACAAGGATTGAATTCCGGTGAACAAAAGTTAATTTTCGAATCACAATATTCGCCTGGAGTGAGAAAGATAAAATGGAGAAACAAAAAGAGATGGTTATAGGATTGTGTAATATTTATATATTTTTTTTTTTGTAAAAATGTGTCCCTAGAGAATAAATGAAATGAATATAATCTGTACGATGAACATTTTGAATGAAGAAAAAAAAATAAAGACTGAAGAGCCATTTCGACAAATTCGACATACTTACTACTAAATTTATTATTGAGTCAATTGGTGTATAGTTCGAACTGACCTAATATCCATATCGTGCTAAATTATCTCGATGATTTTGATAGATGATGTCAAAGTTAATCTTCTAGTGCGGTGGAAACACCACTTAAATCTTTTGGTGAAAACTTAGTATTAAACACGAAAGAAGTTTATAAAGTTGGAGGTACAGTCAAAAGAGAATTTAGTTTATAGTTTTGAAATCATTTTGTAAGAGTTTTTTTTAGAATAAAAGAGTCAAGCAAATTTGAGAAAATCACTCAAGTCCTCATTGAGTTATGACCAGTTTATTCCACAAGAAGCAGTTTAAAAGCGGTATCCGCACACACTATAAAGAGTAGGCCATCTGCAAATAATATATCCACACCAAATGACAGGAATTTGACAAACAACGATATTGACCAATACTTAGAACAAATTTACGAAACAATCCTACGAACTATGAACAAAATTATACCAAAATACAGAGAACGTAACGCAACCGACATGTACCGTAACGCGGCGATTGATGCACTACACAGACAAAAAAGTAGACTACTGACAAGACTAAAACGCTTTTACCGACGGTTTACTGACTCATGCGATTTGGAGATTAGGACACTGAAGTCGTCAATTAAGAACATCAACCAACTGATCAAAGAAAATTATAGGTTGTCTATTAATTTGTACTGGAACAAAAAAACCGAGCCGAGTATGTTTCCACAAATTAACAAGAAAATTAAACGGGATAATCAAAACGAACTTCCGTGTCTCAAGCTCTAGAAACGTACATCTGACAGCAGGTATAGATCCAGAGGAAGCCGTCTTGGACGATGACCTTTTTATTGTCGAGGATCCGCTGGAGAAAGTAGAGGCTGTGGGGGCTGTTTTTCAGCAAGTGTACAAGGTGAATGCCAGCATTCACCCCAACCACGACCTGGAAAACAGAGCATTGCTCCATCACTTCTACCTTCGTAACGAAATGACGCAATGGCGATCAGAGAACCTAGGTTTCACCTGGTTCAGTTAAGAACACTTTGCGAATGCCGTCATCGCCAAGCAAAATGGGAACAGTTCCCTGTTAGTTACGAAGACGAAGCTCCAGCTCATCTTCGATTCGTTAAAGAGAAAAAAGTCAGCAGGAGTCGATGGTGTATCCAATATTGTACTACGACATCTACGTCAGGAAGCAGTTGACATTTATGCCACATTGTTTAAAAACGCACTGAATAATGCATATTATCCCGGGCGGTGGAAGACAGCTGTGGTTCATCATCATCATCGGCTCTACAACCGGGTTCCGGTCCTGGCCTCTTTCAACAAGTCTCTCCACCTATCCCGGTCTCGACGGTCTCCCGGCCGACGCCATCCAGTTGCGCACCCCAAGGCTTCGGGCGTCCTGGTCTACGCCATCTCTCCAGCGCAAGCATGGTCTACCACGCTGTCGTCTACCATAGAATGTACCACAAAGAACTTTCCGAGCAGGTTCCTCTTCGAGCTAGGTGCCCTGCCCACCTGAGTCTTCCGAGCTTAATTTTTGTCACGATATTTGCTTCTAGGTAGATTGCGTACAGTTCATGATTGTACCGTCTCCGGAATCGTCTTTCCTCACATATGGGGCCAACAATTCTCCTTAAGACTTTTCTCTCGAACGCAGCTAAGAGGTCGGAGTGCCTTTTGCTAAGCACCCAAGTCTCGGATCTACATATATGTGAGTATTGGCAGATTTCTGGATTTGAAGAGCTTTGACAGACTATAGTAGGCTCTGTTGGATTTGAGAAGCCACCCGCGTATTTCTTCTTCTATATTGTTATCGGCTGCTACTATTGACCCAAGGTATTTAAAGGATTGCACCACTTCAAATTCGTGCTCCGCTACCTTAATTGTTTGATCAACTGTTCCTCTCGCATTCGACGCCACCATGTACTTTGTTTTACCTTCACTTATGTGCAGCCCCAGATTTTGTGCCGCCTGCTCGATCTGGATGAAGGAATCGTGTACAGCTTGTTCGGTTCTTCCGATGATGTCGATGTCGTCTGCGTAGGCCAGTAACTGGCTGGACCTGTTGACGATGGTCCCTCTTGTTGCCGTGCCAGAGTCACAGATTGCTTTCTCCAACGCCAGGTTGAAGAGGAGGCAGGCCAAACCGTCTCCTTGTCGGAGTCCATTAAAGATGTTGATTGGTCTGGATGGCAAACCGGCTATTTTTACTTGGCTTGTTACGTTGGCCATGTTCAACCTACATAGTCGTGTCAATTTATTTGGGATGCCAAATTCTCTCATGGCTTTGTAAAGTTCTACCCTGGCTATGCTATCATAGGCGGCCTTAAAGTCTATAAGCTGCGGTTCAGCCTCTTCCAAAAAAGGGAAAGGACAACTCCAATCCGGTGAATCTCCGGTCGATAAGTCTTCTACCGAGTATCAGCAAGGTTTTCGAGAAAGTCATTAATAGATCTCCGTCCAAGTGGGCGGAGGATAATAATATCATACCGGATAATCTCAGTTCGGTTTCAAGGCGGGACATGACACCATTCATGCCGCGTCTAAAATCGTTTCTGATATCCAATGGAACAAAACTAAAAGGCAGTGTACTGGTGCTTGTCTGGTTGATTTGGAGAATGCTTTCGGCACCGTATGGTTAGAGGGTATCTATCTAAAACTGACTAGACTCGGCATAAGTAAACCACTATTATATATGTATACTTTATGACATGCTCAATGGCAGAAAGTTTGTTGTCAAAAGTGGCAATGTAACTTCTACCGCAATCTTCGATATTAAGAATGGTCTTCAGCAGGGAGCGGTTTCTATTCAGCATTTACACCAGCGATCTGATAGGTAGTCTAACTCAGGCAATTGCGCATGCCGATGATCTAATAGCGTAACTTCGACAAGATTCAGCTATTGTTGTGATGACTGGAAGTTGAAAATTAACTTTCAGAAATCAGAAACTATTTTGTTTAGCACCCCGTTGGCTAGAGCCCCCGGGGATACTAGAAAGAACTGGCGCAAGCTGGTGACCGTTGGGCCACATAGACAGTCATTGGCGAGTAAAAGTGTAGTAAAGTACCTTGGCATCTGGTTTGATCAGTATTTGTATTTCGACAGACATATAAATGCTGCACTGAACAGGGCTAAACGGTTGACAAACGGTTGTTTTACAGCAGCCGGCTTTACAGCAGAGTGAAGGTGATTTGCTACGTGGCCCTCATCCGGCCGATGATTGCTTATGGGTGTCCGGTGTGGTTCAACGTTGCCCCATCTCAAATGGAAAACATTCGGGTGTTTGAGAAGCAGTGTCTTAGACGTTGCCTTGGACTACACAGAATAGTAGAGTCAGAGTACAACGAGTTTCTATATAACGGGGCCAACATTAACAGAATAGATAATTTTTTGATAAAGCTGATTCGGGGTTACATTGCAAGAGCGATGTCCTCGACCAACAACCTAATTTTTGGGGCTTATACCCAAACGATGATTACTATGAAAGTGTACGTCTTAGCGGTTCATCCCGCCCGATGCATTTCCCTACTTAGACAGCAGAGGGCTGGTCCAAGATAGAATGGCGATTCCGCTAATCTACCACGTCAGCCGTGGAGCAGACCGCCTTCGGACTATGTCCGATCGGGACAGGGTGAGACAGGGGAACCAGTTCTGGTGGTTGTCGGATGATACAGAAAGTTGACGAGGACTTATATTATATGTCTTGGCCGACTTACATAGATTTAAGTGTAGTTCGTTAGGTAGGGACAGGACAGTCAGTGTGGCACCAAAAAAAAAGTACACTTTTCAATGTACATAAAAAAATAACTGCTGCTGTGGCTGTTCTAGTTTTTAAGTAGTTTTAGCTTATTTTAAGTAGTTTTAATTAGTTTTACTTTAGTTTGTAAGTTTTATATAAAAATTAAAAAAAAAAGAGTTTTTTTAAACTTTCTGGAGAAAACAAAAAAAGATAAATATAGTTTGAATTAAAAACCAAAAGGTATTAGATTTAAGATATAGTTTAGCTTAGAGTGCCCGCATAGGGCCAGTAAGTTAGTTTTAAGTTATTGGACAATTAGGCTAGTTTTTATGAATTTTTGTCTAGCGTTAAGATAGTTTTAGGATGAATAAAAATAAAAGTGAATTTACAAAAAAAAAAAAAAAAAAAGTAGGCCACCTGGTGGTTTCTTTATAAATCATAGGTTATTTTGACACTGACAGCTGTTTCCCGCTCGAAATCTTCACCGAAAGTCAGTATCATACCTCCGCGGAACGAAATAAGTTGTTTTACCATTGGACAACGTTGAGAAATATTGAAAACTTATTCTTTATTTGGGTTTTTTAAAAAGAAATTTTGGTCGAAATGAAGCACCTACCTCGCCTGTTGTACGCAAGTGCAATTTTTTTCGTGGGTAGGTGAAGAATCTTCATAGGCACTATGATCCCGGTACTCATAGTAGTTTGAGATTCTTATTCACTAAAAAACACCTCCCTCTTGTTCGTGCGACTACAGCTAAGTTACTTTATCAAGTAGTTTTGTTTTGATAATATAATCCCGTTTGGCAGGTAGCTACCCTCTGAGAGGACCTGCGAATACCGCATTTGAAAGCGGGTACTCCTTATGGCGATAGGTCGAACGGTCTAGTTCTTTGAAATCGGCGCATAAGGTTTGTCTCATCAATTGTTTGTAGCATAATTCTATTACTATGCTCGTTCAAGTGTGTTCGTAGCTTCCCAGCGAAAACTGCTATTTCATCTTCAACAGTTGGTAATCGTAAGTCTCTGTGGGTAAATCACTGTTTCTAATGTACCACGGAGCATTAACGATTTCTCTGAGAACTTTGTTTTGATAAGATTGTAATATTCGTCTATTACTTTGTTTGGTACAACCCCAAAGTTGTATACCGTACGTCCATACTGGTTTTATCAGCTGCTTATAGATACGCAATTTATTGTAGATGCTGAGTTTGCAGAATCTTCCAATAAGCCAATTCATTTCACGTAATTTATTTTCAGGTTGATCTCGTTTCTTTTTAACGTGAGTTTTCCATTTAAGCTTAGCGTCTAGTGTCATTCATAGGTACTTTGCTTCATATTATAGTATTTGCACCGAATCGATGTAAGTGGGCAGATTGATCATTTTTTTGTGAATAAAATTAACATGTGTTGATTTGGACTCATTAAGAACAATTCGCCATTTCTGAGTCCTTGGCGAAATTTTATCTAGAGCTCGTTGGAGCTTCTCGGTTGCAGATTCAACTGAATCGAATATTGCAAGTATAGCCGTATCGTCTGCAAAAGTACCTATTATGGTATCTTCTTCTTGAGGAATATCGCTAGTGTATAGTACGAACAGAATCGGACCGAGAACACTTTCCTGGGGAATACCAGCATTGATTTCCCTAAAATCCAAATATTTCCCCCCTTGCTGAACTCGAAATAGCTTATTTTCGAGGAAGGACTCTAGGATGTAATATATTTAATCCGGAAAGACCTGTCGCAGTTCAAACTTAAGGCCCTCGTGCCAGATCTTGTCGAAGGCTTGAGAGACGTCTAGAAATGCGGTTGAACATAATTTGTTCCCTCTATTAATTTCTCAATTTCATTGGTTATTCTGTACACCTGATCAATATTGTTGAGTGGCGTTTCCGGAAACCAAATTGATGGTCAGGAATAAGCCGCTTTTCTTCGATAATAGGAAACAGTCCCTTTAGTAAGATTTTCTCAAATACCTTGAAGATCAGTGGCCAGAGGGAAATCGGTCTATGATATTTCTTTTAGTTCAAAGACTTTCCCGCTTTTAGAACCATTAAAACTTCTTACACTTTCCATTGGCGTGGAACGTATGAAAGCCTTAACGCCGCATTCATAAGGTGCTGAAGTTTAATTGCTGCTTTTCTGGGTAGCTCTTTAAGCACGTGATCATTTATTAGGTCGTACCCAGCAGCTTTATTATTTTCAAAATTTTTAATAGCTTGATAAAGTTTTGATAATGTGATATTCCGAATGAGAAAGTTTTCAGATGACCATTGGATATCACCATGTTCATTTATCAACGCCTGACCGTCAAAAGGTTTAAAAAAAGCGAATAAATCGGCTTTTTCTCTATCGGACTTAGCCCATCCACCATTATTTTGTCTGATTGGTGCTGAATGTATTTGCGGCGTTTTAACATCTTTGATAGCTTTCCACAATGAATAGTTCGTATTTTTTTTATCTGCAGTCAGACCTTCAAAAATGGATAGGATGAATCGTAGATAGCATATTTGAGTTCATTCGAGAGGCGGTTTAAGATGGATTTATCCTGAGGTGCTCGGGATTGATGCCATCTTTTCCGAACAATTTTTTTTCCCGAAGCAGATCTTTTATTTCAGGTGGAATTGTGCAGGTGGGAGTGTTTAGAGTCGGTAGTAGTTTAAGGCATGTCCGGGGCTCTGAGAGATTTGACCAATGGGCGTGTGTTGCTACTAAACCATACATGGTCCGTGGTCTTGACTTTCGACGAGCTCGTCCACTTCGGTGAGCCGGTATTGCTACTATTGACAAATCTATTACACTCCAGATTCCTATCGACCTCCTCGTGGTACCTGTGGATAGGTTTTGTAAGTAACTGAACTAACTAGATCGGAACAGTTTGGACGGTATCCTTAAAGTAGGAATCCGCTAAGGAGTATGTAACAACTCACCAGATGTGGGCACACTCTTAGTTGTGGGTTTCTACTTCGACTAATAGCTGGGTGTGTGTATCTGGGGTTGACAGGCTCTGAGTTTTGCAGGAACTCATCTGTAAGTGACCTCATGGTTCCGAAGCTCGACAGGAAGCTACATTCTGGCACCACGGGAGACAGTGCCCAGGAGTTAGAGATGGGTTTCGTAGTGCAACCTCTCTTTCCCAGACTATCTTTGAGGTAGGCCCCCTAGTGGGAGTATCGTGGTGGCTTGGTTTATTCCGAATGCGGAAACATATGGTTTTCAAGCTTGCTTGAATTCAAGAGGTGCTAGACAGACCTCGCCTTTAAGCAAGAGGTGTGCACATGCTGCAACATGTCACAGCTTTGCTACTGAATCGGCTTCGGCTTCGGCTGATTCGGGGTTAATGGTCAGGACCCAATCTGACTTCGATGAAGGTAGGCCTTCCGTGGAATTAAGTCTTAACAGACAGATGTTCACGTAAAACCAAACATAGGTTCTGTCCAGAAGTCAATGCATCATTTGATAGTGACAGTTTGGTGCGGATAGTGGAGTGGTGGCATCATTGTACCATTTTTCTTCGAAAATGAGTCTGGGGACAACGTTTCCGTCAACGGTGATCGTTACAGAGCCATGTTAACCGACTTTTTTTTTTACTGAAATTGAAGACATGGACTTGGATGACCTCTGGTTCATGCAAGATGGGGCGCCATGCCACAATCAATCTTTTGCGCCATGTTGGCGATACAAATTGGCCGCCTGGAAGATGCGTGAATGACGGATATTATGTCAACAATCCGATCCAATATCATCCAAGCAAGTCGTGAGCTAAAGCTCGAATCCATCAACAAGGTATTGGAAAATTGGAGTGACAGAATGCGCTAGTGCGAAGCCAGCCATTGGAACGACGTTCTGTTCCATAACAAATGGGAATGTTTTCTCTTACCAATAAAGCCATAATACATGGACAAAATTTAACGGAAACGCCAACGCAAGGCCTACGCTAAGATTTGACCGAATTTTGTTACGTAAAAAGCAGTACTTGCCCCTAACCGAACAGAAGATGTTGGAAACGAAAATTGAAAAAGATGAAAACAAAACACAACCACATTAACCGCACGTACAAAAGCAACTTCCTCAAGAATTACCCATCCCTGGAGAATAATGTCCTCTTCAAACCAAGCCTCGCGAGCGGATCTGATATTTTCCATTCCGTTGAGGGTGAATTTAATATACCACTGATTATATTCTTATCCATCGTTTATACCCTCAACACTTTTAAAACATTTCCAAAATGGCATAAAGTCAATTTCAAAAAACTACTCCGAAGGCTTCCTTAACGATACCCTGCTACTGACATCGCATTAACTTTTTGTAGCGCTTCTCTGCAAAGGTTCCAAGTTGTTGTTAAAATACAACTTTTTTTTTGTTCAGCAACTACATTACAATAGTGATGCCATAAACTCCTTTGGGCCAACCAATACCCATAGAAAGCATCAAAACGGAAAATTAAACCAGCAAACGATTTCCCTCCAATGCATTCGATTAATATCTATATATCGCGACCCGTCTTCGTTGGTGGGGCGGGGGCGGAGGCGAGACCGAGCATTTTACCCGACTGAATAGTTTACACTTTTACATGATAAACTCTGGCACAATATAACTGCCACTACACGACAACTTCTTCTTCCATCAGCACGCGGATAAAAATTTCTAGCCCCCGGTGTTACTCTGCACTTTTTCATTCAGAAAAAAATTAAAGCAATTCAAAGGACCAAGTATGTACCCACAGAAGAAGAGTGAAGACCTGAAAAAAAGAAGTTCCCAAGACCTACTACAAAAAAGACTTTTATGCGGGCTGCGCTCGGTATGAAAATATTCTCAAAATGCAGACCCTCCCTCTCCAGGAACCATCATCCCCTAACTGCTTCATAGAAGATCCTTTTCATCCTCTTATACTCGTACTTTGAACGGAACAGGAGAAGAATCTTGTTAAAAGTTCTCGGCAAGTTTTTTTTTATGAAGTGCATTTCTATTTCGGCAAAGTGTTGTGGCAGAATGATATCAGCAGCTATCTGTGTTTTTGGCCTCCAGGAAGGTGTTTGTGCAAGGATTATGAGAATTTAATTTAAAGTTTTGGAAATAATAATTAATAGCATACATGAAACCAGAGACATATCTCAGAGTCTCTTCGAAGATTCTTGAGGTATGGCAAGTAACTGCCATTTTCCGGTCGCTTTAGACTTCTTTAAGCTTTGACAGTTTTGTTAATTGACGCAAAAGTGGTACCCATCTAACTGAGGCACCGTAATAGCACCACTCAATGAATACTACCTCTGTACAAAGTCTCCTTCTTGTACTCGTTTACTTGGTAAAAACTTGTTTTAATTAAAAATCAATTCAAAAAGGGCGACCAACCGTCCCCGACTGGCGACGAAAGTGAGGATGGGGACCATCAAGGCGGGCGATGTCGGACCGGGTGGTTGGGTGGACAATTTCGAATTCTGTGCGACGGAGTAGCAATAAGCTAATTGATGTGGGAATGCAGTGTTTTTTCTTCCCCTAATGGTGTGCTTTTGACAAGCGATAGGACAAGCACTAAGCTCATGTTTAATTAAAAAAGTTTTAATTTTGTTTTAAAGTGAGTGCTCACTTCATTGGTTTCGATATCAAATCGATATGCAGTGCTGTGCGACACGAAATTTTCTTATCAGCAGTTCCTATTTTTTTAATTACCTATTTTCAAAACTGCCTAAGGTAGAAGAATAAAGATTTTTTAGTTGCTAAATCAATTGAATTGGAAATGTGTGAGATTGAGGAAGAGAAGGGGAAATATTTAAGTCATTAACAGTTTGTTTGTTGTTCAAACAAATGATATGTGTGTTTGATTTATTTCCCAGAAATTTGAAATCGAAAATAAATTATTTACGGTTCCAGAACAATTCAAATAAAAAATAACTTTTTTTTTAATTTCGAGCTTCCGAAAATTGTAAAATGGGACCATAAAATGAACCCACCCACCATACAAATGTAAAAAAATGGTTTCCGAAAATTGAATATTGCTAGAGTTTTGATCAAATATTTTGTGGTTCGCCTATTTTTAACGATTTCTAATAAAATAAAATGCACCACTGAGTCGCACGAACTTGCTCCTATGTAATGGTCTAGGAATTTTAAAAACGAATGTTATTATAGAGAAAACTGTTCATAAGGATAAAATTAATTTTTTTAAATTATTTTAGTAGTAAGAGAAGAACAAAAATTATAATATTAATTAGCTTTTATTTACAAAATTTTAAAAACATTTTTAAGAATAAAATTGGGTACACCAACTTTAGGTTACGAATGAAAATTAAATTTCAAAAAAAAATATTGAGCCATTTTTGAAATATCGAATTTTCCAAAAAAAAGAATTACTTTTTTTTTTCAAAAATTCAGAAAATATTTTTTTCTTAGTTTTGAAGTTCAATGTTTTTTTAAACTTTTTAGAAGCATCTCTGTTGTAATATGGGTTTTCTTTAAGAAATATATCCGACTTTTGGACCAATAAAATAAACAACTTTATTCGTTAAATGATAACAATAGAAATAGTAATTTTTGCCAAGATAATTAATTAATATATAATCTTGTTGAAGTTGAGTTTTTTAATACTTTCAACAATCTCAATAAAAAATTTCATTAAAATCCGTTATGTTGACAAAGAGAAATTCAAAATTAGAAAAACTGGTTCTATGGTAGGTACGAGTACAAGGTGTAATATTTTAATTTCAAATTTTTATCTAGGCGCCGCACTGTGGTCCGAAAAGGAAAATTTCGTGGCAAAAATACTAATTTCGATGTTTATTTTTAAAGTTTTGTTTTTTATTTCTAATAGAAATATAAACGGAGCTTCAAAAACAGCAAACAAAAAAATTTTCCGCTAACTAGTTTGACGTATAGAGCTTTTCAAAGTTGGTCAATTTCGTTCTAGAGTTAAAAAAAAAAAACAGAAAAAACTAACTTCTTTGTTTTCCTATTTGAAATTTTGGCATATTAAATGTAAAATATTAATTTTCTATAGTGTATTCTAGTTGTATTATTTGTCCGTAAATCAAAATTTTAATAAAAAAAAAAAAAACAAAAAATATTTAGTATTTTTAATAAATAAAACAAAAAACACCCTTTTTTAGCAGATTTTTTCGGTTTGAATAGAGCTACAAAAAAAATACTCGCGAGTTCGCGCGGAAAATTGACCATGATAGTTTACCCTAACTACATATTTCTTAAACCATATGCAAAATTGTAGCTGCAACTATTTGCAACCTTCAGAGAAATTGTAATTTGTTTAAAAAAAGCCGTGTTCCTATTCCTATTGCTGACCTTTTGGTCTTAAAAGCAAATTCCCTTATGGAAAATTTCAATTATTTTATTAATTAAAATAGTCGAGAAAGTGAAATTTTTTTTTCATTAAAAATCGTTTTATTACTATCTTGATTCTGACAAAAAAAAACCGCCCACTTCTACGCCCCTTTTTATACAAATGCCAATTATTATTAAAAAAAAATATAAAATATTGTACACAAACTATTGATTACTTTATTGAACATTAAATTTTTTAATCCGCCCACTTTAACGACCCTCTTTGAATAAATTCCCCTTAACTTTAATTATTGTAAATATTTATTGATCTTATTCTAATAGTACCTAAGCATAGATTAACTTGCCAAAAGAAAAGGATTAATAGCTTTATTGCCTACTCCATATACAAAGTTGAAAGAATTATTTAATTTTAGATTATTATGGTATTTTATGATCTAATAAAACAGGTAGGAATAATAATTTTCTTCCGATACCCCATATTGTTAAGCTTAAATTTCACAGGTTAAATAATCCTTGTGTATATACATTATGGAGGTAAAGGGTGATTTTTTAAGAGCTTGAGAACTTTTTTAAAAAAAAAAACGCATAAAATTTGAAAAATCTCATCGATTCTTTATTTGAAACGTTAGATTGGTCCATGACATTTACTTTTTGAAGATAATTTCATTTAAATGTTGACCGCGGCTGCGTCTTAGGTGGTCCATTCGGAAAGTCCAATTTTGGGTAACTTTTTCGAGCATTTCGGCCGGAATAGCCCGAATTTCTTCGGAAATGTTGTCTTCCAAAGCTGGAATAGTTGCTGGCTTATTTGTGTAGACTTTAGACTTGACGTAGCCCCACAAAAAATAGTCTAAAGGCGTCAAATCGCATGATCTTGGTGGCCAACTTACCGGTCCATTCCTTGAGATGAATTGTTCTCCGAAGTTTTCCCTCAAAATGGCCATAGAATCGCGAGCTGTGTGGCATGTAGCGCCATCTTGTTGAAACCACATGTCAACCAAGTTCAGTTCTTCCATTTTTGGCAACAAAAAGTTTGTTAGCATTGAACGATAGCGATCGCCATTCACCGTAACGTTGCGTCCAACAGCATCTTTGAAAAAATACGGTCCAATGATTCCACCAGCGTACAAACCACACCAAACAGTGCATTTTTCGGGATGCATGGGCAGTTCTTGAACGGCTTCTGGTTGCTCTTCACTCCAAATGCGGCAATTTTGCTTATTTACGTAGCCATTCAACCAGAAATGAGCCTCATCGCTGAACAAAATTTGTCGATAAAAAAGCGGATTTTCTGCCAACTTTTCTAGGGCCCATTCACTGAAAATTCGACGTTGTGGCAGATCGTTCGGCTTCAGTTCTTGCACGAGCTGTATTTTATACGGTTTTACACCAAGATCTTTGCGTAAAATCTTCCATGTGGTCGAATAACACAAACTCAATTGCTGCGAACGGCGACCAATCGACATTTCACGGTCTTCAGCAACACTCTCAGAAACAGACGCAATATTCTCTTCTGTACGCACTGTACGCATTCGTGTGGTTGGTTTAATGTCCAATAAAGTAAACTGAGTGCGAAACTTGGTCACAATCGCATTAATTGTTTGCTCACTTGGTCGATTATGTAGACCATAAATCGGACGTAAAGCGCGAAACACATTTCGAACCGAACACTGATTTTGGTAATAAAATTCAATGATTTGCAAGCGTTGCTCGTTAGTAAGTCTATTCATGATGAAATGTCAAAGCATACTGAGCATCTTTCTCTTTGACACCATGTCTGAAATCCTGCGTGATCTGTCAAATACTAATGCATGAAAATCCTAACCTCAAAAAAATCACCCGTTATATATAAACTATGACAATGGATATATGCTGTTAGTTTTCAAGAGGCTTTACTGACGAGTGGAGTTTGCAAATTAAATACCAATATGAATATTTCAAACAGAACAATTTTTGAACATTTTATCAATGTTTCGAATTCTGAAGAATTTGTAATTCTGATCCAAAACCAATACGAAGATATAAGTGACAACGATGAAACGGAAAAGAAACTCCAAAGATTAAACGCATCATTTAAAAAAATATGGATTGACTGTTTTAGAGTTAAAACAAGATTTCTCTCAAAATATGAAGAATTTTTGAATGGAACATTTACAATCTAATGTAATGAAATTGAAGACAGTGACGTGCCAAGTACATCAAGAGGAAGGCCTTCGAAATTCTTAGATACATGTTCAGTATATACCAAAAGGAGCAATCTATTGGAAACTACGGGCCATATTTCGACTGAAAATGTTTCCACAGCTCTGAGTATAAAATATAAAAAGGAACACGAAAAGATAGAAGCGGATGTCACAAAAGCAGTTTTTAATGCAAGCCCATTGCGAGTCCAACGGATAAAGGAGAGTATTCCCACACCTCAAAGGGATCCAATAAAATACGATGGTCCCACTGCGCTAGCCTTGTTCTTGGATATGGGGCTTTCTAAAGAAAAATATAATTTGATGAGAAAATCATTAAGAAGCCATAACGTTGATGTGTTTCCGAGCTACAATTTTTTAATGGAAGCTAAAATACAAGCAACTCCATCAAATTTGATAGTAACAGAAACTTCTGTTGATGTGAATCTGCAAGATTTGGTGGACCATACAGCAAAGAGGATTTTAAATAGCCTAGTCAATCAGGATCACGCTAGAATAAGATGTATGAAGTTCGTTCTTAAACTAGCTTATGGACTAAGATGATACAACCGACAAGAAGGATGCCGAAAGAAGAAGAAAAGCGGATATTCAAAAGGAATTTAGGGAACAACTCGGGTTAATCATTGATACGCCAAAACAAGGATTCGGTAACACAAATGATGGAAACACTTCACGAAGATTTCTTGAAAGTCCAGAAGTTACGTCAGCTATAACTCGAGTAGACAAGGATCTTATAAAAAAACTGCAAGTTATTTTAAATGCGCTGTCATCTAAAGAATCTATTAATGTAGATAAATTCAACGAGTATACCAAAACCACTTCGGATCTTTTAAAAGCCAAATACAGCTACAAACTCCTGACACCAACTCTGCACAAAATTTTGGACCATGGAGGGGAACTTATAAGACATCAAATTTTGCCAATCGGGGAGCTTTCAGAAGAAGCACAGGAATCAAGGAATAAAGACTACAAGCGATATTGATACTCAAATACATGCAAAGTCTCACGGAAACGACAAAATGAAGACTTATTTAATATGCTAGCTATATCATCAGATCCACTTGTTTCATCTTTAAGACACGTTAGATCAAAAAAAAGAGCTGAAAAAGAGTTACTGCCCAGAACTAATATGTCTATTAATTGTTGAAAATTGTTCTGAAAACCATTTTTTAATATTTGTATGGTGGATACCGTTATTGTAAGGTAAAATAAATTTTTTTTTCCATCTTGTAATTTATATTAAGAAACTTTTTTTAATTAAGTTTTATAAAAATCGAGCATGGGGTTTTCAAAATATTGAGTTTTGAAAAAAAAAAATTGATTTTTTTTTTTAAAAATCAAAAAAAAAAAATGTTTTGAAAATTTGAATACACAATACTATTTAAATTTTTGGTTAGCTTTAGCAAAAAAAAAAAATGATCAAAATCGGTTGAAATTATCAAACGCGATTTTTACTTTCTTAGTAGAATATTTATTTGTAGGATGGCAGAATTTTTGATCTGCAAACTCTATAAAAACACAAGAAAAACAAAGCGAAATAAATTAAATATGTAAAAAAATTTATTCTAGACCGACGCGCGCCGCGACAACAACAAACGAGAAGATGACACAAGACAAACTAGCTTATGCGTGTCAAACGAAATGGCCGCGTTTGATGAATTCACAACAAGCAATATCAAGAGTACTGCCACCCATTAGCTTAGCGATGGGTTGGGGTGGGTTCAGTGAATCAATTAATCGAACTGATTAATTAAATGAAACAAACGAATCTATGAAAAAATTGCAAGTGTAAGTACAGGGTGTACTCACACAGAAAATGGGCGCCAGGAATTTTTGTTGGATATATAGTAAAATTCCAAAACTATACCGCGGTAGAAAAAAAAGAAAAGACCTGGCATTTCTCCGCTTTAGCAAAGCCGCCATCCCTGCAGATAAAAATATCTGAGAAAACCACCAACAGTCTCAGAACATCGTGCCACACATCTTTCCTATCCTTCTTTCTCTTCATTAACTTCACGCCCGCGCTGTGTTGAAACATTTAAAGGGTAATCAATAATCATAATCCCTAGAGCGCGCGCGGGTAGATTATAAAAAAAAAAACAGATTTTTGTTTTCACCATACGGTGGCTTTTAAAAAAATTAATTTTATTTGGGAAACCTCATAGACGGAGCTCAGGATTAAAACCCAAAATTTTTTCGAATAAAATAAGAACAGTTAATACAATTCCGTACACTTACGGGGAGCCGTTAAGCCAAGAGCAAAAAAAAGAAACTGGACAGTTACCGATCTAATTAAAAATGAATAAAAGTAATCAATATCCGAATTGAAGTAAAATGAAATTAAACCAACGAAAAAGTTAAACTATCGGCACAACCAAAAAAGAATTCTTCAAAAAAAAAAAAAACACTCTACTTATCTTTCCTTAATGATTCCTCCTCTCTCACCTCGGTTTTAGTTTTGGAAAGATTGCTTCGCGCTTCGAATTACTCGCGAATAATTAATAGTAACTAGGAGAGTGCCTAGTAGTAACTTTTTCTCGATTTTAGTCCTTTTAGATTTTATCGACAAATTTAGTTGAAAGGGGTCTGAACTCGGTCATTTGGATTCGGCAAGTTTTGGAAAGACATCCAACAACTTGTTGAATCATTGAATGTGTGTGTGAGAGTAAAGTTTCGATGAGATTCGACTATGGAGGAACCGAGGTTTTAGAGGAGAGCGCGTAGCTTTCCAGGAAGCCGTGATCCCGTGCCTGAAGATCTCGAAAACGATTGGCTGGACGTATGAATGTGTGAAAGAATGGAATGGCCGAGGAAGACAATAGGTTTAGCTTGGAAAGAGACTCTTTGGAGAACCAGTCAAGCGAAAAGTTGATTTTTTTTTTAAGTCGAGAAAAATTTGAAAGGAAAGAAAATCGAAAAAAAAGTTTTTGGGGAAGATACACTCGTAGAGGAAATACTTGAGGACAAATAGTTATTCGAGACGGAGAAGAAGTTTTGAAGGAAACAGGAAAATAATCGAGGTGAGAGAGGAAAACGTTTCTTTAAATTTTAAGCTCTAGTTACTCGTAGTTCTATTCTTTTATTGTCAATTCTGAAAGAACTACTATTATAAAAAATTGCGCTTTAAGAATTTTGAAACACGTTAACAACCCATTTGCTGTCAAAAAATTTTAAATTACGTTAATTGATAAAAATCTTTATAATTCGGCATGTTTGGATCTAAGTAAGAGTTCGCCTTACTCGATTCCTTCTTCAGCTCATCCGTTGGCACATCGAAAACAGACAGCCCGTCTTCTTTATAATTTTAGAACAAACTGTTCCACTCCGTTTGCATACATGTATGTACATAGCTCAAAAACCTATTTTTGTTACTTTTCCAAAATACTTTAAGAACCGGTCTCTGGCTAATGGCGACCAGGTATCTACTAACTCTAAAGTATTTTAAAGCAGCAACGGAAAAGGTAACTAAAATTATTAAAGGCAGGTGAAACTTGTTGTGGTAAATTTTACCGCAACAGTACCGTTTTTGAGAAGTTCAGAAAAAAAAAATGGTTCCATGAGGGTACCCTCCATAACCATTTTTCGGAAAAATTTTTTCAACCATTAGCTAGCTTTAACTAAATGAATTTTTTTTGTATTTTTATTTTTTAAATCTGTCAAACAGTTTTTGAGAAAAAAAAAAAACATTTATAAAATTTCGAAAAAAAATTCGTATGGCAGGTACCGTTATTTTTTGTCTTACAAAAAAACAAAAGAAAAAAACGTGTGGAAGAAAAAAAATTAAAAATGATATCTACCAAGTTTAAAGAAAATCGGCCGAGCCGTTTAGGCTGTAGTCGACCAGACCGACAGACAGACAGAATTGCGAGACCCACTTTTTTGGTCTTCGCTATCATCGTAATGTCAACTTTGATCAAAATCTCGAGTTCGATTTTTTTTCCAAATGATTAGAATAATAGGGAAGCCGAAAATTCTGGGTTGGAACTCTGTCTGTTCGACTACAGTTTGCTTTAAACTTTTTCAAAAATTTTCCCCCCACAGGCGTTTTTTCCGTTTTATTAGGACCAAAAATATCGGTATCGGCCGAAGTTTAAGAAAATATATTTTTTCTTTAAAACTGTTCTCCAGATTTAAAAAAAATAAATAAAAAAAAATCATTAAAAATAAAAAATTACGGACATTTATTTTTAAATTTTCCAAAAGAAATTCAGTTTGAAAACTTAATATTACGAATATTACGGAAAACATATGTATATTTCTAAATCTAAATGATCTTGGAAGAAATGTTTATTTTTTTTTCTATGAAAATGGCTTCCACCATACAAATGTAAAAAGTGGTTTTCGAAAATTGTATTTTGCCTGAAAACGGCACCTAGAGTTTTGATAAAATATTTTGTGGTTCACCTATTTTTAACGATTTATAATAAAGAATCATTTTTCGGTTTTTGACTTTCTCATTATTTGCATAACGGATTTAAATAGTTTTTTTTTTATAAAAATGATTCTAGTAAGTATAAAAACAAACACAAAACATTTTAATTTAGCTCAAACTACTAAGTATTTGTTTTACTTTTTAAAAACGAATTATACGTTTCTTAACATTTGTCTCTTAGAATATCCGTTTCTAAGATTCTTAGTTTTTTAAACATGAGAGCAAGTTCGTGTAAGCCAGTCTTGTATTTTTTTTTCCGATACAATGGAGATATAGTATTTTTTAAAAAGTTTTTCCAATCTGCTGTCTCAGCTTATGTATCAGGGGATCTAATATGCTATTTTAGGGAATATAGGGGATATATTTTTTACAATATTTCTTCAAAGTGAAAGTCAAAAGCAGCTTTTGACTAAGTTACCATATTCACAGAGATTCAAGATCGGAAATTCTTGTTCCTGTCTAGGGACAGTATTTTCTTTTCTCATATATTCATAGCAAAATTTTCAAAAATTGTGCACATCACTGTATGAGCTTTCATCAAATACATAGATACGAGTAGATCGACTTTCCCCACATTTATACAATTTTCAACGGACTTAAGGACATTTTTAATTATTATTATTATATGTACAACAAAAAGGTTCTGATAAAACCATCACTTACCATTGAATCCGGGCTGACAGTTGCACGTATAAGATTCCACTCCATCAACGCATGTGGCATTATTGTGGCACTTGTTGCCGGCGCAATCGTCGATGTTGGTCTCACATCTGACACCAGTATATCCTGGCGAGCACTGGCAACTGAAACGACCCTCCTCCAGAACAGTGCATGTCGCATTGTTTCGACATGGATTACCGTAGCAAGCATCAATCATGAATTCACAGTGCCGTCCATGGTAACCGGGCTGGCAACGGCATTGGTAATCACGTTGCGGTAGTGGATTGCATTCGCCCTTATTTTGGCATGGCATCGTATAGCACGCATCGCATTTCGAAAGGATCTCATTGCTGATTTTCTCCTTGCAGGCGAAATGTTGCGACGGTGTCGATAGGATCAATTTGTCCTTCATCGATTCTGGCTCAGCGCATCGTGCAATACCGGGCTCAACGTAATCCAACTTTATCCAATCTGAGAACCACTTCAGTGAGCAGTCACAATACAGAGGATTACTACCTAGAGCTCTGTAAAACACACCAACCAACGATGATGTATGAATATCTTAGCAACAAACCTTGGAATGTATGTACTTACATGTGCGTTATGGTTTTGAGGTCTTCAAAGGAGCCTTCCGGAAGCATCGATATTTGATTACCATGCAAGGATAGCACCCGGAGGTTATGCAACCCAGTCAGGGCATGTCTTTGTAGACACTGCAGTTTATTGTAAGAGATTATCCTGTTCAAGGAAAGAGAAGAGAAAAAATATGTTCTTAAGTTCGAGCGTTCGCCTAATTGATTCGAAATTAGTTAGTGAACTATTTTTTTTTGTTTGCCTCTACACAATCGGACGAACAAAAAAAAAAACAACAACTAAAACAAAATCACTTTGGAAACGAGGGCAGCAGGAAACACCATTCGTGCTCAAGCATTTGATGGAAAAATTGTGCCATAAAGATTCGTGTAGGTACATGTGGATTCGTATTAAAAAGGCTATGGAGGCTATGCCATAACAGCCCTCGTGAGATCGAAGAGTTCGCTCGGAAATTGGAATCGTGTGCAATTTTTGTTATTTTGCTGTTCCTTCTGTTCCAATCTCGTAGATGCGGAACCTTTTTGTGCCACAATAACGACCGCACCACACGTAAATGTGTGCTAAGTGGGCAAGAAAAACTTCTTCCATCTTCGTCCTGCCGCTGCCGCCCTGTTTCGTTCTTCGTTCGCTTCTACAGTTGTAGGTAGTCATAGTCATTATGATGACGTGGACTTTTTTTTTATACTTACAGAGTTGACAGCTTCGTGAGATTAGCAAAGGTATAGTTGGAGAGAATTGTAATTTGATTATTGCTCAGATCGCTGTTGGAGGGAAAAAGGAAAAGAAGAAAAAATGTTACAAAAGGCTTTCCACAAAAAAAAGAGAATATTTTTTTTAAGAAAAGGATAAAAACCACTCACAGTCTAGTCAATGATTTTAGATGAGCAATGCGGTCCATATGAATCATTGTTATATCATTCGATTCCAAATACAATTCAGATGTTTCGGGGGGTATTCCTTTTGGGATCTCATTCAATTTATTTCTTGAGCAACGTACTACAGTGCCAGTGCACGTACACGAAGGCGGACAATAACCATCGCCAAGGCAACCCTCATTGTTGTCCGGTGTGCATTTGAATTCATTGTGAGGCAGATCCTTGATTTGAACGTCACGTACCTTGGATGGCGATGCACATCGTGCTGCACCACCAATCAGTCCTTTTTTACGCAGCCAGTCTGAGAACCAAGCCAAATGACAATTGCAATTGAACGGATTCGATGCTAGGTTTCTGATGTATCGGAAGAGATAGTTTTGCACACACAGTCATCCGACCAGAGGCAGCCAAAGTTATAAGGAAGGAATGAAAGAAAAGAAAATAAGGAATTGGATTTAGTTTTTTTTTTTTTTTTTGTTATTTCTATTAAATTTTTTTGCGATTTGATACTCGCTCTGTCGTCGATGGGTATTGTTGAATTTAATTTCCAATTCGACGACCGAGTGTGTGTGGGTAAAGATATCGTTTGAATAATAAAAATCGTGCACCACAAGAATTTTTCTCATGGGGACGTTTCACGTTTCCTCTTCCACCCCTCGCGCCGTCTTCAATCAAATCAAATCACGAACAACTTAATCGAGAACACCGAAATTACTATATTCTATTTTTTCTACATCGCGGGGTGTGGGTTTAATCCATAAGAGATTGAATATAGATGATATCAATAATCTGCACAGACACACTATGATGCAGAGGTGCCCTTGCAGGAGTATAATAGGAAAAACCAACCAACATCATACAAGCAACAAGATCAAAAATCAAGATACCTCCACATAGGTTGGGGGGTATTAATACAATGAGATGAAGGAGGCTCTTCATTTGTGCAGCATCATTTATATATAGTAGGTAAGGCGTGTGGATACACCAAATGCTATATGGATGTGAACCAGGTGGAGGAGCCACTCCTTTTAACATCATTCCGTTTGCCTTTTACTCCCTACTCGTTTTTCCCCTTTAAAGACACTTCACTTGGGTGTAGATTGCAGAGTAACCGTGCAGTGAGTTTCAAGTGGCGCAGATGAAGTAGCAGATTTTCCTGGTTACCCCATTCAAAAGATACCGAGTGGATTAAAAAATTAAAATTTAATTAAAGCACACACATACACACACCGCGCCACACAAACAGCTAGTAAACCAGGAAAAGCAAGGAAAATATAAAAAAAAGACTGCGCTATGTGGGGACAGGTAGTCTCTGGCAGGCTGGATTAACGTCAATCGGAAATTAGCATCAATAGATTTTAAATCGCGCGTATGGCTGATGTAATTAAGAGTTGCTAGAAGTTGAAAGCTTTTTAAATGAAATTTCTAGGAAAGGGGCAGGAGGGGTAGTCGAATATTTCTTAATAAGGTAAAGGGGAATGGATAGAAGATAGATTCCAACCTTTAAGAAGAAGTATATATTAAAAGAAAGATGTCAAAACTTTTTTAATTGTTCTTACGGACAAGTAGGGATTTCTTGGGGCTCTTACAAAATCAAAAATTTGTTTTATAAAATTGCGTCACTTTTTTCTCGGCAACACGGGAGACTGCAGTCGCTGAAGCTGATGGCCTCGCTGCCGAACTGTTCAAAGCGGCAGGCGATGGCTCGGTGGGGAGAATGCACCAGCTCATCTGCAAAATATTATCGAAAGAAAGCATGCCCGATGAATGGAACCTCAGCATTGTCTGTCTGAACCTCAAGAAAGGAGACCCTCTGAACTGCACCAACTACAGAGGCATAAGTCTTCTGAACACACAAGATAGCGTAGAAGATCCTTTCTGCCGTATTATGAGAACGTCTGAAGCCTTTCGTCAACAACCTGATGGGTGCACATCAGTGCGGCCTTAGACCAGGAAAGTCCTCCATCGATCAAATATTTACATTTCGGCAGATTTCGGAAAAAATCCCGGAGCTACAAATCGACACCTACCACCTTTTCATCGATTTGAAAACAATGTACAATAGCATCTATAGGAACGGACTAAAGCAATATATAGTTTTGAAATCACTGACAAACTTGTCCGTTTGTGCAGGATGACGATGAAGAATGCACGCTGCTCCATTAAGTTCGGAAAAGATCTCACCGATGCGTTTGATGTCAAAAAAGGTTTTAGGCAAGGCGATGCTCTGTCGTGCGACTTTTTCAACATCGGTCTTGAAAGAATAGTGCAAAACACACGGGTTAACAAAAGTCCGTACAATTACTCGGAAACGCCGACGACATTGACATTATTGGAAGAACAAAGCGTGATGTCAGTGGCGCATTTCTGAGCATTGACACGGAAGCGAAAAAGAAGAAGAAGTAGCAAAGTCCTCTCTCGAGCAACTAAAGTGTTCCTCTATAAAACCCTCATCATCACGAGCCTTGTCTATGGTGCAGAGACATGGACTTTGTCGGAAGTGGATGAGAGCGCTTTACGATGTTTTGAGAGGAAAATTCTTCGTGTGATCTTTGGTCCCGTCTGCATAGACGTTGAGTGGAGGAGAAGATATACCCACGAACTGTGCGTGATGTACAGCGAAACTGACCTAGTAAAACGAATCAAAGTCTAACGACTGAGATGGCTAGGTCATGTAGAGCGAATGGACCCGAATGCTTCGACCCGGAAAGTCTTCGAATCCAACCCCGAGGGACGGCGGCGCAGTAGAGGAAGACCGCGACTCAGGTGGCGCACACAAGTGGGAGAGGACCTCAACCGACTTGACGTGTGAAAATGGAGACAGCTAGCTAAGGACCGAGCTAGATGGAGAAGCTTGTTAGTTGAGGCCCTGGTCCACCCCGGACTGTAGCGCCACCTTAAGTAAGTAGGTAACACAATAGCCGTGATTTTTGAAAAATAAATAGACAGATCGTCAAATATTAACACGCACACAGTCATGTAATCCAATTTTAATATACAAAGCAATAAAACTAAAAGAGAATACAATTTATGTCAGCAATTAAGGTGAAAATAAAGTGAATTTCAAATGTTGAGATGCTGAGAGTTTAGATGGCGCTTAGTTCAATTGTGAAATGTGAGATACATACAAAGGCAAATGTCATAGATTTTATAATGACATTTTTATATTTTATTAAAAAGTGAATATAAGTTTATTCAATTTGTTAAAAGAAAAATAAACGTGACCCTAACTATTTTAATAGGTATACAAATATTTTAAAGATGTTATTGATGTTTTAGGACCCCCATTGATTACAATAATAAACAAAGCATTTAAAGACAATGTTTTTTCCAAGTTCTTGGAAAAAAGTTCTTGAAAAAAATAACCCTATAGCTAAAGTCAAAAACTTAGTCAGTGTGAAGATTTTCGACCAATGAGAAAATTCTCGAAAAAAAAAATCGTGGATAGAACAATTTTACTTGAAAAATTCGACAAATATGGAGTGCGTGGTAAATGACTGTCTTGGATGATCTCATATTTAGCCAATAGAAAACAGATAACAAAAGTAAATAACACCTTATCCGAAGAAATGTCAATTGGTGTGCCTCAAGGGTCTATCCTCGGGACATTTATTTTCAATATTTATATTAACGATATCGGTAGTGCAATAAGTTACAGTTAGACATGGGTAACGCAGTAAAAATTGATGCGTTGATACAGTAACTCACTGTATCAGCGAAATGTGTTAACGCAGTTTGCGCCATAACGCAATTTTTTTTTAACTTATTTGAAGCAAAAAAGCGCAGTGCAGCTGTATTTTGTTAACTCATCATCATACAAACTTCGTAGCGTACAAAAGTTGTTCATCGCCGACCAAGCAGTCTGAGTGAGAATGGGGGTGTCTTAAAAAAAAAAAAAAAAAAAATCGTTCAAGGTGTGGAGTGGAGACGGTTGTCAGAGTTCCAAAAGCTTAAGTCACTTGTTAGCTTAAGCTTGGCTTTAATTCACAAGCTAGTGAGTGACTTATGAATTAAAAAAATTTAAGTCATGGGCAAGTAAGTGACTTATGAATAAAAAAAATATAATTCCCAACAAAAGTCACTTAGTAGCTTAGGATTTAAATTTTTTTAATTCATAAGTTATTTTGGGGGTTGTAAATTAATTTTTTTTTTTAATTCATAAGTCACCAAATATCTTATGAATTAAATTTTTTTAATTCACAAGTCATCTATAGACTTATGACTTAAGGATTTTTTAATTCAAAAATTCGCAACCCTGACGGTTGTACATCTTTGGTTCTAAGGTCTTAAATAAAAGATGGAATGTTTTCCTAAATATTGGTCTAAAAATTATTGAGGGGGGGGGGGGGGCAAAGTTTTTCTTACTAAAAGCGTGCAAGGAGCTCCTTTCGATTCGATTTTAAAATTCAAATATTGATGAAAAATTTAACAATTTAAAAAAACTAAAGATGCAAATTAATTGCAATAATTCTATTCTATAAATGTGTTGTAGGTCATTTTATGATATATGCAACAGGAGAGGAGGTAGGGTGACTTTTCTCAAATTTTCAATACAAATTAAATTTTGATTAAAAATTTAATTAAAATCTTAAAAATATGCCGATTTAAATGGTTTCTAGGGCTTCTAACTTGAGTGTTAGTTCTCAGATCTTAATTATTGAAGTATATATTGAGAAATGTCAAACTTTATTTCTGTGTAAAAAAAAATCAAAATGACAAAAAAATTCATACTAAAAAGTTGAATGGCGCAAAAATCAATTCGATTCAAATCACTCAAAATTCAAAAGTTGATTCAAACATCACCTACCAACACAGATGTTAACTGAATTTCGTTTAAAAAGATCGCGTTTGTAATAAGCATCCTATTGTGAAAATAATAAATGATACCTTATTTTTTATTTTTTCTCGAAATACACACTTCACAAACATTTTTTTTCGTTAAAAAGCAAAAATACCATATACCAAACCTTGGAGTTTTATTGAATTCCGTCAAAAACGTGAAAAATATGGGAGCGCTAAAAGGAAGTCAGCGCTTTTTGTATCTGCTTGAATGGTTTATGTTTGTGCAGCGCAGCGCTGCGCTTGTCAAAAGCGCTATTCGATTATTGAGTTGATGAACTGCGCTGCACTGAATGAGTGAAACACAAAACAGCCTTTTAATAAAGGACTTAGACTTTTTAACACTTTGCCTGTAGAGATTAAATCAGAAACCAACCTTACTTCATTTAAATCTAATATAGTTCTTTCTTTCTTTGGGGCTACTTGAACTCGCGGATTTATGCCAACAAGCCTCAGAGGCCTTAAGGAGAATATTCGAAAGGAATGTGAACAGTTATCACCGTAAATCTTGCGTAAGGTCATGGAAAATGCTATAAAACGGGCACTACCAACACCATTATTATATCTACCACTTAACAGAAAAACTGTAGGGGATAGTGGGGCACATTTGAACACTTTTTGCTTTCCAGACTGATAAAACCTAAAATATTAGAGCAATTGGCCTGACATTTTACTCACATGGAACAGTGGTATTGACGTTCAATTTAGAAAAATATTTGGTCTATTTAACGAAATATTTTTATCTCCAACCAATATAGGTTCTTATGTTCAAAAGTGCCCCATGTATGAGGCAGTTTTGAACTTGAAAGGTGCACTTTTGAACAGTGATGCGAGTATAATTTTATTTACTGAATAAAAGACCTTTTAAATTTTATTTTTATATTAATTTTTCAATAAGAACTTATCAATAAAACTCAAAATTAATACTTTTGTTATATCATATTCATGTATTTGTAGAAAAAAAACAAAAATCCACAAAGATTAATAAGAAACAAAAAAAAGCTAAATTTAAAAGTTGGATTTTTAAGTAAAAGCTGGATTTTTAATGAATAAGAATAAGCTTAAGCTAGCTAGCTAAAAATGTTTTCTAGTAATAGCTATTTTAAAATAGCCAACGCTAAGTTCATTTAGTTTTAGCTTGTTTTCCAAGCCTAAGCTTCAATCTTCGTCAATAAAAATAGCTTAAACAAGAATATTTTAGTTAAAGTTAGAAAAATTTCAAGATTTGTTCGACCTTCTAGAAAGCTTTAACTAGGTCTTATTTTCAGTATTCAATAGCTCAAAAATGAGACGCAGAACGTATAGACGCAGAGGCTGACGGACGATATGACAAAAACATTTTTTACCTGAAACCATTACTTGCCCTATAGAACAGAAAACAAATTGCTTGATTAACTGCTTGAAGCTGATTAAATTTTCTCTTAAATGTCTTAAATATGTTAAAAAAAAAAAAAACTAACTAAAAAAGTGTAATAAAGTAAAATTTTATAAGCATTGTTCAAATGTGCCCCGTGTTCAAATGTTCCCTACTCTCCCCTAAATGTTCAAATAAATATTTCCATCACTCAACATTTTACAATGTAAAAAAGAAATTCAAAACCAAAGTTGGATGATTAATTTTGCGCCATTTTGTATGAGCTGGCCTTATATTTTTTTAGGTTATGAAAGTTTTTTGACAATTAGTGAGGCTTGCAAGACCTCACTACTACAAAGACAGTTCTCAAAACTTCAAAAATCTCAATTGCGTACTACAAAGTGATGAACTTAGAAACTTTTCTAAATGTCAAATAAGAAAGGATGAACTCTTGAAATCACTCCAACCCTGAACTAAGCGAGCTTATGTAGGTATGAGTATTTGCATACAACTCGGAGAGTGTCATGTGTCAAGGATATAGACACAGATAAAAGAATTAACCATGTTACAACATGAAGTGTTCAATGGCACACAAAACCAGACCCTCAAATTAAAATGAAAAAAAAAGATCCGGATTAAAACCGAGACTAAGGGCATTTTACAGTCAAATGTTGAAAATAATAAAAAAAAACGAAAATCTTTTTAAAACCAACAAAGTGTAATAATCTCTTGAACATCCAGTACCACAATCGTACCTTGCACTTGTTGCAAATCAACATCATGCAGTGTGTCAGCGTGAAGTGAAACGAGTTCATTTTTCAGGATTTCTTTTTTTTATATTTTTTTTAACTATTAAGTTCGCGTGGTTTCACTCTTGAGTATACTTCCAGTTCCCAGAGTTGAACTGTGCGAGAATTACCTCTGTCCTTGTGACGCGTGTACTCCAAACATTCTCCCAAACGCACAACGCGCGAACACTTTTGATAATTTCTCATTTTTTCTGATGATTGCTTTAATGTGCATGCACGGAATGCGCGAACGCACTAAGATGCTCGCATTAATCACAAACGGAACGATGGAACAGACCCAGAAGGAGCAATAAATTAGCCCATACATCATCTTGCTGTGGCGCGTTTCGCTTCCAGCCATCGACGTGCTAAAATTAATCCCTGTTGCAGCAACTACGACGCACGGCAATAGCAGTATCATCATCGCTCCTCTGAATAAAACTCAATTTTCCGCAATTAGAGTTCACGAGTATGAGAACGAGTACGAGCACGAGAGAGGCTGATGGCAGAAAGTTGCGGCGGAATCTCCAATGTTATGGTATACTGGGCGTGAAGAAGAGGAAGTTCAGTAATCGGGTAACTTAATCCGCGTAAAAAGGGAGGTTTATGCATCAGCAAGCTGAGTGCACGTATAAACTTCATTGGAGATCAATTAATTTTGATTTCCCGCAAAACAGAAGTGATGGAATCAATTACGTGAAAACTCTTGCCAATAGAACACTGTGCTAGATCTATCATATTATTGATCGATGACTAACGATGGCCTTAATTAAAAAGAATGCCAAGTACTGGAAAGGAAGTACATATGTATTTATCTATAGACTTACAGTGAATGCAGAGATGTCAAGAAGTCAAATGAGCCAGGCATCACACAGGAAATCATGTTGTCATAGAGTGACCTGGAAATAAGATGAACACAATGAAATTTGAGATCAAAAGTCAAAAAAAGATTAGTCAGTCACACAAGGGCATGATACTCACAATGTTTTGAGATAGTGTAGTCCGAGGAACATTTTGTTGTGAACCTCTTTAAGTTTGTTCTCTCCCAGCTGAAGATCTTGGATTTTTGAAGCTCCCTCGAATGCATTTGGTTCGATTCCGGTGATTTGATTGCGCTTCAGATCAAGTTTCACCAAATTTGGCAAGCGACCAAACAGTCCATCTGATTTAATTCGCCCCAATTCGTTGTCGTTGAGTAAACTGTCAAAACAAAATTGGTATTCTATATCGATGGCATTTGCCGAAAAATCAATCGTGAAACTTACAGTTCGGTTGTGTAGAGGGGAATGTCCCGAGGAATTTCCTTAAGTCCACGTGCAGAGCAATCTACTGTTGTTCCATCGCAATGACACGTCGAAGGGCACTCGGTGTCCATTCGGCATTCATTGGTCATTTTTGTTCGAAGCTCATCAGTTGAACCTGTAATGGAAAAATAGGAACATGTATCGTTGTTATTTGATCTGCAATCAAAAAGTTAACCCTTGCTTTTGACTCAGTACCCCCAAAGTTCATAAACCTCTCCATAACAATATCATAAATGAGCTTCCACCCCCATCGCGCCTGATTGGCTTTTGAATTCCGGCTGTTGAATACACACAGTCAGTCTATGACAGCGAAAGGGTTCGTTTTCGAGTGGAATTATTATCAATTCTTCAGGTAGGGGTTATAATTATTTTATGAAAATGTTGCGCCGCACATCAGAGATACAGAGAGAAATATCATGCATCCGTAATTTCAGCTCGGATTGTGTTTCCCAGAGGCTTGTGGAATGATAACATCTCCTCTCCTCTTGTATCTCTGGGGACAATGATTGCAGTTAGTCAACTTTGTTTTCGATTTTGGCTTTAGATAGCTATAGATAGGTTAGGCATCTGTACATGAACGTAATTGCTTCAGGCAAAAGTGTAACTTCAAAACTCAATGTCTGGTATTGTAATTAAAACTACCACTTCAAATTCAAATTTTGGTCTCCAAAGTACCTAGACCTTGATAATTATGTAGATGATGTCCTACTGACTATTTTTGTGTTGTATAACTGAATATTATAATTCCATGCAGTATGGAGTAAGTTTGATTACTTTTTTATGGACACCCTAAGGGGAGATCTTTCAATTGCCCTATATAGCTTTAAAAATTGTCAGTGCTTGTGTTTTTTTTATTTCAAATTAGCGGTACGTAAGATATCAAAACTTTGTCGTAGATAAAGAACTTCTGGATAAAGTTTGTACTTACTTTGCAGGAAGAGTCTTCCAGGTCAGTCCAGAAATTTCAAATATGGTACGACTGGAATTTACACTACGCTGTTTTTCGTCTTTTTGTATAAAGCCGAAGGCACTAAGCTGTAATCTATGAAGTTGCTAAAAAATGGTCATTGACAAATCATTCAAAAACTTTTTTTGGCAGCGGAATTCGTAAGCGTCAATTCTTATACATCTCCGACTTGGAAATGTTAGCATTTTAGCATTTTAATTTTGTTTCGAATTATCGGCGTTTGGATGCGTTCGATGACGATGAAGAACTCACGCTGTTTCAATAAGCTCTGTTCATATTTCACCAATATCTTTAATGCCAAAATACATTTAAAATAAAATGCACGACTGAGTCGCACGAACTTGTTCCTATGTAAACGACTAAGAATCTCAAAAATGAATGTTATTAGAGAAAAACTGTTCATAAGCACAAAATTCATTTTTTAATTAACTAAAACAACTCCTCTAGTAGTTGGAGCTAAGCACAGGATGCCATGTGTTTATGTAAGAACAAAATTATAATTCGTTGTAGTGGTTTCTTAAAAAAATAAGCTTTTACATATGTATATTAGAGCGTTTCAAAAAAAAAAAATTATTTTTTCTCGAAACCACGCTCAAAAGTTTCGTTTGCATGCCAAAATAGGCCTCTGAAAATATGAGCCCTTAATATTAAGATTTAGGTTGTCCGCATCGCACTTTTCGATTTCCCATAAGAATAACACAGGAAAAAAATTTTTTTTTCTTCTGATTTTTATAACTCATGAACGATAAATTGCATTGTAATACCCTTTATGTATTTTGTAGAGAATTGAACGCTCTACAAAAAAAGTGAAATGTCATTTTTCGATAAATCAACTCAGTCAAAAGTTATTCAAGTTCAAAGTTTAATTTACCCTCAATTTAGCTGTTTTCTTTACAATACTCTTAAATTTATAAGTTTCCAGGTTTTAAAACAAACTGAAAGTTCATTTCTAAGCTCTTAGAGTTGAAAAAAAAATAGAACTATTGTCTTTTGCCCTCAAAGATTGCTGAAATTTTATTGAAAAAATAGTTTTAAATAATTTGCGCTCGAAAATAGCTGAAATTTTGTACATGGCCTGAAAAGTTATCAGTGTTATTAAGTTTTCATTACTTATAACCAATTAAAAATATTTTACTTCTAATAAATTCGAAATTTTTTCATCTAAAAATAATTTTTACGCATTTACATTAAATTGATCTTCCTGAAGAGTTGTCTTATTGTAGTTAGGATATCTCAGACGATGTTCGCAAACTACTTGCAATAAGTATTGCAGTTGTTCTTCATCTTTTGTCAGGCAGTTGTTGTATTCCTCAATCAAAGCAACCCCTCGTTCAGCTACATCATTTGTCACTTTTAATTTGTTGAAATATTCTAAACATTCCTTATATGAATTATTACTGCACCATGTTGAAACATCATCCTCCAAAAAATCGCTATCGCTTGGTAAATAGAATTTTTTGAACAGATCTACGGAATTTTCGGAGACGAAGTCACTCAAATCTTTTTGCAATGAAGATTCTAGATTTTGTTCGGTAATTTGATATCGTTGACGCATTGGTGAAGAACTCTCTTGATTTTTAATTTATATTAAGTTATATTTTGTAAAATTTTTTGGTCAATTTTTTTCTAAAAACATGATATTTTGCCAAATCATTCAGAAAAACGGCTAAATTAAGGGTAAATTAAACTTTGACCTTGAATAACTTTTGACTGAGTTGATTTATCGAAAAATGACTTTTTACTTTTTTTGTAGAGCGTTCAATTCTCTACAAAACACATAAAGGGTATTGCAATACAATTTATCGTTCATGAGTTATAAAAATCAGAAGAAAAAAAAATTTTTTTCCTGTGTTATTCTTATGGGAAATCGAAAAGTGCGATGCGGACAACCTAAATCTTAATATTAAGGGCTCATATTTTCAGAGGCCTATTTTGGCATGCAAACGAAACTTTTGAGCGTGGTACCGAGAAAAAATAATTTTTTTTTTTTTTTTGAAACGCCCTAATGTATATACAAAATTTTTAAAACATTCAAGAAAAAATTTTGGTACGCAAATTTAAAGTTTTTATTATTGTTCGAATAAAAATTAAATTTACAAAATAAAATATTGAGCCGTTTTTGAGATATTGAATTTTCCAAAAAAATATTTTTTTTTAGTTTTGAAATGCAATGTTCTTTAAACTTTTTAGAAGCTTCTCTACAAGAAATTTCATTAGAATCCGTTTTGTCGATAATGAGAAATTCAAAATTCGAAAAAATGGTTCTATGGTAGGTACAGTCAGTATTTTTTTTATTTATTTTGTATTTGATTATAGATCGTAAGAATCAATCAAAAGAAAAAAATTTTTAGCAAAATTCTCGGAGCCGTTTTCGAGAAAAATAAGATTTTCGGAAACCATTTTTTAACATTTGTATGGAGGGTACCGTTATTTTTAGAAAAAATAATTTTTTTTTCTTACATTTTATAATTTATATTGAAAAACTTTTTTTTTATCAAGTTTTAAAAAAATCGAGCGTGGGGTTTTCGAAATATTAAGTTTCCAAAAAAAATTAAAATTTTTTTTTAAAAATCCAAATTTTTTTTTTTGAAAATTTGAATACACAATAATATTGAAACTGCTGGGAAGCCTTCACATAAAAAAATAATTAAAATCGGTGGTACCGTTTTTGAGAAAATAAAAAAAAAATAAAATGCACGACTGGGTCGCACGAACTCTCTCCTATGTAATAGACTAGGAATTTTAAAAACGAATGTTATTAGAGAAAACTGTTCATAAGGATAAAATTAATTTTTTAAGTTCTTTTAGTAGTAAGAGACGAACACAGAATGCTATGCAAATATGAATTTATGCAAGAACAAGTGGTTTCTTAAGAAAAAGCTTTTACAATATAAAATTAAAAAAAAAAATGTATGAAAAAATTTTGGTACGCCAATTTAAATTTTTTATTATTGTTTGAATAAAAATTACATTTAGAAAAAAAAAAATATTGAGCCGTTTCTGAGATATCGAATTTTCAAAAAAAAAGAAAAAATAGATTTTTTTTTTTCAAAAATTAAAAAAATATTTATTTTAAAGTTTTGAAATGCAATGTGTTTTAGACTTTTTAGAAGCTTCTCTATTAAAAATTTCATGAAGATCCGTTATGCCGATAATGAGAAATTCAAAATTCTAAAAAATGGTTCTATGGTAGGTACAAGCTATAATATCTTAATTTCAATTTTTTTTTTTTTTTAACTTAAAGATCATAAGAATTTATTGAAAGAAAAAAATTTTATTAAAATTCTAGGTGCCGTTTTCGAGAAAAATACGATTTTTGAAAACGATTTTTTTTAATTTTTTAACATTTGGTACCCACTATACATTTATTTTAAGGTAAAATGATTTTTTTTTCTAACATCTTGTAGATTATATTGAGAAACTTTTATTTATCAAGTTTAAAAAAACCTACCTTGGGGTTTTCGAAATATTGAGTTTTGAAAAAAAAATTTAATTTTTTTTTTAAATCCAAACAATTTTTTTTTGAAAATTTGAATATTCAATTCTATTTAAATTTTTGAAGAGCCTTAGCAAAAAAAAAATGATCAAAATCAGTGGAACCGTTTATGCAAAAAAAAAAATGGTTCCATGGGGGTACCCTCAATAACCATTTTTCGGAAATTTTTTTTCAACCATTACCTAGCTTTAACTAAATGAAATTTGTTTGTGTCTTTATTTTTTAAATCTGTCAAACAGTTTTTGAGAAAAAAAAAATATTTATAAAATTTCGAAAAAAAATCGTATGGCAGGTACCGTTATTTTTGGTCTTAAAAAAAAAGAAAAAAACGTGTGGGGGGGAAATTAAAAATGATATCTACCAAGTTTAAAGAAAATCGTCCGAGCCGTTTAGGCTGTAGTCGAACAGACAGACAGTCAGAATTGCGAGACCCACTTTTTTAGTCTTCGCTATCATCGTAATGTCAATTTTGATCAAAATCTCGAGTCCGAATTTTTTACGAATGCATAATTTGCCTTATAGTACCTATAAGTCGCAAGTAAAAATAAAATTAAAACCTACTTATACATAAAAAGGAAGAATTAACAAAGTATGAAGATTTTGTTTCCTTTTCTCAATTACTAAAAATCCAAATTGGAATTTCTGTTGACAGAATGTCGATGCTTGTTGATGCTTCATTATTTGTACCAAATATTTCAAAACGAAATTTTAAGTTTGCGTTGTAAGTCTCTTATTTCCCTTTGACAACACGGCTTTGTCAACCTCGTTGAATTTGTATCTTTTATAGCTTCCCAGCCTTAGAGAACGGGAAGGTAGTTGACGTTGTCTCGACCGATTTCAGTAGAGCCTTTGACAAAATCTAATACAAGCTTATTCTATTCAAACTGTCCACCCTTGGACTTGAACCTATATTCTTAAGATGAATTTCTTCTTACCTGAAAAACCGTTACTGCAAAGTTCGATTCAGATCTACCTTCTGATGATTTTTTAGCTACCTTCGGGGTCTCACAAGGCAGCCACTTAGGACCTCTCCTATTAACTATGTATATTGAAATGGTCTTTAAATATTCCCATATTTCACTCTACGCTGACGCGACGATACAAAGTTATGTAAGACCGTTTTTTGCAACTTGATTTGAATAGTTAAATATTTAAATATTTTCAAATTTCATTCAGTCACTAACTTCTTCATTATCCAACGCCTAGTCGATTCGCGACCTTGGTGCTTCATATGATGGAGAGCTCCACATTCGCAGACATATTGACGAGATTAAACTCTGCAAACTCTGCACTAGGCTTTGTGAAACGTTGGTCTAAAGAATTGTGACCTCTACGTGACCTGATCTTTATACCAAGTATGGTCCCCTTCTCAACAAATTCATACATCCAGGATCGAGAGCATTCAACGTCGTTACCTACATTTCGCTCTTCGTGGTCTGTATTGGAATAACCCTTTGATTATTTTACTTCCGTATCGAGACCGACTTCTATTAATTAATTTTAATACGCTGGAAGAAATAATCACCTCTTCTATCTGCCTACTCACCACACCTCTTACAGCTCCAACAAACCTATTACTCGAGTGGTTCGGGGGATTAATTGTCATTAACTGTTTCGACTTGAACCTCAGGTAACCCTGCCTGAAACTGCGTCTTAATTATCCTTCCAATTCACTCTAATTCTAGATTTAAGAGCTATATTTAAGTTAACTATAGAATTAGCTTGTATTAAGCCTAATAAATGGGGGTATTACCTCCACCAAAATTAAAAAAAAAATTAAAATTAAAATTCTGAAGCAGTTAACAAAACATCGTTTAGGGTATGGTGTGAGAAGTTCATTAGTGTATTTATCTGATTTCTAATTCTTTTCGCCTGGCTGGTATCAAAGTTTAAAATTTACAATCCGACGCTCATCAAGAAAATTAAGCATGGAGTATACCACCACATTCCAAAAGTATTAAGTACTATTGGTAAAAAAAAAAAAAAACAAAAACTTTGTCAGCTAAGAATTCTTCTAAGCCCAAAGCCCACTCACTTAAGAATCAGCTAAAAATTGAATGAAACTTTCGTTAATATCGTAAGACCTTTTCCTCAAAATAAGCAATATGTCACATTGTGTAGCAAGGATCTCGAATTGTTGTCTACAAAAGAATAAGAAAATACTTCACATAGTTTACCCCAAGTAGGTAAGCTTAAATGCTTCAGAGCGCATTCAACTATTTTTATAATCAGACACATATAATGTATATGGAATCAATAAAATATCTATCAATCCTTGAGCTCTGCTCAGCACACATTGTCAGCATATTTTATAAGTCAAAATAATGAAAAACAAAATTGCAAACATGAGACGACTCCCTTTGCACGGAATCTGTAGCTCCCCGGGATCATCGTTGTCATCGGATATCTGTTAACAAGCACCGAAACAACTACTATTGATAAGATCTCTTGTCTTTCCGAGATACCAAGGCGATACCCTTTTAAGTCGCTCTTTTGCACCCTCAAAGGTTATTACAATGAAAATGAAAACGAAGACCCCAACTTCACCCCCACCACCAGTCATGTTATCCCCATGCATTGGCACTTAACTTATCTCTCCTTATGTTAATGTTGATTCTTAAAAAAAACTAAAACTAAATACTTACATTTGAATTTCTCATCTCGGAGGGATTCGATTCGTCTGCGTTGCATTCGCTTCGGTGCATCGCACTTGGCTCCGCTCGTCTCGATGGGATTCTTATGCAGGTAATCGGCAAGCCATCTTAAGTTGCAATCACATATGAATGGATTCCTTGCGAGGTGACTAGGAGAAGAAAAAAAATATAAGAAGGATAAAAGGAAGATTAACAAAGGTCTTCATGTAATGTGAAACTGTTGATATGTGATGTTGCACAACATAAGGGAAGGAACCGTCTCTATTGTGTCAAAAAAAAAAAATAGGAAGTATAAAGTAGCTACCATACGACGAATGTGATAAAACTCTAGGTGATGCTTTCTTCCAAAGGATGCAACAAAAATCCCTCAAATGAGCAGCAGAAATCCACGCATATGTCAAGATCTTATCTTCGAAATGTTAAATGCACGCCGAATAGGAGCTAACGAGACATCCTATTGACGATGTCAAGGATTCCAAGAAGACGATTTCTACGACTACGCTGCAACTATACATACGACGACGACACGACACAATGTTCCGCTCTTTGGAGGCGAGAGCGATTACGCTATTCAAGAAGCGCATCAAGCAACTATAGAAAGCATTAAGCAACCATGAAGGCATTCATTTGCCATAGCTTCGTCGTCGTCGTGGAAATGTAGCAATTTTGAATTGAAACGACACATCTCACAGGAGGGAGTTAATTCTCATTCTAATAATTTTCCAGGAGGGATTAATCAAAAAACAAAGCCGGAAACTTAAACAACACACAAACAAACAGTAGCAAAATCAGAAACACTAGCTGTACAAGTACAGTACTGTGGAATGTTATTCGCACAAAAAAACTAGTCCTTTATCGAGAAGATGAGTTGACAATTTATGAATGTTTCCATTTTGTATTATATTCTTGTTTTTCAAAATGGCAGACTGGAAAAATATGAATTTTGACAATTTGAGAGAAAACTCGGGCTAGGAAGTTACAATATTTCCTATTTCCAATACTATATGGTGAAAAGGTAGACGACTGTAATATTTTTACTAGCTTCGTTAAGTAAAACTTATTACTCTTTTTAGTATTTCTTCTTTATTTACACTTTCCAAATCAAAACAATAAATCTCAATTTATAATCTACTCAATCACTTATATTCAGATTTAAATCACACTTGTTTAATAACACAATCCAATAAGCAAAGCTTTTTTCATAATCAAAAATAGACTGTCCTGTGCTCACCGTGAACACTCCCTTATATACTCAAGTTGGTTGTTCTCAAAACTAATTCGCGAAGGTTCTCGTCTTAGAGTGTTCTAGATGGTTGGAATAAGGGGAAATACATATGACATTGGAAAAGAGCTTTTTGTTCCTTCCATAAAGTAGATATGCAATTTTCCAACAGTTGGCGCTGCAGGAGTATAAAGCTCTGTGTCGGTGTTGTGCGTAACAATACATAAGTAGGAATACTTTTTCTCGATTTTCCAAAAACGTTTTTAGCGAAAAAAATAAATACTTAAAAGTAAAACTAACTTTGCAGAACTTGTTGTGAAAGTAATTTACTTATACCTTTGTATATAAAAATTATAGTACTCTCATGAAGCCGAACGATTGGGGCGACATCTTAAGCATAGCAATAGTAGTTGTTAGATTTGTCTTTGCTAAATTTAATATTAAAATATTTTCTTTTTTACTACTTGTCTTGTAACTTATCGTACTCTCCACTGTAAAATCGTGCGCTAATTTCAGCGCCACCACCAATATAACGTTGGTATCACAAAATCACGCTCCATGATAATGCTATAGGTTATATTTTTATACAAAGCTTATACGTTACAAATATGTACCTACAGAAAAGGGAATATTTCGAACCAATCAACGACATAAGTGACATTCATACTTTGATGAACGTGACTGATCCAAAATTGCAAAGCCAAATTAAAAAGCATTTTTTTTTTTAATGAAATTCGGGCTTAATTTGAATTGTAATTTTAATTACAATAATGTTGCTATTTAAATTACAATGTAAGGTATTTGCTTTAAAAAAAATAATTAAACAAATGTCACTTTCAACAAAGTGCAGAATTTGACTTTTTTGAATAAACTGGAAAGGGAAATATCGCTTTTTGCTAAAAAGGCTTATAACTATTTCAAAACAATTAAGAGAGAGTTCAGCTTTTGTAGTACAACTTCTTACTAACCAAACATATGTACATAGTAGGTAGCGCAAAATATTTAAACACGACTCTAAATAGATATGTTTGAATGTCATTCATTTTTTTGTAATCCAGTACTAAATTTGACGAAGAAAAAGACATCAGATATTGGTTAAAATGCTGCGAACTGCGTAGGTTTTCTCAGTCAATCTAACAACTTTTTACCCCCTTCTGATCGGACAACTATTGATAAAGCATACATATAAAGGGTGGTCCAAATACAAGTTTCTTTTTAAAAATGCAATGAAATGATCAAAATTAATTTTTTTTTTTCCATGTATTATGGCCTTATTAGTAAGAGCACACATCCCCATTAATTATGGAGTACAACATCGTTCAAGTGGCTGCCTCCGCTAGTCGTGCGCCTTCAATTACTGAGTCATTTGGACCTTGTAAGCGAATAATCCGAAATCTTTGTCCGAAATTCTCCGCGTGAAATGTTAAGCTGTTGAGATCAATGGCAAGTTGATGTTCGAGAATTGAGTCTCAGAATTGAGTCTCAGCAGCCACATTCTCGTCTGTGTGCACTGTGCGACGAAGGGGACTATGAGTGTTGTCCACTACCATACCAGTGTTAGGAACTTTTTTCACAAACTTGCGCACAGCAGACACGTTGGGTGGGTGCTATACACACTAACTTTGGAAATAAGTTTACAATATCTTCCAACGTTGTTCAAGCGTAAATCGACTAATTTCGTTCCGCGGAGGTCTGATACTGGATAGTGACTTTCTGTCAAGACTTCGAACGGGAAACAGCTGTCAGTGTCAAAATAACCTATGATTTAAAAAGAAACCACTTGATGGCCCACACTGTACATATGAGTATAATTCGCATATTTGGTCAGGCCCATCCAAAACATCACTGAACTTAGTGGATAGCATTTAGAATAGAGCTATGAGACTGATGGGCGACAGATCGATTACGGAAACATCGAAAACAGTGCTACCAGACGCAAATTAAAAATTTGTACTGATACTTAAGCATTTTGATATCAAATTTAGAATATTCTCGCATTCCATGAATTAAGAATGTCCTTAAAGGAAAAAAGGAAAGAATTACAAAAAAAAAAAAATAAGGGAAATTATATAAAAGGGAAAAAATGAGCTGGGAAAGACATTCTCAAGACTAAACTCCTCGGGGATGGAAAATGGTATTTCACTGGAACATTTACACTGTAGGTAGGTAGTATGCCCGACGACTGGTCAGATAGCTCCATATGCCCAATCTACAAAAAAGGCGGTCCTATCTCCTGCAAAAACTACAGAGGCATATCCCTGCTTAGTGTTGCCTACAAGATCCTATCCACCGTACTATGTGAGCGTCTAAAACCTTTCTGCAACACTTTGATCTGCACGTACCAGTGTGGCTTCAGGCCAGGTAGATCAACGTTAGACCAAATATTCACATTGAGGCAAATTCTGGAAAGGACCAACGAATTTCAGGTCGAGACCCACCATCTTCTCATCGACTTCAAAAGCCGCATATGATAGCATAAGTCGCCAAGACCTTGTATTGGCGATGTCGGAACACGGGATCCCGAAAAAACTGATCCAGCTATGGCGCATGACGTTACAAAATACGCGGTACAACGTGCAAATGGGTAACAGCTCATCCGAGCTATTCCAGACATGTACACGTACAGGGTTCAGAGATGCGTTATCATGTGATTTCTTCAACTAAGTCCTTGAGCAGATAGTGCGCAAGAGTGGTGTTAACCTGGAAGGCACTATCTTCTACAGGTCTTCCCAACTGCTTGGCTATGCGGACGACATCGACAACGTCGCCCGCTTCAAGCGAGCTGTGCTAGAAGCATTCACAGCTATTGATGAACAGGCGAAACACGTTGGGCTTGAAGTTATTTTTTTTTTTGTATAATCTACTCACGCTCAAGGGATTATGATTACCCTCAGCTGTCCATCGTCTAGGACAAAACGTCACTGTGGGTAGCAGTAATTTTGAAGTAGTCAAGGAGTTCACCTACCTCGGAACAAACATCAATCCCACGAACGACACCTTTGTGGGAATTTGACGAAAAATTACCCTAGCGAACTGCTGCTACTTCGGTTTGGCCAAACAAATAGGTTCAAAACTCCTTTCTCGAAAGACTAAGTGCACGCCGAGTACTGGACGATAAGTAAAAATGGGGAATTGATACTGGGCACTTTTGAGAGAAAAATTCTTCGAAGGATATTTGGTCCTGCGAAGAGGGCGAATGGAGGAGAAAATTCAATCGTGAATTATACGAGCTGTACCAAGATGTGGATGTAGTCCAAAGAGCCAAAACACGTCGACTACACTGGCTCGGCCACATAGAGCGAATGAAAATCTTCGAATCCCAAATCCAGGCTCGAGACGACAACGGGAGAGACTGAACCTCCGCTACGGGAACCAGGCGGTTACAGACGCAAGAGCGCTTGGTCTCAACGACTGGAGGGAGCTCGCGAGGGATCGCAACCGATGGAAGACCGCAATATGTCAGGCAGTGACCGTCCATGGATCGGGAGCCGGATAAGTAAGTAAGTAAGTATACTTGATGACTGGCTATACCCTAAGCGTAGCAAAGGAGTTGCATGAGCGGTACAGAGGACCGAAAAAGGGAATTAAAACCTTTAAAATGGTAGATAAGGTAAGTTAGGATCCTGATCAGATTAAACTTGGGGTTTAGGCCTCTTAAAGTTGCCCAAAGAACAGCAATCCTACTAGAAATAACCTATCGATATCTCCACTTGGTGTCTACTAGACAACGATCAGGCCAGTTCTGTCAAGTTTTGTAAAGTCCAATGAAGATAAAAATAACGAAGAAAACACTTAGGTTACAATATAGTTTATACTCGTATCAGGTGTAGAGGACAAAGGAAATTATACTGATTCGCTTAATATGATTTTGCTTGGAATATCAGAGAGCTCCTCCTAGTCGTTAAAGAAGTGTCTTTTTAGGTGTCTGTTCCATAAATGATATAGCACAGGGCAGTGACACAGGTAGTGAGGAGTATCTTCATGTATCTCCTCGTCACCACCATCTCCTCGTCACCATTATCTCCTCCTCACCTCTGCATAAGTCGTCCATACTGAGTTTAATTTTTTTCCTTTGGTAACCCAGATGGTTGTGACCGGTGATGATGCTCATAAGAAGAGAAACAGACTTTTCACTCATTTGGATGATAACGTTGGTCTTTTGTTTGCTGAAACTAGGCCATAGTTTTCTGGTTATAAGATAGGAATCGAGCGAGTTTGTTATAGCTAAAACTTTTCTCTCGATTACCTGTTTAATATGAAAGGGTGGGACTTGGAGTGTTGTGTCTGCCTGGTTAAGATCAAGTGTTTATTCTATTCTTGCCAGCTCGTAAGCACTTTGCTGGAACAGCACAGTGACCAGGAACCCAACAGAACCTAATATTGTGCTATGTACCAAAAACACTTAGCTCTTCGTGACATCAAGTTACGAGTACAATCTTCGATTTGATTTCAATGGCAGAAATCGCTTTTATTTCCGCTTGGCTATTAATTTTACAGGTCTTATTTTAATTTGATTTGATGACGACTTACTGAACAGCTGCAATTTTCAACTCATACGAAGTGAGATACTATTCAGGGCTGGAGATTTGCTAAGATCGAGCTCTTTCAGTTCTTTTTATCTTTTTGAGTATACGAAAGATGATTTGTCCAATAAACTACCTAATTTATACTCTCAAGATCAAGGAGAATTATAGGTCATTATTGTAGAAGTGATAACAGCAAACGACAGGAATATTATTGAAAATTTTTTTAGAAGCTTTAAATCAGGTGTGATCCCAGTTAGGCGCGTAAACTCAGGGAAGACCTCAACAAAACTCTTTTCGGGCCCCGAAAGTTTCTTTTAGAATTTTAAGCATGGGATTTTGTTTATGAACACTAGTTAATACTACATACTAAAGCTTAGAAGATCATAAAGATTGTGTTCAAATTAAAGCAATCTCAAGCTTCTTTCTTCTATGTAAATTATTCGAAATTATAAATTTTCTAATAATTTTGCACAGCACTGCCTTTGTAAAACCTAGAACCTAAAAAAAGAGCGTCTCGTCGTGAATCGTCTATGAGCATATATACTTACAGAGTCTTGATGTTCTTTATTGAATCGAAAGTTCCATTTGCCAGCGACTGGATATTGTTATCGTACAGGGAGAGCAGCGTTAAACTGTGCAGATCCTTGAATGCATCCTTTCTTATACACGATATCTCGTTGGCATTAAGCAGAAGTAGCTGCAGCGATGATAGGCCCTTAAACACTCCCGAGGGCAAGTCTTTTATCTTGTTGCCGTATAGAACCCTGGTGAAAGACAAAAACAAAAAAATAGCAAAACAGCGTGTTTAACATCTAACCGCAAACGGTATAGTATACAAAAATGTGTGTTGGTGTGTAATAACTGATGTGAGGTTATGTCATAAACATTTTCCAACAAAACTGACTTGACTCCTTCAATGGAATTACACACACACCGCACAACCCCAGTTAACCTTTTAGCACAACAAAAGACGTGTTGTGTGTGTTCTATAGTACTTGTAGGTGATATGGGTATACTTACAACGTTGTTAAAGCCTTGAGACCACTCAGGGCATCGTGTGCTATCCGGGAGATGTTATTGTTCGATAGGTCGATCCGCCTTAGTCTGCGGAAATTCGCAAATGCCTTCGGAGGAAGTTCGGTGATGTAATTCTGCTCCAATCGACTGCAATGTAATAATAGCTAGGGCTTAGTTCAGCTCATTTCAACAACAAAAATAATAATCCTCGAGATTCGAAAAAAAAGAGAAACTATTGTTTCAACTTGGCAAAGGAAGAATACTCACAGTTCAGTGGTGTCGTCCGGGAGGGAGTTGGGCACATTCGTGAGGCTTTTCTCTCGGCAATTTACAACGCCATCAGCACACCTACATGGGTGTGGACAACTGCTAGCTGCTCCGCACTCCATTGGGGCGTTCTCCGTCAATCCTGCAACGGAATGCAATTGAAGAATAGAATCGCATTAGGGTTCACACAGATAAATAGATAGTTGCTGCATCGTGATGTCTAATGGGTGTAATGTCAATTGTAAGTCTCGTTGGGTCGGCGAACTGTCGTGTCGGTTGTCAGTCAAAAAAAAAAAGAAAGAAAGAACGTGGGTAAACTACCATCATCGCGGCTATAATTATCTCGTTTTGTATAAGTAATTAAAATGCCATGATGGTTTTATTCTCACCCCTGCAAACGAGAGGCCATTCAAATTGTCGTAAAAATAGTTTGAGTTGGTTTTTGTTTTTTGTAATGCTTTCCGCGCCCCCTTTGTCTTTGAGAATAACGATAAAAATTTACTTAGAGACACTTGAGCATTTTACTACTTGATTCGATGCACATTTTTTAGTTTTTCTTTCTTAGCTGAAGGGGGGTTTTGTTTTCGTTTTGTCGTTCTTTTAATTTCCCTTCAACTTGACTGTGATACGATCTCTGATTTTGTATCTCTCCTCACCCAAAAAAAAAACATCTTGCAGGCAGCGGATGGTTTTGATAATTTACAAACACACAGAAGTCATTAAATTGGCTAGAGAAAGTTGTAGGATTGCCACATAGTCAAGCGGATAGTGTTGAATTTGGGAACAGCTATCACTAATTCTAAGGTTGTATTCTTTTAAGGTACAACGGTCTAGAACGCAAAAAAAACGCACGATTTTTGTGAATTTTTCGCTCGGAAGCTTTATTAAGTAATAACATAATTTTTTTTTTTAATATTGAATACATTCTACAAGAGTACAAGAAAATTTTGTTTTGTCTTAATTTTCTAATTTTGGCCGAATTATAGAGGGCGCCAACGTTGACTCATCAAAAAACACATTGTCCCATTGCGGACAAATAATCTCCGGATCTACTGAACCGATTTTCAAAAAACTTGTTGCAACTTGATTGTTTTTATGTCTTCTAAGACAATTTACCACAATTTGACCAACAAATTATGAACAAGAAAAATGGCGACCCAAAAATGGCAAAAAAAAAGAAGAAATTTTTCAAAGCTTGAAATTTGTTTTTGTTTTTTATTTTTAAAACAAATTGTAGCAAATTGTCTCGTAAGAAACCTTCCTTTATATAACCCACTTTATTTTTTTTTTCTTTCAGTCCAGCCAATCCTGAGATTAACTGTTCGCAATGCGACAATTTATTTTTTGATGAATCGACGTTGTTCCCTCTATAATTCGGCCAAATTCGAAAATTAAAAAAAAAAAATCTGTTTGTACTCTTGACGAATGTATTCATTATAAGAAAAATATGATATTATCTAATAAAGTTTCCGAGAAAAAAATTCCCAAAAATCGTGCTTTTTTTGGCGTTCTAGACCGTATTTTTTGTTCAAAATTGCAAAAGAATGACACAACACCTATACATACGTAAAAGGTTACGCATGTCGATGGCTTTTTGATGAGAAATGATGATACACCTTCAAGTGATGTCCTACGTATATAAAGAAATGGACGAAGAAAATCCATAAGGACGAAAAAAAAGAATGTTCCACATGAGGAGGTTGGAGGAGGTATGCCTTAAATATGTTAGCCCGATCAGAAGGAACAAAAATTGTCTTGCATTTTCTAAGAGAACCTAGCATTTCGTCGCATTTTTGGCTACGTCGAATATCATCGATCATTGCATAAGAAATGATCAATAACTCACAAACACCGACAGTGGAAAGCTTTTCGGTTTCTTAGGTACAAATGCCATTCATGGATATTGGCATAAGTGGTATACTTTGTTTTCCTGGACAGAAGACAGCTTTGCGTTTTCGAAGCATGAAATTTCCCCCAATTGATAATATCATAATGTTGTCCAGATCTGAAATTCATGAGCTTAGCAAACACTGACGTTTCAGTTCCACGACAACCGATCTCGAAACGAATATGAAAAGTTGAAAGTGATGTCGACAGGAAAACAACGAAGTAGTATAATTATGAATATAAGATAAGAAAGACTGTCTGTGACAAAACAGAACCTTGGGTCACACCAGACCAATAAGGTCTCTTACAATATTTACAAAATAATAATTTTGTCAAAAATAGGCGTGCTTTTTGGCAAGTCCATAAGATATGGAGAAAAAACCGACATAGGACTAAGCGCTTTACATGTAAATACAACAACTAAAGGGTGGTCCAACCATAATGCACGATGTTAATTGTGAGTCACACCTTGATGCCAAGTTTTTTGCCCAACCTAAATTGACATTTCTTTGTTTCAGTGTTTGACAAATTCAACCATGGTGAAGTACATAATTAAGCAGCGCGTTAAGATTATTGCAGCCTTTCACGAAAATGGGCGTCCAAATCGAATTGCGTTTCGTGCACTTTCGTGCATAATCGACCAAATGTGTTCACAATCGGTAGAATTCTGCGCAAATTTCAGCAAACCGGGTCTGTAGGAAATGTGAAAACTCCTGTACATGTTCGCCCAGTTCGTTCTGCGAACTTCTTGTGGCCAGAAATTATTGAGGATATGGGCGTGGACGATATGTGCTTCCAACAGGATAGGGCCACTTGCCGCACAGCCAACGAAACAATAGCTCTTTTGCGCGAGAAATTCAATGGCCGTGTCATCTCACGTCGAATAGAGGGACGACCCATAGCAATAAATAAAAAAAAACTAACTATTTTAGCGGTACTTTTAACTGATTGGTAAGTCATCTTAAATATATATAGGTTCTAACTGCATTAAAATTATTTGGAATTGTCATCTCGTGCAATAGGTACAGTCCCGTGAAAAATGTGACTAATGAATATTTTTTCGCAGAGAATGATACGAGTAGCAAGTGTTTTTTTAATATAATAAATTTTTTTTTCTAATTTAATTGTGTACATAAATATTAATTATACCATGGATAAAAATAGTGATCAAAGTATAGAAATTCAGACTCTGCTATAAAAAGTTTTGTTTATTTCGTGGTTTTTCAATATGAAGTCTGAAGTGCATGCTTGATTAGAATATAAAAAAAAAAATTTAATTTCGGATTTAAGTAAGGTTTTCTAAAATAACACAAAAAAACCCCTTGAGATCTTTCTTGTTTTATGATGATCTATATACCTATTGACTTAATCACGAAAAAAACTTTGCGCAAATATGCGCTTTTTTAATTATTAACATTTTTGTAGGCTTAACTTCATCAATCAAAAATGGTGAACTATTGCAAACATGGATTGAAAGTGAGAAGTCGGTGAAATCAATTGCCGTTGCTGCAAAAATTAATGAATTAATAGTCCTAAAAGAGTCAAGTGAAGATGTTGAACTTCAAATTCAAAACGCTTCTAAGTATTATTGTCTAAAATTGAGGCAAAAATGGGAACATTGCCAAAGAAAACGGGATAAATTCATGCAAGTTAATGAACGATGGCTTACCCTTAATTTCCCATTACCAGTCAATGTGCTTAATCGTGCAAGTATAACAGATAATCCAAATTTACCAGGGACGAGCAAAGGAAAGACTGTCAAAGAATTTTGAAGAGTGCAGCGAGCGTATGAAAAAACATCGCGTTCATGAACTAATTTCGCACCACAGTAAAGAGGAGCTTAACTATGCTGCTGAAATGACTGGTCGTTATTCAAATTCTCCTCAAAAATCGGATAAGACTTTAACTATGCAGCAAACCCTAGCATTGTACTTGGACTTGGATTTATCTAAGAGGAAGTACGCTCTTCTACGTTCTGTTGTCAACGGTGTCCATAAAGACTGTTTTCCAAGTTACTATAAATTACAAATATATAAAGCCGAACTATTGCCTGAAATTGCTGCTGTGTCAGAAACTATTGCTGAAGTCAACCTTCAATCGGATAGCTTTTATTTGTTACTGCTTTTGTGCCATTAAAATTAGTGGACACCATAAACAGCACAGAAGTTTGGATAAATTTCTGATCAGGTTCCACTTATTTCTGTAGGCCTATGAAATGAATTTTCCAGAAAGGAAATAGTGCCTTTATTTCTTCCGAAAAAAGCCACATAGAGGAGATTATTGAACATCTTGAACATTTCGAAGTCAATATTGATGGGAGAAACATTAATATTAAATACACAATGCTGATGACGATGTTAGATGGTAGTGCAATAAATACCTTGAGCGGAATAAATGCAGCTCAAAATTGTTACATCCTTGGACCTAAACTTTCACCTTCACTTACCTTCTGTACAAGATCGATCACCAAACACGGATAATTACAGATTTGGCTTTTCATCTCTACATTCCTGGATCAGATGTTTGGAGTGCTTACTACATATCTCCTACATATTGCCTTTTAAAACTTGGCAAATACGTGGCCAAGAAAACAAAACAGCAGTTGGAGAAATAAAAGAAATTATTCAAGAAAATTTAAGATTAAAAATGGGGTTACTTGTCGACATCCCCAAACCTGGATATGGTACAAGCAATGACGGAAATACGGCTCGACAATTTTTCTCAAATCCTGAATTAAGTTCGGAGATAACAGGGATAGACAAGGAACTTATACGCTACTTCGAAATTATATTAAGGACGATTGCAACTGGTTGCGAAATTAATGTGGAGAGATTCGTGAAATGATTGGAAGACACGAAAACCATGTGTGTCGCCTAGCAGCGTCCATAAACTTCTGGTTCATGCGAAAGATATAATTTCTTTTTTCCATTTATCTATTGGTGTTCTTTCTGAAGAAGTATTGGAAGCAAGGCATAAGGAAATCCGAAAGGCCAGGATAGTCGAAAGTGACGTTTTTGGATGCTGGTTGATGCTAGTCTCAATACAGCTAACAAATCCATACAGTGCACAGCGCTTCCAACTTTTTGGAAAGAAGTCCCGATGTCGTTTTTTTTTTACAATTCTATATAGACTTGTAAAAAAAAACACGGCTAATATCTAACGTATTTGACAAGCTTTGTGTTCAAAATAAGTTCTATTTCAGTAAAATAATTTAAAAAATAGCTCACAAGATGAAATTTGTAACGAACCAAATGCTCCTAAATTAAATATTCTTTCCATACCAAAATCAGATTGAGTGATTTTACTTTGCAGATTACAACATTATGTCTCATACTATAATTTAAACCCAGAGTTCTTAGTTTGATCGTTCATCATTTGTGTTAATTTCCCTATACCTGCTAACATGTGGAACAGCTCAGAAAAATGACTGACATCTTTAGTATCTGAATATCTATCAGATACCGAAGAAAAAGGGCAGTGGAACCTGATTTCAGATAAATCATCAACTTTCAACCTGCTTGTAATATAATTCGTTGCTTCAGAAGAAGGCTAATTTTATAAGAAATCATTAGATGAGATTAAACCAAAAATCTTCACTAGAAGATTGAAGATGGTGAAAGTCTTCGGAAAGGAAAAAATTATGGTCTTAGGTTCCCATCATAAACATCGATGGAAATGAAAAAGAAAAAAAAAATCCTGACACTATCATTACAATACAAACCTTACTAAGCTGTAAGCTGCTTATTAAAGTGTGAATTAGAAACGCTTTCCACTACAAAAATTATGGCTTGCATAGCGGGCATAATTGAGATCAAGTACTACGAAGACCTTGATTATTTTTCTTCTTTTTTTTTAAAGCTAAAAGAGAATGCTCGAAATAATTTAAGTTGTTAATGCAGTTAGAAAGGATTTTCGAAAAACTGATAAGAAGTTTTAAATTACATTTTATGTCTAGTTTTAATAGAAGAGTAATTTCAAAATATGACTATTGGAGTTGTGGAGGGAAGTCTTGTATGAGTGCTTTTGATTTGTCATCCAGAAGTCTCTTGATACCTTCAAATTGACAGCTGTTCAGCGAAGTCTTTATTGTCAAAACCTTAATGTCATTTATAAATTCAAATGAATATTTTTTAAAAGAAATCTAAGAAATTTTAAGCTAGGGTGCATAATGGAAATATGGATTTACCAACTAAAGGGTTTTTCAATAAGAACGAGTACATTTTGACATGGAATAAAACAAACTGTGTTTGAGGTATTAATTTTTTTTTTTAGTTTGAATTTTGATTTTAGTGGGGGCTCAACCCAGATTTATTCAGCTTACTTCAAGCTATGAGTTTAACTTAAAAACTAACTTAAATCTAAACTTATAACTAAGAGTGGGGGTGGGATAAAAGGAGTTTCGGGTTGTTGGTGCTGATATTGAAATCAAATGAATTTGGATTCAAATTGAACAACCGGAGCATACGGGTCAGAGGTTCATTAAGGCTATAGGAGGTGTGGTGTGATGGTAAATAGAATAGGCGATGGTTTCTCAGGTTACGGGTGTTAGTATTGAAAGATGAATGATATCAAGTTGTAGAGAGAGGAGCAGTCAACTGGACCAGAGAGGAGCCGATGTATGAAAAAATATCATACGCATACTCAATTAAAGGTAGGACAAACGTTATGTAAAGCGATCAGGTCACGTGAGGGTTGGCAAATTCTTCAGGCCATCTTTTTACAAAACCTAATTCTGAGTTGCCCTCATGGATTATTTCATCAATTTCAAATAGAAATTTAAGTTCACGGTCACATAAAAGGCCAAGATCCCTTACCTTTTCTTTTCTTTTTTTTTATAATCTACACGCTCTTAAAGGATTATGATTACCCTTTAAATACTTCAACACTTCGCGGGCGTTATATGGGTTGATTATCAAGATAGTATAGACGGGAGTTGTTTTAATGCGTTTACGTGAAAACGTCATTGTCTGGCATTTGCTAATGTTAAGCTCTAAGCAAAGCAATTGTTGGTACATCAGGTTGAGAAACTCTCGAGATCTATTTGGAGGAGAGATATGTCTTCAGGTGCTGCGATGATTTTTAAAAATTACGTATCGTCAAGGTAAAAGGATATTTAACAATGTTTAATGACCATGTTAATGTCGTTAATTGTAAAGACAAAGGCCTAAATGACAGCCTTGGGGGACACCAGAAGTAGCTAGAATAGAATTGGAAAGTGCGGATCTGAACCGGACACAATATTCACGATTCTCTAGGTAAGAAGTAATCCATTGCAGGAAAAGGGGTTTAAAACCTAAAGAGGATAGTTTAAAGACTATGAGGCTGTGAGAAATTTTGTCGAAAGCTTTGCTAAAGTCAGTGGAGACCATATCAACTTCATTACCGTTTTCTAAGGCTCTTAGAGTGAATGATACGAGTTCTACAAGGTTTGTGGAGGTGGATCTGCTTCTTAAGAAACCATGCTGCTCTGGGGTAATTAAGGAGCTGCAACGTAAACTGAGGAGTTCATATAAAATGCTTTCAAAAATGTTTGGGATATATGAAATTTAAGCGATTGGTCGATAGTTTTTCACGTAACATTTCGGGCCTTTCTTCTGAATTCGATATTCATATCTTTGGAAATGTTTCCTGAGATATAAAGGAAGGATAAATGAAAAATTTTTGATAGAGGATTTGAAAAAGAGGAGGAACATTTTTTTAAGAAAATGGCAGGAAGGCCATCAGAGCCCGGATTGAACTCGTCATTAAGTTGAGAATATTTGTTTTCAATGGCCGATGGAACAATGCAATCAGGTAAGAATGGACCCAGCGAAAAATTCGGTACATACTTAAAATAGGTCTCATTTAGTTTAAAAGAATCCTTGGATAATGAATTCTAAAAAATGATGCATAGTAATTAGCTATAGTTAGATTATCATTGGAGGTCTCTTTCTTTTGTATTTAACGAACTGAAGGAAGGATCTGGGATCGTTGATAAGGTTAGGTTGGGTTTTATGTAAATATTATTAGTAGAGAAAACTGTACAGTTCGTTGAATTGAAGATAAGCTCCAAGGTACTTTGAGTTGTCAGTTGGGCATTGAGAGCGTAGGAAAATTTGCCAAAGCTTGTTCCTTTGGTTACGCAGCGAACGTAGTCTACGATTTTACCAAGGCGGCCCATGTATGCCTTTCTATGGCTTCTTACGGTGTCACGGATCCTAGAAGTCAAGTTTTCAATGACTCTCCCGCATAGACCCTTCTGAATTTGAACAATGGCCTGTTTTTTGTTCAACTTAAGGGCATTGGTCGATTGTGGTTTATTCGCATAGACCTACGACTACAAGAAACCCCACAAGAAAAAGTCTAACGCGGTCAAATCACATCACGTAACCTCTGTTGGAATAACATTAATCTCACATCGTTCACGCAGAATGTGAATCGTGGCGTTCACTGTGTGGCACGTAGCGTCACCTGCTGGGACCGTTTAGGTCTATTTGGCTCAATTTTGGCCATAAGAAATCATTTGTCATCGTTTTGTAGCACTCGCAATTGACGCGGCAAGCCTCACAAACGTTGTTTTCGAAGAACTACGGACTACTGACGCCGCCGCCGCGCCGGCTCAAAATCCATACCAAACGGTTATTTTTTGAGGATGCATTGTCACCTGGTGAATCCCGTGTGGGTTGGTGCTATGCTTGTTAACACATCAAAAAAAGCTGCTCGTCGTTAAAAATGTTTTTCAACCAAAATTAGAGTCCTTCCACACGTTCCGAAACCCAGTCAGCGAACAAACAGCGCGGCGTTGCCCACCGCGTTTTCGAAAGTGTTTCTATGTTTTTTGGGAGACCATAAACAAGTTTTGTATCGCACTAAACTTAAAAAATATTAAATTTTGAATTTTAAAAATTAGTTGCTTCGGGTCAAGTGTGTCTCATTACTTTTACGGGAACTTTGCCGCCCTCTATATTTTTGGAACCTAACTACAGAGAGCTAATAACAGACTAGAGCTAGTTTGAGACAGTACATTTCAAGCTGAATAGTCTTTGTCTGCATATTTTTTCTCTTGGACACTTGAAATCTTTAGATTAAAATATGTATATGTATTTAAAAAATTCAAGTGTCGAAAATAGGGAGAAACGTTGGTCAGGAATACGCAAAATTTTGTGCTTTAGACTTTGAGGAACATTGAAGTAATTTTTTTTTTGAAAATTCGATATCTCAAAAACGGGTCAATATTTTTAAAGTTGTAAAATGCAATGTTTTTCAAATATTAAAAACTTACTAAAATCTGTTAGGCCGAAAATTAAAAAAAAAAAAAAAATTTCTATGGTACGAGTAGGTAGGTAGTCAGTAATATCTGAATTTCAATTTTTTTTTATTAAATTATGGATTATAAAAATTAATCGAAAAAAAAAAATTTATTAAAATTCTAGTTTCCGTTTTCGAAGAAAATACGATTTTCGAAAACCATTTTTTTAAACATTTGTATGGTGGGTACTTTTAATTATTTTAGGTAAAGTACATTTTTTTTCTTACATCTTGTAAATAATGTTGAAAACCTTTATTTATCAAGTTTCAAAAAAATCGGACATAGGTTTTTCGAAATTTTGAGTTTTGAAAAGAAAAATGAAAACAAAAATGAATTTTTTTTAAAAATCCCAAAAAAAATTTTTTTTTGTATTTATTTGAAGGCAAAATAATATTTAAACTTTTGGGGAGCTTTAACATAAAAAAAAATTATCAAAATCGGTTTTACCGAAAAATGGTTCCAAGGTGGGTACCATTGATAACCATTTTTAGGAACATTTTTGCCAACTATAACCTAGCTTTAAGTATATTAAATTTTGCTGTATTTTTTTTTTAAATCTTTCGAACAGTTTTTGTATAATTTCGAAAAAAATCGTACGTACCCTTATTTTTGGTCTTAAAAAAAAGAAAAAACTTGTGGGGGTAAAAATTTAAAATACTATCTTCCAAGTTTAAAAAAAAAATCGATTTTTTTTACGAATGCATATCTTGCCTTATTGTACCTATAAGTCGCAATTAAAAATGGTCTAAAAGTCAAAGTGCTGAGTTCATCACTTCTCCGATTTGTATCTGTATTCTTTTACATTTTTTGACCCGCATCGTTCACTTCAGATATTAAATGCATTGATATCGTAAAAAAAAAAAAAAAAAAAAGTGCATTGATATTTCTGAAGACTGTAGATCAAAATAACTTAATGATTAAAATAAAATCTACTAAAAAAGCTTGAAATTTTTGTATATCCACTCTTCACATGAAGAATTTGTTTTTCTTTAATCCACCTAACTTTACATAAGGAACGAAAAATTAAAGGTTTGAAAAATGGTCGTTTTGTCAGTCTTATTTGTATAACGTTTGTCTTATAAGCGATGAGTATTATAAGTACATAAATGCGCATGTGTGTTCATATTTTAAAAAAACTTTTAAAAATTGTCCAACTTTGCAATATAAGCTGCCCCACTGTTCGACAGCGTTGCGAGCAAACAGTTCAACGTTAAACAAAACCGCCTCAAGCTAAACAATTTCAATGCTGTAGTCCTAGCGGTATACACATCGCATCGATTGATTTCCAATTCCAAATGACTATTTGAACAGATCACCGATCACTTACCTGAGCATTTAAAGTCCTGATCGTGCAGATCTGCCACGTTTTGGCCCTTCAACTGACTCGGCGAATGGCATTTGGTGTACGGTGCCAGCCGCGGAGCACTGCGTAAAAATCTCGACAGCCAAGATAAATGGCAATCGCACGAAAACGGATTGTCAGATAGCCTTAGGGCTCGTAATCTCCCCAATCCGGTGAAGACATTGTGCGGCAACATCGTCAAATTGTTGTTGTTTAAAGTTCTATACATACAAAAAAAAAAAACAAAGAAGAAAAATCAAAAGAAATCACAGTGTGTGGGGCAAATTTTAATATGCATTATGGATGAGGCAACAACAAAAAAAAAAAATAGAAGCTTACAGTATCTCCAAGTCGACAAGACCCTTGAACGCCTGCTCGTCCATGCACATGATTTGATTGTTGTCCATTTGGAGGCTTCGCATCGATTGAGCACCTTTGAAAGCTTTCCTTGGAATTGTCGTAATGCCATTGTGTGAGATGTCCCTGAATAATGATGATGATGACGAAAAGAATTATTATTTAGAAGTCTAAGACACGGGTCAGTATAAATAAACAAATTCAATTCTCAAAAGAAGAAAAATGTATCTAGATACTATTTGTCAAAGTTGAGCGATAAGGTTTTTTTTTATTATTCTATTCCGCCTCCTTTTTCTTGCTTCCCCAAGGACATACTTTTGATTCAAACATATTTCACAATTGACTGACCCGAAATTGGGTTCGACCCCTTTGCTGTTACAAATCTATGAAGGTACAGAGGACCGTCACGGAGACAGAGCAAAAGGGTTTCACCCCGACCGCCGCGTTGCGCCACGCTCTTAGCATAAATATTTACTCAGTATTTCCATTAATCAAAATTTAGTCCTCGTTGCGGTGGAAAAAGGGGCGATTTGCAAAAATTACTTCCAAATAAACTTTAAGATAAACACAAAAATTTGTTTTTTTTTTCTCTCTCTTTCTCTTTGTCTTTTGATGTATGTAGAGCTATATAAATCTAAGAAGAATGAAAAAAGCGTAACTACTTACAATCGCAAAAGACTCGCTGAACTTGTCACAAAGTTTTCAGGAATTGCCTTAAGCCGATTGTTGTTTAGGCGTCTGAGGCGTGCATCAAAAAATTACAGAAAACGAAATAAGAAAATAAAAAGAAAAACGAAAAATAAAAATGGAAGATAAAATAGCAAAAATAAATTCAATCAAAACAAATTTATTATCAATTGCAGAAAAGGTAATTTATTAATCATGCACAAAATTTAGCATTTAGCATTAATTATGTTGCATGCTCTTAGGCTACTTGTATCTGTATTTTACTCTACTTACAGTCTCTCGAGTGAGATGAGATCCTGGAAGGCATCCTTCTCTATCGTGTGGATTTGATTGTCAGTTAGTTGTCTATTGGGATAAGAGAAAAAAAAGAAGGATTATATGACCGCCTTGTGGTATGCAACATAGAAAAAAAAAAAAAATAAACAAATAGCTGAGAGGCTGACATAATTTCCACCTGTCAACCTAAGTAAGAGGGAAATTCCCTGCCAGAGGCCACATCTATGGCGGTGGTGTGGCTCCACGGCTTGGACAGTGATGATGATGAGTCTAAGCACACACCTCCTTTGGCGCATATAATATTCAAATGAATTTGGAGCACTCTACTGCAAAAGCAGTAGCAATAGCGGAGTTGAAAAGAGACGTTGTGCATGCACAAAGCTGACAGACATGAGACTTTGCAGGTGAAGCAAATGATAATAGACGATGGCACCGCGATGACATATGGGAGGAGCACAAACAGTAGCAACAGTAGCAGCACCTCTATTCTACCGTTCGTTGTTGCCTATACCTTCTGCCTGTCAAACTATGTTTTGTGTGTGTTTGACATCGTGCTAAAGTCAGACGTGACTGTAATTCCAATAAATTGTGTTTTCTATCTGTAATTACATTATTCTTCACTCCACTCCATTCCACTCCACTCCAATCGAGGGATGAGTAAGTAAATCACATAAAGTGCCTGCCTGCGGGACACCTGCTCGATTGCAACATATAAATAATTATTATGTATAGTATATTTTGAGGAGGACGACGCAAAAGGAAGGGGACGAAGGCAATTATCTCTGAAATGTTAAATACATTTCATGAGCAGCACACACAAGGAACCACTTTACGGGGCGATTATCTTTGAAAACCGCCACATTAAAAGCAACGATATTAAGAAACAAATTCCGAAGTGAGTAGTGCCCCAATCGAAATTAACAGTATGCTACAAAAGTAATCTATCATTTTGAAACAAAAAAAAATTCCATTACACTTTATTTGAAGAAAATTAAGAGAGTTTGACGAATTGGGATGAGTATTTTTGGAGAACAGATTAAGACAAAAAATTGGGACTATTTTAAACTTTCATAGCATAATTGTATTGAAGTGTGTTATTCAGTCATTAGCAAGCTTGAAGTTGCAAGATTGGCAAGCTATGACTCAAACTGATTTTCGAAACCATTGTTCTGCTTAAGTCAGCTTTGCGGATAGATGCAAAAAAAGTTAGATGGACTTCCACTCTTAGATGTTACTAATTGTGGTTTCCAGTTAACACTCCACTTGTTCCTTTTATTTCCTTATTCCTTTTTTTTTTAATAAAATCGAAAGCCTTTTTAAAAGTTGCAGTGAGTTTGAGGTTTGGAGCATCAAAGAGCCGAACAAGTAAGAAGTGGAGGTGTTTGCAAAGAAAATTGGTAGTTTGTCGAAAAAATAAAGAACTTTTTTAGGTTAGGTTGACGTGGCCGGAGAGCCGATACACTTAGACCATTGAAGCTTGGAGACTTTCTCCCTAGTTTGTCGAAAAAAATGAGCTCTTTTAGGTTAGGTTAACGAAGCTGTCACCAGGAGAACCAACATAATTAGAGCATGTGATACTACATTGAATCTTGGAAGCTTCCTCCCTGATCGTTGGAGATCTTTATAAATAAAGCAAACAAGATTGCCTAGTTTGTGAAAAAAAAAACGAGGTCTTTTTGGTTAGGTTGACGAAGCTGTCAGCAGGAGAGCCGATACAATTAAAGCATGTGGTACCACATTGAATCTTGAAGACTTTCTCCCTATCGTTGGAGATCTTTTATTTGCCTATATTTGCCTGATCACTAAGATCATTTTGGTAGAAATCTCTCAAATGAAGTCTACATCTTTGAGATAAAGCAGGACATGTAACGAGAAGGTAATGAATTAATTCCTCCTTTTCTTCGTCCATGCAGAAATTGGTAGAATAAATATAAAGTCGCGTTGCGTGTTTGCATATCAAACAGTCTCCTGTTATAAGACCTATTACGGAGTCTATGTGCGATCAGCTTAAAGATATTAAACATGTGTGGAGCGCTTCAGATCCAGAATTGGCCAAATCTGTGTTGTCGCCAAGCAGGTAGTGATATTGTTTCATCCAAGGTTTGTTCTCTGTATAGCATCTTGCTTTTGCATAAGTTTACACGCAGTGATGGGAATACCAATATTTGCCTTATTTGGCAATAAAGGTTTGTTCTACTTTTGGTGAGTTCAGCTTTACAATTTCCTGAAATGTCTCTGAGGCCTGGAAACCAGCAGAGGTGAATGTTAAACTGCTGCGCCCGCCATCTCCATCAGAGACGATCGGCATTTAAGGGCTGTTATTAGGCTGGTAGGAACAGAATCAAGAGATTTAAGGGCTGCTTGGCTGTCCGAGAAAATGCGGATATGTTTATTTGATACCACGTTTTCTTAAAGCCAAGATCTAACTTTTTAAATGGCTAAAAATTCCGCCTGGAACACGCTGCAGTGATTGGAAAGACTAAAAGGAAGACTTTAATTTATTCTGGCTGAGTATACACCTCCACTCACTAACCTCGTCATTAGTTTTTGATTCATCGGTGTAAAAATGGATTGAATCATCTTCCAGGAATCCCAAGCCTTCCCAGATTTCTCAATATAGATGGTTCCCTGAAAGTTTTTTTTTTTCAAATTGAATCTGACGGATGGTGTAATCGATGCTACGTGGAAGTGAACCGATTGAATTCAGAATGATTGAGTGGCAAATTTCAATATTGATCCACTTCAAGAAAGCTTTTAGACAAATGGATGTGTTCTTGCAGTTGTTTGCTTACTGAATATATCTAGGGGTGTTAGATGGTGTTCCACAAGTGTCCAGTGTAGCGGACGGAGTCGTGCCAAATGCTCCGCCCATGCGCAGACAATCTGACCGTTAAACGCTTAGTTTTAAACAATTTGTGTTTTTGTTTAGAGCTGTCCATCATACTGCCACGCCGATATTTAGAATCGGTCTGATTACCGAGTAATGTGGGTTCCACCATAAAATCCAATGGCTTTATTGCATGACTAGAGTGCTACTGTGGCCTTTTCAACTCTTTCTTGAATGGTAGGTTTCACACTTAATAATCTAAAATAAGTCCCAATTATTCTGCTTCGTTGGAGACTGTTGGGAATTTATTATTTCCTAGAGAAGAGGACAAAATATGTTTTGTAAGGGTTAACACACAGTCCACACCGATCGACCCAAATAACTTTTTTAGTTTCGTAACTTTTTTTCGACGAAGTACATTCGCAAGAAAATTGTTTGATTGGATTAATTTTCTCTAAAATTTAATTCCTTCTTGAAAATAGGAAAGGATTTTATTTCAGTTAACGATGCACATTGATTTTTTATTGAGAGGGAAAAACAGATTTTTCTTTTTATAATGAGCGCACACTCAAATGTTTTTTTATACCCTTAATATGCCAGGGACACAGTGTTTGAGCATTAAGAAAAAAAGGGAGGGGTTAGAAAGGAGGTGTCGGTGTACATTGGTTTTGAATTCTGGAACATTGCAATGACTGGGAAAGACAGAGCATGGTAAGGAATTCCACATTCGCGTAGTACGGCTGAAGAACGAATCTCTGTACTTCACAATACGGCCGAAGTTGGGCGCAAGGGTAAGATGATAGGCATTACTAGAAGTGCGAGTATTACGTAAATCATTTCACATTCGTGTAGTGCGGCTTAAGAAACAATCTCTTCACTTAACAGAACATCCAAACTTGGTCTTAAGGGTAAACGAATGGACATTTCCTGACGAGAGGAATGCAACTTCCTATTTTACTAGAGCACTGTTTATAAAATTAACTACAAAATAAGGAAAGACATGTTACATTGGGGCGGTGCTCGAGAGATGGAATACTTTCGGTTTTGGTAAATATCACCTATCGTTTGTATAGCTTTTTTTGGATTCTATTAGAGACTGAAGTGGGTTATTCTAGCACCAGCCCAACCATGGGAGTTCTATTCAAATTTTATATGAATGTATTCATGGTTTACAGTTAGAACAAAAGGGGTTCAACATTTTTATTGCATCGTCGAAACCTTGTGAACCATTTTTGATGATGCACGGTTTTATCAATGCAAGTGTCACTCACGTATGGCAGCATGGAGCGTATATTCGGACAGTAGCCATAATTGAGACTTTGGACGATGCTGTCAAGATCAGATGATTGATTGATTTGATTGATTAAATATTTTATTTCTTAAAATCCAAATAAGTACATTATTTATAGAAAGAAAGAAATAAGTGACAAAAGTATTTTTATAAAAAATAGAGTTATTGTCACTCTTAGTAGAATAATTTAACGTGTATTATTTTAAATCGGTGGGGTGACCCTTAAAAAAAGAAATACTAAAAAAGAAAGTTAAAATATCATTAAATTCTATAATGCATACAAAAATTAAATTTAATTAATGTTAAACATTTCATGAAAACATCAGGTAAAACCATTTACAAAAAATTCGATACTCTCATTATCAAGACTAAGGAGCCAGTTTTTAACTTGTTTCATAAATACTAAATGAGAAGTTTGCATCCTGATAGAATTAGGGAGTCTATTAAATATTCGACATAAGGAAATATTATGAAAATTTCGAAATGCGGTTGTTCGAAGCACCGGTATAGACACTTGGTTTAAAAAATTACCACGTAAACTACGAGTATGTATAAGTTAACTATCAATTAATATAAAATTAAGATTATGATCTTTTAAAGAAAATTTTAAGAACTTTATAGAAATACATATGTCGCACTGGAAGAATTTTCAAATCTCTAAATATTGGAAAACTAGGGCACAAACGAGGCTTACCACATATGGTATATTCTTCAGAACACTGTTTTGTAAAACTAAAAGAGGCTGTATTTTGTTGTAATAGAAACCTCCCCAATAAGAAATTCCATATTCTAGTTTCGAATGAAAAATGCCACAATAAATCTTAAGGACCAGTTTAGAAGAGCAAACTTTGCAAACAGAAGAAATTTCTAAGAGTGTACCGAAAATACTGTCTAAGATTTTCTGTGTGGTTATAAAAACTCATTCTAGAATCAACAAATCAATCCCAAATACTTAAATTAATTTACTTTTTCTAATTTAAAACATTAATCACTACAGCTCGTGGAATCAGCTACAGTTAAAAAGTTTAAATTTTTGACACTCAGTAGCATGGCAAATGAGATCAGCATCAAAAATCTTTTGGCCAGGCAAACTAAAAAACATGACCTTAGTTTTAGAACTAATTATCAGTTTGTTTTCTGCAAACCAGATTCTTAAACAGCTGAGATCCCAATTTATATCAGATATAAGATTAAGACGACTATCTGTACCATAAGAAAGGTCCACATCATCTGCAAAAGCTGTCAAGGAACCCCTAAATGGCAATCTGAATAAAGAATTAATATAAACCAAAAAAAAGTATTGGTCTCAAAACCGAACCTTGTGGCACTCCCAAATCGAATGCCTTTGTATCACTTCTAATACCATCAAATTTCACTCTTTGGGTTCTTACATTTAAATATGATCTTAGCCAATCACTTATGAAACCTCGAAACCCAGCACTTTCAAGTTTGCTTATCAAAATTCCGTGATTAACAATGTCAAAGGCTTTTGATATATCAACAAATAACGCTGCCGTATTCTTTTTCTTATCAAGGCTTACAAATATTGAAGAACAGAAATGTAACATGGCATTTTCGGTTGATTTATTACTTTAAAAACCAAACTGAACATCACTGAAAAATTTCGTTCTCGACAAAAAGCTCACCATTCTATTTTTTACAGCTTTTTTAAAAATCTTACTAGGCAGGAGAGATATAGACCTATAGTTACCCAGATCACTTGTAACGCCTTTCTTGAAAAGTGGCAAGATATTGGCACATTTAAGAGCAACCGGAAATACTCCAGAAAAATAATTTTGTGAAAGATATGTGCCAAAATGTTATGTGTGATCTGAATCAAGAAACAAATACGAATAACTGAGAGCAGTGTCGTCAGTAAAACAATAAAATGGAAAAGAAATCCATGTTTCGAGTAGCAAACGTGTTAAGAAGTTACTCTTTCCTTGAACACAGAATTTTACGAGATTAAAGCTATCACTTCGATATCACATTTAATAATAGGAACAAAAGTTAACAGATGTATAAGTCCTAGTTCTCCATTGTTCGTCAAATTGTTTTCATCAAATTTTTCGTTTGTATATGATTGTCCTAAAGTGTGTGTTGATTTTCATCCGGGAGTGTAGTTTTTTCCCGTCGTCGTTCCAGCAAAAGATACATCTCGCCCTCGCTCGCCCAACTCCCAGCTATACGAACTTAATTAAGATTTGAAAATTTCCAAATGTTTATGAACACGAAACTCATTTAAGCCGAAAATGTAATAAAGATAACAACCGAGGAGCATTCATCAAGATGAGCAGTAACAGCAGCGGCAGCAGCTTCAATCTTTGATGTTTTTGGCTTTTTGGTCCAAGAGGAGAGAGCAGCATCATCAGCATGAACAAGAAGAGTGCAATGTAAGGAGTGTTGCTCACTATAAAGCTGATGCACAATGCACATGTGTGATGCTACATAAGTCCGTCCTTGGTTCGGTTCGGTTTGGGTTGGTTTCACCAAATGCATGCGGCATTATGTTATATTGCCAGTGATAAACTTATCAAGCAAAAACCAGTGATGTGTGGTTGGTTGTTGTTGTGTTTTTTTGTATGTTTATCTTTTTTCTTTCTAAGGGATACTTGCGTTTACCAGGAGCATGCTTTAGCTATTAAGCGAGCTGTTGCTATTATGGCTGAAGCTCGCATGCTGATGATGGCATAGAAGAGCAAGGAACACAGATAAATTGGTGTTGTTAAACATTTGTAATTACTTACTGAGGTTGTTCTGTGCTGTAAAATGTGAAGTGGTAGGGATAGTAGATTTTCGTAGTAAGCGTACCTCGTGTAGACTTTTGTTTTTATTGCAAAATTCATTTAATTTATGGAGACAAAAAAAAATATGAATGTTTTAAGCTGAGTGGTTTGGTCAGTTTAGTCATAAATATTATGAAGTTGTCAAAATTAATACATTTTTGATATGAAGTGTCATAATATTTTACAATTACTTGTTGATGCTGGACGAATTTATGAAACTCTTCTGTTGATGATATCGGAAAACTAGCTTGCTAACAGGGACTATTAGACATACACGAATGCACTGGAAATTATTTATAAATAGATAGATGCAACAACTTGAGCGCTTAATCACCGAATTAATGGGCTGGACGCAAAGTTATTTCATAGGGAACAACTGGATCATGAGACTGCTTTAGTGGTGCTTATAGCTTGGTATGTTAATTTCTATTAAATCTATTCGCTGAATAACAAAGAAAAATTGGCAGCACTTCCTTAAATTATACTAAATATTCTAGTACTTTTTTCATTATTGAAAGCTGATATGTCATCTCAGTCATACAAAATACATAATTTTTGATGTCAAACAAATTCGAAACGGTTATTTAATTCTTGTATCAAAGTTCAAATAAAATTGTAAAAAAATCGATATACCAAAAAAGAAAAAAGACTGAAAATCAGAGTTCTGGCAACAAGCTTACTTAACACAATAGCGTATGGCAGCCATTACTTGGACACTTGGCGGAATGTGTATTATTAAATAAAATGTTTCTTCAAATTTGACGACCAAGTTAAAGATATCCGCTCGTTAATCACGTAAATCGGTGAGATAAGTTATCCTTTCATTGTCGAACGTCATTTAAGACTAACACATATTTATTAGTAAGAATTAAAAGTTAAAATACGTGTTAAAGTTGTTTCGCCTTTATTGTGTGCTTATTAATAGGGCTGTTTGTGTTTAAGACTCGACTTGAAAATGCTTAATTGAGCATCCAAACATTAGAAACAAAACTGCTTAGTTGAAAATGTGATAAAAGTTAATATTCTCTTTAGAAAACTTACTTATTAGTTACTCTTCTGGAGACACCATGGCGTATACGTAACAAATGTTCATTAAATTCTACTTATTTATTAACATAGAAATGGAGAATTGCAAAGTTGGGCTTAGTTTGTAATTTTGTCATCTGAAGAGAAGGAGAAGGTTATTTGATTTTTTTCGAGACCAATTTTGTTCATTTGTGAGTTGTAAGGATTTGAGTTTTCAACTTATGGAATAAATGGTTGTTGAACTTCAATTTAAAAATGAGAAGTGACAAAATAGACAACTGAAATATTTGTTGCACTTTCATTCCAGAAAAAGATATCGAAAATGTGAGACTAGAGAATAAGTGGTATTTCAAATCACTCTCAGAATTCTTTGAAAGGGTATAGTGCTTTAGTGAGCTGTGTGACCGATAGATTTTAAGTCAGTTTGTGTTGCAAGTGTGCAGGTAAGTTATTTTTCTTTATTCCTTTTGAAAGAAATTCGTTTGGTTCCGTTTAAAAGAATTTTTTTTATTAACTTAAGTTTGGTTTTCCAATTAACAAAGAAAATCGCCGGTGTCCGTGAAAGTGTACAGCAGAACCCAAGGCAGTCGATTCCTCGCCATGGACAAGAACTCAGCCTTTCGCAGACTTCATCTTAGCGAATTTTGCGTCGGGACTTGGGCCTAAGCCCGAAAAAAATCCCACTGATACAGTAGTTGATACACAAAGGCGGCGTCTTTGGTCCGTTCTTTTTTAGAAAACAACATTGTTGAGGCGGTCAGCGTCAATGGCTACCGCTACAGAATGATGATAACCAATTTATTATAACCTAAATTAAACCCTATGGCCCTAGACAATATGTGATTCTAGCAAGTCGGCGTTTCGTGCAAATCAGCGGACGCTACGATTTACATTCTGCATGAAAGTTTTGAGGGTAAGGCTATCTCTTGCAGAGGTTACGTGAATTGACTTCGTTAGACTTTTTCTTGGGGGATTTCCTGAAGTCGCAGATCTATGCAAGCAAACCACAAATGACCGATACCCTCAAGATGAAAGTAGCACAGGCCATCGCTCATTTTTATATTCATAGGAGGTGCAGTTAGGAATTTTGGTATGACAGGGGGATACGTGGTCATATCTTCTTAGGCTATATACATATATTGCCAAGTCGTTAAATGCAATACGGAGCTTGTTTTTAGACAGGGAATCTAGTTTTGGGTACACTAAGTCAGATTATGATATTATTGGTGCAAGTATCGTTTTGACCCAGCGAAGTCTTTTTTCAAGTGGAAACAAAACCGAAAGCCACAGCTTCCTGAGAGCTTCGAAAATGCATCTCACAACAGAGTTCATGTGTTCTTTACAGGATAGGTCCATCGAAACTTTAAAACCAAGACTAGTCACAGATTTGACGTACGGTACAGATAAGTTGTTCAAGGAAATGGGGGGGAAACATACTTTCGTTTTGGTATCACCATAGCCAGCCTTGTTTTTATTTCAGGATTAAGTGTTAGCTCATTCTCCTAAGTCCAAGGGGGAGCTTTTCGGTAATATGGAAAATGGGGTCATCAATCAAGACAATTCTACTTGAAAAACAACTAATTTTCATCTATGTAAAGATGTCACGAGACATTTTTAAAAAATAAAGAAAAGAATTGGACCCAAAATCGAGCCTTGAGGAAGTCCGGTTTTTAGGCAGCTAGGCTGTGACAACCTATCCCGGACTACGACATAGTGAATTCTATTTGATAGATAACTCTTAAAAAGGAAACAGCCAGAAATCTAAAATAGCACTTAAGTTTTTCACAAAGACCTTCATGATTGAATTTGTCAAAGGCCTTAGAGAAGTCTAGAAGACATAATACGGTAAATTTAATTTGGTCATATTTCAGTTGTATATAATCGAAAACCTATGGCAGTAAACCAAGAGTTGTTTGCTCTGAACTCCGATTGATGAGGAGATAAAAGATCGTTTGAGGTAAAGTGATCAATTGTTTGCCGTGTAAGGATCTCCTCCAAGACCTTTAACAGATACCATTGGCCGATAATAAGAAGGCTCGGTAGGTATAGATTTTTTTAGGATAGGAATTATTTAACCTTGTCGTGGTGTTGAGGCTTATCTCTATTTCTCCGGCAATCCAGCTGGAGATTTAGGCAACTAAAAAAAAACCAAAAGTGACCAGAGGTGTCACGGCCAAAAGTGAAGAAAAGCAATTCAGAGGGGTATTCTCGTTTGCTATAATGTATTGGCCTAGCAATCTATGGAATTGATTTTATGATGGTAAAGTAAGATTGGTTTAGGACTATCGTTCCTAAGCTCAAGCTGTATCCGATAAAACTTAGTGCTATATCCTATCTCAGGTATCTGAGCAACAGATACCTGTTTTTTTTACACAAATCTTGACCGATATGATCAGGGAGGTCACGGCCAAAACGTAAAGTAAAGTAATTAAGACATTGTTCTCTTTGGCTCATTGTTTTGGTTTTAGCAATCTTGGATAAATGATGTTAAAAATAAATAATCGTTAAGATTAAGAAAGATTGCTTAGGACTATCGCTTTTAATTTGCTGTAAGGAGAATAAGGAATAATAAAGGGTGCACACTCCTAGTTGTTGGTTACTACTTCGATCGATTGCTGGGTGTGTGTATTCTAGGGTTGACAGGCCCTGAGTTTTGCAATAACTCATGTGGAAGTGACCTCATGGCTGCGAAGCTCCACCGGAAGCTATATTCTGGCACCATGAGGTAGGCCCATTACTGGGAGTATCACGGTGGCTGTGGTTTATTCCGAATCTAAAAATTGTGTTCATTAAGAATATGGTTAAGTGTACTCTAAAGTACATTATCTGTGCGTTATTGCCGTATATCCTCTTATTGGCATGATCAATTTTATTTAAAAATTACACATAGCTGCTTGTAAGTAGTTAAAGTAATATTCATTTCGAAAATAAGAATTTTTTGAGAAATGACAAAGAATTCGAAAAAAAAACATCCATTTGTTTAGTACTTAAGTGTTTTTGAACACTTTTTTAAAAACATTCTAAGAATAGACTTGACTTATTTTATGTAAATTTTCTTCAAGAAAGGAATTGTTTTTCTCTAAAAATCAAGTAAACTTTTTTTTCGACAAATTTTGAATTCTACAGGAATAGATTTTTGGAAATTTTGAGTTGTAATACGTTTAGAAAATTAAACGGAAAATACTTCAGAAAATGGATTTTCGTAATTTTTCCATTTTAATTTTTGGAAATGCAGCCTGAAAGATATCCGAATCAATTTCTTCTCCTCTGTTTCAAAATACATGAAAGATTGATCAAAAAATAAAACGTCAATTCACCCAATATAGAAAAACTTTTTGCAGGTTATGTGAAATTGAATTAAATTTGGTGGTGCAACAGCTCGAAGAAAACCAAGATCTAGTGACTAACAATTCTCAACCATTCCTGTGTGCAGGAATGAAAGGGACCTACAATTTTGTGCCGATTCGGAACGGCTAGTGAGCAGCAATTTTCATGACAAGAGGTACTCTTGGAGGATTTGTCAATTACTCGCAAGAGGAAGTTTATCCATGAAAAAAGAATCGAACCCAAGACCTTCTGCATGATAGTCCAACGCACTAACCATTATGCCTAGGGGTGTTACCAAGTTATGTGAACTGAAAGCAATATTGTGAAATACTTGATGGTGTATCTGTTGTTGACTGAAGATGAACGTCCGCTGAAAAAAATAAATTAGTGATGGTGCAACCTGTGTGAAAATTTAGGTTGAAGTGGCTGCCGACTGAGAAACGACACACTTCGACCAAATTTCGGTCCGTTGTGATACCACACGCATCTAGGAAGTTTTTTCCAATCGTTGAATCTTTTTGAACTTCTTATGAAGACTTGGGATTTCAAAACTTGTCAGATCACTCGGATCGTTGTAGTAGAAGTTTCCCAAATTGTGTCAACGTCTTTGGGATAGAGCAGGACATGTATATAGAAGGCACGAAATTGTATCTTTCTCCCTCACTTCATCCATGCAGCTTTTGCAGAAAACGTTTGATTAGACAACAAGTTCCTGGGCGCACATGCCTTTTAGACAGTGTTAGGTTTTAGCTTCTACTGCGGAGCTAATGTGCAATCTGCTAAAAGATATAAGATGTAAAGAGCAAATAAGATCTAGCGCTGTCTAGATTTATTTTCTCGCAAAGCTAGTGGTGATGGTATTTTACCTAAATATTTCAACATTTATAGCATCTTGCTTAAGCATAAGTTTCAATGTAGTAATGGGTAGGGTATATACCAACATCTGTCTTATCTGGTAGAATAGGTAATGTTGTTCCACTTTTAGCAAGTTTGTCAGCCTAACAGTTACCGGGAATATCTCTATGAACCGGCACCCAGCAAAGCTTAATGTTGAACTGCGACATCTTCACGAGAGTTTAGTGCTGTTTTAGAGTTTGTAAATTGATAGCTGTCTGAAAAGATACGGATATCTGTCATAGATATAAAATTTTACCTAAATCGTTTTAATGATCAGGAAGGCGAAATGTGAGGCCTAAGTTAAGTCTGTCTGAATACACGCCTTCACCGACCCCGTCATCGGTTTTTGATCTATCAGTATAGAAATGTTAAGACTTAAGAAAAAAGTCTTCTGTGGATATTATTATCTCTCTTGACTCTTAAGCCTTGCTTGCTTGAGTTTTTGACTGAATCCAAAAATGGAAATTGTGCTTGTTTCCAAGTTTTTATATGTTTTAAATTAATTATGGAATGATTATATATTCGACGTAGCTAAGAACTCAGTGGAATGCTTAGGTTTTCTTAAAACATGTAAGAAAATCTTTTCCCCTTCTGATTTGGCTATGATCACATATGTGCATCCTGCCAAAACCTGAGTATAATTCTCATATCTGGACTGATGACCCCATTACTCATTTGAACCTTATGGGTAGAATTGAGAATAGAACCCTAAGATTTATAGCAGACACATCTCATATGGAAACTTTTGTTTATCTTGAACACAGTTGTAACATCTACTGTCTTTCACTGTTTTATCGCGTTTTCTTTTCGACAATGTTCAATTGAAATACTCGTAGCCAGTTATATTCCCCCTGAAACAATTCCGTGGTAATACTCGTCTAGCAAGGACTGCTCATCAGTTTACCCTTGAGTCTAACTTCAAATGAACTGTAAATTATAGAATTTCTTCCTTTAGCCGCACTACTAGAATGTGGAATACTTTGCCACTCTTCTCCCCCTCATTGTGATGCGCAAGCTTTCAAGACCAATGGGCATGGACATCTCCTATAAAATCTCTCCATTCTACCTAAACGCTCGCACGGTATTACACATTAATATTAGAAGGGTAGTAATAATTCCTTGAGGACCTGTTTCAAGCTGGATGATGAACATAGTTCATGAACTTCAAAAATATGGTCTTGGACTAGTAGAATCTTTAACGAGATTTCTGAAATCTTTACACAAAATCTTCTACAAAGTAGGCCAATATGACCCAAACTGTTTCCTTCAATAGAAGTCTAAGACAGTAAATTTATCGATAACATATCGATTATTATGATAATATCAATTACGAAAACCTGGTTTATCATACAACTCTATAGCTTACGGTGCTAGACTGCAAGTCGCTAGCTGAAACCAAGTTAATGGGTACGGAGTACCATTTATCGGTATAGTGGGCTGAGAATGGGGCTCCAAAAACTAAAAGTTCCATAGAAATCGTGTGATGAAATATTACATCCGAATATTTTATGAAGAGAGTGAAGATACTTATGCAAATTAATATACCACTATCTTTCAGCCATCGATCAACTTATTGGATTTATGAGAAAGAAGAAAAAGCGGATTCAGTAAAATAGGTGTTGAAAAAATTGAAAATTTGTCTTTGTTTTGGAGGCAATATATATCCATATTCCTTTATTTGCTGTCATAAGAGAAATCCCATTGTTTCCACCCACTATAGTTGAAGCTAAGATATAAATATTAGTAACTTAAAACCAAGACCCTAAAGGTTTACTAATTTAAGTGATTTAATCAAACAACTCAGGTTATTATTCTTCTTACAATGAAATGAGACCTTAACGTTATGTCAAATAAATTAATTTTATACTTTGTACGCATTTTTTGTATCCCTGGAAATTGACCACTCGAACGTAATATTGCTATCCAATTTAATTATATTATTTGTAGACAACAAAAAAAAATACCTCAGAACCCACTTCAGCCATCATTAGCTATACAATAAATACGAATATAAATTCAAGTCAAATTAAAATTGTATTCAAAGTCCCCAAAATACAGAAAGATACTTACAATATTCGCAGTTTGGTCAAGTGCTGGAAATCTGACTCAAATATCACCGTGATATTATTCCCTTGGAGATCTCTGAAAATAAATAAACAAAAAAAAAATATTATGAGAAATAAAATAAAGTATTTCATCTGCCTAATCATCGTTTTTAGGATTTATTATATCAAAAACAAATACACATACAATATAATTTATGGGGTGTTAGGGGGCGGAGATAGGAGTTGGTGGTTGTAGTGGGGACGAAATCGTTATTCATTACTTCCGCTGGCACTTAATGGCAGATGACGACGCAGTCTATATATTCGACATCCTGAACCGACCAACGAGTACAACAACGACGATGACGGCGACGTAAAGACTTTCCACACAGATTTTCCAACAAATCTTTGCACTAAAAGACGACATCCTTTTTTTCTATCCGGGCGTTCTGGATGTGCGCCTTTCTCTATCTTCTATTCCTTCTATTTTCACTTTTCTCCTTTTTTTGTTATTTTTTCCCAAATTGAAAAGAAAAGCGATTCTCAGGAAGTAGGGAAGAAAAAAATCTTTCGTCTGTTATTCGCCAATCGTCCTGCAACTGTCGCAATTTATTTGCCAGCAATAAATGTTTGAAGGAACACACATCCTTGCGACAATGCTCGTAGTTCGTCAGAAAGAAAAAAAATTAAATAAAATTGTAGAACATCACCCATCCAAAACCTTACTTCAAGGTTTGGCGCTTCTCATCGATTTTTTGTGTCCTTCTTCCTTCAACATTATTTGTGAATTCTGGCCACATGAGTGGAAAAAACATTGTTTAATCGTGATTCCAGAAAGAAAACAAAAAACAACAACAAGTTAGTTATTTTGTCGGACGAATTGTAGGTACCTTTGCCTGCCAGCATTTTTGTTGTTAAGTTATTTATCTTGTTTTTTTTTTGCCTTCATATTTCATATCTTTGAGATGTATCTCAGCTCTTATGATATATAATTACTAATGTTTGTGCGTGTACCTGCCTACAATTCCAGTTCTTCAAAAGAAAACAGACATACGGAAAAACGAGCATCATCAGTGAGTTGAGGAACACAAAAAAAAAAAAATACGTAAAAAAGAAAGATAATATCCCCCCGTGTTCAGTTTTGTCTAAATCTTGTAAAACCATTTACCTTGGGGTGTTTAACAGCAAAAAAAAAATATTCTATAGTATCTATAACGAAGCATCATCAGATGATATATACACACGGAGGTCATAAGTCATACCCAGGTAGGCAAGTAAATTAGCCTGCGGGTGTTGCTTAGGTATTATATGGCCGGGACATGGCCGGGATATGACCGTCAGTTCTAGACGACTGCCATTTTTTGAAATTTAACGGAAAACAAATCTGAGAATCTTCCTTGAATTTAATTTTTTTGATAAATGGAGAGCTGCAACAACATTATGTGTACTCAAAGCGGTGGCTCATCATTCTTAAATTCATAGGGAAATCACATTTTTGTTAAAGATATCTGTTCGGTGGTGGACAGTGGGGTAAAATTTTTTCAAAGAAGCAAAATATTGAAATAATGAATATTTCTTTGGGGGAAGAGGATGTAAATTAAAATAATTGGATTAAATTAAAGTGTTTTCTAGTCATGTTCGAAAAGTTGAAAAATCGCAAAATATAGTGCAAGCAATTTTTAAGCCTACAGATATTATAGTAAATAGGGATCACATTGTAAATGAGCTGAACTATCAACTTCTTGCAAGACTATAAAATAAGGTTGGAATTACATTACATTAAATTAGATATCACATTACTCCGTAGATAAATCTACGAAGTAGAGACACTGAAAGCCCTGGCAACTGAGACCATCGGGTGGAACATTACAACAGAGAAAGACACATAAAAAGAAAGAACAACGGAAGAAATAGATGTCAACAGCACACGGTTGGTATTGAACGGTGCCCCATCCAAGTACTAACCACGCACATGATGCTTGATTTCGCTAATCAATGGGAAGCGATGCTCTCATCAAAGCCTAGGCCATTGAATTGTTTTCAAAATATTAACATTTTTGAATTTGATTATTTAAGAGTTTTTTTATTAAACTACTCAAAAAAAATCAAAAAAATTTCATTTAGTTAAAGCTAGGTAATGGTTGAAGAAAATTTTCCAAAAAAATGTTATTTTTGGTACCCCCCTTGGAACCATTTTTTTGGTTTTTGATTTTCTCAAAAACGGTACGACAGATTTTGATAATTTTTTTTTCTACTAAAGGTCTGCAATGTTTAAATATAACTGTCAATTCAAGTTTTTAAGAAATAATTTTTTGGATATTTAAAAAAAATTTCAAATTTTTTTTTTTGAAAACTCAATATTTTGAAAACCCCAAGCTATATATTTTTTAAATTTAATAAATAAAACTTTCTTAATATAATCTACAAGAAACGAGAAAAAAAAATAGTTAACCTAAAAATATCGGTAGCCTCCATACAAAAGTTAAAAAATGGTTTTCGTAAAATCTAGATATTACTGACTGTATCTACCATAGAACGATTTTTTCGAATTTCTTATCATCGGCATAACGGATTTTAATATAATTTTTTATGGACAAGCTTCTAAAAAGTTTAAAAAACATTGCATTTCAAAACTTAAAAAAAATAATTTTTTTGAGTTTTGAAAAAAAAAAATTAAGTTGTTTTTGGAAAATTCGATATCTCAAAAACGGATCAGTATTTTTTTTGTAAATTTAATTTTTATTCGTACATTAATAAACGCTTTAAATTGGCCTTCCAAATTTTTTTCTTAAAAATGTTTTCAAAATTTTGTATATAAAAGCTTATTTTTTTAAGAAACCACTACAACGAATTATAATCTTGTTCCTGCATAAACTAATTTTTGCTTAAAACACATGGCATCTTGTGCTTAGCTTCAACTGCTAAAGTAGTTGTTTTAGTTAAGACCAGTTTTCTCCAATAACATTCATTTTTGAAATTCTTAGTCGTTTACATAGGAGCAAGTTCGTGCGACACAGTCGTGCATTTTATTTTTTTAATATTGTGCTTACTTCATTTGACTCTTTGACCTTCACAAATATCAAAACAGACCTGTTTATTTAGTTTTTAGAATTAACTGGCATTCCTTTAGGTGTGTTCAGAAGCAATTTATTAAGTTAAATATTTTAGTACGACACTAGATACTAGAGATTCTGTCAGGCTTGACAAAGTGCTATCGAGAGAACATTGCAATCCGTCATTTTTGAAAAAGCCTGATGGACTATGGACAATTTCTCCGGCCGAGTTCTTGAAACTTCTAATGGCGACACACTTTCCGGGCTGTGAGAATAGCCCCGAAACGCTTAGATCCACTAACACGGTAATGGCTCGTGCAGGGAAAATCAACAGGGGGGAAAATTGCATATACAATCAATACTTTCTCTCCATATAAGACTCTGGATGGTGTACTGCCAATTATGCAACAAAAAATGCAAGATCTGGCAATTCCATGGCTGGAAATAAATTTTCAAAGGACTATGTAGCCGAGTCCTAGAGACAAGTCGGTAGGCGGGGCCATGAATCCGCGAAGAATTTCCGGCCAATTAATATGACTTCCTTTGTCCTTAAAACTTTAGAGCGCATTCTTGACATCCATATTAGGGGCATTCTTAACAGATGTCCTCATCAAAACTGTCAACATGCGTACATTAAAGATAGATCCACAGAAATGGCCCTTCATGAGGTAGTACGTATAATTGATAAAACTATTACACTTAAAGAAGATACCCTCGCTACCTTCTTGGTTGTAGAAGGAGCTTTCAACAACCCCCTTACCAATTCCATTCTGGAATCACTCGTTGAGTTTGGTGTAGATCATATCCATGCTCAGAGACAAAAGGATTCTAGGTACGTTACGTAATATAAACTTGACAAAGTACGTTAGTATAGGAACACCCCAGGGCGGAGTTCTGTCCCCTCTTCTATGGCTTCTAGTCAAGATGACTTCGTACTACTAGCGTCAGGAAATTTCACCATTGTGCTAAGTTAAATCACAGAAAGTTAGTAACTGTGTCACGAGTTGTGGACTAACTGTTAACCAAGCTAAAACTGAACTGATGCTCTACACCGAATCAACGGCGAAACACTTCTGCTCTCTTCCAGTGCAAAATATCTATGTGTTATTCCAGACCCTAAGTTGAACTGGCATTCTATGCATGCAATTTTGATTTTTTCGACTCCACTTCCACTTACCACTGCACCCCTAAAAAGAGTTTCAGTAAAGATTTTAAGGCTATTTTCCTGAGAGGACTGGGAAATACGAAAGACTTCGACACAACTATCTTTACTGATGGCTCAAAGATGGAGTGTGATGTCGGTTCAGGAATCTTCTCTGTGACTTAAGATAAATACATATATCTAGGTCGTTCAGCTACCCGACTTTGCTTGTATTTCTCAAGTTGAATTACTGGCTATCAAGGAAGCATGCAAGGTACTAAAACAAGATCTAAGCTATTATCACTGAGAGTCAGTTAAAGCTATTTATTATAGAAAATCATACACCCTGATCTGGCCTATATTAAAAAAGGGTGATCCAACTGATCCCAAAAACTACCGAGGAATATCTTTTTTAAATGCTTCGCTAAAAATATATTCTTCACTCTTATGTAAGAGGCTCACCGACTGGGTTGAAACGAACCAAATTCTCAGTGAGTTCCAAGCTGGCTTTCGCAGAGGTTACTCTACAGTAGGCAACATTTTCGTATTAAATGGTATGGCAAGTACGAAGCTAAGTAACAATATAAAACTTTATGCATTTTTCGTTGACTTTAAGGCTGCCTTTGACACAATTGACCGAAATGCGTTGTTCTTCAAGTTGTACAACTTAGGAGTGTCAAGTAAATTTGTTAATGCCTTAGAGAAACTTTACCAACAGTCATTTGCGGAAGTGTTTGATGGAAAAAATAAATCCGAAAAATTGGAAATGAAACGAGGCCTTAAGCAAGGATGCAATCTTAGCCCGTTACTTTTTGCCCTGTATCTGGACGATTTGGTACACTGGTTACCGTGTGGAGTTAAAATTGGTGATATAACAATTAAAGTTATTATGTATGCTGATAATATTGTCATATTAGCAGAGACGGCAACATCGCTACAACTGATGATAAATAGACTGGCAGAGTACTGTAGAATATGGAGTTTAGAAGGCAACATAGATAAGTCTAAAGTTATGATTTTCCAGAAGGGCAGTGGGAGACTTTCAAGTGATGAACAATGGAGGTTTGATCGAAGAGATTTGGAAGTAGTAAAAGAGTACACTTACCTTGGAATGGAGTTAACTTTTAATCTCAATATGGAAAAACACTTAAAAATGAAAGCTAATAAGGCAAGAACAGCTATTGTTGCAAATTGGACAAAAATATTTTACAATAAGAACATTGCTCTAAGTTCAAAGTACAGGGTTTTCAACGCAACTGCGCAATCTATTTTGTTTTACGGTGCACAAGTTTGGGGCACACAAAAAATCGATCATGTAGAAAGCATTCTTCGTTTCTTTCTTAGAAAAATTTTCTCACTCCCCCCAACTAACATACTCTCCAGAGCTCATCTCTTGAAATCTGAAAAAAACTCTCATACAACTCTGTTATATCCCATTGCTATACTAAAGTATTAATATCTTGTTATGAAACTCAACTGGATGTCATAACACTTTTATTTTAAGAGTTAAACACTTTTCCAGCTTAAAATAACTTAAATCTTATAGCAAAACTATTTTCTCTTCTTGTAGTTAGATTATAAAAACGTATAGTCTTATATGAATCCCTTTCTAAAAACTGAGCTCTAAATATGTCCAAATAATCCCATAACAAGTCATATTTAAGAGTAAAGTTATTTGTATACTACTTTGAAAATTCTAAAAGAATTTGAGTGTAAATCCTCCTATATCAAGAAACAATTTGGAGTTCAAAGAATATAAGCTTTGCAGTAAGATCCTAATAAGATCCTTAATGCAACAAGCACAACTATTCACAAACTTCAGTTTTCTGATGTCAACATTCTCCTCTCACTCGCACGTAAGTACACATAAATCATAAAGAAGCGTCTAAGATCCTATAGGAAGAATAAAGATGTTACTAGAAGAGTTAGTGTCGCGTCAGCAGCAGCCATATTCCTATACACAAGCAAAGTAATTGCCTGTATATTTGAGGGTTACCATAACTTAAAAAATTATGATTTCGATAAAATAACTTGGCTGTAGCACTGACTTAAAATTTATTAGCTGGCATTTTCAAGTTTACATTTAGCATTGTTGTGATTACATAGAAAGTGTAAAATATATTGTGTAACTTTTTTTCAATTTAAACTAAATACATTAACATCTTGAGATTTCATTGCTACTACTATCTTTTCATTCAAAATTAACAAACAAAATTTATTCTTTATGTTGCATTACACGAGTAGTAATTTTTTGTGACAAGAGTAATAGTAGAAAATTACAGAGAATATGAGCTTTTATTACTCTTGTAAATGCAGCAAAATACTCTCAGTGTAATTTGGAATATTTTATATTAAATTTGACCTTTCCTGTTTCCTATTTACTCTCACAAGCAAATGACCCATGACCTCAATAAAAACAAAACAAATTTCAAAGTTAATTTTGATTTTATTTGCTTACGAAAGAAATATATGGTAACCCTATTTCCGATAAAAGTTATAAATAAAATAATTTAAATATGCATTATTTTGAAAGGGCTTTGTGTTTTTTCGACGTAAAATGTTAGAATTAGTAGATACAATTTCAACCGCATTTACATTTCTGTTCCCATATGTGCAAAATAATAAATATCATGCATCACCATTATAATATAATAGTTGATAGACTTACAAAATAAATACCATATCAAGCCTAACAGTTTGTTGGCATAGCAAATGATGTATACACACAAACTTAAAAAGTATTTTGTTTCATTCTTTATTAAGTTAACAAATATTCTGTTCTCTTTTTATCACCTCTTATTGGAAGAGACGCTTTCTCATAATAGGATTTCGCCGATCCCTATTAGAGCCTTAGAAGTGTCATTTTAATATAAACGTGCATCTGTCATCCCATAAAGAAACTTCTGTTGCTACTATGAGTAGGAAGAGCCTCTCATAACTAGGCCATTTAAGGCTTTTAACAGTTTTAAAAGAATCTCGTAGTATTCTTTAAGATTACTTTTAGCTCCTCTTACCTAATCTAGTTGAACTCTTGGAGAATCTTATGAGATGAAAAATGTTACTTGGGCCTATAAATACTCCAAAATATATGTTTTACTTGGAAAGCGGTCTAGCAACACTCTTTATTTCAACCCTTAAGCTGAACGCGGATTATCTGATCAGGATATCTAAAATGAAAAATTCAAGGCTGCCAAAAGTAATCTGGCGACATGCAATTCAATTTAAATAAAATGCACGACTGGATCGCACGAACTTGCTCTTATGTAAAAGTACTTTGGAATTTAAGATACATTTTATAAATATAAAACATGAATTTAAAATGAAATTGCCGTCTAATTTCTAGAAAAGTATGAATTTATGCAAACAAACTTTAAAAAATCGTTTTATTATTAAATAAATAAATTTTTTATATAAGAAATTTCTTTAAAATTTTTCAAGAAAAAAATGTGGGATGCGGGCACGAGTACGATAACTTGGCCGCCAAGATTTGATAACGGGTTTTTGTAGAGGGGTCAAAAACAAGCACTTTTTACTATGGGAGGGGGGGGTCTATCTCCCCCCGTTTAGGAGGTAGAGGCACTTTTAGAAAAAATGGTTTAAATTGAAAAAAAAAATATTAAAAAACAACGGCAACGCTTACAATAAAGTGTTATATTGCGTTTGAAAGCCAGAAGATTGTTCTATAATCCTGCATTTAAATTAAATTACTCATGTCAATGGTTTTTAAGAAATTAGCATTTAAAGTCCAAATTTTGATAAAATAACGTGAAAAAAAAAAGTTTAGACCAATTGTTTTCAAAATTGTGAAATGATATTGTAAATAAGCTTACATGTGTTTCATGTATCTATCAGTTCTTAATCGAACACAAAAAACCGCATGGTTCTATGTCTTCTGGTTTTTGAGAAAATCGAAAATAACTAAAACTACTTTTCTACAAAATGTTTGATATTTTTTGCTTCCTTACATAAATAAATCAGTGCTAGCTTCCAACATTACAATATATAAACAGTAAAGTATGTATGGGGGGGCATGCTGCCCCCCTGCAACCCCCCTGCTTGGGCACACTATAGGATTTGGGGTAGGTGCGAGGTTGGGTGCATGCAAAGTTTTTTTTGCATTCACAGAATCTGTATTTAAAAAAATTCAAATTTATTCTATTTATCCAATGTCCACTAAATACATATAAAATACAATAAACGATCTTGAAAACCAAAACAAACTTCTGACCATGTTCACCAATACATGGCACTATTTTTCTATCGAAAATACTGCCTAGAAAGGAAATATAAGGACGACTGGGGTTCGCAAATAATAGAGTTTTTATCAGATGTAAAAAAAGTTTACCCTTGTTATACCGATGGTGATATATGTGAGAGTTTACAGTTAAAAGACATCGATCCTCCCACCTTTCAGAGCGAAAATTTAGAAAGTGTTTACCGCCAAAACATCCTCGGCTTCCCACCATAAAAGAGTAACTCAACGAACTCGACAGTTATAGTACGGACGATGGCTTTATTGACGAGACTTACACACCTTTTTAATACATTTTGACTATTTTTAACTAACTATGACTGACTAACTCCTGACTAACTGACAAAATAACTGACCCAGATACAATTCTACCTCCTCATGGTGCATTCTGGGTAACGCTAAATGAATTGCGGTACTGAACTAACAAAGATTCATTATGTTTATTAACATTGATCCTTAAAATGGAATCACCGTCACCACCAAAAATCAAAAAAAGTAGTTTTGGTAATTTTCGATTTTCTCAAAAACTAGAAGACATAGAACCATGCGGTTTTTTGTGTTCGATTAAGAACTGATAGATACATGAAACACATATCAGCTAATTTACAATTTCATTTCACAATTTTGAAAACAACCGGTCTAAACATTTTTGTTCACGTTTTTTTTATCAAAATTTGGACTTTAAATGCGAATTTCTCAAAACCTATTGATACGAGTAATAAAATTTAAATGCAGGATTATAGAACAATCTTCTGGCTTTCAAACGCAGTATAGCACTTTATTGTAGGTGTTGCCGTTGTTTTTTAATATTTTTTTTTTCAATTTGAACCATTTTTTCTAAAAGTGCCCCTACCTCCTAAACGGGGGGAGATAGACCCCCCCCCCCCTCCCATAGTAAAAAGTGCTTGTTTTTGACCCCCCTACAAAAACCCGTTATCAAATCTTGGCGGCCAAGTTATCGTACTCTCCCCGGGATGCGAATCTTAAGTATTTAATAATATTGATTTTAGGAAATAATTTCAAAAAATAATCGTTCGTAGGTTTTGAAGATATTAATTTTCCAAAAAAAAAAATTCAAAAAAAAAACCACAAATAATTTTTCGAATATTTTTATATACAATATTATTTTAAACTTAGGGGGACTCCTGCTGAAAATTGTTGGTTAAAATCGTTAGAGCCGGTAATGAGAAAGTCGAAAATTAAAAAAACGGTTCTATGACAGGTACCGTTAATAACATTTTGCCCCAAATTTTTTTCTTACCAAAACGTAGTCCATGTCCATAATATCACACCTAATTTTTTTATCAAAATCGTTAGAGCCGTTTTCGAGATAAATAAGATTTTGCATTACGGGTGTATGGGGGGTACCGTTAGTTTTAGAGCTAAAAAAAAAATTTCAATTTCCCCTCTAGGGAATCACCGAAGACCCATAACTACCGAGTTTGAAGAAAATAGGTCCATTGGCTTAGGCTCTAGATCGAGGTACAGACATACAGACAGACAGACAGACAGACAGACAGACAGACGGAATTGCCGGACCCACTTTATTCGTCTTCGCTATCATCGTAATGTCAACTTTGATCAAAATCTCGAGTTCGATTTTTTTTCCAAATGCAGAACTTGCCCTATAGTACCTATATCGCAAGTAAAAAAGCTAGCAGCGGACTGTGGAATCACCTTCAATGAAATTGGGACGAATCACTGGGAACTGAAGAAATTACTCTATGAAATCATACAGCTTACTGATGAGAACGAAAGGTATGCTTTCAAAGAAAGTGCGAGAGCATCAACAGAAAGATCATTTTATTCAAAGCTGAAATACAATCTCAATGTACGGAATTACTTTGCACCGAATTTCGCACCGGAAGCCATCAGGACAATTTTTATTATAAGAGGAGAGATGTTGCGGCTTAATTTTATACCCCACCGAAACGATTTGGTAGTTATTTGCAGTCTTTGAAACTTAAATAAAAAGGAAGATGTTGGACACTTTCTGGGTGAATGTCCGATTCTAAAGGAAATAGGAAGGGCAGTTTTTGGAAAAAATGTTCTACAAGAAAATGAAATACTTCGACTCCTGAACGGTGAGAATTGGATGCAGCTTGTGGAGTACTGTAAGGAGGCGACCTCATACCGGGAGAGAATCATAAGTGAAAGTTTCTAAAATTTTGTTTTAACTAAACTAAAAGTCATAATTTATTAGTCAATTTATGCGTTACGCTCATTTTTATTTTCGTTTTAGCTAAACTAAAAGTCTTTCCAAAACAACATGTTTTATAATTTGAAACCTAAGTTCTCCAAACTGTAAATTTAAACAATACTTTGTTATTATAATTATATTTATATTTAGTAAGTTCAGTAATTTAAATACATAAAAAAAAGCCAAAGGTATCAGATTAATATAAAATTGCAATGTAAATTTTCGAAAATTTAAAGCCATTCAGGCAAACGACAAAACTTGTCACGCCCTTAATTATTCATTAATTAGAAAAGTGTAAAAAGAAAATGTAAACAACTAAATATCTGTTGAATAAAATCTAATCTAATCTAATCTAATCAATCATATACCAAATTGGTCCAGCAAAGCTGGGATGAATACTTGTTAGCCTCAATATCACTCTTATCTGGATTCCGGATCATTGTTGCATTGATGGAAATAAACAGGCGGACGAGTTGGCCAGACAAGGATCAGCCCTTTATAACAACTCACTTGCGGAAAGAGTCAACATTCCGTTCGGAGTTATGAAGAGCAAAATTCTCTCAATTTTTCTTAGCGAATCAAACCGTAGCGTAGGTGGAGCAGTTTAACTAACTGCATTATATTTAGAAAGATTTGGCCCATCTATAATAAATCGCGAATCCTTGATCTGATATGCAGACCCAGACAAGACATAGCTAGGATCGTAGCTACATGTAGTGGACATTGACCAATAGGAGAGCATGCGGCGAAGCTAGGTATTCCTCGCAACACTCATTGTCATAGCTGTTGAAACCCTTATAATGTTAAACATACGAGTAGCACGGGCGATGGGATAATTAGGGAGGGGGAAGAAAAAGAGAAAGGAGGTGTCGATAAACTTAGTCTTGAATGTTTGCAAATTGAAATGGCAAGGGACAACCGTGAAGGGTTCATTATTCCATAATCGTGTTCTGCGACTAAAAAACCAATCTCTATTTGACGGTACGACCCAAATTGAGATCCAGAATGAACTGATGAACTTTCCTATCGAAACGGGTATCAGGGGTCAGTTGATTGATTCACTTTCATCTCTTTCGGAAGTGGATTTGCATCGGTATTGTATGATTAGCTCATTATACTCCGATCTTTACAGCATTGTTAAATGGGGTATAAGGAATCGGAAAGTTAGATGAAAGTATGATTCGATTAAAGTTACTTAAACAGATTTAACATCGTAATAATTAAAAAAAAAAATCTGCGCCATAACAATTTAAAATTAAAAACACTTAAATTGTAGGTCAAAGCTTATTTTATACAAGATGATCGGTTTTAGAAATAACTAAAATTTATTGATTTTCTTGGCACTTTCAATATTTTGTGTGATATCCTTTAGCCTTTTCAAGAGCCAGCAGTCTTTTTGGCATGGAATCAACAAGCTTCTTTGTGATTTGTGGTGTAATTTTTCTTCTAGAATTGCATTTTGCAGGTCATTTTTGTTGGAGATTTTGTGTTTTCAAATATTGTTGTCCAACAAAGCCCACACATTTTCTATTACATTCATGTCAGGTGACTGTACCGGAGGAGTCATCAAGTGAGGGAAGTTCCAAATGAGCCGGGTCTGCACAATTTTTGTAGAACCGAACAATTGGACAAATACCCAATTTTTTAGCTTTTTGGATCAAATTCTTGTTTTTATTATATTGTGGTAGATATATGTATATTTTTGCCCATCGTGCCTTCAATGAACTCCAAATTTCCCACTCCAGCTACAGACATGCAGGCCCATGCCATCACCCTTCCTTCACCATGATCCACCGTTGCTTTCAGGTTCTCCGCCAGACGTAGGACATCCCGTTAGAGCCAAAAATATTGAACTTGAACACTATCCCAGAAGTCGGAGTACTTAAGACATGCTTCTTAGCAAATGCAAGTGGAGTTCTTTGATTTTTGTAACTGATAAAGGGCTTTTTACGAGCAACTCGCACATTAAAATCATGTTAGCGGAGCACACGGCAAATTGTCTCAGTACAACATGTCTTCCCTAATTCTTACTGAACCTCAGTAACAAGCTCCAGGGCCGATAACTTGGGGTGAATTTTAATTTTTCGAACAAATATCGTTCATCTGACGAGCTGAAAATTTTGTTCGGTGCGTTTCTTCCATTGTCTTTAACATGAGTTTCATGTACAAACCGTTCCACTATTGCTCCACTGTAGAGGCACTTAATCCAACATATTTTGCAATTTGCCGAATAGATTGTCCACTTCTATAGTGAGGAACAACTAGTTCGCGAAATTCTTAAAAAAAAAAAACGCGAATTATTATTTTGGCTTACGAAGTCACACTACAAATTGCACATCAAAAAATTATTACAAAAAAAAACTATAGTTTTGACAATTTGGAGCCTAGGTCCACTGAGTAAGCTGTATCAAATAATCTGTGAGGTTTTTTTTTTGGTTCAAAATTACTATTCTCTTAATTTACATTTAAATGTTGGACATACACCTTTTACCTTTGAAGCTACACTGTTGTTATTTTGAAAATAAGCACTGTATCAAACTCAATATTTAGATACTAGGGATAGTGAGTTGGTATATTCGATTGAAATTTGCAGAATATTTTGAACGTACTCGTAGTAGTCTTAAGATCGTACTTATTCAAAATTTTTGCTCCGATATTTTGTATTTTGTTAAAAAAAAACTGATACGCACTTGTACCAAACTAGGAACCGAACTTGACATTTTAAAAAGAAATAACAACAGACATAACCACAAACATTATCAAATGTGTTTCTCAAAAACAATCTTATTGAATATATTTCAAAAGAGGGCTATAAAGATCTGATTCTAACAACAAAAAAGCAGTTTACATTTCGCAGAGACCAGTACTTACTCTTAACAAGGTAATGTTCAAACCATATTTACATAATAAATGAATTTCAAATTCAAGTACGAGTTTTTTAAGTTTTGCCCCACAGTGATGGCAAAGACGAATATCGCAAAATCTTTCTCTATGGGGGGACGCATTAAAAAGCCATCATACACAGCAAAGATGAATTGCTTACCCCGCCTTTTCTCCCAAAACCAGGGTATTTCCTTTTCGTGTCATTTGTTTTGTATGTCAGACATCACATCATCATTTACTCTAATTGCAACATTTAAATAAACAAACAATCATCCGAAACAGGTGTCGGGTGGGAAAACACAGTCCTATGTGTCTTCCTTCATCAAACGATTGCATTCCTGATGTGATGATGCATTATAACAAAGAAAAAAAAAAAGGAGAGAATTCCCAGAAGAACCGTGTCAATGCACACACAAACAACACACCAAAAAAAGAACAGGATGTGAGAAACTATAAAACGCTCAACACGGAAGATCTCACACTAAGATATACATCTACCCCTACGAAACGATTGCATGCATTTTTTAAAGGTTTTCAACGTAGTCTCGACTCGTATATTATGAAGTTCTAGAACGCTTATTTTTCTACTTTGTTGTTCTTTTATACGAAGAAGTGGATTTTATGATATTTGACAGTTGGTTTGGTGGATTGAGAGGGAGGCGAAAAATTCTTTGAAACATTCCCAAGGTTTTTTTCTTTTTTAAGTTTGATGGAATGCAGACTGCCTTATGAGATGTTGCATATTTAAACAATAATCAAGAGGATTATGGATTATTATTATTAAATTTATCTTTCTTTGTTTCTCCCGGGCAAAATATATATGGGTCTGATGAATTTTTATCACCTCATCATTATTTTTAAACATGATTTGAGACTTTTTTAGATTTTTGTCGTACAAAGTATGAAAAGGGATATTTTTTATTAAACATTAATTTTAACATAATGATATTAACCCAATATAATGACAAAGACTAATTTTAAGTACAATAGAAACGTTTACTTTGTGCTTTTCATTTTACTTCGTGTGTAATTTTTTTTTTGTACTTGCAAAGTACAATTTACCATCAGTTGATCCTTTGAGGGGGGAAGTTTTTGGTGTTAGGTTAAATATTTGAAACACTAAACAACCCAATGCTCTAACTAATTAATTTTTACCAAAATTGTCCATATAGATGGAAATTATAAAGGCAAATGCGGGTGAACTGTCGTCCATAAAAAAATTAAATATTCATTGTAACATCATTTTTAATATCTACAAAACAAAAAAGAAAGAGAGAAATTAAATATAAAACAAGAACAAAATTAAAATTACATTTCCATTTAAAAATTATGTAAAAAGTAAGATCAGTTATTTTTGATTTTAAGTTATACAGAAAACAGAATTAAGTTTGGAAATGAGTACGTACACCCTTCGAAACTATGCTTCGCTATTTACTCTCCTTATGTGCCTCGGAAGGTAGTTCCATAATCGTATGGTGTTGACAAAAAACTGTCGCTCAGAAGTAAGACAAGCATAACAGGGATGTCTGAGATTTTGGGATCTATTCGAGGACCCAAACTGTATCCTATTGAATAGATTACATGGTTCATGAGTATGGATTACGAGGGCGGTCCGATTAGTACTTAGACCGACCGCCCAATGGTGCCAGTATCGCAAGAGAGATTTACTATCGTCTAGTACATTCTCTTAGACGGCTACTGTCAAAATTTCAGCCGAATCGGACTCGTAGTTTTGTTTTGACCACGTGTGGAAGCCAGCTTGTCCGTGAAGTTTTGAAAAATGGAAAAAGAGCAATATCGGTCGGTGATTCGATTCTTGTTTTTGGAAGAGAAGTCGCGCAGCAATATCAAAGAGCGCTTGTATACTGTGTACGGTAACTCTTCTCCTTTGATGGCGACCGTCAAAAATTGGTATAACGAGCTTCAACGTGGTCGCATATCGGTTTTTGATGAGCCCCGCCCAGGTGCCTCGAATGCTAACGTGTCAAAAATCCACGATCTGGTATTGGCAGACCGCCGCCGCGCTGATTGAAGGTGCGCGAGATAGCTAAAACAGTAGGCATCTCAAAAAACCGCGTGGGTAATATCCTCTATGAAATTTTGTGCATGAGAAAGCTGTCGGTGCGATGGGTGCCGCGTTTACTCACTTCGGACAACAAGCGCAACCGTGAGACCATGACCAAATTGATCGAATTGCACTACGAACTGCTGCCCCATCCACCGTATTCTCCAGATTTGGCACCGTGCGACTTTTTTTATTTGCATGCTTGAAAAATTCACTCGCTGGGCAGAAATTTGAGTCGAAAGAAGAGGTCATCGGCACCACGGAGGCCTACTTTGCAGACCTCTAGAAAACCTATTTTCCGGATGGCTTAAAGAAGTTGGAGCATCGCTGGATCAAGTGTATCGAAGGAAACTATGTTGAGAAATAAATCGCCACTTTTCCAAAATTTTTGTTTTTCATTTGTAGGCTAAGTAAAGGGTTTTCCAATAAGAGGTGTTATTTTGATATTCAAAGAAAGGCATTTTTGGAGATAAATGATCGGATGTTTATTTCATTATAAAAAGGAAGGTATGCCGTTAATAATGGAACACAACATCAGCCAAATGGCCGCCAAGACCACGCTTACAGGACCATATCCTTTTCATGAAATTTTCCATAACCAAATCGCAAAGTGGCTGCCCTATGTCCTCGATAGCCTCACGAATTTCATCTTTGAGGTCTTGAATCGACGCTGGGCTGTTGGCGTAGACCTTATCTTTCACGTGGCCCCAAAGGAAGAAGTCGCAAGGTGTTAAATCACAAGATCTCGGTGGCCAATTGTGATCACCTCTTCGAGAGATAACACGGTCCGGAAACTTGTCCCGTAAAAGATCGATGGTTTCATTGCTTGTGTGGCACGTAGCGCCGTCTTGTTGAAAGTAAACGTTGTCCAGATCAATACCATCCAATTCAGGCCATAAAAAATCATTAATCATCTCTCGATAGCGCAATCCATTGACCGTAACTGTTGCTCCAGCCTCATTTTCGAAAAAGTAAGGTCCAATGACCCCGCGGGACCATAAACCGCACCAAACAGTCACGCGTTGAGGATGGAGAGGCTTTTCAACAATAACTCTTGGGTTTTCCGAGCCCCAGATGCGACAGTTTTGCTTGTTGACGTAGCCTCCGAGGTGGAAATGGGCCTCATCAGTCAAGATGATTTTTCGATGAAATTCCGGTTCATTTTCATGCATTTCAAGGACCCAATCAGCAAAGACACAACTTGTTGATGATCAGCCGGCTTGAGTTCTTGTGTTAACTGAACTTTATAAGCCTTAAGACCCAAGTCTTTATGCAAAATACGGTGTAATGACGTTTGTGGAATTCCTAATTCCAAAGAACGACGAGGAATGGACAAACCTGGGTTTTCTTCAACACTTTGGGCTACAACAGCAATATTCTCAGTTGTTCTTGAGCGACGTGCACGGGTTTTATTCTTCACATCACTAACTTGTCCCAACAGCTCGAATTTGTCCACCAATTTCTGTATTGCGGTCCGACAAGGTGCTTCACGACGACCCAAAAATGTTTTAGTTTTACGAACCGTCTCTACCAAATTTTCACCATTTTTATAGTGAATTTTAATAATTTCAATGCGTTGTTGAAGCGTGTATCGTTCCATTTTTATTAATAGCGTAGTTTTTACATGTCAAATGTCAAAAAATGGCAGCTTCAAAAGTGACAGCTACCGAAATAGCGGGCTATTCAAAATAACACCTCTTATTGGAAAACCCTTTACTTATCGGACCGCCCTCGTATACTGAACAGTTATACAAGAATTCGGAAGCGCAATAAGCTATCAAGGGAAACTGTATATATATATTTGTATGGAGAAATTAAGACATACTGTCAATTCAGACCATTAGATATTGACTATTGATATGCGCAATTTTCTATAAACCCAAGAGGGCAACTTTTGTATAATTGAACATCGTCATTTGGATGGATGACCCATTAATATTTTCGGTATATTCATTTATATGAAGAGAGAAAAGGAGAGGTCTTAAGATAGAACCCTGAGGAACTCCTCTTAGTAGTTGAAACTGCTTGTTTTCTACCGCGCAAATAGAATTATAATATGAGGACTGCAGAAAGTGAAAAACAAAAAAGCTATAAGCTTGTGACATACTATGTTGGTGTGGTCAACAGTGTCAAGAGCTTTAGAAAAATCAAGCAGTACACGGAATATTACACGATCCTCATCTAAGGCAAGTCAATTATATTCTGCTTAGATGAGAGGATAGTATGAGCTGTGAGGTGGGTGTTGAGTTGTTTTTTGTACAATCCTTTCGAATACTTTTGAGAAAAAAGGTAGTTTAATAGACTGAAAAGTAGAATTGATTTTTCTCTTACTTTTGCTTTGAGCTGTCACAATGACAGTACAAACGTGATGTTTACATTTAACAGCGAAGTTAAAGCGAGTTTCTTCACTTTAGAATTTATTGTGATGTTTAGCGTTAAGCTGACTATCACATTGATAATTGGTATGCTCAATTGTTTAGAGTTCACTTAAATACTCAAGTCATCTCTAAATTTGATTGCTTGTTAAGGCCCAATGTCAAAAGGCATAGTTTTTGAAAAAAAGAATTACCAGGTCAACACGCAAATGAGAATAACTAAAAGTGAATACAATTTTGGGTCATCAATAAAAGTGAACACAAAGTGAATTTTACTTAATAAAATGTTAAGAGTTTGAATGGCGCTTGAATAAATTGTAGACATTGAATTTATTATGATCACTAATTTTGAAAAAAAAAAAAAAATAAAGTGAGTCAAATCGGTTTAATCCCGTTTTTTTTATTAAACCGTAAGTCCATGAGGCTAGTGATTTAATTTGTAGTTTATATTTACACTTTAATTAATAAAAAAAATTAAAAAAAACAGTCGTTATAGTGGTTTTAAAAAATAAGCATTTTTAAGAAAAATTTTGGATATAATTTATATTATTACTATTGCGCGAATAAAAATTTAATTTCAAAAAAAAATACTGAACTCTTTTTGAGATATTGGATTTTTTCTTTCAAAAATTCAAATAATTTTTTTTTTAAGTTTTGAAATGCAATAAAAAAAATTCAAAGCCGTTATGCCGAAAATGATAAATTTAAAATTCGAAAAAATGGTTCAAATTTTGTTCACATATTTTTACTTGTGACTTATAGGAACTCGAGATTTTGATCAAAGTTGACATTACGATAAAAGCAAAGACCAAAAAAGTGGGTCTGGCAATTCTGTGTGTCTGTCTGTCGGTCATTTCGACTACAGCTAAACGGCTCAGCCGATTTTCTTCAAACTTGGTAGATATGGGTTTTAATTTTTACCCCGGATTTTTTTTTCTTTTTTTTAGACCAAAAATAACGCTACCTGCCATAGGAATTTTTTTCGACATTTTATAAATATTTTTTTCTCAAAAACTTTCCCACAGATTTAAAAAAAAAATTCATGAAATTTCATTTAGTTAAACCTAGATAATGGTTAAAAAAAATTTACAAAAAATTATTATTTTTGGTCCCCCCCTGGGACCATTTTTTTTGTTTTTGATTTTCTCAAAAACGGTACGCCCGATTTTGATCATTTTTTTTCTGTTAAGACTCCATAGCAAATTCAAATATTAGATATTGTGTTTTCAAATTTTAAAACAATTTTTTTTTGGATTTAAAAAAAAAATCAAATTTTTTTTTTGAAAACTCAATATTTCGAAAACCCCATGCTCGATTTTCTTAAAACTTGATAAATAAAAGTTTCTTAAAATAATCTACAAGATATGAGAAAAAAAATTATTTTACCTAAAAATAACGGTAGGTACCCTCCATACAAATGTTAAAAAATGGTTTTCGAAAATTGTATTTTTCTCGAAAGCGGTTCCGAGAATTTTGTTTAAATTTTTTTCTTTCGATTAACTTTTAAGATCTATAATTTAATAAAACAAATTTTGAAAACAAGATATTACTGACTGTACCTACCACAGAAAGATTTTTTAAAATTTTGAGTTTCTTAATATCGACATAATGGAGTTTAATGAAATTTTTTAGAGAGAAGCTTCTAAAAAGTTAAAAGAACATTGCATTTCAAAACTTTGAGAAAAAATTTTTTTTATTAATTTTGAAAAAAAAATTTATTCTTTTTTGTGGAAAATTCAATACGAGTATCTCGAAAACGGCTGTTTTTTTTTGTAAATTTAATTTTTATTCGAACAATAATAAAAACTTTAAATTGGCGTACCAAAATTTTTCCTTAAAAATGTTTTAAAAAATTTGTTTATAAAAGCTTATTTTTTTAAGAAACCACTACGAAGACTTATAGTTTTGTTCTTGCATAAATCTATATTTGCTTGAAACACATGGCATCCTATTTTTTAAAGAAGTTGTTTGAGTCATTTAAAAAATTAATTTTTATGATTATGAACAGTTTTTCTCAAATAACATTCATTTTTGAAATTCTTAGGCTATTGCATGGGAGCAAGTTCGTGCGACCCAGTCGTGCATTTTATTTTTATTGAATTATAGACCATAAAAATTAATCTAAACAAAACAAAATTTTATCAAAATTCCACCAGATGTCGTTTTCGAGAAAAATACGATTTTTAAAAACATTTTTTTTACATTTGTATTGCGGGTACCGTTATTTTTAGATAACGTAATATTTTTGTCTTCCATTTTGTTGATTGTATCAAAAAAGTTTTAATTGTATAATCCAGAATGGGTTTCAAAATACATATTGACTTTTGAAAAAAAATCAATTTTTTTTTAATTTGAATACACTATCAAAATTTGTTGTGTCGTTTTTGAGAAAATCAAAAATAAGAAAATGATTCTATGGGGGGGTCTAGTTTTTGAGAAAACAAAATATTTTATAAAATTTCGAAATTTGGAAAAAAATGAAATGAAATTATGAAATTTCGAAAAAAAACGTATGGCAGGTACCGTTATTTTTGGTCTTAAAAAAACGATAAAACGTGTTGGGGCAGACGGACAGAATTGCGATACCCACTTTTTTCGTCTTCCCTATCATCATAATGTCAAGTCTAATCAAAATCTCGAGTTCGGTTTTTTTACGAATACATACATACATAATAACTTGTTATGTATATAGTACTTAAATATAGTACTTAAATGTAGCAACTAATAAAAAATGTGCAAAGTTCAGAAAGCTCGAAAAGTTTTAAAATAAATTGTTAGAAATTTTGCACACGATAGTTGTTGATTGCGAATCTGGTAAGAGAAAGTGCAAACTCCTAAGTTTGAAAATGTTATTTGTGTCGTTGGTCTTACAAAAAAATTACTACTTACATACATACAAATCTAGGCTTATTCAGTCAAACGGAACTGCCATGCAGAAAAGAATATCTCTTGTCATGAAAAGTGCTTCTCAACTGAGACGTTCGGATTGGACAGAATTTGCAAGTCCCCTGCATTGTGATGACAGGAAAGACGAAAAAATGGGATTTCGCAATTCTATCCGGCTGTCTGTCTGTTCGACTACAACCTAATAGGATCGGCTCAAAATAATTCATTCAACAAAAGCTACCTAATGGTTGGAAAAAAAAAATTCAAAAAAATTGCTATTAATGGTATCTCCCATAGATCTATTGTTTTGTTTTCGATTTGCTCAAAAACGGAATAACTGATTTTTGTATGCTGAGACACCAAGTTTGAATAGTATTGAGTATTCAATTTTAATTTTTTTTTTTATTTTTTTGAAGGAATTATTTAAGGCTTAAAGAAATTAAATGAATGCTTATGCAAAGTTTTCTCCAAGAATATTCATTTTTAAAAGGTTTAGTCTCTTAAACATAGGAGTTTTGGTTTTAACGAGAAGGTGTCACATTTCACTCTAGCCGACCCGTTTTGGCATTAAAGCATTGTGCTTATGCACACAATCTGCAAGCTTTTGACTCTTTGAAAAGGAATATTCGTCGAGTTGTGATCGATCGGAAAGAAACCTGTCAGAATCGAGTTCTACAAGAACTGCCGTGGACAACTTTTGCAAAGTGTTTTGTAATGGCAGGATCAAATCAAAATGAAATAAATATTGAATCCAAATCTAAGCCATAAATGTGTTTTATTCAAATCTACTCTCGGAACCACAAACGTGGAGGAAAGTATAGTATTTATTCCACTGGTGCAATATTGATTTCCACCATGTTACTACATAGTACAAAATTTAATCTACACTTCTTTTCCGCCAGCATACAAAAATGTCTATTTTTTTTTCAAACTAATTTAATCAAGTTTGAAAAATTCTCCACCCTTTCAACTATTCAAATACCTAAATATGTATATGCATATGATCATAGGTCAAACAAGCCCCACAATCTTCACTCCACCACTCAATTAAAAAAAGTTCAAGTAAACCGACATAACCTAGTTTTATTGCAACAACAGTCATCATAAACGTTATTTGATTTACTCTTCCTCCATCTTTTTGTTGCAGGTTGATTTAAAGACCCTTTTCCTAGTTTTTATGATGTTAGCTTAAGAGGTCAAATTGTATCTAGCTATCTATACATCTCTATCTCTAGGTACACTAGGGAGCCCGCTGTAGCTCCGGGGTGTAGCCTCCCAAGGTAAACCAGAGCTATAGACCCTGTGCATTTGTTGGAAAGGGCAATGTTCACTGTCAACTCACATGCGATAAGATATGAAAATACATATATATTTTTTTTGTTTGTTTCGTCCTTGAAGAATAAAGCAAATAAAACCGGTGAAGCAAAAGTTTTGAACTTAATTTGAGTCAATTCTCTATACCTCCTACCTCAGTATGAATATCTAGAGCGAAGCTTATGAATATCGGAAGTTGGCCAGTTTATAAATGAAATTTCCATGAAATATGCAAACATAACCTATTCCTTATCCCTGCCTTTTATTTCTGTCAACGTTACATTCCAGCACAGTAGCATTCCTTTTTTGTATACTTAAATTATAGAACTTCCGAGTTAGTCTACCTGGAACTTTTGCAATATTTGGATGCGAAGTTCATTCAAACAACCAGAAAAGGTATACCCAGAGGAGAAGATACTTTACAGCAATAGGATGACGATGGTTATACAGAAAAACCAGTAATCGTGTTTACGCAAACTATTAGAATGGTCTGTCTCTATTGATACAACAACAACTTCTGTTGACAAAGCCACTCGAATCCCAACATCATCGTGCCGAACATAAAACACCAAAGTTCCAAAGAGAGGATGCAGACGGAAGACGCGACAGTAACGAGGAAGACGGACGCGTCCAACGTGCAGAAAAACCATTTGCAGAAGAAATGAAATTAATCTTTGAACTTCGCGCACAGCAAAAGAGAAAGACTTTAAAACTGGTCTTTGGGTTTCAGATTCAGAAATGCCTGCCTGAATGCAATTCCTGAGAAGACGGGTCGCCTTGTGAATGGGTGAACCACGACTACGACGACAACAACATTGACTACCAAAGTATAACATAACACAGGAAGACGTGGGGTTCCACTGACGACGACGACGACGACGTGGACCTCAAACGCAATCAGTAAAATAGCAAACACGGATGAAGGCAACACACAAACAAAAAATGTCTATCCGAAGAAAGGAACAAAAAGGCCTTCTGGGTTTTAGTACTTTTAAGTTTGGTCTTTAGGGCGAGTATTGGTTTCGGGCGGCAAATGTTTAAGTTTAAAGGTCTGTCGGTTTTGGTGTTTGGTCTGATTTTTAAAGGACTTAAACAACTCTCTGGTAAAGAATTTGTTAAAATGTATTTCTATATCCAGGGCTTTAATAAAAGGAAACAAGATTACGACACTATGCTCCAATTTTTTGGAAGTTTACAACAGAGTTAAGTCGAGACTAAAATTGACCGAAGAACATGACTCTCAGCTCGGGTTTTCCCGCTCAGCCAAATAAATAAATTTAGAGGGAGCCAAGCCCCAAAGTTTGGTGAGTAAACTCCTGATTAAATGAAGAGCCATTTTGATTGTGATGTGCTTTTTGCTTTCCAGTCGAGGTTTTGCTTGTCGAATTTCAAGGGTCGCTCTGAAGAAAACACGAAACTTCAGTAGGAAAGTCTTTAAAGCCTTATACAAAATCTTTATTGAAAACAATTCTTGAATTCATATAACAACTAAAACATTCTTGACTTCAATTAATTTACACCTTGTATGGTGTATCTGGTAAACATCGGTTATTCTCCTTGTATCGTGGTCCTGTTGGTTTCCTTTAGAAAGCTTTATTCTGGCATCTGGTTTCTCATTTATTGGTATTCGGTATCGGGTTACTCTTTTACAAGTACGGACTACGCTCTTGGCGCTTACAAGATCAGCAGGTTCAAGGCCCCTAGTGGTACTAGATCAGCAGGTTTGAGGCCCCTGGTATTCGGTATCGGGTTACTCTTTTACAAGTACGGACTACGCTCTTGGCGCTTACAAGATCAGCAGGTTTGAGGCCCCTGGTGGCACTAGATCAGCAGGTTTGAGCCCCTGGTGGCACTAGATCAGCAGGTTCAAGGCCCCTGTTGCCACTAAATCAATGCATATACACTGACAGAGCAGCAGGTGCCAAAACCCCTGGAAGCAATTAGGATGTTTATTCTTCGAACCAAACTGAGGAACGAAATAGCTGGACAATTTCAGTTGCCTTGTAAGCTAAAACCGAGCTCGTCAGCTTCGACCGTAGCGAAAAAGTGACTTTTCTTCATAAAAGTAGGTCCTCCTGTTACATATATTTTCTGTATAAACTGCATGTGAACTATATAAGCGTCAAACGCAAATTACCAAATGTGTTCACTCGGCTGTGACGTCATGATCTTATAGTGACTGTGTATTATATAAGAGCATGGTATCAAATCCCTTATCTTGCCGAAGTGACTGGTGTCGTCGGTAGCTGCAGCGTCATATGGTGTCGCCGGTCAGTCAGTAGCTGCTACGTGGTATGGTGTTGTCGAACGTTGCTGCGGCGGCGGCTGCGGAATCATGGTTGAACAATGATTTATTATTGATATTGGTGGAAGCATGGAACGCTTCGTTACATGATATTATACTGACGAAATAAAAATAAGCTTTAATTCCGGGCTTGCCAAATCTGGTTTAACTTAGAGACAACTCACTACCAATAAAAAGGAACTAAACAAAAAACTTTTGATCTTTTGGTCATCATCTGGTTTAGAAGTTAAATATAAACTTTTTCGATGGTTTCTCTTTAAGTACTCAAAAGTTTATCTTATTTTTGAACTTTTAAAAATGGACTGCAGTTCGAATGAATAAATATTGAGTGGGTTTGTACTGCGAGTATAAGTTCTATTGTGCCCCCCTCAACAACTGTTACTTCCCCCAGAAGTGGGAAACAGCGAAGATATTGCCAATTCCGAAGAAAGGTGCTTTCAACTACAAATCAACATCACTTCTCAACAACATCAGCAAATTACTGGAAGTAGTAATCCTACGAAGACTGAAGAAATTCTGCTGCGAAAATTCCATAGTCCCTGACATGCAATTCGGCTTTCGAGAAAAAGACTCAACCTTGCATCCACTGGCAAGATTCCAACACGATATCACCACAGCCCTCAACAGTAATCGTGTCACCGTCGGATGATTTCTGGATGTCGAGAAAGCACTCGACAGCGTGTGGATAGACGGTCTAATCCACAAACTTCATCTTATGCAAGTACCTCCGCACAGTGTGGTAAATCGCCAATCTAACTGGACAAAATTAAAAAAAAAAAGTTTAGTCATATGATTTTAAATCATGAGTTTAGCTTCTCAATACAATGGGTAACTGTAATTCATGTTTTGTTTTTTTGTTTTCATCTCGGATTAGCAAAAACTAAGCTTGAAAGTTGGTTCTAGTCAACAGTTGGATAGTGATAATACAAAGTATTCTATTTTTCGATTGAGTTTGGTTGACGATTAAAAACGCTGTGGTACTTTTATTATCGTAATTTTTTTTTATTATTGTTAATCTACATTTGGAGGTAAAGTACCACAATTTATATTTATTAATTACCATTGCAACTATTAAAAAACAATAAATTCCGTAAGAAGGTTATAAAGTGCAAAACAAAAAATATTCTTGTGTTTCAAATAGAGGTAAAGTTAATTTTTCCGCATTTTTCCGGTCTGAAATTACTTAATTAATATTTTGTGGAGTGTTGTCATTAAGATTAGCTAGTTACATGTTTCGCGTTTTCTCGACCGCCATACAACTTTTTTCACTTTTCCAGAATGACTACCCATTTGTCACGAAATGACATTTTTGAAACTTGGCAAGGAGCAGACAAGATACATCGTAAAGATGCTGTCTTGGCTTTAATAATGGACAGATATGGTTTTCATCAAATACCTGAAAGTGAAAAAAAGAAACTTAAGACAAATATTAGCAATCTTTGCTCCAAGATAAACGAAAAATGGGAAAAAATTGGAAGTCATCGCAACCGCTTCTTTACTTCCAATTCAATTTGACTTAATGAAACATATGTTTTGCCTGAAATAAAATCCGAAGAAGTCACTGTCAAAACAGCTGGAAGAAAACCAAAAAGCTCCGATGAGTGCGGTGAGAAATCGAAAAGAAGAAAGGTGCAAAGTCTTGTAGATTCGAACGACGAAAATTAAATTATAAAAGCTAGTGTTTCGGAAAATGGGTAAACGAGATTCAGCCCAAATCCTAAAAGATCTATCGGAATCTTCATCCAGTAAAGGTACGGAAGTGAAAAAACTTTTTCACAGAAAATCGTCTTAATATTTTAATAAAATTGGTATACGATGGGGCCTCGCAAAAGCAATATAAACAATCATTTTCCAAGAGCTTAATAAACCATCTATGATTTTAAGCAGAGTTGTCGATCAAAGATCTTTGACCTTTGGAATGTCTCCTCTTCATTCATGGATCCGTTTTATGGAGTGTATATTGCACATAGCATATAAGCTTCCAATCATGACCTGGCAAGCTCCAGGAGCAGAAAATAAAGCAAAAGTCGCTGAAGTAAAAAAAAAAATATTCAACTGAGATTTCGCTCTGAGATGGAATTACTTGTGGACATGCCAACACAGCAAGCAGGTAATACAAATGATGGTAATACTGCTAGACGGTTCTTCCGAGCAGTAAAAAAAAGTTCCGAAATAACCGGAGTCAATAAAGCATTGATAGACCGATTCCATATAATTTTGGAAACTTTGGCTACAAAGTATAGTAAAAACAAGATAATTATATTTGAATGAATACCCATGGTATATTATGCCAGTTAGTGTTCATAAAATTCTCTGTCATGGAAGAGATATAATTAGATCATGCATTCTCCCTATAGGACAACTGTCAGAGGAAGCTCAAGAGGCAAGAAATTAGGACACTAGGAAATTTAGAGAGATGTTCACAAAGAAAACATCGAGACTGGACTCAAATGCAGATCTTTTCAATCGACTCTTAATTTCTTCCGATCCTTATATTGCCAGCTTTCGTCACACTCCTCTACGAATACGGGATATGGTAACAAAAGAAGTGCTTTCGTTATTATGTGCCGATAGCTCGATAGCCTAGAAGAAGAATCGTTTAACGATGAATATGAAAGTGATTAACATAAGGCATTTGTATCAGTTCCCTAAATGTTCAAATTTGTTATTTTGTGGGACTCTTCTTTCCTAGAAAATACTTAATAATTTAAATTATCAAAGATTTTGTAAAATATTTAATCTATTTATTACTATATTTAAGGCCATTAATAATTTTTTAAGGATAAATTAATAAAAAAAATTAAATCTTAAAAATGTCTTTTTTCATCACAATGAAAACTGCTTTGTTTGACTATTTTATATGAAAAATCAAAAGTTTTTTTGAAAAAAATCTTTATTTGTTTATGAGTGTTCAACTATTTGCACCCATTAAATAAAAAATATATGAGGAAAAAGTCGATTTAACATGATTTTTTAATTTTGTCCAGCTAGATTTGCGATTTACCACACTGTGCTCCGCCAGGAAATTTTTCGTTCAAGTAGACAACTGCAAGACCAACATGAAGACCATCAGAGCTGGAGTCGCCCAAGGCTTAAGGCTAGCCCCCTTCCTCTACAACTTGATGACTTCAGACCAACCTTCTCCAATTGGATGCGAAAACCTTCTGTATGCTGATGACTCGCTTGCCTACGCCACATCCATGTCACCACTAATCGCTGTCCGCAAAAGTAGAAACCCACATCAACAGACTCTTCCAATTCTACCAGAAATTGGGCATCCGAATAGACACTTCTAAATCGAAACCTGTCTGCTTCAGGAGACCTTCAACTGGTAGAGGCATTCGTACCGCAACAAGTTGATCCACCATAGGGGCAAAGCCAAATGTCAAGTACCTGGGAGTGCACTTCAACGAGTCGCTAAGGTTAAACCTGCACTCAAGAAATGTTCTGAAAAAGGCCAGCTGCGCCTTCAGCCGTTTGCACCTATTGCTGAAAAGATGATCAGGTTTTAGCCGACCGACATACTAATCTACAAACAGCTCCTGCGACCAGTGATCAGCTATTTCTTCCCAGTATGGTTTTCCATCTCGAAGACAGCTATGAAGGAACTTTAACTATTCGAAAGGAAGATACTGAGTATCTGCCCTGGACTCTACTTCGACCGTCAACGGTCTTGTGTTTATTTTTGCTAGGGAGTTAGCCTCCTCATTTCCTTGGACATCTACTTACCTAGGTACGAGTATATACATATGAAATGAGACATTATTGTTCTTGCCAAGTTCGTTTAGCCTTCCACATTCCTACACTAACTTAGACAGAATGTCGTGTAAGGTTATTGTTTTGAGTGCTATCTTGGCTATCTGGCATAATGGTTCAGGTTTTGTGCTAAATGTAAAAATTTAGAAGGTTTTTCTCAGGGCAAATAAAACGGTAAGTTTTTGGCTTCTAAAACTTTGACAAAAAAAAATCTATTAGCTTCCAAAGCTCAAGTACTTGCGACGCAGTCGGGAATTTGATTTATTTTGGAGCGTCAATTCAGCAAACTGGTATACAGAGATGCACATAATGGTCTGACCAGGAACGAGGTTCATTCATCAGCTACAAGCAGTAGAGAGATATGTATGCTCCACTAGACACGAGGAACTATAAAAATAAATCGACAAAAATCATGGTGGATACACGTAGAAGTTACTGGACGCGCGATTTTGCTTTATATGTCTGTGGACATTTTGAGATACTTCCTATGCTGACTTGAGCTCGATCCTAGTCCAGAAATTAAATACACTGACTCACCCAACTATGTCAACAATGTTAACAAAGATGATTGGCACAGGACAATGAATAAAAGATCCAAAGTGCGATTAAAGACGAAATACCAAAAAAAAAGGTGGAGAACGTTTTATAAATATTTATGACAACTTGGACATGACATGCACTACTTACAAATTGTCGTGCCGTTTCTCATTTTAAATTTTAAGTTTGAATTAAAAAAATTCCAACGAACTTGTTCAACAAGTGATTAAATACAAAACAGAAAACAAAAAAAAAAACACAAGCCTGAAGGATCGACATGAATTTTGATTAATTTTATAAATTGCGTACATGAAACGTGACAAGCAGACAGCTCTTCAGAAACACAAGAAGACTACACTGTCTTATTCGTAAAAGGATTTGATATGACAAAATGTTCTTCACAAAAAAAAAGAAAAAAACATAAAAAAGGAAATGATGAAAAATAAGGTTTTTAATTCCTAAAATAAGTCTTTGATTGATGTGATATGAGATCTTTATGATTAAGCTGGGGTTTGGTCTGCATTGCCATTGGTTACTTTTTTTTGTAGTATAAGCTGCGCTTACTTTGAGATGTAAATCCCTTCAAGACTATGAAGGTTTTTCAAAGCAAAATGATTTGTTTTTTAATATTACTAATGATTTATGTAATTGTTTCGACATTGGCTATAGTTAAAAAGTCTTTTGTGCGATTCAATTTAAATAGGCACAGCCCTGAAGCTGCTTTGATTTGACAGTCTTAAGCTTTTGCTTGATATTTATGACATTTACCTACTTAACTTGATTTTTGAATAAATAATTAAACACAAACAATCATTGGTTGGCAATATGGTCAGCTACATATTTTGTTTTTAAGGGCTTAACCTAATGATGTGATTTTAAGCTTAAGAGGAGACTAAATGCGCAGTTAAGACCCAAGCCTTTGATATTTCTATAGATGACGGTAAAGCCTTTGTTTGGAGTAAGAGGCTTTTGATTGGTTTTGTTTTATCACATTCGTGCCGGTAATTATCGAAGGCTTATGCCTTTAATATCTTAAGAGTTATACTCGCTAAACAGCTTATTTCGAAAGTTTTCGAAGAGTTTTCTTAGCGATCATAAATATTGATTTTTACAGTTTAGTCTGATGACTAGGTTGATGAGCCTCTTAACTTAATAACCTCTCGAGAATTAAAACCGACGAGTTCCATACAAGCTTAAATGCCAAACTAACTTAAAAAAATGTAAGAAGAATGTTTTTGAGGCTTAGTTTAACTATACGAAAACTGATTAAACAAGACTTCTAGTTTTATACACACCATGATCTACATAGCTTTAACGCCGGAAGAATTGAGCTAACAATATGTTTTTTTTTTATAATTAGCGCGCACTTAACAAGGGGTTACGAATACCCTTATAATATATACTACAGAGCGAGCAGTTAGGAAATAAGGAGGGGATTTAAAAGGATATGCCGATGCATATTGGTTTTAAATGCTTGTACATCACAATGATGGGGAGTGATCGAGTGGGGTAAGGTATTCCACATTCGAGTAGTACGACTCAAGAAAGAATATCTGTATTTACTAATACGCCCGGAATTAGACTCAAGGATAAACTGATAAGCATTCTTAGCAAGACGAGTATTACGGCGAAATTTTTTCAGAGGAGGAATGCAGCTTGCTATATAATTACAGCTTATAGAAGAAGCGATAAAACAAAGTAAGATGAGAGACATTATACGAGGGTGTTCGAGAGAAACAAAAGTTTTCGTAATAAAACTGTCTCCAATTAGTCTAAGGGCTCTGTTTTGGATTCCGTCTAAGAGGTGCAGATGAGTTTTAGCGCCGCAAATAACGGAAGTTATACTCAAGCTTAGGCTGAAGAAGAAGATTTAATGTGCAATTTTTCATAGCGAATCAAACCGTGGTGGAGCAGTTTAACTAACTGCATTGCATCTAGAAAGATTTGGCTCACTTACAAAAAATCCCAAACTCTTGATATGATATGCAGGCCTAGGCAAGACATAGCCAGGATCGTAAATCCCTGGAGCGGACACAAGTGAAGTCAGGTATTCTTCACAACACTCACTGTCATAGCTGTGGGAACCAGCGGGAAAAGAAAACAGTCATTCACTTCCTCTGCGAATTCCCTGCTTTGGCCACATTTAGAGCACATTCAATACGAAGAGCATTTTTTGACGACATTGACTAACTTTTCGAAATGTAGATCAAAGACTTGATCTCTATTCTCAACGCGACGAACTGGCTCTAGGACGGTCGGTTAATTCGATGTCGTGCCCTTCTTTTGACTCCGGAGATCCCGAGCTAGCGTAGTGAAGGTTTTGACGGAAGCCTACGTCGCGGGGGACGGGATAATCACTCAATCGGATTGGCTACTTTTTCAGTATCAGTCAAGAAGCTGCCTAGCACAGTGTAGATGGTGTCGGATGAGTGTGGTGGTCCGGCTGAGTAAGGGATCCAATTTAAGGAACATTGTGCAAAATCAAACACACAATAACATACATCAAACCTACTAGATCCATATTTTTGAACTTAATCCAAACTGGATCCCTCCGTGAGAGTGTCCACAATTTCCTATATCAATTTCAATAAAACTTTGGTGACTAATAAAAATGCTAGCCCTCAGGTGACAATTATTGATAAACAGTAAATCGTAAATTGGGATGGACCTGATCATGTGGTTTCGGTAGCGTGATACGTAGGGCATTGGCTTCTGAAGACGCTAGGTCTGGGTTCAAATCTCAGTCAAGGCAAAAAGCTTTTCGATTAAACTTGAAAGTATAAAGGCTAAGTACTACTAATAAAGTAGTCTGATGATCAACTTGGCACCCGTGACATAGCTATAACTCCAGCCAAAATAAAAACACTTGGTGGTAGTTCATTCAAATTGTTGTTGTAATATTCAAATATCATAACATATGAAGCTTTGCAGGCAACTGCATGTATGTAATCATACAAAAACCCCTTTATATCAATTCCATTTACTTGAACCTTAGCTCACATATGTAGATTTAACTCATTTAAACTATTAGCTATTGAAATTGATTTGTTGATAGTTTAAGTCTTAGGTTAGGTTGTTTTGGGTTTAATCTATTTGGCTATATTTTTGGTTTGGTATTTGGTTAGATAATTTCATGAATTTTATATTATCGAAAATAAAATATTTTTTGGTGTTATATGTCATTTTCTTAATTTTTTCCCCAAACAACCGCTAGATTAACTTTCACATCGATTTGCTTAAAAATTAGAAAAAATAAAGTTAGACTGCTACTGTGCAAAGTGTGTTTGGAGACGTAAGTTCAATTGTATTAAAAGAACTGCGCCGTTCAAGGGGCTTTATCACTTTGCTATTTGGAATTTGGACGTCATATTATGCCATTATGCCATTCCGCATAGTGGTGCACTTTGTGCGGACAAAAACTCCATAAAGCTCATGGACTCAACCGATTTTTATGAATGTTGAAAATAGTATTATTGGTGTTCACACCTTCCCTGTGCCACCATCTGCTCCAAAACAAGATTCACCAGGTAACATGATATCACATTTCCTTGCTTTGCCTGTACATGTTGAGAATAGTCAGGAAGAGCTTTTCCCTATAGTTCCACATTGTGCTGTGTAATTTTCAATGTCATGCACCACAGCTGGATCAATTTCTCTGGAATCCCGAGTAAGACCACCGACTTCAAGTTAGAATACGGCTTTGAAGTTGATGAAAAGATGGTGAATCTCAAATCGAAATTTGTTGGTTTTTTCTATGATTTATGAGTCAAAAAGAAAACAACAGGATTCACTAGTCGCCCTGGTGCCTGCAAGGATGAGGAAGGAAACACCATAGTGGAAACGCAGTCGATGTTGAAAATCTGGAGAGATCATTTTAACCAGCTGCTTAATGGAGCCACGCAAGCAGCCACGTCAAGCAAATTTGGTTGATGATCTGGAGTTCCACCCACCCGACCTAAGTGAGATCAAGTTAGCCATCGCCAAGTTAAAAACGAAAAAAAGCAGCCCCGGTTCTGATGGTCTACAGGCGGAACTTTTTAAGTACGCTGGAGATGATCTAGTTAGGAGCATACACCGACTTTTCAACAAAATATGGTCGGAGGAAAGTATGCCCGACGAGTGGAACCTTAGTACCATCTGTCCGATCCAGCATTAGCCTTTTTAACATCGCTTATTAGATCCTGTCTAGCGTATTATGTGCACGCCTGAAGCCATTTGCTGATGAACTGATTGCCCCTATCAGTGTGGTTTTAGGCCTAGAAAGTCTACCATCGACCAGATCTTCACACTACGCCAAATCCTGGAGAAGACCCAAGAATTTAATTTTGTGATCAACCGAATTAAATGCCATACTAAAATCAGTATAAATTACATCAACTTGACATCTATCTTCAATTGCATTTACGACATATGACGAGAAAACAACTAAATTTGTCACAGTAGACCCTCCTAATATCGGGTATTTCAATAGGAACTTGACAACTTTGAATTTAATTTGTGAACGTGCCCTTTCACTAATCATCGAACTGTCATTGTCAATTTATTCAGTAAACTCAACATTTTCATCATGGTAAAGTACACAAACGAGCAACGTCTGCAAATTATAAAAATTTTCTACCGAAATTCGGAGTCGGTGACCACCGCAACTTTAAGAGCGTTAACTCCAATTTTCGGTCGTAATTCTCGACCTAGTAGAGACAGGCAATAACAAGTATAGTGCAAAAATTTGTGTCTAAATATTTGTTGTGTGATGTTGCCGTGTCAGTGAGACAACAGGTTGGTCGAAGTGTCGAAAATATCGCTGCCGTTCAGGCGTCCGTAGCAAACGATCCAAATCAGTCAATTTCACGGCGTACTCAAGTATTGGGCATCGCCCAGACCACATTATGGCGTATTTAACGTAAGAATCTTGGTTTACACCCATACAAGATCAATCTGACACAAGAATTGAAGCCGATGGACTATTTGAAGCGACGTACGTTCTCCGATTGGGCTCTGGAGAAGATGCGCCAAGATGATTAATTTCATCGCAAAATCATCTTCAGGGACGAAGCTCATTTTTGGCTCAATGGGTTCGTCAATAATGCAAATATGCGTTATGGGTCGGGTGAAAATCCACATTTGCTTCATGAATCACCACTTCATGCACAAAAAATAACTGTTTGGTGCGGTTTGCATGCCGGCAGCGTTATTGGGCCATATTTTTTCGTCGACGATAACGATCGTCACGTTAATGTGAATGGCCAGCGTTATCGCGCCATGATTACAAATTAGTTTTGTCCCGAATTGGAAGATATGGACTTGGACGACATTTGGTTTCAACAGGAGGGTGCCAAAAGAAACACAGTACACCTTACAATCGATTTATTGAAGAGTAAGTTTGTGTTATCTCAAGAAATCAGCCAGTCGATTGGCCGCCTCGTTCGTGCGATTTAACGCCTCTAGACTATTTTTTTTTTGAGGCTACGTTAAGTCATTGGTTTTTGCCAACAAGCCGACGACGCGTTCAATGTTGGCTCTGAGTTCTTCTACTCAGAGCCAACATTGAACGCGAAATAGCGGCCGTGTGGCCGAGTCATCGAATACTGTACCCAACGAATCGACCGCTACAAACGTGCCCGCGGTGGCCATATGAACGAACTCGAATTCCATTCATAAATGTTTTGATTGTACTTCAAGCCAAAATTTTTGAAATATCTCAAATGGTTTGCGTTTTATTTAAAAAAAAAGTTGTCAAGTCCTAATTGGAAAACCCTTTACGAAACCATGTGCTGACTCGGACAAACATTCTTAAGACATGAACTCGATTTTATTTTAAACCAAACTTTCGAAAAGTTTCTGGATAGCTGAGAGTTTATAAATTTGTCTGTAGTTTTCATCTAGATATTTGTATCACTACTTCCCAATAAAACAAAAGCACTTCACTTCAATTTTCAATTCGCCGGCGGTATCAATAAATAACTTGATTCGATTGGATTTCATACTTGGAGAAGTAAGATAAGCGAAAATTCGCTATTTGTAATAATCAAATTTGCTAAAGTTTTTGACGTTTGGATCGAACTTAATTTTAGCGACTTGCTATTCAAAATACAAACTTAACAATATTCCATGAAATGACAACCTAATCGAAATTGCTCCCACTTCGCAAAACAAAAATCTCATCTCCACCAACTATCCAAATCTCTTGAGCAGAAAAAAAAAACTTAAATTAATTGAATAAGAAAATTTACTTAAACAATAATTAAAATAATTGATGCGACTTCCTGCCCAGCCAAACCAACAATTTGTTCTTCTAAATTTCATGAGAAAAACATAAAAGAAAACACAATGAATAACATCTTTCGGTTGTCATTAATGGCGACAAAAGATTGAAATTCCGTTCAAACCGAATTACTCTGTCAATCAGACAAGGTCACTCCTCTCACCTCTAACTACATACGTACGCATATAGTCTTTGACTTCTCTTGACACACAACACACATATAAATAATATTATATTCACCATACCACCCTTTTGACGTTCTGTCATCCGAAAGGCTAAAGGCAAAGTGAGGCGAGATATGTATGGTGTGTGTCGCGTGTGTGCTTTTGACGTGATTACTGAAAATTTCGAATGACATTCATGAGTGGTTTCGTATGTGTGGCTGCTGCTGCTGCTGGTTGAAGCTTCAATGTGATGTGTGTATTTTAATTGACAGATGTTAATTTTTCCCTAAAACCCGTGTTCTACACGTTATGGGAGGCAATTCATGCTGATTTATTAATCACATCCCAAATTGGAATGATGACATATTTCAAATTTAAACCGATTGTTCAAGTATTTAAAGGGAATTTCAATCTGTCGTTGTTCGAGTGGAGATGATTGACTGACACACAACACAAAGAGAGGCTGTTTTTTTCCGCCACTTAAGTCGATTTTCGATTTCCTGTCCCATCCTTGTCGCATGTGTCAAACTCGATCATCGCTCTTAATCCAAGTGCCTCTTGATACGAATAGGCTACCGTTTGTCCTGCATTCGAGAACCCACTTGAACAAATTGACAAGAATCTTAAAACAACGCCACTATTTTTATAGACCAACAACCAGCCACTCCCAAAAAGTCCACTTTTTGCTATAATCTCTCCTAACTTGCCATAATAACTGTGTTCGCCACAGATATAATCGCACATTAGCGCAGCTATACCTCGATTGGCGCTGCTGGCAAGTGCGGCACGGCAACCATCGAATCAATTGCACATATCTATTAATGAAAGGGGGGCTTGTAGCTTGGTGTTGAAGCTGCTTGTATTCAATAACAATTTCAAATAGCCCGCAGAGCATCTTGAAGAGAGATTTTCATATTTTTTTTTGCTTTTGTAATTTTTTTGCTATGCCTTTTGTCCTGCTGCTGCTGTTATTTTTTATAAGAAAACGAAGCAAAACGAATTCGCCGCATTTATGACAAAAGAAACGAAAAAAAAACTACGATAGATAAACGATTTGCCACCATTCATGTGTGCACTTAATGCCTTGGAGCAACACTACACAAATTCTAAGGTCCACATTGGAGCCATGGAGAATGTGAATTTATTGTTGCAGCAGTATGGTTTGTTAATAATATTTCACAACTCGTTAAACATATTGAATGGTGCACAAAACAATATACTTGCAGAGGAACAAGTACATCCATGCCATGGTCGGGCTCATTGGGATGTGTAATGAGGCCTAGCTTTCGTAGCTATCGATGTTTTTTTTATTTTTTTGTTGGAAGTACTTAAAGTGGAGAACCAACAAGGCCATCAGGGCCCCTTTGTGAGTTTTCAGTTTTGAGCGAAAATTATTTAGCAAACTAGTGTTACTTTAGGGTTGGGTACGATATCCCGTTTTTTAAAATCCCGTTTTTATAATCCCGTTTTTTATAATCCTGTTTGTTATAATCCCGCTTTTTTTAAATCCCGATTTTTATAATCTCGCTTTTTAAAATCCCGTCTCTTATAATCCCGTTTTTTATAATCCCCTTTCTTATTACGACGTGTAAGCAGTGAGGTATGTAACCCCCCTGCTTGGGCAAACTATAGGATTTGGGGTAGGTGCGAGGGTCGGTGTATGCAAAGTTTCTTTAGCATTTAAAGAATCTGGAAAATAACCAACATAAAATTAATAAGTTTTAGCTACGTATACTAAAAAACGGTATAAGCGGGATTTTAAAAAGCGGGATTATAATAGATCGGGATTTTGAACAAGCGGGATTTTAGAAGACGGAATTTAAAAAAAGCAGTATTTTAGCAGACGGGATTTTAAAACTTTTTTTTTCGGGATTTTTGAAAAGAAGGATTTCAAAAAGCGGGATTCTGATACGCTCCCGTTACTTTAGGAGAAAAACGGAACTAGCTAAAATGGTCGCCGTATCTTCTCTTCTGATTCAAGGCTATAATTGCCTAATAAGTGAAGATGTAAAGTAGCCTTTGTCAATCAGTCACATGTATAGCTAAATGGAAAGTGTTTACAAAAAACCAAAAGAACAGAGCTGTGGTAGTAGTTCTTGACATAATGATTAGTACGTTAGAATGTCATGTAGAGGGACTTGTGTTCGATTCGAAGCCAAAAAGTTGTTCAAGGGGTTCTGCTTTCTCCTGTGTTTAACATCAAGGCTCTCAATAAACCCTTGGGCGCGAGTGAATTGTTAAAGTGAAAAACCCTCGAAGAGTATCTCCTGTCATGAAAACTGCTGATCATTAACCGTTTCGAATCGCCAGAAAATTGTAGGTTGTTTGCTGCTACACACGAATAGTGGAGAGTTCTAAGTCACTAGGATTAGGCTGTCTTTAAAAGTAAAGAGTGTTGTTTTATAAAGGTTTGGTATTCAAATTGGCAATCGAAAGTTCTCTGAAAACATAATATTTGCTCAGGAATGAGACAATTTTTAATAGTTGGAATCATTGGCATTTTTGGACAATCTTGCAATCTATTTTCAAATTTGAAATCTGGGGCCAAATTACCGTTTCAGTGACCGAGTGAGTGAGTCCCATCAGTGATCGAATAAAAATGTCAAACTACGGTAATCGATTGCTCGATGACGTAAGCGGTAATGCCAAACTCACATAATTCAGTCACGTATTACTCGAAAACTGATGCGATAATTTGGTTCCTGGTTTAGAAGCATTTTTTTTTTTTGGAAAAAAGAAGAATTTTCATTTAAAGGATTCAGAAAATTTCTAGATTATTCGTACCACTTGATAATGCTCCAAATATAGCACATGTCAGAACATGTTTGATTGTGAAATCTTTTAAAACTGTTTCAAAAGCACAAAAATGAGGTTAAACAAGTAAAAATTTCATTGATTCCACCAAATATTTCGAGCCATCTCAACCAACAAGAAGATCAATGCAGATTTTCTTGGCGTTTTGCCCAACATTAAAACTCAGTCAAAGCTCTTACGACCATGCCGACAACGTAGGTATCCTATTTTCGTTGACAGTGTCAAGGACAAAAATCACTGTCAAGGACAATAATCACTGTGTTGACCACTAAAGTCGTGTCAACGCAAGTGCATAGCTCTTGATCATTGAGCACTTCAACAGCTCCACTCCAAGTTAAGGAAGTTTTTCCAAAATAAGCAAGTCTTATTTCTTTCAGAAATGGGCAGATTACTAAAGAATGATACGTATTTTCTGATTCCCTGAGATTGCACAGTGACACTCTCTATTTCCCTCTAGACCATATGGTAGGTAATTAAGACGAATAAGCTCCCTTCTGGCTTAAAAGATTATAGAGATTGTGTTAATGGAAAACCGGTCATTAAAATAATAGTTGACGCCAAGGTTATGCTGCAGTCTTTTGCACATGGTCTTAGGCTTATTCCGTAGCGCCATCTATGCAAACTGTTCAAAGCATGTTTCTTCGATCTTTGCTACCAACACCTCGAGGGTTCTATTCCAATTTTGGATACCTCTACCAGGCGGACGTTATAACAAAGTTCCAGCCATGACCATTCCGCAAACAACTGAGCTCTTTGCTGAAGCAGATTCCCTGCAATTATGTTTGGTAAACAAATATAAAGCTGTGAAACACCAGTCTACAGCTAAAGAATAAAGATAGGTGTATATTCCTGTAATCGAAAGATCTTTTTGAGAAAGTACCTTATCAATTTGTCTACTTCATCAAATTGTCGAAAACCCCAAACCTGTCCAGCATAGCACAAAATAGATCGCATCAACGCTTCAAAAAGCTTCCATTTTTCGCTTCTTTCCTGTTCCATTTCGGAAGATCAGTATTTTGGGTTTGTTGGTGTTGACTTCAAGGCTCCACAGGCGCGCGGTAATAGGCTTGCAATTTGTTTATCATCATCCACATCATTTGTGGCGATTCAGCTAGTATGACGATATCGTCTACAAACATTAGCATTTCGATATTATCTCCAGTCAAAACCGATGAAAGGTCATCCAAAAAGAGCAAAAAAAAAAGAAGCGGACTAAGCAAACAGCCTTGTTTAACTTCAGTATTTGTATGAAACCAAGCTGGTCACTCGTTGCCATCCCATACTGCTGTTGCTTTATTTTCAAGATTTTGTATTACCGTTAGCATTGTAATGGATATGCCAAGGCAGCTTAACTTGTAAATTTGGAAATAAATCGACTGAGTCAAAAGCTGCTTTGAAATCAACGAAGAATCCATACGACTTTTTCCCCTTTCAAGGTGGGATCCACCAATCCAAGTAAGTGAAAAAATATTATCAGCTGTACAATAATCTTTCCTGAAAACTGCTAGAAACTCGCTCAGTAATTTGTTTTGTTGTAACAAGGTAGTAAGCCTGTCTAGAATAACGGCAGTGAATATTTTCATGTAATATTTTCGTTCAAATCATCTTTCTTGAAAAGTGGCAGTATAATCATGTCTATTACAGAATTCGCAAAATTTTACTCCCGGTGAGTTGACTCGATTCGCATCCGCTGTAAAACTCAATTATGAAATTCGTCGGATGAACTACATTGTCGATTCCTAAAATTACCTTATCATTTATGAACTTTCGTATCGACACTGTCAGCTACAAACATTTATTCAACTAGGCTGTGATAATAGTATCGCTTTCGATCAACGAAATCAAGCATCGTTGAGAGTGGTTAGTACGAAGATGGAGGACGGTTCAATACCAACCGTGTGCTCCCTTTTTTTTTTTTTTTTGAGATTTCTGGCTCTCCGCTTGCGTTGTTAGTTGTCCGTTTTCTATTAAAATTTGTTAAACAAACACTTTAGCATGCAGTATGATAAGCTTTTGACTTACAGTTTTGTACTCTCCATTGTTTATTTTCGTTTAATCAAAAATTCACTTCAGATTCGTCTCGAAATTGGTGCGAATGTAAAATGATAGAAATTGTATGGAGTGCGAATGGATTGCGAATTCTGTAATACCATATATAAGTTGCACAAATTGTCAGTGGTGCAGGGATTGTTACCGACATTCGTTCAACTTTCATTCGTCGGATTCAGTAATAGCAAAAGTTTGGAAACGAATTGAAACTGTCACTTTAGCTCATTCGCCGAATTCTGTAATGGGGGTGAATATTTCTGCGAAAACTTTCTAGAACTTCTCTCCTAATAAATATGAAGTTATATGCCTCGGTAAGTTTTTCAACAAGCTTAAGAAAATCGTCTTTAAACGTTAGCTCGAATTTTACTTAATCTCCAACTGAAAAACTGTACCTCATATTTAAAGCATTCCAAGAAAATTTGTTAGACACGTGGATTAGGGCAAACGGGTATAAAAATCAACTTACATATGTGTCTTCTTAAAAATCATAAAATCTTGCCTAACATAACTTTATCGAAAGATATAGAAAAGGCCTTTAGCCGAAATTATTCCTTAAATCCGGCCTTTTTCCCAACCGGTACCCAACTAAATGGTGGACCTAATTCAGTCCTGGCTTGTTTTCTGTTTACAGTCGGTGTTAGCACAACACGACAGATAGTTACAGGTACGAGTGTTCGAAGACTAGATATACCTTATTTTATACATCTATCTCCGTCATTTTTCGTTGTTAGTGTACAAATCTGGAGAGAATTTTATTGTGGCCCCATGGTGAATAAACAAGATTGAGATCCAAAATAAATGGCTGCATGGGTTATAAATTCCTGCTTCCAATCTTTCTCTCTCTCTTTTCTGAAGCCTGAATTTTATGTTTTGTATCTGTACCTTAGCCTGAGTGAGGAGTCAACACACACACACAATAGTGTGGCGGCAATTCAAAAGTTCACAAAATCACTTCGCACGAAACTTGTCGGAATGGAATTTATAGGCTGCCCCTGGTCCGGCCGGCAGCCCGATGGCTGACACACACATTCTATGCTATGATGGCATTGATGCAGAGGATAAAGATGACGAATCATAACTCTTGGAAAGTATCTGTCTATAGAGTACGAGTGTATCAGAGAGTGTGCAGATTGAATGTATAGATGTTTTAGAGCCTTTCACACAAAACTCTCGAAGATACAAGATTAACTTAATTGCACAAGACTTGTAGAAGAGGAAACTTGTTTTTTGATTACTGTTTGTGGAAATGAATGCCGTATTCCTTACTTCCTTACAATGAGTATTTCAAATGGCATCACAAAGGGAATTCCACTCAATTGAATATGTTTTGAATTCATAAAACCTCTATGGAAGGGTTTTTACATAGATCCCTGATTGGTATTTGAAAAGCAATTGAACAAGGGAGAACACGTCGGTAGATTTTTGGTTTGTTGCAAGTTTTGCATAATGTATGCCAAATATAGAATTAATTGAGAAACTCGTACGTGTAGGAGGTTTCGGGGCAGACGATTCTAATAAATTTCTTGATTTGAATGTTTTTAATTTGTGTGTCTTCTTCGAAGGGAAATGATTTAATCAAGTTATTTTTGAGATTTAATTGATTCTATAAGTAAAATTATTATGATTGCGATTTTAAAGAAACTACAGACAAAAATGTATTCAAAAATAAGAACCGAACAGATGCATAGTTGGCTTTGAGCAAATATACAACAGTCGATTGAGCCAATTGAAATACAATTTAAGAAAATTCTTGGGCCACACAAGAAATTGACGCTTCAAAATTTTACACTGGGAGAAAATAATTTATTCTTAAATTTAATGAAATCATATTTGATTTTAAGTTGTACGAAAATTCTCCGAAAAATATTTAGTTGAACATTTGAAAGTAGTTAATTTAAGTGACGTTACGCGAACTCTATGAACTGTACCCAACTTTGGTGTAGTCCATAAGGAAAAAATATTATGTCGACTACATGATTTTGGCCATAATGACTAAATGAACATAAATGCTCCATCTAACAAATCCCAACCTCCAAGTCCAGTAGGACAGGACAAGACCGAAGCTGCAGTTTGAAGCCCAAATCATGGCGGATGTCAAAAGAAGATGATTGGAAGAAGAATGTTTGGGATCGTTGATGATAGAAAGTGGTCGTGTCTTAGGGTAAAACCCTACACTGGTTGTCAAACCGTTTAGTATAGATTAGTTAAACTAAAATTTCACCTAACTTGTCTATTGTGGTTGGAAGTCGGGTGCTGTGCCGTCGACTGTATATACGGATCAAGCTTGTTGTGTCGCATAATGTCATTATTTGCTTTCACAAAGTTACTGCCCTTTCTTCGAGCAATCTGTTGTCTCATACTCTCATACAGAAGAAAATGGCTGCGACATAGCTTGGTACGTGACAATCGAACATACACATTACATTGAAGAATTATAGTTCTAAGCACAGGTATTACCTCTTGATATAATGGTTAGTGCTTGGACCTGTCATGCAGAATGTCTTGGGTTCATTTCTCAGCCGCTGCACAGGAGTGTACTACTTCTTGCGAGGAATTTACAAACCCTCCAAGAATTATCGAAACTCAAGTTTTTATTGCGGGTGCCGTTATTTTTGCATAAGACAAAATCTTTTTTTCACATTTTGTGGATAGTATTAAAAACAATTCTAATTATCAAGTTTAAAAAAAATGGAGCATAAGGATTTCCGAAATATTCAGTTTTAAAAAAATTAGAAATTTTTTTTAAAAACTTTTTTTTTTGAAAATTTTAATGCCCAGTACTATATAATTTTTTGGGGTGCTTATGCATACAAAAAATGATCAGAATCGATTGTATCGTTTTGAGAAAATCAAAAAAAAATTGTTTCAAGTGGGGTGCCATTAATAACAATTTTTTGGAATTTTTTCAACCATTACTTAGCTTTAACTAATTGAAATTTTTTGAAACCATTTTTTTTCGTTTTTGATTTTATCGAAAAGGGTACAACCGATTTAAATCATTTTTTTATGCTAAATCCTCCTAAGTTTGAATATTATTACATATTCAAATTTTCAATTTTTTTTTTTATTTAAAAAATAAAAATCAAAATTTCGAAAACCCCATACTCCATTTTTTTCAAACTTGATAAATTAAAGTTTCGTAATATAATCTAAAAGATTTGGGAAAACAAATTTTGTTTTACCTAAAAATAACGGTACCCACCATACAAATGTTAAAAAATGGTTTTCGAAAATCGTAATTTTCTCGAAAACGGTTCCGAGAATTTTGATAACATATTTTTCTTTCGTTTAATTTTACGATCTTTAATTCAATGAAAAAGAAATTTGCAATTAATATATTACCTACTGTACCTACCATAGAACCGTTTTTTCGAGTTTTGAATTTCTCATTATCGGCATAACGGATTTTAATGAAATTTTGTATAATTTTGTTCTAAAAAGTTTAAAGAACATTGCATTTCAAAACTCAAAAAAAAAATATTTTTTGAATTTTTGAAAATTTTTGGAAAATCCGATATTTTAAAAACGGCTTTATATTTTTTTTGTAAGTTTAATTTTAATTCGAACAATAATAAAAACTTTAAATTGGCGTACCAAAATTTTTTCTTAAAAATGTTTTCAAATTTTTTTATATAAAAGCTTATTTTTTTAAGAAACCACTACAACAACTTATAATTTTCTTTTTAGCATAAACCAATATTTGCTTGAATCAGTTCTCGTCATATTTTTACATCCAAATACTAAAAAAGTTGTTTTAGTCATTTAAAAAAATTATTTTAATCTTATGAACAGTTTTTCTCTATTAACAATAAATTTTGTAATTCTTAGTCTTTTACATAAAAGCAAGTTCGTGTTACCCAGTCGTGCATTTTATTTGTTCAGCTCAAACTACCCTAGGAGTTGTTTTAGAAATTTAATGAATTAACTTCATGCTTTTGAACAAATCTTTCTTCTTTTTGATGGTTATAGCTAAAATTTTTGAAAATCTAAGCTGCAGGAACCACACATGATTCAGTCGGATTTTGTTTTTGTAAACAAGTTATTACTATTTTTTGTAAAGTTTTGTATTGAAAACTTTAGCCCCAAACTACTTTAGAACATTTGTTAGAATTTCTCTTGTTTTTTATCCATGTTAACATACAGGGTGGCGCACCAATTGTGCTACAAAAATAAAACGTAATAACTTTTTTTCTGTGTGAATAATCGGCTTATTTTTTTTTTATTTTGTAGGTTACTATTTAGATTTATAAAAATGGATGCTTGGGATACGGAGAAAAGAATTTGGATAGTGCAACGGTACCATGCTTTGAAGTCCGTCATTTCCGTCCAAAGGGAATTTAGGCGGGAGTTTGGCGGTAATCCCCCGAGTAGATGGACCATTATGAGGTTTGTAAACATGTTTGCCGAATCTGGAAGCATCGTACGAAGGCCGTACCATCGAGATGCCAATGTTCGGGTTCAGGATACAATCGCAGCAGTAGCATCTGCAATACAGGCCAATCCGAGCGTTTCGACCCGAAACTTATCGGGGCAAATTGGAATTAGTAGACGGTCATTACAACGGATACTTCATGACGATTTAAACTTGTTTCCGTACAAAGTCCAAATTACTAGCAAGTTAAACCCTCAGGATTTGCCTGTTCGCCTGGAATTTTGCCAAAAAATGATATCAATGGCCGAAGAAGACAACACATTGATCAACTGTTTGTTCATGTCTGATGAGGCCCATTTTGATCTTAACGGCAATGTAAACAAGCAAAATTGCCGTATATGGAATGAGTCTAATCCAGAAATGCTCCATGAGACGGAACTGCACCCAGAACGAGTCACTGTGTGGTGCGCAGTTTCATCAAGGTGTATTGTCGGGCCGTACTTCTTTGAAGAAAACGGTGTAACCGTTACTGTCAATGGGGACCGTTATTTAAAGATGTTGAAGGAGTTTTTTTACCCAGAACTGCGCCGAAGACGTATACCATTCAACAGCGTTTGGTTTCAGCAAGATGGAGCAACTGCACATATAGCCAGACCAGTTATGGCGGAGCTAAACAAAAAATTCGCAAACAAATTAATTTCTAGGAACTCCACTCTTCGCTGGCCCCCAAGGTCACCTGACCTGACTGCACCAGACTTCTTTTTATGGGGTTATGTCAAGCAAGAGGTGTATAAAACGAAGCCCAGGAATTTAACTGAACTAAAGCAGTCCATAACGACAATAATTGAGGCGATCCCAACTTCAACTCTTCAGGCCGCAATGAATAATTTTTTGACCAGGTGCCGCATATGCGTGGGACAGCGTGGAGGTCATTTGCGGTCAATAATCTTTAAAAACAACTAACTATTTAAAATAAAATTTAATTTTCTAACCAATAAAAAAAAAATAAATGAAATACATCGATTAAAAAAAAAGTTATTTGAATTTCTTATTGTAGCACAATTGGTGCGCCACCCTGTATATGATTTGTTAGGTATATTAATTTGAAGAACTAAAGAAACCACTAAAGAACTAAAGTTTGCTTAAGTTTAAGTTAAGTTATGTTTTTTTTTTTTTTAAATATATAGGATTTTTTTAAATAACCTTACTTAAATTTTTCGTTGATGTGTAAAGTAACCCAAGGAAGTTCATACATTTGATAAGAATGGAATTAACAATTTTTGACAGCTCTCTCTCACAAGAGAAACAAAACGAGGTATCTATATTTTGGCGGGTTTTGACTTTCCTAAGCTCGCTAAGTCCAATTTATTTGTTGTTGTTTTTATTGAAATATTTTAAAATAAGTTGAACTTACGAAAAAATTCATTATAGTAAATCTTGGACTAATAAATAAACATTTAATTTTATGTTTGAATAAGGCATAAAGTCAGTCAAACAAATAAACAGTAATAATACTTAAAATTCTTATCATCGTTTATCAACCATAATGAAGCTTTTAATTTGCGGTTGATAAGAGTTAAAAGGTTTCGAATAAAAAAAATGGGGCTGTTAAAATAAAAGATCATAAATTTACAGGTCATGGCCTAAAGAAATTTTAAGTGCTGACACATATTAGTTGTTGGTGTTTCATTCAAATTTATTTTGTAATAGGTTAGGTCTTTTTGTAAGTATGGAGCACTTTTAAGTAATTTCTTATATTTTAATTCTATCAATTGCATTCATAAATAAATTATTAACACCTTCTTTGTATCTTTAAACGACTCAAAACAAATCTCTTGATCAGAATTGGTATAATAAATGTCCACACTTAATTACATAAAAGGACTACAGACGAACAAGGTTTTGATATTTAAGCCATTTCTAGCTCCTCCTCTATTTTACAACATTGCTTTATTAAACCGATTTATTTCAATTAGATTGTGTCGACTAACTGCAATTAGTGCTTGAAAAGATAGAGGGCGGCAAAAGTCTCGAAACTTCATTTTCTTCATTAAAATAATGTGTGTAGATTTTTTCTAAATCTAAATAATATTTTAAGTTTTGAAATTTTTAGTACACAATAATATCAAAATCAGTTTTATCATTTTTGAGAAAATTGAACAAACTTAAATGCACGGCGACGCACCCTCAACTGGCTTAGATTTTTAAAAATTGTATGGATAAAATATGACTGTTATTATAGAAAACTTTCCAAAAGTATAAATTAACTAAAGGCCAATGGCTCTAAGAGAACCATAATCTAGTGGGTTACAGCTTACAGCTCTCGACCATTGCGTGTGTGTGCGGGTTGTGGACTGGAATAGAGCTGTGTCAATCAGGATCGATTCGATTTTTTTGATCCGATCAATCATTTTAATCGATCTCAATCACAATCATTTAGATGATTCTCGATTTTCTATTTCAATCTCAATCATTTAAATGAGTCTCGATTTTTGATATCAGTTGACTCGATTAATCATGATTTACTTGATTCCATTTGTTCCGATTCAATCAATGTGGATTATGAATGCCAAACGGACGGTGGACTGCAATTTCTGGGTTGAACTCAACATTGAAGAACCTGATTGATCAAGTTGGTTGTTGATGTTGTAGGCCGCAAAAACAATTGTTGAGTTGAACTGATGTTATTTGATGTATCAGGATCCGGTATGTTTAATGTGGGTTTTTGGACATTTCTTAATCCATTGACATCGAAGCCATCTTTTGATGGAATTTGACACTTTATAACTTGACGAATGGAGGACGAATTCAGTTATGACGTACGAAGTGTATTTCCTACAAAATGTCAGCCGAAAGCCCTAAAATTGCTCTTTTCCGAAGCAACAAGTAAAATCTCTTTTTCTTGAATTTTTTGACACTTTTTAATCCATGTACAAAGTAGCCATCATTCGAAGTTATTTGGCAATTTATGGCTTACAATAATAGAGTATTTTGTGAGAACTATCAAAGCCACAAGTCAGTCTTATCATCGAAATCGAAATTAAAATGGAATAGGAACAGTATTGAATCATTTCAATGAAAAAATAATCGATTGATTGGAATGATCGGATCATTTTCGAAATCAATTGTTGAACGATTCGATCATTTGAAATGAACGATTTACATAGCTTTAGACTGGAATAGAAGGGACCTCCAATTATTGTTTGCTGAGTTCTAACGGCTAATTTAAGAAGTATTTTCATGACGGGAGGATTCGTTACATTCTCACAAGAGGCAGTATCCTTAAAATATATTTTTTTATTAATTTTAAAGTAGCACCGGATAGGGAGCCAACCCAAGCCGCCGCGCCGGCATGACAGTCCCTTGCACTAACCATAATATCAAAGGGTACTACGGTTCAAAAGTATGTTATTCATTTTTTCAATTACTAAAATAACTCCTTTTAGTGGGAGCGACTTAAGAAAATATAAGGCCCCTTTTAGACGATCAGTTGTTCCTTTAGTTATCAGTTCAGTTGTCACTTCAGCTAAGAAAGGCAGTGTATTTAGGCATCAGTCTGGTGTTCAGTTGAGCTTGTATTCTGCTTCTCTTTTACCTGAATTGTGATAAAAAGGGTCACTTTTCTTCCATAAACATGGACACACGCAATACATTTTAATGAAATCGACCAAATTATCATTCTGTTTCGACATATTGAAAAAAAAACATGAACTCGAATGAGGACTGAACTGATAACTGAACTGAAAAGTTATGGGAATTTCATCAGTTTCAGTCTCAGTTTCAGTTAAACGCTTCAGTTTTTTCATTTAGACATCAGTTTAACTGAAAGCTTAACTGATAACTCAACTGAAACTGAAATGATCGTCTAAAAGGGGCTTAAAAATACCAAATTATTTTACGGTTAAATTAAAATTAAATTAGGTGCTGCAACAGCTCTTATAGAAGCAGGAACCAGGACTCTCAGCCATTCCTGTTACCAGAAACGGAGGTAACCTACAATTTTCTGCCGATTCCGAATGGCTAATGAGCAGCAAGAGAAATTTTGGAGAATTTGACATCTCTGAAAAACTTTTTTGCAGTGGCTGAGAATCGAACCCAAGACTCTTTGCAATACAGTTAAACGCACTACCCATTATGCCAACGGGTACTACCATGGTTGGTACTGTTAATAATGGTTTAGTATTTTTTAACATCTGCATGCTAAGCACGTCATTTTTGAATAGGAAAATCATTTTCGGAATCGTTTAGATTGAGTCAATAACAGTTCTATGATTTTTTTTTATAAAAACAAATTTCTTTAAGGGGAGGTTCTCCTTTTTCGGCGACCAAAACTGCATTTTTTCCATTGTTTTTTTAGTAAAATATGTGTAGAATATGTAGCTGAAACCGTTTGTCCGAATACTTTTTTTTTTAATTTATAGAACAAAAACGAGACCTACATTTTTGTCTCGAAAATTGACATTTAGCGGTATTTTGAGCGTAGCATGTTTTACATAAATATTTTTGAATTTGGCGCCTATATATCCATACCATGGTAAGCAGAGGTACCATATTGGCCACCAGATGTCGACACATGTCGATACTTAGACATATGAGACATGGACCACTAGGTGTCGACACATGAGCCATGACTCGAAAAAAAATTTAAACGCGTTTTTCTCGAAACCACGTTTTTCCAACTGTTGGCCACGATTACTTTAAAACTACTTGACGGATCGTCAAGTTTTTTTTTGTTTTAAAGCTTATTAAATTTATTGGAGTCTGGACCAAAATCAGGCTGATATATCAAACAGAAGAGCGAAAAAAAGTATAAAACGAACACTAAAATTCAAGCGTCCGCCATTTTTTTAATTTTTGACTTTGGGCAGTTATTTTGGTCCAGACTCCAACTACACTTTTCTATTTTATTTTTTGATTTTCGATCATTTTTGCAGGAGCTACAGTGACAAACAGCGAACAACTTTTTTTTGTGGTGGTCTCGTTCCGAGGCGCATTGGTTTTTAAAGGCCCGGTATTTTTTGATGAAAAAATTATTTTTTGTACTTAATATAATAATAAACAAGTAAAAAAATTGAATTGATTATATCATTCCTTCCACGAAAAAAAAAAATTTATGAAAAAGTGTCATTTTTTACACTGAAAAAGGAGAACCTCCCTATAAGTGAAAGCTTATTTAAGATTAAAAGTAAAGTTAAATTTTTAATTTTCTCAAAAAAAAGGTGCAACTCATTTTGATCAATTTCTGTATCCAGAAGGTTTCAAAAAGTTTAAATAGAATTGTACATATTTTTCTTTTAGTTTTTTTTTTTTAATCATATTTTTGAAATCTCAATATTTGGAAACTACCTTGTTTTTAATTCAATTTAAAGTTTTTTTTTTAAATTCTCCCTTTACATAAAAATAATGGTAAAAATAACAATAAGAAAATTTGTACTTTGCTCTTTTTGTTCTTAAATTTTTTTTATGATAAAAATGAATATTGTGATAACCAAACGAATGTTTTCTTTCCGTATGTATTTTTATGGTAACTGAAGAGCCCTAGTTAGCACCTAGTTATACGGTATGTTTACAGACCGGTTAACGAAATATTTAACATATTTTTACTTTTTACACATCACTTATTTCAAAACGTTTGAGTATCAGTTTTAAAAAATGTAGGTTTTGTTCAGTTGGTTGTTAATGATACTATTTGGCTACAACATTAACAAGAAACTGGCCCGGTTCTAGGGATATATTCACTTATTATACTAGTTACCTTCTTTGGAAGACTACATTATTTCTGTGGCAACAATCAATAACCGCTTAAGTCGACTTAAGACAAAAATCATTTTTTTGCTGCATCATAATCTACATGTTCCGTTCTATTATAGAAAAAAATCCCGGATTTGTAACTCTTTTTTTCGTCAAAATAATCCAAAAAGAAAAAACCGCTTAAGTCATTCTCATAGGTAGAAGCATTTGCAAAAGCCGCTTAACTCACATAAGAACTTGTGAATTTAAAAATTTCGTAATCCAATAAAAGCTTATATGGATTTAAGATACTTTTACAAAATAAAAAACTATTCACAAATCAATCAACCATATTGCACTGAAAACAGCTTAAATCGACTTAAGCGTTTATTGCAAACTTAACAAAGTGTTTTCATTATAGCCAAACTGAGATAAGTCGTTATTGTAAATTTCTGTTGGTTACTTCGATGGAGACTATGTGGGATAAGCGGTTTTTAAAAAATGTATTTTCTACGAACTGCAGAATTAAGTTAATTTAAGTCGTTATTATTAATGCAAGGATGAAATATCAATTGATTTAAGAGATTTGGACGTCAAGTTCGTGAATTAATTTAGTTGAGATAAAAGTGTTTTGAGGATAATTAAATTAAAAATAATTAAAAAAGTGCATCAATATAAGCTCCTGACCCTTACAAATTTTGAATACGGCTCGAAAAGGTGTGTTAGGCAACGTGAAGTTAATAGATTTCACGAACGGCAACGGCAGAAAACAATCGATACTTTTGAAAAAGAAAGCGCTTTGACTAAATTTTGTATACCTATAAAGTTTTATGAATGTGTGTTTTTAGATTTTTGTTTTTGAATACGGGAAAAATTGGTCGGCTATAGCCCACTTATCCGTTTCATAATAATTAATACAAACGTCTAAAAATAATTATAAATTGTGATTTTTGGCCCATAAGGATCTAATTCCAAGTAGTTTTCTGAACCCGTTATCAACGAAAGAAAAGTGATCTGCAAATGAAGTTGATTATGAAAATCTGAATATAATTTTTCAATAGTTTTGTGTCAACATTAGCAAAGAATCTGAACATGATTTCAGTAGGTACAGATGACTGTACGCGATTTCTATTTCAAACTTGCAGGCATGGACATTTCTTCAGATTTTCCTGACGAAGAATATTTTTTCAGATTGGTAGGCAATTTGAGGAAAATTTAATTGTTTCTCTCCCACTAAAAACAGTTGAAAACGAATCGGAATATGATTCAAGTAAAGTGATTCAAAAAAAAAGGAAAAAGGAAAAAGAGGTGATAAACTCGAAAAACGGGAGTGATTTAAGCAAGAAAATGTGAGCATCTCAATATCGGCAAAATAAGTTTTAAAAGACGGAAAGAAATCTTCAAATTATATTGGGTATTATGGACGTTCTATCAAAAAATTCTTTGTATCGGTGCTTAACCCTAATGAAAAATTGAGAATTCCCGAAAACTAGTGGTTGAGACTTGTCGTGTATTTTAGTACTTACAGTTAACCAATAGTTAACGAAGTAATAGTTTATATTTTTTAACTTTAAACAATATGTACTTGCATTATCCAGCAAAATAAATTTGAAAAAATTAAAGCATTAGGTAAAGCAGGTTTTATTCTTATTTTAAAATGGATTGCATATTATGTAATCCATGCGACGACTGGTGTAACTTTTTAGTGCCCTACGACTGCAGGGTTAAATAGAAATACAAGATAAGAAATCACAGACATTGAAAAAAGTCAGATTCGACCTCAAAACCAACGGCTTCATACCACAATTACTACATTTATTCTCTCAAAAGTGATTTTAACAATGCTTGGATGGTACTGAAAATTTTGTAGAATCACATCCGATACATTTTGTAAATATTTGTATGCGGTTTTTCGATTTGACCTTCAACAATGTCTGCAAACAACATACCTCCGAAATTTATTAAGTTTTTACAGACAAACGGTTGTTGGCAACAAACAAGTAAGACATTTGATTTTATATAGTTCATTTGGCGGTCAAAACAAGAATCTATTTGTGAGCACGAAGTTGTTAACATTTTGAAAGCCAAGTCCACTGTCCAGCATTGAGGTTGTAGATCACAAGTTTTAATAGTCATGCCAAACTCATAGGGAGTGTAGCGTAGATCATAAATTACAAAAAAAAAAAAGAAAAAAGAAACGGGTTCATCAGTCTGGGATTGGTCTAATTTTGTTCGATTTTGACTTTGGTTGTATTTCAAAACCAAAACTTTTGTGGAGCAGAAAAGACAATTTTGTATGGAATATAGTGAATAAAGCTTGTAAAATTGAATAAAAAACAACTTTGTGTAAATATCTGCATTTTTAAACATTCACTGTTGTAAAACATGTTATTGACTCACTCAAATGGTGTGAAATTCCCAACTCTCCAGCTATTAATGTAATACGCGTAAAAAAGCTGCGCTTGAAAGACTTTTTCAGTTTATTGATCATTTGTTTCGTGAATTTTGAAATAACTTAGACATGGAAATGCAACCCTGAGCTGAAATACATCCTGACTTAATGGATTCAGACGAAAATGGAGTTTTAATACTTTTTCTTATTTATAAGTTTTTTAAATTAATCATTTTTTAACTTTAATTGGCTATTTTATACTTAATACGAGTTTTTTCTTTTTATGTTACTGTGAATTCCGTTTTTAATAAATTTTAAATTATATGCTTTTTGAAAAGAAATATCGCTTAAGTTGAAACAAATAAAAAAAATGATGACCAAAAACCGCTTAAGTTATTTAAGAAGACATGGGCGAAAATTTTCAGTTTGCAATAACAGCTTAAGTGACATAAGCAAGCAACAAGGTGTTTAATTACTTTTGGAAAAACAACTTAAAAACGTTTTTTTGCAATAAAATTAAAAATAAAGAAATTTAAGAAAGGAAAAATAGTTCAAACAAATAAGATTGAAGTCTTCTATTATAATCTGCACCGTTTTTGTTTTTTAAATGCGTCATTTTTTTCCAGACTAAAAAAGAAGTTTCAAAGTGCTTTCCTCGAAAATTGACTTTTTGGACTTAAGCGGTTTTTGCTTGTGGCCACAGATTTTATCAATTAACGAAAATACAAGAAATATTTCTACCCTTCGTTCGAAGCTTTAATACCTCAAATTCCCATATATGAGCATTTATGCTTCTTAATTTCAGGTAAGTAATGGTGAATGTATCTAGAAAACAGAATGATATCGATAGATATAACAATAACGGTAAGATTTCCATCTTTCGAGCAAAGGCGTACCTACATATCTTTATAGGTTTCTGATTAAGTTCTACAGAGTTATATCTCCAGTTTTGATCAAGTGCAAAATAATTACAGAGCTCTGCGTTTTGAACTTTTTAATACTAAAAAAAAAGAAATGTAAAAGTTCTGAAATCGCTTTACAATTTCTTCGTAAATTCCGGGGCTAGATTTGACCTTAGCTCCCTTGAAATAAGGAGGTTTTTTAATAAGGGCAGGTAGATGTTGAAATGGTATTAACAAAATTCCGCCTCGACTCTTTTCGGTGGCACGGATCCGAATGGTCCAATTTTGAATAACTCCTTAGATTCGACTGAATTTGAACCATGGCCTGTGTTATGTTCACCTTTAGGACATGGGTTGATTGTGGTTTATTCGCATAGACTTGCGACTTCAGAGAACCCCACAAGAAAAAGTCTATCGGGGTCAAATCGCCAGACCTGGGTGGCCAACTCAAGTCACCTCTACGAAAGATAACTATACCCTCAAATCTCTCATGTAAAATGTGAATCGTGTCGTCTACTTTGCGACGCAAAGCGCCGCGCCGCTACCGTCCTACAGGATCTACGTGTCTTCTAGGTCCATATGGTTCAATTTGGGCCACACAAAACTAGTTATATCGTTCTGTAGGGTTCGCCATTTACGGTGAGCGCCTTCGCCTTGCCAAAAATCCACACGAAAAGGAAGTAAATTTTTGCATTATAACCTGGTGAACCTCGTGTGGTTAAGTGTCGTCTCATACACCGCAATTTTAATTGTTAACACAGACATTCATCCAAAAATGCGAATCGTCGCTAAAGATGACTTTTCGGCCAAAATTGGGGTTCTCTTCCAAATGCTCCAAGGTCCAGTCAGCAAACAAGTGACGTTGTCTATGGTTGGATCTTGTACGGTTTAGGTCTAAGTCTCGATGCGGAATTCGCCAAGTTGAAATTAGCAAAAGGCTGAGTTCTTGTGCACAGTGAGGTATCGACTGCGCTGGGTTCTGCTTTCACGGACCAGTGCATAGTTCTCACCCGATCTTTTGTTCCTTTGATGTAAGGAATTTTGACTCATTGAATAGAAAGCCAGTCTTCTGAAATTTGGTCACCAAACTTTAAAGAGAAGATTTTGAAGGGCCATTACGCGTATCACAAACTGCACGCAATGCCTACTCATTTTGATTTTTTTTTTTTTTATAATCAACTCACGCTCAAGGGAATATGAATACCCTTTAAATGTTTTTTTAACACAGCGTGGGCGTGAAGTTACGGAAGAGAAAGAAGGATAGGAAAGACGTGTAGCACGATGTTCTGAGACTGAAGGTGGTTGTCTCAGATTTTTTATCTCCAGGGATGGCGGCTGAACTAAAGCGGAGAATTGCCGTGTCTTATTTCTATGTTCCTTATAATTCGCATTATTTTATTCGTTTTTCATCCTTGTTGGGCATACCAGCTTAACTCAATCACATGTTGTTAGTGTTATGCCTAAACAACATGTAATGAGCAGGCAGGCAACCCATTGATGACAATTTTTTTGAAGATTTTAATGGAATTAAAGACGACATAGACTACGGCAGGGATCGAACCTGTGATACTGAGGTTGACAGGCGAGCACACAACCATCGCGCCACGGCCACCCCGTGCGTGATGTTCACTCGTGTAACTTGCAATGGTGATTTGGCATCACTAACTAAATAAACTACAGATTTGACAGATGTCACAAATACAAGATGGCCGCCAAAATTAGCCCGCACAAATTGAACAACTCTTGAGCTAAACAACGTTTTCATTATAGGGAGATAATTTCGATGAAATGTTCCCTGTGGAAACTTTGTCCGAACGATCACCCCTATTACAATTCACAATCATCAATTGATTAAATTCGACATTTAGCCACTCAATTGATAAATTCTTTGATCACTGAGAATGAATTGATCCAGTATTGCTCCTTAATGGCTTTCTGTTTGTTCCCTTTCTTTTTCGTGTTTATATTTTCACATCATTGTTCGAATAATCATAATATATGTAATTGATTAAAATTGATTGTAATATAATAAAATTAATTAATAGGTTTTTGTCCTTATAATTATTATTTTATTAATTTGCAGTTATTTTATTTATAAAATGTGTTCTTTTGGAATTCAAATTCCGTGTGACAGTCCTTATAATTTATTAATCGACCTTTAAAATCCAAATAATGAGGACAATTTACTTAATTATTTTTTTATGATCATGAAAAGATTTTCAATTAAAACCGCAAACTTTTAATGAAATCAAATTCCAGCCCAAATCTGATTCGCTATGCATCAGTGAACTATTTCCACTGACAAAGGAAAATACCAATATAGCTATAGACTGAACAAAAAATTAAATCATTAAAATTTATAAATGACATTCAATAAATCTAACAGAGTAAAGCAATTAACATGATATCTAGGCTCATTAACACTTCAGAGTTGGAAAGGCACATAGCATGAAGATTTGTGAAGTTTTTTTGTTTTTTTTTGTCTTTTCACTCTATGAGCGTCCATTAAAACACGGTTCCCTGCACCATTAGGTTGCATGAAGCTCCTCTATAGACGTTCGAATGGAACAAAAAAGAACTTTTATCTTTTTATTTGAGACAGAATTGAATGCATCAGTTGGTGTTGGTGTTGGCCCGTCTGCTCTGCTATATTTGTGGTCACCACACCACAGCACAACAAGTGCCATCAATCTGTAACACGAGGAATGATTGACAAATGGGTGCCGAAAAAAAACAAAGAATTTACAAACAAAGAACCGCGAGGTAGATAAAAGCAATAAATTCGACGTCAAAATCTGAATGTTGTACGACAGGGCTATCCAATAGAAGCCTATGAACGGACTGCTTTCTGGTTGAACTTTAGATGGAGGTCGAACATATAAAACAACAGAACTGAGTTATTTTTGGATTTGAAATTACATCCTCAACAGGTATTACAATTATTATTGTACTATTCTAGTACTATTCTAGTACAATATCCACTACCTTCGGTTCGTTAAAACCAAAACATGATTTTCGATTTTGGCCCGCAGACCTTGTTATGGGGCGCCCTGTTGCAAGATGTATCGCCTGATCCGTTTAAAAGGAATTGCTAGGCATATGAGTTGACAGGGGGATTGTTGGGTTGTTGAAAAATTTGCATTGGATTTATTAATTAGGCATTTGAGAATACCGCTTAATTTTTTATAGAATTTAAATATAAATGTTGATGCGGGATAATGTGGGCGGCGCCCGTCAACAGCATTCGGGATGTTGCTGTCAACGTATTTTGTTTAACTCTAATCTTACCATGGTAATAAAATATAATTTATCGAATTCAAATGTAAATTAAGATCTTTGTTCGTAGAAACAGCTCTACGCAGCATTTGAAAGGAATAAACATTGACTTTGACATTTTTTTTATTTAAATATTTATAAATACGCCTATGTTTTGTTTTGTTGTTTTTTTTTATATGGCCCGCCAGGCAATCCAATTAATTTGAAATTAAACAAAATAATAGACTACGTAGTATTATTAATGGCAGTGGGTTTTGAACATTTCGATATAATTTATGCGAGTAATATTAATTGGAAGATTAGTGGGTACCTCTATTCGGCGTTGCCTCAAGAACTGTTATTTTTGGCTTGATAATTTCGTCAGCTTTAACTTAAGGTACCTTTAATTATAAATTTTGGGAACCAGACCGAATAGTTTGAATTATTTAGGCCTACAGCTTTTAAAGTATTTTTGTTTGTGTTATTGGGAGATTATTTTTCGATGTTCATATTAGGAGGACAATTGAAAAAAAACCTGAAGATATTGTCAAAATCCCCAAAGAAATATCCCAGTAAATCTTATACACTAAAAAAAAATAGAAGGCCATCACAGCTCGTGGGGAGCCTAAACCTAGTAAATTACAACTGTCAACCATTCCTGTGTACATTTTTTCAGAAATGGAGGAATGTTCTGCCGATTCCGAGCGGCTAATGAGCAGCACTTCTCAACCCAAGATAATCTCTTAGAAGATTTGTCAATTCCGCGCAAACGGCAGCACACATGAGAAAACCTTTTTTGTATCATACATATTATATAGTGACGGCCAAAACAACATTTCCAGAAAAAAACATCAGAGATGTTCAAAAAAAATATTGATCCGTTTTTGAGATATCGAGATCAAGAAAAAAAAAGATTTTTTTTTCAACAATTCAAATATATAATATTTTCTTAAAGTTTTGAAATACAATGTTTTTCAAACTTCTTTGAAGCTTTTTTAAGATTCAAAATTCGAAAAATGGTTACATGAAAGGTAGTGAGTTTAATTCCAATTTATTTTATTGAAATAGGGATCGCAAAAAGTAATAGAAAGACAAAAGTTTTATCAAAATTCTAGAAGCCGTTTTCGAGAAAAATACGATTTTCGTTATTTTTAATTTTTAAATATTTATATTGTAAAAGAAATTTTCTATGAAATTTTTGTTTCTTTAGTTTTTCACTATTGGGTAAAGTCGGGGGATATGACACCCATTTTAGTTTTTCTTTATAACTTGAAAAATAAAAAAGATTTATTTAAATACTATTTTATAAGCACGACTGGGTCGCACGAACTTGCTCCTATGTAATAGACTAGGAATTTTAAAACCGAATGTTATTAGAGAAAACTGTTCATAAGGCTAAATATTTTTTTAAAATTCTTTTAGTAGTAAGAGACAAGAACAGAATGCTATGCAAATATGAATGTATGTAAGAGCAAAAATTATAAGTTGTGTAGTGGTTTCTTTAAAAAAAATAAGTTTTATATACAAACTTTTAAGAAGATTTTTAAGAAAAAATTTTGGCACGCCAATTTAAAGATTTTATTATTTTTCGAATAAAACTTAAATGTACAAAAAAAATATTGAGCCGTTTCTGAGATATCGAATTTTCAAAAAAAGAACAAAATAGATTTTTTTTTAAATATTTATTTTAAAGTTTTGAAATGCAATATGTTTTAGACTTTTTATATGCTTCTCTATACAAAATTTCATTAAGCTCCGTTATGTGGATAATGAGAAATTCAAAATTCAAAAAAATGATTCTATGGTAGGTACAAGTTGTAATATCTTAATTTAAAATTATTATTTTTATTAAATTAAAGATCGTAAAAATTAAGTGCAAGAAAACAAATTTTATCAAAATTCTAGGCGCCGTTTTCGAGAAAAATAGGATTTTTGAAAACCTTTTTTTTAACATTTTTTAACATTTGTATGGTGGGTACCTTTATTTTTAGGTAAAATAATTTTTTTTATCAAGTTTAAAAAATTAGTATGGGGTTTTCGAGATATTGAGTTTTGAAAAAAAAAATTTGAAGTTTTTTTTTAAAAAATCCAAAACATTTTTTTTTGAAAATTTGAATACACAATTCTATTTAAATTTTTGGGGAGCTTTAGCAAAAAAAAATTTAACAAAATCGGTTGTACCGTTTCTGAGAAAACCAAAAACAAAACAAATGGTTCCATGGGGGGTATTCTCAATAACCATTTTTTGGAAAATTTGTTAATTCATTATCTAGCTTTAACTAAATAATTTTTTTTTTGTATTTTTATTTTTTAAATCTGTCGAACAGTTTTTGAAAAAAAAAAGAAATTTATAAAATTTCGAAAAAAAAATCGTATGACAGGTACCGTTATTTTTAATATTAAAAAAAAATAAAATGCACCACTGGGTCGCACGAACTTGCTCCTTTGTAATAGTTTAAGAATTTCAAAAATGAATATTATTAGAGAAAAACTGTTCATAAGCATAAAATTAATCTTTTAAATGACTAAAACAACTTCTTGAGTAGTTGGAGGTAAAAAAAGGATGCCATGTGATTCAAGCAAATATATGTTTTACAAGAACAAAAATTATACGTCTTTGTAGTGGTTTCTTAAAAAAAATAAGCTTTTATGTAAAAAAATTTTAAAACATAAAAATTAAATTTATAAAAAAAAACATATTGAGCTGCTTTCGAGATATTGAATTTTCCAAAAAAAAAATATATTTTTTTTTCAAAATTCAAAAAAAAAAATGTATTTCTTTAAGTTTTGAAATGCAATGTTTTTTAAACTTTTTAGAAGCTTCTCTCTAAAATATTTCATTAAAATCCTTTATGATGATAATGAGAAATTCAAAATTTTAAAAAATCGTTCTATGGTAGGTATACAGTCAGTAATATCTTGTTTTCAAATTTTTTTTATTTAACTGTAGATCTTAAAAATTAATCGAAAAACAAGAAATATTAGCGAAATTCTCGGAACAGTTTTCGAGAAAAATACGATTTTCGAAAACCATTTTTTGGAGGGTACCGTTATTTTTGGGTAAAATAAATTTTTTTCTCATATCTTGTAGATTATATTAAAAAACTTTTATTTATCAAGTCTTAAAAATTCGATCATGGGGTTTTCTAAATATTGAGTTTTCAAAAAAAAAAATTGAAAATTTTCTTAAAAACCCAAAAAAATATTTTTGGAAAATTTTAATTAACAATAATATTTAAACTTTTGGGGAACTTTAGCAGAAAAAATTTATCAAAATCTGTCGTACAGTTATTGAGAAAATCAAATACCAAAAAAATGGTTCCAAAAGGGGGGTACCAAAAATAACAATTTTTTGGATTTTTTTTTTCAACCATTATCTAGCTTTAACTCTATGAAATTTTGTTGAATTTTTTGAAAATCTGTGAAACAGTTTTTGAAAAAAAAATATTTATAGAATTTCGAAAAAAAAATCGTATGGCAGGTACCGTTATTTTAAGTCATAATAAAATAAAATGCACGACTGGGTCGCACGAACTTGCTCCTATGTAATAGACTAGGAATTTTAAAAACGAATGTTATTAGAGAAAACTGTTCATAAGGATAAAATGATTTTTTTTTAATTCTTTAAGTAGTAAGAGATAAAAACAGAATGATATGCAAATATGAATTTATGCAGGAACAAAAATTATAAGTCTTTGTAGTGGTTCCTTAAAAAAATAAGCTTTTATGTAAAATATTTTTAAAACATTTTTAAGAAAAAATTTTGGTACGCCAACCTTAAGTTTTTATTATTGTACGAATAAAAGTCTAATTTCCAAAAAAAAAATACTAAGCCGTTCTTGAGATATCGAATTTTTCAAAAAAAAAATTATTTTTTTTTCTAAAAATTGAAAAAATATTTTTTCTTAAGTTTTTAAATGCAATGTTTTTTAAACTTTTTAGGAGCTTTTTTATAAAAAATTTCATTAAAATCCGTTAAGTCGATAATGAGAAATTCAAAATTCGAAAAAATCGTTCTATGGTAGGTACAGTCAGTAATATCTAGATTTAAAATTTTTTTTTATTAAATTATAAATCGTAAAGATTAATCAAAAGAAAAAAAATTTTAGCAAAATTCTCGGAACCGTTTTCGAGAAAAATGCGATTTTCGAAAACCATTTTTTAAAATTTGTATGGAAGGTACCGTTAGTTTTAGATAAAACAAATTTTTTTTCTCAAATCTTGTAGACTATATTAAGAAACTTTTATTTGCCAAGTTTGAAAAAAATCGAGCATGGGGTTTTCGAAATATTGAGATTCCAAAAAAAAATTTTGAATTTTTTTTTAAAAATCCAAAAAATTAAAAATTGAAAATTTGAATATGTAATAATATTTAAACTTTGGAGGAGCTTTGGCATAAAAAAAATTATTAAAATCGGCTGTACCGTTTTCGAGAAAATCAAAAACAAAAAAAATGGGCCCAGGGGGGCTACCGAAAATAACAATTTTTTGTAAAATTTTTTTCAACCATTAGCTAGTTTTAACCAAATGAAATTTTTGGAATTTTTTTTAAAAAATTCTGTGGGACAGTTTTTGAGAAAAAAAAATATTTATAAAATTTCGAAAAAAAATCGTATGGCAGGTACCGTTATTTTTGGTCTTAAAAAAAAATAGAAAAAAACGTCCGGGGGTAAAAAATTAAAACCCAAATCTACCAAGTTTGAAGAAAATCGGCCGAGCCGTTTAGGCTGTAGTCGAACCGACAGACAGACAGACAGACAGACAGACAGACAGACAGACAGACAGACAGAATTGCGAGACCCACTTTTTTGGTCTTCGCTATCATCGTAATGTCAACTTTGATCAAAATCTCGAGTTCGATTTTTTTTACGAATGCATAACTTGCCTTATAGTACCTATAAGTCGCAAGTAAAAAGAGAAAAAAACGTCCGGGGGGGAAAAAATCAAAACACATATCTACCAAGTTTGAAGAAAATCGAGCCGTTTAGGCTGTAATCGAACAGACAGACAGAATTAAGAGACCCACTTTTTTAGTCTTCGCTGTCATCGTAATGTCAACTTCGGTCAAAATCTCGAGTTCGATTTTTTTTTGCGAATGCATAACTTGCCTTATAGTACCTATAAGTCGCAAGTAAAAATAGGAACGTAGGGAGAATTCTCAGTCATTTTCATATTTTTTTTTTTGTAAAAATAAAAAACATTAAAGAAAACATGATCAAAAAAGAGGAGGGTGATATGGCACCTGCAGTTTTTTTTTGTAACATTTGTTACAAGTGTTAATAAATGTGGTGCATGATTCATGAAACCACATGTTACATATTATGCACTTAATCCATTTATCTGGCTTAGTGGTTCGAGCATAATCCTAGCCACAGCCTACACAAATGTTTTCCTCAAAGTCTTCTGGTCCAATTAGCTCATCATGTACGGATATTATTTCATCCTCTGAAGAACTGATGGCAGCGCCAGTCTTGACATTCTTTTTTCGATATTTTGGTATGTTTTTAACTCTTAATTTCTATGAAGATTTTTGTTTTATAAATTCTAGATTTTCCACTGACTTCAAAACTCGAGACTTTTGAGACCTTTTATGTGACTCGAAACCTCTTGAGGTAAAAGGGAATCGAAGAGATCAAGTTCAGCATTTTTCTTAAAGTTATTTCAATAACGTATCGGGAACATCTTGCTGTGTAGTTGAATTGTTGAAAGTTAACGAAGAGAGTTAAATTTCAATAAAACATTACTTGAATGATAATTTGCAGTGGTGGTGTAGTCTTCGTGGTGGTTTTTTTTTTTAATGTCTAGCCCTTTAAGCAGTATTCAAAAGGCAGTGAAGGGAATTAAAAAGAAAACGAAATAATAACTGATTGTTGTGTGATAAAAGTAGGTACAAAAGTAGAAGCGGGTGAAATGGCACCGGTGACATAAATCCCGACGTTCCGAGGTGCCATATCTGCTTTTTGAGATTACTTCTGCTTTACCAAATAACACTAATAAACACGTTTGCTTAGTTATTTACAATAAACAAATACAAAGGCACATTATTAACCGTTCTTTTTTTGTTGAAATAAACACTGGCCATCAAATACATACTTTCGTAGTTACACGTACTTCACTAATACAGAAAAAAAGTCTATGCTTCACATTTACTAACTTTTTTTGTCCGGTTGTAAATATACTTAGTTTTAAGGGCTACTGTGATTTCAACGGAATCCACTAAGTGCTTTCGTAAGATTGAATGATAAGTTGATCACTTTGTTTTACGAAAAATTCATTAAGTGGAAGATATTGGAAGGGTGCCATATCACCCGACTTTACCCTTCATTTTTATTTGAAGGTTTTTCAATCCAAGCCGCAAAATTTGACATGCTCTAAGTCAATTTATCCAAAAAGTATCAGAATGGACCATAAATACAACTTGTACTATTTCCGCTTAAGAAAGATCCAGACTATATTGCGACTATTAAAATTTGCGTCCACGTCTCGTTGTTAATTAATTATTTCTATAAAAGTATCGGGTATATTACATTCAGTTCATTTAAATCTGCACGGCCAGAGAGAGAGAGAGAGTACAGTGGTATGAGCACACACAACTAGATCTGTCTCAAATTATTAAAGTAATGAAAATTCAGCAAAATTGAATAACGATGTTGAAAAAAAAAGAAATATAAACAACTCTAAATAATGAAGAATGATAAATATTTCTAAATGTATACATTTTTGAATAAATAATAAATAAAAGCACTTACAGTCTCTCGACATCTGAAGAAATCTTCCGTGGAACTTGTGTCAATCCACGATGCGAACAATCGACAGTTAATCCATTACACGAACAAACCCGCGGACATCTTGTCTCACTGAGGATGCCAACCCCACCGCCGGGTATATGAATACCGACACTGGTGATGCCACCCCCATAGGGCTCAGCTGCAGCACCCGTAAATGCATTCGTTGAACCACAAATAACATGCAACAATGCTAAGCTGGACCATAGTAATAACTGAATTGTTTTGAATATCCTCCTCGATGATGCTTTGTGCGGCCGAAGCTGAACCCTATTCTTCTTAAGGGTTGCTGATGTCGTAGCTGTTTTTAGCGACATTATATGCTGCGCTCACTCACTCATAAAAACAAAACAACCGTTGTCGATTCAAGCGACAATACCGACAAAAGCAACAACAACTGCATTAACATTTACGAGTAATGAAAAACCCGCGGACCCGAGGACACTTGAAGTGGAAAACAAAAATTAAAGGGTTGTTCTGACGGGGATGCTGCTACTGGCTGCTCGTTAATGCAACTGCAACCAAAAGCTCTTCAATTTCGTTCAGATTGTTGAATAAGAATAAACAACAAAAAAAAAAAAATAATTAAAAAAATCGAAACTAGTTGATCGACGACACGACAACGCGACGACGGCGACGTATGGCAGCACCAACAACAACGGGGTCCATTCACCTTCTTAAATTACACCCCTTTTTTGCGTTTTGTTTGCGATTTTTTTCAGCGATTTTTTGCGCGTGCTATCGCGGATCGTCAAACAATCACAATAGGCTCGTTCGAGATATATGAAACAAGAGGAGAGACAAGCTGTATTGTTCGGGCTTCTCTGCACTCAAACCGACGCCGCAGACGACACGACCGACCGATCTACAAATTCAATTCGATTTTGATAACACAATGACGGACGGTATGTGGGACACTTGGTGTTAAAACACAACCAACGACAACGTTCCGGCAGCTGGTTCACCTTTTTCCCTCTCTACGTGCAGCACTCACTCACTCAAAAAAAAAAAAAAAACGAAAATAAATCAAACAGCACTTCACACTTTAATTTGAATTTCTCAATCGGATTAATGTAGTTTTATTCGTATTTGCTTTTCATTGAATAAATTCACTGCGATTATGCTGCGCAAATACAAATATCTAGTAGATACACAGATGCAAAGATACACGCCGCGTTTGTTTGCTTGTTGTTTGAAGTGGTGCGTTGTGCTCTATTTCCTTCTCTCGGTTCTTGCTGGTGGAGATGCTGTTGCTAGTTCTGCTGATGACAGTCAGGCCAGACACGGGGAGTCCGGGATTTTTAAGAGAGATGATTCAATACGTCAAGACTATTGTGCACTTGACCGACCCGAAGAACTTCAGCCGTCTTTGATTATTTTGATGATGATGTACAGCTGGGTAGCATCAACTGCTGAACATCTGCAAATAGAGGAAGGAATGTTTTTTTTTAAATTCTTTTATTTCTGTTTTATATGAAAGTGAGAGAAGGTATATTTTTACTTGCGATAACGTATGGCAAGTTGTAGAATTGTAACCTAATTTAATTTTAAATCCCAAAATGATGGACTACCAAAGAACGTTTGTGCCATGGGGTTCAAAAAAAAAATAATAAAAAAAAAATGGAAGCTTTTCATTAGACAGAGTGGCAGGGGCTTAAGTATCCAAGTGAATTTCTGTACACTTCGTTCCTAACTAAGTCAATGTAATCAAACCACATAAACCTATTTTTTCTTCGAAATTTAATCACTTACAGCCTTGAACTATAAGAGCAAGTAGGTACATGTGACCTAGTGGGGCATCTGTATGCCATTCGATCGATTGCAATCCAGAGAATGCATCAGATTGAACTCATTTGCATTCTTAGTATTATTTTTGTTTGCATTCATGGCATTCTAAGTCGCAGTCAGCCAAAATTCAATTCGAAAAGAATGTAAGGAATGAATTCTGTCTGAAGTGGGATTCTGGTGTAAAGGAATGTATTCTTCTGATTGAAGCTTAGTAAAAAAAAAATGCTCTTGTGGTTCAGGGTCTTAAGTGACAAAGTTTTGCAGATGTAATAGGTATATTGATTATTAATACAAATTTGCCATGTTAAGGGAGAAAATGTAAAAATGACAAAATAAGGATTGATTCCTAAAGCATTTTTAAATTTTAAACGCAATTATCGAAATTTATCGATCACTATGATATGGAGGGCTCACAGCTGTACCGAACCAAGTCATTTTAAAGAAATCCAAAACTAACGCCAGAATTTCCGCAAAATTGACCTCTATTTAGAGCTGTAATGAACTACATAGTTCATTTAGAGCTACATAGTTCTATTAAGAGCTGTAATTAAATATATATAGTTCATTACAGCTCTAAATAGAGGTCAATTTTGCGGAAATTTTGGCGTTGTTTTGGATTTTTTAAAATGACTTGGTTCGGTACAGCTGTGAGCCCTCCATATATGAAGTTAGCACCGCCATATTTAAATTTACAAAAGAGCGCTTAGTGTTGCTTTGTGACCAACACGTAATTCGATGTATCAAAGAAAAATACGGCAGAGCTGTTCTTACTCGGTATGTAGTGTAGGTACATAGGTACATACATAAATACTTGCAAATTATGCATTCTAAAAAATTCAACTCGAAATTTTAATTAAACTTGACATTACGACAATAACAAAGAGTGAAGATTGCGTTACTTCAATTCGGGTGGCGCTTACAGTTCACGATGGACTACGGCCACAACCAACAAGCCCCCCAGCTAGCGCAATTTATAACTATGTACCTGCTGCAGCTACTCACTCCAAGTTCTCCACTTGTTTGCGCCACCTAAGGAGGGGTCTTCCTCAGCTGCGCTGACCATTAGGAGGAGATTAATAGACTCGTCGAGCTGATGCGTTGATTTCAAGACCCTCCACGACTCCCAGCCATCTCAGCCACTCTACTTTCAGCTTTTTGACTACGTCGACGTCGCTGTGAAGTCCGTAAAGCTAGTTGCGTTTTTGACTCTTCTCCTCCATAGTTCATCGATACATACTGAACCGAAAATCAACCGAAGAATCTTTCTTTCCCCAAGCAGATTCTCATCCGTCTTTGACAGAATCCATGCTTCTACCCCATACAGCAGAACCTAGTAAGATCTCCTTTGTTCTTTAAGAGGACGCTTAAGTACTCAAATACCTTTTTAGCCGGAAGAAACAGCGACTGTCAAGAGTGATTCTTGGTTTGATCTCTGCAATGATAGCATTTTGGGAGGTAATAGTGGAGTCCAGTTAGACAAAGTCTTTGACGACTTAGAAGTTGTACCTTTGTATATAAACTTTATATACAAAGGTTGTACCTATCCATCTTGACGTTTTGCCCGAATCGACGATGACGTTGAGATTCCTTTCTCGATGATAGCATATACTTCGTCTTGTCCTCATTAACAGCCAAACCCATTTTCGCCGACTCCGATTCAATACTTGCAAACGCGCCAAGTGAAGAATGAAGATAAAACATTTTTTTTTGTCGGAAGAATCGACACGATTTATGTAAATCGAAATAATATCAAAAATAGTTGAATACTCTCGTACATCAGAAAAATGTATTAATTGCGATAAATAAATACTACCTGTTCTTGATATTATTTTCGACAAAAATGGTAATTCCAGGCAGGTTCCTCCCATAAGACACTTCTTTCATTCGACTCTCTCGAAAACGGTCTAAATTATTTTGATAAAATTTTCTATTCAAAACCTTTTACTAATAGTAGCTAAAATTGGCAAACAATATTTTTTTAAATTAAAAAAAAGAGGTAAAGTTTTTTAACGAAGACTAATATTGCCATGTTTTTTTGGATTGCTCTTTTAAAAAAAAAAACCATCCGTAGTAGCCTGGTTCGAATTGTTGTCAAAAAATCATCAAAATTCCATTCGATACTCGGATAAACGTTAAAAACCCCATCCGAAGAATAATTGAATCTCGGCTTTAATTGGCAGCAATCCTACTGCGATTTGAATTTTTATCAATTAAAAATTTGTTGAATAAAGATTATATGTTTTTTTTTAGATTCAATAAAACCTGATTTTTTGGGATTTGACATAACTTAGGCCAAGAAAGTTAGCGAATGATATGTCTCAGGCATATGGGTTGTCCAAGCTCTACCAACAACATAAGGTAAAACCTTGCTGATGTGAGCGGACCATTGTCTTGGGGGAGACGATGGATTGAGGATGAGATGCTCAGAAAAAAAAATTAGATTAAAGTAGTTTAGGATTATATGGGGGTTACTTGAAGTTATAGTTTAAGTTTTAAATTGTTTTGTTTCTATCTCACTTTAAGGAAGATTAACATCCTGAATTGTCCTGCCTTCCACCAAGGAAATGGCAAAGGTAAGTGGGTGTTCGTCTCTTGATTTTCCATTCTCTTTATCGTCCGTTCCATTGAACGTCTGATTTTTGGTTTAGTCTATTTTCTTCTTTCTTCTCCTTTCTCCAATTAATATTGGCATGAGATAAAAATGAGTTAGTCTAAAGTTGTTCTATTTAAGACAAGAACTACCCCTTCCGACGAGCTTAGCTGAGCCGAGACAAGCATTCCGCCCGCCCACCGTCCTAAAATAAATTTTTATTTTTTTTTTAAGTTTTGAAATGCAATGTTTTTTAAAAAAAATAAAAAATTTCATTAAAATCCGTTATGCCGATAATGAAAAATTCAAAATTCGAAAAAATCGTTCTATGGTAGGTACAGTCAGTAATATCTAGATTTCAATTTTTTTTTATAGATCGTAAAAATTAATCAAAAGAAAAAGAATTTTAGCAAAATTCTCGGAACCGTTTTCGAGAAAAATACGATTTTCTAAAATCTTGTAGATTAAGTTAACAAACTTTTATTTGTCAAGTTTGAAAAAATCGATCTTGGGGTTTTCGAAATATTGAGTTTCCAAAAAAAAAATTTGATTTTTTTTTTAAATCCAAAAAATAAAAAAATTGAAAATTTGAATATGTAATAATATTTAAACTTTGAAGGAGCTTTAGCATAACAAAAATGATTTAAATCGGTTGTACCGTTTTCGAGAAAATCAAAAACAAAAAAAATTGACACAGGGGGGCTACCAAAAATAACAATTTTTTTTCAACCATTACCTAGTTTTAACTAAATAAAATTTTTCAAATTTTTTTTCTTAAATTCTGTGGGACAGTTTTTGAAAAAAATAAATATATTTATATAATTTTGAAAAATACCGTATGATAGGTACCGTTATTTTTGGTCTTAAAAAAAAGGAAAAAAACGTGTGGGGGAAAAAAATCAAAACCCATATCTACCAAGTTTGAAGAAAATCGGCCGATCCGTTTAGGCTGTAGTTGAACCGACAGACAGACAGACGAACAGAATTGCGAGACCCTCTTTTTTTGGTCTTCGCTATCATCGTAATGTCAACTTTGATCAAAATCTCGAGTTCGACTTTTTTTCCGAATGCATAACTTGCCTTATAGTACCTATAAGTCGCAAGTAATAATAATTTTTTTTTTTAAATTGACACTAAACTTTTTTTAAACAGCATAAAGAGAATTTAAAAGATATTGTTAAAATTTATTGTCAAAAATTTCAAAAAATATATTTAAAACAAAAATTAGTTGTATGGTAGGTACTGTAAATATCGGCTTAATTACCTACAACTTTAAGCGGATTTTTTTTTTTTTAAATGTTTGTGGTCGTTTTAGATAAAAACATTCCATTCTTCTGGTTCGCTAACATACTGGGTACCTAACCCTAACAAAATACAAGACCTCATTGACTTTTTCGTAGCCAAAGGTATTAAACAAAATCACCTAAGTGTCGAAGGTACTTTGATTTATCGTCACATCATATTCCAATAATTTTTGGAGGATTTGCATTGATTTTCATCTGCAGATTTGAAGAAAAGTTAAGCGGGTCAGATACACATCGAAATACGAACGGGCGAAAAAGTAATTTACAGTACAGTGTTCTTTTTATTTTGACAGTTTCGCCAGAAAAATTATAGAAACTTGTGAACACATCCAAAAACAAAGAAAAACAGATGGAGATAATAAATTATTAAAAAATTGCAGAAGTCATTGTTATAGCCAACCAAAGTGAATCACCAACAGAATTTAAATCTTCCAGGTCATTATTCATTATACCAATCATGGCCAAAGTTTTCGAAAAACTATTCTTGAAAAGACAAAGATGATTAATTTCTAAAAACCAAGTGCATCAAATTACGGATGTTGTAGAAAAAGTACTTGAAGAAAAACAAGTATGTTCACCTTTATTCTTAGATGTTGGCCAAGCTTTTGACAAATTTTGTCACTTGAGACTTGAAGACGTAGAGAATAGGGAACTTTCCAGGCAGTTCTATCAAATACTCACATCTTACTTTACTGAGTACGGTAAGACCCAAATTAATCGGAACTTTAGACAATTTAAACCGGAGTACCACAAGGAAGTGTTCTAAGATCAATACTGTATTTGTTATATAATATATTAGGTATACTCCAGTGGACCTCAACGCTATCATGACTACCTTTGCTGATGCTATTATAAGTCATACCAACTAAGAATTACAATCCCTCTTAAGAACACGAAACAGAGAGACTCAGAAGATCTTAGCCTCATAAGCTGGTGGGATAAAAGCTATGGAAAAGTATTACAAGTTTAAACATCTATTCAATGTGATTTGAAATTACGAAAGAAAAATCAGGTTTTGATCTATCATAAATTGGTCTTGATCCCGGTGGCTGTCAGATTCCCACACTGCTTGGTATCGAATATTGCCAAGTGTCTAATACAGCCTTGCTGAACTTAATTTAAACAACTTTCTGCTGAAACCATTTTTTGAAAATTGTCAATGTTCTAAGTTCGAATCCGATCTCAAAATTGCTACGTCATCTTAGGTTTTCTTAAACTTCAAAACAGAACCGGTTTCTTGGATTTTTGAGATTAAACTGTTGCATCTCCAGTTAATTTTTAAATATAAATCTTCTCCTTCAAAAATAATTTAGAAACTTTGCAATACTTTCCTTTCATTCTTCTTCGACCTAACGATCTCTCGGAGAGGGTTGAACGTTTGAGAGCATTTAAAAGGGAACTTTGAAGGACAAAACTATTATACTTTCAAATGGTGGTTATCTGGATTTGGAATTTATTGCAACTCACTGCAATAATAAGTGCAGCGATTTTTCGCCAAAAATTCGAACCCTATTAGAAGTACGAAGTTTAATCAAAACCGTCAGAGGCGTTTTCGGAAAAATTTGAGAAATCCAAAATCGTTGAATGTTAGCTTTATAAGAAACCAACTTTTTTGGACTTCTCCATCATAGTAGTTATGGTATGTTTGATTAATGGACGAAACCAATAATCCGTGCGCTATAGAGCTGGATATATCAGTTGCTGACTTGTCTAGCTTCATTTTGAAAATCATATATGTATATCCGACATTTTTTTTTCTAAATAAAAAAACTTATTGCAGCTGAAGCTTTAAGCTACTTTGATAAATTTCAAACAATTTCTTCTCTTCTAAGTGATTCAATCCATTTCGAGACATCCAGAACACCGATTGCATCAAAGTTTTCTTTTCTTAATTCTTCTTGCTTAATGGTGATTGACTGTCAGTGACTTACTCATTGAAACTCTGTTCATCTTTAGTCTTGCGTTGATCTACTCATCATGTGGTAGCCGAAGTTATTGAAAGATCTCCCCTCGCCAGACCCAAGGTTGTTCGCGTACAATCTCCACCACATTTATTGGTTAAATTGACGACTATGAGAGACAAGACTGCGAACGCTCATTAAGTTAGGAAATCAAATGAAGCAATTTACGTAGATTTTTGTCAATTGCTTTTTTTATATCGAGGAAGGAAACGAAAATACAAATATACAAAAAAAAAAGCAGAAGACCGAGAGGGTGTGTAGGAATTTTGTTCGTAAAATGCGAAATGCCAAACGTAGTAATCCCTGCATTTCCATGTCTCATCACAAAGTAATCCCAAAAAAAGCAGTAAAAGGGATTTTGGGTTTGCGATAAAAATAAGAAAAAAAAAAACAACAGGGTACGCCTGCCACACCCTTCAACATTGAGGGTGTTATTCTAATGTGTCTATCTATATCTTTTCAAAAAGGGACAATGTCTCATTCCTTATAGCTGGCTTTTGCCCGTCCCCAAATCACCCAGTACTCCACCTTTCCCCCTCCCCACCCAATCTGTTGACGAACCTCACTTCAGAGAGATATTGACACAATAAAACCCTTAATTTTATTTGGGTTTGTACTTTAAAATGAGAATCCCTAAGCAGAGCAGAGATTCCTCCTGTCTGACTTCAAGCTGAGGGCATTTGGGTGGTTTGCGCTCCAGTTAAGTCATCACACATTACTTTTGAACAAGATAATCGATCTTCAAATTGTCTACATACTCGTATTTTGTGTCGTCTTCGCTTATCAGAGAAGAGTTTTGTATAGTTTGTTTAATGCGGCCTTCCTGGAGCCGTACTGGCGGCAAAAAAAACCCTGATGGTAAGGTAGTGGCGAGGTTTTCGAGAACGATGTGAGACAATCGAGATAAGGAGCTATAGGTTTGCCTTGTTTTATAACATCGAATGGAAGGTGTTGTTGGCATTAAAAATGGACGATTTGTTTAGTTTTGTGTTACCTTTGAAATGAGTTCCTGATGTTTGTCGTTCCTTATTTTATTTTATAGTTAATGATAGGGTATAATGTGATGAGTCATAAATTGCTGATTATTGGTATGAAATTTGAGAACCTTGTATAATAATAAATAGCCCATAAGCCTCACGTTGCAGAGAAATGTAACCCAAATAATTTTCTAAAAATTAAGGCTATGGTAAATGAAAGTTGTCGCTACTTGCTCTTTAGAGATAGAGTATAACCTACAGCCGTCTCGTCGGTTTATGGGACTTGAATTACATCAACCTTAAGCCTACACCCTGCACGACTGATTTGTTTCACATTTTGGGTATCTAGATATGATATTAAAGTTTTTGTTGAATTTCAGCTAGAACCCGAATATAACGAGTTTAGATCAAGCTTTGAACTTATCTCTAGAATCAAAACTTGTACCATGTATGCCTGTTAATTTTGTTCAATAACACGTGTCTTGATAAGAAGGAGAGTCTATCCTCGAATCGGGCGAGAGACGCTCAGAAGTCATAATTTATATAATTTATTATTCCCTTAGTGGCTCTTATTCAAATACCACAATACATGTTATCAAATCTTAATTGTACTCAACAACATCAGCCACTGATTTAATTAATTTTTATTATTGAACTTTCACCTAAGAACATCTTTATCGATGCAAGAATTGAAAAGAAAACATTTTTTATAATTTTGATTAATCGTCTTCCAAAACATGATTTACAATAAAAATTGATTAATCTTTTTTTTGTCGAACAAGTTTTATACGAGTATATTTATGATTAATAATCGAATCAGTGGTTGTTGGTAAAACAGTGAATGTTGATGAATGGCGGTTCAAGCTGAGATTAACACTAATCTTTGTTTAAAGACTTTCAAAATTAAAATAAAACATACAATTTTATATAAATGTTGTCACATCATTCTTTGGGAAATTCAGAAATCTTGTAATGGAATCTAGCTAAGGCCTCTGTTTATATAATTTTATCAAAAAAGCTTGTGGGAATTGATAAATGTATGGTTCGTAAATATTCGTTCTCATCAAAATTAATAATCATCGATTTCCATTTGCATAGCCATAAACAGATATTTCAAGGAAAATTTCATTATGGGAAAGGCCCTTTACACATTCAATTAGACTATTGATGGAAGGTGATAGTTTTGGGTATTTATATGTATTTATGGACCTTGCCCTATGGAATTAATATTTTGAAGGCTTTTGATAAAGTTATTAAATAAATTATCCACTATCTATGCAGGACAGCTGATGTAATGGAAAGATAAGGTTTTGTTTCCAAAAAATGTAATAAACTGATAAATTTTTATTTCAATTTTAGAAGATTTTGAATGAAACCAAACTTTTTTTTTAAATGTTTTTTCAACACAGCGCGGGCGTGATGTTAATAAAGAGAAAGAAGGATAGGAAAGATGTGTGGCACTTGTCTCTTGTGTTGTGTCGTCTACTGTGTACACTTATTAAGCTGTCCATGCAATTTGTCATTATTTGGTTGCATTCCTTATTGTTAAGAGGTGTTTCTCTTTCCGAGATCAATGTGTTTTCTTATGTCTAAACAGAAGGAAATGTCGGCGACATATAGCGTGGTTTAAAAAGACAGCACACCAACTTACAACAAACCAAGTATCAAAATAATGGTTCTGGATATATGAAATGCATGGGAGCCATAGCAACACACCACAAGCTTTTAAATTCAAAGGTGTTCTATCACGTCAGGTTAACAAGCTAAAACAGCAAAGTGCGCACCGGAGATATGTAGGGAACGCATATCCTAATAGAAAAACCAAAATTTGCTTTTTGTTAGGGGCGTTGCCACTTGTTATGAAACACGGCCTCTTATCTCAGTCATTCGAATTCGAAAAATGAATAGGTTATATTAGGTTAATGGGCTGATAGTTGATCTTGTTACTTCAAACTTAGATCTGTTGTGGTGTTTCAGCAAGCTAAAGTCTGATATTCCGGAGGGTACTTCTAAGTCATTGAAGAAATTTCTGTGGTCACATCATCTCCTGGTTGAGGAGAGATAGGCGCTTTTTTAAGGGCGTAATCGTTTCCTCTACCCCCACTTTATACCCAACAGACAAATAGGAGCATGTGGCTCCTTCCAACGTCTGGAAGATGAGTTTGATATTGGTTAGTTTTTACTGATGAGGACTTGAAAAATTAAAAGCATACGTCCACTCAAATATCGTACGTTGAGTAAGGCTTTGTTTGTCCTATTTAAAATGCACAATAAAGCCATTACATTTTCAGTACTGTAGATGTAGGCCAAAACACGGTCTTCTTGGGTAAAGTCTATGTTGGCTCAGCGACTATGTCAACAAGCGAATACAATCCACATATATCATGGGAACTTTTTACTTGCAATATACAGTGTTGGCCAAAACATTAGCAACTAAAACTACCTCCATCATTATGTCATTCAAAAATGATTAACTAAAACGAATCATGTTATTTTTTTTCTAAAATGTAATACATTTTGTATGTTCTTCTGAATAGACAACAAGAGAAAATAGTTTTCAAAACGGTTCATTAAATATGATATAAGTAGGACAGTAAACCCAATTTTTCGCTTGTCAAAACAAAAGCAACTTTTTATTGCTACGAGTATCTCTCTTTTTCTTATTAATAAAAAGAAGTTAGACCGTTAACTAAAAAATTCATTGCTCATAGTAAAGGTGTTGGCAAAAAAGTGCAGTTGAATCTATTTATTAGGTATTATTCAGTTCACGGGCAAGCTAATCAGTGTTCTTAGCTAATGTTTGTAACATGGCTGGAAACAAATACTCTAACGAAATAAAAGAAAAAATTATAAAAGAATATAAAAGTGGAAGGAGTCAAATTAAATTATCGGAAAAATATTCCATTCCAAAATCAGTGATTTGCGGATTAGTAAAATTTTATAAATTCACAAAGTCATTCCAATTTCCAAACGGTTCATCGAGGTGGCAGACCAAGAAAAACAACAAAACGAGAAGATTCTGCTATAATAAAATCAATTAAAAAAGACCCTTTTATATCATCGCGAGAAATAAGAGTCCAACTCAACCTGGACTTAAGCGAGAGAACAATCCGGAGACGAGCTGTTGATGGTGGACTAAAATCCTTCAAAGCTGTAAAAAAGCCTTTTATTTCAACCAAAAACTAGCTGGCGAGATTAAAGTTTGCTCATGACATCAACTGGACCGTTAGAAATTCAATTTCAAGGGTTTCGATGGTTTCCGTCGTGTTCGCAGACCAGACCAAAGAGGCACAAAATCCACGTTACATCAAAGCTACTGTAAAACACGAAGGAGGAAACATAATGATGTGGGTATGTTCTTCAGGGCATGGACTTGGACCGATTCACCAAATAGATGGTATAATGGATCGTTTTATGTACCGTGACATTTTGCAAAGTGTAATGCTGCCACACGCTGAGGATCAGTTGCCTCTGAAATGGATATTTCAGCAGGACAACGACCCAAAGCAGACGTGGTTTCAAGAAAACCGGATTGACGTGTTACAATGGCCAGCACAGTTCCCAGATCTCAATCCCATAAAAAATTTATGGGAAATTGTAGATCGACGAATTGTAAGGACTAATTGCAAAAATAAAAGTGATCTGTTTGAACAAATTAAATTGGCTTAAAAAGCATAATAAACAATTTAGTTGACTCCATGCCTCGAAGATGTGCTGAAGTGGTAAAAAACAAGGGGTTTGCTACCAAATACTAGCAATATTTTATATAGTTTAAAAAAAATATGTATTTGTTAAAAGTTGTTTTTGTTTTGACCAGCCTAATATTGAACTAATTGTACTAATTTTGCTATATTTAATAAACTATTACAAAAACCATTTTATTTTATTTCCCATTAGAAACTGTAAATATTTATTTAAATTTTAAAAACAAAAATATACCATGATTGATTCTTAAATTTGTTTTTTAATTACTTAATAATGGAGGCAATTAGAGTTGCTTTTGTTTTGGCCAACACTATATGTATGTACATATGTAGTACATATGTATGTAGGTACTATAGGGCAAGTTCAGCATTTGGAAAAAAAATCGAACTCGAGATTTTGATGAAAGTTGACATTACGATGAAAGCGAAGACGAAAAAATTGGGTCCGGTCATTCCGTCTGTCAATCTGTACGTCTGTATGTCTGTACCTCAATCTACAGCCTAAGCCACTGCAGCTTTTTTCTTAAGGCTCGGTACTTAAGAGTCTTCGGTGATTTCCTAGAGAAGAAATTGATTTTTTTTAGCTCCAAAACTAACGGTAGCCCTCATACACCCGTAATGCAAAATCTTAGTTTTCTCAAAAACGGCTATAACGATTTTTATACAAAAAATTAGATGTACTATTATGGGCATGGACAACATTTTGGTGCAAAAATTATAGGAACAATTTTTATTAACGATAAATGTCATAGAACCTTTTTTTTTGATTTTCAACTTTCTCAGGAGTTCATTTAAATATAAAATAATATTGTACATATTTGAAAAAAACTCGAAAAAATATTTTTTGGGTTTTTTGACAAAAACTTCAATTTTTTTTTGAAAAATCAATATTTTCAAAAAGTGGGAACGATTATTTTTTAAAATTATTTCCTAAAATCTATGTTATTAAATACTTAAAATTGGCATCCCAAATTTTTGTCTTAAAATTTTTTTAAGAAATTCCTTACATAAAAAAATTATTTAATAAATAATAAAACAATTTTTAAACTTTGTTTGCATAAATTCATACTTTTCTAGAAATCAGACGGCAATTTTATGCATTTGAACATTTTTATCTCATTTAATCCATGTTTTATATTTATTTATTCATAATTGTTACTTTTACATAAAAGCAAGTACGTGCGATCTAGTAGTGCATTTTATTTATTTTGAAATGAAGACCGAGACACCGTTACCGTCAATGCTCTCAGGTATGGAGTGATGTTAGCCAAATTTGTGTGGCCAAGGCTTTAAGCTGGGAAGGAGAAATTTGGCAAATGAGTCTGGATCACAGCGACACAGCGATCGTTCATCAATTGGCCGCCGGGATCATGCAATTGTATTTATTTTTGAAGTGATATATAAACTATTTTTGAATTAAATATTTGTAGTTTACCATTAGATTTAATCCCTAATGTATACATTTTTGAATAAAGAATTAATTGAATTTGCCTAAAGTCTACATCAAGTTTTTAGTCAACGCTAATAGGCCAACCGTTTTCGATGAGCCCGAGACCAGCATTCGAGACGCTATTGCCACTTGGTTGGCGGTTGGTAAGAGGTTGGACTGTCGGCTTGAAGTTGGCAAAGTGGTCATTTGAGTGATCCGCAATTTTATACATAATGGGATGCATGTAGCTTCAAAATAAAGCAACGATCACTTTTTGTTGTTGTTTTACTTAAATTTCTGTTCCCATTTTATTACCCAAAAGACCCAAAAGAAACAAAATGCATGTACATGGGTTGCCTTGAAAATTTTGATCACATATCTAAAGAAGTCTTAATTGGATTTTACATAATTCGGCACAAAGAAAAGCTGTATCATTCACCAAAAATATTGAGTGATTTCAATCACAGTAGGTCAATCAATCAATCAAGTAAGTCTCTTGCCACTCAAACCGATGAACACAAAGTGAACGAAACGAACGAAATTTAAGTTTCGTTCATTCAGCTTGTTCTCAGTCATTCCACAATACAAAATAGTAATGAAAATAAACGGAATGTAGCTATATTTGCATTTTATACACAACTGAAGATGGAGAAAAGAAGTAGATAAACTGGATTAACTTTCGTTCATTTTCACATTGTTGTGGTCTCGGTCAGAACGAAACGATTGAAAAACAAATATTTTAGTTGAATAAATGAAGGTCTCGTTCGGAACGAGATACAAAATGATTTTTATTGAATGAAAGATTGATTGAAAATATCGAATCCTTCAACCAATCAATCATTGATTGATTCGGTCTTGTAAAATGAACGATTGGCACAGCTCTAGTCCAAAGATAGAACCACAACTCAAACTAGAGAGCTCAACGAAATTAATTGTGAAAAATAATACTGCCTGGTAGTTCGCCTTGGTATAATGGTTAATGCTTCGGACTGTCATGCAGAAGGTCTTGGGTTCGATTTTCAGCCGCTGCAAACAAGTTCTTCAGAGGTGTACTACCTCTTGCGAGCAATTGATAAATCTTCCAAGAGTATCTCTTGTGATGAAAATGGCTAAAAGTTGTAAGTCACTGATTTTCTTAGAGCTGTTGCACCACCAAATTTTTTTTAAGCTCTTATTACATTGATTAGTAAAATCGGGGAATAGAGGTGCAAAAGCGATTTTATTAAATAGGAGGTAGATCTTTATGTGCAGAGGATGAACACATGATATGACGTAATTTTTTGGAATTGTCCATTTTTACATTAAGATCAAGACCATGAACAAAACCTCGAATTTGTTTGTCTCATGAAACCAATACCTCTCCAATAAGCATGTCCAAAAAATAACCAAGAATTAATAATAAAAAAAAATATCAATAGGGATATAACTTGAAACATGATCGCACATCATTAAAACTTCACCTTTTTTACATCCCCTGAAAACTGAATTTTGTACCTTTTAGGAAAGTTATTAATATATCCACATCGTTAAAAGGGGAACCCTTTCTTGTCGTTAAATATATTTAGAAAGAAAAAAAATATAATAATAATAAAACTTCCTTTAAGAGAGATATCAAGTGTCACGGTTTATGGGAAATGTCATTATGATAAACTGGCAGCTGATTCTTACCTTGAACGTTGTTTCTGGGAAACAATATTGGATGTAAATGCAGCTACGTTGCATCCATGTCCTCGCGTAAATCCAAATTCCAGGAATCCAGAGTGTGCCTGGAATGATAAAAAAAAAATATTAATTATTCTCATCACTACACACTGACAAAACTATTTGTTTAATTAAAATGTTTTTATCTCTGCAACTTGATTCTGCTTCTGCTATCGCGCGCAGATTGTTGCTTTTCAAATTTACTTAGCGTAATCTTAGCGTAAACTTGGGGTTTTCAAAATAAAAAAAATTAGAGCAGATAAATGTAAGTGTACCTCACATTATTTTATATCAACAATGATGCTGTAGCCGGAAACATAAATAATAAACTCGCCTTTTATCCACATACCACGAGTGGAGCCATAATTTTTGTTGGTGTTTTTTTTTTTTTTTTTTTGGAATAGAAGACCGTCCAGACCATGTGCATGGAAGCAGCAATCACATTTGTCTAAATTATTACTATTATCTCAAAGTTCATCTTGAGTCGCTCCTCCTCCCTTTTTTGAGGTTTAATGGATGTAATGGACTTCTAAGGGGGGAATTATTTGTTCGAATGATGGATGTCTAAGCTTAATCGTTTCAAGAGACCAGCAGAGCCAAACAACCTCGGCAGCAAGTGTGTTTAAGCAATATATCAAGTAAGTATACGGACGCACTCTTGGATTGAGATTTTGGCTAAAGATTTCGGTCTTTCAAGTGTAATGAAGAGCCCTTAAATTCCATCAGTGCATGGAAAATAACGACTGCTCTATTTTCGGATCATTAGAACGAACAGATTGACTGCTCTCTATGATGTGCCCTCGAAAAATACCCGGAAATTATAATTGAAAGACCAGACCGATTGTAACTGAGTGGCCTCAGTCTCGTCTCTTAGAAAAAGAGCAACAGACTTTCCCATTAACTTGGGTTTTCCTCAATGCTGCGAAAATAAAAGGTTTAACTCAGCAACCGAAGGGAATGCACTTCTTCTTTAGAAACAGCCTACACGCCCGTTTTAGATCCTTCGTCTATTGTTTCGCAACGAAACAAAAAATTGAGAAACACATTTTCAAGGAATTATGTCGAGCATTGTTCGATTACAAAGCCGGAAAATTGAAATGTGAATTTATAATGGACAAAGATTGCATCCTGCAGGTAAAAAGGACGATGACGATGACGACGACGCAGACTGTAAAACACACAATAGGACACGTTGCTCGTTTTAAGGTGGTTTATACTTTTATAGGAACAAGGCAGGCGATTTGTTTGATGTGAATCTCTACACTCTCTATCTCTGAATCGCAACTCAACCACCTGAGGCATTGAATATTTTTGTTTGGGTTTTTATTGGGTTGTTGTGTTTTCGTCTAATCCTTGGTATTTGTGTTTTTTTTTTTGCTTTGAAATTCCATTTTGTTTTTGGGTTGAAACAATTTTAAGAGTGAAACTATGGCCTGAGGAATTTGGAAAAAAAACACCACAAAAAGGACATGACGAAATGGATATTGATTTCAAAAGCAATTGTTTGAATTTCGCAAAGGAAAACCGACTTTGCTAATTGAGATGTTGCAAGGATACCTATTTGCTAAAAGAAATTACGGATTTCTTGGTGAACCTATTTTTACTTTTAATTGAGAAGGATAAGAGGGTATTATGACTATTTAGGTTAAAGAATTTTTTTAGTTATCAATTAATGCTGAAAATTAATTTTGCATTTTAACTTCTTCGCTTTATCTACATTAAGATTTTGGGATGTGATATCAAAAGGGTCGACGAAGAAAAGTCACTAAAATTTATTTATACTTGCGACCTATAGGTACTATAAGGCAAGTTATGCATTCGTAAAAAATCGAACTCGAGATTTTGATCAAAGTTGACTTAACGATGATAGACGAAGACCAAAAAAGTGGGTCTCGAAATTCTGTCTGTCTATCTGTCTGTCTGTTCGACTACCGCCTAAACGGCTTGGACGATTTTCTTCAAACTTAGTAGATATGGTTTTTAATTTTTCCCCCCAAACGTTTTTTTCTTTTTTTTTAAGACCAAAAATAACGGTACCTGCCATACGATTTTTTTAAGAAATTTTATAAATATTTTTTTTTTCTCAAGAACTGTCCCACAGATTTAAAAAAAAAAACTTCCGAAAATTTCATTTAGTAGAGTAATTTGGGGTAATGTGGTATAGGCAGTTTTCTCAAAAACTACGCATATTTCTTGAACGGTAACATAAATAAAACTAAGTACTCGAGTTTAATCAAGTCAAAAATTTTCGTATATCTCAAGCAAATATTTGAGAAGGGTTATTGCGTGAAGTTGAGTTTCTTTTTGGGTCAAACAAAAAGTGTTTGTGTGCTCTCAAAAGTTGTGTTTCAAGCTAGTTTATAAATTCTTTGCAAAAATAAATTAATCATCTACGAAAAACAACTGTTAGTTTTGTTTAAAGGTGTTTATTTTATATTTTATTATTTATTTTTGTAAAAATATACAGTTTCGACTAATGTGGTATACTAGCCGTGGCTAATGTAGTGGTATACCACTTTACCCATAATAAAAGTTTATATCTTTTTAAAACTGGCTATTTGTGTTTTTTTCTTAAGATTTATTCGTTAAAATGCATAAAAGCGATGAAGTAACAAAATGAGATTCCAAAGACATGGAATCATGCTGTGAGGAATGAAAAAATGGGAAATTTGAGACTTGACACACATTTAATGTGGTATAGTATACTACAATAGACAGCATTGTGTACTACATTACCCTTTAACTTTCAAAAGTGACGATTTAGAGCTTATATCAATATTTTGTCTAAATCTTTGTTAGTTATTGTTAGAATTCCACAAAAAGAAATCACTTGGTAGCTTATATGTTTTTGATAAAATCTACCAAATTTAGGAGCATTTGTTTCATAACTTTTCCAAAAAAACAACATGTATACCATACCACAATACCCTAACTTCCGCTAGTAATAGTTGAAAAAAATTTTGAAGAAATGGTTATTTTTGGTACCGCCCTTGGAACCGTTCAAAAACGATACGAGCGATTTTGATAATTTTTTTTATGTTAAGGCTTCTCAGCAGTTTCAATATTATTGTGTATTCAAATTTTCAAAAACATTTTTTTGGATTTTTAAAAAAAATTTATTTTTTTTTTTTTTTTGAAAACTCAGTATGTACATATTTCGAAAACCACATTCTCGATTTTTTTAAAACATGATAAATAAAAGCTTCTTAATATAATCTACAAGAAATGAGAAAAAAAATTATTTTACCTAAAAATAACCCCATCGATACAAATGTTAAAAAATGGTTTTCGTATTTTTCTCGAAAACAGTTCCGAAAATGTTGCTAATTTTTTTTTTCTTCCGATTAATTCTTACGATTTATAATTTAATAAAAAAAATTCAAAACAACATATTACTGACTGTACCTGCCATAGAACGATTTGTTAGAATTTTGAATTTCTCATTAGCAGCATAACGGATTCTAATGAAATTTTTTATAGAGAAGCTTTTAAAAAGTTTAAAAAACATTGCATTTCAAAACTAAGATAAATATTTTTTTTAATTTTGAAAAAAAAACTACTTTTTTAAAATATTCAATATCTCAAAAACTGTTCAATATTTTTTTTTTGTTAACTTAATTTTTATGCGAACAGTAATAATACACTGAACCCTCTATATACGCGGTCTTTTTATACGCGGTTTCGCTTATACGCGATTAAATTTTTCCGAAACTCCCTCTACATACACGGCGATTATACGCGAGTCAACAACAATTCGCGGTATGAAAAATAAAAACATACTCGTATATCAAGAAAAACTTTTTCGTCAGTTGGCCTTGCATTTACTTTCAAATTATTTTAAATGGGCATATCAGATTGGCAAGAATATTTCTGCAATTTGTTCTTATTGTGTTAATGTATCTTACGTTCCTATTATTTATTGGTTCTTTTTTAAATTGGTAGGTAGTGCTAATATTTATAGATTCTCATCATGCATTCTAATATCTTTGACTATGTAATTTATGAAATTAGAAGTTGAATTACAACGCATTAAGATGTCATCAGTAAAGCGATCATCACAACTTTCCAAGGAAGCATGCAAAAAGAAGAAAGTTGTGTTAGACCTGGGAACAAAATTAGAAATTATTAAACGGTTAGAAAAAGGTGAAGGACCCACTTCGGTTGGACGTTTTTTCAACATAAATGAGTCCACCGTTCGCACAATCAGAACTAACCAAGATTTAATAAAAAGATCGATTAAAAATGCTACACCTTTATCAGCTAAAAAAATAAAGATAAGTAGGAATCCGATAATGGAAAAGATGGACACTATGCTAATCGCGTGGGTTCAAGACAACAATAAAAAAAAAATAGGAGTCGACTCTGTAACGATTTCAAACAAGGCAAAAAATATTTTTGAACACCTTCAGCGAGAAAAAGATGCTGATAGTGCATCAGGAGCAGAACAGGAACAGCCGAATTTTGCAGCAAGCAAAGGATGGTTTGATAAATTCCGAAAGCGACATAATCTCCATAACATAAAATTTACGGGTGAAGCAGCTAGTGCCGATGTAGAAGCTGCCAACAAATTCAAAGAGGAGTTCAAAGAAATTATTAAGGACGGTGGATACACAGCTCAACAAATTTTTAATGCGGATGAAACTGGGCTTTATTGGAAACGTATGCCTAGCCGAACTTATATCTCCAAGGAAGAAAAAAGAGCATCAGGATTCAAGGCAGCAAAAGATAGGTTCACTCTCTTATTTTGTGGGAATGCTAAGGGTGATTTTAAAGGTAAGCCATATCTTATTTATCAATCTGAGAACCCCAGAGCTTTGAAAAATATAAAAAAGACCGAACTTCCTGTGCATTGGAGAGCAAATAAAAAAGCTTGGATGAACTCAACATTATTTACTGACTGGTTCAGTAAATGCTTTTGCCCAGAAGTTGAAATCTACTGTAAGAAGCAAAACATAGACTTCAAAGTGCTTCTTATTCTCGATAATGCGCCAAGTCATCCCCAGGCAATTCGCAATCTCAACTCAAATGTCAAAGTTATATTTATGCCCCCAAACACAACATCAATAATTCAGCCAATGGATCAAGGAATTATTGCAACATTTAAGAAGATGTATTTACGACAGACATTCCGCAAGATGTTAGAAGCCATAGATGGACCAAATAAACCTACTCTTCGCGAGTTTTGGCGAAATTACAACATTGCTGATGCAGTAGAAAATATAAAGCCATCATGGTGTGACATAAGAAAATCTACGATGAATGCAGTTTGGAGACCATTATGGCCAGAGTGTGTTGAAGATGTTGCTGTAGATGCTTCTGATTGCCAGGTGGAAAAATTGTTGGCCCTTGGAAGACAGATTGGAGTAGAAGGCTTTCAAGACTTGGAGGTTAGTGATATTAATGAGCTCTTGGAAGCGCATGATGCTGAGCTTTCAGTTGAAGAACTGATAGAGCTTGAAGAAGTGTCCAAAACGGTTGAAGAAGACATAACTTCAGAACATGAAACTGACGATCTCACCATTAAGAACCTTGAAAAATTAAACACCAAAATAAATGAGGCGGTTGAAATTATAGGATCCATTGACTCCAATTTGGAAAGGAGTTCAATTTGTTCAGCAGGACTACTAAGTTCGATTGCGCCATATCGCCTTATTTTAGAGGAAAAAAGAAGAGCTGTTAAGCAACCCAGCATCTTAAATTTTTTTAAACCAATCGAAGAACATTAAGCTTTCACTCAAACATTTCTCATTAATTTTTTCTTTCGTGGATTGTTCTTGTTTTAAGTTTTTATTTTCATTAATTTTTCTTTTGTTGCTTTATTACCTATATTGTTTTTTTTAAGGTTTTTTTTTTTTTTAAATAATAAAAGGTTTTTGTTAAAAAAATGTGTGCATGTATTTTCTTTTAAATATGCATGTATTGGTTTTGTTGGAACGCATCTCTATATTTTCGTACAGTTTCTAGTCTCCGCATACGCGAATTCGGTATACGCGGTGTTTTCTAGGAACGCATCCCTCGCGTATACCGGGGGATTGCTGTAACTTTAAATTGGCGTACCAAATTTTTTTCTTAAAAAATGTTTTAAAAATTTTGTATATGTATAAAAGCTTATTTTTTTAAGAAACCGTTATAACGACTTATAATTTTTGTTCTTGCATAAATTCATATTTGCATAGCATTCTGTTTCTATCTCTTACTATACTAAAAGAGTTTAAAAAATAAATTTTATTCTTATTAACAGTTTTCTCTAATAACATTCATTTCTAAAATTCCTAGTCTATTACATAGGAGCAAGTTCGTGCGACCCAGTCGTGCATTTTGTTTAATCTTCGCTATCATCGTTATGTCAACTTTGATCAAAATCTCGAGTTCGATTTTTTTTTTGAATGCATAACTTGCCTTATAGTACCTATAAGTCGCAAATAAAAAGTAGGGATGGGAGCAGTTGTCTAGGTCTAGAATTATGTTTGGCATAGCTCCAGATCTACGTACATAGCTTGTTCCATCCTTTATACTGGCATAAAAATGCAGATTCCCCGTTACCATCAGTAACAGATGCCATATAGACCGAGAGCCCAGAGCAATTTTTGGGTGTGATTGATAACAAAAAATGATAAGCATAATTAGATAGGCCTTTTATAGTAATTTATGAATGTGAACGTCTTGAACACTCTAGTGGGCGCAATAGTGCATTATAATGCATCAAGTATGCAGTTCTTTCCAAATTCTAAAAAAAATGGGATACAAAATTTGCCATAACTTCAAAATGAAGAGCTAAGTGCCCTGATTGCAAATATCGAGGTCCAAGACGTTTTGAAGGTGGCCTTCTTAGTGCAAGAAGTAGCCTATTCTTATCGCGTCTGGCAGGCAGAAAGCTGTCTGTAAAACGTCTTGGACCTCGATATTTTCAATCGGAGGGCTTAACTCTACATTTTGGCAAAGTTGTTATGACAATTATTTGGACTTGGAAAGAACTGCATACTTAATGCACTATTATGCACTATTGCTCCCACTAGAGTATGCAAAACTTTCACATTTGTAAATAACTATAAAAGGCCTATCTAATTATTATGCTTGTTATTTTTTGTTATCAATCACACCCAAAAATTGCTGTGGGCTCTTAGTCTAATAAGAATGAAGAGATCTTCAACAACAATGACAGAACTGAGTCCTGTTAATTGAGAAGTTTCAACTGATATCAATACAATCTCGAAATTTTCTATCGTCTTCAGTTTGGCTAACAAAGATTCCCATGGCTGTAAGGTACCTTGATAGATTCCAAGTGGGATATAAACTAAATTCTTTTGGAACACTTGCTTTAGTGTGTTAACTTTAATCAACTCCATAACTTTCTAAGAGACCATCGCATGTTCTGCATCTTTATTTGTCCCCTTTTTCAAAGTCGTCAAACACCATGAATTAATGATTTTACACCAAAGTATGCTTAAAGTACTGCTGACAAATCTGCGAGTAAGTAGCGGACCGAATCCAAACGTTATTAAAGAAGGAAACCCCCACCGACAATGATCACAATATTAGTTGGTAAAGCGGGTCGAGAATTATTCTTAAATCGTGACGAACTTAGAAGTGTACTATCAGACAAAGCTAGGGATCTTGCAACAGGTATCACAACTCTTATGACACATAAAACTGTTGATTCGGCTTTATTTCCAAATTTTAAACCTTGATTTTCGTGCTCTATGCCATAACTCTAAAAACCTTATATCCTTCTTCTTCAACTAAATGTCCCTGAAACGCTGATTACTGATCGTGTTAGTGATTTTCAAACGATCAGTGTAGAATTTGTCAAAGTGTCCTTGGTAACTACACCTATAGTCAAAGAAGCAAATAGAGAAATTTTCTCGAAAGATTTGTGAAAAACCGTTAGTCTGTGAACTTGACTAACATTTCTATACACTATTGAAACGATTTATTACATTCAAAATGTCCGATATATTTCAGAACCACACCGCCGCCGGTCATATCATTCCACACTCAAGTGAGATTGGTCAGATCATTGGACCGTGAAAAATCCTTAGTGGAATATTTCTCAAATTCGGACGGAGTCATGAGTTCATCTCTATCTTCAACATTTGTTGGTGGTAAACACTAAACATGTCCGTTTTTGAATTCTGGTTTCCCGATCTTTTGCAGGTAGGGAATATTTTATTTCATTCGAGCGTTAGGTTCTGTTGAAAAGGCACATGATTCTGACAACTCTCCAATATGCAATGCACTGCACAGTTTTGTCCTTAAGTTTGCTGTGTCGAAGTCCTCAGAAAGTTTTCATTTGTTGTCAAACCAAATAGGAATGCATAAACCGATCAATTTAATTGAATTTTTTTGGAACATCAATAAGATTCCGAAATACGGAAAAATCCCGAAAAATCCAAGATGGCAGCGTTTGTTTTTGAGATGGTAGTCTTATTGCACTACGACGAATTTTGGTTTTTTTCAGGAAGAAAATATTGCAAACGAAGGAAGTTCGAATTTTATTTTAAAACATTTTGAGAAAAACTTAAAAAATTAAATTTTTCTTTATAAAAGAATGTGCTTACTGATTCAAACATTCATAAGTACTGATAAATTTATAAAACTCATAAAATCACTTGACCATGAATTGCACCCAAGCATTGCGTTGTTCTTTTGTCTTCGTCAGAACCTATACTGACCACGAGTGTTTATACATAGAAGTAGCCATATTCATTGGGTAATCATCAATTACTGTCCTTCTTAGTCATCAACTTGATGAGTTTTGTAATTTATAGGAAGTCAAGTAAATTTTACGAGGGATGGTTAAGTGGTTTGTCATAAAATTTCGACATAAACTCAGTTTAATCATAAGCAATCTTAAAATACCTGCACGCAACAGGTATTTTTGACCTTTTGTTTTCTTTTTTTGGTAAGCCTTAAAAATATATAAAATAACTCAAGGCGTTGGTTGGCGAAGACCGCCTTAAGATGATGACTAATAAAATAAACATGCTATAAGATATTTAGAGCACGATCACTTGATTCAATTTTTCTTGTGAGATGTAAGATATTCTGGTAAATAAAAAACGTTTTGTTATACCTGATCTGATGAGGGGCTCATGACCTAGTGACTTTAATGAACTTCTATTTGCAGAGAAGGCCGTAATTTCAGTCATGCAGAGTGGACTCAATTTTTGGATCGAAGTTATTTCTGACAGGAATTTGACATTTAATCCACTGTATATTTGTATATACAAATATAATACAAAATTATAAAGCTCAAAATTAAGATACAGTATTTTCTGTTTTGGACTCAACTGTCATATCATGAGGTCTAAAAGGTTTGTTCTTATTCTTTTTCTCATCTCATGATAAGGTGGCGCAAAATTAATCATCCAATTTTGTTTTTGGATTACTTTTTTGCTTAATAAAAAAAAAAATGATTTTGAGTAAAGGCAATCTTTGTTTGGACCTTAACAATTCTTTCTTTTAAGTGGTAAAGATGATATCTGTCAAATGGCTGACACTAGTGTTCATAAAAATTGTTTTATCGCATTTTCCATTACTTTCCGCAAGATTTCTGGTGATAACTGATCGCTTCCTGTCGAATATTCCCCTTAAAGGCTGCGATTGTCTGAGACTTGTTGGCATTAATTAGCGAAAAGGAAAAAGAAAGAAGTCCGAGATGGTTAAATCGGGCGAGTTTCCTGGCCATGTAAAATCGCCAAAACGGGAGATAACACGATTAGGAAACCAGTTAAGGAAGATACACAATATCCATTGCGGCTCGTGCTGTATATGCGGTTGCACCGTCTTGTTTACAAGTTCACCAAGCCCCGCCCATACAATTCCGGCAGTAAGAAGTCATTTATCAAAGCCCCGTAGCGATCGCCAGTAACAGTGACTGATGGCGTCGTCAAAATAATACGGTGCAATCATTGCTCCCGCTTGAACCCTGCACCACAAAGTGACTCTGAGTGGTTGTAATCGCTCTTCGTGCATCACACGCGGATTTCCAGTTATTATGATGATTTTCGACACAAAATCGTCCTCTTCATTGTCGAGATTAAGGATGGCTTTATAGTAATTCACTGCTGACGGACGGTCAGAAGGAATTAACTGATACACTGTTTGCGCTTTGTACATGAACACGTGTAAGTCTTTCCATAAAATTCACTGTAGGCTGCGTCTGGTGATGTCCAATTGCGTGGCCCGTCGTCGTCGTCTGGTTGATGTTTCTTCGTTCTCACCGACATCAGCAGCCGCGATATTCTCAGCCGAACGAAAATTCCGCGCTGCATGGTCTTTTGTGGTTCCAGTCTGTTCGAGTCGATTAGCTCAGCGCCGGAATGTTTGCCCAGCAAGCGTCACACGATTAAAAATTCGACGTCAAAATCAACGCTGCGCTAACACCACTGACCGATTTATTGATCGAAAAAATCGACACAAGTATTTCACGCTCCATTGCTTGTCTGTTTGATTGAAGCACGACGCCATTTGCAATAATTTTCACATCTTCCGATAGGGTGAGCTGATTAATATCGCGCCACCATGTATATAGATTAGACTTCAAGGGGAAAAACTTGACGAAACATTTTATTAAAATCTCACTGATGGCTAATGGCAAATGAATCATATTTTGTTCGTGAGATTAAACAAAAAAAAAAAACAATAGTGGGTTTCTTTAAGCTGCTTACAAAGTGTTGTTGATTAAATATTAAATGGCATCTCGTTCCTAATTGAGGTTTTTTGTTAAGCGTTTTTCACTGTACATGAGAGTTTATTTCACCTTTAAAAGCGGATTTATATTCCCACTGGAATTGAAGTAGTTACCTAAGTGAATCTTGGAATTCTTTGCGTACACCATTTTCTAAAATGAACAAAACGTTTCTAGATTAAGACCTCTTTGCGGTCGAACAAGTGATGAACATTCTACACTCAGTACAGACAAATTATACTTATCTATCTGCTGTACCTGAACTTATGTATCAATCTTAAGAATCACACTATGTCGCCAGTGAGGCAGTGAGTCATTACGAAATTTGAAATTCGATACATTCCAATTGTGGGTATGGTGTTGCATTTCATTCGAGATCGAGAATCGAGATCACTTTAAAAATTATGTGCGTTATCTAATCTGTCAGGCAACGACAGCGACTATCCGACGATGACACATTGCACTCGCCACAAAAAGTTAAGTAAGGAAAATTACTTAAGTGCGGCGAAAAAAACTAGTCTAGCATATCAACTATCAACACGGTGCATCGCTCGAGCTGTACGAGTATGCCGTAGCTGTCGGCGGCAAAAAGTATCTTAATTAAGAGGCGCGAAGAGACGAGTGGGAGAGTGCTACCCTATATTATATACTTGTACGCACTCTTTCCCATCTCTCATGTGAAATAGATATTTTTAACACCTGATATTATGAGTTAAGAAGAATACAGCCAGCGATCGTGTGCTGATGGCTGGGCAATGCCACACCGCCGAACACACCATCGAATTTCTTTAATTAAAATCCGAAGCGAAAAAAAAAATATGAAAAAATTTAAAACGAATTCATAAATCAAGCATTCATCTTCGCTTCAGTGAAGAGCGGATATAGATACGAGTATATTGCGAGGAGCGCGGGAGATCAGTCCCAGTGAACCTCGAGGAAATAAATCAAATCCATAATGCTGTCTGTCTGGTTGTCGGTCGTATGTATATGTCTAGTTGTCGTTGTGGGGTTGTTCCTCGAAAAGCTGTCAGCGTTTTGGGAGCGTCGCGTCGTCGTCTTTGCAAGTCGACTTCAACGTCGTCGTCGTGTGCTGAAAATTATTGCATATTGCCGCCGACACCGCAACCGCTCGCCGCGCCAGTTTTTTAATTCCAGCGATTGGTGGTCTGTTAGGTACTTTGCGTTGGGGGCTCTCTTGTCGGAAATTATACAGAGAAGCTGTATTTTTAAGGGTTTTCCACTTAAAATTTCACACATTGCATCGGATGTCAACGAAAAATTATTTTCCCATTGACAAATGGTGTCTATTTTAGGAATACATATTTTCATTATTGTGACGATTTAAGAACCTTAACAGATCTTCAAGTTTGTCTTAGTCTGTCAACAGTTTGAGTGAGAATATTGATTGGCAAATTAAACGTCTTCAATGAAGCTCAGAAGCTCCTATTTTTGTCATGACTCTAAACTATATCTCGATTTTTAGATTAAATTTTAATTTTAGATTTAGAATTAGATTTAGATTTGAGTTTATATTAACATTTAGATTGCAACGACACCCTCAATGAAGCTTCAGCCCTGCCTTGGAATAGGAGAGAATGTGATTAAAAATACCTAGAATCAAAACGGAAGAGAGGGCCAAAAGATCGAAAATTTGACCGGAACTCCTAGAACTGCGGCAGTCAAGAATGCTTCTTCATTCGGTATCGAATTAAGCAGGAAGAACCTTAGAATAATTATCTACGGGTTTCCTCACTGGTCATTGCAAACGGAGAAGACACCTCAGTTTACTTGGTCAGGTGGCCATTAGTGCCACATTAATCTTCTGTATTACTCTAATACTGTGTTGTCGCCACACATTCCATCCTTCTGTACGGTGGCGAAATCTGGGCGGACGCACTTAAGCAGGAGAAGTACCGAAAACAGATGGCGGCAGTGCAAAGACGCGGAGTTCTATGTGTGGCCAGCTCTTACCGAACGGTGTCGGAACCAGCCGTCCTTGTAACCGCTGCGCTGGAGTGACCCCTATCGATCTCCTAGCGACGGAAGGGAAGTACGTCTACGACAAAAAGGCGGAAATGGGAGTGGAAGCGGCGTGTCCGAGGAGGCTTAACAGCTGACGAAACAGAAGTGGCAAGAGCGTTGGATCTCGGAAGGCAGAGGACGATGGACGGCGAGGCTGATCAGAAACGTGGCTGAGTGGAACGAACGGAAACACGGTAAAATTAACTATTACGTCATCCAGTCACTCACCGGGCACGGATACTTCAACGCCTTTCTTCACAGGACCGGAAAAACGAACAGCCCAGCCTGCCAGTACGGGGAATCTCAAGAAGATGACGCGCAACATACCTTCTTTGCATGCAGCAGATGGGAATCCGAAAGAGAAGAACTGGAGGGAAACATCGGCATCATCACTCCAGACAACATTATCGAAAAAATGCTGGCCAGCGAACAGAACTTGAACAAGATCTGCACCTACGGCAACCACCTTTTCAGAAGGAAGAAGAGAGAGAAATACGAAAGTGACACTTTTGGAGGTGGTTTAGCCGGTATAACGCGATAAGGTTGAAATCCTTTGGAGAGTCCGGCACACGGGGAGGTATGGATACCTTTTCTCTTTATGGTGCGTCAAGCATTCATCCAAAAGTAAAAAAAAAAAAAAAAAAAAAAAAAAAAAAAAAAAAAAAAAAAAAAAAAAAAAAAAAAAAAAAAAAAAAAAATACTCTAATACCACCAGCTGAATATGAGTGATGACTTGTGTCATGTTAATTTTAAGGGCATCGGTCGATTGTGATTTAAGCACGACCTTGATGACCAACTCACGTCACCTCACGTCAGTTCTTATCATCAAACCGTTCAGGCAGAATGCCGAACGGTGCGTCCGCTATGTGGCACGTAGGACTGGCCGTCCTGCTGGAACCACATGTCTTCTAGGTCCATATCGTTCGATTTCCGCCATAAGACTATAGTTCGTAGTGCTTGCCATTGTAGGACAAACTATTCGTTTTCGAAAAAGCAAGGATCCATGACGTCGACGGCCCAAAATCCACACAAACGAAGACTTTTTGAGGATGCTTTGTCACTTGGTTGGTGTCGTCTCATAGACGCCAATTTTGCTTTTTAACACAGTTATTCATCGAACAAAGCACCTCGTCGCGTGAGATGATTTTTCGGCTAAAATTGGTGTCCTCTTGCAAAACGCTCCCAAGCCCAGTCAGTGAACAAATGGAGTTGTCTACAATTATGAACTTTGAGTTCCTGGGTAAGTTGGATTTTGAACAGTTGTAGGTCCAAGTCCTGATGCGTAATTCGATAAGTTTGCCAAGTCTGCGGAAGGCCAAGTTCTTTTGAACGGCGAGAAATCGACTACCTCGGGTTCTGCTGTACACTTTCACGGCCGATCTTGGGCTCCTTTTTGACTCATTCGTACGTCGAAAGAGTGCAACAGGGTTGACTGTGAGGGCCAACTGCGTTCAACTGCAGCATAAAGAATGCATTCGTTTCTTTAGCTTGGAACACAATCGTTTCACTCAATGCGTTCGATTCTTTTTCTTTTCTCATATGGTTCTTTTGCTGTAAATGATCATTTACTAACACTAACAGGATCCTTGATTGGAACTCTTCAATGATTGCTATAACTGATTTGTCAAAAAAAAAATAAAGTCATCTTCCACTGATTTTTTTCAATGAACGTTCCAACTCCAAGGAAATGAGATAGCTAACCAACCAAATCCTTGAGTTCGATTCTGTTACTGTTGATTTAAAGTTTATTTTTGGTCCAATTCTTCAAGATCCCAAATCATTGCACAAGAACGGCTCAACAACTTAAACGTTACCCTATATTTTCCAGCTATGCATAGCTCCTAGTTAGTTATCTAGGAAATACGAGATAAAAAAACAACTCATCTGATGTATTTGATCTACGGTTCATTTACGCACATACATATACATATATACGACTCCTCCTCCAGCAGCGCCTGTTTACTTTTTGATTTATTATTCAGCAGAGCTATGAATAGTTCCTCATACAGGCGACTTTGCAAATATTCACATCGAGCCGAAGGAAAAAGAAAAAACACGCAAAATACCTACGTCAAACCGCACCATCGTGCCAACCCCCTCTGCTCTGCCCAAGCAAAACAACATGCTCAGATGATAATTGAATGAGCTCCTTCCGTGACACGACGATGACGACCAACGATCATCATCAGCGTGCGAGCACAGCACCCCGGCCACATTGTCTCAAGCTCTCTCAAGCCCGCGGTGATGATGCCATGCCATTGCAACGCTATAAACGCATAGCAGTCCAACATATGGACACGCGTTAATAAATTGCATTTAATGGAAATTGGCTAAGTGAAAGATTTGAAATAATCAGATGCCCGGTGTTGGTCCATCTCCTCTCTTTTTCAACCGTCCGGTGGTGTTGCGGTCATTGCACACAGCTCAACACTTATGAGCGCCATGCAATCACTTAAAATTCCATTACTCTTTGCATCATCAAAATTGAATTATTTTAGGTTGTTTCTGTTTTAAATTGATGTGTTTTTGTTTTGGTGGTTCATGATCGTTCATATTTATTTGCCCCGCAATTTTGTTTAAGAATTTAAAATTAATCTTTAATAGCTGGAGCGCACCCCAATGTCAAGCAGCATCGGCTTCAGCAATACGGGGAAAACTTCGCTAAATTTAGCCCAAACAACGGCTATCACAAGGAGGCTAATATTTTCTTTTTTTTTTTTTTTTTTTTTTTGAGAAAGGATGCGCACTACAGGTTATACGATTGAATTAATAATATTTCTTCTTATTCTTCTCAAGTTTATGATTTGCTTTTTAAACCGTGTATAGCACTGCTCCCAATCTGTGATGCAAATACTATAAGGGTAGGTTATTGGGTTTTAAAAATGTATGCTGATGTAAAGATTTCGGTAAAAAGAAGACATTAGTTACCATCATCTTGAATTGAGGTTTTTTGTGAACACCTTGATCCTTATGACTTTTACTTCAAAAATAATTTATTTTAAATGTACATACATATATAATATTTACACTGGAATCACACACAACTGGCATAACCACTGTGGTGTTGGTTCCCTTCCGTTTCGTCGGTTTTTCTGTGATAACTCTCCATCCAAGAAACCTACGTCAAAAAGTCTTGCGATATGGGATGTTTCATAATACCAATGTGCACACTCAAGGGGTTCTGCTAATAACTATCCCTTTTATGATTATCACAATACCAGCAGGTAGAAAATAGGGAAGGATTTGAAGGAAGATATCATTGCATATTGCATAGTTTCAGCTAGAAAATTTTGCATTCGTGTAGTACGGCTGAAAAAAAACTCTCTACTTGGCATTACATCTGAAATTGGTCTCAAGGGTAAGCTAATAAAATGTGGAAACGGTGAAGGGCAACTGACTATTTCACTCCACCCCGATGAGTTTCACCTTGTCGTGGTGGGGTGGCTTACGTCTACTTCTCCGGCTTGCTGGGGATTTAGACAAAAAAGAAAACTCTAGGAGTATCTTTCCTAGCTAGTTGTGAAACGTAGCAAAGAAACAAATAAGGATACTAGTTTTAGCCCGAACTAGTATTCAAAAAATCTAGTGTTATATCCTATCTGAGTAACGGATCCCCGGTACTAGATAAGTAAAAAGATTCTAAATAAAAATCTTGGGTGATGTGATCACCATGTCACGGCCAAAAACGAAAGTAAAGCATTTGAGTTTAAAAATTTTTCCTTTGCTTGGACAGTTTTGGTTTAGCAATCTTAGAAATGTGTTAAAAATTAAACGATCGTTGAGATCCAGACGATTGCTTGGGAGTATCTTTCCCAACCTAAGACAATGACGAAAAATAACTAAAAGGAAGCACATTTTAGTGATTGGTTACTACCTTGATCTATTGCTGGGTGTGTGTATCCTGGGGTTGACAGGCCCTGAGTTTTGCAGGAACTCATCTGTAAGTGGCCTTGGTTGTATTCGGTTGACCTAGGTTACGAAGCTCCACCGGAAGCTATATTCTGGCACCACAGGAGATAGTGTCCAGGAGTTAGAGATGGGTTGCGTAGTGTAACCTCTCTTTCGCAGACTATCTATGAAGTAGGCCTCCTTGTGGGAGTATCGTGGTGGCGTGGTTTACTTCAAATGCGGAAAAATATGGTTTTCAAGCTTGCTTGAATTCAAGAGGTGTTAGATAGACTTCGCCTTAAATCAAGATGTGTGCACATGCTGCAACATGTCACATCTTTGCTACTGAATCGGCTTCGGCTGGTTCGGGGTTAATGGTCAGGACTCAATCAGACATCCTATGACAGTAGGATGAAGCCATAATAGGCAGGTGCGAACGTTAAACCAAAAGACAGTTCTGACTATTTCACTAGCCTTAAACGTTCTTTTTGATTCTTCAAATATATGGCCATCGTACAGAAGGTAATAAGTTTTAAACATACCAGTAAAGGATTTTTCGACCATGTAATAAGTACTACTCATAGACAGTGACTAAGGCCCTACACTCCGGTTTAACAACAATGCGTTTCCGAACCATTTCATTCTACACTCCCTACTGGCTTTCAACATCAGAGCTTATTAAGATTATTATGCTTCGCTTTTGGAGTTCTAAATCTTAAAAACAAGGATTTGAATTTAGTAATGAAAATAAAAATCTGATGATACTCCCGGTGGATTAGAAGTCTCAGATAGGAGATCGGTGATAAATATGTGAAAAACAGAATAGTAGACAAAATGGAACCCTGATGCACACCACCATTTATTTTCTGAATGATAAACTTGACGAAAAAAGATTCATAGATACCAAATGCACGTTATTTCGATAAGAGATCTTATAACCCTATGTTTCCTGCAAACCGTCCTGACCATAAGATTACGTAGGTTATGTTATGTTTATTCGTTATATGTATCCTGGACAAAAATAAGCCCTGCGAAATGTAAACTATAATGTTTTCTTTTATTTATTTTCTTTTCTTTAATTTGAAGTTGAAAAGTCGAACCCTGCCAATGTAGTTTGTAGCTAAAGGTTTCGTTCGAATACTTACAATATTAAATTTGCTCAATCTATCTATCTATATAAAAATCTATTGCTGTTCGTTTGTCTCGCTAAAAATCGAGAATGGCTGGACCGATTTTGCTAATTTTGATCTTGAAATATTTGTAGGAGTTCAGGGAAGGTTTAAACGGTGAGCAACATAAATAATAAGTAACGTAAAACACTAAAAACGACAGTTTAATTTTTCAATACAAAATGTTCCTAGCTGTGCTAAAATTTAATGTCTTTACACTACATATTACTGCAGAAATGTACAATGAGACATTGAACATGATAGAAGATTTGTTTATTGATTGTAAATAAAGTATTGTCGTGTTTGGGAGTAACAGCACCCAATCGTCCTATGCGCGATGCATTTAACCACGAATTGCACGGAAAACAACAATACGATACTGTAGTATTGGCCCAAACAGTTCGTTCTAATGTTCAGCAATTGAATGAACAAGAAATAATTGCGTACGATACTTTGATGGAAGCTGTGAACAGTGGATCTGGTGGAATTTACTTCCTTGATGCTCCCGAGGGTACTGGAAAAACGTTCCTAATTTAATTGCTATTCGTGAAGATCAGATCGTAAAATGAAGTAGCCCTAGCATTGGCTTCATCTGAAATAGCACATTCTGTTTTGAAATAACCACTTAACATGCAAATCAACGAAGCACTAGTTTGTAACATCGCCAAAAACAGCGCAATGGCGAAGATTCTACAGATATGAAAATTGATCGTTTGGGATGAATGTACGATGACCCACAAGAGGTCACTGGAGGCACTGGACAAAATGTTAAAAGATCTTCGTGACAACCAAAACATTTTTGGTGGAGCCATGATTCTGTTGTCAGGTGATTTTCGTCAGTCTCTTCCAATTATTCCCCGATCAACTGTTGATGGCGAGCTAAAAGCATGCTCTAAACCATCCAATTTGTGGCAGCATGTAAAGACACTCCAATTAATAACTAACATGCGAGTATTTTTGCAACAAGATCAAACTGCGTTTATGTTTTCGAAGCAGTTATTAGATATTGGAAATGGTAAGGTCGCAGTTGACACCTCGACCGGATTACACTACTCACGGATTTTAGTCACTTCGTCGACTCAAAAGAGGAGCTTATTCAGCGTGTTTTCACGGAGATAGAACAACAATTCAGAAACCATATTGGGCTGAGTGAACAAGCAATATTATCGGCCAAACACAAAGATGTCGATGATCTCAATGCAATTATTCAGAATTTTCTTCAAGAAAAGTTGTTTTCTTACAAATCAGTTGACACAGTTAGAAGCCAGAATGACGTAGTCAACTATCCCATAGAGTTTTTAAATTCAATGGATTTGCCTGGACTAACACCTCACAATTTACAATTAAAAATAGGATCAGTTGTGATTATGCTGCGTAACATTAATCAACCTCGACTGTGCAAAGGAACGGGATTGGCTGTAAAAAAGCTGATAATGAATAACGTCATCGAAGCCAAAATCCTCAAGGGAAAATATAAAGGATAAGATGTCTTGATCCCGCGTGTACCGATGATTCCAACGAATTTGCCATTCGATTTTAAGCATCTACAATTTCCCGTCCGTCTGCCAGTCGTTGAAAGTTTGCGGAATCAACTAAAAGTTTCCCTGTTTCGCGCATGAGCAATTACACGGCGCGAGTTCGCGAGTCGAAAAACCATCATCTTTATACGTATATATTTACGCATCGCAAAAAAAAGACAAAAAACAAACGAACTATGTAATAATAACTCCACAATTTTAGCTCCTGCAATAAGATCTATGCTTACATGCATAACTTGCTTAAGGCATACGGCCTAACCAATAATCAAATTTCAAGTGGACACCTTAAGTTTTAAAAGGAAGAAACTCATGTTTAATATAATGGTTCACGTTAGGTTGGTACTCGTACTGTCATTTTTTGACAGTTCAATGCAGAAGAGAGAAACATTTCAGAAGGAATCAGTGAATAAATCAAAATGGCTGACAAATATTGGAAAACAAAGTCGGTACTCGAACGTAAATGAACTAGATGCTGACAGCTAAAGCATTTTCAGAAATATTTGAGTCCAAACTGAACTGAAACAGCAATTTTTTTCAAATTAACACAAATATCATTGCAACGGCTGTCTTTTTGGCAGCGAATGTACTAGATTTAGTTCTAGAGCGCTGATGAGTAAAAGGCGTGTTTAACTTTGCTTAAACAAATTAACTCGTTTTTAAAGTTTAACCTACTATTAAGATACATAAACGTGCGTTAAGGGATTGATTTATTGGTTAAGTCTAAATTGGAAAAATAAAAAAGGTGATTTTCAGTAAAAACCAGTTTAAAAAGTAGCTTTAAAGGTAAAACTATATTAAGAAATATTGTTTTAATACAATTAAAAGCCATTATTGATTGCCTTTGACCATCTAAAATCGGCGTTTCATCCGGGACTTCTCACTTGGAATCATCACTTAACTTGATTCTTGTGAGTGCGTATTTTTTTTAATGAGCCTAGTTCGAGCTTTGACTTATGAAAATGAATACTTCTACCCATGTTTTGATGGTCAGTTCCATCGATACGAAGATAGAAGAAATGGGAAACCAAGGTAGTTTTCGTATCAAGCAAATTCGTAAAGTAGAAAAGTAGTTTTAGACCCCTTATTATTGAACACCCATATAGTTAGATGGGCCATAAGCTAAGTCACTAAGCTATATGAATCAATGGCCATAAATCTAATGCGTGGTCACAACCGCTCTCAGAAGAAGACAGTTCGTAGAGTCAAGCTCTCTAGAGTTTTACAACTTTAAATTATTGTTGTCGGCAGGAATGGAGGTGACCAGCAATTGTGTGCCATGTCCGAACAGTTAATGGCTATGGGTTTATGGCGTCGAATGGTTTATGGCGTAGTGCGATAACCTGGGATGGCATTGATGTCAGTTTTTTGTCCGCACATCAAAGTTGGCCAGTGATAGCGGTACGCGTCCAACCCGGACCCACTACATTGCAGGAGCGATGACTTCGTCGATCTCCTAAGGCCGTCGACACAATCATTGGACAGCAATCTCATTGGCCATCTGGTGGGTCATCAATGGCCTATCATGCAGTGGGCCATAACATGCGAAGCACTTTTCACGACAAGAGATACTTTTATAAGATTTGGGACTGCAACGGAGAGTACTCCTAATTTTTTACTTGCGACTTATAGGTACTATAAGGCAAGTTATGCATTCGTAAAAAAAATCGAACTCGAGATTTTGATCAAAGTTGACATTACGATGATAGCGAAGACCAAAAAAGTGGGTCTCGCAATTCTGTCTGTCTGTCTGTCTGTCTGTCTGTCTGTCTATCTGTCTGTCTGTCTGTCTGTCGGTTCGACTACAGCCTAAACGGCTCGGCCGATTTTCTTCAAACTTGGTAGATATGGGTTTTAATTTTTTACCCCCGGACGTTTTTTTTTTTTTTTTTTTAAGACCAAAAATAACGGTACCTGCCATACGATTTTTTTTCGAAATTTTATAAATATTTTTTTTTCTCAAAAACTGTCCCACAGAATTTTTTAAAAAAAATTTGAAAAATTTCATTTGGTTAAACCTAGCTAATGGTTGAAAAAAAATTTACAAAAAATTGTTATTTTTGGTAGACCCCATGGGTCCATTTTTTTTGTTTTTGATTTTCTCGAAAACGGTACAGCCGATTTAAATAATTTTTTTTATGCCAAAGCTCCTCCAAAGTTTGAATATTATTGCACATTCAAATTTTTAATTTTTATTTTTTTGGATTTTTAAAAAAAAAATCAAAATTTTTTTTTGGAAACTCAATATTTCGAAAACCCCATGCTCGATTTTTTTCAAACTTGACAAAAAAAAGTTTTTTAACATAATCTACAAGATTTGAGAAAAAAAAATTTGTTTCATCTAAAACTAACGGTACCTTCCATACAAATTTTAAAAAATGGTTTTCGAAAATCGTATTTTTCTCGAAAACGGTTCCGAGAATTTTGCTAAAATTTTTTTTCTTTTGATTAATCTTTACGATCTATAATTTAATAAAAAAAAATTTAAAATCTAGATATTACTGACTGTACCTACCATAGAACGATTTTTTCGAATTTTGAATTTCTCATTATCGACATAACGGATTTTAATGAAATTTTTTATAAAAAAGCTCCAAAAAAGTTTAAAAAACATTGCATTTAAAAACTTAAGAAAAAATATTTTTTCAATTTTTAGAAAAAAAAGTCGTTTTTTTTTTTGAAAAATTCGATATCTCAAGAACGGCTTATTATTTTTTTTTGGAAATTAGACCTTTATTCGTACAATAATAAAAGCTTAAGGTTGGCGTACCAAAATTTTTTCTTAAAAATGTTTTAAAAATTTTGTACATAAAAGCTTATTTTTTTAAGGAACCACTACAACGACTTATAATTTTTGTTCTTGATAAATTCATATTTGCATAGCATTCTGTTTTTATCTCTTACTACTAAAAGAATTTAAAAAATTAATTTTATCCTTATGGACAGTTTTCTTTAATAACATTCGTTTTTAAAATTCCTAGTCTATTACATAGGAGCAAGTTCGTGCGACCCAGTCGTGCATTTTATTTTTATTTATATTAAGTAGCAAGTGGGAAGAAATTCCATACGTTTGTTATGGCAGCCGAATGCACTAGCCATTTCGCCACGATGTATTTCATTTAAGGGTCCTTATTTGACTTATGTGGCACGTAATTCAAATACACACCGTGGTGTGATGGATAGTGCGTTTGATTATCACTACAAAGGTCTGTGATCTTTTCCCAGCCGTTGCCATCTAGAAACAGAAAAAAAAATATTTGCAGGGGTACTGCCTCCAGCAAGGAAGTTAGTTATTCTCCAAGATTTGTTCACCCTTGCCGTTCGGATGGAATTAAACTCGACAGAAAAAAAACTTGAATTCGATTATTACCAGTTGTAGACTCATAACAATTCTTTAGAAAGGTAAGAAGATTTGAAATTCTTCCTTAAGGCCAGTTTGTCAGTGCTGAGTTGACCCCCATTTAAATCTGAGTTAGTTACTGGAGGTTTAAGTTCAAATTAAGTTGACAAAAACCGTTCTTTGACTATCGGAACCAATGTGTTCCACTTTGTACATCAGCCATTCAACCGTGATCAATAGAATTTTGAAACCCAAAGTGCAGTATCTATCAGAAGAACCTGTTCAGTTAATTCCAGAGTTAACTCACCAAAGAAGTTGACTTAACTGTTTCCAAAGCAAACTCGGGCTTACCTCTACAATTTTAAGCCAATTATGTGCGAATTATCTGTCGAAAAAGAAGCAAAAACATACGACCCAACCTTGTACTTTTATTTCTGCGGGGAATTCTACAACCCTCCGAGTTTTGAACGAACAATTTAAGAAAAAAAAAAAAAGTCAAAGCACATTTACCTACGTACCTTTGCCTTCGTCTCTCAGCTCAGGTGATGGTTGTGCGCGGAGAGGGCTGCATGTTTCCCTTTTGATTTCTGCCTCGATTTTAAAATTAACAAATCAGTGAATACACTCAGTGTAGCGTAATATTTTAACAACGTAGAGTACACACACACACAGATACACAAACACCCAGAGAGGGTGGAAGATGGAAGAAATTTAAGGCGCAAGCTTTTCTCCCCTTCCGCTTGGCGAAGTTTAACACAATAGGGTTGCAGCAGTACTACGACTATAGTAAAAGTGGAGGTAGTGCAAATGTGGCAGCAAGAACGGAACCCCGTTGGTAACGTTTATTGAAATCAGAAGTTTGTGTTTTTTTTTTGAAGATGGGGACGGGAATCAAAAAGCGTGAAAAGCTCACTACTAAATGTATGGCCTTCTGCTCCCGGTTGGCTTGTGATGCCAAGTTAAGACTATGGTTCGTTCTATTATTGTGGTCCTTTACCAAACTCCTTCCATTCTTTGGAACTTTGGAAGGGGCTTTCGAGTAAAGGGATATGATTTGAACTGTTGAGCGCACCCAACAGCTGAAGCAGCAACCTTATACTCGCGTAAAAGGTTAAAGGAATTATGAAAATATTTCCTTCCCCATTCCTGACACTGGTCCTGTGACTTTCTGTCCTCATTTATATTTGTTCTGTGTGCACATACGTGGGGGCAAGAGGGGTCAGGCGAAACAAAAACGAAAGAACGTTGTTAGCGTGTGCCGTAAACATTATTCCGCTCAGGAAGTGTATGTCTTTTAATAAGGTACCAGGCCCTTTTGTCTTCGAAAATCCAATCTCACAACCTACAGCCCATCACCCCTTCGCGCACCGCACCGCTCCGTGCCGCAGCGCGGCGCCGAGCGCCATGAATAGAAACAGCCGATAAGAAGGCAACGAAGAAGATTGAGAAGCAGTTTTGTTGAGACTTCTGCGAAGAAAGTCCTTCGGAGTAGGTTGACACTTAATTTCTGCACCAGAAATATGTGCGGCATAATATCAGACTGACTGGTGGTGGTAACGGCTTCAGTTTCTATGATTTAGGTCGGAGGATGAAAATGGCTGCGTGCATGGTGATGCCGAGGGTATATAGTGCGCCTTTGTCATCCAATCACAATTTCAATATTTTGTGAGGCAGAAATTCAAATGTTGTTCCAGGAAGCCGAGAAGACAAAAGCACTTCGTTGGTTCAACTGAGAGTTGTATAATATTGTAGAGCACTCCATGGGGAATTTGTCCCGGTATACGAGTATATTGTTTGTCTTCCTCCTCCTCCTTCATCATCATCATCATCATGTCGTTGTAAGTTGCTTGCAATTATAATTGTACAACTTGGCGATCTTTTGCGGTATAAAGACAGGGAGCAGAGTGCGCAATTAAAGTTGTCGGAATGCCATCGCATTCGAAGGCACATTCCGCCAGTACAGAGTAACCCAATACAGAGAGTTAATTGAATAAAAGACCAGAAACAGTTATAGAAAGGGTCCGTTTCTCAAGACTTTGATGACTTTCATTGTTGTGTTCCGTAGTAAGTATCTAAAGAGATGGCTTTCCAATGTCTTGTGTCTGTTGATTTAATTGGTTTGATTAAAAACACATGTTTATGGCTTCTTATTCTCAATTCGATTCGAAGAAAAACATTTCTTTTCCATCCCGGAAGTGTCCCTCTCTTGGGTTACAGTTTCGAGTTGATTAAAGTCCACCGACTTCTCGTTTTGTTTTTTTACTTAGTTCTCAAGCAGGTGCTCAGTGTTTAGCGCTTCCGTACTTCCCGGATTAAATCTACCATCTCTCGTACAGTCTGAGCCACCTGGGGCTTCAATATAAAGATCCTATGACAAGTTAAACACTGCCCACCCTTCCTTTCCACGACGGGATGGGACTATATCCGTAATTAATGATGTCGCGCGAGCTAGTTTTTTCCTTGTGCATCCATCCGAAGAGTACGGGCACCTTAGTTGCAATATAAATTGCTTGTTGCCTGTTGTGTTAATAAGTTTTCTGGATATAAATTATTCATGGGCCCGTGACGTACTAATAAACACCCCTTATTCCATCTAATAGCCTGTAATTAACTCCCAACGTCCAAGTCGTAGTAGAAGTCGTAGTCGTCGGTTGGTCGGTCCGAGGGACGATGAGGATGAATAACAATAACAACATGAGGTGTCCACCGACACTGCTGCTGGTCACAGGCAAAAAGCCCAGTTTTGTATTAGATTGAGTGTGTAGGATAACCCAGCCAGGAAAGCACCGGGAATTGCTACAAAGCCCCATCGCAGGGAACAGAGTTCGATTAGCTAAGAAGGGCAGAGTTTTGCTGCTCTGTGGCCGAATATACCATGCAACGTGTGGGTAGGACTTGGAACAACTGAGGTTTGCGTGTCGGATATTGCTGTCGCTCAGTATCCCTTATATAGTCCCTTCCAGCTTAGCCAAAGTCACCCACACACCATTTAACAGAAGCCAATGTGAATGGGATGCAATCCACCCAATAGATACATGCCGAGTATTTAGGTATACAAATGCATGTGGTGTGCGTGTCCTGGCCAAATGGGTAATTACGAAATCGGCTTTTGCAATTGTGTTTATCCTGCGTATTGTATGTATGTATGTATGTAGAATGTGACCACGCAACCTACGAGAAGTCTTTATATAGATGGGAGATTTTGTGCGATTTGAAAATTAACTCGACAGTTCAGAGTTGAATTAGTCCTTTGGTGTGTAGTATTTTTGCTGTTCCAATTTACAGGATGAGGCTAGACATGGAGACAAATACGTTAGCACACACAGTTTCATTAAAAATCGCTTAGTGTTCTTATGTGTGAGCATGATGAGTGTTTTATCTTGATTACGAGAAGTTAGTTTTGTGTGATGTTAAATTTGTACTCTAGCAGTTGAGAAGTGAAAAGTAGATAGCCAGGGTTTGTAATTGAAATTACCTATCGTGGAATTTTCCAAGTTTTGTAGGGTCACAAAGTATACAATTTACAAACTTTCAAGTCATTTTATTTTTCCAGATAAACGTCGTTGCGGAGGTTTGGGATTGCAAAAAATAAAAAAAAAAAATTCCAGGGGTTCTGCCGCTTGTGAGGAAATGGCTCGCAAGAGTTGATTTCACCTAAGCTATTCAGAAAAGGCAGAACAAGGTCACTAGGTTTTTAAGAGGTATAGAACTTCTAATAGGGATAACAATCGAACTAGCTGTCATACTTATGACAGTTTTGGCAAATCACCAACAACGTGAACAAGTCGTGGACATTTATTTCCAAAAACCGAGCTCTGTTTGCCAAACTTATAGAGCACTTCGTCAAGTTTACGGTGCGCATGATCATCAATCTGAGCAGCTATTTTCAATATTTATTTTACCGTTATTTTCTTAAATAGCCAGTTGCATTCCTCCCCTCAAACAATTCAAACGTAATACCCGTATTTCTAGAAATGCTCATCATTTTACCCTTGAGAGCAATTTCGGACGTACATATGCTGTCAAGTACAGAAATTCTTTTTATTTAGCCGCACTGCACGAATGTGAAATGCTTTACCCGACTCAATATTTCCCACTCATTGCCATGTGCAGACATTCAAAAGCAATTTCAATCGGTATCTCCTTTATTAGCCTATGCTACTACCCTAATTGCTCGCACTGTGTTTAACATTAAAAGGGTATTCATAACCCCAAATCGATTTATGACAACATTAAATCTTTTGGATCATTATCATCCAAATCGAACCCGTACCGTGCGAAAAGAAGAAGCCATCGTCACTGCAGACGTAAGTGTGACATAGGACCCAAATTTATCGATCCAAAGCCGTTCTCAAGAACTCGGTCTCTGCCCGTCCATTTATTTTTTGTTTATAATTCACTCGCGCTCAAGGGCATGTTTATAGACCCTTATAATGTTAAACACAACACGGGCGATGGGGAAATTAGGGAGGGAGAGAAAGGAGGTGACGATAAATATTAGTCTTGAATGTTTGCAAATTTAAATGGCCAGGGGAAAACTGTGCCGGGTAAGTTATTCCATAATCGTGTTGTGCGACTAAAAAACGAATCTCTATATTTGATGGTACGACCAAAGTTAGGCTCAAGGGTGAACTGATGAGCATTCCTAGCGAAGTGGGTATCACGGGTGAATTGGTAAAGGGGAGGAATGCAACTGGCTACTTCGAGTGAACATTGTTTGTAAAAGAAGCGATAAATCAAGGAAATACATGAAACATTCCGACGGTGTTCAAGAGATGGGAATGAATCCATGATAGCTCTGTTTCCTATCGGTTTTAACGCTCTATTCTGAATTCTATCCAATAAATGGAGAGAAGACTCGGCTGCACCTGCACAAAGGTGTGAGTTATACTCCAGTTTTGGACGTATAAACGACTTATAAATTGTAGGCAGATCAGAAGGGGTGAAAAATTTCTTACATCCATACAGAAATCCTAAGCATTTAGCAGCATTTTTGGCGGTCTCGAGAATGTGATCATTCCTAAGAAGATTGTCGTTAACACACATACCGAGTACTGAGAGCTTTTCGGCTTCTTCGATGCAAGTGCCATTTAAGGAATATGGCATAGGGGTTACATTTTGCTTCAACGACAATAGACAGAATTGAGTTTTCGAAGCATTAAACTCCACACGGTTTTTTGTACCCCATTTAACAATGGTGTAAAGATCGGAGTTTAATGAACTTACTCGTATCATACGATACCGTTGCTAATTCACATCCGAAGAAGATAGACGTGAATTTGGGAACGCGTATGAAAAGCTGAGAGTAGAGTCGTCGGCAAAACAATGAAGTGGATTAGAAGTTTCACAAAAGAGATCATTTATAAAAATGAGAAAGAGACTTAAAACTGTCCAATACAACATGTATTGAACGATCTAGAAGGTAATTTCTAATCCAAATAATAAGTGTTTCGTTGATAGCAAACGCACACATTTTCGATAAGAGAGCCTGGTGCCAAACTCTATCAAATGCCTTAGAAATATCAAGCGCAATAATCTTACTTTCTCCAAAACAATGTTAAGATCTGTTCCACTCTTCGGTGAGATATGCCATCAGATCAGCAGTGGAGCGATTGCTGCGAAAGCCGTATTGCCGATCATTAAGAAGCTTTCGATCTTCGAGATATTTCTTGAGCTGATGATTTAACAGCGATTCCATTGACCTTGAAAAGAAGGGATGTAAGTGCGATTGGTCGATAGGACGAGGGGGAGGAAAGGTCATCTTTTTTAGGAACAGGCTGGACAAATTCTGTTTTCCATCTGCTAGGGAAGATTGCAGAACAGTAGGAGCGATGGAAAAGCTTACGCAATGGTTTTGCCAGCGATGAAGAACACCTCTTCACAAGAATGGAGGGTATACCATCAGGACCAGCGGATTTGTTTATATCAAGATCTCGAAGGGCTCTTGCAAGTGTACGAGTGCGGAAAAATAAGATCCATATAAGATCCAACTGGTTCAAGAATTAAAACTAGCGTACCATCAATCGCATATTGTGTCCGGTGAATGGGTTGAGAAGGCTAGAAGTTGGTCAGCGATGAGGCTCATTTCATGGCTTAAAGAAAATGTAAACAAGAAGCATTGTCGTTTTTGGAGTTAGCACAATCCTCATGAGACTTTGTTAGATCCCGAAAAAAAAAACACTATTAAGAGCGGTTTACATGTCGAAGGTGTCATCGGCCCGTATATCTTTAATTTCGAAGCCGGTGAAAACATTTCCGCGAATGACGAATTTGCTACAAGTAAATGATTCGTGATTTTTTTATTTCTCGTGTTATTGCAAATCATTGGAGGAAGAAATAGTTCCAACGCTTAGTGACCGAATCATCTCAAGAAATGAAATGGACCTGTGAATTGTCCACCTCGTTCGTGTGATTTGACACCTTTAGACTGCTTTTTGTGGGGGTAAGTGAAATCTCTGGTCTATTCTGATAAACCAGCAACGATTGATCATTTAGAAGTCAACATTCGCACTACATATTGACGAAATAAGACCGGATTAGCTCGAAAAAGTGGTGTAAAATTGGATCGACAGGATGGCGTTCATTACATTACATTACATTACATTTTACACTACTCCGTAGATAAATCTACGAAGTAGAGACACTGAAAGCACTGGCAACTGAGGCCATCGGCCTAGACAATACAACAGAAAGAGACAGACAGAAAGAAAGAACAACAGAAGAAACACATGTCTAGTACTAACACATCCTAGTACTAACCATGCGCAATGATGCTTGATTTCGCTGATCGATGGGAAGCGATGCTTTCATCAAAGCCAAGGCCGTTGACAGGATGGCGTTCATATACGGCAGTCGCGGAGCCAAATTCAAAAACTTATTTTTAAACATTACCTTACTCGTTTAAAAAATAAATATTATGACATTTAAAAAAAAGGAGTGAAAAATGTCAAAGTACTAAAAACTACATTTCTTTTTTTTTATTTTTAATTGATTATAAAAATAATACTATTTTTTTCCAAATTTTGCAATTCGATAATGTTTGAACTATGCAGAAGTACCAGTTTGCAAAATTTGAACAAAATCGGTTAAGTCATTAACGATATATTGTGGACAGACCCTAAATGAAAAAATGACCCAGTGGATGTAGTGCGAGTACTTTACAGCCTCGACTTGACTTGATTTTTTGCCCCACTCAAAACAGGCATGCAGTTAAAGTGAATTCCTAGTTGGACGACAAAATATTTTGAAGTATTCTTCAGAATTGTTCGTCAACATTGGGACATAAACATGATCATCATTAAGTACCAATATGTTGGCATAAGTCGCTTTCTCCAATCTTCTCCATCCTTTAAGTTCCACAGCAATATATTTCCACGGTAGTCTCGTTTTTCTCTGGGAGTCCGCATCTGCTAAAATTGTCTATTTCCACTTTGTTCTTGGACTTCAAGCCCACAACACACATTCACATTGAAGATTCTATTGGCTTTCTTAAATTTTGACCAATCCATCGGTATTTTTACTTACTTATATGGACATCCATCAGCATTGGATTCCTTCTATGCCACATGTCGTGCGATTTTCTCAAAAATTTTGCACACACTTTCCAAGTTTCCCACGCACGTAATGGCACAAATTTAACAATGGATTCGAAAATTTTTAACTTCGTAGGTGAGGAGATTTAAGATGGATGATGACAGAGTACTGTAAGTGTAGTCGTACTACTATTTGCACCCAGACCTTCAGAGCCAGCATTTGATACAATACTTCCCAGCTAAAAATTACGCGGAAATTTGGAGCGCTATGTGAACGTATATTTTTTGATTGTTTGTTTTTTGCTATCTGTTGTTAGAAAGATTGATATCCTTCGTTTCTATTGACTTACTTAGACATACCATCAAGCATTTTGTTTTGCTAAGAGAGATACATCATTCACATAGTCCAAAAATGTCTTATCTCTCGACTCCAGTGTATCTTCTTCTTCTTCTTCTGCCTTTGTTTCGGCGCTGTTATGATCTCGATGTCGAGGGGATCATAACTCTCCCACGTATCTGCTTCACACTAGTGATCCGGCTGTGGGGTTCGCCGGGTTGACCTCAGAAATCGGCGGCAAGCCTCCCGGTTTTGTATTGTTCCATTTCTGAGGCCAACTGAATGCTGGTGTTTTTGCATTTGTTTGTACCAGGAGTGTTTAGGCCTACCTTTCTTTTTATTCCGAATTGGAACGTTGTATGATATTGCCTTTTTGACGGGGTTCTCAGGATCTCTCCTTTGAACATGGCAATACCAACTGAGTCGGTCGTGTTCAATTTTTTGGGAAATGGTATTCTTAACATGAAGGCTTCCTCGGATCTTCGTACTTCTAATTCGATCAAGCTTTGTAACTCCTGCTGTCATACGAAGCATCTTCATCTCAGCTGCCGTTAGCTTACTCTCATACTTTTTGTACATTGTCCAACATTGTGAACCGTATGTGAGTGCTGGACGCACAACTGAAGTGTAGAGCTTTCCTTTCAGCTTAGGGGGCATTTTTCGGTCACAAAAGATAGCAGAATTTTCCCGCCACTTCATCCACCCTACGCTTACGCGATGATTGATATCGTCATCACAAGTAGCTTCGTTATTTATCATAGACCCCAGATATTTAAACTTTTCACACTTGGGAAGCACTACTCCATTCAAATAAATGTCTGGAATAGGCCTGGGTGGAACAGAAAATGGGCAGCATATGTATTCTGTCTTTTTCGCGCTTATGCGGTACCCACTTCCTTCTAGAACATCCACCCATACGTCAAGTGCTCGTTGTAGGGATATCGGGTCTTCACTTATGATGGCTCCATCATCAGCAAAGAATAACTGATGTACTTTTGGATCCGTCACTTTGCCTTCAAGCAGGTAATCAAGAACTGTAATAAAGAGCAGGGGACTCAAGACACTTCCCTGGTGTACACCTACTGTGATTTCGAATTCTTCGGTGACTCCAGCTGCGCATCTTACTTTAGTAACTGCTCCATCATACATGTCCATAATTATCCGCACATAGGTTTCTGGAACTCCTCGTTGCCTGAGGGCCACCCATATTAGATCTCGTGGTTGCCGATCGAATGCTTTTTCAAAATCAACCAATACGACATGCAAATCCTCCACTCGACTCCAGTGTATCAACGATTGGAATCTTGGTTTTTCATACTCCTTTCCAGATTTATCTCCCTGTTCTTTGGATATGGAGCTACAGCAGCAAAATATGTGCCGCATCGTGAAATGGAGTATTGATAATGTTGGAGAAATTAATGCTTTCAAAACTCAAAGCTGTCTACTGCTGTTAAAGCGGATTATACCTCCTTCACCGCTATACACAAATGGAATTTGCTTTTAGGAATTTGAAAACCTATCGATTCTTGGTATGTGCGTTATTGACCAACTTTTTTGGATATTGCTAAAAATGCAGCGAAATGTCCAGGTTTTCTAAGCATCTGTAAGAACTTTGTTACCACGTCTGATATTTGGCAACTATTTTTAAAGCATACCATATCTGGTCTGGTGCATTCAAAACATCACTGTTTCTTCTAGATAGATTCACTTTCGGAAACATTTGTTGCATTGGAACATGTCCTCTTGTTCATCACTGTTTTATCGGCACTTCTTCAAACATTGCTCTTCTTAAATAGCCAGCTGCATTTCTCCCCTTAGGCAATTTCGGTGTAATAACGACTACGTCAGGAATGCCCATCAGTATACCCTTGAGCCTAACTTCAGAGGACGTACCATTTAGTAGAGTAATTCTTCTTTAGCCGTTTCACACGAATGTGGAATTCCTTACCCGTTTTCCTCATTCTATTCTCTCAACTTCAAGTCCCTGAGATATGTGGTGTTTCCTTAAACTGTTTGAAATAATGGAAGTAGAATAATAGCAGTGTATACTAGTTATTCCCACAACTCAGCTGTTATACCATTAAGTCCAAGAGATTTGATTTTTTGTGTAAAGAGACTGATCACACTTTAATCAAATTGTAGTAGTACTCCTTGGCATCAGTGCGTTGGACTGTCATGCAGAGGGTCTTGGGTTCGATTCTCAGCCGTTGAGAATCTTCCTCTTGCGAGGAATTTACAAATCCTCTTTGTCATGAAAAGTGAAGCACATTAGTCGTTCGAAATCGGCAGAAAATTGTAGATTCCCTCCATTTCTCCAAACGGTTGAGAGTTGTAAGTCACTAGGTTTAATCCTTCTATGAGCCGTCATGGCTTCTAATTTATTTATTTATTTTATTTATTAAAATTGTAACATAATCAACTGGTCTCTCATTCTAGAAGAAGTCGTGAACAACATAAAAAATTGATGTTGATAGATCTGGGGCCAAACTACCGCTTCAGTGACCGAGTGAGTGATTCCACTCAGTGATCGAATGAAAATGTCAAATTAGGGTAATCGATTGCTCGATGGCGTAAGCGGTAATGTCAAACTCACATAATTCAGACATGTATTACTCGAAAACTGATGCGGTAATTTGACCCCTGATCTAAGAAACTCGTTCTGTTTCTGTCGAACAAAATTGCGTGCTCTGTAAGTAACAATAGTTTTTTAGATCTGACTTGTAATATCGAAAAACTGTTGGTCAAAAAAACAGACACGCTGGCTGTAACCATAGCCTATCAGAGGAGACTTTGGAAATTGGTTTCACTGTAAATGAGGAAAATACGTCGATAGAGTTATCGAAAAGGGTATCTCTACATCGGTGATTCCAAAAAATATTCCCGTCAATATTGTTAATCGCTAATTTGTCAAATTTAAAATGCTTATTTAAGAAGTTAAGATTTCTATCAACCAACTATGAGGAGCACAGTGAAATAGAGCTCAGAAATCCCTGTCAAACTGAGAGAACATAGAAGGTTGGTTTGATAAAAATGTTTTCCGATTTTTTAGATCTTGTGCACAGTGGTCCCAATAGTTGCTCGAAAGAAAGTTCTTGGATATTCGGAAATACATAGGGCTAATTTGCGGTAAAGAATAATCAACACCAAGTTCTGCGGGTTCAACAGTGGTTAAGATCTGGTCAAAAAGCTGGCTGGGGCATATAAAGCTGAATTCACATGAACCTAAACGCACCATTCTATGTCGAACAAAAGCGGACTCGACCGTAAATAACTTGATGAGACCCTTAGAACTTAGGGAACAGAGTGCTTGCTGTTTTAGGAAATGCTCCACTGTATACTTACTATAAGATTGCTAAGGCTATAATACAGTCTCTCTATATTGAATAGTCGCCCTTAAAAAAAATGTTACCGAACAAGTGCGAACTAAAAAAACAGAACATAACTAGTCTAGGTTATGGAGAGGCAGATAACATTTAACGAGGCTATAGGGCGGGCTTAATTTTTGATGAAAACTTTTTCCATACTTGTCTTAATTATGATAAAAAAAATATTCCCAATATCAATGCTTAGATTGCTGAAATGACCACTTTTAGGTATTTCCTGTCCCAAAATAAAAAAAAAACTACCAAATGTATCGATTTACACTTAAATTTAAAAAAAATTACTAAACTCAAAACTTAAAGTATTCCCTTACATATCCATGCACCTACCTAACTCTCTACTTTTAGGTAGACAATTAGATGCTTGATATAAAATAAAATAAAAATATGTAATAAAGAAAAAGAACCATTACGAAATTCTCACTTTTTATTCCTCACCGGAAAGAATGTTGGAAAATAAATCAAAAGGCACATGAAACATTTTATTGCATTTTTCCCTCATAAAAAAAAAAAAAAAAAACAAAAAAAAAATCCTAAATGACTATCATTACGAGGAAAGGCTATAATAGCCTCTAGCCGCGTAAGGTATAAGGGATGGTTGTTAAGTTTCACTTTATTGGCCATAGCTATTGTGGTATAGGTATAGAAATACATACATGAGTAGGAGAAAGAGCAAAGGACCTATCATGATGGATGCAACACGCCCTCTGGCGCTGCTGGCTGAACAACTGTCCGAGCACAGAGACAGGTGACATTAACATTAATAATTAATACCATTTTTGTATTTCAAAAAGAAATAACAAGACAAAAAAAAAAGATACAAAAAAACTTTTCCACTTGATTAAAGACTGTATCAATTTCCCTGCACACTATACAACTAACCACATCAGGATCGGGGTTATACTCTGGGAAGAACTCTCCAGGAACCTCGTTGTTGTATAGTCCATAAAAACATAACAAAAATGAACAAAAAAAAAACATAACAGAGAAAGGCGGTTCTCCTGTATAGATTGCTTCAACGGGCACTGGCTGGTTCATGCTTGTAAATATATTATGAGATAATTCACTCTTACTTGACTGCAAGGAAGGAGCACCGAACTTCAGCTTCGAACTGCTTTGGTCCCTGATGTGCGTCCATTTGTTTTTGTTTTTAATATGCGATTTTGGTACATTCTATATGAAGGCACGTTATGGATTCGTGAAAAAATTAATGATCCTGATTATGCAGGAATTCGTCTTATTACGGTCCTGTTCGTTATTTGCAATCGCAATTCATATATCTCAAGAGGATTCTTTTGTAGCTTACTGCATTTGAGGAATCAGATTTGACATGATGCTTTGTGCTAATGTCATTTTTTATTGGACATTAGGAGCCATTCGTTGCCGGTTTCATGAAGGAGTACAATGGGAACAAAGATACAAAAATAAATGTTTTTGTAGGTTAAATTATCAATAAAACCAAAAAATCGTAAACGTCGGAATAAAATTTGTGAAGACAAATTTTTCATATTGCAATTGGAATCAAAAATGGAATTCTAGACGAAAATGACATTCAAAAATCCAAGCTCCTAATAAACTTAACATTTTAGATATTCAAAAACAAAAGAAAATACGTAAAAGATATTTAAAAAAAATACAATAAATATACCAAGCCTACAGAAATTTTCTGCACGAAACAAATGCTTACGACCCCATACCATGATTTTTAAAACTTTATTGGTTACATCTTTGTTAACAAAAAATTTAATTCCATCAGAAGACAAAAAGACTAAATTAAAACAATTAATTCTTACTAACTCACTAACTTACTAACAAAAAACTTACTAACGAAAACCACTTCTTACTAACTCTGGATATTAGCTTGTGACACCAATTTTGAATGACACAAGGCTTGCATGAAAATATATAAGAAGAGACGAAAAGCGCTAACTTTGGAGTTGAAATGAACCAAGTTACATACAAATATTCAACAAAATTCAATATTGAACAAAGGTTGAATAACCTTAAACATACTGAATAAAACTTAAGCCATATGATTGAATGTAGCCTCCGACGTAATTCACGTGAAACAGGGAAAATGAGAATTGAAAATGAGTTGAACAACAGAAGCAACAATTTTTGAAGTGCTAACCTGTTATGATGGGTTTGACCAAGAGACCTTTGATTTATGCTCGGGTTCAGCATACATTTTAAAATAATTTGATCTGAGGTAATGCCTAGAAGTGATAAATACTCTAAAAGAAGATATCTCTTGTCATGAATTAGTGCCATCCATCTTAGCCGTTCGGATTCGGAAGAAAATTGTGCAATTCATACTTGTTTTTTGGGTCTTACAAAGCTTTGTATAACCATGTCAAATACTCATAAAAATGGCACAAACTTTGACAGAGTTTTCAACAATTTAAACGCAAAGTACAAAATTAACGACTAATTTTATAAAAATATTTGGACTCGCGGTCGCAAAAGTCTAGTCCTTCATTAGGTTGATTAGAAACCATTTTTTAGTTTTCATTTGATAACGGGCACGATGTCGAACTATCGATAGTTAGTAATAAATAAAGGGTTTTTGAAATGGCGCAGGTAGATATTGGCGACATATAGGGGCCATATTGTTTTGATAACATCTGTCAAAATGGCTACTCATGTCAAATCACTATGGCAAGTAACAGGATTCATCAAAATTTAGTGCAAACGTTGCGTTCATATTACGGTAGACGTGATGGCCTCTCACAGTCGACTCTTAAAAGTTAGGTGGTCAAAATTGAGACGACCGGTTCGGTTATCAAATAGTCAACATTCATACGTTAAAGGAACGCAAGATCGGTCGAGCAGAACCTCAGGCATTCGATTACTCGCCGTGCACAAGAACTCGGCTTTCGCAGACTCCAACTTGGTGAATTTTGGGCAGGAACTTTGGACTCCAACTAAGCCAGGACTTTTAAGTCCATGACCATAGACAAAGCAACGCCGTTTGCTAACTGACTGGGCTTCGAATCGTTTGGAAGATGACTCGAAGATGAGGCCGAAAAATCATCTTTAACATTGATGCGCATTTTTGGACGAATGTTTGTGTTAACAAGGCAAAATTTTCGTACGACACCAACCTATACGAGGTTCAATAGGTGACAATGCATCCCCAAAAAGTTACCACTGTTCAGGACGGTGGCTTCATTGGTCCGTACCTTTTCAAAAACGATGTTGCTGAGGCGGTCAACGTCAATGGCGAGCGCTAGGAACGATGATAACCAATTTAATATTAAATTGAACCATATGGAACCAGACGACATGCAGTTCCTGCATAACGGTACTACGTTCCACACAGTCGACACCCCGTTATCTCACGCAGAGGTGACTGAATTGGCACCTAGCTCATGCCATTTGACCCCGCTGGACTTTTTCTTCTGGGGTTTCCTGAAGTCACTATGAAGTCTATATGAATAGATTTAAGAGCTATATTTAAGTCGATTAAGAATTAGATTTATTAAGCCTAACAAATGGGGGTATTGCCCTCACAAAAATTAAATCACAATCGACCTATGCCTATAAGGTGAACATAACACAGACCATGGGCTCAAATTTAGTCGCACCATTCAGATACGTCCCACCGTAAGAAGCCGAGGTGGGCGATTTCATAATACTACCTAGATTTCTGCCAACCACTTCAATTTTCTATAAAGAGGATGGGCACAAGTTCAATTGTTGAGCACCGTGACGAATTGACATATCTGGATCATCATCAGCATTAGGCTGCTCATTGGAAATAGCTAGTTCTATGCGCACTGTACGGCATCTAAAGGAATGAATATTATCGTATAGAGTAAACGTGTTGCTAGAACAATTCATCGCTCTAATGGACGATTATGAGCACCATCAAACGCACGTAACGCCCGATATGTTTCTTGAATTGAACCATGTTTTTCAAAATAAATTTGAACAATTTGCAAACGTTGGTCCGGAGTGGGTCTATTCATGAAGAATTATCAAATCAAGCTAACCAAAAAAAAACCGAGAACTTTCAACTTCGCTGTCGCAGAAAATAGTTTTGTCAATTTAAACTTCTCCGCCCCTAAAAAAAAACACCCTTTAGAAATTAATATTATTTAATCTTCATTGGACCAATTGATTTACAAATCGAACTGACATATTTCCATAAAGGTCTGAATTATCCATTCGAAATCCGATTTTTGTAATCGTTTCACAAATGAAACATTCTATATGACTTCCATTTCATAAGAAAAAGTGTTGTGTGTGTTAACTTTCTTTTTTTTATGTGGCGGCAACAGCACGTAGATTTATTTAATCTTGATTGAGAGTAATCTTCGGAGATTAAACCACCAAAGCAATTGATCAACGTGTTTACTTTTTGACGTCAATATGACTTCAAATTCTGCCCCAAAGTCGTGTGATCTTTAAGGCAAAATACTGTCAATATGTTAACAGCTACTTTGACACTCTCCTTGACACTATTATTACTTTCATTGAAGGAGAATTTTGTGTCAACGCAGTTAAAACACGTCTACAGTCGTCAACGCTAAGTGCATTAATTGTGCTTCATTGCAATTTAAAAACCTACCTATGTACATATATCTCTCATTTATTGCAATCTTTATAGACAACTAGCTACATTTTGACGTATACAAAATATTTTGTTCTTAATAAGAAGGCGGTCCGATAAGTACTTAGCCTCACCGCCCGATGGTGCCAGTATCGCAAGAGAGACTTACTATCGCTTAGTACATTCTCTTAGACAACTACTGTCAAAATTTCAGCCGAATCGGACTCGTAGTTTTGTTTTAAAGACGTGTGGAACCCACTTTGTCTGCGAATTTTAGAAGAATGGAAAAAGAACAATATCGGTCGGTGTTCCGATTCTTGTTTTTGGAATGGAAATCGCGCAGAGAAATCAAAGAACGCTTGGATGCTGTGTACGGCGACTCTTCTCCTTCAATGGCGACCGTCAAAAATTGGTATAACGAGTTTCAACGTGGTCGCACATATCGGTTTTTGATGAGCCCCGCCCAGGTGCCCTGAAAATGGCTACCACGGAGAATAACGTGTCGAAAATCCACGATCTCGTACTGGCAGATCGCTGATTGAAAGTGCGCGAGATAGCTGAAACAGTAGGCATCTCAAAAAACCGCATGGGTCATATCCTCCATAAAATTTTGGGCATGAGAAAGCTGTCGTCACGATGAGTGCAACGTTTGAGCTCTCAGGATATCAAGCGCAACCGTGAGACCACTTCAGAGCAGTGTTTGAAGCTGTTCAAGCGCAATCCGAAGGGGTTTCGTGACTGTCGACGAAATATCGATCCTCTGGTACACACCAGAGACCGAGGAACAGTCGAAAAAGTGGACTTTTCCCTGTTTTGCAGACATCGAGAAACCCTATTTTTCGGATGGGTTGAAGAAGTTGGAGCATCGCTGGATCAAGTCTATCGAGCTAAAAGGAGACTATGTTGAGAAATAAATCGCCACATATCCAAAAATTTTGTTTTTCTTTCCCAAATTTCCTAAAATACCCTTTTTACGACATAAAAAATACAATTTCAAAAACGACTCGGATTTTTCAAAGTTTCCTAGAAGGTGTTTTTCTTTTATAACCCCGCGGAGCACTAAGTGCTGGCTTAAGCGAATAGAGCTCGCTTCGAACAGAGTGTGATCTTAGCGTGCCGATTTTTTCTAAGAAAGACAAGTGAGCACTGAACTGTCATTGTATCATTTGTTTAATAGTAAACTGTTCAAATTGTCAGCTTTGTTTTTCAAATTGGTGTTTTCAAGAATTTTTTTCTTTTAAATTCATTTCTGGCTAATGCAAAATGGAAAAACAAAATTAATGAAGTTAGCCGCACTTATCTTTTTCCTCGATATGATCGTTTTTTTTTTTCTCCCGACCTCATCGAGCCAACTGCGAGTGAGCTCTGATCTAAAAAAGAAATGCAAATTGAACCCTCAGAACGCTGAGTTAAAAAAGTAACGTTGTTCTTATTTGATAGTTTAGTGCCTCAATCACAGTTTATGAGTAACATAATATATTCAGCTGTCAGCTGCAACCATATTTGAACAAGATACCTCACGCCACCTATCGATTGATTCTGTCCCACTTTGGTTATGTCTAACTAAAGTATATCACTCTTCTCCAAAATAAATAAAGCTGGAAGTCCTTTTGTAATTACCACCCGTGCTGGCAAGTTTGCAGGTTAGCGTGACCTGGTTGTGCATATTTCTTTTATACTTTCAGAACACGAAAAAAAAAAAACAAAAATTCTTTGAACACAGAACTCGGATTCATTCGACCCAGTTGTCCCCTTTACATTGGATTCCTTTTTTTCACAATGTTATTTGGTAGTTCAACCGTGGTTGTGGGATGAAAACTAACATTTCGTCTCTCACAGTAATGAGATATGAGAGTTATTTTGTTTGTTTAATTTTGGTATTGTTCAGATCGGAACCCTGGGACCATACTTTTAATGTTGGAAAATATGTCAGTCCAATAAACTTCCACACTGTCAGCACCTGGTTAAGGGTGTCGACACGGCCAGCCCATTCTTTGGTACGTTGATGCTTGCTAGGAAGTTCAAAACCCATCAATGCGCGAATCCACCATCATCCGTTTACCAATCGCCCGCCATCGCTATCCATTGGAAAATTGCTGTTTTACTCGTAGGTATATTCGTCATGTCGTCGTGTATTAGTTTAATTTTCGTTGTCCTGTTTCGAATAATTCGAAAATGGGAACTGTCACACGGAATTTGTTTAATGGCAAGTAATTTATTTTTCCTGTCTGTCTGTGCTGATTCCGACCACACCACGACGACGAAGCGACGGTGGTGTTGAGCAGGGTGTTCCCTGCACTACAATCGTCGTCGGCGTCGTTATATATTTCGAAGCTGATTTTGAATACCCCCAGTGGTGTATTTACGCCAGGCGGATCGCCGATTAGAAGTCAATTTATCGATTTTCCCTTTTGTCTGTGTTAATTTTTTTGGTTCAAACCTGAACGGAACCACCCTCATTTATTAAGCCAGAGCGTATCAGGAGGGGACCGCTGAGAATGAGGGATGACACATTCACCGCGCTTAAATTGGACAGGAGACAGCTTGTATCCGTGATAGATAGTCCCTGTTTCTTGTTGTTGTTGTTCGTTCGGTCCGTTTTTGTGTTTGTCATTTGCAACGCATTTGAAAATTGAAAGTATATTAGGTATGTGGATGTGTGGAAGTCGTCCCTAAACGACTTCGACACAAAGGGACAGACAAAAAAAAAAACAGATTAAAATAATGACGCATGCCAAAATGACTGGTATCCGCTTTCAAGCGCAGATTTATTGGATAGTGGTGGAGGTGGAAGCCGCCTATGCCATTCTAGCCGCCTATTCTAGCACCGGCATTTGCAAAGATGAGCGCCTGCTGCCCGCAAATTACGCACATTAATTGAAATCTCCGAGTCGTTGCCGTTGTCGTTTGCATCGGGGTTCAATAATCGTAAAAAAGTCGACGACTCTTTTAGAAAACTAATAGCTGTGTCCTGCTGCTTTGACACAAATGAGTCTGTCAGCAAAATACACACCGATAGAGTGTTTTTTAGCGATTCAAATGTTTTATGCTTTCTACTCGCACCGGGAGGGCTTGAAATGGCCCTTTTGAATGTTCGCCGCAAAAAGGACGCGATTTGGGTGTCAAATGTTGCAATTTCTATAATGGCTGCTCACTCGTCATGGTGAAGGTATAGGTACATAGTGCATTTATAACTATAAATTATTTCCGCGACGCGGCGTGGCAGTCGTTGGTATACAATTCGTGCTTTTAGACCATTAAGTTTGGATAACGATAGTAATTAGGCTTCGTGTTGGTGGCACCAATTGTTTATGGAGTTCATGAAAAGCGGTTTCTCCAATTTTATGAATTTTTTTCGTTTTTATTTTACTTTTGCTGCTATGCTAATATTTTCATTTATTATTGTCGTATCCTTTTGGAAGGCAATAAAAACGTGTTTTTGTGTTATGAATCCTAATTACAAGTGTACGGTTATAAATTAAGAATTTCAAGTTGTTTTCTTTCTGCGAGAAGTAAAACAAAACAAACAAAAATACAATTTTCGATAAGTGTATGATAATGGGCTTAAATTAAAATGAATTGGTGTAGGGCTTTATTTTTTGCTCAACATTACGTATTTCTGTGTCGTGACTTGTGACCTTGTTGGATAAATTTCTTACAGGGTCGATTTGATTTTTGTTGTTTTTTTTTCGTTCCGAACGAATAATCTTGAAACGTGAAAAGGGAATTCCTATTATAATTATAATACTTCCTGCTAAATTGGGCTTGGAAAATAATCTTTATCGCGGTGCTGTGATAAATGAGTTTGATAGAGGGACCGCCACCGATTTGAGTTATCTTGAAAATTATGTATATTTGACATAAGTTCTTGATTTATTACTTTGGTCAGAGAATGTGGTTTGAAATGCTTTCTTGAGAAGAAAAAAACAGCTTACCAATTACTGTTGATGAAATGGAAAAAGGTCCTTAAACTTAGACGAAAAGATTTGTAGATGGGAAACAGCCTTTGCGATAAGAAACATGGAAAAGTAATTGTTTAAGTGAACACACGAAATACAGATTATACCTATAGGCAAAATTAAAACGTTAAATACATATTAAATATGGTCTTATAGCGACGGTTTTTATGATGTTAGTTTCGAAGAGATCTGGATTTTTTTCGGTACAAACGTATCGAAATGTGATAAGAAGGGATTGAAGTGCGATTAAGTCTGTATTTATTGCCCTTTTTTCGTATTCACTGAGCAGATCTTTCAAAATTGGAATGATCCACTGTTGAACAGCTTACCCCAAATTTGATGATTATCTATTTAATTCTGTTTGAAGTTGATACATTGACTTGCTAACTTCTGTATAAGCTATACAACGCCTTCCTACACAAGATCGGAAAAACAAACAGACCAGCCTGCCAGTACGGGGATTCACAAGAAGACGATGCAAAACATATCTTCTTGGCGTGCAAAAGATGGGAGTCCCTCCGTCAAGATTTGCAAGAAAGTACTGGCAACATCAGTCCAGAAGATGCTACATAGCTATGAAAACTGGCAAAACATTTGTAGCTTCACAGAGTATATTCTTAGAAGAAAAAAAAAGAGAAGAAGAAAATGATCGGGAAACAGTTGAGCCCGACAGTTTATCCCGCAAGAAAAACATGACAACCCCCCGAAAGCAATATAAAGAGCGGTTCCAGGGGGGTTGGTTAGACGCCAATAAGACTTTTAGAGGAGTTTTAGTCGGTATGTAGCGATTCCGAAACACGGGGATCGTCAATGGGTCAACGCCAAGACATCCTTACGCTGCATCAAGCATTTCTTCGCGCTTTCCCTTAAGGTACAAAAAAAATCACAAAAACAACTGTTTAGGGTATTGTAAAAATTTTCGAATTGTCTACAAATGAATGTATAGGGGGCCATCTAGTGGTTTCTTTTTTAATTATAGGTTAGCTTCGCGCTCGAAATCTTGACAGAAAGTTATTATCAAACCTCCACGGAACGCTTGAACAAAGGTTGGGTAGTATTGAAAATTTAATTCCACAGTAAGTACTGTGTAGCCCAATCAGTGACTTTTTTGTAAAGAATTTTTATAAAAATAAAGCACCTACCGCGCCTGCTGTACGCAAGTTCAACAACATTCAAACACAATTTGCATCGGCATCTCCTTTTATATCCCCCGCATTTTTTCTAAACGATCGCACTATGCTCAAACATTTTAAGGATATTCATAATCCATTAAGTATGCGGAAAGTATTTAAAAAAAGACACTATTGAGAACGACTTCAGTAAGGCCCTCAAAAGGCTTCCTTCCTTCCTTCCTTATTCAATCTTGTATCTGACGATTTCGTTTCCAATTTTGTTCAATGGATACGTTTGTATTTGAATAAAAGGACATTCGAAATTATTTTCAAAATGATTCTGATGTAATAAACGCGGTGTACCTCAAAGTAGTTACCTAGGTCCACTACTCTTTATAGTTGCTATCAACAATTTGGTTTTAATGGAAAGGTTCTAATATCCCGGGTAGAAAATTATCTAGGAAACACACTGGCGGATCTTGACTAATTTATGCTTATCCTGGCTTTATATTGAACCTGGCTAGAACTGCCTATTTATTGGCTTTTCCAGGAGTATCTTAGACTGGGCCTAGATATTTTTAAATTGATGTAGCCTAGATATATGAAACTTTTTCTTGGCGATATCTTGGCTGTAGATAGTATCGCCTCTTTATTGGCATTGTAACAAATAAACTACAAGGGACCTGGATATTTTTACTTGGTGTAGCCTGGATAAGGAATTGTATCTGGGCGTTATATTGGCCTTAGCTAGTGTCGCCTCTTTATAGGCGTTCTCAGATTTTACTTATACTGGGGCTATATAGTTTTTACTTGATGTATCCTAGATGTGCCTATACATATGTCTCTATAAAAGGCTATCCATTATCCTTCTAAAAACATAAGTTTTTTGTTTTGGTCCTAAATCGGTATTCTTCAGATTCTTCAATACGTATTTAAGTCTTCTTAAACCGTATAATTAAAAGAGAGTTATTTGAGTAGCACTTTGAGACACGATATTTTATATATCACAGTGGCGCAATAGGTAGCGCACAAGCACGGCAAGCGAGAGGACTCGGGTTCGAATCTCAGTGGAGGTAAATTAAAAAAAAAAAAAATTCTTTCATTCCAGCAAAAAATCACATAAAGAGTCGAATATAGGGAGGCAAAGAAAAAATAAAAATAATCAACAATAATAAAAATAAAAAATTTATTTTTATTGTTTCTAGTAATTTTTTTAAGAATTGCCGTAACTCTTGTGCTACTTGTGAAGACCCATCTAGGGCCCATATAGGAACATCTAGCAAGGCCCATTATATACAGAGCATTAACAAATTAGCGAGGGACAAGCTAGATACTGCTCGGTAGGGCCATTACTGAAACTAAGAAAAACTAGCTGGGGCCTTGGCAGTATCGAGTCGAAAATTCTACCCGGGATATGCTGATGATATGAAACTATTTTTTATGATCAGAGAACGCTTGGCATAATGGACATTGGGCTCGATTTTCAGCCGATGGAAAAAAGTTTTTCAGAGGTTTACTGGCTCTTGCCAGGAATTGACAAATCCTCTAAGAGTATCCCTTAGTCATGAAAAGTGCTACCAATTGACAAGTTTAATTTCCTAGTTATCTCGAAATGAAAAAATGTTCATTTAACGTACCCCAAAGTTCAATCAAATTAATTAATTCATTCTAAAATGAATGACTGGCAGACTATATTAAGATTGTTTGTCTGTTCACATACCAAATCTACAAAGTTTGTCAAAGTTATAGAAAATTAAGCCTCTTATAGTTTGGGGAGACTTGATCACTTTGAATGTTTCCACTTATTTTTAAACAGCTTTTAAGCTATTTTTAACTCAGTGCTGCTCAGTGTTCTGTTTAGAAAAGGGCATTATCGAATAAAACTTTATGTTGGAATTAACACAAGGGGCTTAAATGAAGATTTAATACAAAGTTATTGCAGAGAAACTGCAACCTTTTCTTTATGTTTATTTTATTAGACGAGCTTCTTAATTAGTTTTAAAATTGTTTTAGGCTTAATTAAGACAATTTCCAAATTGGACAAATCTGAAGAGCAGAAAATAGAAAATGTGGTTTTCAAAAATTTTTAAAAGCAAATATTTAACACGAAAACAACAACGAAACTAAAATTGAATACAATTTATGTCAAAAATCAGATTGAACATAAAGTGAATTTAAATTGTTCAAATGTTGAAAGTTTAGATGGCGCTTTATTCAATTGTAGAAAAATCTGAAATGTGACACAAAAGGCACTAATTTTGGTATGGAATGTCATTGGTTCTATCATGATCAGAAACGGAACATTGCCTGACTCTATGTCACTATAAGCACTCCGTTGCATGGACCCTTTAGGGATACAAGCAAGAAGTGAGTCAAGCTAGTGATAGTAGAGCCAGATTGACATCCCAATGGCGACTGAAATTGTAGCAAAATACCTTGGAATCTGGTTGGATCAGTATTTGTATTTCGCCAGCCATAAATAATGCACTGACCAGGGCTAGTTTAAATTCTGTTCAGACAAAACGGTTTTATTATAGCAACCGGCTTGATACCAGAGTGAAGGTTATTTGCTACATGGTACTTATACGGGTACCCGGTGAAGTTAACGTAGCCCTAGCCCGATTTCAAATGGAAAAGATTCAAGATTGTTAAAGGTTATTAAGGGTTTCATTGCAAGAGCGATGCCTTTGACGAACAGACTTATTTTTGGGACTTGGTAACCGAATGACGAACAATATAAGTGTGTGCTTCTATTTTAGTGGCCCTATGCATTCCTCTTTTAAGACTGTCTAGGGTTGGTTTAGGATAAAATGGTGGTTTCGATAATCATGTTGGCCGTAGAACTGCACATATGGGACTTCTAGATGGTCGAGACGAAAGGGCGGAACACCTTCGGTTCAGTAGGACTATGTCTGATCGGCACCGAAGGGTACCAGTTTTGGTTGCTAAAATGTGAAGATTCATTGGATATCTAAAAGATTACTTAAAAGATTATGAATTTATGCATTATATTAGTAGTTAAGCGAAAAAAAAGAAATCCTTTCAAACACAAAACGAAATTTTGAAATCGAATCTGTGGTTTTTGGGAGTAGCCAGAACATATAAGCACATTTTTCACATATCCTTTGTTAATATACTACTGCCCAGTATATGACTCATGACCTATCAAAATCATCTACCAAACGTTGAAAGGTGCCACATGTTTCTACGAGCCTCGTGGAGAGATCAATAAATTGTTAAAGAAATGATCACACACTTCAAAGACTTCTACCTCTTCTCAACCTAATGGTGTTTTGAATTCAATTTGACAGTAAATACCTGTAATTCTTACGTCTGCTCTCTTAGGTTAGGTTAGGCTAAGGTGGCTTCTGGCCGGAAAAGCCAACACACTTAGACCAATAGTTGGTCCGTTGTGATATCACAGGGTTCTAAAGATCTCCCTTACTCGTTAAACCATTTGGAGCTAGCAATGAAGCGTTTGAGACAATAAATGTCGGAATTTCTTAGATCGCTAGAAGCATTATAGTAGAAGTCTCCTAAGTGGAGTCTCCATTTTTGTGCTAGGGCAGGACAAGAACATATAGAATGTGAGAAACTGACTCCTCTTCTTCTTCATCCATGCAGCTTCAGCAAAAATCATTTGCAGGAACTCCAAGTCAAAAAGCATGTCTACTTATTAGGCAGTGTCCAGTAAGGACACCTATAAGGCAGCTAATGTGCAATCTAGTGTGTGTAGAGCGGCTTCTACAGATTTCCCTTTATTGTAGGCATGTTGAGCATTGTATAGTTAAGAGTTATCAATGTTTGCTTTTAAGTGGATATCAATCAGACGTTCAAAAGTTTTAAGAAGGAATGATTATAGGCTAATAGGTCTTAGATCTTTAGGGTTGACATGGGTAGGTTTGCCAGCTCTCTTATTGATTTGCAATATTTTACAACCTCTGCTCTGGGACTTTTCCAGGACATAATTTTGTATTTTATAGAATCTTAAAGTCATAATCATCTTCTCAGCAGTGAAACACCATAACTTCAAAACCAATTTCGAAATAGAGAACGCACATCTGTTATTCAGCTTTGGGTGGAGAACTCTGGTACCATTTGTGTTCTAAGATTGTTCTATTCTCACAAAATATAGCATGATGCGTTGAATTAACTTCATACATTATGCTTCTCATTGACATTAATCCTTAAAAAAAAACCTTACACGTTCAAAAGCAAGACTTAACTCTCATCCTTCGCATTTGCCACTCTCGCATCGGAAACACAGTCTTAAAAACCGCCTACATATACAATGTATGGTATATCTTTCGATAAATCTGAGTATTTAAAACCAAGCAGAAAATCGATGAATTATGACTCCTTAGAGGATTATATTATCAAGATTCGACTTTGAACTTCACCTGAATCCTTTGAAAGATGCAAAAATAAAAACGTGACGTTCCATTATGAATCGTGGGGTGCGTATTCGTATAAGCCGATTTCTTAAGGATCCCCCCATCATTTGCAATTTGATGGACTTAGCACATGAGAAATTACTCCAAATGAGCCACCGCGAGCCTAAATCTCGCTCATTCAAACCAAAAGAAAGAAATTATCAAAGCTATACTATATGGATTTAATGCCTCTGCGCTTAAGTCAAGTTTTTTGCTGTTGCTGCAAATGCCTTGGCTGCAGTAATAAAACTGTAATAATGCGATTAAGTGCAATTTATTTGCACATTCTTGCTTTGGTGCATTTGCCAGCTTGGTGCATTTGCGTGCGATCACGAAATCCGAACGAGTCGAACCAGGAGGAAACAATAATAATATCTCGTCTGCGGCATGGAGCACTCCGTTGAGATTGTTTTGTTTTTTCCGTTTCTGTTTCTGCTGCTGCAGTTGCTGCACCCCACACGAAAAGACATATCTCCATCCACTTAAGGAAAGTCGTGACATGACCGTACATACATAGAAAACGCGATGCCAAAAACAATCCCAAGCAAAATCTGGGTGGCCCATATATTCCGAAGACTGCGACTTGTCTATCTATATGATTTTGTGTTGCGCGAGGCAAGGGAGGAAAGCGGTGGCGCATTATTATGTTATTGTTTTTAAAAGTTCTCTACTCCCACCTGTCGGAGCATATACACAGCCCCCCATGTCTAAACAATCTATCGAGACAATTTTTATTGAGGCCATAAATTCATATAGGCTCTCGATTAAGAAGACGAGGTCCATGTTGGCAAAAAGTAAACAAAGATTACTTTGGAATGAGCGATGGTCATATCGAATGTTGTGGCGACCATCAACCGCCCAAGTACACACTTCTCTCACCTTCAAGTTAAACACATTGGTTGAAACGCCGCTACGCCACAGCCGCCGTCGACCATCCCGACTGCAACCACTGTCTTTCTTCTAGACTGCCAAGACAGATTTTAAGTGGGTGGGTTGGGATTGGGACTTGGGAGGCTTGCTTGCTCGCTACCATTGCCTCAAATAATACCACAAAATCCATTGATAAATCGCCCTCGTGGATTTCGCGACTAGAAGTAGAAGAACACAACGAACAGAGTTACAAGCTGTGTGTCTGTGTAGGTCCTTTGAGATACCTCTCCCTCTCCTGCCGCATCCCTCCCTTCAAGGAGCAAGAAGAACTGTCTCGTAAAGTATCATGTTGCAAGATTATAACTTAAAACTACTAACGACTTAGAGGGGATACTTCTCTGGCAGTGTTGTTAAACTATAGGCCAACATTACCGACGACGCCATCGCCATGCGACGCTGCCGTCATCGTCGAAGTGGAAGTAAATGTTCTGCAAAACTCTTAACTTCATTCAAATCCAAAAACCCTGAGCCAACAAGACGAGAGAGAGTGAGCAATAAAAATTCGAAGGGTATACCCTACGTGTGTATGCCTGGAATTTTGTTCGTTCTACAGCTCTAGGATAATAGGAAAATAAATCCTTGTGCCAACTACAGATTGCGTGGGAAGATTTAAGTGCGATTATTGTAATAAAAAAAAAGTCGACACAAGACGAGACGAGATACGAAGGACGACAAAAACACGAAAACTTGTATTATATTCACGTTGAATTGAAACATCATATCCATCGGGTTCCGGAATGTGTGTCTGTGGGGAGTGAGGAACTCCATGTGATGGCAAAGGCCGTAGTTTGATCGCAGGGGTTTGACAACTCTGTGGGAACTCAAGTTAACACTCAGTTATCAAATACAGTGGAATAAATTTCATAAAAAAAAGAACCCTCAGTACATGGGGGTTTTGGACTCCCGTCCCCTATTGTCTTAGAAAAAACAAAATTTCTAAATGACTACGGCCATGAATCCTTCGTTTATGGAAGCCTGTGTATGAAAATAGAACTTCACGCAGTCTTCGATTATCTGCTAAATAGCTTCATGAATAAGTTTTGTTTTATTTCCACACGGAGCAAAAGATCCCTTATCGACAAGTTAAGTGGTGCAATTAGGGTTTATTCATTGATTTCGAATAAAATAACGTAAAAGATAGGTCCGTTCTCCTTCTCACCCACGCAAATCTATTTATTCAAATTACAAAACATAACCCAGCTATATTGCGGGAATGAAAAGGGTCTTATTGAGGGCTCTCTCGAAAAAAAAACTCTCAAAGTGCAGTTTAGTGTTGTACAAAATAGGGTTTAATTAATTCTTTTTTTTCGTAAGGAAAGAAAGAAAAAGAGTTTGTGTTGGTCCAAGACGAACGTCATTTAAATGCAAATTTGAATAAAGACCATGATGAAGGAACCGAAAGAGGCGGTAAACGAGCTTAAATGGGTTTCGACTTTGTGTCTCTTAATGGGGCAGAAATAGGTAGACATAGTTACAATGAGTCTTGTTTTAGATGATGTACCCTACAGAGTAAAGAACAATCATTATATTGTGTTGTGAAAAGTTAAGTTTAAAATTTAGATGCTAGTTTATGACCTAAACCTACCTGCAACTCAATATATTCTATAAACAATGTGTAACCATGAGGAATATCATTGCCTCTCTTCGTCTTTCTAGCCCTGCTGTTCCTTTTGAAAGTTTTCCTAAACAAGTTTTTAGTTTTGTATTTTATTTTTAACAATAACCATCAAGTTGAAAAGCCTTTTGCTTTGCTACGAGAAAAATAAAAATAAAAAGAAAAACAAAACACATGTTTCAAAGTTTTTCCAGAAGTAGGTGGCCAAACTGGCTATTAGGTAAAATTTGTGTTATAAACTTGAATTGAAAGGGTCTGAAACTACAAGCAATTGGTAGATATACCTTTAGAAATGTGTGAGAGTAGGTTTTTATTTTGTATATGTAGTTCTAGATATATTTAACATAAACACAAAGGCAAAATTGTTTGGAACTTTTTTCTTTTTTTTTCTGAAATTTTCTTTTACCACTTTAGTGAGGTTGGGTGGTGAAATTTACGTTTTTGGCTTCAACTTAATTATACAAATGGTTTTTTTTATTAATCAAAATGTTTAATTTTATGGTTTATTTCCTGACATTATAATCGTTCAAAATGGCGTTCGAATTTCAAAAATTCGATTACTTCAGTATTTACGGAAAAAGGAAAGAAACCTGTGCAGAAATAACAGGAACCATTTAACTGACAACAAAATATTCTAATATTGCGAAGATTTCAAAGATTTCAAAGCTTAGCTCAATTGATGAGGACGGGATGCCCATCCGTTTCGTTAAACTGATATTGCTCCTAATCATAACCGATCTCACAAACATTATCAATTGGTGCATCGTCACATCTATTTTTCCTCTTTGTTGGAAAATTTCCTGAGTTCTTCCCATCGTCATGAATCAGACTGTAGTTCTCCAGCTGATGTGACGGATCAGCATTGTTCATTGTATCTCTAGAGTCTTTAAGAAGATATTGGAGAAGCAATCAGGGCCTCAGACAAATCACAGCTGCCCCACAGCTATGGTCAATCTTCTCGACGACATTAGAGTTGGCTATGATAAAGGTCACGATAATCTCCTCTCTTAAGCCTTGGATAAGGTGAATCATAGCATTCTTAAGTAAAATACTTCTTCGACTTCAACGACAGAGCATGTTCGCTGATAACAAATTATCTGTGTGACAGATTTCAAAGAGTCATTTCTGGTGGAAAATGCTCTACTCTAAGACCTGTTGAACAAGGAGTCCCACAGGGATCGATCCTGGGTCCAATTCTCTTTTGCATGTTCATTAACGATCTGCCTTCGTGTTATTCGCATGCTTCGGTCAATTTATATGCTGATGATGTTAAACTTCATATTTCCAGATCTTTTCATCAACTTGGTGAACTTCCTCATTCCACAACGACGATCTTAGTCAAATAAATACGAGGGTAGTCCCAGAAGTACCCGACCTGACGTATAGATGGCGGTTGTTGTTTGAAAAGAATGACTATTGTAGAGAGTACCATTTTTATAAAGCTAAGTTTGAAGTTTGACGACGCTACGTTGCATGTTGTTCAGTATTTGTTTGGCAGTCGTCAATAGTGAACGCTCTCAGTGAATTTGTAAACATGGAAAAAATTGGTCATAGTTATGTGATACAATACTTTCATTTAAAAGGCTTCAGTCCAACCAATATCAAAGCGGAGCTAGATTCTACTCTGGGGGAGTCTGCTCCTTCGTTTACAACAGTAAAATATTGGGTGGCAGAGTTTAAACGAGGTCGTACGAGCTGCCAGGACGAACATCGCAGTGGTCGACCAAATGAGGTGACCACGCCAGAAATGGTGAAGAAAATCTACAAAATGGTATTGGGTGACCGTCGACTGAAAGTGCGCGAACTAGCAGACATGGTAGGCATTTCAAAAAATGCCATATATCGCAGATTGACTGAAAATTTGGACATGAGAAAGCTGTGCACGAGATGGGTGCTGCGATTACTCACAATGGAACAAAAACAGCGTCGTGAGGATGTTTCAATCGAGTGTTTGGCGAAGTTTCACAGCGTCGATTCATAACCATGGATGAAACATGGGTCCATCACTTCACACCTGAGACGAAGGAACAGTCAAAACAATGGACTGAAAGGGGAGAATCGGCTCTAAAGAAGGCGAAGACAGTTCCATCTGCAGGCAAAGTCATAGCGTCAGTTTTTTGCGAAAAAGAAAGTTTTTTTTCATCAAGACAATGCACCAGTTCACACATCCGTTATCGCGATGGCCAAAATCAATGAGTTAAAGTTCGAATTGCTTACTCACGCACGCTTTTCGCCAGATTTAGCCCCCCCCCCCCCCCCCCCCGGATGATTTTCCGTTTCCAAACTTGAAAAAATGGCTCGGTGGTAAAAGATTTGCCAACAATGAAGAGGTGGAGTCTACGGTTGATAGCTATTTTGAGGAGCTCGACGGTTCTCACTATAAACAGGGTATCGAAGCTATGAAACAAGAAAGTTGATATCTCTATCATACCTCACATATGGCTAAGTGGTCGTATAATTAAAGCAGTTGATCACTGTACTAGCCTAGGTTATGTAATCGACCGTTATCTTTCAGGCTATAGACACACGAATACTGTTAATGGTCGCATTATGGCCTTCAGCTCACTTTACTCCCATTGAAACTTGACGTAAATTAATCTTATCTATAATTATTCTCGATTTATTATCCAAACATAAATTACAAGTTGCTTTCAACGACGCAGTCCGTTACGTCTATGAGTTACGGAGACATTACCATTTTTCGGAATTCTCAAAAAAAGTGCTGGACTGCACCTTGCAACAATACATTATTGCAATAAACTGTTTATTCTTACATAAATTAATTCATATTAATGCTCCATTATATCTTTTTAACAAATTATACTTCAACCGATCTGCAAGAAGTATCAACATTATCCGCAAACTACTACATGTCAAATATTAACATCGTTTTAAAAAATTTCCAAAAAAAAGCTGAATTTTAAAAGACTGTTTTTAATTGTTAAATACTTAGCTACAGCATATGTTTTTTGTTCAAAAAAAAAAAGAAAATGATTGCATTTACTTTTTTAGGTGTTAGAAGTAATACTTTTTCGACTTAGGCGTGATCAAATGATCCTTAACCAAACAAATATACATATTCATCAATTATATAAAGAAAACTCACGAAAAATTCCTGCCAACAGAGTTAACTAAATAGAGAACTACGGAATGATTGCATATGTACTATGCAGACGATATTGCTATCGTAGTAACTAACTATCCTTAAACCTTGATACAACTCCTACAAAACGTTCTAAGCAAATTAATTTATTGAGCAGATCGGTTTTAGTAAGACCTCATAAGGCTTTTCTTCTTCGGGAAATATAAAACTCCCTACAAACACTTTCCTTCTGTTAAAGGTGTACCACCCAAATTCCTTAATGGAGCTAAATATCTAGGTTTTGAAGAGAAGTTAAGCTGGAAACATTATATATAAGAAATAGTCAAAAAGCCACTGTGGCTATATTCTACTGGAAAAAAAAGTAATTGAGAATAAATTGGGTCTTCAAGTCCACATTACTCACTGGCTATACACTTTGTTAATTAGACCAATTCAAGCATATATGAACCGCTATCGAAATAGTTATTAGTCGGAGTATACTCGTACTTTGTTAGGTCCAACGATCAGACAGTTCTCGGTCACCTTAACTGAACTATCCCGCTGAACTGAATACTTCTTTTCTTCTAATACCATTAGATGTATTAGCAAACAGTCGGCCGCTATTGCAGCTATGAGTCTTTAGCCAATACCAATACCTATTTCCACAGATATGATGGGTATTGGAATGCGCATGTAAACTTACGCTAAAACAAGAAAAAGATTACAAACATCAGTTGGAACAACACTGACACTTGTTTAGAGTCAAAACAGATCTTTGCCAGCGCTAGATACTGAGCCCTCTAGGTGTTTGATATCTTTAAGCAGAATGTCCATGTCCATTTACCTCGTAATAGATGTCTTAACAAAACAATGTCTAATAGGTAGGCAAGTTACATGACTTGGCTTCTAGCCAAACGATTTCTTCCGAAGCTTCTATTCAAAAACTGGAGGAAATAATTCTTTTATGAAAATGTTTCTTTCATCCCAAAGTCGTAAAATCGATATAGGAGACTTTAACATAAACAATCTGAGCGGGGTAGCAAATACTGAAATAAATAGTATCACGCGCGTTATAAAGAGCTCAAAATGGATTTCCTAGATCTACGAGTATATGGTATCACAAAAATTGGAGTGCTTTTGTCGTTTCTTCGCTGGCAGCAACTTCTACCTTATCTTACTTTAACAGTCGTTGAATTCCTACAAGCAGTCGCCTGCATTTGAAGAAGTTACAAATGTATGTAAAGTTTACTATCAAGACTGTATTCTCATCTAAAAATTATATCAATACCAATAAAAATTTTTAAAGACAATTGCGCAAAATTATAGTTGAATTAGTACGATGTTAAAGCTAAAACAAGGTTAAAACAACGATTTTGCAAATTCTAATCGAACTATGTTCTGTTCTATTTCTATATAAAAAAAAGGTCTGTTTACTTAGTTTTTTTAAATGAACTGCCATTAATTTAAGTGTGTTCAGAAGCAAGTTATAAAGAAAATTGCTTTAGTACAATACTAGTTAGAAAATATTTAAAACTAAGAATGAGTTAGTAAACTACTTTATAGTTAGCAGTATCATTATACTAATACCTTAATAATAGTCTATTTAAAATTTTTCGCCAATAAGTTTGAAGATTTGAAGATCTGTCAAGTATTTTTCAAATTACATATTTATGAATGCAATCATTTCGAGTGCTTTGTTCGATCAAAGTTACAATAAATTGCACCTGCCATCTTAAAAGTTTAATTTTAATGATTCAAAAATTAAAAGCATAAGTCTTTTTAGCATATTTAAAAATTCTAAAATTTTCACAAAATTTGTAGATTATGAATAAAAATGCAGAATTGGTTGTTTTTTTCGTTACACTAGTGTTATGTAGGTGCTGTTGTCATCTTCCCAAAGTTTGTATATCATAGTTTACCCTGTTTTTTTGTATCTCGATTTCAATACATAAACCATGAATATCTGACCATTAAAATTCAAAATTATGGCCTAGCCTACAATAGGGGAATTTGAAATCGCAAACAAACAGCGAGCGTCAAAATTTGTAAATCAACATGGCTGATCTATAAATTGAGTAAACTTAGACGTGCTGATCAACAGCGCCAATTAACTGTTGGTGACCCGATCGCAACACTATTCAAAAGGATAAAATTCAACAAAGTTGTGTCAACTGACCAATTATTTTCTACTCTGGATGTGTTCATTAACCCAAAAGTCAGCTCGTCAACTGTCAAATTTGTTGCAATCAATGCATTCTTTTAACTTGTGGAAGTTACTCGTAGAATTGCTTAGAAATGAATTTCTTCAATTAGAAGAATGAATCAATTGAAAGTTTTTGCGATCTTTAGTCCAAATGCGTTGCGCCCAGGCACGACAGTTGGGCTCATCAGTTAGATGCTGTCGTACCCTTCTAAGACGCAAATTAGAAGAAAGGCATCATTCTCTTTCATAACGAAAAAAAAGTACGCAAATTATTTTAAAATTATTTTCAACACAAATGACACTCTAGACGTCAACATTGACACGCACACACTAACTTAGACTATGTGGACAGGTTAAAATGTTGATCGACAATAAAAATAAACAATGTTGATCGGTATAGTGAGGACGCATCTTAATAGGAACTCTCCACTAATGCGCGGCGGTAGCAAATGGCAGAACACAACAGAACCAGTTCAGTCAAAACAGACAGCGAAATTCAGAGAACGATTTTTCATTCTTTTTACACCCTTTCTAAGGTTAGTAGATGGACTAGAAAAAGTTTGGCCTGATGGTTAACTCGTCAAAAACAGAATTAGTCCTTTTTACAAACAAAAGGAAAATAACAAGCTTCAGAATACCTTCAATTGTAGGCATCCCGCTGAAGATTTCAGATCATGCAAAGTATCTTGGTGTGATTCTAGATAGGAAATTAAACTGGAGTCTCAACACTAAGGAAATGGCTAAAAAAAAGGATTGATTGCATTCTATTCCTGAAACAAAATCTTTGGGAAATCCTGGGGACCGAGCCCAAAAATTATCAGGTGGATGTATTTGGCGATAATCAGACCAATACTAACCTATGGTAATTTGGTATGGTGGAATGCAACGGAAAAAAGCACGAACCTCAAAACTTTGACAGAAGTACATAGACCATGAGATCCACTTCAACCGCAGGGTTAGAGGCGATACTCAACCCGAAACCCCTAGATCTTTTTGTACAAAAAATCCGCAGCATAAAGCGCCTTAAGGCTAAGCCAGACTAATACCTGGAAGAACAGCACAATAGGACATGCTCAAATTCTTCAGAAATATATAAACCATTCCAAACTGCCTTTCCAAGCAGAGAAGAATGGCTGAACAACCAACCCTACACCAGTGAATCAGCAATAGCAATCCATACTGATGGCTCCAAAATGGAGACAGGTGTTGGTGCACGCTTTTTCTCAGAACCTCTTGAGCTAAACAACTTACTTAGGCTCCCAGATTATAGTAGTGTCTTCCAAGCGGAGGTCCTGGCAGTGACAACAGTTGCTAGACAGGTATCAATGAAGGCGATACCACAGGCTGATATCACTTTTTACATTGACAGCCAAGCGGCAATAAAAGCGATTTCTGCCACTGTGATAAAATCGAACCTTGTTTCTTGGAACGCAGCACAATATTAGACTCTGCTGGGTCCTGGGACACAGCGGCATACCGGTTAACGAAAATGCCGATGAGTTGGCAAGACAGGGATCAGCGCTTGACGCTAGTCAAGCAGAACTGGTCAATATCTGACCCTGCAACTTTAAACAGAAAATTTCAGATTTAATCCTAAAGATATCCAATGAAAGGTGGAGTCTTCTTGCCACCTGTGATACTGCTAGGAAAATATGGCCTTGGTTTAACAAGCAGAGGACGGACAAAATTATGCAACTTAGTAAGAAATCCCTTCGCTCGCTTACGAGCATAATCACCGGACATAATTTACTGAGATATCATAAATTTAAAATTAAACTCAGTACAGATGACCTATGCAGGGGATGTGGTGACGTGGAGGTGCATATGAAGACACATCACACTTTCTCTGTCATTGGCTTTCACTATTCCATCAGAGAAGGAAATGGCTTGGTAGATACTTCTTTGATAGTCTAGAAGATCTTTCCAATATTTCAGGAATCCACATATTGAACTTCGTCAATGCCTCAAGATGTGTTGTGTTTTTTTTTTCTATCGGTTTCTCTTGGTTTTATTTTCAATTTTTTGTTTCGTTCTTTCGATATCCGTTCAGCTATTGGTAAAATAATTTGAATCTTTAAAGAGAAACCATTTTAACTATCGTAGTTCGATTTCTTATTTCTGGGAATAAGTTTCAACCATGACTATGGTTTAATTTATTTTAATAGGTGGATGTGGCTTTGCATAAGGAAAAGCCTGAGATAGACACGACGAAGACATGAGAATGAAACATTAATAGGGCTTATATTTCAGTTTTGGGGTTACCAGAAAAACCGAGGGTGTGGTAACCAGGTCGTGTCGCATGGTACATCTGTGGGTGTATTACGTGGCACTGGGGTGGGACATTCCTCAGAGGGCTTTAACATCTTAGCTCTCCTCACTCACTAGGCATAGAATCCTTCCTGTTCGGACAATCGGGCTTCGCGAAATTCAACGTATTATAAACGGCATGAAAATACGTGACGGTCGTCCAGGTTACTAGCAGCAAGAACCTCCCCTCCGACGAGCTAACCATTGGCTATGCTAGCATGCCGCGCGGCTAGAACTTGGACAGCTATCCATTCTATTACTATGATGTTTCAGGACACCTGTAAGTTTTGGAGCATTGTGGTAATATGAAGAGTGGATGGTCTTCTCAACAACATCTTGAGCGTACGTTACAGATGGCTCGACTGATTAACAGAATACATAGGTTTTTATCAGAAAAGAGTGATTACACTCACGGATCTAAGTGTGACGATAACAACATCAATTGTCAGCTCAACAACCTAACCTAACAACCTATTCTTTTAACAATAAACCAAGTCTGCATAAATCCGAAGTGTTAGAAATATCTGCTTTTCTAATTTTCGAATTATTGATCTAAAGCACGAAAGTGTCAAGAAATTTTTGGTAGTGAAATTTAAAAAAATTGAGATAAACTATACACATTTCGATAACTTTAAGGTAAAAGGAATTAAACTCAAATTTTAAACTTTTGACCAAGTTTTTAATATAATGATATCTATCATCGCTAGATGATGGCAAAAATTGCCTCTCTGAATAGCTCTAATGTAATGTAATGGAGTACTGTTCTATATCTAATATTAATATTGAGAAAAATCGATATTTTTAGCATGTGTGCAGTTGATTCGGTATTACGTTTCGATATTCAATTCTAAATGAAGTGACTGTCGAAATATCTGTTTTGATTGGACTACATTTTCCTCTGATTTGTAACATCTCCAATTCGGTGCAACTTTGATTCGGTTTCCTGGTTATTTCATCTCTATTACATAACCCTAGACTTATTTCTCCTTGACTCACTTTCATTCTGTATCTTTGAGAATGTGTACCCTAACGCAGGTATGAGTATGCTACTTCAAAAACAAGTTATCCCGCCCAACTGAGGACTCACCAAAAACTATTACTTTAGATATCAAAAGTGTGCGGTGACATCATATCTGGATTTATCTTTTTTTTACCTTCTTCAAAAATTAATCATTCAATCCTGAATTTAGTTCTCTAACACTTTCTCACGATGCTTTTGAACTTAAAACTCACCATCATGGTCTATTACAACAAAAGAAAAAAAAAAAACAAGAAATAATGATGTCAAGAGAGCTTCGAAGTTTCATCTATCCTCTTAACCATATACATATATAGGTATATTCCCATCAGCAATCAACCAACGCAACGCTTTAAGCATAAACATGCTCCAATCATCCGAATAGTGTTATGTGATGACACTTGTGTGTGACACCTCCTTAAACGTTCGCTAATGAGGCAGACTCAAATGGACGAACCTATGTATATGGCTGGATCTGGGTAGATATAGTTCCCATATAGTGGAATGACAATGCTCAACATTATTTATCCGTTCCATAGAAAATACGAGAGAGAGAGAGTCTCAAGTGCAATTGCTGGTAATTACCGCAGGGTATTGAATTTCGACAAACGTCGTCGTAGTCGTTTGATCGAGTGGTGGAGGAGAACTACAACTTCTATAGGTACTTGTCATTTGCAGCACTGCTAGCTGACCAGACCAATGACGATTTGGCAGCTTTAATATTAAGACCCCCCCGTCCCACAAACAAAAACTGGTGTTGTTGTCTCCAATGTCCAATATAACAAAAGGCAAACGAAAATCCCCATTAATCCCTTAACGATACAAAACACACCATGCTACACCAATTCACCGTTACACACCCCAGCTCCAGCTCCAGCCGTCATCGCATCGGCAGCCATTGGATTGTGCACAAGAGATTATTAATAAGTGACAACAATCCGTACGATTCGACGACGACGACGATAAGTAAGAAAAGCCAGTTGAGGTTCGAGAAATGAGGTATTGACGAAGGAGAAGGAAAACCAAGTGGAAGAGAAGTTGACAAAAAAAAAGCTGATGGCAAGTGTTAACAAGCGGGGGAAATATGATCTGGGTATACATCTGGTTGACACGCCGCACATACACTTCACCATCACTGTCACCCGTCACCGTCACAGTAACCGTGATGGGAACATATGAAAATAATAACAATGTGCCTATAATAAGAAGTTCCCGAGGAGACCCTTCCGCTCTTCGTCGCTGCTTCCACGGCTTCTTCGTTGTCACTGATGCCATACTTTCGTAATATAGTGCGTCAGGCTAAAGCCATTCAGTGTGTCAACGTCAATGTCACGTAAAATCCATAGATGGAAAGTTATGACGTGCTTGACAGTTTCATACTTAACCGCAGTTCCATAACCAGTGGGCTGTCTTCCATATACCTACCGAGATTAACTTCGTCTCCGATAAGCCGCACTCACCATCAGCATCCAGCATCGATGCTGCTTCGGCATCCTTCCAAGAAACCAAGCACAGATTTTATCCGACGGACACACATTTTTTTTTTAATTGATTTTCATGTCGATCAGATGCAGATAGCATTTTTCCAGTTTATATGTTAATTTTCCACGTGGAGCGATGCAGAAGATGAAGGAAATGATTTCCGCTCGATAAAATCAGAATTATTAAGCAGGAGCCAGCTCTGTTCTCATCTTTTGTTTTTAGAATTTTCCTCTACGGACAGACAGACAGAGGCACACACTCCCAGTTCAGTTACAAATCGAATCGAATCGGATCTAAATCTATATGCAAATGCATTTCATCCACATCGAAGACGATTAATTAATCTCCCACCTCTCTAATGAGGTTGAGAGGGCTTTCGGGACGGGACTAAGTATAAAGCCCCATGATGCTAATGGAACGTTCACCGTTAAGAAAACATAAATAATAAATTTTCCCTGAATTTTCAAATTGACTGTGAGTAGAATTATGTACCTATGTAAGTAGGTATTAGAATGTACGTGTAATAATGTCTAACAAAATCTAGGGCAAACAATTGAGAAATGAAAATATTTTGAGAAAATAATTTCGTGGCTTTATTGCTGCCTCACGACATCGACTTTGAGACTTGCATGGCTACGCTATACGGTAGTCTAGCCAGAGATGTTTGGAAGCTACCAGACATAGAACCCATCAGCCCAGCGGTGGTTCTTTTTGATCGAAAGTCAACTGGTGGCTTGTATTTGGTTCTGTTGTGCTTGACGAACTCCTGTCCTTACAGCGAACAGTGGATCGTTTAGTATTAGAAGATGGCATGAAATTCAATTTTTTATGTTCGTTTTTCATCGTTTAAAAAATGGGTAATACAATTTTCAACTACACAGATAGAGAAGATGGAAAACAACAAACCCAACACAAACTAGCTAGGGGTGCACTACTGGTACATCTTGCGAAGAACTGACAAATCTTTCAACAGTATCTCTTGTCAAGAAAAGTGCTCCATTTCTCCAAACACGCATACAGCAATGGTTGAGAGTTGTAGGTCTCTAGGTTTAGGCGCTCTATGAGCCGTCATGGCCTCTAACACGAACTAGCAAACATTGTGTTTTCAGCACCACATGGACACAACACAGCAAAATGTTCCCAGCGATGCAGACATGAAATACAAAAGTACTCAACGCATTATGTACTCAGGAAATATGTACGAACAGCGCAGACGCCATTATTTTGGTGCTGGTCATGGGTCATAATTCCACCAGACAAAAGATCATCCGCTAAAATAGAAGTTATGGCCCTTTTTTCAACGTGTGTCATGAGTACATAAATCGTTCAGTACTTTTCTATTTCGTGCATGCGTCGTCACTGGGAAGATTTTGCTTTGCCTTTCGTGAATATGTCGCAAGAACTGACTCAGTAAATCTGTATGGTACGAGTATACGACTGGCATGCTCACACTGTGTCTCTGGCATATTAAGGGTATACAAACACCTTGAGTGTGCGCCGATTATAGTATACAAAAAAAAAAAAAAAAAAAAAAAGAGAATTTAGCAAGAAACATGGACTGAAGAGTTTTTCCGTGCTCCAAGTAGACGAAAGTTGACAAAAAAACAATTGGTAGCGGCTTGTATCTCGTACAAGGTGCTCAATGCTCATGTCTTAAGACCTCGAAGAACTATTGAGCTAGTTGCTTATTTGAAGAATGCATCTCTCCTGGAAATTTTCAACCAGTTTTTCAACAATCATATAAAAAATGGACTAATGGTGTCTAAAAACAGCATAACGCATCAGCGAACTACATTCCATCTGAAAATTTAACAATCGATGAACACTCGAAAGAACTCCGCGCCCGCTGTAAATGTTGCCAAGATATGCCAAGCAAGCCTGCCAAATATGGCCTGAAGTTCTGGTGGCTCAATGTAAGTTCAACGAGTTATTTATTAAAATTTTCCATCTACACCGGAAGCCCTCACCAAAGTACAGGACTTGGATGTGGATTTGATGTGCCGATGTCGTTGATGCTTGAGGTTGCTCTATACAAAAATCAACATCCTTGGCACAATGCGGATATACAAAAGTGATGTGCTAAAACCTTTTGCTGTGAAGTAGTTTCTTGATGAGCTTGTAAAAGTCAATAACAGAAAGCAGTATCGCCCAGGCCACTCATTCATCTTTGGATTTTCTGACAAAATGGCGCTAAGTAATGTTCCAAAACTAAATAAGCAAGTATTTTTAGTATATGTATACGCAATATAACTGTGAGCAAGCCACTTCCAGTTATAAAAATTAGACTGTCATGATACTTGACTACAACCGCACCAAAGTTGGAGTCGATGTATTCTCCAATACTTCAGTTCACCTAAAATTTGTTCAGAAACGTTAAGCTTAGTGAATGACCGTTCACAACCTGCATCACAAAACACAGTAGGAAAAACTGCTTTGGATGACCTCCTCATTATAGGCAGAATTCAGACGGTCCCCGAGAGGCTTCCTTGTAAAAGAGGCATAAGTTATTTCTGCCCAAGAGCAGAAGACAAGAAAAGCAGATCCACCTGCGATTGTTGGGGTAAAATATTGTTGCCTTCGTCATTCAAAAACGTATGCGTCAAATTTGTCTCCGAACTGCTAACAACTTCAAGCTTAATTTGTATAACTATGTTCTTGTTCATATTGAAATAAATACATATATTTTAGAAAAAATATGATTTTTGCTAAAATTTCAGTAGTAGGGTCCAATGGACATTATGTAAGAGTTATGAACTATTTCCAGAAAAAATCTCAGAAAGTTCTGTAAATTTTCAGTGATCATTAAAACATAAAAAAATTAATAGAAAATTGGGGTTAAAAATGATGTAAAGGAGGGTAAATAATTTAATTTTTGTGGGGGCAATACCCCCATTTACTAGACTTAAAACAAGCTAATTCTTAATCTAACTTAAATAAAGCTCTTAAATCTAGTGTTTGGAATTGGATGGATGATTAAGACCGAGTTTTAGGCAGGGTGAATTGACGTTAAAGTCGAAACAATTAATGTTACAATTAATCCTTCGAAGCATGCGAGTAATAGGTTCGTTGGAGCCATAAGAAAGCCATGAAAAAGTTATTGATTGACATTTGGAAATATTTAGTTCTGAGCAATTTTTCAGGCACCAGACAGAGAGACTGTTGAGATCAAGTTGTAGAAGAGTGGCATCATATGTGGAAGAAATGGTCTTGAAAAACTTTGTAACGTCGGCATAGATTGAAACATGGCAATGCTTAATGACCATTTCAATATCGTTAATAGTAAGAATAAAGAGGAGAGGTCTTAAGTGCCTGCGTTGTGGAACCCCGAAGGTAGCTAAGAAATCATCAAATAAGGAAGATCTGAATCGAACTTTGTAGTAACGGATGTTTAGGTAAGAAGAAATCCATCTTAAGAAGATAGGTTCAAGACCAAGGGCGGACAGTTTGAATACAATGAGCTTATGTGAGATTTTGTCAAAGGCCTTACTGAAATCGGCTGATAGGCTAAAGGATACGAATTCAACAAGGTTAGTCGTTGCGGACGTACCCTTTACAAAGCCGTGTTGCCTATAGGGGAAATGAGAGACTTACAACGAAAACTTAAAATATCATACAAAATGCTTTCAAAGATTTTGGGAATATGTGCAAGTTTAGCGATTGGACGATAGTTTGTAATTTCATACTTTGGGCCCTTTTTATGTATTTATGTAGAAATAAACCGAAGATTTTTTAAAGGGGAAGAGAGAGTGTTAAAGAGCATTTTTTGAGAAATATGGCGGGGATACGACCTGGGCCGGGAATATACTCATCATTGAGTTGATTCAGCTTATTTTCGATGAGTAATGAGTCAATGGTATGAGGTAGAAATGGTCCGAGGGAGAAATTCGCTAAATAATTACAATCAGGTATAAAGCAGTCGTCGGTAAATGATTAAAAAAAAAAATCTAGCGAAAAAGTTGGTGATAGTCTGTGGTGTGTGGTCATAGCAATGTTTTGCAAACATTTGATATTTTTGGACTCAATTAAAAAAATTACATGCTTATCTTATTGAATTTGAAGTTAAGCACCTTAAAAAAACTGTCAACTTCTACGCCTACTTTTATCGTACTTCAGTCTTAGACTTTTTCAAAGTTCGCAGAATGACGAAATTCTTTAATCGAGCTCTCCTCAATCGAAGGCCTAGTTTTGAAGTTTTATTCGCCTACTTCCATTTTCTGACGGAACAAGCTGAACTGTCATTAACTGCCTAAAGAGAAACTGTTAGAAAATTTCAGCTTAAAACTGATTTATATTAAGAAAAATTCATTTTAGGAGAAAGAGAGATGGTTTAGTGATAAACTTAAACATTCCTGCAATTTTCTAACGAATCCAAACGGCTAACATGAAAATCGCTTTTCATGACAAGAGACACTCTTGAAGGATTTGTCACGTCCTCGTTAGAAGCAGTACCCTTAAAAAACATTTGACAAAAAAAATAACAAAAACTCTGACATTTCACTAGGAAGCTTTCAACATCTGCCAAATTTGTTATCCCAACTCCCCAACTAAATAATATTTCCATATTTTATAAAATGCCATATGTTACACTTATACTCCCCACTGTGTCCATCATCACTAGCCAGAAATTTTGAATTAAAATTAAATTTCCAATTTATGGAATGCAATCAAAATATAAGGCACTGTTGTAGCTCATCATCGTCATCATGATTTTTCATTCTCATCGTCATCCTCATCAACTGCACGCTCGAAGGGAGCCATTGTGCGTTCGGTTGGCAATGTTTTCGTTTGAATATGTGTCTGGTGGGAACGACTTTTCACTCTTCCAATCTTTGTTATACACTCCGAAGCCACAATATTCAGCTTGATACATCAGCATCGATCGAACCACAGCAGGGGTAACTGAATTTATTTTGTTTGGGATGTGATGAGATTGTCATTTATTATTATTCTCACTTTTGACAAAATTTCAAGTGAGTGACAGAGCTTCCCATGGGAACCTCCATTAGGAAAGGTAAATATTTTCCTAGGACCCCACAATGTATAGAAAGAAGGTACTTCAGTTGTTTGGGAAATTATTCAGCGAATCGCTTCTGTAATTATGTACCTACTTTCAGATAAAGGGAAAAAAATTCATGATGCCAGGAACAATCACAGAGTCGGGAATGGAAAAACAAAAGACTCACGTTCACGTCCACTTAGTCACTATAACTACATTTATATATGCATACACATCTATAAAAATGTAAAGACTGTAAAGGGGACAAGTTTTAATTTAAGCACGAAGCAAACCGCATCCCAATAACAAACCAAAACCACACGGGCGGACAGGCGAACGATTTTTATGGTTCGGCGCGCTCAATTTACAACTCAAGCTCTTACTTTGCCTTGCTGCCCGTAGTTCTGCCCTGCGACGAGAGCAGAGGATGTACCTACCCGCAGAAGAGATTGAACAAATGAGGAGCTCTTGCTGCGCGATTCAATCTCATCTCAAATGGGAACATCATCACAACATTGGTGCAGGTTCCATCCTGGTGCCATCCTCGTTCCCATTTACCTTTGGTTTAATTTCAAAGCCCTCTCCTTTATTTGAGCTTCGAGGACAATTAAAATTGTCTGGCATCGTCGTATATGCATGTATCGATTTCACATTTTGTTTTTGTTGTTTCTACCTACATTCATGCACACCATATTATGGCAGAATGGTGTGGTTAAATTGGATATTGTATCCAATTTCATTTGGTGCGGTTTAACACTAGGTGACAAGTCTTATTTTTTTTTTTTTGGTTTTAATTTTTGGAGAATTTGTGAATTATATCCGCATGGACTGGCAAATGTGATACTTCGATTCGATTTATGAGCAGGATTTGAGGGAATGTTCATGCAGAAAACCATCAGCTGTCAAAAGCTGTTTTAAAATCACTTTTTGTTGGAGAACTTGTTGGAATATTAAGCCAGATAAAAAGAGACATTCTGCCATACAGAGTTCATTATTATATGTATTTCATTTTTTAAATCAGATGGAAAGGATTGAATAAAAGTCTGTGGTTAAGCCCAAATCAGGGCAATAAATGCCTCGAAGTCATGTAAATATGTATGTACGTTTTATTTCCCATGAAGATTAGGAAAATTGAAAAATACATACATATAGTTTTTGATACCATTTCACACGGTCAAGGGAGGAAATGGGGTTTTTTTTGTAAATCATAAATGTAAGAAAAATCATTCCAATATCTTTAATTTGTACAAAACTTTGGAAAAAGTTTACAAAAAAATTTAACTGCTACGGCAATAATTGCAAGAAATTTTTTTTGAACTTTTAGGTCTAGAACTTTTGAGGTTTCAAAATCGAACTAGTCGAATATCTTGATCCAGGTTTACATAGCGCTGCAGTGAGGTTCAAGAAATTACCTCAGATATCGAATGTTAGAAATCTGTACAGCAGCATTGTATTCACGAAAAAAATTATCACGTACGACCCTTTTCCACAGCTATTCCAGCGCAGCACTGCATTGTGTTTAGGCAGTAAAGCATTTTGTTTTATGTACCTACAACCAAGTTACATCTCAAACAGCATTACACAAATTCACATTTATATACGGATGAATCAAAAACTAATGTGGAGGTTTGTGGAAGAGTTTACTCAGGCACAATAAATTTAAGTCTCTCTTTTCGTCTTTCCAATCACTGTAACGTGCTCCAGGCGGAAATTTTAGCGATTAAAGAAGCAGTGCTTTTGCTTGAAGAAAACGTGATATCAAATAAAGATATACGCATCTTCTTCAACAGACAAGCAGCCATTTAATCTCTTGATTATGTCTCTACCAGCTCTATAATAGCCCTAACTGCCGATCTTCTCTGATGGAGATCGCGCAGCAGTTTAACATTCACCTTTGCTGGGTGCCAGACCACTGGGATATTTCAGGAAATTGGAAAGCTGACGAACTGACCAAAAGTAGGACAATGATGTGTTTATTACCAGATAAGGCAAATACTTCCCATCGCTACGTGTAAACTCATGTTAAAGCAACATGCAGGTGGAACAATATTACCACCTGCCTGGAGACAAAACAGATTCGGCCAATGCTGGATTTGAAGCGCTCCAAAGTTTTAATATCTATAAGGACACTGTTTGATAGGCAAGCTCGCAACGGTACTTGAAATTTTTTCTAACGATTTCTGCAGAAGTTGGATGGACGAAGAAGAGGAGGAATTGATCCCTGATCTTCTCTGTACTTGTCCTGATTTATTCCAAAGATGTAGACTCCATTTGGAACATTTCTACTATGATGATATTAAATAAAGATAACGATTAGGGAGAAAGTCTCCTAGATTCAATGTGGTATCATAATGGACCAAAACATGGTCAGAGTGTGGCGGCTCTGCTGCTGACAACCTATAAAAATTCAAGGAAATTTTTGTTCTCTTAATTTTATATTTGCGATATTATCGATTACTAGCTGACCCGGTGGACTTCGTACCTCCTAACAGTCAATGAATGTCGTGTTACAGATTAACCGAACTCAATGTCTTATCACCAAGCGCGTTCCATTGTATAGATTTGGTTGGTTTTGATTTCGAAACGTCACTACTGCCGAGCCCGTCTTCAGTTGTAAATTTTGTGGTGGTAAACCAGGCACATCTAAGGAGTTTAAAAATTCAGTTGGGTAATTAGTGGCTTCATCTTCGTCAATAGATTTGAATGAATGCAGAGTACCAACGATTTGATCATGAATTACAAAATTTAAGTCATGTTGGCTCGCTTAACCATTTGTTATTTTTGTGGTTAGCAATGTTTGGGAATGGTTTGACGATGAGAAGACATTGCAAAAATTCGCAGAAAATGATATCAATCCGCTCGATTCATCGAGCGATATTTGCTGCCAGTTAAAGTTTCTTCACATAGTACCACAGTGTTGATGATTTGAGGCAAGCGTTTATTTCATCGGCAGCAGTCGATCTTCGAATGATTGGCAGTGTTTGTTTTTGAAATCGCCAGATAGTAAAATCATTGCTCGACCAAAAATTCTCGAGTCATTGCGCAGATCTTTTAAGGTTCGATCAAGAGCCGCCAATGCGTGTTTGTCCACCTTTGTGCATTCGTCTAAGATGATGATTTTTGAGGCTATTAAAACGTTTGCCATTGCGGAGTGTTTTACAATGTTACATGTCGGTTGTTCAGTAGTTTGAAGATTTAATGGAAATTTCAATGAGCCGTACGGTATTCTTCTAAAAACGTGGCCGCTATTCCAGAAGAAGCAACTGATACCTCAATTTCCCGCACGAATAAAAAAAATCAATGACATGAGGAATGCCTTTCCTGTTCCACCATTATTAATTAATTAATGCATCATATACTTCCTTCTATTTTGGTTTCAGTAGGGATAGGTACATCCATTTAAACTGATTGGTCTAATTCCAAACGATCATATTCACGTTCACCTTCCAATTCTCTATTAAATGCGTCATTCACTCTGCGATTTGGCGTTGGCTATCCTAACCTACATTCTTTTATTTTATTTTTTCGTAAATTTTCCAATGTTTTTAATAGTTATTCTGCTATTCGGGACTGAGACAAATACCACAACTCAAAAATCATGAAAATCAGTCCAGCCGTTCTCGAGTTATAAGTGTTCGAACAAACCCAACTTTGTTTTATAGTTATATTAACACATAGCAAGTTATACATTCGCAAATATAAATTGAATTCAGGATTTGTATTTAAGGGGAGGTTCTCCTTTTTCGGCGACCAAAAATGTATTTTCCATTTTTTTCTAGTAAAATATGTGTAGAATATGTCTAAGACCGTTTGTCCGAATACTTTTTTTTTTTTTTAATTTATAGAACAAAAACGAGACCTACCTTTTTGTCTCGAAAATTGACATTTAGCGGTATTTTGAGCCACCACCAGGTGTCGACACTTAGACACATGAGACATGAACCACCAGGTGTCGTCGACACATGAGCCACGACTGGAATAAAACTTCGGAATTTCGGTTTTTCTCGAAACTACGTTTTTCCAAATGTTGGCCATGATTAGTTTAAAATTACTTGACGGATCGTCATAATTTTTGTTTTAAAGCTTATTAAATTTATTGGAGTCTGGACTGAAATCAGGCTGATATATCAAAAACTTTTTTTTGTACAGCGCTCAGAAGAGCAAAAAAAAGTGGAAAAAACAAACACTAAAATTCAAGCGTCCGCCATTTTTTTAATTTTTGACTTTGGGCAATTATTTTGGTCCAGACTCCAACTACACTCTTCTATTTTATAAAAAACTTTGATTTTTTTAATTTTCGATCATTTTAGCAGGAGCTAGAGTGGCCAACAGTAATCAACTTTTTTTTGAGGTGATCTCGTTCCGGGGCGCATTGGTTTTTAATGGCCCGGTATGTTTTGATGAAAAATTATTTTTTGTGCTTAATATGATAATAAACAAGTTAAAAAAATTTGAATTGCTTATATCATTCCTTCCATGAAAAAAAAAAATTCATGAAAAAGTGTCATTTTTGACTCTGAAAAAGGAGCACCTCTTTGTTTTACAGATTTTCATAAAAAATCAATAAATTACTTTTAATAAAGTCTACTTTCAAGTAAAAAAAAAAATTATTTTGGAAACTCAATATTTGGAAGGCTATCATCAGATCGATTGTTTTAGTGTTTCTAGAGTCGTTTGAAGAAAGATCGTATAGCGGTTTTTCCAAATGCTAGTTCGGCAGCACTCGTTTTAAATTCTTCACGATAAGCCAAACGTAGTCTTAAAAGTACAAATGGGAGGCTTTTAGTCCATAGTAGGTCATTGTAACTTTTGAGAGAGGCTTTTAATATTCTATGCCATCTTTCAACGAAACCATTCGCCTTGGGGTTATAAGCCTTAGTTCTATTATGTTTAATGCCTAATTGCTTATACAAATCGTTAAAAAGTGCCGACTTGAACTGCGCTCCCTGAGCGGTTACTATATTAAGGTAGGTATTCCGTAACGTGCAAGCCATTCTTTAAACAATGCGGTGGCTACAGTTTCAGCAGTAATATCGCATAGAGGAACTGGGTCTGTCCATCGCGTATATCTGTCGATTATAGTGAGTAGGTAACGAAAATCTTCGCAAGGCTGGAGAGGTCCAACTATTACAATATGAATATCTTCGAAACGTTTTGAAACGGGTTCAAAATGTTCGAGAGGACTTTTAACGTGTCTTGAAATTTTTTATTTCTGACATTCTGGACAGGATCTTGCCCATTCTCTACATGTTTTGTTCATTGAAGGCCAAATAAATTGTTTGGCTATCAATTTCACTGTAGCTCAAGTGCGGAATGTGCCAGGTCATGAATACTTTTGAAAACATCCTTTCGAAATTTGGTTGGTAAGAAAGGACGTAGAGTCTTTGTTGATGTGTCGCAATTAAGAGTGAGTGGTGAGTTATCTAAGGTAATTTTTCGTAGTTCCAGTGATGATTTAACTGACATGAGTTCTTGATGCTCTTCGTCTTCGATTTGAGCTTTGGCGATTGCTTCAAAATCTATACCAGATGGTAACGATACTTCATTGAGCCGTGAGAGCGTGTCGGCGAAAACATTCTCTTTATGATCGTCAAAGAAATACGAATGACAAAGTTATAAAATATCTTATTTTTTGTTACAAATAAAATCGTAAGTTTATAAAAGTGTTCCAAGAATACACGTTAACGTAAAACATAGTAAGTAAGTTATAAGTTCAGTGATCTGTGATGTCTGTTCTTGAAATTTTAACACCATGAACAAAGTAGCACCTGGAGTAAGAAGAAGTGTAAATATACAAAATTTTATAGGGTCTTACTTTCTTTGGAAAGATATTTCGAACAAGTAATACAATAAAATCAAATACGAAGGCTGCTTCTTTCAAAGTTGAGTAGGTACCATATTGTGGACGTATATTCTTAAATTAACTAACGGGTGAAACTAGATATAATGCCTTGATTTGATAAAAAAAATATTTGAGAAATAAAATTAGAAACGTTTTTTTATGGTTTTGGTAGATCTTTAGGTCCCAGTGCAATACCCCCAATATATACGAGTACCAAATAAAAGTTAGTTTTTCTAAGTTAAGCCTAAAAGAGCAAAATGGACCCCGAACGACTCTATTTTTTTTTTTTTTTTAAATTCACTCACACTCAAGGGTCTTTTAAGAGACCCTTACAATGTTAAATACAGCACGGGCGATCGGAAAATTATGAGGGGAGAGGAAGGAGGTTTCGATGAACATTGGTTTTGAATGTTTGCAGATTGAAATGGCATTTGATGAAAATGACAGTTTTATTATCTAGAATATTCAAAACCTCAAAATAATACTTTTAGTCTATGATTTGAACTAATTTTTCATTAAACAGCAGTAGTTAGAACCGGTTTTGACCCGTGTCGTCAGTTGGAAGGGCTACTGTGTAAATGTTTATAGTTCTGATATTCTACCATTGTTTCATTAATCTTCAGTCAAATTCAAAGGAAACATATTAACCGAAGAATATTGTTAAAGTCTGTTTATAGTTCTGACATGGACTTATCAATAAAGTCTCATAAGCTTCAAAGCTTAATTGTTTGTTAGACTTAGCAGATGTTCTTTCTTTATGATATGTATATTAAGAACACGAGATTATATAATAGTATTAATATTCTCTTTACTTCTCTTTTAATTATATATGAATGTATTGGAAAGTAATACGATGTAAGCTTGAGTCAACTGATAGGTTAGAAATAAGTTAGTCTTAAGACGATGAATAAAAGGTACAGACTCAAAAGTGAAATGGTGTTCTTATTAAAATATATTAATGGCGACGAGGATGATTAAAAAAAAAATTTAAGTTAAAGCGTGTAACTAAATGGAAAATTTAAGTGGAAAAGAAGTGCTACCTAAAATTAAAATTGAAAAGCAAAGCGAAATTGAAATAAAAGTTGATAACGAGGAAGTATTTTTAATAGAAACAAAAATGGCATTTATTGGAACGATCGAGTTTTTTAGTCCCGGTGAAGATTTTGTGGATTATAAAGAACGCCTCCAACATTTGCTTTCAATTAATAAAATTGTGGATGATAAAATCAAAGTATCGTATTTAATAACCTTAATTGGCCCGGAATCTTATAAAACTTTAAAATCGTTAACAAACCCGGATAAGCCAGATGTGAAAACCTTCAATGAACTTATTGATATAATGGAGAAGTATTTTACGCCAAAAGTGAATTTAATCGCCGAACGATTCAAATTTTATAAAAGAAATCAAAAAAAACTTGAAACAATTGGTGAATATATTCTTGATCTAAAAACGTTAGCTCAGACATGTGACTTTAAACATTTTCTCGATGATGCTCTGAGAGATAAGCTAGTTTGCGGAATGTATCATGAAAGTTTTCAACAAAAACTCTTAAATGAATCGGAGCTCACATTTGACAAGGCGTGCGAGCTAGCAAAAAGTATGGAAATGACAAATAAGCAATTAAAGGAGATGAGACCAGAATCTCATAACAGCATCGACATGCTGAATCAACGTTATCAGCTTAATCAACAACGAGGAAGAAGTCAGTGGAGAAGATCAAGCTCGGAGAGGGGATCTTCTTACGAAAAGAGACCATCTGGGCAAGGGCATCGCAACAGTTATCAAGTTGACAAGAGGGATTGGAGGAATGCGGTTTGTTATAATTGTGGCCAGAAGGGTCACATAAGAAAATTTTGTAAAAACAAAACTAGTTTCTTTAATAACAAAAAAATGAATGTAAACTATGTAGATGATATGACAGATTATGAAATAAATGATTTATCACTAGGGTATATAAATTCGTTTACTAATGTTAATAGTGTGGCTCAAGTAGTACAGTTGGATATAAATAATGTAGTTTTGGAAATGGAAGTTGATAGTGGTGCATGCTCAACAGTAATTAACTATAATACTTATAAAAATAAATTTTCAGAGGTGACAATTGAAAAAGTTAAGAGGCAATTAAATGTGGTAACAGGACATCAAGTGGAACTGGTGGGAAAAATTGTGGTTAAAGTCCAGGACTTAGTCAAACTGTCATCTTTCCATTTTTTGGAGATTTTTGTTATCAAATCAAATCGCGACTTCACTCCTCTTTTAGGGCGTGACTGGTTGGATGTATTGTTTCCAAGTTGGAGAAACAATTTTGTTGTAAACAAAGTGGATGATGTGGTGGAAATGAAGGTAAAAAAATTAATGTTGAAGTTTCCGAAAGTTTTTTCTAATGACATGAGGGATCCCATTGTCGGTTATAATGTCCAGTTAAAGCTGAAAGAAAATGTGACTCCAATTTTTTCAAAGCCCTATTCAGTACCTTTTGGGATACGTGACAGAGTAGATGCAGAAATTGAAAAATTGGTGTCTCAAAAAGTTTTAGTACCGATCAAATATAGCGAATGGGCTTCTCCAATGGTGGTAGTGCCCAAGAAAAATGGAGATTTAAGGTTGTGTCTCAACTGTAAAGTAGCTGTAAACAAATCTATCGAAAATAGTATTTATCATCTTCCAATAATGGAAGAATTATTTACAAAGTTTGTTGATTGCAAAGTGTTTTGCGTTCTCGATTTGACGGGAGCCTATTTACAACTAGCCGTGCATGAAAAGTCTCAACAATTGTTAACTGTCAATACTAGAAAAGGGTTATACAGATTTACTAGCGTACCTTTTGGGGTTGCTGTTGCTCCCGCCGAGTTCCAGAAGGTTATGGATGAAATTTTAAAGGATCTTGATAGGGTTGGTATATATTTAGATGATCTGTTGATTGGAGGGTTCGATATAGAGGACTGCGAAGCTAATGTTGTGAAAGTTTTAGAAAGATTGGAAAAGCATAATGTTCGAGTAAATTGGGATAAGTGTAAGTGGTTTGAATCGGAGGTTGAATATTTAGGCCATGTTATTAGTGGTAAGGGAATCAAACCCAACAAAGAAAAAATCCGCGCTATTTTGGAAGCTCCTAGTCCCAAGAATGTTACACAACTCAAAAGTTTTTTTGGCATTCTAAACTTTTACAATAGGTTTATACCTGATTTGGCAACTAAATTAAGAAAATTATACGATCTTTTAAAAAAAAATAATAAATTTGAATGGAGGCCAGAACATGAGCAGACTTTTAATGAAGCAAAAAAACTTTTGATTAGCAATAATATTTTAGAATATTTTGATCCAAAAAAACCAATCGTTTTGACGTGTGATGCTAGTCCATACGGTGTGGGTGCGGTTCTTGCTCATATAGTTAATGGGGAGGAAAAACCAGTACTTTTTGCATCTACAACACTAAGTGAATCAGAACAAAATTATTCGCAAACTCATAGAGAGGCGCTGGCAATAATTTATGCAGTTAAAAAGTTTCATAAATATTTATATGGACGCAAATTTACTATTGTGACAGATCACCAGGCGCTCAGAGAAATATTTAGCGAAAAGAAAGGACACTTAGCTGTAGCGGCAGCAAGGCTACAAAGATGGGCTATCCAATTATCGATGTATAATTTTGAGGTTAAATACAAAAGAGGTTCGCAGGTAGGACATGCAGATGCATTATCTAGGCTACCCGTGCTGGGTTCGACAAATATTCCAGAGGATTTCATAAATGTGCTTAAGTTTGGTCCTCACAACATGAAACTTCTGAAGCTAGAGGATGTCAAAACTGAAACGAGCAAAGATTTCATTTTGAGTAAGGTTTATAGCTGGCTTTTGAATAGGGACAACTTAAAAAATGATGTGGAAACGAAATATTATATAGACAGAGCTCGAAGCTTTTCGTGTAATGATGGTTGCATATACTATGGGGACAGAATTGTTATTCCAGAAACTTTGAAAAATGATGTTATCAGAATGTTACACGATACACATGTTGGAATGACAAGAATGAAAATGCTGGCAAGAAGTTATGTTTGGTGGAGGGGCTTAGATGCAGACATAGAAGAGTTTGTTAAGTGCTGTCAAGTTTGCGCTCAGACTCAAAATTTTACCAAGTCAACTGAAGAATCGAACTGGATTCCTTCTTCTTATCCATTTGAAAGAGTTCACATCGATTTTTTTGACATAGATGGGTTAAAGTTTCTTTTATTGGTAGATAGTTTTTCTAAATGGATTGAGATAGCTGAAATGAAAAGTACACAAGCAGAAAAAGTGATTTGCAAATTACGTAATTGGTTTGCTGTCTTTGGTTTACCAACTCAGTTAGATTCTGACAATGGACCTCCTTTTCAATCAGCGGAGTTTATTAAATTTTGTGAAAGTAATGCCATTAAGGTTTTTAAGAGTCCACCATACCATCCACAGTCAAACGGACTGGCTGAAAGAGCAGTTCAAACTGTAAAACGAGTTTTTAAGAAATTTTTAATAGAAAAACAGTCTATTAAAAATCTAAGTTACAAAATTGACAATTTTTTGCTTAAATACCGGAATACTCCAACAGTTTCGACTAACCAAACACCTGCTAGTATGATTTTTAAATTTAAAACAATAACTTTATTAGATGTTTTAACATCAAAGCCTAAAATTCAAAAGAATACTGTTGAGAATGTAAATACTAACACACATAAATTAAGCTATTTAAATAGAATTGTTAAATTTAAAGATAAGGAAAATATATATTATAAAAACAACTTTAAATCACATGTCAAATGGATTCCTGGACATATTATAAAACAAATGTCTAAATCACTATATAAGATTTCTGTAAATGGGGTTCAGAAAATAGCTCACATAAATCAATTAAAACACAGAAATTGTTCTATTCGATTTAGTCCACATGTAACTCTTATAAACAATAAAAATAGTAATGAAAACAAAGTGCAAAGTCAATTGCAATTTGAAGTGGAAAATGATGAGTTTCATAGTGCAGAAGAAGACATTGTTATTGATAATAAAGAAGAACTGAAAAAGCAATTTTTGAAAGATCAAAGGAAATTTAATTTGAGAATTAAACGTAAATGAAATAATTCGTAAATAAAAGTGAAAACATTATTCTGTTATAAGTATTTAAAAAAAAAAAAAAAAAAAAAAATGTTATTTTATAGTAATTAAGGAGGAGTTGATATGTATATTAAGAACACGAGATTATATAATTATATATGTATTAATATTCTCTTTACTTCTCTTTTAATTATATATGAATGTATTGGAAAGTAATACGATGTAAGCTTGAGTCAACTGATAGGTTAGAAATAAGTTAGTCTTAAGACGATGAATAAAATATACAGGGTGATTGGCATAAGGTGTGACAAAAAGCTAGGGCGTGTAGGTTGGACTTAGAAAAGAAAAAAATCGTATGGGAGAGGGGGGTCTATTTCCCCCCGTTTAGGCGGGAGGGGCAATTTAAGAAAAAAATCACTTAAAACAGAAAAAAAATTATTAAAAAATAACGGTGACACCTACAGAGTAATGCTATAGCATTTTGAAAAGCCAGAAATACATTCTTTAATTTTGTTTTTAAATAAAGTTGTTCGAGTGAATAGTTTTTGAAAAATTAATTTTCAAAATCAAAATTTTGAAAAAAAAAATGAAAAAAATTTTTTTAAACAATTTTTTTTCAAAATTTTACGTAATTAAGTATTATTTTTTTATTCAATATTCAATGCTCTTATTAATTTTTGATCAAACACAAAAAACCGGATGTCAAAATGTTTTGTAGTTTTTGAGAAAATCAAAAATAACAAAAACTACTTTTGTTCTAAAAAAAGCCTTTTATTTTAGTTTTTATACGTTTTTGGATTCTTAGGTGAATTTACGATTGAAAGGATTAACTTTCTTTTTACTATTTTTTTAATTATCGTCTTATAAACATACAATAATATGACAAAGTACTGGATTAACCATATTTCACACATTTTTTTTATTGAGAACACCTGCGTGAGAGTATTGGATTAATATTGACCTGCGAAAGTTTTTTAAATAATGCAACGTTACACGCCCTAACTAGTGACAGAAAAGTGCAATTGCGAAATAAGAACAAGAATGTTCCTGAATCTTGAAATCAATTAAAATAAGAAATACATGCATATTTAGATAAAATACATAATTACTGTTTATTTAAATTTTTAACTATTTTTTAACTAAAGCTTATTACAAAAAATTATTTAAAAAACATTCGCAGGTTAATATTAATCCAATGCTCTCACGCAGGTGTTCTCAATGAAAAAAATGTGTTAATCCAGTACTTTGTCACTTTATTGTATGCTTATAAGACTGATAATAAAAAAATTTTACAAAAAAAGTTAATCCTTTTTTTCGTAAATGCACCTACGCCAAGCCGACCCCACCATAATACAAAAGTGGCAGGTCAATTTTAAACCAATGCTCTCACGCAGGTGTTCTCAATAAAAAAAATGTGTGAAATATGGTTAATCCAGTACTTTGTCACATTATTGTATGTTTATAAGACGATAATTAAAAAAATAGTAAAAAGAAAGTTAATCCTTTCAATCGTAAATTCACCTAAGAATCCAAAAACGTATAAAAACTAAAATAAAAGGCTTTTTTTAGAACAAAAGTAGTTTTTGTTATTTTTGATTTTCTCAAAAACTACAAAACATTTTGACATCCGGTTTTTTGTGTTTGATCAAAAATTAATAAGAGCATTGAATATTGAATAAAAAAATAATACTTAATTACGTAAAATTTTGAAAAAAAATTGTTTAAAAAAATTTTTTTCATTTTTTTTTTCAAAATTTTGATTTTGAAAATTAATTTTTCAAAAACTATTCACTCGAACAACTTTATTTAAAAACAAAATTAAAGAATGTATTTCTGGCTTTTCAAAATGCTATAGCATTACTCTGTTGGTATCACCATTATTTTTTAATAATTTTTTTTCTGTTTTAAGTGATTTTTTTCTTAAATTGCCCCTCCCGCCTAAACGGGGGGAAATAGACCCCCCCCTCCCATACGAATTTTGTCTTGTCTAAGTCCAACCTACACGCCCTAGCTTTTTGTCACACCTTATGCCAATCACCCTGTATATATAAAATATATATTACTTTATACAAAATCAAGTGCACCTGGGACCTTCTTCAAAAAGTAAAGTGCATTCTATTTTAAAACTATCTGAGCTTCCACATCAGATAAGATCTTGTTGTTATCTCTAATGATAGAACAGTTTTTATTTAATTTTAATGACAACAGGAAAGCGTATATGATCGTTTTAAGTACACAACCATATCAATTTGAAGAAAGGCGATTTATTGTGGTACTGTTGTTTTTTATGAGAGTTATAAAAGTGCCAATTTCTGTTTTGTTCTATTTCTGTGCTACTTCAGCAAAACCCGATACGTGAACAGATTGTTTGAATTAATTCTCAAATAAATATTCGCTTCATCAGCAGCAAATAACCCCTCAAACCGACAATTAAATAAACAGCAGAAACTTAGTTCTGAAGCTTCCAATGGATCCACCATTGCCGCCTCAATCACGATCACAAGTTGCCAGGGTTCAACTAACACTCAAAAAGTTTAGTGCGAAAAGCGAGCTGGGCATTCCACCCACAAGACCCCTTGATAAGAAGAAGAGCAGGACAAAGCCAACAGACGAAGGTACTTGTGTATAAGCAATTCCTGATGCCGGTTATCAGCTATTGCTTCCTAGTCTGGTTCACGATCTCAAAGTCAGCGATGAAAGAACTACAAATCTTCGAAAGGAAGATGCTAAGAATCTGCACCGGAATTCCACTTCGACCGGCAACAATGAAGGAGGATCTCTATATAGAAGCAAGGATAATTTCGCTGGACAAATACCTTTTAAAATCTTCAAAGAAGCTAGTGCAGAACACCGTCAATCGCCCTTGTCAGCTAATGATAAGGATGACCACCGAACAACGACATCCCGAGCAGAGGTTTAATGGAAACCCTGGATGACAATATTTTCACGGACAACGACGAACAGTCGTTTCCTTCTACTCTGAAACAGGGTCAGTCTACCACAGCGGCTAAATGTCGACAGCATCTGCAACTCATGAGTCACTTGACTTTTAATTGCAAAACACTTCAATTTGCGATTTATTTATCCATCACATTCTTAGCATCGAATCAAATACTAACATCTAACTAATAAATAATCTTTCATAGAAAGAAAGAAAGTACTGGAAATATTTAAAATCAATTTCGGGAAATTCGCAACGAGTTTTCGTGCATGAATTGGAAATTATCAAAAAAAAAAAATTAACTTCACTTCAGGAAATGGCACAGATACCAATACCAGATAACTTCATTAAAACACCTTTAATATTCCAAGCATAAATCATTAATTGTATGCTAAGTAGTTAAAACCGCAATGTATTCGAAATTAATCAAGGCACGTTGTGGGCGTGTTACTTGTCGCATTCAATTTATTGGATTGATTTGATGTTTCTGTTTCCTAGTGTCATAAAAAAATTAACTTACTATCAACTTGTTTGTGGTTTAATTTATAAATCAAACAAGTTGTACCTACTTTCGTATTTGCATAATGAGACCCATAAATGGGGCAATTTCGAAGTCGGTTTATCCTTTAATTTTAAATCATATACATACGAGTAAATGAAAGAATTTCTATTAACAAATTGTATATACTTATGGATTAGATATTTTTTGCTTAATGAAGTTTTCAACTAATTACAGATTATAGTTGATAAATTAAAATTGACTTAATTGTACGCATTCTCTCAAGCTTATACAATTCTTTGAAAAGTCATTTGAATTTCCAAAACTATTTTACTGTTTTTCCATTGTTAACATTAATTTCTCCGCCAACAAAAAAAAACACTTCCAAGTTGAATCAGAGATAATTATTTCTACATAAAATAAATCAATATTGAAATTTTCGAAATAATAAAATATTATACCTACATACGAGTATGTTGTAAGTACCTAAGCATTTCCTATTTCCTGTGTAATTTTGATAAGGGTAGGGACAAATACATACAAAGGTACGTTGACCCTTACTGAATTTGTTCACAAATTGTATACCTTGTTTCCAATCTATGCAGCCATTAGGGAATAAAAGATAAGGAAGACCTTAATACTTGCATTTAGGTCTCGACATTTTGAAAAATGGATCTATGCGGGCTAAAGAATGTGCACCAAATAATGTGTGTTCTAAATACGTAAAATAAATAAAGGATTTGTTTTTTTTTTTAATGTTTTTGGAATTTTAAAATGAATTTAAATTACCTACAATGATTTCGTTCCATTAAATTTTGATACTTTCAATAGTTATGTACATTAGATAGCATGCTTAATGGTGGATGTCCCATGTGGAAATTAGTAATGGAAGAAATATCAGAAACTCTAATGTGGGTACATAGTAGATAAAGTATGAGATTTATTAGCAGGAAGAACTTGTACATTTATTGAAGATCGATAGTAAGTTTGTAATAAATTTGATATTCATCCACAGGGATGATAAGTATCTATGTACAGTACATACATTCATTTATTGGTAAAGAAAAAACACATACAAATGGAAGATCTAATAGCTCGATGCAGCTTATAAATTTGGTCTTGATTTTGAGTTTTTAGCAGACAAATGTAATCATTACAATGCACAATAGGCAAATAGATAAGGGAACGATCAAGGGGGTTAACACTTTTTTCGTAAAAAATTGCTAGTTTACTTCAAGGATACTTTGTTTTCAAATTGGTTGTGTTGATTTACAACGAAAATAAGTTGAATTTTTTTCCACTTGCAGATCGTATGCACAAAAAAGAAATGATAGCTGCGGTCATTCTGAACATATCATCGATTCAAAAGGAAAAATCAGCTCAACCGATTTTATTTGTTCTTTTATAAAAGCAAAGTCCTTCTAATTAGGTATCTTCTTTTTGTTTAACAATAGATAAACAGAAAGAAAAAGAGATTGCGATTTTAGATAATCTAACTCTAACAATGGATACAGTAGAGAATTCTCGAAACTTGACTCAATTTTTACATCACTCTGTCTGTTCTGTGACAGATTAGACGTGTTCAGGTTTCGAAGTAATTTTTAATTGGAGAACGTCTCCCAACTAACGCGAAAACAGAGCCGAATATCTCGGAACGATAAAAAAAAATGTTAAATACCCGACAATAGTGGCGATTTAAGGTAGAACAATAATAGTCCCAAGCTCACCATAGCGATGGGACGAAAATGAGCGCCCATTATGCCGGTTTCTTGATTTTCGTTAACATTTGCTTTCGGAAGGGAAGAGCGCCACAAGTGCACCTCACGGAACTGAAACAGAAATTTGTTGAAGCAATACCGAAATAAAATGCACGACTGGGTCGCACGAGCTTGCTCCTATGTAATAGACTAAGAATTTGAAAACTTAATGTTATTAGAGAAAACCTGTTCATAACTTAAAAAACTTCTTTAGTAGTTGAACAAAAATTATAAATCTTTGTAGTAGTTTTTAAAAAAAATAAGCTTTTATACACAAAATTTTCAAAACATTTTTAAGAAAAAATTTTGGTACGCCCATTTAAAGTTTTTATTATTGTTCGAATTAAAATTAAATTTACAAAAAAACTATTGAGCCGTTTTCGAGATATTGAATTTTCTAAAAACAAAAATAGATTTTTTTTCAAAATTCAATAAAAATATTGTTCTTAAAGTTTTCAAATGCAATGTTTTTTAAGCTTTTTAGAAGCTTCTCTCTAAAAAAATTCATTAAAATCCGTTATGCCGATAATGATAAATTCAAAATTTTAAAGAATCGTTCTTTTTTTAGTAGATTACACATAAATCTTAAAAACTAGTCGAAAGAAAAAAAATTAAGCAAAATTCTCGGAACCGTTTTCGAGAAAAATACGATTTTCGAAAACCATTTTTTAACATTTGTATGGAGGGTACAGTTATTTTTAGGTAAAATAATTTTTTTTTTCTCACATCTTGTAGATTATTTTAAGAATCTTTTATTTACCATGTTTAAAAAAAAAAACTTTGAAATTTTTTTTAAATCCAAAAATTTTTTTTTGAAAATTTGAATACACAATAATATTGAAACTGCTGGGGAGCCTTAACATAAAAAAAATTAACAAAATCGGTCGTACCATTTTTGAGAAAATCGAAAACAAAAAAATGGTTCCTAAAAGGGTATCAAAAATAATAATTTTTTGGAATTTTTTTTTTTTCATCTATTACCTAAGTTGAACTAAATGATTTTTTTTTTTTAATCTGTGGGACAGTTTTTGAGAAAAAAAAATATTTATAAAATTTCGAGCACAGTTCGTATGGCAGGTACCGTTATTTTTGGTCTTAAAAAAAAAATGAAAAAAACGTGTGGGGGAAAAATTAAAACCCATATCTACCCAGTTGGAAGAAAATCGGCCGAGCCGTTTAGCTGTAGTCGAATAGACAGACAGACAGACAGAATTGTGAGACCCACATTTTTGGTCTTCGCTTTCATCGTAATGTCAACTTTGATCAAAACTTGCCTTATAGTAGAGGTGTCTATAAGTTGCAAGTAAAAAAGAGAAAAAGTGAATTATGGCTCGATTCTAATTTTGACTGTTCAGAAAGCTACTTTTCATTGGTTTATGGCATCTGCTTCCGACAGCTTCCTACTATTAATCTCCCAAACTGATGCGAATCCTTCATGGACGACGATGAAAACAATAATATCGAATTGTTGACAGTGAAAACAAGACGTAGTTGATGTAGTTTCGTCGTCGTGAACGAGTAAGTTGCATGGGTTTGGGAGAGCCTTTATAGTTCTTCCTTACTAATTTACTAAAAAAATTTTCTAATCGTTCAGAAAATGAAAACGTCCTTATTTTGTTTTATAAATTAAGTTTCAATTCACAACTTTTATCGCCAACTAATCGTGATCCGATAGTTAAAGAACACGATCAGAGTTATTTTAGTGCTCTGAAATATCAGAAATATGTAACATATTTCTGAACACGTCTAATTATAAAAGTCACAATGACGTTTGGGTAATTTTATTCAATTTGCGTAAACAATTTCCCATACAAAATTTGACAGTTCATTAACCAAATGATAAACTTATCCAAATTGTTAACTTATCTAGTGTTTTAAAAGGTTGAATGAATACTTTCAGTATGTTAAGTTTTTCTACTAAATTAACTACATACAACTACATTATATATAACAAACTTTAACTATAATTATTTTTGGGAGACTTAAGGTCTCTTAAAAGTAACTTCAATTATGCGACACAAGTAGGATTTTCGTTCTCACAGATTAGTCCGTTCATAATTAAACTAAGAGATTTACATCGGAGATTAGAAAATTTCATCACAGGAAAAACACCATCACTAACTTAAAAAGTCATAATTGGCACACTTCAGCTTAATGTGGCAAAGCATGCAAAGTAAAAAAAATTATTCAACACGCATGCCACATTAAAATTATAAGAAATTATTCTGCGTAGTAACTGAAACAAAAATTATGTGAAAAAGAAAATGAAATGGAATTCCATGACATTCATCGGCCATTTTGAAAAATATAAAAATCGATTTGATAGTTCAAAAATGTTTTGACGTTTTAACACAAACTATCGATAACAAAAATGAATAATTCACGTAGAGGTAGCACTGTCTTCAGAATCCTTTTGGGCTAAGCTAATCAGGGTGAAAATTAGCATTTGTTCATTTTAGGTGATTTTAGTTGATAACTAGGGCAATATTATTTTATTTTTAAAGGATGACTTCTTCCAAGCAATTTGCAACTTCAAGAGAATTATTGTAAATAAAGAAATATTTTTCATAAATGGCAATAGCTTTTTTTTTTAAATGACATGCTTGGTCTCACCAATCATAATTTTTCGACACGAGCTTCATGCAATGCGGATCCGTTCAATGGTTTTGTGTTTTAAAAATGAGTAAAACGATATCATTTCATATAAAATTACCTTTTTTCTAAGGCAGGTGGACTCACAATCGATTTGCGCTAGCCATTGAATTAATTTTGCCTCAAAACTATGATTTAGTGCATATGTAAATTTACACACGATTTAGGATAATTTTACACCGATTTTTTGATTGAGTGTATCAGGCATTTCATGTAGTTTTTGTCTACACTTAATAGAAATATTTGTGGGTAGTAGTTCAGGGCCACGGATTTAAAGAAAAAACAAACATAGTATATTCTGACAAAACAAACAAATTTTTCAACATGTATTATTGGTTCAAAAAATGTTAAAATTAAAATCGCTTTCCTTGGCATGCAATTGAATATGAATTATTTTAGCATAGTTGACAAAATCGTCAAATAGCCTTTTCTAATTTACTGATGAGGTTTTAATATATATTTGTGGCCACATTAATGTTCGAATCTGATTTCTGTAACATTCGATAGATTTTTTTCGAATTCGACTAAGATCGTGTACTAAGCTTTGATCATCAGGAAGTTTTCGAATTTACACAAATATTTAAGTTAGATACATAGTTTTTATTAGCCGTGTTTTTTTGGAAAAGTTATCCGTATTACAGTAGGATTAATATGAATAACAAATACAACATCCGCAGTAGGATCACTGCCGACAAAAGAAGAAGTGAAATCCTGCTGAGGATAGAGATTTGACGTTTATTCGAGTATCGGCAGTGATCCTACTGCGGATGTTGTATTTGTTATTCATATAAAATTCTACTGTACTACGGATAACTTTTCCAAAAAAACACGGCTATTATTAGATATTATTGTTGATCCCTATGTAAGTAAACAAATCTGTGGATTTCTCAATTAACGTTGCATACGTTATCTTGTTGTCGTCTTTCTGTTAAAACCTAATAAGCCGAAAGTCAGGTGACGTAGGAAACGATAATAAATTAAAATTGTTGAAACATAGACTGGTTCAATTTTTTTTTTTACTGAAATACAAAGTGGGTTTTATGTTACAGTCCAAATGTTTTCTTCAAGAACTTTAAAATGAAATTCAATTTTAAAATTTATATTTATAGATACGAGTAGATTATGTAATCTTTAGCATCATGTATAGATAAGGATGTACATAGATCTAATGGGCGCCTCTGGCCGTGATGCAAAGACGAGCTCTTTCAAGCACAAGTTTTCCAACATGTCCCGATAGCAATCACCAGTACCTAATTGTAACAGTATTGCCAATATGGTTTCCTGAAAGAAATATGGTCCAATAACGTCACCGGTCCAAATGGCGCATCATAAAATTACTCTACGAGAGTGTAGTGGTCTTCGGTATATCAATCGAGTTTTTGCAGAGCCCCAATGAATTATAAAAAATTATAAAAACTATAAACTAAAAGGTTGACTTTCTCGGTACATGGTCAACACCAAAAAAGTCACATAATTTTCTCCAAAGTAATTACAATTGAACAATAATTGAAAGAATTTTCTTTTTAATAATTTCAACACGTTGTTGCTAAGTGAGATGCTCCATATAGTAAATTGCTATCGACCATAGTCTCTACCACTGTCAGATTACATTAACACAAAAATGACAACCAAAAAAAAATCGACCTGGAACATAACGCACACACTGTACATTACAATGTACTCGTAATTTTTCTAGCCTTGACAGTAAAATTCTTTTATTAGGGGATTTTAATCTTCCCCATATCGAATGCGAGAGGAACAGTTGGTCAAACAATCAAGGTAGCGGAGCACGAATTTGAAGTGGTGCAATCCTTTAAATACCTTGGGTCAATAGTAGCAGCCGATAACAACATAGAAGAAGAAATACGCGGGCGGCTTCTCAAATCCAACAGAGCCTACTATAGTCTGTCAAAGCTCTTCAAATCCAGAAATCTCACCATAACTTCAAAACTGCTGCTGTACAGGACCATGGTCCTGCCAGTACTCACATATGGATCCGAGACTTGGGTGCTTAGCAAAAGGCACTCCGACCTCTTAGCTGCGTTCGAGAGAAAAGTCTTAAGGAGAATTGTTGGCCCCATATGTGAGGAAGGACGATTCCGGAGACGGTACAATCATGAATTGTACGCAATCTACCTAGAAGCAGATATCGTGACAAAAATTAAGCTCGGTAGACTCCGGTGGGCAGGGCACCTAGCTCGCATGAGCGAAGAGGAACCTGCTCGGAAAGTTCTTTGTGGTACATTCTATGGTAGACGACAGCGTGGTAGACCATGCTTGCGCTGGAGAGATGGCGTAGACCAGGACGCCCGAAGCCTTGGGGTGCGCAACTGGATGGCGTCGGCTAGAGACCGGGATAGGTGGAGAGACTTGTTGAAAGAGGCCAGGACCGGAACCCGGTTGTCGAGCCGATGATGATGATGATATCGAATGGGTTCCCTCTGATGACGAATCCTATTTTGAAGCTTCCACAAGTTCACCCCAACAAGAGCCCCAAATGTTGGATAATATTATCTCTACAGATTTACAGCAAATTAGCTGTATACGAAATAATATGAATAGACAACTTGACCTTGTATTCTCATCTGACGCCGTTAGTACAGTAGTGGTAGAATCTATCTCTGCTTTATCTAACATAGATCAATATCACCCGCCTCTTGACATTTTTCTTGACTTGAGTGGTCATTTACTAGAAAATAGTAATCCCCACGACTGTTCTTATACTTTTGACTTTCGGAGAGGTGATTTTCAACAGCTTTTAGATAGTTTAATTATTTCCGGTATAGAACGTTTACCGATTTCTAATGATCTTGACAAAACTGTCTCAAGCTTCTATTCTATTTTGATGAGATGCATAAATGAAACTGTCCCTAAAAAAAGATCTATTCCCTCTAATTCTTCTTGTCATCCTTGGTTCACAAAAGAACACAAATGCCTTCGAAATAAAAGAAATAAGGCTTGGAAAAAATATATAAGGTTCATGACAGTAGAGAATCAAGTAGTATACATTTCCCTTTTAGAAGAATTCAAAAAACTCTCTTATGATTGTTATAATGATTATCTTCAAACCATGGGGCTTTCCCTGAAATTAGACCCGAAAAACTTCTGGAAATTTATAAATTCTAAAAAGAAAAGCGACGGTTATCCTGTTAAACTCGTTTATAATGACGTAATCTTGAGTACTACTACAGAAATCTGTGAGGGATTTGCAAATAATTTTAGCCAATCCTTCATTGATTCCCCTGTTGTTGTTGACGATAACTATTTTCAATTCTTACGAAATTGTCCTCAGGTATCATTTAATAATATTACAATAGATCATGACAAAATTTTGGACTTTCTGTCACATTTAAAAGACGACTATTCTATTGGACCCGATGGAATACCACCCGCTCTATTGAAGAAATGTAAGTCTGTTTAAGCTCTTCCTCTGCGTAATATTTTTGTTCTATCCTTGAAATTAGGTAAATTTCCTGCAGTTTGAAAGAAAGCATTTTTAACGCCAGTATTTAAAAAGGGAGATAAAGCCAATATTACCAACTATAGACCAATTTCCAAACTTTCTTGCATTCCGAAGTTGTTCGAACAAGTTGTATGTGACAGTTTCACATTTATATGTAAAACTATTATCTGCAACCAACAACATGGTTTTATGCAAAAACGTTCTACGGTTACTAATCTTGTTGTCTTTTTGAATAAATGTTTAAACTCTCGCACGAACTTGCTCCTATGTAATAGACTAGGAATTTTAAAAACGGATGTTACTAAAGAAAACTGTTCATAAGGATAAAATGAATTTTTTAAATTCTTTTAGTAGTAAGAGATAAAAACAGAATGCTATGCAAATATGAATTTATGCAGCACAAAAATTATAAGTCGTTGTCGTGGTTCCTTAAAAAAATAAGCTTTTATGTACACAATTTTTAAAACATTTTTAAGAAAAAATTTTGGTACGCCAACCTTAAGTTTTTATTATGGTACGAATAAAAGTCTAATTTCCAAAAAAAATACTAAGCTGTTCATGAGATATCGAATTTTTCAAAAAAAAATTACTTTTTTTTCTAAAAATTGAAAAAATATTTTTTCTTAAGTTTTTAAACGCAATGTTTTTTAAACTTTTTAGGAGCTTCTTTATAAAAAAATTCGTTAAAATCCGTTATGCCGATAATGAGTAATTCAAAATTCGAAAAAATCGTTCTACGGTAGGTACAGTCAGTAATATATAGATTTCAATTTTTTTTTATTAAATTATAGATCGTAAAGATTGATCAAAAGAAAAAAAATTTTAGCAAATTTCTCGGAACCGTTTTCGAGTAAAATACGATTTTCGAAAACCATTTTTTAAAATTTGTATGGAAGGTACCGTTAGTTTTAGATAAAACAAAATTTTTTTTCTCAAATCTTGTAGATTATGTTAAGAAACTTTTATTTGCCAAGTTTGAAAAAAATCGAGCATGGGGTTTTTGAAATATTGAGTTTCCAAAAAAAAATTTTGAATTTTTTTTTTAAATCCAAAAAATAAAAAATTGAAAATTTGAATACGTAATAATATTCAAACTTTGGAGGAGCTTTGGCATAAAAAAAATGATTTAAATCGGCTATGTCGTTTTCTAGAAAATCAAAAACAAAAAAAATTAACCCTGGGGGGCTACCAAAAATAACAATTTTTTGTAAAATTTTTTTCAACCATTAGCTAGTTTTAGCCAAATGAAATTTTTGAATTTTTTTTTTTAAATTCTGTGGGACACATTTTTTGAAAAAAAAAAATATTTATAAAATTTCGAAAAAAAATCGTATGGCAGGTACCGTTATTTTTGGTCTTAAAAAAAAAACAGAAAAAAAACGTCCGGGGGGAAAAATTAAAACCCATATCTACCAAGTTTGAAGAAAATCGGCAGAGCCGTTTAGCTGTAATCGAACAGACAGACAGACAGAATTGCGAGACCCACTTTTTTGGTCTTCGCTATCATCGTAATGTCAACTTTAATCAAAATCTCGAGTTCGATTTTTTTTATGAATGCATAACTTGCCTTATAGTACCTATAAGTCGCAAGTAAAAAGATGTATTGAGTATGTAAACAAAAATTATTCCAGAAATGTATTATTAAAACTACAAATTAAAACAAACAAAAAAATAACGGCCAACAAGAAAGAAAGATGATCTTGTCGGCAGGTTTCTTTGTCTCCGTTGGAACAGGCTGGTCTTTAACAGACTGTGAAACCTTCGGGCAATAAATTTGGGCGCGTCCTTCTGAAGTGTTACAACGTCATGTCGAAGTGGAAGTAGACGTCGAAAATGCCGTCAACTACGACACCCTAACCAGGGGATGGAAACAGCGCATCGCCGCCGCCACCACAGAAGTGTTGATGATGAACGAGTGAAGCTACTCCAAAAAAAACAAACAGAGACACAAGAGAAAGCTTTTTCTTCATGAGTCAAAAATCTAGAACTAAAAGAACTTAAAGTGGGATGGAGCCATCTTGTAAACTTCTTCTCAGTCTTCACATCTCTTATTTTTATCCTCATCTTTGAAAAACAATTAAACACTACTAATCATCTTTTTTTGTATTTATGTATTGTTTTTCAACAGTGGACAATATTTCATTAACAATAACCAATGTTTGTATTGAATTTGAAATTTCACTAAGTAATGACATTCGACAACATTACATATTCACTTTTTGCCCTTGGCAGAATTGTTTTCAAAGGCGAATTTCGTACTTCGGTTACCACGACAAAAGTACGAGTAATTCGCCAAATCGTTCGACTTAAGGCGAACGTTCAACTCGCGAGTCATAATAGGGCCTGAGTCTTTTATTTTATCGAATTTCGAATTTCAATGCATCAGAACTTGTTGAATTCCAAGCCTGATTGATTTTAATATCTGAAAGTCATGCAAATAAAATTGTATACCGCCTGAGTAATATTACATCATAATGCAGATTGAGCATGGTTTTTTCAGGTATTATATTCACTTGACTCCCATGGCTTTGAAAACGAAAATCAACCCTACGATTGTTAAAAAGGACCAGCCACTTGAAGATCAAACAATATTTGGAATTCAGTTTACCTCAAGGTTTATAGCTCTTGAAAAAAATAAAACAAAAAACATCTCCTACGTATTTCTAATAATAAGATCCAAGATTCTGTTGAAAATTTCACGTAAGCCCGTTTTTTTTTTACGTAAGGACCGAATTCCAATATTTAAATAAATATTAGTAATCCCGTTTTTGATCACATCTTAAACAAAGAATTTTGACATTCTATCTTAGCTATTTTCCATTGTTTTATATGCATAAGCTTCTCATTCTCAATTTTGGCTAGGTAAGCAATCTATAGGAAGGTTTTCCCCTAAAGGATTACTTCAAAGAATAGCAAACGAAATTCTTATGGTATTATAATATGTGGGTACATCATGCAAGCAAACACAACACAGCCATACTTCTCCCTCGTTCCTTATTCATTCTTCCAATAAAATAGATAGGGACACAAATTGCCTTTGGTTTGGCTGGAAATATTTAAACCTTTCCCCCCTCAAAGACTCATGAAATGAGGACGAGTATGAGAAGGAAAACATTAAACGTAGCTATGTATAGAGTTCTGCATCAGTTATGTTTAACGATTACCATCATCGTCATCATCACCATCAAGAACCATAGGATAGGTTCGTTCCCATAAAGCGATAATATCTCTTTGATGAAATTATTGGAATTACACCACAAATATTTCACTTTTGCCCCACAAAGGAAGTTTAATTGCAGGCATTTTTGGTTGTTTCCAATTTCTCTGCGATGCGATGATGAAGAAGGGAGGATGTGGCACCGACAGCGACATCAGCTGCAACTCTTCCTCCAAACAAGGAGTAGACAATGGAATTTTATTTCTTCTTTCAACTCAAATAATTCGACAAGCAATTGAACTTGCTCTGAGTTCAAAAGGATTGAGGGTTCTTTTTTTTTTTTTTTTTTTCGTTTCATAAATTTTTTGTTTAAATAAATATCTCCGCTCAACTGACAAAATATATACATAAACATCTTTTAAGTTGTTGTTTTGTTTTGTTTTTAACTAATCACAGCAGGTATGGAGACTAAATTTGGGGTTTTTCGTTCTCCCAACCAAAATGCAAGACTCCATGCTGGGAATAAATTTTGTCGATGATTTATTTAATTTGGGAGATTATCATTTGTTTATTTTATTTTCCCTCAAACAAAGGCCTTAATTCTCGAAATTTGACTTCAATCGATAATAGTCCACCAGAGAAATAATGAACCTACGCTTCGGTGTATTGGACACGAACAACGGCGCGGCACGGCTCGGCGACGATGACTGCAACTAATTTCGGAAAAACCAGGTCATCGAAGAGAACAACTTGCTGCAGAGCTATTAATTTAATGTTCTCAGTTCCCAATGTTTAGGTTTGTTTGCTTTTTATTACTTAATTACCCCAAACATACGCTCTATGGAGTTTCAATTTAAGTTGAGATAATTTCATGTGAGAGTTTTGTGGAGGTAAGTTTTTCCGTGGATGAAATCGGTCCAATTTGGACAAGTGCATTTGCCTCTCGCTTTTGACTCGACAAATTAAAATTAGGGGTAAGGGGGTCTTTGAGGCATGTTAGAAGCTGATGCAGATTACTTTTATGGGAATGGAATGTAAACACAAGGTGATCAAGTCATCCATGAGTATGTCCAACACCGAACCGATACACCAAGCCTTTACTTAGTTCGTATTTGAATGAGAAGTACAGGGTGACATTACTTTCATCTACAGAAGGATTTAACAAAAATACTGTTTTCAACTATTTATATCAAGTGTTATGAGCTATTAAATATATATTTTATGTGAAATACTGCGAATGTCCCAATGCGAAGTTGGTCAAAGCTCGATAGCGCTTTACTTTTCTAGATTCAGATTTTTGTAAATTTTGTTTTCTAATTTCTTAAAGTATTTTTATCGATCCAGTTTGAAGATAGAAAAGAGTCGTGTTCAAAATATGGTATGAAAGTGTTTTTTAGAAAAGTTGAATTCGTCTGGTGTATTCGATCCACAATCTTTGAGACTTTACTTAGTTCTAACGCTTTTTTCTTTCATTTTACTCTATTTGGTTTTGAAAAATCAAAGTAGTTGATGTATATACTGATCAATAGCTTTAAAATGTAAAATGTGAAGAAGTCAAGAAGCAGTACCCCAGACACAATTTTTTTAGTGGCAGTGGCTGTAGAACAGATACCAAGCTTCCGGGTCAACCAAAAATAAACTTAACAAACAAAAAACTAAACAATGCTCCAATATTATCAATACTGCTTACCTGCTGCTTACCTTACGCCAATACTGCTAAAATGGAAGGAGTAGATCAAAACGAAGAGAGAAGAACTGAACTGCACTTAAAGTACAGAAAAATGTACTGATTACTAGGAGGGAACTCTGGTCTATCTATCTAGAACAAAATAATGTTATACAGGTTAGCTTAGGTTAAGTTAGGAGGGGCGTGCACAGCCTAGAGGCTGTTGCGTACACGGGGGCCTATTGGTCCATTGTGATCCCCTATTAATAAAAACAGAGATGCTCCTAACTAATGTCTTATGTAGACTGGTTCATTTGCGAACCAGCATGTGCTTACAATAAATTTTCTCATATTTACTATTGAGATCTGCGTTAGATCGTCTAGTTCTTCAACAAACCTGTTTCCAAAGTAACGGAGGCGATTTGTTTGGAGGTTCGGACAGTCACAGGGCAGGTGTTTAATGGTTTCAATCTCCCCGACATCCTGACAGCTCCTAAAGAAATCGGGTACAAATGCACCCATTCTAGTGCCCATTGTGCCAATGGCGCAGTGACCCGTTAGTACACTTATCAGAATTCTAATGTTCTTTTTACTCGGCGATAAAATATATCGAGTTTCATTTTCATAATGTTATACTCGTACAAGCAAGTACTGAAACCCGTTTGGACGTATGGTATCCAGCTTTGGGGCTGTACGAAGAAAACAAATGCTGAACGCATCCAAAAATTTCAAAAGAACGTCCTTTTCGTGGAATAATAAATGCCTTTTGGTACATAAGAAATAACTACATCTTGGCCTTCAGATAGAAATGGTCACAGATGTGGTTGAAAAACACGCTGTATCACACAATCAGCGACTGCGAAGTCACACTAACTCCGAGATAGAAACCGTCTTAAATGTAAGAGACAACGTTCGGAGACTTAGAAGAACCAAGCCTAGTGAGCTAATGGTCTAGAAGCTATGAGACAGTATTAAAAGTAATTTTAAATTAAGAAAGAAAAATCACTTGTCGAACTTTCATAGATTGGGTCTGATCCCGGTGGTTTTCGTGCGGTAAGAGTGCCACACTACTTGAAACCGAATATTACCATCAAGTGTCTTTTGAAGATTTCCACCGACAAATTTTGGTTCGACAAGGAGCACAGGAATGAGGAACTACAATAATAAATGTGCGTTGTTGTTGAATGATTGCCATAATCCAGCTGTGGTATGGGTACAGCAATATGGCAAGTTGTTAAGGCACTCTTGTTCCTTACCATATACTACAAGTTGTACTTAAAGACATACAAGGTGGAACATTGTTTATTAAAAAAAAAAACCAAGAGTCTCATGCTTGTTAGAGTTTGCAAATATAAAATTTGAAATTCTGATTTGGAAACAAATAGTCGATGAGATGGTTGTTTAAGCTCTTATTGTTTTTAAAACCTGATGACTCTATTATAGGTACATATTTTCAGAAGTTTGTAAGATGAAATCCCTAAGTTGTTCTTCAAAAAATATTATTAATACCTATTTATGACATCGACAAGTTTACTTAGCACGTAAATGTTCCTTTTTCCTGATCCCCTTATAATTAATACTTGTGTCTAACTCATATATTAGTATCTTCAAAAGTTCTAATAAGTTACAATTGTTCAAGACAGAGTTTGATCATTGTTTCTCAAGCCCACCAAATGCATTAGAAAATTTTCAATTTGGCATCCATTGATTTTTTTTTAACTTGTTAGTAAGCTAAAGGGGTTTTGACGACCCTTTAAATGTTAAATTCATTGCGGGAAGTTGTAAAATAGAAATAGGTTCAAGAGGATATACAGATGCATATTGGCTTTGAAGTTCTGTATATCAAAATGGCAGCGAAAAACAGAGCTATAGGTAAAGCATTCCACATTCGTGTAGTGCGACTAAGAATGAATCTCTTTACTTAACACTGGGTTCGATATTGGACTCAAGTGTTAACTGATAAGCATTCCTAAAAGGGCGAACATTACGGCGGAAATTGTCTTAGGGGAAGAAATCCAACTAGCTATAATTTACTTTTGAAAATAAACTGCACAGAATTTGGCTTAAGCTCATGGGTTTTGTTAATTGGTGAAACTTCTTGGTATTCTCAGCATCACTGATTTCAATGGTTTATGGGAATTTTAAGGGGATTTTACTTAAATATTAAAATATTTTTATTTTACAACTACAAGCTAAATGTTTCATTTTTAAGATCTAAAATTTGAAAAGACACACTAACTAGTAAACCCGAAATCCCGAATTTCAACGAATTCAAATTTTGTCTCGTTCTTTTTTCTCCTATTCTCCATTTTTAAAATTTTGACTATTTGACTCAGAAATGGCCAATTTTCCAGTACACTGTAGTTCAAATCAGGCTGAATTCGATCAATGGTATTGACATGGACCAGGATATTAAGAAACCCCCAGAAGAACACGTCAAACGGGGCCAAATGGCACGATCGCAGTGGCCAATTCACATCGCCTCTGCGTGATATAACCATATTTGAAAATCGTTCATGCAAAATATCCATTGTGGAGCGGGCTGTGTTGCATGTAGTGTCGTCCTGTTGAAACCATATATTATCGTTGTCCATATTGGGGTAAAATAAATTGGTTAACATCGACCCGATAGCACTCACCCTTGACGATAATGGCCTAGCCAACTTCGTTCTCAAAGAAGTATGGACGAATGATGCCTGCAGGCCAAAATCCTCACTAAACAGTGACTTTCTCTGCATTGATGCATTGCGATTCAGAAGATCTCATGTGGATCGTCCCGAATTCGACAATTTTCCTTGTTTATGAACCTTTTCATCCAGAAATTGGCCTCCTCGCTGAATATGATTTTTCGACCGAAATTGAAATCAACTTCTAACTATGTAATAATAAAAAGTCCAGTTAGCTGAGCTACTTGGTCAGTTGAAGTTTTGTACGAACTTTAGCCCAATTTATGAGGAAAAATTATCAAAGTTATGGTGCAAGTCCAGTTCATAAAAACATATTCAACTGAATTTACTGGTAAATAATACCAAATGTTAACAAATAACATTTTGTTAGTAACAAATTGAAAAAAGAATTTTTGTTTTTGTTTTTTAACTAGCTAGAAGTTTTACTGGGCGAACATGTTCGAAATCATTGCTTCGATAACAGGCAGTGGCGTGGTAGATCACTGCTTCGAAAAACAATGACAGAAATGCAAGTTTTCAATATTTCAGAATACGTATGAATAGATATTCCTAGTGGCAATCGCTGGAAATCATGCAAATTAAAAAATGCCACTAATTTGTGGTTGGCTTTTTCGTTGGGTGTATTAGTACGAATGCTCACATTAAAAATAGCGCCATCTAACGCAAACGTCAAAGTGAACTGGGTAGGTTAGGAACAAGTAAGGTTAGGTTCATGGGCTGACAGCCGATCTTGTTACCGTCACACTTAGATCAATGTAGATCCGTTGTGATACCCTAGGGATTGTGGCTCCCATGTAACTATGATAATTCTATGTCATTTAAAGCCATTGAGGGTGATGAGTTTTAGCAAGTTATGTAGCCTGAAATATTGTAGGCTATGCTTGTAAGTCATTGAAATAATGTCTGTCGTTACATAATCACCTAGGTGAGGAGAGGTATACGCCTTTGAAAGGCGTGATTCCTTCCTTTAACCCCACTTGAGAAATCATCCCTCCACCAGACCCGCAGGAGCATGTGGCTCCTTGCAACGTCTGGTAGATGAGTCTGATAGGTTAGTGGTTAATGTATAAGTCAGGATTGTTGATTAGAGGTTGATGTATAATTCAGAATTGCGGAATAAGTCCCTTTTCTCAAGAGGATTTTATGAATCTAAGGGAGAGGTAATCCCATCAACTTACTGATACTCGTGTTCACCGTAGTATTTGCAAATGCTGATGTATCTGCGAGGTGTCAATTCTCAGTTGGTGCGGCTCCTACAATAAACACATGCATTGTTCAGTCGTTTTCGTTTGTTCTATCATTGCCGTCCATGACCGTTTCTATGTCTTTTGACTGTGGTTGGAGGAGATTACCAGTCTCGTGGTTGGCTGGTTGATAGAGTTTAGAAATTCTCAAGCCATTTGGTAGCTACAGAAAATTTCAATATGTTTTTGATTTGAATGTCAGAGAGTTCCTACAAGTCGTGTGGAGTGTTTACTCTTGGAGACGAACTACTCGTATCATTGGAAACTGTACATGTTTATTTAAATTCCTTATCATTTTACAATATGCATTGCTTAATCACTGAATGTGTTACAATTCTGGAAACTTACTACAAGAATTGAGATCAATTTTCACACAACATCTTCAATAATGAGGCTCATTTTTCACGTTCTTAGACGTAATTGTCGAATATGAGAAAGTGATAATCCAAGATCATTACAAACACAAAAGTAACTGAATGAATAGTGTGCAATTTGTTATGGTGGTGTAATTGCTGTATACTTCTTTGTAATGAGAAAGTTGTAACCGACAGCTTCAATTCTCTTTGATATAGCCAAATTTTAACAGATTTTTTTTTACCTGAAATCAAAGATATGAATGTGGGAGACACGTGGTTTCATCTCACACACATTCACTGCCTGTTTGTCATTTTTTTTTTTTTTTTTTTTTTTTTTTTCAAGAAAAAAATCCTGGTGAAGTGATTTTACGGTTTGGTGATGTGAACTGACCACCAAGATCATGTGTCTTATTTCTTTTCGTGAATACGTCTCTGTTTATGGCTACAAACCCGCAAACTATTTATTCTTTGAAAACAAATAGGTATTCGAATGGAAAAGTCTTCTTGTCAAAATCCAGTCCTGCAAGAACTTTATTCGAAGTAATTTGCAGGATGTTATATTTCATTCACAATGACAGGCTCCAAAAATATATACTCGTAATTAAATAAAACTTCGAACATAACTCTAGCCGCAAAAATATTTTGTTTAAATATACTTTTAGAATAACAAAATGGATGACCCGATATAACAGGTAAATTTTGACGAAAATCAACTGAACAAAATGAGTGTACAACCGAATGCCTATTTATTGTTAATTTATTGTAGAGTTCCGATTAAGTGCTTTTAAACATTTGTTTAATTAGTTTCTATGTTAGAAATAGTTTAGAGTTTTCTGAATATTTCGGTGTGTAATCATCTTGTTTATTTGATGGCAATTTAAGTGTTCAATATGCTGTTCGAAGTACGACGAAGCTCTTCATATTCCAAAAGAACCAATTTCTAGTGCATTTTGTTAGTGAGGTATGGCTACCTCTGTTAATGAATTGAGAAATGTTTTTCTTGCTACAACCTGGCATGGGATCGGCTAAGGTGATAGTTGATTATCAATTTTTTGATTGTCATTTTGACTATAGCTGTCTCTATCATATCAATAATGAAATATAGGGAGAGCGATTGTCAAAAAGACAATCAATTTATTTAGTGATCACTTTACTCTTACGCGATACGGGCCCAGGTATATTTCGAAAATTCAATTGACTACCTCATCTTTCTATTGCCTAATAATTAAATCCGCAGTTCAAAGAAGAGACCTACATAGATAAAACTTACTTAACTTAGAACTTTTGTCTTTTATTAATAAATAGGTGTTAAACATTAATTATCATATTTTATTTATGAAAACTAAATTGTTATTACTATTAACAATTTTTAATAATTTTGTCTACACTAAAGGGACTATGACTACACTTTAAATGTTTTAGGAACAGTGCGAGCGCTTAGAAAAGTTGGGGAGGATTTAAAATGAGATATCTACCGATGCACATTGGTTTTGAATGTCTGAATATCATAATTCGAGGGAAATAATGAGTTCACATTCGTGAATTGCACCTCTCACTCTCGTCGTTGATGAACATTATGCATAAAGACTTGCATTTACACGCTTACAAGGTGCAATTGACTCAAGAACTAAAGGCTCTGGACCATTTCAAGCGTCGCGTCGTCAATGGTCAGAATTGTAGCATGAAATGGCAACAGTGGATGATCAATTTTCGAAGAAAATCATCTTCAGTGATGAGGCTCATTTTCACCTCAGTGGATCCGTCAATAAGCAGAATTGCCGCATTTGGACGAATGATAATCCAAGAGTGATTGTCGAAAAACAAATGCACCCACAAAGAGTGACTGTTTGGTGCGTATTTTTTTCAAAATGAGGCCGATCGGGCAGTTACTGTGAATGGTGTTCGCTATCGTGAGATGATAACGAACTTTCCATGGCCCGAATTGGAAGACATGGATGTGGACGATATGTGGTTTCAACAGGACGGTGCCACTTGCCACACAGCTAACGAAACAATGGCTCTTTTGCGCGACAAATTCAATGGACGTGTTATCTCACGTGGTGGCGATGTCAATTGGCCGCCAAGATCATGTGATTTGACACCGTTGGACTTCTTTCTTTGGGGTTATTCGAAAGAAAAGGTGTACGTCGATAAGCCAGCAACAATTCAAGAGCTAAGGATGAGATAATTCGGCACATTAACGGCATAGAACCTTATTTATGCCCCAGCGTCATCGAAAATTTGGACCATCGGATGGAGGTGAGCCGCCGAGCTCCCAGCGGCCATTTGGCCGATATTTTGTTCCACACATAATTGAACATAATTGACAATAATTTCCTAAATAATTTGTGTTTTATTCAAAATCAACATCGGCCCTTAAAATTTAACCACCCTTTAGTTTTTTACCTATCATTTTTAAAGCTCTCATTTTCATTACAATCGAGTTCAACTATAATCTCGCACTGAAAACCAAAGGCTAAGTATTTTTCATAGGAATCCTAGGATGCTATATTTTCCAATTAAACCTAAGTTGACAAGATAATCATTGACAATGTACATACCTACTTTCTAAAAACTAGGGAATTCGAAAAAATTACGCAATCGTGGAAACATAAATATTATAGACATAAAGGGTTCCTTTGTATTCTATTTGTGTCATTTCACCAGAATTGCTCCCACCTTCACTGATTTCATGTTCAGGGTTGACCTATCATTAACTGTCAATTGCATAATATAGAAATCATTACGTTTTATATTCTTAGCTGTTTTTTCATCTGCTAGCTTTTTGCTATTCTGTTATTTATGATTTAAAGCCTAAATCTTGCCGATTCACCTCAGGAACAAATTTTTTCTAAGGACAAATTCTCATTCTGAAACTATCTTCTCAGTATTCTCAATTTTTCTTATGATTTTTTTAAGTTTCTGACACTTCATTAATAGAATTTGGAAATCATCACTAAGACACGAAATCGAAAGGTCGGCTAGGTTTCATTTTTTTTTTTTTCATAAAATAAATTTATCAATTGATATTTGATAAATATTGAAATTTTGTACTTTTAAACTCAATTTTTTTAAAGAAATTATTAACTATCTGAAAATATTAGTCAATTTTTTTTCTGCTCACAATGGTAAGCATCATTATCAATGACCAAAACTTTTTTTTATTGGGTTATAAAATATAGAATATCAGTTTTTATCAATTATCAATTGATAATTGACAACCATAATAGGGTTATGTCTCTAAGAGAAACTGGCACAAATGAAATATATAAAATATTTAATGAAATGTCATGTTATGCAATATGTCTATTTGTCTGTTCATTTACTTGCACAAATCTACCAACTTTGATCCGAAGCCTGTCAAAGTTCATTTAAACAAAATTCATAGAAATAAGTAGAAGTCAATATTTGTAAGACTGGCTTATTTACTCCTTAGTTTAAAAAAACCAAATGTTGGTTTAGTTTTCGGGTGTATTTTTGGTATTATGAAATTATTTCAAAAAAAGAAAGTGCAACATTGCTTCTCTTATACAGAATTATACTCATAAACAATTTTTGGAAACACCCTTTCTTCCAAAAACTGAAATCATTTTTTAAGAGAAGTTTCTCATATTAAAAAAATACCTATAAGGCATAAGTAAAAAAAATTATCTAATAGAATAGACATTTTTTCATGTTACGAGTATTCCAACGTCAGCCACTCCCAAAAACATTGAACAAAAAACAAGAAGTACTTGAGTGGATAAGTAACCCGTGTAAATTTTCATATTTCCACTTTTAACTGGGCTTACATTTGAAGTAATTAATTAATAATCTACCTACGCCCGAACCGACAATTCACAGGATCTACAGGTAGGTATAATGATTGCCATCCTCACCGGGGAACAGTATAGGTACCTAGATACATTTCATATTTTCCCCGAGTAAAATGAGACAAAAACCGTTTCATCAGGACAAAGGATAAAACCCTGGCAATGCCACAACTTTTTGACTTTTCATCTCTGGCTCCAAAACTGGTACTTTTAAATTAATTTAAATGGTCGTAGATGAACCACTAAGAGGCTTAAGAGGATTTGACATTTTTTTGGATTTTTTAAAGTATGCTTAGATTTGTAAAAAAAAAAAACTTATCTTATTCAATGGTTCATGACCAATTTTAGAGACACATTATTAATTAAGTCCTACAAACTTTGTGTACAGTCAAGCAGATCCACTTACGAGTACCTATGCCATAAACTCAAACAAAAGTTTTAAACTTCAAAAATTATTAACTCATTTAAAATTTTCCAACCGAACAACGACGCACGTTGGGCGCCACCCTGTATCTGTTCATTAATGGTGCGTTGTGATGGTAAATTTCTTGTTAGCAGTGTACCATGTAAACACTGATGTCAATACCTACCAACTTCGACAGCGATGACGATCGAAAGATAATTGTAGCCCCAAGCTGTTATTTAATTGAACAGTCGCCATCGGACATTCAACAGATAGATTCTCGCATATCTTCGCCGCCGCCATCGCTGACGCTGTCACCGTCACTAATGCACCGTTCGTTCGTTATGTTGAATGTTTGAGGTAAGGCTGTGTGTGATTGTCTTTTCTTGTTGATTGGGCGCGAGATAAGTTTTGTTTATTTTGATTGTGTAGTTAGTTGTTCCCTTGAACTTTTTCTCTCGTCAACAAAATATCTATCGCTGTACGCAGCTATCTACATACACTCACTCTTGGATTGGCTTAAAAACAAAAAAACAACAAACAAAATATAAATTCCCATTGAAACACCGAACTAGATCATATACTTGATGAAAGCCTATAAGAGCTCTGGCCCGGTGTTAAAAAAAAAAGGCCCCAGTTTCTTAGAAAACACAAAAAAAATAATAATAATACAAAATTCCTCTTCTCCTTCTTTGTATATCTAATCGGCTTATGTCGTTGTTTGGTAAAGAAAATATGCATCAACCTAACTTCTACCTATATGCTCAGAGGCTCACTCAAGCATGCCTCCTTAACCATCCACCACATACTTTTGTATTCACCTCAAACAATAAAGACATCAACGTCAACAATACAAACTCATGGCGACAGCCCTTTTTTACACAGAATAAAATCACAAAACCCCAACCACCACCACCAACGAAAATATCTAAAACTGCAACCAAAATCATAAATAATATTTTGCCATACAAATGAGGGTTCAGGTTTCACATTGTAGACCAACCTAGGGGGAAGGCAAGGCAAAGGATATGTCTGTCTTCGTCCCCTAACCATCCGTATCCATCCTTCAAACAATAAATCCTTGCCACTGTTGCGGCACAGTGCGTTTATTTAAAAAAAAATAAATATTATAATCCTAAGATTATTCAAAAATTGAATTTCCATCATTGACAACAACCCTCACCTTTATCAACAGACCACTATTATAACTGCAACTCAGTTAAATGATATCCTTTGAGTATAAATCCTGTTTTATTTTATTTCTAAATTTAGATCCTTTGAAATTTGTTAATTTAATCCAATTGTTGTGTTGTTGTTGTTTATTCCTGGGAAGAAAAAAACGTTGCCCGGCAGATTTAGAGCGGAATCTCTTTCACAATAATTCTTTTGTCTCACTTTTGAATTTTTTTCACAAAGATTTCTTTTTTTTTCTTGAAAATATCACTTAAAACACTATTTTCGTATAATTAATTACTTTTTTTTAAGTCGGTTAAATTTAAATGTATTTTATTTAAATATTTCGCGATAAAAATTCGTTCTTACCTACACGCACGACGTCTCAAAACAAACTAATTCCTTTCGTGAAATGAATCTTTTGGATTGGATTTTCGTTCGTTCAACGAAACGAACAGTTTTGTATCTTTTTCTCTTTAAAGCGTAACTATTTGAGCAATTCAACAACTCAACGCAAGTAATTGAGTGGTTTGGCAGTGCCTTTAGAGTGTTAGAGAGAGATGTGTGTATAATGTTTAGTGCAACGAGAAAAGGCACTTGAGGAAATTTGAGTGAGTATTTGTATCTTTAAAAAATGCATTCTAAGGATTGAGTGGGTATATGAGTGGAGTGCTGAAGGTTGAGTGGTGGTTATGTTTTGAGTTGATAACACTTTATTACACGGAAAGAAAAATTTTTGGAAGAAGTGAGTTTAAAAATTTGAGGAACCAAAGTGACGTTAAATTTTTTTTCAACTGCCATTGGATGCATTCCATATTATTCTGCGGACCAGGTTGATATAATGAATCGCGATGTCTACCGAAAAATAGTGTTAAATTATGCGTTTGGTTCTTTTGACATACATAGAAACAAAAGGACACCAATCCCTTCACATTCAAACAGGGGTCAGGATAATACCATAATAATTTGTCTGGTACAACTTTTTGGACATGACCGCGTTGCGAAGAACTTTTTTGGACCAAATAATTTTTTTTAGATAAAAGTGACAACAGGAGCTACACATTTTACCTGCAGCATACAATAACAATATACAGTGCAACCTCGATATAACAAATCGGAAGGGAACAAGTAAATATTCGTTATATCAAGTAATTCGTTTAACTGAGGTTTGTTATGTTGAGGTTAGGTTGGTCTAAAATTCGTTATAAAAAGGTAAACAAATAGTTTTATTCACCTCAACATTACGTACTTAACTTGTTAAAGCGAAAAACTTCTACTTATAAATGATAACACATTTTTATCAAATTACCATATGAGATTAAGGGTCATAGATTGATGGGAACTTTATATAAAGGTTTTGGGTTGACAAAATTCGTTAATTAGAAGTACATATTTATACTTTTTCTTGATAGTTGAAAATTCGTTATAAAGAGGTTGTTCGCATGAAATGTTCGCAATGTAAAGGTATATTTTACATTGACTCTTTTGGCCAATTCAAGGGGAACGACTTGTAACTATTTACTTTTTTTCGAACTTTTAATTTCTATTATTTCTTTGGTTTAAGGAAACAAAAATATGTTATGAATTAAAAATGTTTAGTTTGGTATGAAAGCCAACTTTTTGTATATGTATTGTCTAGTCATAGTTTTTAAGTACCTACATGTAAACGAATAAAAAAAAAAGTATGCCGGGAGCAAGCATACAAGTTAACTTTTGCTATACAAAATCAAATAAGTATCCGCTAATGTATAGATAAGTCATTAAATAAAATTACTTTTTAAAATATTTTGCCAGGCATAAATTTAAAAGTCGGCTACATACTATATTTTAAGATAAGCAAATATTGTTAAAAAATTATTATGTTTTTCAAAAAGCCTCAATAAAGAATTGAATTGATTGAATTTCACTTCAATTCAACGCATATTTTATTCAGAAAATTCGTAAACCACCACTTTCTCAGCCATGGGCAGCACTTTTTGTATTGCTTCTTGTTGCTCGTTCCATTTTTATACTTTGTTTTCTAGCTTGCGGTCGGCAATTTTGAATACTAAGTCGGCGTGTATTTCCCTCACCTTAAGGGTTGCAGCTTTAATGTTCATTCGCTCTATATGCCTTAGTCATCTTAACCGTTGAACATGTAGATTTTTGACTAAAAAGCACATCGCTGTACAGCTAGTATACTTCCTGGTTGTATCGTCTTAGTCAGGTGTTATTTTGCTTAGCCACTCAAACCGGCCCATACGCCATACATAGTGCGTAGTATTTTTCTTTCAAAGATACCAAAGGAGCTTTCAGCCGCCTGGGAGAGTCCGTTGTTCTGCACCAAAGAGCAAGACCAGGATAATACGAGTTTTGTACAGCGTCTCTTTGGTACTTCTGGATAGGTCTTTATTCTTCAATTGCTTACTGAGCCTAAAGAAGCATCGATTAGCAAGAGTTATTCTATGCTTCATTTAAGCGCCGATGTCATTTACAGAGTTTAAGTTCACAGCAGTGCCCAGGTAGACAAATTCACTGACCACCACGAAGTTATATCTATCAATAGTCATGTTCTAACCAAGTCTGTAATGGGAACCAACTCTATTTGATGACAGCATATACTTTGTCTTCTCCTCATTGATGACAAAACCCATTTTGCTCACTTCTGACTCGATGCTGGAAAAGGGCATCCGTAACTACTCGTTTAGTTCTTCCCATTATTTCGAAGTAATCCAAGATGATGCGTGGATTTTTGAAAGAAAGTGCCAGTGTTGTTGGCCTGGGTGTTGCGCACTACTCTCTCCAGAGCAATATTGAAGCAGTTACACGAAAGTCCGTTTTCTTGTCGCAGTGCTCTGGTAGTTTTGAAGGTTTCGGTTGAGGTTTCATGATGGGGCATATCAGTTTGGCAGGGATACCAAAACTTGGCATGACACGGTATAGTTCATTCTTGTTCACAATGTCGTGAGTTGCCTTTAAATCGATGAAATTGTGATCTCAATATTAAATTTTTAAGTCTTCTCCAGTATTTGGCGCAATGTGAAGATTTGGTCGATGGTAGGCTTTACAGGTCTGAAACCACACTGTTAAAAGCCAATCATTCGTCAGTAAATGGATTTAGGTGTAATACGCTTGACAGGATCTTGTATGCGATGCTAAAAGACTAATACTTCTGTAGTCTTCTGGATCAGGCCGATATGGTGCTAAGGTTCCACACGTCAGGCATACTTTGCTCCGAACAAATCTTGTTTACGAGTTGATGTATGCTCCTTGCCACATTATCTCCAGGGAGTTTTAAAAAACTCCGCCTATAGACCATCGTCACCGACTGCTCTGTTCGATTTTAGCTTGGAAATGGCTGATGGGTGAAACTGTAGATCATCAACCAAATAGACTTAACGGGGTTGCTCGCTGACGGAATCTCGACCTTCATCTCTATTAAACATCTGGTTAAAGTGATCTCTCCAGATTTTTTTACATCGACCGCGTTTCCACTATAGTGTTTCCTTCTTACCTTTTCAGGACGGCTAGTGAATCTATTTCCAGTTTTGTACAGTTCGTTTTTTTTTATTTTTTTTTTGCCAAATCTTGGTTTGACCCATCAACTTTTGTTTATTTTTCTTGTGGTGTTTGTATGCATTGTAGACATTTTTTTTGTCAAAACATGCGTCTGCACCAATTGCTTCGATATCGGCGGTTTTAGAAATCGATCGAGTCGAAATTTACCTGTCATTTTCTTAGTTTTGAAAATGTTGCTCCTTTTTTTTCACAAATACAGTTAAGTTTCATAAGGCTCTCATTTTCACTTTAGAATGTATTAAAATAAACGGTAATCTGTAGTTTGCATTATTTATGATAATTATCAAGAAAATATTTAACTTCAATAGTTTCAACATTTTTTTTAAACAGAAACAAAATATAATTTCAGATTTTCAATTTGCACAAGTTCTAGATAAATCAAAATATCATCATTTTTTCTGGTTGGTATTTATTTTGCATCTATGCATAGCATTGCCCTGCCCATGCCATGCCCATGTCCTAACATTCATATTCACTTTCACTCACAACAATTCTCATTTATATTTTTCACTCATGTCTCTTTCTCTTGCAGGTTTCAATTCAAAACAAATTATATACAGCGCTGCCGAACTTACTCCCATAGTAGTATTTTACTCCTTTCGTGGAGTCGATGCTCCTATACTCCCCATGTTACAAAAATACTCCCCAAAAAAATAAATAAAAATTAAAAATAAAACAAAATTGCAACAAACCAACTTAAAGCAAACATATTGTTTTTTCGACAAATTGCACATCTCTGTTCTTTTTTCCATACAAGATCGCATATCGTTGAACTTGCAAACATCCCTGGATAACAAGATAAAAAGCCAGAGATAATAAATATTATTTCCTCTTTTTTATTTATCAAGTGCGAGCGAGATAGTTAAATCGGACTTCGTTCAATCCAATTTACCGTTTCTAAAAAAATTCAAATTGATCGTTACAAAACAAAAAAGTACAGATGAAAGTTATTTCGCAGTTTTTCAGACGAACATTTTGTTAAAAAAGAAATATCAACTTAATCTAAGAGAATTGATTGATTAAACATTTTATTTCTCAAAATCCAAATAAGTAGGTACATTATTTATAAAAAGAAAGAAAGAAATAAGTGGTAAAAGCATTTTTATAAAAATAGAGTTATTGTCACTCTTAGTAGAATGATTTAACATGTATTATTTTGAATGGGTGGGGTGACCCTTAAAAATGAAATATTAAAAAAGAAAGTTAAAATATCATTAAATTAATATTGCATACAAAAATTAAAATGAATTAAGTTAAATACTTATTTCATGAAAACATCAGGTAAAACCATTTACAAAAAATTCGATACTCTCATTATCAAGACTAAGGAGCCAGTTTTTAACTTGTTTCATAAATACAAAATGAGAAGTTTGCATGCTGATAGAATTAGGGAGTCTATTACATACATGAAGCAATATTATAAAAATTTCGAAATGCGGTTGTTCGAAACACCGGTATAGACACTTGGTTTAAAAAATGACCACGTAAACTATAACTATCAATTAATCTAAAATTAAGATTACCTGATCTTTTAAAGAAAATTTTTAGAACTTTATAGCAATACATATGTTGCAATGGAAGAATTTTCAAATCCATAAATAGTGAAAAACTAGGAAAAACGAGGTTTACCACATATTTTCTTCAGAACACTTTTTTGTAAAACTAAAAGAGGCTGTATTTTGTTGTAATAGAAACCAACAAGAAATTCCATATTCTAGTTTGGAATGAAAAATGCCATAATAAATTTTAAGGAGCAGTTTAGAAGAGCAAACTTTACGCAAAAAGAAGAAATCTCTAAGAGTGCACCGAAAATACTGTCTAAGATTTTCTGTGTGGTTATAAAAACTCATTCTAGAATCAATAAATCAATCCCAAATACTTGAATTCATTTACTATTTCTAATTTAAAACATTTACCACTACAGCTCGTGGAATCAGTAAAGTTTGTAGAAGTATCCATTTGACACTCAGTAGCATGGAAAAAGAGATCAGCATCAACAATCTTTTGGCCAGACAAACTGAAAAAATTACCTTAGTTTTAGAACTAATTATCAGTTTGTGCTCTGCAAACCAGATTCTTAACCAGCTGAGATCCCACCTTATTTTAGATATAAGATTAAGATGACTATCTGTACCATGTGAAAAGCCCACATCATCTGCAAAAGCTGTCAAGGAACCCCTAAATGGCAATCTTAATAAAGAATTGATATATACCAAAAAAAGTATTAGTCCCAAAGCCGAACCTTGTGGCACTCCCAAATCGAATGTCTTTGTATCACTCCTAATACCATCAGATTTCACTCTTTGGGTTCTAACATTTAAATGTGATCTTAACCAATCACTTATGAAACTTCGAAGCCCAGCACTTACAAGTTTGCTTATCAAAATTGCGTGATTAACCATGTCAAAGGCTTTAGATATGTCAACAAATAACGCGGCTGTATTCTCTTTCTTATCAAGGCTTACAAATATTTGAGAACAGAAATGTAACAAGGCATCTTCGGTTGATTTATTACTTTGAAAACCAAACTGAACATCACTGAAAAATTTCGTTCTCGTTAAAAAGCTCACCATTCTACACATTTTTTACAGCTTTCTCAAAAATCATACTAATCGAAGGCAGGAGAGATATAGGCCTATAGTTACCCTAGTTCCTTTGGTTGATCTTTTCCCAAATTTAGTGGATGAGTCCGAAGTTGAGAAGCTTGATAATGAATGGCGTATTTTAAGAAACCAGTCATTAGTTTCAAAGGATTTAGAATTTGCCGAATTTTATAGGAATGTATTTACTATTAAAAACGGATTAAATTAATTCATGTTTCCTCATGTACGTTTATTTATTGGAACAATTATTGCTCTTCCGCATAGCAATACAACAGCAGAGAGAAAATTTTCTGATGTTAGCCTTATAAAGGACAAAAAGCGGAATTGCCTGCATGTGGAAACAGTAAATACCATACTTACTGCCAAAGAGCTTTTGAACGGCAATTTTGCAGAAAAGTGGGAGCTATCAAAAGACTTGATCGAAAAATACAAAAAACATATTTAAGTTTTAATTTTGACTTTTGTTTTTCTTTTGTCATATTCTTGTTTAAATAAACAAAATACAAAATTTAATATTAATATTAATAAGCAATAAGTTGCTTGAAAATCAATGTACAGTATATATCTACATAGTTTAAGTTAGAGTTAATTTATTATTAACTCTCTGTTCATTAATGTTGAAAAAAACCCAAGTTTTATTGTACTAATATACGATTGCTGCGCCACCTTACAAATTAATTTATCACTATATTAACGATAATAATGTGTTACAATTTGACGACACTATGATAACTTATAACTTAACTTCCTTTTACATTTCTTCTTCTTGAATTAACCTTAATAAAGATAAATCACTTTGAATATATATAAAGAGTAATCTTCTTTTATTTCGACCATCATACTTTAGGAGTATAATTTCCAACAATTAAAAAACACAAATATTGAAGTTCCTATTTTTATTATAAATGAATTAAAAAAATTTAATTTATAGAAAACATTTCTGTGTTTTTTTCATTGAACTAGTAATTTTCTTGATATTTTGGCGATACTCCTCAACTATCGTAAATACTCCCAAAAAATACAAAAAATACTCCTCTGGAAATTTTTAAAACGGCAGCACTGACTCAATGTAAAATTGTAAAGAGAACGAATGAATGAAGAGAGAGTGAATTTCCCTACGATATAACATTTATGTTAAATACGATCTACGATAAAAGGTGTTTGTTTGTGTTCTTGTTATTTTCAAAACAGTGCGTTAACTTCACTTTGTTGATGTTTATGTTTTTCCATCATAAAATTGAAATTGAACAACTAAATACTCAACAGACGGTGTGGCCCATGCCATTCCGAACGGGTTGAATGAACAACACTCGGCTTCTTAGGAATTTCCAAAACAAAATAAATAATTTTCCATCACAATTTATATGGCCATTGCAACATACGAGTATTTCTATCGTTCGTCGTTATGGTAATTCAAAAGTGCTTGAAGATTGAAAACATATGAGTTCTTGGACATTTTATTTGTGCCTTTATGGATTCATAGCTATTTAGGAAGGGAAATGCGCACCAAACAAATTTCAAGTGGGCTAATCTACTAGTTTGAAAGAATTTTCTTGAAATTGGACGATAAGGTTTGTTCTTATATGATTTGGAAATATGGGGAGCTTTTTTGTGTTTTTGGAAATCATCCCTGATGTTTGTTTCTTTCATCACAATTCCTGCGAAACAGATGTAGGTGGACAAGTTTTAAGGACACATGTTTGTTGTGCCATTGGTTGACCGGTTACTTCTACTTTTACCCTAGTTCTTTTTAAAAAAGATGCCACTTTTTAGCTATAAATATAAAATAAAGAAAATACACATCTTTAAGTGACCCAGTTATATACCGAATATTTATATTTTAGCGGAGGATATCGGTTGAAACACTTTTAGAAGGAACAAGGTATCTGTCGCGAAAAAGGGAAATGACAACTCCAATCCGGTGAATCTCCGGTCGATAAGTCTACTTTCGAGTATCAGCAAGGTAATCGAAAAAATTACTAAAAGAGCTCTGTCCAATTGGGCGGAGGACAGCACTATCAATCCGGAACCGGATACTTAGTTCGGTTGTAAGGCGGGACATGACACAATTCATGCCGCGTCAAAACTGGTCTCCGATATCCATTGGAACAAAACTAAAAGGCAGTGTACAGGCCTGTCTGGTGGATTAGGAATAGGCTGTCGACACCGTATGGTAAGAGGGTCTCTTTTTAAATTTTACCAGACTTCTCATAAGTAAACCGCGTTTATATGTGCTTTAGGACATGTTCAGAAAGTTGCTGGTAGAAAGCACTGTAAATCAGGTTAAGTTAATGGGCTGACTGTTGATCTTGGAATCGAGTGAGTACCATCTCTTGTTTTTTATAGCTAGAACTTTGCTCTCGATTATCTGTTTAAGATAACAAGGTCGGACCTGAACTTTTGTGTCTGCCTAAATAAGATCAAATGTTGATCCTATTCTTGCCAGCTTGTCAGCGCTTTCATTACCTGAGACACCAATATGACCAGGAACCCAAAAGGGTCTTACGTTTTGCTGTGCATTAAGAACTCATAGCTCTTGGTTACAAGCTTTGATTTGATTTCAATGGCAGAAATTGCCGCTTTGATATCCATGCATAAGGTGATATCGACACCCCAGACGAAAAACATGCTGTATCTACACTCCGACGAAAAATATTACAATTCAAGAGCTTAGGCGAAAAACATTCTAACTTGGAAAGGCATTTTATTTCGGGAAGTCCAGACGAAAAACATTTTAGCTCGGGAAAACCGGACGAAAAACATTCTAACTCAGGAAGTCCGGACGAAACACATTTTAACTTGAAAAGTCCGGATGAAAAATTTTATAATTTAGAAAATTCGGATGAAAAATATTTCAATACGATAATCTCGAAATAAATTGTTTTTCGTCCGAGATTTTTATGTTAGAATGTTTTTCGTCCGAGATCTTTGAGTTAGAATGCTTTTCGTTCGAGATTTTAGAGTTAGAATGTATTTAGTCCGAGATTTTCGAGTTAAAATATTTTTCGTCCGTGATTTTTGAGTAGAATGTTTTTCGCCCGAAATAATTTTTCACAAAATGTTTTTCGTCTGAGGCGTCGATATCAGCTTGTGGTATTGCCATCATTGAAACTTGTCCATCAGCTTTCGTCTCTGCCAGGACTTCAGCTTGAAAGACACTGCTGTAATCAGGAAGTCTGAATGAGCTGGCTAGCCCAAGGAATTACTAAAAGAATCCTGCACCAACACCAGTTTCTATCTTGGCACCTACATCGGTATATACTACTATGATCGATTTGCAGTTTGATGGCTCGGTGATTAGCCAGCTCTCTCCACTAAAAAAGGCAATCTTGAACAGCTTTTAAAGACTAAACCCAGGGTGATATGTAGTCAGTACATACCCTATTTTTCCGTGTATTTCTGTAGAAGCTGCGCATGACCTATGCCGATTCTTGTAACTATAAATAGTAGTGGCAATGTAACTTCTACCGCAATCTTATCTTCGATATATTAAAAATGGTTTTCTGCAGGGAGCGGTCAATTTTCCGGATTCTATTCAGCATTTAAACCAGCGATCTGATAGAAAGTCTAAACGGTCGAGGGCTCGTTCAGGATAAAAGTGCGGTTTCCTTAAGCACATTGACTGGAGAACTGTATGTATGTAACTCCTGTGCGGTCCAGAAGTTCCCGAAAAAGAGAGAGCAGAACACTTTTGGTTCAGTAGGACTATGTTCGATCGGGAACGAAGGGACAGGGTGAGACAGGCGAACCAGTTCTGGTGGTTATCTGATTGTAAGGTGCGCACATGCGAGAAATCGAATTCTGTAGCCAAGAGTGTAAGACTCTATTCACGAACATCAACTCGCCATCGATCTCATCAATGTCCAATAGACTCAGCAATTGAAGACGCAGGAGCATCCACTTGAACGATGTTGTGTTCCATTATTAATGGGAATGTTTGCTCTTGCTAATAAAGCCATAATACATGGACAAACATTTATTTTGTTCACTTTATCTCATTTTTAAAAAGAAACTTGTATTTGGCCCTATACATGTTGAGCAATTGAGCCATCTTCTTAGCACAAGGTGGTGCAAAATTAGTCACCCTATCGGAAGATGTTATAATTTTTGCAAATGGCGTCGTACGTCAATCATATTTGACATTTGTGAACTAGACCTTTGCAAAAGACAAACAGACAGACAGACCATGCAGGGCGTTGCCGCCACTTGGTCGTTCGGCCGAGAATATCGTGGCTGTGGCTGCGATTTTGTGGAGTACGATTTTGTGTCGAGAATCAACATGAGCGACGAGGCGCATTTCAACTTAAGCGGTTACGTCAAGAAGCAAAGTCCTCGTTTCTGGGGCACTGAAAATCCGCGTGTGATGCAAGAAGAGGCATTACAATCACTCAAAGCCACTATGTGGTGCTGCGTTCAGGCGGGAGGAGTATTTTTTTGAGGACGGTATCGGCAATACGGTCACTGATACTGGCGAGAATTACAGAGACATTATAAAAGACTTCTTTTGCTGGAATTGGATGAGCGGGGCTTAGTCAACATGTTGTTTCAACAAGACGGTGCAACCGCACACACAGCTCGATCCACAATGGACATTGTAAAGGAAGAGTTTCCTTGTGGCGTAATATTCCATTTTGGCGATTTTGGAATGGCTAGCAAGATCACTCGATTTAAACATCCGAAGCTTCTTTCTTTGGGGTTAGGTACTTGAAGTCGCGATTTTATGCCAACAAGTCTTAGAACAGTTATCACCGGAAATTTTACGAAAAGTCATGGAAAATATGATAAAACGGGCACAAATGTGAATGTGGCGGCAGCCACTTGACGTATTTCATATTTTCCACCTTACAGAAAAAATTGTAAAGGTCTAAGTAAAGATTTTCATCAAACAAAATTGGATGGCTAATTTTGCTCCACCTTGTAGAAAGGTACAAATTTCTGTCTTAATGATATTATGAATTTCAAGATCTTAATCTTGAATATCCGTTAAGATTTTCTTAAGCTATTTATTTATAAGTGGAAGTACATAATATACTAGTATGAATGTCCTAAAACTTTATTTGACATCATTTAAGAGGAAAATAGAGCAATATTGTTATGATGAATTTGCTTCACAAAATTTTAAAATTTTTCATAACCTAAAATACAGAATGTCAACAATCAGAAACAAAATTACACTAAAGCTGAATGGTTAGAGCTTTTTTGTACATCTTAGTTATTTCCTTGATTTGGACTTTGGCTAAAGTTCTTAGGTATGCTAAGAGAGGTGAAATTTATCAAAAACTAACAGTGTTAATTTGAAAAAAAAAAATAACTTTAAAATTTTGTAGATAAATTTACAACTGCATTCAACCCTCTACTGGAAAAAATTCAAAATCCATGTCCCGAATTAGATACATAAGATAAATTTAAAAAAAAAAGCTTAAAATGTAGTACAAATAAAGTTTGAATTTTTTTATTAATTTTTGCATCTAGAAAAGTATGTACATATATCGAATTGACACTCCAAACATCAAATTCTGAACTCCAAACGTCACATTCTACATGTCACACTTCAAAATTCGTATTCCACACTCTAAACTCCAAACGTCGCAGTTCACAATTGGCAACCTAAATTTCGCTCTCAACATTTCGAACTTTACATTCTGCACTTCATACTTCTCCACGAACTCGACACTTCGCTACGAACTCCCCACACACTTGGCAGGCACTACGGAATTTTCACTACTCACTTTGGACTCCATACTTCGAACTCTGCATTCCACCTTCCACGTTCCACACTTCTCATGTCGCCTAATTCCAACTTACCAACCAAGCGTTGGGGCTTCGAAAAAAAATGGCGCCATAGGTTTTTTTTTAATTAAAAATAAAAATACAAAGTTTATCGTTTTAAAAACTCGTCGTTTGTAAATTTAAATTTTTAAAGGAATCCATGAGCTCGGGTGTGTTTAATAGTGTCCATTAATTCAGTGAGAATTTGAGTATTTTTCTGCGACGAATTTAGTGTTATTATTTCAAAAAGATTTATTTGCTTGCGAAAAATGCAGTAGATTTACTGCAGTTGCACTTATGATTATCACACCGCTCTTGACATTCCACACTTTTCAGTGTTCACTCTACCATACCAGGTCCTCATTTCGCACTCGGCTCTGTGCGCTCTAAACTTCGCAATCTGAAATGTATGTATGTCTCCAGAAAAATCGATTATGTCTCCACTTATTATACTTTAATCCAAATCATATCGAATGGTGTGCTACATCGACTATCTGAATAGTTCTTGATTTATTTTGATTTATACAGACATTTTTATCAATTCGTTGTATCACGTTTTATTGACACTTTTGTCTCCATAAAATTCCCTTTAGTCTTCCCAAACTCATATAGATACCTACATTCAAATATGTGCTCATGTTCACTGACCATTTCAATCTTATCAACATCTGGAGTTCTTCACATTTGTCAGTCAACAAAACTTCCCATATTTGCTCTGAAGACCCTTCTTAAAATTCAATGTTCGCAACATGATACGTACTCGTAGAGTATCTACGAATTCAAAAACAAGATTCCACTTTCAGTTTGAGAAAATTAAGTAATATTTGCCTGCCACCAGACATATATGATGTTTCTCGTTCCAACCAGGCGCCACTCTTGGCAAATATTTACCACATCCAGGCTTCCTCGTATAATCTTCTTCTTAGCCTCCGCTGATAGCCTAAGCATTATAAAACCAATGATCAGCTTGATCGAAACAAACACCGCTTTTATGGCGGGTGTCATGGATTGTCTCATCGCTCAATAGTCGGTCGGTTAGGTTTGAATAGTTCAACAGCTGAATGAACTCGCACACGTTAAACGATATTCAGATGGCTATCTACTGCAGTCAGCGCATAGCTAATCCAAAGGATGTTTGTGCTTCTGAGCAGCCTTAAATGGTATGCAAATAAAAACTACTTCTCTAAGGAACATACCTTAGCCTATGCTCGTAGTTGGTCTTGAGTATTTGTCTTTGTTAAGTGGATATTTAAGCAAAGGTATGTATAGATATGAATTCCATCTTATTGGCATTTCTATAATAAGTTAATGGCTAATGGCACGTTCTGGCTTCTGCAGATGTAATGAGACTTGTTCAACTTGTGTTACTAACTTTGTATCGAAAATAAGGTCAGGAACTGTTGATCTCAAGATATAAGTCAAGAATATTTGAGAATGCAAACTTAAAAGCGGGTAGGCTCTAAGCCACTTGTCATTAGTTAGTCATATTCATACGATTATTTGTTGAAACATGTTTTTCAAAATTTCAATTTTTTGAGAAAATACTAAAATTAGAATTAATATTTAAAGATTTTACAGGTTTGCAATACTTTAAAAAAATAAAATGCACGACTGGGTCGCACGAACTTGCTCCTATGTAATAGACTAGGAATTTTAAAAACGAATGTTATTAGAGAAAACTGTTCATAAGAATAAAATAAATTTTTTTTAATTCTTTAAGTAGTAAGAGATAAAAACAGAATGATATATGCAAATATGAATTTATGCAGGAACAAAAATTATAAGTCTTTGTAGTGGTTCCTCAAAAAAATAAGCTTTTATGTAAAAAATTTTTAAAACATTTTTAAGAAAAAATTTTGGTACGCCAACCTTAAGTTTTTATTATTGTACGAATAAAAATCTAATTTCCAAAAAAAATACTAAGCCGTTCTTGAGATATCGAATTTTTCAAAAAAAAATTACTTTTTTTTTCTAAAAATTGAAAAAATATTTTTTCTTAAGTTTTTAAATGCAATGTTTTTTATACTTTTTAGGAGCTTTTTTATAAAAAATTTCATTAAAATCCGTTAAGTCGATAATGAGAAATTCAAAATTCGAAAAAATCGTTCTATGGTAGGTACAGTCAGTAATATCTAGATTTAAAATTTTTTTTTATTAAATTATAAATTGTTAAGATTAATCAAAAGAAAAAAAATTTTATCAAAATTCTCGGAACCGTTTTCGAGAAAAATGCGATTTTCGAAAACCATTTTTTAAAATTTGTATGGAAGGTACCGTTAGTTTTAAATAAAACAAAAATTTTTTTCTCAAATCTTGTAGACTATATTAAGAAACTTTTATTTGCCAAGTTTGAAAAAAATCGAGCATGGGGTTTTCGAAATATTGAGTTTCCAAAAAAAAATTTTGAATTTTTTTTTAAAAATCCAAAAAATTAAAAATTGAAAATTTGAATATGTAATAATATTCAAACTTAAGAGGAGCTTTGGCATAAAAAAAATTATTAAAATCGGCTGTACCGTTTTCGAGAAAATCAAAAACAAAAAAAATGGACCCAGGGGGGCTACCGAAAATAACAATTTTTTGTAAAATTTTTTTCAACCATTAGCTAGTTTTTACCAAATGAAATTTTTGGAATTTTTTTTAAAAAATTCTGTGGGACAGTTTTTGAGAAAAAAAAATATTTATAAAATTTCGAAAAAAAATCGTATGGCAGGTACCGTTATTTTTGGTCTTAAAAAAAAATAGAAAAAAACGTCCGGGGGTAAAAAATTAAAACCCATATCTACCAAGTTTGAAGAAAATTGGCCGAGCCGTTTAGGCTGTAATCGAACCGACAGACAGACAGACAGACAGACAGACAGACAGACAGACAGACAGACAGAATTGCGAGACCCACTTTTTTGGTCTTCGCTATCATCGTAATGTCAACTTTGATCAAAATCTCGAGTTCGATTTTTTTTACGAATGCATAACTTGCCTTATAGTACCTATAAGTCGCAAGTAAAAACACACCCTAGAGCAGGTCAAGTGAATTCTTCTTAGCTAAACCGCCATTTTGATACCATAACTCGTGCAAACCAGTGGATGGAATCGATATGGGAAATTTCGGACATTCCCACGGATTCATTTAGTTTGGATTGAGTTTAAGAAGAAGAGAGGATCTAGCAGGTTTGTTTCCTATTGTGTTTGCTTTTGCACAATCATCCGGAATTTGGATGACTTTCACTCTCAACAACACTCATTCGACACCATCTACACTGCGCCAAGCTAGGCAGCTTGTTGACTGGTGCTGTAAACTTCCATCAAAGCCCTCAGTCCACTAGCTCGGGATCTAGGGAATAAAACGGAGGGCACGGCACAGAAGTAACCAAAGTTCGTCCTAGAGCCATTTCGTGGCATTGAGATAAGAGATCAAGTATTTGATCTTCATCTGCGAAAGCTTGTTAATGTCGTCAAAAAATGCCCTTCCTGGCGGGAAAATCTCTTGACGAAACCAAGCATATTGCTTGCTTTTTTTAGATTATAAAAATAGTAAAAAGTGAATGAATGATAGTTTTGAGTCAAAAAAGATTCCAAGGTCAGAAAAACTACACTATGAACAAATCAGCTTAACACATAGTAAAAAAATCAATAAAGCACGTTTTCGTGTTTAGACATTATATTACACTTGTCAATATTTAAAACCAAACGGTTATAATTGCACCAGTCGCAAAATCTATAAAGATCTTTTTGCAGTTGCTCGCAATCAATAAAATAAACAGCAAAGGGCCAATTTGGCTTCCTTGAGGTACACCAGAATTAACTTTAAATTGACATGAACTTTTATTTTTGAAGATGACTTTAAGAAATGAATATGACAAAATGATCTGTATGTCAATTTTTTTTAAATTTATTTAAAAATATTTCATGACTTAACTCAAAAACCTTACTAAAACCTGTAAGAATACAGTCTACTTGCGAGGCATTTTTAAAGGTGAAGAAAAGTAGAGAATTGTAATAAATTAGTGTCGGTACGTGAAGAACGATTAAAAGAAAGTATGTCACATACAAGATACTCTAAAAGTTAAGGAATAGCAGATAATTTGGCAATAGAAACATAACTCGTAATCAAATTCTTGGGGCCTTTTTTATGGGTAAGCGTTGACCTTACAGATTATTATATAATTTGTATAACAAATATAAATAAAATATTTTCCAAATGTGAAGAATCTTCTGATGTAGCTAAGACTCTTGAACTTTTGGCGAGGTTCTTTGGATCTGTGTCACAGGTAAGCCTTGTCATCACTTGTGAAAATCTTCCAAAAGTTGATATAGGGTCAATACAATTACATTTGTTTGTGATGCTATCGAAAACCGAAATGAAGTCGAATTTTAATAGTCTTTTAATTCAGTTTGCCACAACATATTATTTCGTAAGCTTCAAGTATTCGGAATTCATTCAAGCTTACTTCAGTGGATTAACTCCTTCTTAACCGGTAGGATTCAAAAAATGAAACTTGATAAATGTACCTACCTCTAGGCCAATAAAGTGCACGTCAGGTGTTCCTCAAGGGAGGCATCTTGGTCCGTTGCTTTTTGTTGTATTTATTGATGATATGGCGAACATAATAATAATTTTAGACAATGTCTCGTATATGCTGATGATCTCAAGATATTTTTGAAAGAAGCAAGCGATGATGACTGCCTTAAGCTTCACATGGATCTTGATAACTTATCTCTCTGGTGTTGACTAAACCACTTGAAACTTAATGTTAAAAAATGCTTCGTGATGTCTTTTTCTAGAAAGCATTTGGGGTATGTGTTTCCATAATCTTTAGATCCAGATCGCAGATGCTATTGCCGCCGAAGCAAACTCAATGTTAGGATTTATAAAAAGAAATTCAGCAGATTTCTCCATTCCTTACACTCTTGTCTCTTTATATACCATTTTAGTAAGATCTAACCTCGAATATGCAGATGTCATCTGGAATCCCCTCCAAAAATCGATTCTAGATAGAATCGAGAAGATTCAGAATCGTTTTACGACGCATGCTTTTTTTATAAAATGCCCTGGAATTTTTATCCAAATTTTATTATTTTATCAGGTAAAAGCATTTGGGTTTGAAGCCGCTCATGTCCCGTAAAACTATTTATGATCTAGTTTTTGTGAGATATTTTTTGTTATCGTAGTACCTGCCGATGATGTGTTAAGCTTTCAGCTTAACAAATATAAGGAAATTGTGTCTATCTGTAGGACTATCAATAAACCCCTCCAAAACGAAAATCATACCATTTACCAGAAAAAGACTTCTGCCACCTATGAAACATAATCAGTGAGTTGAGGACGTAATTGAAACGCAGATGGAGATAAAAGATGTAGGAATTATACTAGATGGTAAACTCCTCTGGAACAAACACTTAAAAGCTAGAGTCGGGAAAGCAACAAAAGCCTTAATGATTTGCAAGAGACTTGCAGGCAAGTCATGTGAATGCAAACCGAACATCTTCAGGTGGATGTACACTATGATGGTAAGACGTAAGACCCATCATTACCTAAGGTGCGGTTGCATGACACAAAAAAAAACGAATTAACAACAACTAGGATAACCCTAGAAAAAGTCCAAAGGCTCGCATGTATCTGTATTACGGAAGCAATGAGAACCTGCCCTACCGCAGCTATGGAGGTTGTCCTCCATCTATCCCCTCTACACGAGGTCATTAGAAGTGCTGGAGTGGGAGGTATAATGAGGTTCTCAAAGGAAGGAACTAGTACAGGCAAATTCAGTGGTCTCAGAGAAAGGGACTTAATTAGTAGGTCCACAGTAACAAACCTTCTTGACATCCCAAGAGATGGTATGATCAAAAAACATAATTTCGAGAAAAACTTATCACTAATACCGATGGGCCAGTCAACCAACAAGCGGACGTAAATTCCATAGGGAAATGCGGGGATCGAGATCTTGAAAAGAATTATCGTAACAAGAACATTGCCTTCATGTCAGATAGTCAAGCGGCACTCAAGGTAATATGCTCATACAACATCAGCTCTAAGTTGGTGTGGAGTGCATAAGCAGGTTAAATGAACTTGGAAAACAGAACAGGGTCACAATTTACTGGGTACCTGGTCACGTGGATGTTCATGGACGAAGAGACAGACTCCTTAGCAAACAAAAAGGGGCATCAACCTCTTTAACAGGGCCTGGGCCCTATTGCGGAATAGGAGCAAATGTGATCAAAAACAAAATCAAACAAGAAAAGAGACAAGCAGATCAAAGAATTGGAAAGAACTCCCAAAACTGAGGCAGGCGAAATTACTAGTGGGCAATTACGAGTACAACGAACAACGTTTCTAAAACTGCATTAACTTAAGTAAAACCAACTTAAAAATAATAACAGGTACACTAACTGGACACCGCAGACTTAGAAGACACCTGAGTTTACTTGGTATGGTAAGCAGTGCCACATGCAGGTTCTGCAACATGTATGCAAAAAAACCGGACCACATACCTACTAGGAAGATGTTTTCCACTCATGCACCAAAGGAAAAACCATCTGGGACAATACCAGATGGAAGAGAGCAATCTATCCTCCCTCAAGGTGCCCCAAATACTAAAATTCCTAAGAGTAATAGATTTGGAGGAGGAACTGCAGGATAGGCAAGCTCATTAAATTTGTAAGCCGGGGCACACTAGATCTTCCAGGTCGCAGTGCCCCCCCAATACAAACTCATTAATAATGTTCAGCTTGGCAAATTGATTGCCACCAGGGCCTGCTGATCTACCAGAGTGTTTCGTCTACCATTTGCCACCAGGGGCTTTGTACCTCCTGATCTACAAGACATTTTCTGCTGTTGTTAGCCACCAGGGGCGTAGTACATGTGGATGTGTTAAGCGTACAGCTTGCCAAATTGATTACTACTAGGGGCTTTATACCTGCTGATCTAGCAGAGCGTTTCCTCTACCGTTTGCCACCAGGGGCTTTTTACCTGCAGATTTACTAGTGCGTTTTTTCCTCTTATTAGCGATGTGTTAAGCGTTCAGCTAGCCAAACTGATTGCCACCTGCTGATCAGCTAGATCGTTTTTGCCTGTTATTTGCCACCAGGGGCTTTGTGCCAGCTGATCAACAAGAGTTCGCCTGCCGTTTTGCCACTAGGAGCCTTGTACCTGCCAATCTACCAGAGCGTTCAGCCTGCTTTTTTGCCAGCACGGGCTTTTTACCCTCTGATCTACCAGAGCGTTTAGCCTGCTGTATTCTGAATTGCAGTCAGGAGCATAGTACCTGTCCACCGTTGCGAGAATTATCCGAAGCCAGTTTACCCCATACCAGAACATCAGGAGTGAATTCCAGTTACATAAGGACACCATGAGACTAAAATCCCGAAACGCAGTACATCATAAACCAGATTCCGAGAGTGAAACACGAAGTAAAAGAATACCCGTAAGCCGAAACCTCGCTTACCAGAGAAGATCGATCTTTGAAGTATTTGAATTACAGAGAAGAGTTGTTTCCTAAAAAAAAGATTTCTTTATAAGGTTTGAAAGACCTTTTATTCGGATTAAGTTTGTGTTTCTTTAGGAAGACCCTGGCGAGACCGGAAAAAAAAGTCTTGGCAGGAGACTAAAAAGCACTTCCCAACTTTAATAAAACGGTAGGGAAAGAATGATTCTGAATTCGATTAAAATTTGAAACATCGCAATTAACCAAATTTCATACTGAAACAGCTTTAAAATCGCACTAATTCAATTTTAATTTTGCGCCATTTCGTATAAAGTTTACAAAACTTGAAAGCCCCAAAAACCGAAATCTCGCAAAACATTAAGAAACTTTTTGATTCATGTTCTAAGCAATCTAAAAAACAACCACAAAAACACCCTCAAAGATTCATTTGATTTATTCAACACTCATTAATTTGACCTTTAGAAATGTATAAAGATTAGGATACTTATTTCTTAATATATAAACTTCCTCCATGATTTATGAAACCATTATTATTATTCTAAAATTTTATTTATCCCATTTGCTGTATTTCTAACAACAAACAGAAAAAATATAAAAAAGGTTAATTTTCGACTAATTAATTCTTGTTCAATACAATACCTATACAAAAATCAAAATCGAGGCAATTCCCCCTAAAGATCTTTCGTGCTGGGTCATATATCATTAATGCAACACCGAACACAAAACGTGAAAGTAGGCCAGCAGAACTTTTTTCTTCTATTTTTATAGCAATAAAAAAAAATCATATTTATGACCCAAAGAATTTAACCAAAAAATCGAATGAAATCAATGCGAGAGACGAGGCATTCCAGCATCGAGTAAAGCATCGGCGATCAGCAGCCAGCGTCACCAAGCCGACAAATTAATTTACCAATTCCCACTTTATTTATATATTTTTTGAGCATAAATTTTATCCAATTATTGATGTGTAATAAAAATTAAATGAACGCGCGGCAGACCCCATTGTTATGTTATTGGCACCGTCGTCGTCGTCTTCGTCGTCATCGTTCCCAAATATCTTCGTTCCTCAGGAAAAAAAAAAAGGTCTTTAAGAGCACCAAACAACGGGTCACCAAACAAATAATATTCAAATCAAATCCAGTGCAACAGCCCATAAAAACCAATTTAAGTACAAATTAAACTCTGATATTGGCTAAGCTTCGCTTGCTGGAACTGCGGCCATGGCGGTATTATGCGAGCTTTGTAAGAGTGCTCGAATGTGAGATCCGAAACGGGCTGTCGCGTCCGCCCCGAGAAATTCAATATAACTATCTATACAAAGGCTTTGATTAGAAATAAAATACGCGCCGAGCACGATTGAATTAATTGAATCAAAAATGAGTTGAGTTTGGTCGGCATCACGCATCACGGAGTCCAGAGCAGACTGACTGGGTGGAATCTATGAGTGGTTGGTTCTCCACCAGAGAACCACAATAAATTCTAATTGGAAGCTATTCCCAGGCCAGATGTATAGATACATAGATAGATAGATAGATACTTCTGCAAACAACAACAACAACACACGAACAAGCATTGACCTTTCAAATATTTATTTTATGTATGAATTGCTGATGGCTGCCGATGCGGCACGGTCGGTGGTGGAGAGACGTACAAGCCAAACGTCCCCGGAATCGGACTTGGCGCTGTGTTCATTGGAATCATTGGGGTTAAATTGTTGATTTGGTGCCTCTTGAGTAGCAGAATTTAGTTCTATTTGATTCGATTTCAATGAAGTAGAGTTTGTTGCAAAAAAATGAGGCACAACAGCAAAAAAGGAACACAAACTCACAGACAAACAGACGCGCGAAATGGCGAGTTCTAATCGGGCTATATTCATCCTCATACCCAAGCCGACATCCGAGCAGATGCCTATTAAATGTTCACTTATTCAAATGAAATATGAGAGTTGAGAGCCTTTGGGTCTGCATCAGGCGCAAGAACAAAAATTATTTTACAAACTTTGTTTACAAAAGGAATAATTAACATAGATGAGTGTTTGGCGTTGAAGTGGAAGCAATGTTTAGACCAACGATTATGATCCCATTGAATATTTTGACTTGGGTAATAAAAATAATGTTGCAAACTATCAAGAGAGGATCGCCAAGTCTGGGTCGGTTTTTATTAAGGACTATGTACCTAGTGTGTTTAATTTAGTCAATTTAATAACTTCATATGCTTGTGAACTCTTTTCGGTTTTCGAAACCAGACTGGTCTTTTCTGGGCTTTACAACTGAAAAGTGACAAATAAAACCTAAAATTAATTGATAGTTGGGTTTGGCAGCAATGACTTGGAGATTGGGTTTTTAGATACATTTTTAGTCAGGGTCTACACACGAACATCTAAGCTAGACACTCTCAGCCAGAATTCACCTTCCACAGATACCGAAAGTTCAGTGGTCCCAGTGTCGCAACATCAAAGAGATAGCCGAATCGACAGTAGACTATACCTGTACCGATGATTATCAGCCCTCCCACGAATTCCATCACATTCGGAAACTTGTTACGAATCTCAAAAAACTCATCACATAATCCATCGTAGTAAAAAATCTGATACAAATTGGCCGTAGGAACGGATTTGGTGATAGCTTTTTCGGGATTCGTACAAGTCTCCGATTACGATGCGAATGAATTCGAAATACCATAAAAATGTAATCACATTAAAAAATACTGCAGCGGAAAATAAGAGCGGTGACGAAAAAGTATCATCAGAGTCAGGAGCAGAGAGTAATAAAGAGAGTGCAAGCATAGTCTCCCAGCTCAAGGATATCGAAAAGTCTAGCCAATCCAACTAACTGGCTACTGAATTTGATGTGATCAAGCACTTCGAGATAGAAAATAAAAAATTGTATTGCAGCAGGTCTCCAAGCACAAGATTTATATGCACACTTCAGAGCTCTTTTAAACACTTCGCAGACATCGCTCAGAATTCAATATGCAGAACCTCAAATAATTGATGCATGTCTAGATGAACCGTTTGGCCTTGCGGATGTTCTGGAGGTGATAAAGAACACAAAAAACAACAAAGCCCCAGGAGAAGACGGAATTCCCTTCGAATTCTACAAAAATTGTACCATAGAATTTGCTCAAGCCCTTACCGATGAATTTAATAGACTGTTTGAAAGCACTGATTTTCCACAGAGTTTTAAAAAATCAATTATATACCCACTTCATAAAAAAGGATCCTATTCGAACCCTGAAAACTACAGAGGAATATCCTTCCTGAACACTGCCTCCAAATTATTTACTGCTCTTATTTTTAAAAGGCTTACAAAATGGATTCGAAATAAGAATATCCTTCATGAGTTCCAAGCGGGCTTTAGAGAAAATTATTCTACAATAGATCAAATTTTCACCTTGTTAAATATTGCGCATATATACAAGCAAAAACATAAAAAACTATACGCTCTGTTTGTAGACTTCAAATCAGCTTTCGATTCTATTCCCCGTGAAGCACTGTTTTACAAGTTATATAGAATCGGTATGAGCAGTAAAATAGTCAAAATCATAAGAGCTCTGTACGAGAACAATATAGCAATGGTATGGGATGGTAATTTTTTGTCTGAGGAGTTTGAAACGACTATGGGTGTTAAGCAGGGGTGTATTTTGAGTACGCTATTATTCATCCTTTTTATCAATGACATCACAGATGATATTGGAGGTGGGGTGCAAGTTAACCAAGTAATGATTCCGGGGTTAATGTATGCTGACGATATTGTCTTCTTATGCGATACAATTAATGGAATGCAACTAAAAATTAACAGACTCGAAAGATACTGCAAAACATGGAATTTATCGGTCAATCTAGAAAAAACTAAAATCCTCGTGTTTAGAAATGGTGGTGGTCGATTCTCGAGAAATGAAAAGTGGAATTACCAAACGGAGCCTGTTGAAGTGGTAAGAGATTACAAGTATCTTGGTGTTCTGATAACATCTAATCTTAACATAGAAAAACATTTAAAAATAAAATTAGCGGAAGCAAAACGTGCTATAAATTCAGTCTGGAGTACTTGCATCCAAAGTAAATTTGTAACACATAGCGCAAAACAAAAAATTATCCGTGCGACAGCCCAGACAATTCTCTTGTATGCTGCACAGGTATGGGGATATAGAATCTCTGACTCTGTAGAAAAATATCAGCGGTATTGTATAAAACGTATTTTTAGGTTGCCTAATAATACCCCTAATTATATGATACACCTAGAAACAGGTTGCTCACCCCTTATCTTGGAAACGTTAAAAATGCACTTTGACTATGTAATAAAAGTCATGGAAATGGAGGAGGAACGCCTACCGAAAATTGTTCTGAAATATATGCTAGAAAGAAGCGATCATTGTGTCAAAGAATGGGAAGAACTTGCTAGTCATTATGGATGTGCCATCAGCTTTCACCCTAGTGACGGAAGCACCACTCTGAGAAGAAAATTTGAATGTATTATGGAAAAATCGGGATCGTTTTTATACAACAAATATGTAGACGAAGCTAAATCGTCGGTACACAGGACGTATTACAGCACCATCAAGTATAATCTCCAAAATAATACATACTTTTTGGATAGAAATAAGACTGAGATGATTAGAACTATTTTTATGTTAAGAGGCGAATTAACAAACCTAAACTACATGCCGCACCGACCCGAGCTACCAATTTTCTGTGATCTCTGCAACCGTAATGAGAGAGAAGATGTCTATCATTTAATTGCTGTGTGTCCTGTTTTAAATGAATTTCGTTTGATGTACTTTGGAGCTAGAACACTTGGGAAAGAGGAACTGCTGGGTATTCTAAATGGTGATCGTGGCTGGAATACTGTGTATAGATATACTTCAAGTGCTCTTCAGTATAGGAAAAGAATTAGAGAAGAAGATTTTTAAGATATACATACATTGAGAAATTTTTTATTTACATAACGCATTTTACTTTTATAAATTTTTTTTGAATTATAATTAATCTTATTTAAAATTGTGTTTAACAATACAAAAATGTCAATCTGGTAGACGGCTTATTGCCAAACCTTAAGACTTTGTGCCAAAATAGTATTGTGAAAATATTGTATTATTGTGTTTTTATACAGTTTAATAAAAAGTCATTAAAACTAACTAACTAAACTAGAAAATATTACCAAGTAAGCGAACACAGGAAATAGTTAATTTTTTTAAACAGTAGAGAGAGTACCAGAGCAAGATCACAACTGAATTCAAGCTAATACAGATCTATTCCGCAGTAAAAAAAAGATTTAGACTTAATCATAAAAAGCTTTAGAACAACAAGGCTTGTCAGCAAATTGATGAAATGAAGAAGATAAAAAAATTGTTTATTTTTCTATATGGTGCTGGATATTGTAGGAAATGGGGGCTTCGAGCTGTATCTTTTCCTCCACATCAAGTGCTTACATTACCTCCACGTTGTTAACCGCCGGATACTGGTCTTGGCTTTATGTTATGACTTGCTAAACTTGTAAGTGCGAGTGTTGACCAAGGAAAAAATTGCAACACCAAACCCATGGCCCTATAGATTGGAGGTAATTGCGTCGGGCTAACGACCCAGCCACATTAAAAAATACACATTGTTATGAGAGAGACGCGAGAAGCCTCGGATAACGACCCCCCTCAAATGGCAACCAGACCCGGAACGAAAATGGACAACGATTAACGAGTATGTACCTGGAACGTGAGGACACTCTACACGCTAGGTGGTGCTACTCAAATACTTGAAACTGTCCTCACGCGGTACAATGCAGACATTACCGCGATCCAGGAGATACGATCGATAGGATCAGGAATAACGAAAAGGAAAGATTGCGACATTTATTACAGCTGTCGTCAAAGATTGCACATGTTTAGGATGCGGATTCGTCGTGGGCAATGGAATCAGATCGAAAAAGTCATCGATTAAAAGCCGATTAACGATCGTCTGGCTGTGATCCGCATCAAAACCACTTTTCAAAACATCAGCCTAATATGTGCACACGCTCCTACCGATGAAGCTGAGGAGTCTAACAAGGAGGAGTTCTACGACCTCCTGTACGGAGCCTGTCCGGAGTACGATGTCAAAGTCGTGCTCGGAGACTTCAACGCTAAACCCGCGAAAAGGAAAATGTCTTTGGCGGATTAGTTGGAAAGCACAGGCTTCACGAAACGACAACAGATAACATCTTCCGACAAATCGATTTCGCTGCCGCTCGGAATACGGTGATAAGTAGCACTAGGTTCCCTAGGGGAAGAATACACACAGCCACCTGGCGATCTCCAGATGGTCGAACCGCCAACTACGTGCTAGTTGGCGCAAGACACGCGTGGAACATCTTGAACGTGCGAACTTTCCGGGGTGCAAACGTGGGCTTTGACCAATTTCTTGTTGTGACAAAGTTCAGAGCCCGACTGTCCAACGAAAAGAAAGCGAAAGGAAGAAATTCAATAATGCCTCAGCGTGCCTTAGCACACCTGAGAAAGCAAAGACTACAGTAAGCAATTGACCGGAAAACTCCCTGCCGTAACCCATGCCACAAGCGTCAACAACCAGTGGAACCAGTATCGCGACATCATTAAGGAGGTAGCCGAGAACACCATAGGTTATCAACCACCTAGAAAAAGAACGCGTGGTATGGTAATGAATGCGCGGTATTGAAACAGGAGACGGAAAATGCACGAATGCAAATGCTGCAACGGAAAATAAAAGCGGCAAAAGAGGAGTACCGTGAAAAGAGAAAGAAAAAGAAAAAAAAATTTGCGCAGAAAGAAAAGAGCATCCACAGCCTCTCACATCAGGTATCTCGCACCGCCACCAACACCCGCCGGTTCTACAAAACAGCCAAGCAACTGGCATCAGGTTATAGGACCGGCACGCAAGCTCTTCGAAACAGCGAAGGGAACCTAGTCACCGAAGCATAGGGAATTGTAGACGTATTTAAGCTGCATTTCCAGCAGCTGCTTAATGGGCATTATTTAGAGGAAGCCACAGGAGAGCAAAGAAGCATGAGACCAGTCAATGAAGATCCAGTCCCAGTACCCAGTATGAAGAGGTTAGGCAAGCCATCCACAGGCTTAAGAACAACATATCCGCGCGCCGGCTCGGATGGCCTACCTGCAGAACTCTTCAAGTATAGAGGAGATGTCCTGATAGGGTGAATTTATCAGGTCAGAGGGAAGAGGAGAGTATGCCCGACGACTGGTCAAATAGCTCCATATGCCCAATCTACAAAATAGGCGATCATATATCCTGCAAAAATTACAGAGGCATATCCCTGCTTAATGTTTCCTACAAGAACTTTTCCACCGTACGTGAGCGTCTAAGACCTTTCTGCAACACTATGATCGGTGTGTGGTTTCAGCTAAGGCAGATCAACGATAGACTAAATCTTCACATTGAGGAAAATCCTGGAAAAGACCAACGAATTTCAAGTCGAGACCCACCATCTTTGCATCGACTTCAAAGCCTCATATGATAACATAAGTCGCCAAAAGCTTCTATTGGTGATGTCGGAATTCCGGACCCCGAAAAAACTGATCGAGCTATGCCGCATGACGTTACAAAATACTCGGTGCAAAGGGCAAATGGGTAACAGCTCATCCGAGCTATTCCAAACGTGCACAGGGTTCAGACAAGGAGATGCGCTATCATGTGATTTCTTCAACCTAGTCCTGGAGCAGATAGTGCGCAAGAGTGGTGTTAACCTGGAAGGCACTAACTTCTCCAGGTCTTCTCAACTGCTTGGCTATGCGGACGACATCGACATCATCGGCCGCTCCAAGCGAGCTGTGTTAGAAGCATTCACAGCTATTGATGAACAGGCGAAACGCGTTGGTCTTGAAGTGAATGAGGACAAAACAAAGTATATGCTATCAACAAACAAAGCCTCATCTGTCCATCACCTAGGACAAAACGTCATTGTTGGTAGCAGTAATTTCGAGGTAGTCAAGGAGTTCACCTATACCTCGGAACAAACATTAATCCCACGAACGATACCTTAGTGGAAATCTGAAGAAGAATTACCTTAGCGAACCGCTGCTACTTCGGTTTGGCCAAACAAATGGGTTCAAAACTCCTTTCTCGAAAGACAATAAAAGAGCAAATAAAGGGTTTTTCAACAGGGACGCTACAAAAGTAGAGCAACAGGGACAGCAAACGACGCCATATTTCTTGCCGTTCTTTTGACATTTCTCTTCAGTAAGGTTTGCCATTTCATGATGGAAAGATATACGAGCCAACAACGGGTCGAAATTATTAAAATTTACTACCGAAATTCGGAGTCAGTGGCCTCAACGTTAAGAGCGCTACGTCCAATTTATGGCCGTCATAGGACGATCAACAATTGAGCGTCAAGTGGAAAAATTTGAACCCACAGGCACAGTACAAAATGTTCCCGTGCCAATGAGACAAAGAAGTGCCCATACTGTCGAGAATATTGCTGGCGCTGAGGCTTCAGTTGCAGAAATTCCAAATGTGTCTCTCACACGTCGTTCTCAAGCGTTGGGCATCTCTGTGACGTCGTTGTGGCGAATTTTGCGAAAAGATCTTGGCCTACATCATTACAAGATTAAATTGACGCAAGAACTGAAGCCGCTTGACCACCAGAAGCGTCGTATGTTCGTGAATTGGGCTGAGCAACAACTTGAAAATGATTCGGATTTTCATCGAAAAATCATCTTCAGCGATGAGCCTCATTTCTGGCTGAATGGCTTCGTCAATAAACAAAATATGCGGTATTGGTCAGGCAGCAATCCACACGTACTCCATGAGTCATCATTGCATCCCGAAAAAATTACGGTTTGGTGTGGTTTATGGGCCGGCGGCGTCATTGGGCCGTACTTCTTCCGTGATAATCAAGACCGGCACGTTACTGTGAATGGAGATCGCTACCGTTCAATGATAACCGAATAGTTTTGGCCCCAATTGGATGATATGGACTTGTAGGACATGTGGTTCCAACAGGACGGCGCCACAACTCACACAGCGAATGTCACAATCAATTTATTGGAAACCAAGTTTGGAGAGCGTGTTATCTCACGAAATGGTCCAGTCGGTTGGCCGCCTCGGTCGTGCGATTTGACGCCGTTAGACTATTTCCTATGGGGCTACGTCAAGTCTATGGTCTATGCCAAGAAGCCAGCGAGGATTGATGAACTTCGTACGAATATCGAACGTGAAATTGCAGCAGTATCGGCCGATTTATGCTTGAAAACCGTCGAAAATTGGGTTCAGCGTCTGGACTTCTGCAAGCGTGCCCGTGGTGGCCATGCAAAAAAAAAAATCGAGTTCCATACATAATGGCATCAAACGTACTTTCACAGGAATAAAGAATTTCATTGATATCCAAAACCGATTTTGTTTTATTTAAAAAAAAAAACTTTTATAGCGCTCTTATTGAAAAACCCGATATTATTGCAAGATTTTTACGACAAGAGATTGTAGGCCAAGAAGTTGACACCGAATTTTATAAGTTGGGGTTCTGCGGTTCGAGAACATTTTGTTTATATGTTTTCAATCCTATTAGAATGAACTTGATAAAATGGATCCCAAATTACTCAGCAATATTCCAACGAGGACCTTACATATGCAAAGAATAGAGATCGAAGAGTAAAAGGATTAGTGAACTTTCTAGAGTTCCGATTAATGAATCTTAACATAGAGCTAGCTTTATCAACCACAAAATATATATGGGATTTAAAGCAGAGTTTCTAATCAAAGATGACACCGAGATCTTTCTTTTCGTTAAGTATTAAAAGTTCCGTACTTTCTATAAAATACTGAAAAGGCAAAGCTGATAAGCTCCTTAAAACTGATAAGGATTGACACTTTGATACGTTCAAGAAAATCTGATTAGCTAAACACCATTCAGACAAGCGAAGAAGATCACATTGGAGTAAATGACAATCATTCATTGACGCCATATTTCAATGTCATCCGCAAACATCAAACAAAAAACATTTTTTAACAAATCAGGGATATCATTGATCAGCAGCGAGAATAGAAGAGGGCCCAAGTAACTTCTTTGTGGTACTCCTGATGTGACCTCAATTACATCCGATAGTACGTCATTAATACCCACAAACTGTTTTTTGCCATTTAGGTAGGATTCAAACCACATTAACATATTTGAGTGGAAGCCAATAGATTCCAATTTTTGTGGTTTGCTCTATCGAAAACCTTAGGAAAGGCCGTACACATACATATATGACATCTGATTGAAAGCCATTTCCAAACTTACTAATAATCTGATTACTGAATATTGCGAGGTTGGTTGATGTTGACCTTCGAGCAACAAATCCATATTGAAATGGGGAAATAATTTCTTTAAGAACAAAAGTAAACTTATCAAAAACAATTTTTTATTATTTTTAAAAATACTTAAAGAAAATCGGCCGAGCCGTTTAGGCTGTAGTCGAACCGACAGACAGACAGACAGACAGACAGACAGAATTGCGAGACCCACTTTTTTGGTCTTCGCTATCATCGTAATGTCAACTTTGATCAAAATCTCGAGTTCGATATTTTTTACGAATGCATAACTTGCATTATAGTACTTACTTTAGTGTTTTCGTCAATAACTGTCCATCTAGTCGTTATCATGTCAACCAAGGTGTTCCACAAGGATCAGTACTGGGTCCTTTTCTGTACAATATATATACGTCTGATATTCCCAGATTACCAGATTGTCAAATAGCTATATTCGCGGATGATACAGGCATCTTTTCATCGCATGAATTTAGTCTTAATATTGAGACAAATTTAAGAAATGCAATCGAAATGATGACAAATTATTATACCAAATGGAAAATAAAGCTGAATACTGATAAACTACAAGCTATCTTTTTCAGTAGAAAAAGAAAATCTTGTTACCTTCCAAGCAATCAGCTTACTGTAAATGGGGTGAATGTCAAATGGGACCAAAGCGTGAAATACCTTGGTATTTATCTAGATCAAAAACTCACTTTCAAAGAGCATATTGCCAGAACTCTGCAAAAAGAAAGCATTGCTATAAATATATTATATCCTTTTATAAATAGGAAGTCTTGCCTCAGCAAAGACAATAAAATGATTATTCAAATAATAGTATTCCAAGCAATCATTCTGTATGGTTGCCAGGTTTGGGGAAAATGTGCAAAAAGTCACCTTAAAAAACTGCAAGTATCACAAAACAAGCTACTTAAAATGATGCTTAACCTTCCACGATACCACTCCACCGTAGATTTACACAAAAAGGCCAATGTTGAAATGATTTCTTTAAGAATAAATAAATTGTCGAATACTTTCTTGCTAAATTGCGAAACTTCTGATAATCCACTCATCAATCAACTTATTCCTTAACCATTTTTCTGATATATATTTGTAATTTATGTCCGTACAATATTTACTTATTTATATATTTGTTCATTTGTTCATTAATTTATAAATTATTTGTTTAATTGTTTATTTATTAATTTGTATAATTATTTTTTTTTTGTCTTACTTATTCATACATGTGTTCATTTATTTATTTATTAATTAATAATTTTTTTTTTTTATTTATTTATTTATTTATCCTTTTAGTTATTTATATATTTATTTTTCTTATTTATTCATTTATTTATTTATTTATTCATTTATTTATTTATTTATTTATTTATTTATTTATTTATTTATTTATTTATTTATTTATTTATTCATTAATTAATTTATTTATTTATTATATTATTTATTTATTTTTTATCTAATTACTTATTTATTTACTTGAATTATTTATTTATTGATTAATTTATTATTTAATCATTATTCTTTACTAACAAATTACTAACATACTAAATAAGCTTATTTATTATTATTCATACTAACATCTATTTTACTAATGTACTTCATAACTATAGTTTTGAAGATTTAATTTTATTCCGAGTCAAAATGTACCTGCCCTTTCAATTTGCATTAAAGGTTTTGTTTGTATTTTTCCTTCAAAATTATCATCTTAAGTTTAGCGAAATTCAATACAAATTAATATACTTATTCAGTAGAAATATATCATATGTAATATATCAAATCTCTGTATGTAAACTGTGCGGTAGCTTACCAAATGTAATTGTAAATACGAAAATAAAGATATATCTATCTATAGTACTTATAGGTCGCAAGTAAAAAAAAAACAACAATGTGTTTCGAATCCCAGCTACCACATTCAAGGTGTCCAGGAAGACCAAACCTCTGGTTTAAAGACCAAGCCATCGGAGATGCTAAAGTGCTTACTCTAGATTAATGAAATCAGATTGCTTGGGATCATAAAGAATGAAATTTCAGTGCTGTAATACAGGCAGATACTTTTGACTTGTCGAGAGCATGCGAAAAAAAGTCACTAAAGGGTTTAAATCGTGCTCTACTCCTAGATAAAAATACTCCAAATCCAGCATTAAAGTTGGACTTTTGGAGTCTCCAATGGACGATGACAATAATTTTCTGTACATTCAATTTTTTTTTTTTTCAATCTTGTTCATGTCAATATCTGTTGGGATTCTTTCACGCGTTGACTGTTAACTGTTGCACCACAGACGCATCTGAGCTATTCAACTCTTAAAGAGCGAACTAAGAGATCTGATCTAAGGGCAATTTTATTGCACTCGATGAACACTTGTAAACTTTCCGCCGGGCCTAAGTCTCAACCTGGTTCCGATCTGAGTCAGCATTTGATATAATAAATCTTTAAAAATTATTAATTCGCACTCTTTAATTTCAGTTGTCTCACGCATTTAACATAATGCTGGCTGCTATGTTAGGGCCCTTTGACAGTCTGGAGATGAACAAACATTCGTCAGCGAATCAGTCTAATGAGTGGAAATGATTACATTTGTACCCTTCGCTGGCAGTAAGACGTTTTCCCACTTCTTATACACTGGGTGTTCTTCTCCGAGGGGAAGATCTCATCTTAGGGATGTGTTTCGTTTTTAAATCCCATTAAGTGATTACTTTCACATAATTAATTGTGCCACGGAATAAGATCGTCTTTGTACTTTTTTTTTGAATGAAGAACGATTGGATTGTATAATGCGGATTAATATTTAAAATTAAATCACACGCACACCAAGGAAAACGAACTTTTATTCAAATCTGTCATCTTAATGAGGGATTTTTAATTTCTTCGACAAAAAACATTTAAACTCTTTCTCGGGTTGGTCCATAAACCGGAAACTACAAAGTCCAAAATGGAAATCGGATTTGCTTGAAAAAAAAAATAAATATGGAGTTGAATATTCATTAGCCTAAATGGCGCACGGGCGGTCATAACATACGACGTCGCGTCCTTAATAGGAAAACGTGGAAAAGGTGACGAGGGTTCGTACTCGTATCCCTGGCAACGACGAAGATGTTGATGATGATTGTTTGTTAAATGTTAAATGAATGCAGAATGGGGTGTTTATTGCATTCGGTGGCCGAGGCGAACCCAGCGTGGCACCCTTCAGCCTTCACTTAAATTGTCAACTCTTTTGGCCTTTTACGACATTCCCTTCCAAAATTGTTGAAATGAAATACTAAGTTGTGTGTGGCAAATAGTTAGGTTGTGCCGAGAAAGAGACACCACACATATGTACATGTATCTATACTGTGCCTCCTGTCAAGCTGGCTGATACTCGTATCGTATGTTGTAGCCTGTAGGTCTTGGTGTATTATATTTGCTCTTGCTCTCGAGATATAAATGCAGAATGACACTTACGGGCGTAGATTGACGTTAAGAGTTAGCGAGGGTGAGAATTGACATTGACGCAGCTGACATATGGTGCAGCTTAATTTTGGAACAATGTTTGAGGGAAAACGTTTTGTAGACAACGTTGACGATGACGACGACTACGACGATGGCGATGGTGATGGCGACGACTGCGGCTACATTCTACAACAAACCTTCTCTATAGATGACGACCAACAGCAGCGTTCGTTGAAGCTGATAATATAACTCGTATATGTGCAACAAACGGAAAGAGCGAAAAATGGAGTTCCGCACTTTGTTCAGCTGAGCTGACTTTAATTTAATTTATCGCCGGAAATTGTTGGCTTCGGTTTTGGTGAATTTACTATGAATGTATTCATATTTGAAAAGTTGGAAGACCAGCAAGTATACTTGCTGAATTAGAAGCAAACGGGGAGTACGCTTTGGAAAGTTTACCATTTAGAAGATCATTGTTTAAAAAATAAAAGTTTTAATAGGTGAGCTAAGCTTAAACTAGGTACGATGGAGCAGTTAATTTAGTGTCAAATAAGGGTTAGAAAAAAAAATAAATAATTTAGTGGTTTGACAACTCATTCAAAACCACGGACTAGTGACTTGCAACTCTCAACTCTTCTTGGATGCAAGAATGGAAGGGATCTATGTACATACTACATGTGTATGTCAAGTCTGATAAAGAATTTTCGGTTGCAGATATCGCTTATACCAATCACAGCGAAAAACTGCGAACTTTTGCTGGTGCACTTCGACCCAACAAAAAAAAAAAAAAAAAAGTCGCAGGCGATGCTTTAAAAGACGGGATAGTTGGTGTTATAATGCATTAATTCGCTGGTGGATCCATAAAGGCTATTGCTCACTCATCGAGATCTCTAACTCCAAGCGAGCAAAAATATGGACAAGCAGAAAAAGGGGCATTATCAGTTATCACTTATTTTTTGCACAACCAAATTCCACAAGATGTTTTATAGACGACACTTTATTCTGCGCACCGATCAGCAGCCATTGTTGGCCATTTTTGGTTCAAAAAGAGGAATGCCCGTCTACACAGCCAACCGGTTACAGAGATGGCCGCTCACCTTATTATTAATCGAAATTTGGCTATGCAGATGCCCTACCTCTTCTCATCATAAAGCAAAAAGTGCAACTGAAGATTTTGTTATTGCGTCAATAAAGTTATAGAATGGCGTGAATCGTGTTTTGTCAGATGTAAAGCAAAACTTGCCAGTGACGGCCGAGATGATATCTGATGAAACGGCTAAGGATTCGTTTTTCAAACAATGCCTTCAATTCCTTAAACCGACATGGCCAAGAGATATTAAAGATCCAGTACTCAGGCAATTATATCACAGAAGAGATGCACGAGATGCGAAATTCAAGGTTGTACCATGCTTCAAAATAAAGTACTAATCCCTCTCTCCTCACAGAAAAGGGTGCTTCAACAATTGCACAAAGGTCACCCTGGCCACCGAATGTAGACAAAAACATAGCTCAAGTTGTTCAGAAATGCAGTTCGTGTGCAACAGCCTCATCTGCCCCAGTAAAAACTCTATTTGCATTATGGCCAATCTCTTCCACTCATTGTTCCGGAATGTTCCTCATCATTGTGGACTCATTTTTGAAGTGGCCAGAGATTTTTTGCATGAGTTCGACTACTTCCAAGTCGACAATTGCAGTTTTACGAGAGGTAGATTTGGACTTCCCGACATAATCGTCTCTGATAATGGGACACAATTTACGTCTCACGAGTTCTCCGAATTTTGAGCCCAAGAAGAATTTGACCTCATCAGAACAGCGCCTTTTCATCCACAATCCAACGGGCAAGCCGAAAGATTTGTGAACATCTTCAAACGTTGCATCAACAAACTAGAAGGGGGAGAGCAGATACCTTCAGCTCTTGAAACGTTTTAACAGTGCTACAGAACAACAAATGCGCAACTCCAAACAACATGACTCCAGCTGAAGGTTTGCTGGGAAATAAGTAAAAACGCATTTGAACTTGCTACGCTCATCATCAAAAGAAGACTTCCAAAGAAACCATAACATGGAAAAAATATACAACATCAAATATGTGTCAAGAAAAAGAAAATTTAATGAAGGTGATCTTATATTTGCTAGGAGTTACAACAACAATCAGAAGCCTTGGGTGCTTGGTTAAATTTTAAAGAGGATTGGCTCCGTTACAGTGGGGAATAAAACTTGGCGTCGGCACACAAACCAACTTCGTTTAAAACACTGTGCAGATAGCGATCTTAACATTATCGACCTGTTCGACCTCGAAGATCCAGTTCAGCAAGAGACAGGCTCTACATACACCATCCTCAGCTGTACAAAAATATCCGCTTGAAGACAAACCGTCGACATCAACAAAATGTGATCAACAAGAAGAAAGCCTACCTAGATATGTGCGATCTCGAAAACCAACACAACGCTTCGACATGAGAACATCGGCTGATGGCCGATATATGTATATAGCGATAACTTAAAAGGAGATATGTTGTATACGCATTTTGGCAACTCTGTTGCCTCTCTAAAATCCATTTCAATAGTATATAATGTAAACAATAAATTGACAGCTTACATGGTTAACTAAATAACAGATGTAAGACATTTGATGAATATCCAGTTGCATAACCAGTTCAATTTAAAAGTAGAATATTATTTGTTAACTGTAGACTAAAATAGAAACTGAATTAAAAACGTACAAGTAGATTATTAAAGTACAGTCTCTGCTTTTCGTTTATTTCGGACCTAGATACACAACACCATGAAAGACCATTGTGCATCGAATTACGAATATTGTAGAAAACGCACTTGAAGAGAAGCAAATGTTCAGATATATTCTTAGATTTTGCTCAAGCCTTTGACAAGGTTTGGAACTTGGGACTTGAGTACAAACCACATTACGACCTTCCTAGTGTTATGAAATAATGAAATTAAAATAGTTCAAGCCGATGTACCACAAGGAAGTGTCCTAGGACCAACCCTGTGTCTGATTTATACTAGAGATGCTTCAGCGGACATCAATGCTATCATGATCACCTTTGAAATAATTAATAGTAGCGCCTAATATAACCGTTAAGAAGTCTGTAGAAGAATTTGCAAAATGCAGTCGATAGATAAAGTTGGAAGCAAATCAAATTAAACAGAACAAACTGGAGGCATATAAGCTTTGCAAACAAAAAGCTAAATAATTTTTCAAGTTTTATCAATGGTAAAGCTATACCTTAGGCCAATACTACCAGATACCTTGAGATGACTTTCGTTGCAAAACTGAAATACAAAGGGCACATCAAGAAGAAAAGAGTTAAAACAAACTTGAAGTACCGGGAAGTGTACTGGTTACTAGGAATGAACTCTGAACTATCTATCCGGAACAAACTATGAAAGTGCTGGACGTATGGTATCCACCTGAGACATTTTGGAAATAAATTAATCGGGCCTTCCAAATTGCCAAATTGCCCCGACATTTTGCCACTAACTATCTGGAGTTTTTACAAAAGAATCTACCAGACCTATTTAAGGATGTTCAACTGCTTCAACTAGTTTCATCATATTTCCAACAAGATGGTGCTCCGGCCTACTACGGTCGTGAAGTTAAGGATTGGCTGGATGAAGAATACGGTGATCGATGGATAGGCAGAAATGGACCAATTCACTGGCCTGCAAGATCTCATTGTACTGGATTTTTTTGTATGGGGAATGAAAACAATCGCTTACTCATCTGAAAAAACAACTTTAACTGAATTAGAACAACGTTTTTTCGAAGGATCACTAAAAGTAACGCAAGAGTTATCGAGAATAAACATTCAAAATGAAATCCAAAAACTGGTTCTACATAGTATATGCATTCAATACGCAGGAGGGCACTTTGAGCACTTATTATGACTGGATTTGTGTGTACATAAAATAAAAAAGTCCTTAAAACTACACAAATTATTGTTTTATTCAAACCTTTTACACCTAAGGGCAAAAAAACATTTTTTTTAATTTTACCTGTTTTAGATTTTCCGAAGTATCATAAAATGTTTGGGTTTTTGGGTGCACTTATTAATGATTTTTTTTATTACAGTAAAACCCGCTTAAGAGAAACGGCAAAATATCACAGTCTTTGTTTCACTTAAGCGGGTTTTTCACTTAAACGAACCCCGCTTAGGTGAAAAATAATTTCACAAGCGGAGTTCGGATAAGTGAAAAAAAAATTTATTTAGGCGGAATTAAAAATTCCATCAAGCGGAGATTTAATGCTAGAAACAATATTGTTTTTATCTTTTGTACTTGCCTTGAAAGAAGTAAAATAAAACAAAGATTAAATAGCACAAAAATAATTTATTGAAAAACGAAAACTAGCAAATTTTTGTTCAGTTCGATTCAATTTTTTTTTCACTTAAGAGTTTTTTTTTCAATGAAAAATATTAAAAACTAACTGAAAGTATGTTTCAGTTATCCGGGTTTTTCGCTTAAGCGAGTTTCAATTAAGTTGAGTGCTTTAAGGGAAATTGGTCGGAAAATACTTGGGGATGAAAAAGAGTTTCAGGTAAGTGGGTTTTTCTCTTAAGCGGGTTTTACTGTATTGTGACCCAAAAGTCAAAGTTTTGCTCGGGCAAGAAAAATTTAACACCATTTAAAATTGAATATCTGGCAACCCTAAGAATATATCCAATTTAAACGTAGTTTTAAAGGTTAGTATTTCTACTAAAAAAATCTAAAATGAGGTCCCTACCATTAGTACTGACAGAGAAATTGACCTCAACATGGGTCAGGGTATACCAAAGTTACCCTTTTTTAAATCGTCAAAAAGTGATGTCAAAGTTGAAAATCAGACTTTACTGTAGAACAATTTTTTTCTTAAAATATGATCAAGAATCACATCCCAAAGTATGGCAGACGAATTACCGGACACCCGATAAAAAAAGTAAGGCAAGAGACATTACGAGCGAAGGTGTTCGAGTGAAAGAAAAGTTTCCGTAATAGAACTGTCTCCAATTAGTCTAAGGGCTCTGTTTTGGATTCTATCTAAAAGGTGAGGAAACCTAAGCATTTCGAAACATTTTTCGCAACATCAAATATGTGATCATGCCACAAAAGATGGTCAGCAATTCACATACCGAGGACGGAGAGCTTTCCGGTTTCCTCGATGCAAGGACCATCCATGGGCGGTGGCAGGGTAGAAATATTACGCTTGACGGACAGAAGACAGCTTTGGGTTTTCGGGGGGCATTAAATTCTACGCGGTTTCTAACACCCCATTCTACAATGCTATTAATATCGGAATTAAATGAGCTTATCATACGCTGTCGTTGCAAAGGCACTTTCAAAAAAGAAAAATGAGGATTTGGAACCAATATGAAAAGCTGAGGGTACTGTCGTCAGCAAAACAATGCAGTGGATTAGAAGATACAGACAAGAGATCATTGATGAAGATGAGAAAGAGGTAGCGAGTCGGAAACAAAACGGAGCACACCAGCATGTATTTTGTGAATATCAGACTTTACACCGTCCAAAAACACGAAAAGTAATTTCAAATCCAACGAAGAAGAGACTCATCGATACCAAAGGCACGCATTTTCGATAAAAGGTTAGGTTAGGTTTAAGTGGCTGTTGGCCAGAAAAGCCAACACACTTATACCAATATTTGGTCCGTTGTGATGCCACAGGATTCCAAAGATCACCCTTACTCGTTAAACCATTTGGAACTAGCAATGAAGCGTTTGAGACAGTGAATGTCGGAATTTCTTATATCACTGAGATCATTACAGTAGAAGTCACCCAAGTCGAGTCTACGTCTTTGTGCTAGGGCACGACAAGAACATAGAAGGTGAGAAACTGACTCCTCTTCTTCTTCATCCATGCAGCTTCTACAAAAATCATTTGCAGGAACTCCAAGTCGAAAAGCATGTCTACTTATTAGGACACCTATAACGTGCAATCTATCAATAGAAATTAGTTGCTTTGAGCGTTTAGCATCAAACAATGGCCAAATTAGTTTTGTAGACTGGCAAGTTGCGGTGCTGATCCATCTATGGTTAGCTATCTTTATGATATCATGCTTTAGCATAAGTTTACAAGTAGCTTGATGTTAGATTTGCTATCCGACAAAGGTAAGATTGTTCCATTTTTTGCAAGTTCGTCGGCTTTACAGTTACCTGGAATGTCTCTGTGACCAGTACCCATATAAGTTGAATGTTAAACCAACTAAAAACCATATTTTTTTTGAAAAAAAAAACTGAAATGGTCTGCCTTCACGTAATGTTTCATAACTTCCACATTTATTATTCGATTTCATTGATCTTATGCGTTTTAGCTTTGTAAAAACAATATCTTTCACCTGAGATCTTAAAACTATTTTAAATATTTTTTTTTCTATCCTTACGGAATGACTTAAAACAAGCGATTTTCAAAAAACGGCCAAAAATTGTGTTTTTTGAAACTTTGAACGGCTTTTTCTTGATGATTGTTGGGCCGATTTACACAAGTTATATACTGTTGGAAAGACAAACAAAATATCTGTTCAAAACTGTAAAGTATATGTTAATTAGTTCGACCGTTTTTGAGAATTAGGCTTATACATGGAAAAGGAGCAGAAAAACACGTTTTTGGGTCATATCTCGAAAACGCTTCTTTGGAAAAATAAATGATTGCCATTTTCGTGTTCAGAGAGCCAAAATTAGTCTAAAAAATACTTTTTTGTTGAGGTACTTTTTTTGTGTAAACTAGTGTTATTCAAGTGAGTTTAGAATTCAGGAATGATTCACTGTGAAGAAGCTTTTAGTTGAATGTATGTGCTCGCAGTCGTTTATTTGCTGAAAACATCAAAGGGTGTCAGACAAAATTGAATGTCTAGTGCAACGGAAGGAGGAGTGCTGAGTGCTCTGCTTTTGCCTAGGAATCTGAACGTTGGGTTTTGTTTAGGTCAGACCCTTTATCATGAAATATCATTCTCTTTAAAGTGTTCCACTATACTGACATACCGTATCAAGTATAGCCCTGATTCCCGAATTATTAGAAAAAGAGTTATTCGAGGTTTGATAGCTCATTTATTTAAAATAGGTTTTTTAAACGAGAAGAGTATACCAATGGTCTTTTTTTGTATTTATGCAATATTAGTTTGACAGAAGGTTAGTCTGTATTGAGAATTTCATATTTTCTGGAAGTGAAGGCAGGATCTGTTTCGTGAAAGACACCCAAACGTTTTGTAAGAGTTCTTTCAAGATATTAGAACATCGCTATGCAGCTTTCCTATTCAAGGTATGTCAACAGATCATTGGCTGCCATGTTCCAAATAATGCGATATAGAATATCACCCTGCGGAGGACCTCTAGTTTACTGACAGATCTTCTTCCAGACAAGCCCCTTAGTTTCGAATTGAAAATCATGGTAGTCAGCATTAAATTAATCAGTTCAACAAACAAACCATCTACTTTTAGAAATTATAGTGCAGATGGTCATCATTGCTTAAAGCGCTCTCTATACTAACACAAAACCTTTTAATTGGATGATCCTAAACAGATAAGCCGGTTTGTTTCAAATTTGATTCAATTTATTTCTCAGTTCTGCATTAAGGGTTTTCCTGCATGACAAAGATCTTAAGACAGTTTTTGATACGAGATTAATTTTTGGGCACTGAAATATCGAATGGATAACCTATATTCCGTTCTTGAGATTTTGCCAGTTGCTATAACTGTTTTGATACATTAACTTAAATTCGATAGAATCGTTTTTGTTGGTCTTCCAGATGAAGGTAAAGTTAGGTTAAAGTAGCTGCCAGCATCACAGCTCATCACATCACAGATCAGAATTGCTCCATTTTGATACTACGTGAATCTAGAGATTTTCTCCGTACTCGTTGAAGCGTTTGGAGCTCCTTACACCCCGACTCCACAGGAGATAAATTCTCTCAGGATGCTCATCATGATATGAAATCTCCAATGGAGACGCGATATTTCCTCTTATGATGTGATGTCAGCGATCTATGTCAGCGGTTTTGTCTTGATATAGATGTCTGATATGAAATTTGACACATGGTTTTTTTCGTACTTTTGTGTCATTATTTCGTGTCTTCTCATTTGGTTGGTTCTTGTCAAGTATTCTGTCTGCAAATATTTTTTTTTTTATTTTGTAAGTAAGTAAGTTTTGCTAATTTCTGTTGTCCGCACAAAACACATCCCGTGCAGTAGGGATAGAAATGAAAAATCATGACATAATTTGCCCAGCGAAGCAATAAGAAAATGTAGAGATAGAGATGTCAGACATTGAGTTGGAGAGACAGATATCTTGTAGAGTCGGGGTGTTATGAAGCGATAGAGACTGCAAATTGCAACTGTGTATACTAGATCACTAGGGTCCTCGAAAAAAATCTCTACAAAATAGAGTCTAAGTCTATTTGATAGAACAGAGCATGTACACCGTCCATACACCGTCTGCAAAAATAGTTTGAATAAAGACCAAATCTCGGTTTGTGCTTGCCTATAAGAGAGTGGCCGGTTATGATCCCAATTACGGAACTGCTGTGCAATCTATTTTGGGATATCGAATGCCTTGAGATTTACAGATCAAGCGTTGGCCAGATCTGATTTGTCATCAGGTTCGGTTAGGTTAAAGTGTCTGTCATTAAGGCATCTGACCCACTTAAACCAGTGGAGGTCCATTGTGATACCACGATCTAATAAGGAACAAAGGTTCCGCACTAGTTAAAGCCATTTGGAGCTTCTGATGAAGCGAAGGAGATATGGAATGTACAAAAAAGCTGTGAGATAGGCATTTCCGTCGTTCCAATTCTGGCGAGTTCGTCGGTTTAACAATTCCCTGGAATATCTCTGTGTCTCGGCACCCAGAATAGGTGAATACTAAACAGTTTGGCCATCTCAGTATTGGGCTGTAAAAGAGTTTGAAGAGACTGATGCGAGGGATTTTAAAGCAGCCTGCCTATCTGAGAAAATGCGGATATCCGAACGAGATATCACGTTTTCTTTAAGCCAAGACAATACTTCCTTTATCGCCGTGAATTATCGATTCGGCGCCGTTCGCAGCAATTAAGCCGCTTTTACTCTACAACGGGGAAAATTTTGCGGAAGGATTTAGGCTTCGGTCACGCACTGAGCGATTGAGCGACGAGTCGCTGAGCGACGCAAAAAAATTAAAACACATGAAATTGTATGGAGGTGGCCACGTACACCCTGAGCGACTTGTCATTGTTTTAAGCGACAGAGCGACGTCGCTCAATCGCTCAGTCGCTCGTCGCTCAGTGCGTGGCTGAGGCCTTAGGTGTGAAGCCTTTCAAAATACAGCTGGTGCAAGAATTGAAGCCGAACGACCTACCAAAACGCCGAATTTTTGGCGAACGGGCTCTTGAAAAGTTGGCCGAAGATCCACTTTTTTATCGAAAAATTTTGGTCAGTGTTGAGCTTCGTCACTCATTTCTGGTTGAATGGATACGTGCAAGATTGCCGTATTTGGAGTGAAGAGCAGCCAGAAGAATTGCAAGAGCTACCAATACATACAGAAAAAGTCACTGTTTGGTGCAGATTATGGGATGGCGGAATCATTGGGCCGTATTTCTTGAAAGATGATGCGAATCGCAATGTTACTGTGAATGGTGAGCGCTACCGTGCGATGATACCAAAATTTTTTTGGCGCAAAATGAAAGATCTTGACTTGCATGACATGTGGTTTCAACAAGACGGTGCCTCATGCCACACAGCACGCGTAACAGTATTCCAATTGAGAGGCGAGTTCAGTGAACAGTTTATTTCACGTTTGGGGCCAGTCAATTAGCCGCCTAGATCGTGCGATTTAACGCCTCTAGACTATTTTTTGTGGGGCTATGTTAAGGCTGATGTCTATAGTGAAGAGCCCGCTTCGATTGACGCACTGAAAGCCAACATTAAAGCATTTATTCGTGAGATACCGGCCGAAATGTTAGAAAGAGTATGCCGAAATTGGACTAAGCAGATGGACCATTTGAGGCGCAGTCGCGGACAACATTTGCATGAAATAATCTTCAAACAGTAAATTATATCGATCGTAGTATCGATTTAAATAAAGATTTTATGCATTTTTCTGTTTTTTTTTTTTTTTTTAATTTCCGATAGTTCTTCAAAAATTACTCGTCCTATCCTGAAATCAAAATTGAATCCGGATTTATAATTAAAAAATCAATCTGTACCACCTTAGCAATTCCTGCTTCTATAGGCTTTGAATTTTTCTTTTTTTTTAAGGACTCTCAGGCCGAGATTATTTTCAGTCATAAAGCCGATTCGTATATAGATAATTGGATCTATCGATTTCTTTTTATTATTTTCGCATATCGCAATTGCTGAATGAAAAAACAAAAATTTGCACTCAACACATTTAAATCCTTCAATTTTTATTCTTTAATTAATTCAAATCATTTAGTCAAACAAACTAAAAAAAAAATAAAATAAAATAAATGACTTCTCTCAAATTAAAAACATATTCAAAAGCTTATCTCAATCAATAGTCATTGAAATAAAATAAATTTTGTACACATAAATGTGAAAGAATATAATATTGATGGACAAATACTTTTAACACAATTTTATTTATTTTCAAAAATTGAAACAATGAACAAATAACTTCATCACCATCTGGGTGGTGGAGGAGGGTGGTGATGTCCGTAAAGGGGATATTGAGGTGGATATCCATTGCCATATGGTGGAGGCGGTGGTGGAGCTGGATTAGTCACAACAACGACTTGTGCTGGCGGTGGTGGAGGAGGCGGTGGACGACGTCGAAAATTTGGAACAATTGAAATTTGAATCCTTGGCCTATTGTGATGGTGATGATGTGGTGGAGGACCACCACATGGAGGACCGTGAGGAGGCATCTTTTTGCTAGAGTAAATTATTTGGAATATTTCTTGTCTAGATAAAGAGCTTGTAAGCGGGTCTGCAGATAGTATTGAACTAACTTCTGCGTTGCATACAAAATCAGAGGAGTTATAATGCACTAGAGTTTATCGTAGTTAGCTATCTTATCGCCAACTGTCCAGAATACAGCCCAGGCCCATAAATATTTATATATTTTAGTGTCAATAAGTATAAGCTGGTATTGATAAGGGGGTTTAAATTTCGACTTTTGTTGATTATATCACCAGCTGACATAAAGTTTCTAGTTTAACTATTGGAACTACACATAACATTGAATTTGTGATATTGAAAAACCTATTATGTGTTGACTCACATATTCTGGGCGTATGTATGCGTCACCTCACTTCCGGAATGAAAAATCAAGGAAGGAACTCATCAGGTTGATGGTAGTTGCTCATGAGTCACTAAGGTAACATAATAAATAGTAATTCACAGATAAAACAATATATGAAAGAAAACACGTGAAAAATAGATTTTTACCCTCGAACAAGGGTAATCAATGCAATACCATATGGGTTCGATTTCCAGCAACTGTCATCTAAAAACTATTTTTTTAAGGATGCTGCCTCTTGCGAGAAGGTGCCAAATCCCCCAAGAGTCACCCTTGTGTTGTTAAGTGCTTCTCATCTTAACAGTTCGGAGTCGACTGAAAATTGTAGGTGTGCATGTTACCAGGAACGGAAGGGACCTACAATTTTCTGCCGATTCCTAATGAGATGCACTTTGCATGTCAAGAGATATACTCTTAGAGGTTTTATCAATTCCTTGCAAGGGGTAGTACACCCCTGAAAAAAAACTTTTTTGCAGCGGCTGCGAATCGAACTCGAGTTTTTCCGCATGACAGTCCAACGCACTAACCATTATGCCAAGGGGTACTACAGATGTTTAAAGAGTTGTAAGTAGTTTCAGAAATTAGAAAAGATTTTGTTTACGAGTCCGTTTTCTGGAGCCTCAAGGGATACAACCAAGAACTGGCTTGCTGGTGATCGCAGGGCCATATGGACATCCAATGACGAGTAAAAACGTAGCAAACTACCTTGGTAACAACCGTGGATCACTATCAGACTATAAAATCGGAGCTGAACAGAATTAGGGTAGCTTTTACCCCGACGAAACTGTTGTTTTATAGCTACCGGCACCAGGGTGAAGGTCATTTTCTACATGGGCCTCATCAAGCCGATGATTGCCCCTATAGACGCCCGGTATGGTTCAACGTTGCCCCATCTCAATTGGGGAATATATAATTTCTTACTTAAGCTAATTCGGAGTCATATTGCAAGAGCGATGTCCTCCTTCAGCTAACAGCTTAGTCTTTGGGGCACATTATCTCTATAATGAATATTTCGAGAGTGTGCATTTAAGTGGCTATACCAAAACTTATTGAACAACCTGGTATTCCACCAAACGCATTCCGTGGGCTAGAGAGGTGGTTCCGATTATCTACAACGTCGACAGTAAAACTATAGAAAGGCGACTTCGTTATGATCGAGACGTGCACGCACAAGGCTGATCTGAATGAATTCGATTCAGTGGGTTGCCGAAAACAATATACTTAGTTGTTTTCAGGCAGGTTTCTAAGCTAATATTTCAACAGTTGATCAAATTTTCGTTCTTATTACTGTAGCAAGACTTTTCATAGATAAAAAGAAGTGCTTATACATTTTTTTTTGTAGATACATTTTCCGAAGGTCTCTACTGTATAAGCTCGCAGGAATCGGACTTTTAAAAAAAGTCTATGAAAGACTCCTACGAAGTATGACCGCAGCCGCACACGTATCCAAGTTTTTTTTTTTTGTGTTTCGAGTCCATTGATCTTTAAATTATTTATAAACCATGTCGAAAATCATATTCCAGGTGGGTTTGGTTTTCGAGATGTAATAATTAAAGTCCTGATGCAGATGGCATGGTAATTTTATCGGAGAATCCACTAACTTTGCAACTTCAAATCAATAAGTTGAAAATAAATTTTGTGGATCTGAAAATTAATACTTTTAAGTAAAAAATAATGAATTTTAGATCCAAAAATCTTTCAATTAACTATGATCGTAACTGGACCCTGGTGAGATAGTGAGATGGTAAGGTAGAAGAGCAAGATACGGGAGGCGTTAATATTGAAGAACCTCCACGTTTTCTGCAGAGAAAGAGATGTCATAGAAAAGTTGCAGTATGGCTTGCGAAATAAACTTTCTATCCTACATCCAATCCTCCCCGATGGGTCTTACCTTGTCGTGTGGGGAGGCTTAAGTCTGTTTCTCGGGCAATCCAGCTGGGGATTTAGGCAACTAAGAAAACTCAAATGTGACCAATGTCCACGGCCAAACATGAAAAAAAGCAATTGAGATGATTTCTCTTTTGCTCGATGCCTTGGTTTAAGCAATCTGGATAATTGATGGTCCTTCCCAATGCTTAAAAGATTAAAAAAGATTGCTTAGGACTATCGTTCCTAGTTCGTTGTAGGGCGAGAAAAACTAATGGAGAATATTGGTGCAGATTGTGGTTGGCTTCGGTCAGCTATGGTCTGCATCACGGAGTTTCTACTCCATAAAACTTACCGTACCTCGGGAATAATGAGATTGAAGAAATTGCCCCGCTAATTAGAGCCCCCAGAGTGTAAAAACCTTGGTCTCGTTATTAATTGGGTAGGCCCTCTGTTAAGAAAGCACGAGGTGGCTGTGGTTCTACCAACCAAGTCACGCGGGTGGCTATTGTTACCAGCAATAGTTAAATAGAAAAACACGGACTAAGGGTGGTACTGCCTACACAGTGCAAATTTGGAACAGTATGGAGGCTGGCTTAAATTCTGAGGCAGACCGTACAAGATATTTATTGGTAGCAATGTCGAGTTGATTTGTCGGGGAATCAAGATCTGGTCCCTGCGGGAAAGGAGTTGAAACCTTTCTTCCAAGATAAAATGCAACTGGGACTATGTCATGGGGGCTTTGTTTAATAGCCGTTCATTGAACCCGATAGTGTTTGGTAGGCCAAGTAGTCTTAATTGACAGGTGCTCACTATAAAACCTATCTTTCAGTTCCTACATCCACTACTGGGACTCCATACTGATGTTAAATTCGGACTTATCAAAAATAAAACGACTTAAGAATGCTTGCTGGACATCGAAAAACCTTTCAACAGCGTTTGGATGAAAGATTACTATTCAAACTCTCGGAATTTGATATTCCTAATCACTTGGTAAGAAAAATGAAAAATTTTCTAAGCCATAGTCTCTTTTAAGGACCGCTGCTGTTCAACATTTACACTGCTGATCAACCAGCTAACATACCAATTACAAAGAAAGACGAAGCTTTATGCAGACGTTTCCATCACATACACCGCCGCTTTTTCACCAGATATTGCTGCCAGAAGAGTGCAAGATCACATTAAATCTTATGGGAATACTATGTCAACAGCGAAAAGACCAAAATCATCTGCTTCCGAACAGAAGTGACTGTCATTCTGAGACTAGCGTTTGAAACACTCTGTGATGTGATCAACCTTAAGTTTCCAGACAAAACTGAAGTAACAGTCAACAATCGTCAACGAAGTACCGGGGAATACACTTTTCCAACAAACTGAAAAGGCTGCTTATGTAGACTTTATGTTGAAGAGAGCCAACTATTCTCTGCATTTGGTCCATCGGCGGCGAAATGGACTAAGTAAGAAAATGAAACTGCTTGTTTACAAACAACTTATCTGACTAGTTCTGACTTAAGCTTTTCCCATCTGGTTTACTATAACATCTACAGCAATGAAGAAGATGAAGCATTTTATAAGAAATATTGTGTCGAATTTGCAATGCACTAGTCCTTAACTCACTGACAAAGAAAAAAATATCAACTAAGAAGCTGTACGAGGAAGCAAAATTAATACCACTGGACCAGTATTTTTTGCAGCCCTCCAGAAAAATATCAGGAACCAAAAAGATCATGCAACAACTCCTCTAGCATGAACTAGAGCCTAGTGACAGGTATCGATACGATCAATTTGAAGAAATCATCCATAATTTCATCTTTAGGAAAAGAAGAACAACAAATACTACACGGGATATAAAAGTCCTTTCATCAAAAAATATGACACTGCTAATATTGCAGTAATCATGAATTAGATCAAGAAAACATTAATATGATGATATAAGCAAAAAGCATTTTTTAAAGCCAAAAGAAGAATATTGGCCCACTGTTGTTGAGTCAACACTATTTAATTTAGTAATAAGTTAGTTTAAGTCAAATTGTCAAATTGACATTCATAGGATACGTTATCTCTTAAGACAAGGAATGTAATATTTTATTATGACGAAAATAAGCACCACTAATATAATATAATCTAATCTCTAAATTAATCTAAGGAAAAGCTTATCATTAAAAAAAACGTTAATAATATTTATTGTGTAACTTTTTTGTTTAACTGAATATTTCAAACACTTACATAATGTTCGATTTTTTGAAACCTTCCAGCAAGATTTTTGATACATATTTTTCTGTAGCGCTGTAAATAAAAACATATTTAAATCAATTATTATTATTTTGAACTTTTTCATTATTGATAAAACATAAATTTAAATTTTTAAAAATTTTGTAAAAATAATTTTTGGAATTGAAACAAAAATGAAAAATGAAGGTTTTTATATAAATATTTAGTATTTCGAAAACGAGTTGCGATTTTTTTGAAATTTCATAGGTACTTCTTTCATAAAATAAATTAGCGTTCCAAATTTTTATCTTGAAAAAATCTTAAAAAGATATAATGTACAAACATAGATTTTTTTAGTGAAATGGATTGAACAAATTGAAAAAATACTACTGACAGTTGAGAAGAGGTCTCTGTGTCCTGCGAAATTCAAAGAGTACTGATTTGTATATTAGTAAGCCTTTTTTTTAAACGAGTACTTATGTTGTTGTGGAATAATTTTGGCAGAATTTTGATATCTTTTATGTCCATTCACATCGTTCACACCAGATTTGCTTTTGTAATAATTTGTTCGAAGCTATGTAAGTTGTAGGTAGATTTAAAGAGAAGAAGGCGGTAGGGTATACCAAAATCCGTAGGTCTATAGTGAATTAAAATAATCTAGTAATTGAAGAAAATATTTTAGCGAAGATGGAGTTTCGGATGTTGAAATGTAGGAGGTGTTTAGGTGGTGTATGAATATAGGGTGCGTTTTATGCCAATTTGAAGACTCTAGGTCATTGTAAAATATCCATATCTCTTCAGAAGTAGCCTAAGTAACGGGGTCGAACATCGTACCATAGTCGAATGATATCATGACTTTGTAGTCTAATATGATCTTATGCTACTTCTGAAGGGATATGGATACCTTCAAATGACCTTTAGTCTGCATAATGGGATTAAACGCACCTTATATTCGGATTCAGTGACTTCAAAAATATAAGAATCAACTGGTTCGAGACCCTAGATTCCGATTTACTGTCGATACATCAGCCGCGAGATTTAAAAGGAGTATGACCTTGGAATATTTTTCAGAGGTCATTTCAAACAACAGGTCTAGATGAATTTAGATGTAAAATATTTCAGAATCCGGGGTCAAAAATATCATATCATAAGATTTTAGGGATTCGATCTTCGTTTGATCTTTATTTTGAAGTGATGGGGTCAAATGGGCACCAGCATCGTGATCAGCGACTCTAAAAACATAAAGATCAACCATCAACTGTTTAAAGACCAGAATGCTAATTCACAGCCAATATACAGGCCAAAATCTAAAAAAACGAGTCTTGTTTTGGATGACCGCTACATGACCTACAGAGGTCGGCAAAAAAAAGTCAATACATATTTGGACGTAAAATTTTTGGCACTTTCAGAATCTGGGGTCAAAAATATCATATCGTTAGATTTTAGGGAATTGACTTTTGTTTGACATTGACCTTTACATGTTGGGGTTAAAAGAAGCCCGGATTCGAATTCAGCGATGCCAAAAAGATATACATACTCGTATATATAGGTTTTCAGATTTTTCAACGAATATTTCGCAATTTGATTTTCAAATGCCCTTAAACCTGACCTGATTGAGTCAAACGGACTCCGGATTTGAAATCAGCGATGCAAAAAACCTAAAAGACACATGGTCTCCAAGAGTCAGAGGACTTTTTTTTGTAGGGCTGTGTTATTAAGAGTGAGTTAAAGAGTGAATAAAACGTTTTTTGGTGCTTCTACTACTGCGCTAGATATAGATTACCAATAACACAGGCCTATCGTGTTTACAATGAAAACTTTGAGGCGCCACACAAAAGAGTACCTGTGGTATCAATGGATTGAAATCTCGATTTTGATATTTTCCTTTTATAATTGGAACTATATACGTTCATTCACCAACATTTCTTCACCTCTCAAGTCAAATAGACTAATGAAGAAACAACTGGTGTCAAATTGCATTGCAACTTGATTCCAAGTTTAAAAAATGAAATGCACTACTGGGTCGCACGAACTTGCTCTTATGTAAAAGACTAAGAATTTCAAAAATGAATGTTATTAGAGAAAAACTGTTCATAAGCATAAAATTCATTTTTAAAATGACTAAAACAACTCCGTTCGTAGTTGGTGCTAAAAACAGAATGCCATATGATTCAAGCAACTACTAGTTTATGCACGAACAAATATTATAAGTCGCTGTAGTGGTTTCTTAAAAAAATAAGCTTTTATTTACAAAATGTTTAAGACATTTTAAAGAAAAAATTTTGGCACGCCAATTTTAAGTTTTTATTGGGCTAGCCGCGCACTAGCAATTTTTAGTTGCGAAACTGCTTGGTTCGAGCAACTAAAAAGTTTGTGTTTTGACACAAACTAAACGATTGCCTAAAATAAGTTCGCCATTTTATTGAACATATAATTATCTGCAAATTCACGGACATTCAACCAAACAGTTCATCTGTTTTCTATAAGTAACCAAACAGTTTCGCAACTAAAAATTGCTAGCTAGTGCGCGGCTAGCCTTATTGTTCGAATACAAATTTTAATTTACAAAAAAAAAATATTAAGCCGTTTTTGAGATATCGAATTTTTTTTTAATTCAAAAAATATTTTTTTTTAAGTTTTAAAACGTAACGTTTTTTATTTATATTTAATTTATAATATAATTTATAAATTTAATAAAATCCGTTACACCGATAATGAGAAACTAAAATTCGAAAAAATGGTTCTATGGTAGGTACAGTCAGTAATATCTTGATTTCAATTTTTTAATTAAATAATAGATCGTCAAAAGAAACAAAATTTTAGCTAAATTCTCGGAACCGTTTTCGACAAAAATACGATTTTCGAAAACCATTTTTCAACATTTGTATGGAAGGTACCGTTAGTTTTAGGTAAAACAAATTTTTTTCTCAAGTCTTGTAGATTTGTTAAAAAAAACTTTTATTTATCAAATTTGAAAAAAAATCGAGTATGGGGTTTTCGAAATTAAAAAATAAAATTTTGATTTTTTTTTTTTTTGAAATACAAGAAATTAAAAATTGAAAATTTGAATATGTAATAATATTCACACTTTGAAGGAGCTTTAGCATAAAAAAATAATTTAAATCGGTTGTACCGTTTGCGAGAAAATCAAAAACAAAAAATATCCATTTTTGGGAATTTTTTTTTTCAACAATTACCTAGTTTTAACTAAATGAAATTTTTGAAATTATGTGGGAGAGGTTTTGAGAAAAAAAAATATTAAAAAAAATATTAAAAAAAAAATTAGAAAAAAATGCGTATGGCAGGTACCGTTATTTTTGGTCTTAAAAAAAAAAGAAAACAACGTGTGGGGCAAAATTTAAAATGAGATTTACCAAGTTTAAAGAAAATCGGCCGAGCCTTTTAGGCTGGAGTCGAAAAGACAGACAGACCGACAGAATTCTGAGACCTACTTTTTTGGTCTTCGCTATCATCGTTATGTCAACTTTGATCAAAATCTCGAGTTGGATTTTTTTTACGAACGCATAACTTGCCTTATAGTACCTACCTATGTATGAGTCGCAAGTAAAAAACCACTTCACGTTGGTGATTGACGATTGGCATTTAATACATTTTCAGAATTGACATTTAATAGTCCGAAAATTGTTGTTTTCTTTTATTTTCTGCTCCGAAATTTTCAGGGCAATCGGTTGAGTGACATTTGCAACGAAATATTCTCGATACGTCAAATCAAAATTTTTTCTTTAACTGTCAATCCACATAACGCCCAATTTTGAATTGAATAATCTATAAATAATAATATATAGATCGTTCTGAATCTGTCAAACCATGAAATGGATTCAAAATTTTAGTTTTTTCCGCTTATATAAAACGCTTTTTAAAACATTTTGACACTGGCAGCTGCTTCCCGCTCGAAATCTTAGCAGAAAGACAGTGTCATAACAACACAACGTTGGGAAATATTGAAAACTTATTTCCAAAGTGGGTTCTATGCAGCCCAAACAGTGGGTTTTTTTTAAAAGAAGTTTTGCCCGAAATGAAGCACCCACCGCGCCTGCTGTAGGTAAGTTTATGCTAAAAGACCGTGAGACTGGTGTGCTCGTGGACAACACTCATGGTCCCCGTCGTCGTACGGTGCACACAGACTCTGCTACAGCAGAGCCGAGAGTGTAAGACTCAATTCAAGAACATCAACTCGCCATCAATCTCAACAGCTCAACATTTCACTCACCAGAGGAGAATTCTGCACAAAGATCTCGGATTATTCGCCTACAAGGTTCAATTGACTCAGCAATAAACGACGTTGTGTTCCTTTATTAATACGATGAATTAACTTTGCTCGAAATATCTACAAAATTACTCCGACCTTATCAAATCTTTCTCTCAGGAAACTGTATGGGATAGAGTCAAGCTTTCCGAATTGTTTGAAAGGAGTCCCACAATGAGGAATTTTAAGTCCGATTCTGTTTGCTTTATTTATCGATGATATTTGCAATATTCTGCTGGAAACTAACTAAGTTTTTCCTCTACGCTGATGATTCAGTTTTTCTAGCTGAAAATCCTTTTATGCTTTAACTCAAAATTAATAAGTAACAGGCTTATTGTGATTAGATCTCCCAATCAATATAAGATTCTGTCATGTGACAGAATGAAACACTAATAAGTCGTGTAAAATTTCTTGCTGATTTTAAATACGTTTTCCCGCTTTAAAAAGTTTCCTACGTGGTTGAAAATACGGGTTTTTGTTAAATTAGGTGCTAAAGTTCTATTTAATCAATTTCGTTCTTTGAATACTAATTTATTTTGTTCGTAATTTGGCTTACAAAATAATTATTTTGTAACAAATATATATATATACATATATATTTATTTATATATATATAATCCACCGACATGTCACTCAAAAAATCCAAAGCCGAAGCGGAACAGCAACAAGTTGCCGGACTGAAGCTGCAAGGAACTCCTACAACAACTTCCCCCTTACCAAGGCTTCGTACACAAACTTCGAATCCTTATAACTCAACTCCATTAAAGGATATGCAACTTCAGTTAAGAAAACTTAATGAAAATCTCACAAACATGACAATAAAAATATCTAAAATCGATTCAACAATAACAAATATCGATCAACAAATAGGTGAGATCCAAGCTAATGTCAAAACTTTCGGTTCTCGTTTAACAAAAATTGAAGACGAGCACATAATATTTATGGAAGAAAACAAAATAAATCAAAATGAAATAAAAACACTTAATCAAAACATCGCTAACGTCATCTACGATGTTGATGTTCTTAAAACAAAAATGCCTACCACTGAGATCACAACTTATACGAATAAACTTACAACTGAGATAGCAATTCTAAAGGAAGCACTAGAAGCACAAGAAATAAACAACATTTCAACGGATGCTGTTTTATATAACATACCCGCCGACCAACCAAATCTGGTCAGTATTTTCAATCACCTATGCCTTTCACTTGACATGAAGGTGCCAACACTCAAATCTATATTTCGCACTCGTCACAACGAAAGGAACAACACTTCACCCGTAATCATCAAATTCTTTTCATCTTACGAAAGGAACCTCATGCTTGGAAAAATTGCCGAATTCCGCAGAACACACAAGCGACAACTCATACTTCGCGACGTGGGAATTGAGTCCGAATATCCCATCTATATCCGCGAATGTTTGACGAAGAAAAACCAACAAATTCTTCATGTTGCACTGAATCTAAAAAAACGAAAACGAATTTCAACAGTGTTTACGTTTCGTGGCATCGTGTACATAAAACATCAAGTGCATGGAGATGCTGTCATAATAAGCAATATTGAGAGATTGACAGCGGAGTTTAAAGATGTCATCGATGTATCAGCAGTGTTGCCAGTAGTCGTCCAAGATAATGCCGATAATGCAGAGTTGCCTAAAAATAATGCCGATATTGCAGAGTTGCCGATAAAGTAGGAAAACTATTTTATTAATTCGTAAGAGTTTTTAATTAATGCCTTGTTTTTTCTTATTTATTTCATTATGAAAATTTTCATTATAAAAACATTCTGTAATTTATTTTTAATTATTTCTATAACTCTTTATTTAATGTTTTTAGGTACTTTTACTTCAAGCTTAATTTTTTTAACAGCACAACGATTTGCCTTACACTCTTCTTCAATAATGGAATTTTCTTCCAATTCATACCATTTTTATAGTTTATCTGTTCTTCTTGGTTCACGTCTTATCATTTCACTTTCCAAATATGATGATGGCGGGTGAACGAAATCGTAATATAACGTTTTCCAATGATGGAGGTGCTAATGTAACTAAGGTCATGGTAAATGTTTTAACCGCTCAAAATCATGGTTTTAAAGTTTGCCATTTAAACGCGCAGAGCCTGAGTGGAAAAATCGATGAATTTAGAGATTTGTTTCAAGGTTCCGAGGTTGATGTCATTGCCGTATCAGAAACATGGTTCAGAAACGGTATTAACGATATTTTCTATTCCATGGCTGGTTACAAAATGCATAGAGTTGATAGATTTGAACGTATTGGTGGAGGTGTAGCATTGTATGTTAAAGAGTCGTTGAAAGCCAAAGTAAGATTCACAACTCCTCCCAATTGTTCCTTTCAAAGTATTTGTATTGAAATTACGAGTCATTATGATAGACTCCTACTAGGTGTTGTATATAGACCCTATTTAAATATTGATTTATCCCCTTTTTATTCCTTTCTAGAAGAAAACTGTATGCTATTTCCAAATATCATAATTTGTGGTGATTTCAACAGTAACATTATAGTAGATAAAAGTTTGACGGACAATATGAGTACATTCAATCTACATCCGGTTAATGTTAGCAAACCAACCCACTTCTCGCAAAGCTCAAGTACTCTTCTGGATGTTTTTTTTGTAAGCGAAATTCATAAAGTTATCTTATACGATCAGTTATCAGCACCAGGCTTCTCACGTCATGACCTAATACACCTATCCTTTGATTTTTCTCCTGTTAGACCAACAATTACTTTTCAGTATCGAGATTTCAAAAACCTTAATGTTGTATCCCTTGAATCTGACATCAGATCAGTCTATTGGCAGAATGTTTATTACATTAGATCTCCAGACGAACAAGTTGAATTTTTACAATGCAATGTCAATAGGTTATTTGACATCCATGTTCCATTGAAAACTAGAACTGTTAAGCATGGTGATAACCCTTGGTTTACACTAGAGATACGAAACTGTATAAGTCAAAGAAATCGCATATACAATAAATGGAAACGATTTAGGATAGCCGAAGATCGCCAACAATACCGGCATATGCGAAACAAATGTGTCAGCCTTATAAATGCAGAGAAAACTAAATGGTATACAAATCATTTGAATCGGTCTCAGAATGGGCGCAAGCTTTGGAAAAATATACGTGGACTAGGAATTGGGAAGCAAGGTCACGAAGATTTGGATGTTAACTGTTCTGAATTGAATAAATTTTTCATCACTTCAGTTCCCCAAGTCTCGAGTAGACCAATTGCTTTGCATGTTGAAGACGCGTCATCGAGACTGCAAGATGTATTCGACTTTTCAGGAGTAACCCCGGAAGATGTTGTAGAAAGCTTGATATCACTTAAGTCAAATGCCATAGGTTTTGATAAAGTGCATCCATCATTCTTTAAAGCAATATTACCACATATTTTACCATTTGTTACTCATATTATAAATACAATATTTACTACTAGTATTTTTCCTTCTCAATGGAAACTTTCAAAAATTATTCCTATTCCAAAAAACAAACAAAAAACAGAATATCGCCCTATATCAATTTTACCATTTTTTTCAAAAATAGTTGAAAAATTAATGCATAAGCAGATTACTCGATATTTTACTTTGAATAGTCTCCTCTCATCAAAACAGTCTGGTTTTCGGTCTCAACATAGCAGCACCACTGCTCTATTGAATGTCGTTGAGCAAGTAAGGAAGGCCATGGATGAAGACAAAGTCTCATTCTTGGTTCTTCTTGACTACTCTAAGGCCTTTGATACTATTGATCACAACATTATGTGCCATAAACTGTCAACTGACTTTGGATTTTCAACTCGAGCAGTTAACCTCATTTTTTCATATTTATCTGGAAGGAGTCAAGCTGTGGTCTCTGGAACGAAAACATCTGAGTTCATTTTTTTATCGCGAGGTGTACCACAAGGATCTATTCTGGGTCCACTATTATTCTCTTCCTATGTGAATAACTTACCAAGTATCTTGAGGCATGGTGAAACGAGTATGTTTGCTGATGATGTACAATATCTCGGAAGTACAGCATTGGGTCTAATCGAAAATTGCGTTGATAATATTAATACAGATCTGAAGGCCTTATCTGAATGGTCTAACGCCAATGGTCTTGTTCTTAACCCGCTTAAGACTAAGTGTCTCGTCATTTCGAATAAGACTTTAGACTTAAGCTATTTTCCGACCATATTCCTAAACAACACCCCAGTAGAGTACGTTAATACGGCGAAAAATTTAGGTATACACTTTAATCGTAATCTTACATGGAGCAATCATGTAAACGCTGTGGTAGGAAAGGCATATGGTGCGCTGAGAACACTATCTGTTGCAAAGAAGTTCACACCAGTAGAAACTAGGAAAATGCTGGTCAAAACATTGGTAGTGCCTATTTTAACGTACGGGTGTGAAATTTTTTGTAGCTTAGATGCCGTTTCGCAGAGAAAATTGAATGTTGTTTTTAATAATGCAGCTCGTTATGTTTTTGGACTCCAAAGATTTGACCACATTTCGAATTATACGAAAAGTCTGTATGGATTTAGCTCTGCGAATTTATTACAATTTAGAACGCTTACCATGTTATTTAAAATTGTCCATACGAAGCAACCACCGGACCTCTATAACCATATAACTTTTCTATCTTCTGACAGAACCAACCAAATCTCTGTTCCACGCTTTACTTGTCAGTCTTCTGAGCGACAGTTTTTCGTTAGTGCAGTTCGTCTTTGGAATTCGTTGCCACGTCAACTAAGGAGAATAGATAATCTGAAACATTTTCAGAGTAACTTAACGAAATATTTTTCAAATTAATTTATGTTTCAAATCATTAAAATTGAACCAGTTTATGTTTCAAATCATTAAAATTGAACCCCAGTTATGTTTCACATCATTTCAAAATTGAATATTGGGTTGAAGTTTCTTGTTGCTGGAGCTGGGTCGATTGTTGTGCAATAAAAAAAAAAAAAAAAAAAAAAAAAAAAAAAAAAAAAAAAAAAAAAAAAAAAAAAAAAAAAAAAAAAAAAAAATGTTTGTAACTTTACCTCTATAAGTGTACATAATAATGTGAATCGATTTCTTTCATTCTCATTCTTTTTTTATTTTTTAATTTTTTCTTTTTTTTTTAATATACATATATTGTTTGTAAATACTTAGTTGATAAAAATATTTATTCATATATAATCTAATATTATTTATACATATGTCCATTAACGTAATTCCACAACAAGGCTTAATTATCTAAAAGATGTTAATCTTAATATTAAGTTCTGCTTTAAACCAATAAATAGTAATAGTAATAGTAAAACTAAGATTATGATCTCTGAGAAACGACTGAGGAGAAGGCTACCGGAAGAAATCTGGCATCTGAACAATGAGCGGATTAGAATATTTCCTGACTTTAAGTTTCTTGGTTTTCTCTTTACTCTTAGTAAAAATGCCAAAGATAAAAGCTGTGAAGCTAAGCTGGCACTTAATATAATGGGCGAAATTTTCGCCAGTCGAAATATAGACCTCCTGTCGAAATATAAAGTTTTTAATGCGGCTGTGAATATGTGCCTTTGCTATGGAGTGCAGGCTAATGAAGTTTGCCCCTTTGACGAATCCGAAGCCGTAAAAAGATATTACTACAAGCGACTTTTTCGATTGCCCAACTCAACACCCACATATGCAATATACATGGAGTATAGTCTGCTCATTCAAGCAATTTAATGAGAGCTATGAAAAAAGCGGTAACAGTCTCTCTTCAGAGAATGGAGGTAATTAGAGGTATCTTACGACATTTCTGTAAGTTTTTCTAGAAAGAAAATGTAAGTGTTTAGAATAAACATATTGGTAGGGATTATGTATTTCTAACGTTCAGGACAAAATATTGGACAAACATTTAACAAGAGCCTCAACATTAAGTTCCAAGTTAATCAACAAAAACTTAAATCACCAATTGCATACCGTTGGAAACTATGCATTTTTGCATATGTTCTATCACATTTAATAAGAAATAAAGAATTCAACCAACCTAAAATTAAAAATATTTATCAAATTTGTTTCATAAATTGTTTTAAATTGTTAATTTACAAACATAAAAAATTCCTCCATTGCTTTAAATTTAAAAATTAAAACAAATGATTTTTCAGTCTTCTGTCTTTCTGTGCAGTCAATTCTAAGCTTTAGCCGTCCAATAACCTAACCAAGATCTCACATCTTATAATGACTTAAACCAGATGGTCAGTGCTGTAGATGTCAATAGTTTTTCATCGGCAACCCACCCATCCACATTACATACACTTAAGCTTACAAAGCCTTTTGGAACGTAACCGTTTAAAGTGCCATATTGATACCCCTATCAATAGAATACTCAATATAAAATAAAAGTACTTTCCCTTACAATTCAGCTAAGTAAAAAAAAAAAAAACTCCTATTACATACAAGGGGCAACACTCCAAAGCCAGAGAACAGGGAGGAGCCCCACACAAAATGTAAAGGAAATCCTTAAAAGTAGTTTGGAAATCGCAACTGAATCAAAGGATTTGCTCATATTTACCTTCACTTCGAGCTTCGATAACAATTTTCCTCTGGCTGTGCCTTCGCCCTTATTTTCTTTTCTATTTTTCTATTTTTCTAAATCCTTTCGCCTTTCGTTTTAGTATCTAGATGAAGTGTACCTACATATGAACGGAAAAGAGTGCGTGTTGTACGAAAGTATCTATAGACGAGAAAATATGAAAAACCATTTATTTACATTAAGACTTTGGAACGACGACGACAAGGACGACGTCAATGGTGACGATAAAGGTCCTGCGTCTTCCGTCTTGCTTCAACTTAACCTATCCATATGGCTATGGTTTCGTTCTCGTTCTAGAGATTGAAGGTAAAGGATTTATTTGTAATTTAATCCTGCAACAGGAACAAATGCGTCGTCCTACTTCATGCCACGATGGCTGAAGCAAAGCTTATACATACACTCTCTATGGTGGCATGCCGTGAGCACAACAAATAAACAGGATACTCGTTGAAATTGATCCCGAAGCTATCAAGACTGTTTCCACAAATGTCACGAATTAGTGTGACGTGCGATGCTGCTATATACATAGATTGGCCACTCTTGAATTTTAAATCACATCGTTTTGTCTGGGTTTGCGTTATACCAACCGCTGCTGCTGCTGCACAGTTAGATCAAATGAGACAAATTATAATTTACAGCATATTCACGTAATCGCTTCCTTTGTGAAACTGTTTGTGCGGGGCAATATATGCCAACATAAATAGTTACCCCAGAGCATCATGATTGTAAACGAGTTTCCGGCCTTTCTATAATCGGATTAGAGCGCGCGTCGTGTTTCAGGACAAAAGATTCAACAAATTTTTGGACAACACATCCAATAAAGGTCAGTCAGAGATGCATTGTTCAGTTGGCAGGGAAAGAGCGAGAGAGAGATAAGAGAACGTTTTCACACATGTATCACGAAGATTTACAGGCCATTCATTCCAGGCATACTAGTAAGTAGCGTGCGTGTCCCATTCAAAAGGAAACGCGATACAATTCGATGCGCTTTTCTGACTAATGCTTCTTCTTAGTTTTCCAAAGAGCCTGCTTCGTTGTCTCCCTGCTGATAGATGGTATGCCTGATACTCTCATAAACATCAAAAGGCAAACGATCCATTACTATAGGAACCAGAGGGGGACTCTTATTTGCATGCAGAAGCTTGCCAGTCGCCGCCGCCATCGTTATCATAGTCCAAGAGTCCGACAAATTGACAATTATGCAGATTCACGACTCCTCCGACATCCGTCCTCGTCGTCGTCGACGTCGTCGTCAAAACACAGCAAATCCCTGTTCCAGCCTTGGAATTACATTATTCTTCATATTCTCTTATACATAGTCGACGACTGCAACTGACTATGATGTTTAGCACCAGACTTATAAGCCAGCCAACCACTAAGGATCCGGATTTGTATTGCGATTCGGATTCGGATTCAAATTCGCGACAAACACGAGTGATTGCAGCAATAAAGGCTGCAGGCTGGCTAACAAGCCAACAACATGACATCTTCTCACTGCCGCGGCTGGTCTACTCAGTGTTGTTGTAATTAATTCGCATGCAGGCGAAATGTGACATCAAATGTGATAACAGAGGCTGTTCCCACACGCTCAAAACAGCGCCCACCTTGCATATGTCTGTAGCATTCCTAGTCACTAAGAGCATCTATCGCGCCATTTATCAAACCGGAATGCCGCAGTTACAGAAGCAAGATCCGTCCTGATGAATGGCCAACGAAATGTATTGCTTCGAACTAAGAAAGCCAGATAGAAAACAACGGCTTGCCTCTAGGTAACTTACACCATAACCACTGTAGGCCCAAATGTCAAAAGACACAGCACAAATATTTTTCACTTAAATATTTATGTGTGCATACGAACTTGGTCTTGGGGTTAGGGCCGAGTTGCAAAGTGGAGACTTAACGGTATAAGCAAGCATTAAGGCTCCCAAATCATTCACATTAGTGCCACTATGAATCTGGATTTAAGCATTGATTTATTAATAGAATAACATGTTTAATGTAGAAGTGAAAAAGTCCATACTACTAAAAAGATGAATTTCTTCTTTGATTTAGTTTTTTTTTAAAAAGACATTTTTTTTTGCAAAATTTTAGAATGAAATATTATTAGCAATACTTAGAAGTACCTGCGTGCAAATTTGGAACAAAGTTGGTCAAGCCAATAACGAAATATACTGAATAACTCGAGAGTACGTAAATTTTCTCAAAAGGCAGGTTAAAACCTTTTTTGAAGTTACCGAAATTTTTCGGCAAAACTTGGAACATAGTTTCAAAAAAAGTGATTGGGGATAGAATTGTCTTGTGTTTAACGTGGGTACATGTCTATTAACACTGAATTCCACGGAAGGCCTACATTCATCGGAGTCAGATCGGGTCCTGACCATTAACCCTGACATAGCCGAAGCCATCTCAGTCGCAAAGCTGTGAAATGTTGCAGGCATGTGCAGACGTCTTGCTTGGAGCGAGGTCTATTTAACACCTCTTGAATCCAGGCACGCCTGTAAATCATGTGTCTCCGCATTCGGAATAAACCACGCCACCACGATACTCCCACAAGGGGGCCTACCTCATAGATAGTATGAAGAATGATTGCATGCACGCGATAGCTCTAACCTCAGTATCCGAAGATAGAGTAGGCGAGCCAGAAGATGTGACAGCTCTGGGCACTGTCTCCCATGGTACCAGTATATAGCTTCCGGTCGAGCTTCGCAACCGTGAGGTCACTAACAGATGAGTTCCTGCAAAACTCACGGCCTGTCAAACCCAGATACACACACCCAGCTATCACCCTTCTGGTGAGTTGTTACACAATCCTTAGCGGATTCCTACTTTAAGGACACCGTTCAGACTGCACCCATCTAGTTAGTTCAGTTACTTACGTAACCTATCCACGAGGAGGTCGATAGGAACCCGGAGTGATAGAGTTGTGCATAGGTAGCAATACCGGCCCACCTATAAATCAGTGGACGAGTTCATTAGAACTACAAACCAGCATTACCCCTTCCGCCCCCATACACGTTAGTGCATGGTTTGTGCATCCGTAGCAATACCAGCAGAGTTCACAGAGCTCTGAACATGCCTTAAGCTACCAAGCACGCTATCACCCCCACCTGCAGTGATTGGGGATAGATCGTCTTTGGGTTTTACGTGGATACCTGCCTATTACGGCTCTACCCCACGGGTGGCCTACCACCATCAGAATCAGATTAAGTCCTGACCAACGTTGCCACAAAGTGCCCGATCGGGCCATTTGGCCCCCTGTTTTACATTTTGGCCCTTTGCCCGGGCCAATTAGAAATGTCCCCCAAATCTAAATTTTAGAAGATTTAACATCACATCATAACGTGGTTAATAATAATTAAAAAGCTTTCCCAATGATGAAGATCTTCTGATAAAATATTTGCGTTTGCAAAAAGAATTTGATTTTTTAAATAAATTTTAATATATGGACTACTTCTTAATTCAAACTGAATCGAGTCTAAAACTTAACAATAATTTTTTTGTCATTTAACAATGATAAAAAATGTTCAAATGTTATCCAGAATTGCATGCAATATTCTGGAAATACATCTACTAACATTTCAAAAATTTGCAACTTTTTTGTAGACTTTTTTCACTTCGTTTATGATCCCCAAAGTATTCCCTATAACATTTCTGCAATTTCATATTTAAATTCAATCAATATCGGTCACTTAAACTTAAGTAATAAGTGAAAACTGGGCAGCTGCTCTATCGGGACCATTAACTTTTTTGTTTAATAGTTCTCTTGAAAAGGGTTATTTTCTTGATGATTGGAAAATCTCGTACGTTATTCCTATTCATAAATTGAGATCCAAGCAAGATGTTTCTAACTATCGCCCCATTAGCAAATTATCAACGATACCAAAAATTTTGGAAAGCTTACTTTTGTTCTTAAAGAAATTATCCTACCTAACGGAAGAAAATAGTTTGTGCGTATTAATGACATACTATCAGATGTAATTGAGCTCACATCAGGAGTACCACAAGGAAGTCACTTGGGTGCTCTTCTATTCTTGCTGCTGATCAATGATATCACTGATTTCTTAAAAAATGTTTCTTGTTTGATGTTTGCAGAATACAATAACATATTTACTCCAATGTGATCCATTTTGGCAAATTCATTCTAATAGGATTGAGAACATACAAGCAAACAATACGTATTCATACCCCAACTTATAAAACTCGATGTCAACTTCTAAACTTACAATCTTTTGTCGGTCGTCGTAAAAATTTTGCAATAATATTTTTGCGCGATATTAATACATCCCATATAAATTACCTTTTTCTTTTGTCTCTTGTAAATGTGTATGCATCGTCAAGGCATCTGCGATCATGTTTCCTTTTTAATGAACATCATCATCAGGTAAACTATAATCTAAATGAACCTTTAACTCGATGCATTAGAGAAGCCAACAGTATTATTGGTAATAATGTTGATTTTTTTTCTCAACAAAGTCGAGAATCTTTTAAGAAACACATATTGCTTATGTATGTATATCTAATTTGAAATCTACAAATATTAATAAATTGTAGTTTAATGTTTTAAGGACGGATTTGTAAGTAAAATATTTGGCCCCAACTTTTGTCAAATGGCCCTCAAAAAATTTCTAAATGGCCCTCTCTGCTTTTTCCTTCGCGGCAACGCTGGTCCTGACCATTAACCCCGACATAGCAAGCTATCTCGGTCGCAAAGTTTTGATATGTTGCAGCATATGCACACCTCTTGCTTTGGAGGCGAGGTCTATCTAACACCTCTTGAATTCGAGAAAAGAATCTTGAAAACCATGTGTTTCCGCATTTGGAGTAAACCAAGCCACCATGATGCTCCCACTAGGGGGCTTACCTTTTATATAGGGTTCGAGCCGAGGGTAAAACTCAACCGCCGCTGACTCAAATGGGCACTATCTCCCATGGTACCAGAATATAGCTTCCGGTGGAGCTTCGCCAATTCGTCATTTCATGGAGCTTCCTAGGCGAACGGAACAAGGACATAGTCCAAGTTCTTACTCAGCTTCGGAATTACCAGATCTGGACCCGTCACTTCCAGATGGGCTCCTGCAAAATCCTGGGCCTGTCAACCCTTAGGATACACACCAAAAAGTCAGCCGGGGTAGAAACCAACAACTCAATGTGCATCCTAGTCTTTAGTTTACCTTACTTAAGCTAGGAAAGACGCTCCTAGTCTTTGTTCTAAAGAACGAGGACGACGATCCTCCTATTATTTGCAACTATAAATAGGAACAAATAAGAAACCCTTATTGAACCTTTGTAAGACTTTCAAAATCTACAACCACATAAGCAGCCGGAGACTTTACTAATACCAACCAAGATCAACCTTAAAAACCCTTCCAGTGAAACTTTCGAAATCCCCAGCCACAAAAGCAGCCAGGGACGTTACTTATTTCAGTGCTCCCTTCGTAAGACTTTCAAATCACCAACCACATATGTAAGCAGCCGGGGACTCTACTAATCTTACCCCTACCAACCAAGATCAACCTTAATCACCTTCCAGTGAAACTTTCGAAATCCCCAGCCACAAAAGCAGCCAGGGACGTTACTAATTTCACTGCTGCCTGCTACACACGGGAGACATGCCACCACTCCTCATGATTCTGGCTAGCAGCCCATGACGCTCTCAAGAACCACGATCGCGTGGGAATTACGCATGGTACACACGGGAGACATGCCACCACGCCTCATAGTTCCAGATCACGTCATAAGATGAATGGCTGCAGTAGCAATACACTTCTAGTAGCCCCGGACATGTATCCAGAGACCTTATCAACTTCACTTTATCCTCTTACTTCACCTTGAAGACCTCCGGCCGGGGGCGGACCAGCTGGAGACTTCACCTCTTACTCCCTAGACACTCCCTATGACACACTCGTGAGACTCATAAAATCCCTAAGGACCTTACTCATCTCACCCACTCCTCCTGGGTCTTCTTAGTTTGTCCATATCTACAGCTGTTCGGGAACAGCCACCCCACCTCGACAAGGTGAGACCCGTCGGGGTGGAGTGATTGGGGATAATAGATAAAAAAGTTTCATCAAATTCGTTAAAGTCGTTTTCAAAAAGGTTTGAAAAAAACCGAAATTGCTGAATGACAGGGTTATCCGTTCAAGATGGGCTCAAGAAAAATTAGATTTTTTTAAAGAAATTCGTAGAAACGCTCTGTAGTAAATCTAAAACAAATCGGTGCACCCGTTTAAGGGATGCACGAGCAGAACGAGTTTCAAAAGGTATGTGGAAGTCCGGACTTTTTTGGACCTCCCATGATACTCGTAGTTCTGTTAAGTTTTTTTTTTAAATTTTGATTAAGAAAAAAAATCATTTTGTGCCACTGTGCGCCACAGTTCTTTCAGCCACTTAGAAAACAAACTCAATCGACAAAAGCAAAGGAATCATCGCAAACAACTCGGCAGTCGGTTGTCGTCGTCGTCGGTCGGTCGTGGAAGAGTCATCACTCTGCCGATTCTGCAACTAGGCATCCCAGAATCAAATTACCACCACAAAAATGCCTACATCTTATCTACGGGCACACAAGTTAGTCTTTTATAAATCCAATAGGAGAGAGACAGACAATGCACATTGCTATAGCTTCCTGGTTCGTTTCGTTACCAAAGACCACGAGCTGACCCTTGATTTCTCCGGAAAAACAGTAACAGCAGCAGTCATAGGTCATCAGAGATGGAGATTTCTTCCATCCGTCTTCCATATCGCCTATGATGGTGCTCGGTGCAACTATATACACCAAACACATCTCGGCAAGTTGTAAGCCTCGATGTGGTACAAGGATGTGTTCCAGTCAGGCCCAGTGAGATCGACCACAGAGCTTAGTAGTGGCAGTTAATCCGCTTCATATACGAGTATACGTATATATACCTAAACAGAAGCAGGCCGTTGCCGTTGGTTGCCTATAGCCAGAAGTTGGCTATCTCTGTGAGAAAGATTTATTAGAGCCAAAAATGAAACTCTTAGTTTAACACCACCGCACCGACATAAGTCCGCCCGCCCGTCCACTTCATCTCGCCAGCAAATCATGGCTTCCGGTTTAAATTTGCTGCTTCTCTTTCTTCATTCATATCGTGTGTGCTATGCAGAGTGTCACAAATTTTATTTGTGGAATTTTCTTCCACTCCACAAGGACTCTCTTTGGACTAACTACTAAGTGACATGCAATGTGCCACCTAAATCTTTTGTATGCGATACGACTTGGGCTTCTTTCTACTTTCGAATTTGTATTGTGTGTGTCTTGCTGCCGCAGCAACTCTGCCACAAGAAAAGATGCCAACAAATTAAATTTTAGTCACACCTTGGTGTGCTCTGCCTAGGCTTTTGTTTTATTTTTGTGTGGCCTACTCCGCACCAGGTTACTTGTTAAAGCTTCTTCAGATGTTCCCATCAAGGATTTGCCACATCAATCACATATATGCAAATTAGTTAATGAAATTACTTTGGCGCATTTCTCGTCGAATAGAGTCGAGTGAAAGAAATGGGGCGTAGGACTACTTAGAGACATAGGTTGAAGCAGGAACACATCCTGCTTCCCATTTAAACCAGGGCTCTTCTTCGTAATATCCCTGCCTCTTCTGCCACTCCATATTGGGTATGATATTGTGCTGTGCGCAATTAATGAGGCAACATAGAAATCTATCCATCTACCACATGTAAAAGCTGCTCATCTCTCCGCATGCATATGTATACCTAGATACTTGTGTCGTACCTCGCAAATGGGATTCTATATAAGAGACTCTAATGGATTATGTGCTTAATTAAATTTACAGTTTTGTTACACACTCTTGTACACAGAAGCGCCAAGAATTACCGGCTCGGCATGTATACTCGTGGAGGAAGGTATACATAGGGCTTGAATTAAATCACTTACAGTCGTTTTAGTTTTAAACTTTGTGGAAAATTGATAATGGTCTTAACATGGGTACGGCAGTTCTTGATTAATTAGGATTGCCGCATGCTTGATTGATTCTTAAATCAAGAAAACTTAAATTCTGGCTAAATTAAATTTGGTGGTGCAACAGCTTGAAGAGAACAAGGACCGAGTGACTTACAACTATCAAGCCATTTCAGGGTGCGTGTTTCTGCCGATTGCCAACGGCAAATGAGTAGTACCCCCTTGGAAAACTTTCCTTCAGCGGGTGAGAATTGAATGCAAGACCTTCTACATGACAGTTCAAAGCACTAACTATTATGCAAAGGGGTACTACTCATAAAGGGTTTTTCAACAGGGACGCTACAAAAGTAGAGCGACAGGAACAGCAAACGACGCCATATTTCGTGCCGCTCTTTTGACATTATTTCTCTTCAGTAAGGTTTGCCATTTCATGATGGAAAGATATACGAGCCAACAACGAGTCGAAATTATTAAAATTTACTACCGAAATTCGGAGTCAGTGGCCTCGACGTTAAGAGCGCTACGTCCAATTTATGGTCGTCATAATCGTCCCAGCAGATCAACAATTGAGCGTCTAGTGGAAAAATTTGAATCCACAGGCACAGTACAAAATATTCCCGTGCCAGTGAGACAAAGAAGTGCCCGTAGTGTCGAGAATATTGCTGCCGCTGAGGCTTCAGTTACACGTCGCTCTCAAGCGTTGGGCATCTCTGTGACGTCGTTGTGGCAAATTTTGCGAAAAGATCTTGGCCTACATCCTTACAAGATTAAATTGACGCACGAACTGAAGCCGCTTGACCACCAGAAGCGTCGTATGTTCGTGAATTGGGCTGAGCAACAACTTGAAAATGATTCAGATTTTCATCGAAAAATCATCTTCAGCGATAAGGCTCATTTCTGGCTGAATGGCTTCGTCAATAAACAAAATATGCGGCATTGGTCAGGCAGAAATCCACACGTACTCCATGAGTCATCATTGCATCCCGAAAATATTACAGTTTGGTGTGGTTTATGGGCCGGCCGGCTGCGTCAATGGGCCGAACTTCTTCCGTGATGATCAAGACCGGCACGTTACTGTGAATGGGGATCGCTACCGTGCAATGATAACCGAATATTTTTGGCCCCAATTGGATGATATGGACTTGGAGGACATGTGGATCCAACAAGACGCCACCCTTGGCCGCCTCGGTCGTGCGATTTGACGCCGTTAGACTATTTGCTGTGGGGCTATGTCAAGTCGTACGAATATCGAACGTGAAATTGCAGCAGTATCAGACGATTTATGCTTGAAAACCGTCGAAAATTGGGTTCAGCGTCTGGACTTCTGCAAGCGTGCCCGTGGTGGCCATGCAAAAAAAAATCGAGTTCCATACATAATGGCATCGAACGTACCTTCACAGGAATAAAGAATTTCATTGATATCCAAAACCGTTTTCGTTTTATTTAAAAAACTTTTGTAGCGCTCTTATTGAAAAAACCCGATATATTCGCGCTATCTTGAATTAAAATTGAGTTTGTTTTTTACCATTTTTGAAATAAATGGAAATTGTTGATAAACAATTTCATATTCAAAATCCAAATTAATAATTTCTAACACCCCTTTAACCTAGATTTTTAAACTTATCCCTTAAAGGGCACGAGTACGATAACTCAGGCGCCAAGAAATAATAACGGTTATTTGTAGAACCGTTAAATACAAGCATTGTACTTTTTTTTACAAAATTGCCTCTCCCGCCCAAACGGGGGGAGATAGACCCACCCTCCCATAGTAAAAAATGCTTGTATTTAATGGTTCTACAAAAAAACGTTACAATTTTTTCGCGCCTGAGTTATCGTACTCGCCCCCATTAAAGCAATATAAATCAAAAGTAACCGGAAAGATTTTGTTTTTGAAAAATGTCCTATTCAAAAAAAAAAAAAAATCATCAAACAAGGGTAAAATATTTCTATTTTATCTTTCCAAAAATATCAATTGTGATCATTGTGATTTATTGGACTATCCTAATAATTTCGGCAATTTTTTTAAATTTCTTATATTTAGAAAATTTATCGACCACAATACAAATTAGTTTTCTATACCTATACCGTTTAGAAAATAGCGAAAACTATGTTTGCTGTTTATTAAATCAAGATGGTGGAAGCCTTTTAAGATGTTGATGGCCGAAAACTCGAAACTAAGCTTTCCATTAGGTTTTCAGATGATGATAAAAAAAAACTTTTCCAATTTTGTTTATACTACCCATAGAAAAAAATTAATAAAAAATAAATAACATAAATATTTTATTAAAATTCAAAAGCCTTGAAATACGCTAATCCAACTCGACTTTTCGATTCTTCATATAAACGGGGTAAGACGGTTTTTTTAATTGCTCAAATTCAAGCAAACGTCAGATTCACTGCAAAAGTGGAATTAACTAAAAGAAATAAAAACCTAGAGGTATGAACTCACATTGAGCAAACAGAACAACTCTCAGTTCTCGGTATTCGCATTCGTCGTCCCCTAACACGTTCAGGTTTGAAATGCGGTAGTACAACAGCAAAATGCTGAATTGTACCTGGTGTATAATGAAATAGGCCCCAGGTGTGAAGTCTTAAAGTCTCTTGGGTCAACCATTTCCTAAAGCTTTAAATAAATTTTCAAAAATTAAATAATTTGACTGAATAAAAAAATACTTAAAAAAATATATTTGGTGGCATGATAGTTGGTGGTGATCTACTAATATCCAATTACGTTTTTTGGCCCTTCATCATGAGAAGCACCCGAAAAATATTCGTCAGTCCAATGAACACCCTGTACCTACTGAATATAATTAATAATCAATTGCTCTGCGCTTACTTATTTCATTTTTTCATTCATGACGAAATACTTGCAAATGATGCCGCCCTAAATTAATCAAACAAACCAAAACGCAAGTCACGCTATCGAAAACGTTTCCAATCATCTTTTATCATTTTGTTTAAGATTTACTAAAACAACGATTGGCATTTTAGTCTTGGGGAACCACCACAGAATTATATCATTTGAATCAACAAAACACCACAAATGCTTTTATTAATCGCAAAAAAAAAATAACTATGATTCATGCTTAAAAGCTGTACAATTCAATGAGCGTGATTATAGAGAAGCGCGACGCAATTCGTTAATATTTATTGTTAGTTTGTTTAAATAGCAAGAACTTTATTCGTTTTCATTCAGTTAAGCATTTGACTTTCGTGTTTCGATATAAGCGGAATAATTTTCACCTCGTGCGGCGATAATTCAAGTTTTATTCAAAATGGCACCACACGGACATTGTGGTGATGGACTATGCCGATGCGGTCCAGGACACCATCACGGTCCATCCCATCACGGACACGGACACCATAGTCCCGTACATCACGGTCCTGGACACCACGGTCCCGGACACCACGGTCCCGGACACCATGGTTCCGGACACCACGGGCCTGGTCATCATAGCCCAGTCCATGATCATCACCACCATCATCACGGACCTCCAACCCATCATCATGGGCCACCACACCACCATCATGGACCACCTCATCACCATCACGGACCACCACATCACCATCATCACGGCCGTCCACACCATGAAGCACCAGCAGGGGTAGTTGTTATGGCCGCCCCACCGAGGTGGTGAGAATCCCTAATATTCTAGAGGCATTCATCATCAAACAGTTTATTAAAAATTCCCAAATAAATAAGTTAACTTTTTTTTTTACTAACGTACCTACCTAGTGCTAAGAAATTTTTTACAAAAACAAAAATCAATAAAAAAATAAATAGGTTTAAGCCTGAAGCAAAAAAAAATCAACTTGTGTTTGTGTATTTTTGTTGAATTGTTATCGATTACCCGACATCCATGTTTTGCAGAAAAATTAAAAAACAACATTTTTCAGTTTGGCATCCGAAGGCCGTAAATGAATTTTATGAGTTTGTGAAATTCTATCAGTAGGTGTGGCAGCGAAATGACACTTTTGTTGGGTACAAAATCACAGCGACCAAAAGGGAAAAAGAGGTTTTTTTAATTTATCTCACGTCAAATTGAAAAATGTGATCAGAGTTTTCGTTAGTACATAAGTTCGGCCATTGGATTTACAATTGTGTTTTCACGCATTTTAATGCTTGAAATGAAAGTGTCAACGCAATCGCTGCCGCCTAAGAAAATATGGATTGTAACGGGGTGTCTTGGGTATCGTGAAAGTGATTTCTACTTGTTCTATGGGGAAAGGTTTCAATATAACTTAACATTGGAGAAAAGTAGGTTTCGTCATACAATGTTCACAATAAGTTTGCTCGCAGGGCAGTTTGCTGGAAACTTGCAACAAAGTATTATGACTCTTCCTATATAATTCTCCTCGTAAATAATTCTATAGGACAAGTCGTCTTTAGCACTCGCAAAGTGGCAACAGTCTTCAAGTACTCAAAACCCACTGATTCAGATGATATCCCCTTCGCTTCCGATGGGTTTTCTTCTATGCTGACAAAACCATGGCATACATTTTTCTGTCTTTCCTACTCTTCCGATCTCTTTCTGAGTAAGTGACAAATGGCATTTGTTCAGCAGAGCCAGTCCTTTAGAGCTTTATGGTTTAAAAGCTCTATTCTATTCAGTTTCAAATGAGCAATGGGTGACCAGTCCAGATATGAGACTTTTATTCAAGTTTTGCCCTATAGATCACAGCCAAAATTTCTTGATCTAATTAAGAAAACCTAAGCATTTCGCTGCGTTTTTAGCTACGTCGAATATATGATCATTCCATAAGAGATGGTCATTAACACATATAACGACGTTGGAAAGATTTTCAGTTTCTTTGATAGGTTAGGTTAGGTTCATGGGCTTACAGTTGATCTTGTTACCGTCACACTTAGGTCAATGTAGGTCCGTTGACTCCCATGCATTGAAACCTATGATAATCCCATGTCGTTGAAGCCTGTTAAGGGTGTTGATGAGTTTCAGCAAGCTATAGCCTGAAATGTCGGAGGGTACATTTAACCTATTTTGAAGTCATTGAAGAAATGTCTGTTGTCGCATAATGGTTTGATCCTTTCCCTTACTACTCGTATTACTTGAAAAATCCTCCCTCTATCAGACCCGTAGGGACATGTGGCTCCTTGCTACATCTAGTAGATGTGTTTGATATGTTCGTGGTAAATATATGTGTCCGTTTGTTTGGTCCCTTTCATCAAGAGGATTTTACCAATCTTTGGGAGTGGTGGCCCCATCAACTTACTGAAGCTTGTGTTTACCATTTTCCCATTATTCATTTGTTGCTGATCCTACAAGACCCATCGTTCAGTTTTCATTCGTTCTATCATTGTCGAGTGTGGTTGGAGGCTATTTGCAGCCCGTGGCTGGATAGTTGATAGAGCTTAGGAATTTTCAAGTCATTTGGTAGCGTTTATAAATTTTAAATTTAGAAGCCTGGTTTTTAGATGATATAACGCAGGGCAGTGACAAAGGAATTAAGGATTATCATCATGCATCTCCCCGCCACCGCATCCTCTGCATGAGCGTCCATACCAAGAATCCATATTGTCTCCGACGTTCTTTATCTTTATAAATGATATCTTGTCAGAAATTTCTGATCCACTTTATTTTGTCGCTGCGGACAGGTTTCTCAGCTTTTTGTATTCTTTCCCAGATTCACAACCATGTTCTTCCGTTGTGGAACTGGAAAGGCAGCTTATACTTAGCTCATTGAATTCAAATCTCGACAGTATTATACAATGTGCTATTAGAAACCACGTCAAAAACATGAGCAGTGCGAAATATACCAGTGATGTCATTATCCGTGAATGGCACTTCTATCAAAGAAACCCAGAAATTGTCCATTATTGGTATGTTTATTAGAGACCAACTCTCATGGAATGGTCGAATATTCGACTTATCCAAAAACGAAGCGAAATATTTAAGGTCGTCTTGAAAGATGCAAAAAATATTTTTCTCATTCTGAACTACTTTGGGGGTGGCCGTGGCGCGATGGTTGTGTGCTCGCCTGTCAACCTCAATATCACAGGTTCGATCCCTGCCGTCGTCTATGTCGTCTTTAATTCCATTAAAACCTTCTATAAATTGTCATCAATGGGTTGCTGGTTTACTCATTACATGTTGTTCAGGCATAACACTAACAACATGTGATTCAGTTAAACTAGTATGCCCAACAAGGATGAAAAACGAATAAAATAATGCGAATTATAAGGGACATAGAAATAAGACACGGCAATTCTCCGCTTTAGTTCAGCCGCCATCCCTGGAGATAAAAAATCTGAGACAACCACATTCAGTCTTAGAACATCGTGCCACACATCTTTCCTATCCTTCTTTCTCTTCCGTAACTTCACGCCCACGCTGTGTTGAAACATTTAAAGGGTAATCATAATCCCTTGAGCGTGAGTAGATTATAAAAAAAAAAAAAAAACTATACAAATGTATTTTTTTTGTCAGACCTTCTCGAAATCAGCTAAAATGATTTTGATTTAATTTAACACTGATTGTAATAAAACGTATTTTAATTTTGGCTTAAAATACACATAACTATTTATATTTTCTTAGAATCTTTTCCTATTATGGGAACATGAATCAAAGCTAGTACATTTGTATAGAAATATCTGAAATCACAAGGGAACACATAAGAGCAACAGTTATCTGAGAAGTACACAGATATTGTTGTATTTTATTTTGAGGTGGTTTATCGTAATTGATAAGAAAATCTTGTTTATAAACTACTTGAACTGAGCAATTAAAAAAAAATAATGAAGAATGATTTGTTTATTCTTGAATATCGACGGCGTAGATTTGAGAATATCGAAAATCAATTTGGTCTTTATCACTTTTTTATATCAGTAAACTGAGTCACTAACATTTTTTTTATGTTTTGAGTAGCAAAAGCTTAATTAGGTGAGAGACGTTTTTATAATGGAAAAACAGTCTTGTGGAATGTATTGGATGGACGTTGTCTAAAACGCTAAAAATCTAGAATGTATCTACAGAATCTTAAAACATAAAATGCACGACTGGATCGCACGAACTTGCTCTTGTGTAAAAGTACTTCAGGATTTAAAATACATTTTATAAATACAATGCATGGAATTGCCGTCTGACTTCCGGAAAAGTATGAATTTACGCAAAGAAAGTTTAAAAATCGTTTTATTAATGTAATTTTTTATACAACAAATTTCTTTCAAATTTTTATAATTACGATTTTGCATTACGGGTGTATGGGGGGTACTGTTAGTTTAAAAACTAAAAAAAAATTCAATTTACCTTTTAGGGAATCACCGAAGACCTTTAAGTACCGAGATTGAAGAAAATAGTTCCAATGATTTAGGCTGTAGCGAGAGGTACAGACATACAGACACACTGAAACATTTTTTTTTTTGTGTACTAAAATTTCCTTAAAATTGATAAGCAAATTGTTAGTATTTAATAAAATACATTTTAAAACGTAATTTAAAAATTTTATCGTGTATCCGCTTTCAAGATATTGTAACAGTCACTTATAATTTTTGTTTATATAAAATATTTTCTTAGAAAGCACATTTTTTATATGAAGTAAATGTCAAAGTGCTAAACGAAATTGTTAACAAACACATATTTTGTAAATTTTCTATTGTAATGTGCTGTCGGCTTATACAGTATAAAAGGCCGCAGCAAATCACTAAACGTCGCAGTCTGTTCAATAAAGTTGATTAGCAAACAACTCAAAGTTGGAGCAATTATTTTTTTTATTGGCGTACTTTTAGATCTCAGTACATACTTTTCACGGCTGACTTCCTCTAATTGCATGACAAGATCTACCGTTGTACAAAATAACAAGATTCTACGATGTCGGGAAGTGCTCCATAATGTTGATGATCTGTCAGTCAGTCAGTTACGGTTTTTGTGATTTTTGAGGCCTTATGTCTCAGGAATCGCTTATGCTAGAAATTTGGTGAGGCGCCTATGCCTGAATAGCTTAGCAAAAATTTTAAATTTCTGACTTCATTGGTACTGAAGATACGGAGGGTTCAAAACCGCCTGAGTTTGTTCCTGTAAAAAGAGTGTAGTGCCAGAAATTGGCTGGGCACTACCGTGCCCTTTGATACTTTCACAGCTGAAGTAGATGCCAATTTTGACAGAAGTGAGTAATTAATTTGCGTGCACTTCTATCGAAATGATTGGTTTGTCTATTAATTTTGTCCAATTTTCAGTCAATATTCAAGAAAAATTGCTCAAATTTCTGTCGTTATCTTTCATTAGTTTTGTATATCTTTCGATTAATGGAGTATTTTGGTAATTCAGGAAAATCTTCGAAGTTCAATGTCTTCCAGTTTATTCTAATTTACATTCGTTTATTGGATTTACCAGAAATATAATAATGCAATTTTCACTTAGTTTTCAAACGAAGTGAGTTGCTTGCCAATATCAGTCCCATTGTCTGATTTTTGACCTGTAAAAAGGTAGATATGCACAATACTTGATAAAATATTCAAATAAAGCGTCGAAAAGTGCCGGCAGTTAAGCTTCGTTCGTACATTTTTGGATCGAATGTGTCCTCTCAGTGCAAATATTTAAAACAAGAATCTCCATGAAACGCAGCTATAGAATGTTCACAAGAAAATTATCTTTCGCAATTTGATTTGATGTCCCACCAAAAGATTCAAAAAATCTGTTAAGTTTAAATTCATTTATAGGGCTCTTAAATGAAAAATTTTGAGAAGCTTTTCAAACTGTAAAGAAATTCTCAAATTGTAGAGACATTCTCAAACTGTAATTTTTTCTCAAACTCTAAGGAACGTCTCAAACTCTATAGAACTTCTCAAACTGTAAAGAGTTTTCAAACTGTAGAGTGCTTCTCAAATTTTTTTTTCTAACTATACAGATATTATTAAAGTGTAGACTAATTCACTCTCAAGTTGTATGAGAGGATTCTTAAACTGTGAATAGTTTTTCACATGAATCGATGGACATCATCACTACTGACATTAAAATGTGGTTTTGTAACTAAAATAAGACTTAAATATTTAGATTAACGTTAAGGAGAGTGAGTGCTCATGAATTAAAATTAACCTTACAATAAAAATAAAAATGTTGCTTTAAGCTCAGTCAAAGCATTGTGATTAGAAAGAATTTGGGGCATTGTTGTTTTTACTTGCAACTTATAGGTAGATACTATAGGGCAAGTTATGCATTCGTAAAAAAATCGAACTCGAGATTTTGATCAAAGTTGATATTGCGATGATAGACGAAGACCAAAAAAGTGGGTTTCGAAATTCTGTCTGTCTGTTTGTCTTTAGGACTACAGCCTAAACGGCTCGGCCGATTTTCTTTAAGCTTGGTAGATATTTTTATTTTTTTTTCTTAAATGATAGTGAAGACAAAAACAGTGGGTCTCGCAATTCTCTGTACAGCCTAAACGGCTCGGCCGATTTTTGTTAAACTTGATAGATATCGTTTTAAAATTTTTCGTTCACACGTTTGTTACTATTTTTAAGACCAAAAATAAAGGTACCTGCCATACGAATTTTTTTCGAAATTTTATAAATATTTTTTTTTCTCAAAATCTGTCCTACAGAATGCTTAAATAAAAATTCATAAAATCACATTTAGTTAAATTTAGGTATAAGTTGAAAACATTTTTACAAAAAATGGTTATTTTTGGTAGCCCCAAACCAACACAATTTTCGACGGTTTTCAAGCATAAATCGTCTGATACTGCTGCAATTTCACGTTCGATATTCGTACGACTTGACATAGCCCCACAGCAAATAGTCTAACGGCGTCAAATCGCACGACCGAGGCGGCTTAGCGTGGCGTCCTGTTGGATCCACATGTCCTCCAAGTCCATATCATCCAATTGGGGCCAAAAATATTCGGTTATCATTGCACGGTAGCGATCCCCATTCACAGTAACGTGCCGGTCTTGATCATCACGGAAGAAGTTCGGCCCATTGACGCCGCCGGCCGGCCCATAAACCACACCAAACTGTAATATTTTCGGGATGCAATGATGACTCATGGAGTACGTGTGGATTTCTGCCTGACCAATGCGGCATATTTTGTTTATTGACGAAGCCATTCAGCCAGAAATGAGCCTTATCGCTGAAGATGATTTTTCGATGAAAATCTGAATCATTTTCAAGTTGTTGCTCAGCCCAATTCACGAACATACGACGCTTCTGGTGGTCAAGCGGCTTCAGTTCTTGCGTCAATTTAATCTTGTAAGGATGTAGGCCAAGATCTTTTCGCAAAATTTGCCACAACGACGTCACAGAGATGCCCAACGCTTGAGAACGACGTGTAACTGAAGCCTCAGCGGCAGCAATATTCTCGACACTACGGGCACTTCTTTGTCTCACTGGCACGGAAACATTTTGTACTGTGCCTGTGGATTCAAATTTTTCCACTAGACGCTCAATTGTTGATCTGCTGGGACGATTATGACGACCATAAATTGGACGTAGCGCTCTTAACGTCGAGGCCACTGACTCCGAATTTCGGTAGTAAATTTTAATAATTTCGACTCGTTGTTGGCTCGTATATCTTTCCATCATGAAATGGCAAACCTTACTGAAGAGAAATGTCAAAAGAGCGGCAAGAAATATGGCGTCGTTTGCTGTCCCTGTCGCTCTACTTTTGTAGCGTCCCTGTTGAAAAACCCTTTATGACTGACGCTTTTTAAAGTGAATTCCTTATTTTCGGTAATTCCCGTAGGATAATTTCGGACATTTTGAAGCAAAGGGAATTCGAATCCGAACTAGAAAAAAATAATGAGAAAGCTGTAGTCTTTGATGTAGATCGCGTACCACACATTTTTTTTTTTGCTCCAGACTCTATACTCTCCAGACTTGAATCCAAACGGCTTCACAGTGGTTGTCCAAATTGGAAGCCACGGCTTAGAGGTTTGAATAAAAAAATATGAAATTATAGGGAAACATTAATATGAGAATTAGTCAGGAGTGTTTTGAAATCCCATAGGACTACAGCAGTATGCTAAGAGTTGATGGTGTCACCCACGTAATAATGATTTGGATTCAAAATTTGAACAGTGACATGGTCCTCATAGAAATAAAATTTAGTTTTTTTCAAATTTATAAAAGTCAATCCTCATTTGACAGAATATGTACGACTTCATTTTTGTACTTAATTTAATTCCTACCTGCTAGTTCAGTTCGTAACTCAGTAAGGATTCTTGGTCTTTCTCTTAATTTTTTTTTTTTTGTGATTTTGGACCTCTAATGATAATAATTAATCCCGTATGCTACCCCTCTCTGCTGGGCCAGTGATTTATTGCAGATGGCCACAGCCCACAGGTATGTATCTACATCTGCATCCTGCATAAGGAATTCTGCAGATATTTCCCATTTCTTTTGTTATTCCATTACTCTATCTCTTTGTATGGCGAGTTTCCATGCACAGAAACGTGACTGCCAAGTTGCCTTTGTTTGGTTGCACCAACATACGTGACTAGTTCACCACCATGCATATGAAAATCTGGAATCGTGTGAGAAGTAAGGAGCACCAAACAAAAGCACAACTTCTTCCCATGGGATTAATATTTGCCATTGGATACTCGGAATAATAAAAAAAGGAAGCAGTTTCTCGCATTTTTGTTTCTTTTTGTTCTTTCAATTCCACATTTTGCCATGCCAGCGCATAGTAATGTGTTGTGTGTAACACCCAAAAACCAAAAATAAATGTAAACAATAAAAACAGAACCAAAACAATTAATAAAAAAATGTAAACAATAAAAATCAAAACAATAATAATGTAAACATTCATGAACTCGACGCATGTCGACCTACATGTAATTGTGTTTAATCATCAGCCGTCACCAAGCGATACCATCGTGCATTGAACTGATCGTATTACACACTAAGCATGTTCGGTCACTATGCGCCAAGTGCATAAATCGATTTTTGCTTATGACTGCAATCATATGCGACACATTGACTGAGCATTCAGAATGCCTATGAGGAAATACAACCGAAGGTGTATTTTGTCAAGTGGACATTTAATTCTTACGTCATGTGGGACAGTGTAGTGTAGGTCATAGGCAAAATAAATAATTAAAGAAGTAGAACAAGAATATGTATGAAAATGATATTATGTAAAACTAGTTGTAAGTATAAATAGAAGAAAATTTGGAAAATAAAATTAGTCTAGTTAAAACCTTAACCACGACTCAATTCATTATTAATCGTGCATTTTGATGCTCGGAGACACAAGCGGCCTTTTGGGCTAAGAAATTTTTTTCGTAAGAACTGAAGACCACCTCGTCAACCATTACAAATGTCAATTGACATAACCATTGTAATATCCAATTGGAGCAACAAAAGCAAGGTTATATGCATGTAAGTGCTTCATTGACTGACAAAAATTACCACTGTTTCCCTAAAACAAGGTTTATATTTATTGGACTCGTAATTTAAATTAAATTCAAATATCGCCAGGACAGGATGTGTTGGGCAGAACGAGCAAGCACAAATGTTTACAATCGAAGCTAATAATGCAAAATACACCTCGGTTTACTTAATTGGGCGCAGTTGTAATAGATCTTAAACATCAGTTTATATCAGGCTCTGGGATTTTAGTATCCCATAATCTATGATTCATTAATGATCACAAAAGGACAGTTACTTTCAGTATTTCGTCAGCTATAAGCAGTTTTGGGTGAACTTTAAAAGTTTTTTTTTAAAGGTCGAAGAGATTGGTATTGGGCCTTATTTTATGGAATATTCAAACAAAAACTACACCACCCTAATTTAAAAATGGCACATTAAGAACCGATGTATTAAATTAAATAACCAATAAGTGACAGCTTAAGTCGCAAAACCGTTTGGAGAAAAAACTATGTGTTAACAAAAAATATTTAGCTTGAAATTATATACGTTCTTATTATAGGTCGAGGTATCACGATGGATGCAGTAAGTACCTACCTTAAAGGTGTAGGGTCAAAGAGTTTCAAGAAATCACTCACTATGTATATTAAGAAAATGATATTACAATAAAATCAAGTCCGTTTTGCAACTTCAGAACCTAGTCAAACTGTACCTATAGAGACCTATAGAGAATGTCTAAGCCTAGACAAGTAACAAGTTAACTATTTAGAGCTAGATATTTGTCTTAAGGAATTCAGTTGTCTATGGAAGTCAAATAAATAACATTAATGAAACTTAGTTTTAACTTATGAAGAGTTTAATGCCACATTCCCAATCTTTTGTTTACAACTTCTTAAAATAAACTTACAGATTTCATTCAACTAATTGGCAACACCCCGACACAAATGCAACGCTTTCTAAAAAGATTCTCTGAACTCTAATGAACTCTAATGTGATATGCTTCAAATTGTAGGAAAAAATGTAAATTAAAATTTTAAGTGAAAATGAACTATTCAAATTCAAGATCTTGTGTCAACTTAACCTTAAGCTAAATGCCCTTAGGTTAATCATAATTTCATAGATCAACTTCCCTACCATGTGAACATAAAGTTCAATTGTGGCTAACATTGGAAAATGATTACTTCCCTCACATGACATGAAGACCCGGAACCTACTAGAATAACGACCTATGGTCCTAATAGAAATACAATCGTAATCTAAGAGAATTGAAGGACAGAATTAGGTTCGCTGAATACAAAATTAAGACATTTGTTACAGCTTCGATTAAAGATTCCTCACGTAAGGAATTCGATTCAGTGTGAGAAATCAGCTAAGAAGCTATGTGATCTGTTGGATGCGATTCGCAGAAAAGCCATTTTCCACAAAACCCTGATGCAAGTCACATATCTGACATCTACGTCGAGCATAAATTCCAAGGGGCAATCGTCATCTTTGACCATATCTGAGCTGGGGCAAAATTCAGAAGAAACAAAATTTGCGAACCGTCCAGAATAAAAACAAAATGCACTACTGGGTCGCACGAACTCGCTCTTATGTAAACGACTAAGAATTTCAAAAATGAATGTTATTAAAATTAATTTTACAACTCTCTTAGTATTTGGGACTAAAAACAGGATGCCATGTGATTCAAGCAAATATTAGCTTAAGCCAGAACAAAGATTAAAAGTCTGTACTGGTTTCTTAAAAAAATAAGCTTTTATATACAAAATTTTTAAAACGGTCATAAGAAAAAATTTTGAAACGATAATTTAAAGTTTTTACTATTTTTCAAATAAAAATTAAATTTGCGAACAAAAATATTGAGCCGTTTCTGAGATATCGAATTTTCAAAAAAAAAAAATTGATTTTTTTTTTCAAAAACTCGAAAATAATTTTTTTTTAAGTTTTGAAATGCAATGTTTTTCAAACTTTTTAAAAGCTTCTCTATAAAAAATTTCAATAAAATCAGTTTTTGTCGATAATGAGAAATTCTTAATTTGAAAAAAAATGGTTCTATGGTAGATACAGTCAGTAATATCTCGATTTCAATTTTTTCTTATTTGATTATAGACCGTAAGAATTAATCAAAAGCAAAAAAATTTTAGAAAAATTCTCTTAACCGTTTTCGAGAAAAATACGATTTTCGAAAATCATTTTTTAAAATTTGTATGGATGGTAGCGTTATTTTTAGGTAAAATATTTTTTTTCTTACATCTTATACTTTATATTAAAAAACTTTTATTTATCAAGTTTTAAAAAAATCGAGCTAGGAGTTTTCAAAATATTGAGTTTTCAAAAAAAATGTTGAAATTTTTTTTTAAAAATCCAAAAAGAAAATTTGGATACACAATAATATTAAAACTACTGGGGAGCCTCAACATAAAAAAATGATCGAAATCGGTCGTACTGTTTTTAAGAAAATCAAAAAGAAAAAAATGGTTCCAAGGTGGGTACCAAAAATAACAATTTTTTGGACTATTAGGTATACCTAGCTTTAACTAAATGAAAAAAAAGTGTGGGGGAAAAAATCAAAACCAATATCAACCAAGCCGAGCCGTTTAGGCTGTAGTAAAACATGGATCTTGAACGGCTTTCCAGAGGCAACAAGGAGCGAGAAGCTCTTTCGGTGTATCTACGACAATCCAACAATCAGTGTATTTGGTATTGCGATGTAATAAAAGATGCAGCGATAACCAATGCCTTAACTGAAAAGAAGTGACAAGATACACAGTGAATATGCTGCCTCACAAACCGAGTGCAATCGAGAGAAAGAAGTTCCTGCGTGGAATGAAGCCTTCCAGTTCAAGAAGATTGAAGAGTTAGCAATCGCCGTAAATGTTATCAAGCAGTATTTTCAGGAGCTGCTACATGTACGTTATGAAATTATATAAACTTCTCATCAATTAAGAACCAGCTACGGCACCCACTATGGAAGAGATATGATTAGCTATAAAAAGGCTTAAATGCAGCAAGGCCGTAGGATCTGCTGGCATGCGAGCGGGGCTCTTCAAATACGGGGGTAATTTTTAATTTATTTGTAGGGTGCACGCATCAAACCCAAAACCGAGCATTGTTGGAAGGACGCATGGTCGATTACATAACTACGAGTATCAGCTTCATTTGCCTCAATTATTTAGCCAAGTTCTAGAAAAGACCAACAAGTTTTAATCTGAGTCTTACCATCTTTTCATCGAATTCACTTATGATAGAATTCATGGTTTTATAATTTAAAATAGCTTTATTTTTTGGCCTTCAGTTCACAAAAATTGGCATTTCGTCGAGGACTCATCAGTTTAGAGCTGTGTGCCAATCGTTCATTTCGAAAGATCGAATCAATCAATCAATGAATCAGCAATTGGAATGACGGCCCAACGCACTTACGTTTTGATTGTAAAAAAAAGAATAAATAAAATATAATGAATTTTAACAAAACAAGTCTAACCAGCTGAACCGTACTGTATTATTACCCGCCAACGCGCTGCTTTACCCAGTCTTTACTCGAAAATGTTTCCAAAGCGCGTCATTTTGATGCGGATGCGGGAAAATTGGGGAGGTCACGAAATCCCTACTTAATAAAAGTGGTAGCACATGGTGCATGATGGAACTTGGGACATAATAATTTGACATTTCTTAGCGTAAAATTTGATGCAGGAGAGGAGCAATTTGTATAATGTTTTCGAATGATTATCAAATGCTAACTAAAACAGGAGTGAACTCCAGCTATCGTCGATAAATATGTTTACAATGTTGTTTTATGTCCTAGTAGACTTTAGAGTTTAGACTATTACACTCTCATGGGGTTGTCATCGTTATCAGTCTGTGCGTGTTCTGGCACTAATTTGTAGACTTTATAGGGAATAATATTAACTGTTCAATGAGTTTGAGAAAGGGTTTAAGATATTATGATTTTAAGATTTCACAAAAAGATGTGAATTTCATTGTTTAGATTGCGTTGGATAGTTTGTGTGTATTTCCCCATTTCCATTTTTGACTGGTGAACTGGAGGAATTTGGCATTCTGTTTCAGTCATATAAATCTGCTAGTATGACCTTAACACTTTTTTATTCATACTTGCATAATAATAATAATTGTAGTGTAAATTTACGACGCAGTATGTGTATTCCGTCGTAAATTTACCACCCAAACGGTGAACACTGTTGAGGTTGTTTTTTGACCATAATTACTGCTGTAAAGGGTGGTGGTTGACGTGGCCAACTTCCGAAAAGCTCTTTAGAAATTTCTGGACGTGGTGCGTGGTGGAAAAGGAGCTGATGCATCAACTCATACAAAAGGACTTCTATTGCGGAGAGCTTTCTATTTCGTGGAGGAATAGTTCCAACTTCTACAGAAGGCCTTCAATTGTTATGGTGCTGATTGTCCGTGGCCATCGTGTTCGCCTCCTGGATATGAGTCGCAACTCCCTCTAACTTTTGCCTAGTTGGGCTGACTTCTTCTTGACTGTCCTTCTCCATGAGCTTTTCGGTCGTCCAGCTCTTCTTCCTTCTTGAGTGAGCGGATTCCACTGCATTGCATGCGCCGGAATACAGTTGTCGCCTTTTCGAAGCGTGTGTCCGATCCACTGCCACTTTCAACGTCGTACTCGTACAATAAAGTCAATAGGTTCCTGACCCCTTTTCCTAAGGAGCTCTTCGTTTGATATACGATTGGGCCAGAAAATCCTAACGATGTTTCGTAGACATCTATTAATGAACGTTTGCACCTTCTTAGTGACACCTACTGTTACTTTCCAGTGCTGCAATTGTAAAGTAACACGGATTCGACGTTGGATCGAAACAGCCGTAGCTTGGTTCTTAAGCTTAGAGAATTATTCCTCTATATATTTCTAAGCATACCGAAAGCAGCCTTTGCCTTCCCGATTCGACTGCTGATGTCCTGTTCGGTGCCACCCTCGGTAGAGATGATACTTCTGAGGTATTGGAAGCTCTGTACGTTCTCTACCGGCTGTTGAGAAATATTTATGAGAGAAGATGACTGGGTTCCTAGGCTAATCATCTTTGTTTTGCCGGAGTTGATTTTCAGCCCCACGATTTGTGCTTCTCTCTCCACCCCTGTTGTCATTTGGTGGAGATCCATGATCCTATGAGAGAGCAAGCATACGTCGTCCGCATAGTCAAGATGTTTCAGGTGAGACGTCAGAGTCCATCGAATTCCTCCGTTTCCCGTCCAGGCCGCTTGCAGGACATCGCTTATCACCAACAGAAACAATATTGGTGACGGAATGCAGCCCTGTCTGACTCCACTTTGGACTTCAAACTCTTCTGACAGCTTCCCTTCGTGCAAAACGTGACATTTGGATTCATCATAAGTTGCCTTAATAATAGCTATTAATTTGTCCGGGATACCTCTCCTGCGTAAAGCATGCCAAACAAATTCTCTATTGACGCTATCGAAAGCCTTCTCAAAGTCAATGAATAGCAGGTGGAGTGGTGATCGATATATTCGACGCACTCCTCAATTATGATCCTTTAAGTATTGATATGATCAATGCATGAGGATCCAGTGCGGAAACCTGTTTGTTGGGCATCGAGTGTGGCTTCTAGAGGTTCCCTGATGCGTTCCAGTACTATTTTCGCTAATATTTTGGCAACGGCAGGCAGGACGCAAATCCCCCTCAGGTTTTCGCAGTTTTCGCTTGACTGCCATTCCCTTTTTCCTCTCATTCGGAAATCCTTCGGAGACCCAGGCTTTCTTTATGAGTGAATGCAGGAATTCGCTCGATGTCGTTGGCTCCCCTTGTAGAAGCTCTGCAGGAATGCCATCAAGTCCAAGTTATGGTGGTGGTTTCCTTGATTTAGATTGTAGCGTATCTAATGAAAAGTAAAAATAGTAGGGCATAATGCGTTAAACTATCATGCAGAGGGTCTTGGGTTCGATTCTCAGCCGCCGCGGTGTAATGCTTCTTACGAGCAACTGACAAATCCTCTAAGTGTATCTCTTGTCATGAAAAGTTCTGCTCATGGGCGATAGGTGCATCCCATTTCTGAAACCGTGTGTCAATTGTCCAGGATTAAGGTCAATGTAATCATTTGGTTTACGGTTGATCTGCGGGGTCAGAAGCATTAAAGCATTGGCTGACACACCACTTTGCAAAGGATCTTTTATGCCACGTTTAACAGGGATATATCTTAATAGTTCTTGCAGGACATAGGATTACATTTTTCTTAGATGGGAAAATGGAACTGACAGTGCAGTCATCGGGCATTCTTCCTTCTACGCATTCTTGGTTAATGATTTGATGCATGCACAGGCACCCTAACAGAACATCACCTCCAAATTTGAAAAGCATTGACTGGTAAGTCATCAGATCATACGGCCTTGTTGTTCCTAAGATTTTGTAATGGTAAGGTTACCTCTTTTACGATGTGTGGAAGCGGTTCTTTGTTTTTTATGAAGTGGGTAGCCTATTATCGCTCTACAGATGATGCCCATCAAACATCTGCTGGAAATGCACCGTGTAAAAATTTACTATTTTTAGTGGATCGTTGACAATCCTACGTTTCGGTCTTAAAACCACATTGGCTGTTTATCAAATCTCTGTTCTTTTTTTATAATTCACACGCGCTCAAGGACTTATAGTGATAGCCTCATAATGTTTAATATAGCCATAGCACGATCGATGGGGAAATTAGGGCGGAGAGAACATTGGATTTGAATGCTTGCAAATTGAAAAGGCAAGGGAGAACCCTGCCGTTTCATATTCGTGTTGTGCGACTAAAAAGCGAACCTCTGTATTTGACGTTAAGTCCAAAATTATGCTCAAGGGTAAACTGATGAGTATTCCTAAGAAAACGCGTATCACGTTTGAACTGATGAGGAAGAGATGCAACTGGCTGCTTCGAGTGAGTGTTGCTTGTGAAAGAAGCAATAAAACACAGAAAAACTTAAAAACTTCCCGTGGTGTTCAAGAGATAGGAAACAGAACTATCATGGAATAATTCCTATCAGTTCCATGAAAATGGTCAGAGTCGTTGCAAAGTTTTTTCAGAGGTATAGTTAGTTAAAGTTAGTTATAGTGAATTTTATTTTGTCATCTAAAGCAAAATAATTCCATTATATATTGGTCATTGGATTGTTGGCTGTCAATTTTAAAATGATTTGAAACACAAAATAGCATAAAGCATATATTTTTTTTTATTATAACTTTTTAAGGCAATTTTAATGATTTGCAACATAAAAAATAATTTCTCTAATCTTCAATAAATTGGTTTCTATATGCAAGGGCATCAGTGATATATTTACAAGGGGTTTTCCAGTTTGACCCATTTAGTATCTCCACGACTTCTTCTATTGTGAAAAAGGATTGATTCCAATAATATCTTCGAATCTTCTGAAGAATTGGGCATTTCCCTATTAGATGGAAAACATCTTCTTTTTTCCGTAGGTTACAGAGGGTGCAAAGAGATGGTAAATATTCTCTGAGTGGTCTGAAGTTCAGAAGCAATAACTCTCCTCTAGTCTTAAATATGATGCTGATTTGATAAGCGCTGTAGTCTTACTGGAAGTAGTTCCGTTCCAATAAGCTGTGGTTAAGTTCACTATACACCAAGCGACTCGATGAACTGACTGCTTGCTCTAGAAATCCAGCATGATTTTTTCATCCAGTTTCTGAATAATGTTATCAAATGCTGTGCTTCATGTGGAATGATTCTCCCATGTCAGAGACAACTCTACTCCAAGTTCCTGGCTTAGCTCTTGCCATTGCACAAAGAAGCCTGTTTTTGTTCTTAAAAGATACGAAAGTACTATATTTGGCAGGCGGTATTCAGGAAGTTGCATGACCTTAAGGATATATTTGAAATGAATCCTTAACATAAAAAGACGCAGCAGGGGTAGACCAGTTTTCACATAGATCATGTAGGTGGATGAGTTACTTGTTAGCCTAAAAAGATGCTTGATAAAGTATCTTTGTAATTTTCCTACTTCATCGTGTTCTTCGTAGCCCCATACCTGACTTCCGTAGGACATAATCGCCTTAGCCGTTGCTTCGAAGAGTTTATATTTGGCTTCACTTGAAACATCATTCCGACCTACAACATTTTTCCAAGTGCAACCAAGTGCTTTTTTTGCCTCTTTTAGTTTCCCTTGAAGGTGAAAAGTGTAAGATATTCCTGGAGTGAGCATTATGCCAAGGCAACGGTATTGTTTGACAACTTCGAGAGAATCCGAGCCCAAAAACCATTTTTCGTCCCTTGTGTAGCCACCTGTATTGTTACGGAATACCATAATTTTTGATTTGGATGGATTGATGTGAAGATTCCATCGCTTGCAGTATTCTTCGAGGCTATTTATCATGAGCTGAAGCATGTTAGGTGTTTCAGGTAGCAGAACAATGTCATCTGCGAACACCAAACCCTTTAACGAAACTTCGTTGAAAATTATTCCTCCAGGTAGGTGTTGCAGCAGATCATCCAAAAACAGGCTAAAAAAGATTGGACTTAGCTGGCAACCCTGTTTAACGCCGAAAGAAGTGCTGAACCACTCAGACATGGCTATTCCATCCCATACTGCAGTTTGGTTGTTTTCGTATAAGCTTTCTAGCAAGCGTAGCATTTTGGAGGATAGACCAAAGTTGCTGAGTTTTAGAAATAGTGCTCTTCTATCCACTGAGTCAAGGGCAGCCCGAAAGTCAATGAAGAAGGCATGTAGTTTTTTTCCACTTCTAAGAAATGACCTACCAATATTTGTGAGCACAAAAATGTTGTCGGCCATTGAATAGCCTTTCCTAAATCCCGACTGGAATTCGATCAATAGACCATTTGTTTCTACCCAATTGATTAGACGATCCAGAAGCAAACTTGTGAGAAGTTTTAAAAGTGTGTTGAGGAATGAGATCCCTCTGTAGTTCCCTGGATCGTTCGGGTCACCTTTTTTAAATATAGGAAATATAATATTTTTTGGAAACTTTCCGGTACAGTTCCTTTCTTAAAAATATTATTGAAACCATCAGTCAGAAATCGTACAAATTCAGGAGTTGAGTTCTTACAAAATACTACGAGGAATTGACAAATCCTCTTAGAGTATCTCTTGTCATGAAATGTGCTGCTGATTGGCTGTTCGGAATCCGCAGAAAATTGTAGGTCGCCCCCTTTTTGGTAGCACGCCACCAGGAGTTATTGAAAGTTGTACGTCACTAGGTCACAGTTCTCTTCGAGCTGTTGTAGCACCAAATTTTTATTGTACTTATTTATTTATCACCATATTAAGAGCTGCTACATAGTCTATTAGTCAGAAACCATTATCTTTTGCCCATTTCGAACAACCTTTGATTTGACCGTCCCCATTTAACTTAAAAATAAGTGGTTTGCGATCGCGATAAGACAAAAGGAAATCTTGTCGCGATCTATTCCCGATCATGCAACATTTTATCTATTAGGTATTTCCAATCAAGATGTTATATGAGTCCATATTTACACCTCTATGGTATTTGGTTGCTTTCAACAAAAATAACGTTGTTTTTCCGATTTAATTTAATGAGACAAATTGCTTCCCTTTCACAGAAAAACAACGCCAACCTGCTGCCAACACTTCGCATACACAACATTCTTAAATTCTTCCTGCTTAACATAAGTCTTTATTTGTATATAAATTTGTGTCACCAAGTAAAGATAATCTCCACAAATATCACCCAGAAGAAACATGACTATTCCACGACGCTATGCCGATCCCAAAGACTTTTATCATTTAGTAGAGCTACACATATTATTTTGCCATCGGAAAGATGAACAAAATAAAAACATAATCTTTCAATGTAATCCTCTCAATTTGTATAAAAGCCTTTCCCCGACAACACGCTCCCACTACATACCAACCCACCTACAGCAACTGGTAAGGCTTTAGCCAACAGTGAAAGGGCTAAGTGTTTTTTTTTTTGACAGAAAAAATAAATATAAAACAAAAACAAATCCAGCATCTTTCTTAATAGTAAACAGCCGAACTTAAGCCGACATAATCCCAACTTTATGGACTTTTATTTCATATAACAAAGTGTTTCCATAAGATACAAGGCCGTACGTTATCGTGGTGGCTTTGGTCGCCACTGATGGATGGAAACTTATGTTTTGTGGATCTCGGTAGGTTGTAATTATTTAATTTACAAGATAATCAAAAGCACGTAAATTCTCAAAGTGGTTTTGAAAATATGTCTTTTAACATAAAGTTAGACCTACACGTACGTAAGTCGAGAGGTAACCCATTTTTATAGCCCATAAATCCCTTGGAATTCTATCAGATTTATTATTGGCAAAATTGACAAAAATGAGACTGCAACTCTGCATCAGCAGAGAAGACGACTTTATTATTCCACCATCGTCGTTTGCAGAGTCATGGGACGGTAATGGCTGTAGAAAAAGCCTAGACACGTCATAAATAGACGGGCGTGGATATGAGAAGACAAAAAATAATTCAACAGAAATATCACCCTTAACTCACCCACTCGGCCACCCTAATGCACATAATTTTTTTGCCATTTAGTACTTCGAGCAGCCCCTGCCGCCAGCCCCCTGTGTACGAAAAAGTATACTTCAGAAAAATCAGAAATATCCGTTTTTGCTTCATTGCGGATTCCAGGCACAACACGTAACCAGGAAGGACATTTTCGTTCGCCCGGCTCTATACATATACTTTTGGTTGAGGATGTGGAATTTCAAACATCCCAGAAAACATACTGCCGCCCTGAGAGAGACAAGGACGATGACGACGACTATAAGGCATAACAGCTGCCTACCAAATCATTCCAGCAAAGTCTCGAGTTCACTGCCAGCCAGAAAAGGCAAGAGAGCTGGAGCTTTTATCACAATCGCAAACATAGAACCCAACGAGAGAGACACACAAAAAAAAAAAAAAATAACAATCGACAAACGACAAACGAACTACCTACATTTATATCAACAAAAATGAACTACCGGATGGTGTGTCCTACGCCTGGAGCTATAAATAGGAGTTCCAGTCATAGGAGAAGCAGCAATGCGCTAGCAAAGCAAACACTGACAGGCGGCAGACAAAACAATTTCAACGTGTCATTTTAATTCCTGATTTGCATAAATAAATCCCCCAACCCTAAACTGGATGGGGATGGGGTGGGATTGGATGGTAATTCTCGGCAGCTTCCCATCCTTTCGTTCTTTATATTTTTTCGAAGACGAGGGGTTAGGGAGTAATGGCAGTTAGCTCTGAATGCGAAATGATTTGTTCCATTTTGTGAAAAGCTTTGTGATTAAAGACGCGAAAGTTAATTGATTTACAATTCCCACCAACTAATTTGCATTATTAGTGTGTGGAATGCCTTTTGTGGGGATAATTCGAACATCAAAGGTCCCGGGCGAAACTATGGCGAAGGATTTTGATACATTTTAAGCAGTTTAGTTTAAATTGGATCAAGTGGGTTAGTAATAAATTCGTTGATCTCAAGCTACATAGAATGAAAGTTGATAAAATTAGTTTAAAGTAGTTGTTTTTTTAACTTTTGTTGTTTTTTAAATATTCAAGGCTTACACCGATGGAAGATTGGAGACCATTTTTCGCATAATCACGCCAAAGGCTTAATGAACATATTTCTATACAAGAATGAACCGTTTCACAAGATTAGGGAATGTATGGGTTTTCCAATTTTGCGAACATGTTATCAAAAGTAGGGCTCTGTGTCTGTAGTGGTGTGAATATTACTCGCGAACTTAATTTATGTGGTGTCAAATGCGTCTAAAAGAAATGTATGTAGGTCAAATGTTGAAAAAGATTTTCTTACAACACTCCCCAAGTCTATTAAGTATTTCTTGGAGGAGAATACATTCAGAAATAGATTTCATGCGACAGAATAAATTTTCTGAAAGATGAATATGAATTGGTTATTAAAATAAAAAATAAAAGGGGTCTCAGGTGGCTTCCTTGAGGAACACTAGAGGTTACATGAATTTGGTGAGACTTAAAATTATTTCTATGAACGTATTGAATGCAATCACATAAATAATATTGAAGCCAATTTAAAATATTGCAATGACAACTCAAATTCACCAATTTTTGCATCAAGATTTTTTGGTTTTGCTCGATCGAAGGCTTTGATGAAATCGGTGTAAATGACATAGTAAGATCCACTTTCGAAAAAACTGACATCATAATAACTGAGTCGAGGTTGATTTTCCATTGACAAATCTATGTGGGTGTGGTGAGATAATTGTTTTGAAAAGACAGGACAGTTTATTGTAAATGATTTTTCAAATAAATTTTGGGATAACGGAGAACTTGCAATGAATAGGTCCACTTTTGATCTGATGCTACATCTCACCGAACAATGGCACACATCTTTACATCGTTTGGGAGAAAGTAAGATTATTGCAAAAGCATTTGATAGAGTTTGGCATCAAGCTCTCTTATCGGAAATGCGTGCATTTTGTATTGATGAATCTCTTCTTCGATGGATTAGAAACTACCTTTCAAACCGCTCAAAACAAGTTGTATTGGATGGTTTTAAATCTGAAGTCCATAAAATAAATGCTGTTGTGCCACAGGGCTCCGTTTTGTCTCCGACTCTCTCTCTCTCTAATATTCATCAACGATCTTTTGTCTGAAACTTCTAATCCATTAAATTGCTTTGCTGATGATAGTACCCTCAGCTTCTCATATTCGTTTCCAGATACATGTCCTTGTTCTTGGAAAGTGGATCTAGAATGGCAGCGTATGATACCAGTAAGCTCATTAAATTCTGATCTCGATAGCTGTCTCCTGTCGGATAAGCAGAACCCAAATGTGCTAAGACATTTTAAGGGTAGTCATGAACCCTTTAGTGCGTGAAAATTATAAAAAAATAAAATGCACGACTGGGTCGCACGAACTTGATCCTATTTAATAGACTAGGAGTTTTAAAAACGAATAATATTAGAGAAAACTGTTCATAAGGATAAAATTATTTTTTGAAATTATTCAAACATGAACTTATTATTATACGAATGGAAATTAAATTTCCAAACAAAATATTAAGCTGGTTTTGAAATATCGAATTTTCGAAAAAAAAAATTACTTACTTACTTAAGTCTTTTGGACAGTATTCAAAGAAGAGCTTTTAAAATGATTGGCGACAATAACATCATTGACTCATTTACGTCACTCCAACATCGTCGTAATGTTTCTTGCATCACCATATTTTACCGTTATTTTAACGGACTATGCTCTAGTGAAATAGCCAGCTGCATTTCTCCCCTTAGAGATTCGTTCTTCAGCCGTACTACGCGAATGTGGAACTCCTTGCCACGCTCTGTCTTTCCCAGTCATTGCAATGTTCAAGAATTCAAAGCCAATGTACACCGACACCTCCTTTTTAACCCTTCCCTTTTTTCTTAATGCTCACACTGTGTTTTTGGCATATTAAGGGTATACAAAAAACCCCTTGAGTGTGCGCCTATTATTAAAAAAAATCAAGTTTCAAAAACATCTAGCATTTATGGTTTTTAAAATATTGAGCTTTTTTTTTAATTTAAACACTTTTTTTAAATCCAAAGATTTGTTTTTTAAATCCAATGTTTTTTTTTAAATCCAAACATTTTTTTTTGAATACACAATTTTATTAAAATTTTTGGGGAGCTTTAGCAAAAAGCTTTTAAAAACAAAATTTTTAAAACATTTTTAAGAAAACAATTTTGGTACGCTAATTTAAAGTTTTTATTATTTTTCGAATCAAAATTAAATTTACAAAAAAAATATTAAGCATTTTTTGAGATATTGAATTTTCCAAGAAAAAAATTGATGGTTTTTTATATTTTAAAAAAATATTTTTTTCAAAGTATTGAAATGCAATGTTTTTGAAACTTTTAAGAAGTTTCTCTATATAAAAATTGATTAAAATCTGTTATGCCGATGAGAAATTCAGTCGTTCTATGGTAGGTACCGTCAGCATGATCTTGTTTTCAAATTTTTTTTTTATTAAATTATAGATCGTAAGAAATAATCGAAAGAAAAAATTTTAGCAAAATTCTCGGAACCTTTTTCGAGAAAAATGGGATTTTCGCAAACAATTTTTTAACATTTGTATGTTATTTTAAGATAAAATAATTTTTTTTCTCATATCTTGTAGACAATATTATGAAACTTTTATTCATAAGGCTTTAAAAAAAATCGAGAATGGGACTTTCGAAATATTGAATTTACAATTTTTTTTTAAATCCAAAAATTTTTTTTTTAAATTTGAATACACAATAATATTGAAATTTTGGGGAGCTTTAACATAAAAAAAATGATTTAAGTCGGTTGTACAGTTTTTGAGAAAATCAGAAACAAAAAAAAATATAAAATAAAAGTTTTTAACACCCTTATCGTAATATAAGAAAAGAAAAACCAAAAATACAAAACGAAACATTTTTTTTAAATTTTCGTTTCTTTTATTTGGCACGTGCCTAAGCGGCACGGCCGATTTTTGTTAAACTTCGTAGATATCGTTTTTAATCTTTTCCCCACACACGTTTTTTTAAATTTTTTAAAACCAAAAATAACGGTACTTTCCATACGAATTTTTTTCGAAATTTTATAAATATGTTTTTTTCTCAAAAACTGTCCCACAGATTAAAAAAAAAATCAAAACATTTCATTTGTTTAAAGCTAGGTAATGGTTAAAAAAAATTAAAATGGTTATTTTTGGTACCCCCCTTGGAACCATTTTTTTTTCGATTTTCTCAAAAACGGTACGACCGATTTTGAATATTTTTTTATGTTAAAGTTAGCCAGCAGTTTGGCATGTATGATGATCACGGGAGCCATGAAAACAACACCAACTGCAGGCTTAGAAGTTATTCTAAACCTCACTCCTCTCGACTTATTTGTACAAGAATCCGCGGCTAACACCGCCCTACGACTCAGTCAGACGAAGAGTTGGAGTTTAAACCCATTAGGTCACTCCCAAATCCTGACGAATTATGTTAGTACAAATACAACCACGGATTATATAACCCCAAAGTTAGACTTTGAAAGACCCTACAGCACCTACTTCCCCGACAGACAGGAATGGGAGAACAATATACCGCTCGTAGCTGAAACAACACACTCCATTTTCACAGATGGATCGAAAATGGATACCGGGGTTGGAGCAGGTTTCTTCTCAGAAAGCCTCAATCTTGCTTCCTACTTCAAACTCCCCGATCACAGTAGTGTTTTCCAAGCCGAGATCTTGGCAGTAAAGAATGCTGCAACACAGGTGTCAATGATGGCGCTATCACGATCTGATATCACCTTTTTCATTGACAGTCAAGCAGCGATAAAAGCACTCTCTGCCAATCTAACCAAGTCGAAGCTTGTTAGACTCTGCTGGGTCCCGGGACACAGTGGTATCCCAGGCAACGAAAAAGCTGACGAACTCGCTAGAAGGGGTTCGACACTTGGATTCTCTCTAATAGACCGCACAATCAACATCCCCCCATGTGCTATCAAGCAATACGTTGGCAGCATAACCAAGCGTAATTGCAATGCAAGATGGAGCCTCCTTGGTACATGCGGTATCACCAGGAGGCTGTGGCCTCAGTGGGACGAGAAAAAATCTAACTCAATCCTACTATTTAAGAAACCATCCATAAAATCTCTTATTAGTCTCATAACGGGTCACAACCTGTTAGGTTATCACAAGACTAAATTAGGACTTAGCACGGATGACATATGTAGAGGCTGCGGCAGCGCCGACGAGGTCGATGATACCACTCACTTCCTCTGCCACTGCCCAGCACTCAGTCACATAAGGAATAGGACTTTAGGATATTACTTCTTTGATGATCTAGAGGATCTCTCTAACTACCCTCTGAAACTAATCCTGAAATTTATTGAGACCACCAAATGGCTAGAACTCCCTGTTGACTCATAGGTTCTTTTATATATTACAGAACTTGTAATACTTCGGGCAGCACAATGGATCAAATATGATCTAAGTGGGACGAGAGCAAGATCAATCGTCGGCCCATATAACCTAACCTAACCTAGCCAGCAGTTTCAATATTATTGTGTATTCAAATGGTTTTCGAAAATCCTATTTTACTCGAAAACGGTTCCGAGAATTTTGCTAAATTTTTGTCTTCCGATTATTTCTTACGATCTTTAATTTAATTAAAAAAATTGAAAACAAGATATTACTGGCTGTACCACCATAAGCCGATTTTTTCGAATTTTGAATTTCTCATGATCGGCAGAACGGATTTAAATGAAATTTTTTATAGGGAAGCTTCGAAAAAGTTTAAAAAACATTGCATTTCAAAACTTAAAACAAAAATATTTTTTGAATTTTGAAAAAGAAAAGATCTATTTTTTTTTTGTTGAAAATTCAATAAATTTAATTTTTATTTGAACAATAAAAAAACTTTTAATTTAATTTCAATGAAGCTTCTGATGTGATTGACGACGACGTTAATTTCGAAGGGTCATATTCTGATGAGTATCTTTTTTCTGCTTCTGACGAACAATCCGATAAAATTTCAACGCAATGGAACCATCTGATGAAGATGACGTTCCTATTTCTGATACTTGGACACCTGTTGATGGTGGTTCTTTGAAAAAATTTGATTTTGTAGAAAACATTGAATCTGGCACTGGTTCCAGTTCTACAATGCTTTAGATTTTGTTTTTTTTTTTTCACTCAAGAAGTGTAGGAATTCATAGTTCTTCAGACAAATTTGAACGCTCGAAATGCTTTATCTAGTAGAACAAATACTGGAAATTCGCGCATAAAGATAGGTTGATACGAGTGTTTGCGAAACAAAGAAATTTGTCGGGATCGTTATACATATATGTATGTATATGGGCAATGTCAAATACCTACATATCTATAAACGATTATTGGAGCAATGATTTATTTTTCGAGAACTCGTTTGTTCCTCAAGCGATGTCACGAAATCGTTTTCAACAGATTTTGAAATTTATCCATTTCGCTGATAATGCAACAGTTTCAAACAATCGACTAGCCAAGGTCAGTGGTCTTTTGGAAATACTGGACACAATTTTTTAAAAATTCTGGAATCGCTCATGAGTTTCTAGCTGCGGTAGAATACATGGGCAAATTCCTAAACGCATATCTTGCGCAAATTATGCTAAGCAAACAGTTCCAAAATGCAAATACAAAAATCTCTGCTAAGCAGAGTATCCCAAAATGCAACCGATGCTACTTTCTTGCGCAAATGCAGAGACATTTGTGCAAATGTCAAACATTTCTTGCGCAATTCTCTTACATATTTTGCGTATTCTGATTTGCTATATTTACTTTGCAGGTGTTTTGCTTTGCAAATCTTGCGTTTAGGAATTTGGCTTGGGAGACTACAGTTCCGCCAGTATAATCCTGGAAAGACCCATAAGTATATGGCGTGAAAATTTACAAACTTTGTGATTCAAGTGGGCATACATAGACTAGTTCTGTTTATGGCCGTAAAAATAGTTGTCTAAATCAGAAAGGTAGTCCAACTTAGAAAAGATAAAATCGTTGGACGAGAAAACTCGGCAATCGTAGTAGCCAAGTGAAAAGACAATCGCGACGTACTTATGCTGCGCTCAAAACAAGACCTAAAAGAAAGTCAAACTGGAAAAAGAAATCGGAATGATGAAGCCAAAAAATGCGGTGGGTCAGGTTGTAAGTCAACGTGTTAAAAAATATACAACTATTGATAACATTTGGCATTTTTTGCATTTTCACCACAGTAAGGTTATTCAATTGGTATGACCAAGCATTCAGATATGATAAGGGATAATATAAGAAGCTGTCATATACACACTGACACACCCACAATTTTGGCTGGAATCTTTCCCGACTCTAGAAGTTTAATGCTCGCACCTTTTATACACTTTTTAAGGAACCGACAATTTTACAGAGAAGCCTAGTTTCTCTTTCTGCTCTTTGAGAAACATGAACTGAATAAATAATGTGAAACGAATACGAGCAGTTGTTTAAGTGGAGTAAACTGACATCAGAAGAATATTTCATATTTTGTTGACAAATTAGTTGGACATATAGCTAAAACCTTCCTAAATTACCTTCCCTTAGAAAGGAAAATCAATTCCCAGCATTCTAAACGTCTTGTACACAACTTAACCCTCTCCACCTTCGTCGAAATAAACATTCTCAGTCCTAATGCATTGACACATGAAGCTCTTCAAGCTCAGAAAGTGAGGTAACACATCATTGTATCCAACAGTAAAGTGCATGGAAATTGATTACAACATACACTCACTCAATAACCAGAGCACTTCATTCAATCTCATCCCAAGGGATCTTCTGACGTTTTATGTCAAGAGGTCGTGACGATGAATTATGCGAACGTATCGCTTAAGGGCTCAATATACTATATTGCAGCATTTGCAACGATGAGGCTTTAACATAAAATATAACCCTTTTGATAGTCAAAAGATGAGATTTTTTCTTTATGTTTTTTGTGTGTGTATGAGTGGGTAACAAAGGCCTCTTTCAATGGATATAAAGAACTTGATTAATAACAACCACCCTTTTGATGCATAATTGTGCACAAAGGGTGTGTGCATTTTTTACACACATACCTACCACAACCACAGACCATATAAATCCGCCCTTATAAGAATGTAGCTCCCCGCGAAATGAGAGTTTAAAAGGTTTTATTTTCATCTTCTTGGCAGACTTTAAACTCAAGAGACTTCTACAACACTTCGGGGGGAATTGCCATTATCCGTCATCCCCCTCGAGCCTCGACAGACCTTGAATCCATTACAAAAGTTTCCTTTCGCTTTGCTTGTTTTATTGTTCTTAATTTTTTCCTTGAAAATCAAGAACAGGACTCTACTCCAAGGAGCTATAAAATCAACAGATCCTCTTGCGCGCAATGTAAATCAATTTTGTTCTCCAACAAGTAAAATATTTAACTTTCGATTTTTCCAATAGTACTCTCTTAGTTTGCTTGTTTTTCAGTTTTCAACTCGAATCCGATGAGTAAACAATGGCAAAAGAACTTCCGTTTTGGGAAGAAGGATTTATCTACGCACCCACTGCTGCAGGATGCTTTGATGGCATTCTCCACACACCACGGTCACACCACTCGCCAGGAAGTGAATTTATGAAAGTTGAAATTAATATTGTTTCGCAATTTTCATTCTTTAAGCCACCATCGGTCTTCCTTTCCTACCACCTCTCCGATTTCGAACCCTCCTGCTGGTGGCATCACCACGTCACGCTCAAGTCCTGAACCGTTTATTTGATAAACATACTCCCCTCAAGGGTTGTGTTTACATTTCGTGGATCATTTGTCAAGTTGTTTGGAAATTTAATTTTTCCCGACAACGACAAGGGCTACGACTACACCGACGACGACGCGACGACAGACAGACAGAAAGATTCGTATTGGAAATTACCATGTTCCTGATTTTTCATTGTTTCATTTTATTATTTTTTCCTCAGCTTGAGTCTAATTAAAAACTTTTTCAATTTAAATGTAAAAGGACCTCGGCGTCGCGTCGGTCATGCCATTCTAGTTGGTCGTGGCCAATCTACGCTTCGGTATGGTGGTCCTATGGCTCAGGTTCTGGCCATGGTCCTGGCCAGTGGCGTGTGATAAGTCGAGAAAAACCGCATGTGATAAAAGTCAGGGATAAAATGTTTGTGAAACCGCGGGCAGCGCTGGCCGCCACATCCATTAAAAATGCCCACGCATCCTCGAGTGCAAAGGGCGTCATATACGATATAATACGCCTCCATCCCGACGGGTGCTGCTGCTAAAATAGGTGGTACAATATCTAGGGAATTTGGCAAACCACTTTATGAGGCAAACCATTAAACGAATTGTTTTGTTTTCGTTTTTTTTTTTTTTCGGGATAATGTTGCTCCATTTAGGGGGTTCTGTGGATTCCTGTTGTTGTTGTTCTAGCTGTGTCCTCACATCGATAAATGTGTCTTCGTCCTGTCGAGCTTAATGAATTCATCGTTATACTGAAATTGTTTCAGCAAACCAACAAGGATATTAAGAGATATGGCTAATTTGAGTTTATTTATGAAAGTTGTTTCAAATATGCTAATAGTGTCTTTATAAAAATTTATTTATTTGGCATGGAAATGGAGGCAATTCCGAAACCAGAGGGTCGAAGGAGCCACTAGCAAAACGGAAATGTGAAACCACCGAAAAGAACCAATTCAATTAAGAAAGAAAAGGTCAAGTAATTGGGTTACTCGTGTAAGAAAACCCTTTGGTAATTTTAAATTCAAATTTATTTCCAATGGAGGAAATTTATTTCTTCACGAGGGACATGTTTTGCTGGGAGTTCAAAAGCTCAAATTATTTTTTCAACCAGAAATGGTAGGTACTTTTAGAGACCTTTTCGCGGCAGAATAAGTGTTGGTTTTAATATCCTAAACTTACTCATAAAAAGTTTTTTTTTTTTCTTATGTTGTTCTAAAACTTATTCCGGAAAACAAGGTAAATATTCGATGAAATAAGGCCCAAACTTAATGAGAAGGTATGTACGGAAAAAGCCTAAGGACGTGTTCATCAAAGAAAAGGAATTGTTCAACCTTGTTCTTTGTTTTCATTTTAAATTAATTTAGCAATGGAATACAATTTAAAAGAATGAACATAACTAATCACATAAGTTCTTTCGGGTCTGCAATTGGCCTAATTCTACATTTTGTTATGAACAGGTAATTGCAGAGCTCGGTGAATGTTGTATTGCCTTTGAAAATAATTCCTTAGAAACATAATTATAAGCTTCCTTGAATTCTGCCATTATCTATTCAACCTATCAATAAACTTGTTTTTTAATATTTAGTCCTAAAAGCATCCTCTAAGTATAACCTTTCAAATACATTAAGAATGTTTAAATCGGATACCATTTTTACTTGCGACTTATAGGATATATAAGGTAAGTTATGCAATCGTAAAAACATTTAACCCGAGATTTTGATCAAAGCTGGTATCACGATGATAGAGAAGACGAAAAAGTCGGTCTCGCAATGCTTTCTGTCTGATCGACTAGAGGCTAAACGGCTCTCTAAATAATATTTTTTCTCAAAAACTGAAAAAAAAATTTTTCAAAAAGAGATCCAGGACTTACAACACTCAACCATTCTTGTGTGCGTGTTGCCGAAATGGAAGTTACCTACAATTTTCCGCCGATTCCGAAGGGCTAGTGAGCATCACTTTTCATTACAAGAGATACTCTTAAAAGGATTTATCAGTTCCTTGTAAGAGGCAGTAGACACCTGAAAAACATTTTTGTGTAACGGTTGAAAATCGAACTCAAGATTCCCCATTGGACAATGCTGTCAAGATCAGAATTTAATGAACTTATCAGACACTGCTGTTGGTAGTCCACATCCGAAGGACAAGGATGTGAACCTTAAACCGAAAATGATAAAGAGCGGAGGGTACTGTCGTCAACGAAACAATTTAATGGATTAGAAGTTTCAGACAAAAGATCATTTATGAACAAAAGAAAGAGTGTCGTTGACAAAACGGAGCCCTGGGGCACACCAGCGTTTATTTTACTACTTGTAGTGAACGGTGGAACGGCCCGAAAGGTAATTTCTAATCCAACGAAGAATATATTCATCGATACCAAATTCACAAATTTTCGATAAGAGAGCTTGATGCCAAACTCTATCAAAGAACACAATGCTCTCTTTTTTAGAGAAATTAAAATTTGTTATACTCTGTTCAACAAAAATTGTCAGTACAGGGAAGATAGGACGTTTGCCTCTCACTCTGGTTTCATTGGCTTGCATAAGTGTGTCGCCTTTTAAAGCTTTGACAGGGTTTCCCTAGTTTACATTATAAATCGCCAACACTCAACATACTCAACTTCATAAGATTTGTTTTCAAAAGCTTCAAATCGCAAAAGCTCCTTAATAAAATCCACTGAACAAGATCATTGCTTGTAATTGAGAATGATAATGGTAAATCTGTTTTGATGTAGAGAACAAGCGCACGATCGTTTTGACTTAACAGTATCCCTTCAGCAGTGGGAGACAACCGTCGTGTTGGGGTGTACAACTTTTTGCGAAGAATTACATCAACAATTCTTTGAGGAAAGTCAGTGGCTTTGTAAGTGGTAAGTGGCATTTTTCCCAACGCAGTGTAGTGAGGGAGGGTGCATCAGGCGCCACTGCTTTGGAAAAAGCTCTCCCATAAGGCCTGTACTGACAATTTTTGTTGTGATCGCCAATTTGGTTTTAGAAAAATAAAAAGCACTGAGGATGCCATGACAATTTCCTCACGGAGATTTACAAGTCCTTAGATAAAAGACTTAAAACACCATGTAAGTTTCTCGATTTGACTGAAGTTTTTGATTTAGTCTCAATCATGAGATATTACTAAATAAATTATGTCCAATTGGTTTTAGGGCACCTAACCATCGTTGGCAGAGTAGTTAGTTAAGTGGCAGAAAACAATGAGGTCGAATAAATGATGTTTTTAGTGAATTTGCAAGTTGTCCAAATGTAGGTGTTCCGCAGGGTTCTATGTTCGGGCCGATCCTGTTTCTTATATACATAAACTCAATTTTTCAAGTTAATCTAAATGGCAAACTAACAGCGTATGCAGACGATCTAGCATTGTCGTACAGGTCTTGTTCACAAGAAGGCATAGTTAAGTTAGTAAAAGATGATCTAATTTCGTTGAAAAATTGGTTAGCGTTTCATAAAATGGGGATTAGCAAAAAATCAAAAGCTATAATGTTTTCCCCTTTCTCGATCTGTATCACCTGAAGCTATAGTAATATATCATCACATATCATGCGACACTATATCCTTTAACAATCTCTGCTTTCACTTGGAATTTGCAACTGTGTATCTATGCGTTATTATTGACAACAGATTAACTTGGAAACCTCAAATTACATTAGTAAAACGAGTGTTATATTTTGCAGTAAGCAAAATATATTTCTTGCGCAAGATTGTTCCACGCACATTATTAATACAGTATTTATCGCTTATAAGAAACACGCTTATAAGAAAACCTCGCTTACTAGAAACTTGAACAAAAGCACCGTGTACTTTCCCATATATTTTAATGTTGAATCGTGTGTTTATAAGAAACACGCTTATAAGAAAAACACTGATAAAAGAAACATTTCTTCAACCACGAACTTTCTTTTTTCAATGTAAAGTTGGTTGGATTTAAGAAACTTTCAAAAAAATCACGAAACTCAAAAAACTTGAACAGACCTCTGAGAAAAATTCAAAGCAACCTAGGTATGCAAATGTCATTTCAATTCGACATTTGAAGAGAATTTTAGTTCAGTGTTCAGTGTTAATAAATAAATTCTTTATACAAATTAGTTTTTTTGGCCTTTAGTCCACAAAAATTGGCGTTTCGTCAACTGATGAGTCCATGTGTGATCGCCGGGACGAAACGCCAATTTTTGTGGACTAAAGGGCGAAAAAGCTAATTTGAATCAATAATTCAACAAGTCCATTAATAGTGCTAAGTCTTCTACTTGGCTGATTTATTTCAGTAGTATATAGAATTCGTATTATAAAAACGTTCATATAAATTCTTTATAGCTATACAAATTTCTTTAAAATTAAAAGAAATGTACTGACAATTTTAAATATTTAATAATATATATTTAAGGATAAAAATGTTTTGTATACAATATTATTTTAAAATCACAGAAATTCATATATGAAAATTTTGATCGAAATCGGTAGACTCAGAAATGAGAAAGTAGAAAATCAAAATAAGGATCTATGACAGGTACCGTTTTTTTTTACAAAAATGCGGACTGCATCTGAACATGATTTTTTTTTTATAAAAACCATTAGAGCCGTCTTCGAAATAAATATGATATTTCATAATGGTAGGAAACGAGCAAAAAGAAAAAACATTTCAATTTCTTATTTAGGCTGCAGGTTGAGGTACACACCTGCAGACAGACGGAATCTCTACTTTTTCGTGTTCTAATATCAATTGATAAAAATCTTGAGTTCTAATTTTTCAAAAACCAAGTACAGAGTCATTTTAAAATCTGCTTCGATTTTTCTCAATTTACTTCACTTTTTTCTCCAAATCTACTTCGACTTTTTTTCCGGTAGTGGTAACGCTGCTGGGTATATTTGTATAAGAAACTTGTTTCTTATATCCGTATAAGAAACTTGTTTCTTATATCCGTATAAGAAACTTGTTTCTCATATCCGTTCTATGAATATAAGAAACACTCGGTTATAAGAAACAAATCTTGTGCAATTTTTGAGTTTCTTATAAGCGTTATGTACTGTACTCGGATCTACACCCTGGTAAGTTCACGTCTTGAATATGGGTTAGCATGCTGGGGATGTGCAATGCATACAAGACAAATCTTCAGCCTATTGTTATATTTACCAGTAGTTAACAAAAATAATTAGATTGATTACATATAGTCCAAGGATTGAGCATGCTCCCACACTATTTCAGTACTTAAAGATACTTCAATTTTGGTATGGCTGCATGTCCATACACCAGCAGTTTCAAAAAAACATTGAGTTTTTTTTTGTAATTGCACCATTTATCTTTAATAAACTTCCCGTTGAGATACGTCAGACTGTTTCTAATAGTTTCATATTTTTAAAACAATTGAAATACTGGCTTCTCTCCAGAGTTGAGGTACGTTCGCACAGACATACGGAAACATGTTTTTTATTTACTAAAATTTTATTAAAATTTTTATAAAAAAAATTGGATAAGCAAACATTTTTTTTTGGATTTTTAAAAATTTTTTTTTTTTTAAACTCAATATTTCGAAAACCCCATGCATTTGGGGCTGCCCGTGGCGCGATGGATGTGTGCTCGCCTGTCAACCTCATAATCACAGGTTCGATCCCTGCCGTCGTCTATGTCGCTTTAATTCCATTAAAAACCTGCTAAAAAAATTGTCATCAATGGGTTGCTGGTTTACTCGTTGCATGTTGTTCAGGCATAACACTAACAACATGTAATTGAGTTAAACTAGTATGCCCAACAAGGATGACTACGAATAAAATAATGCGAATTATAAGGGACATAGAAATAAGACACGGCATTTCTCCGCTTTAGTTCAGCCGCCATCCCTGGAGATAAAATATCTGAGACAACAACCTTCAGTCTCAGAACATCGTGCCACACATCTTTCCTATCCTTCTTTCTCTTCATCAACTTCAGGCCCGTGCTGTGTTGAAACATTTAAAGGGTAATCATAATCCCTTAAGCGCGGGTAGATTATAAAAAAAAAAAAAAAACAATGCTCGATTTTTTTAAAACTAGTTTCTTAAAATAATCTACAAGATTTGAGAAAAAAAAATTATTTTACCTAAAAATAACGGTACCCACCATACAAATGTTAAAACATGGTTTTCGAAAATAGTATTTTCCTCGAAAACGGTTCCAAGAATTTAGCTTGAATTTGTTTTCTTTCGATTAATTTTTAAGATCTATAATTTAATAAAAAAAAAATTGAAAACAAAATATTACTGACTGTACCTTTCATAGAACGATTTTTTAAAATTTTGAATTTCTTATTATCGACATAACGGATTTTAATGAAATTTTTTGAGAGAAGCTTTTAAAAAGTTTAAAAACCATTGCATTTCCAAACTTTAAGAAAACTGTTTTTTTTTTGAATTTTGAAAAAAAAAACTCATTTTTTTTTTGAAAATTCAATATCTCGAAAACGGCTCAATATTTTTTTTGTAAATTTAATTTTTATTCAAACAATAATAAAAAATTTAAATTGGCGTACCAAATTTTTTTCTTAAAAATGTTTTAAAAAATTTGTATATAGGTAAAAGCTTATTTTTTTAAGAAACCACTACAAAGAATTATAATTTTTGTTCTTGCATAAACCTATATTTGATTGAATCACATGGCATCCTTTTTTTTATCTCCAACTACTAAAGGAGTTGTTTTAGTCATTTAAAAAATTAATTTTATGCCCAAAATTAAGTTCATGTTCATGATAGTAAAAATAAAAATAAATTTGGTGGTGCAACAGTTCGGTGTGAACCGGGACCTAGTGACTTACAACTCTCAACCATTCCTGTGTGCGTGTTACCAGGGAACGGAGGGGACCTACAGTTTTCTGCCGATTCCGAACGGCTAACGAGCAGCACTTTTCATGACAAGCGATACTCTTGGAGAATTTGTCAATTCCTCGCAAGAGGCAGTACACCCGAAAAAAACTTTCTAGCAGCGGCTGAAAATCGAACTCGAGACCATCCGCATGACAGTCCAAAGCACTAACTATTACGCCAAGGGGTACTAGTCTTCAATAAATTTACGTTAGATCCGTTTTCGAAATAGAAAGATTTTACCGTTAGTTTTGGAGCTAAACAAAAATTGCAATTTCTTCTCTAGGGAACAACCGAAGAACCGTTAATAGTTAATACCGAGTCTGACGGAATTGCCGGACCCACTTTTTTCGTGCTCTCTATAATCTCTATGCCAACTTTGATCAAAATCTCGAGTTCGACTTTTTTTATCAAATGTAAAACTTATAGCACCTATGTACATAGTTTATCGCAAGTGCAAGTATGAATGATATGGAGCTGGTTTTATATGCTTAAATTGTTGGGACCATGTTTTTTTACAGAATAACTGTATCCATTTTTTTTTAATTATTAGATTTGTATGAAATAAAGGTCCCTTTTGATTATTAAAAAAATATTTCTAGCATCATTTCCAAGCTCAACATTAAAATAGTGTTACGAAAATCAAGAATATTACTTGTTTCTTTGTTGTTTGGGTGGGCCATCTAGTGGTTTCTTTTTAAATCATAGGTTATTTTGACACTGACAGCTGTTTCCCGCTCGAAATCCTGCCAGATAGTCAGTATCACACTTCCGTGGAACGAAATTAGTTTTGAAAACTTATTTCCAAAGTAAGTGCTGTGCAGTCCAAACAGGGCGTTTTTTGAAAACAATTTTTGGCCGAAATGAAGCACCCTCCGCAACCTGTTGCACGAAAGTTTGTGCAAAAAGTTCGTGAGACTGGTATGCTAGAGGTCAACACTCATAGTGTCCGTTGTCGTAAGGTGCGCACAATTGAGAATGTGGCTGCTGTAGCCGAGAGTGTGAGTATCAATTCACGAACATCAACTCGCCATCGATCTCAACATTTCACGCACAGCCCCATTAGAATTCTGCACAAACATCTCGGGTTATTCGCTTATAAGGTCCAATTGACTCAGCAAATGAAGGTGCACGAACATCCGCATTGCAGTTTGGGCCTTAGAGCACATTTTATCGGACAATGATTTTGGGCGCAAAATCATCTGTTCCGATGAGGCGCATTTTCATCTCGGCGACTACGTTAACAAACAAAATTGCTACATCTGGGAAACCTGGAAAACCCGCACGTTATTGTCCAGAAGTCAATGCATCCTTAGATAGTGACAGTTTGATGCGGATAGTGGAGTGGTGGCATCATTTGACCATTCTTCTTAGAAAATGAGGCTGGGAACAATGTTTCGGTCAATGGTGGGCGTTATAGAGCCATGTTAACCAACTTTTTTTCACTGAATTTGAAGAAAAGGCTTTGGATGACCTCTGGTTATGCAGGATGGCGGGCCACGCCACACAGCCCATGTTACAATCAATCTTTTGAACACCAAATTCCTTAATTGTGTTATCAGCCATCTTGGCGATGTCAATTTGCCGCCTCGGAGCTCCAATTTGACCTCTTTTTATTGTGTTTTGTGGGCAACCGTAATGGACCGATGTTATGCCAATAATCCAGAAACGATTCAAGTACTTAAGGCTAATATCACCCAAACAATCCGTGAGCTACAGCCCGAAACCATCAAAAAGGTCTTGGAAAATAGGAGTGACAGAATGGGCTACTGCGAAACTATCCGATGCAGCCACTTGAACGACGTTGTGTTCCATAATAAATGGGAATGTTTGCTATTACTAATAAAGCCATAATACACGAACAAAAATAAATTTTGTTCATTTTATTGCATTTTTAAATAGAAACTTGTAATTGGCCCACCATTTATAGTTTGAATGAAAAACAAAAATATATACGAGTATTCATCAGATTTTAATATTTGTTTGTTGATTAAAAACGTTTAGAATTTTGTACTAATTTTTTGTTGATACGAGTACCTATAAATTCTATTTTATTTAATAGTAATAATTGTTCAATTTTTTATATTATACATTTATCTAAAATACTGAATTTATCAATGTTTGTCACATACCTTGGGAAATTTTGAATACTTTTAGTTTCCGTCCTGACATTTTTTCTAATGATCTGAAATTTTGAAAATTTTCATTTATTATTTTCCAGCAATTTTACAACAATTAAAATTGTATGCAATTAAAGTATTTGTATTAAATTATTTTTATAAAATTGTAAAATGGATAATTTATAATATTTGGTAAAGCTCACCCGAAACTGAAAATCACCATGCGACTTCGTAAAAATACTTAAAGCTTTTGTAATAAAAATGTGTTTCATCATTTTGTACAAAAAAATTACGATTATATTGTTTTAAATTGATTTCAATGAATTTATTTTTATTAAGTATTAAGTATTTTATGCTTTTTTATGCCTACAATACCTCACTCTATCTAACTAAAATAATCATAAGTACAATCTTCTGCAGAAAAGCTTAGGCTTCGCGGGAACATATAAATTGTAAATTTTGTTTAGTAGATAATAAAGCTTAAAAAAAGTTTCACTTTTGCAAGCCATATTCTCCTTAACTTTGTCATTCCCTTGCACCAATAATGACAACCTATTATTTTTTTTTTTTTACTTTTGGAGGAATGCTTGACGCACCATAAGGAGGCATCCATACCTCCCCGTGTGCCGGATTATCCAAGGGATTTCAACCTTATAACGGCATACCAGCTAAACCTCCAAAAGTGTCTCGACGATCACCCCCTCGGAACCACTTTCCTGTTTTAGTACCCATTGTTGGCTCACGCTGTCTCGCGGAACTGCTCTTTCTCTCTTTTCTTTCTTCTGAGAAGGTGGTTGGCGTAGGTGCAGATCTTGTACCAGCTCTGTTCGCTGGCCACCTTTCCGAGCTCAAACGCTCTTGCCACTTCTGTTTCGTCAGCTGGTTATATTTCACGGATGCCGCTTCCACTCCCATTTCCGTTGTCGTAGACGTACTTCCTTTCCGTCGCTAGGAGATCGACAGGGGTGACTCCAGCGACTACAAGTATGGCTGGTGCCGACACCGTTCGGAAAGAGCTGGCCACACGTAAAGCTCCGCGTCTTTGCACTACCGCCATCTGTTTCCGATACTTCTTCTGCTTAAGTGCGTCCGCACAGATTTCGCTACCTTACAGAAGGATGGAATGTGTTGTACCTTCGCTTACTAGCCGTTGGTCCTCCCACGTTCGCCATCAGTCTGCTTAGCGATGTGGTTGTTTTTGAGGCTCTTTCCGTTGCTGCCTTTATTTATTGCCAGTAGGTAAGCTTTGCGTCGAGTCCCAATCCCAAGTACATCACCGCCACGCTGCTTCTTATCACTTCAGACCAAATTTGGAAGTCGATTTGTGTGGGAATCCTCTTCCTCGCCAGAAGAACTATCTCAGTTTTCTCCGTGGCTAGGCTGAGTCCGTTCTCTTCTATCCACGAGTTTGCTCGTCGCATGACGTGATTAAACTTTCTTTGGGCGTTAACGGTATCTCGTGCCGTAATCACCGCGGCGATGTCGTTAGAGTACTCGACCAGAAAGGCATCATCAGGCATCTCCATACGAAGGATGTCGTCGTAGGAGATGTTCTAGAGGTCTGGTCCTAAGATCGATCTCTGCGCTGGCTTTCTCCGTTCTGTAAAGCAGCTCTCGATCCCTGAGATATTCCTTCACCATCCGCAGGAGATATGCCGGAATGCGGAATCTCCGTTCGAGCGCATCCAGTATATCGCTCCATCTGGCCGAGTTGAAGGCATTTCGTACGTCCAGCGTTGCTAGCAAACCATCTTGTTCGAGTAGTTGCTTCCTTGTTGGGCTATTTGGGTGGCATGTATTACTTCTTTTATTGCTCCGATCGTAGAACGGCCTCTCCGGAAACCGTACTGCCTCTCTGATAGATCACCCAACGCTTGTACTGCCGCTTTGAGCCGTGGTTTCAATAGCTTTTCCAAGAGCTTCCCTACGGTGTCTGGCATACACAGAGGCCTGTATGCCGATGGGGAATCCGGATCTCCTTTACCTATGCTGATGAGCATCAACCGTTGTTTCTTCCAGCTCTTGGGAAAGATTTCTTCCTCGAGGAAGCTGTTAAACATGTTCAGCAGCAAGTGGGGACATGTTTGGGCGGTCACTTTCAGGACTTCTGTAGGGATTCCATCGGGACCAGGAATAATGACAACCTATACTTTAACCATGCCATAGAGCCACAAAAGCAAGTTCATGCGATCCGTTAGTGCATTTAATTTCCACTAAATCAATTCTTGCCAAATTTCTTTTTCTTTTATTTTGTGCGCTGTCCAGACAAACTCAACTCAATAAATTCGGGAGTAACAAGAATAACTCCGTAACACACATAACTTATGCAAAACTTAATTATATCTTGGTTGAATGCTACCAAAGAAACATTACTCGTACACAAAACCGTTACCTCCTAAGTTCCGTAGTTAATTCGAATAGCTGGGCGGAATTTTCGTCGCAGAACTAATCCGATTAAAGGTATTAATTTACTTAACACTCCTCAACACACAAAGTTTCCCAATCAAGATAAGGTTCAGCCAGCTTCGCATCGCGTCGGAGTAAGATTATGGAATTTCCTCCCGCTGCGCTGACTGCTGCATGCCGCCACAAATTGTATGATGGCGAAACTTGAATTAAAAGAAAAGATTCTTCTAATTTAATGACGAAGACGAGACGACGGCGGCGATGACGATGAAAGATCTGATAATTATCGCTAAATCTTCTTCTTTTCAACTTTCCTTGTGCATCATTTGTGGCATCGAATTTCATTTACTTTTCGTCCGCAATCTTGATCGTCGAGTGCATTTCAAAGTGGGTTCCATAACGTGGGTGGGTATTCCTCGTCATCATTACCATCACCATCGCCATCTATCGCTGGATTGTTGTTTCTAAAGTGATTCGAGCTGAGACGATGAATAAATGTGCCAGAGGACCCCCATTCCGAGGATGTTAAACAACAACTTTTGCAACCCAAATCCCGACGCGCATTTCGCACTCAGTGTAGACGTCCCCTCATCTGTATTCTTCCGTTTCCACAAAATGGAAACACTTGCCGCGTATTACGTAGCGTGTAATTATGAGGAATTGCTTCTTACTTTCGGTCCTTTTTCAATGTTTTCTTTCTTCATTGTAAGATCGAGTGGAACTTTGGGCATGTAAACTTCCTCAAGGCTTGAGGAATGATGGTGTTGGTTATGTTAAAACACAAGCATATAATGCGTGAGAGGAAACTCCCTGAGGATATGACATTTGGTTATGTCAGAAGCAAGCTCGCATTTGAAATGTGATTCTTCCTGCCAGGTTATTGTTTAGGATTGGTAGATATGAGCTTGTGCTGCGTGCAGAAAGAAGCCTTTTGTGGGAAAACTTTTAACACCACACAAGATGATTCTCAGTAAATGGAAAAATGTTCTTATTGTATTAAAGTTGTTTGGGGCTGTACTTCACTTGCATACATGTACATTGCCTATAGAACACACAGAACACATTCAGAAGTGAGACTCCTTCAAGTTGTTCTCTTGAGGTAATGTGCCAACACTTTGGTTAAAGAAAAGAGGCATATTAGTTGCGTGACAGAAACTCGTGATCTACTTCAAACTATACACTTTTGTTGCTAAGGAAGCTTTTTAATTTCGCTTTGTACTTTCTTTTTGTCTGATTTTGGTTACAAGTTTTTGAAAGGAGCTATATTCAGACTTGAAGGACCCATTAGCAGGTTATTTGTTTAGTAAACAAAAAGTCTCCGTTTGGATTTGAGAAGTAGCTCACATGTTCTCTTTAATTGGTCACGTCAGCTTGCGTAAGTTTTGTTCAGACTTTCAAGAGGTTTCAAGTTCAAATGCCTTAAGGAATAATCTAGGCATCATATAAATAAATACTTATGAAAGATTTGGCGTATAATAAAATTAAACTGGCCCATTAAGGCAGGAAAAGGCTATTTCTAAATAATTAGGAACGAAAGGGCAATAAATACCTACACGTAGTGTAAGTCGTTTTCTAAGAGACCCGTTTGTTGACACGAGATGTATGTAGGTAAATTGTCCCATAAATCCTTATTATGACCATAAATATTTTAGTTTCGTTTCTTCCAATAGGCCTTAAAGTTTAAAACCTCCGGTTTATCAAAATATTTTCAACAAAAAAAAAATAAAAAAAAATAGGAGTTTTGGGATGAATAATTTGTTTTGTTAATACTAAATCCATAACAACACAGATAAAGTGAAGATAAGATTTCCACGGCTATTTGGATTTTGAACCTTGAAAGTAAGCACATGTACCCTCACATAAAACACGAAGTCGATCCGATAAGTACTTAGCCCACAAAAAAAAATGTTTTTGTAAAAGTTGCGATTTATTTCTGAACATAGTTTCCTTTTAGCTCGATACACTTGATCCAGCGATGCTGCAACTTATTAAACCCATCCTAAAAATAGGTTTTCTCGGGGTCTGCAAAATAGGCCTCAGTGGCGGCGATGACCTCCTCATTCGACTCAAATTTCTGCCCGGCGAGTGATTTTTTCAAATTTTCAAACAAAAAAAATTCGCAGGGGGCCAAATCTGGAGAATACGGTGGATGGGGCAGCAGTTCGTAGTGCAGTTCGACCAATTTGGTCTTGGTCTCACGGTTGTGCTTGTTGTCCGAAGTGAGTAAACGCGGCACCCATCCCGCCGACAACTTTCTTATGCCCAAAATTTCATGGAGGATAGGAACTACGCGTTCTTTTGAGATGCCTACTGTTTCAGTTACCTCGCGCACCTTCAAACGGCGGTCTGCCAATACGAGATGGTTGTTTTTTGACACGTTATCCTCCGTGCCAGCCAGTTTCGGGGCACTAATCGAAAACCGACGTGCGACCACGTTGAAACTCGTTATACCAATTTATGACGGTCGCTGTCGAAGGAGAAGAGTCACCGTACAAGTGCTCTTTGATTTCTCTGCGCGATTTCCCTTCCAAAAACAAGAATCCAATCACCGACCGATATTGCTCTTTTTCCATTTTTCTAAAATTCGCGGACAAGCTGACTTCCACACGTGGTCAAAACAAAACTACGAGTCCGGTTCGGCTGAAATTTTGACAGTAGCCGTCTAAGAGAATGTACTAGACGATAGTAAATCTCTCTTGCTATACTGGCACAATATGGCGGTGGGACTAAGTACTTATCGGACCGCCCTCGTATATTATTGAATTTTGTATTTCACATAACTTGGTAGAGTTCCAGGACAACCGCGGACTTTAATATAATTTTTATAGCTTGTAAGTAAGAATTCAATGACAAAAAGGAATTATTCGACTAGTGGATTTATTGTGAATTCACATAAGATATGATTAAATTTCAGATGAAAATTATGGTGTGAAATATTGTAGACCATTTTTATTAGCCTCTTTTTCGTTTTTTCTTTAAACCAGTTTAAAAGTTTTGGTTAAGTTAGAAAAGACGTCTGTGCACATTTGTGCTCATAAAATATTAAGGTTTAAAAATATTTCATAACAAATTTAAAAGTTTTAAATTTACAAAAGTAAACTTAAGTTATTGTATTGGATATAATATGTGTTTACAATTAGCTTAAAGCTAGTTATCTTAAATATAAGAGAGTTATCAATAAATATATGTTGTTTTGATAGGTTTGCGAGACTTGTTTAAGGTTCAAACTATTTTGGATATCAGCTGTAAAGAGGGCTAGATTTGGTAGAGCAATTGGGGGTGCAATTTACGGCATCAAATCTGATATAAAACAAGAAAAGAATGAATCGGGACCTGGTATGTAGGTAATAGATGGGACGAGGACCACCAGAACTTCCAGCTAGGGGAAAATAATAATCAAATTCCCTAATATCAAATTATGGAAATTCAAAGCACAAGATATTAAATACGAGAGGGTGAAAGGTGTAAGAAGCGTGTGAAGATTTTGATATGGTAATCTTAAGCAGTCGTACCTCAGAAGACACTGACGGAAGCTTTACTTTCATAGAATCAACTGGATCATCAGTATGCTTAAGAATATTAAAGACCTCAAAGAAGGAGATGAGATTTTTTCTGAACAGATGCCTTTAGTACTGTCTCTGGAATTTGAATTAGAAGGTACTAACTGTTATGATTCTAGAGATTAAATCGATGCGATAAAGGCAACTGGAAGGATCCAGCGGCAAACTGAAAAACTTGAGGGTAAGCAGAAGGGGTACAATGGAGCATGCGAACGGACTAGAAGAAAATCCTTTTTCTGACTTAAAAATGATTCGCCATCGATTAAAGAAATCTATCTCAGTTGCAATAAAGCTTATTAGGGATTCTAAGAAAATAAAAAATAAAATGCAAGACTGGGTCGTTATTGTTATTATACTTCATCCAACAAAAATATGCAGTACACGTCTTATGAGAGAGCTTTTTCAAAATCAGTAGCGTTCTATATTTTTGCACCATACTAAATTGAAAGAACTCCTCCATAAAAAAGTGTTTGTGCGCCCATAAATTCAATTTCAATTTCAACCCCCATTCAATATTGATGTGCGTTCAGAGTTACCCTTGTTCATTTCGCAACTTGTTCAGTTTTTTTCCTTGGGTTTCTGTTGAGGTGCTTTTGATTTTAGAGCTTTAAAAAAAGGGTCCATTTAAAATCAACACTACGATAACCCTGTGAAAAATGACTTTTTTTTTTCTAAAAATTGAAATTTTTTTTTTAAGTTTTGAAATGCCATCTTTTTTAAACAGGAGCTTTTTTATAAAAAATGTCATTAAAATCCATTCTGCCGATAATGAGAAATTCAAAATTCGAAAAAATCATTCTATGGTAGGTACAGTCAGTAATATCTAGATTTCATTTTCTTTTATTAAATTATAGACCGTAAAAATTAATCAAAAGAAAAAAAATTTAGAAAAATTCTCAAAACGATTTTCGAGAAAAATACGATTTTCGAAAACCATTTTTTAAAATTTGTATGGAAGGCACCTTTAGTTTTAGATAAAACAAAGTTTTTTTTCTTAAATCTTGTTGATTATGTTAAAAAACTTTTATTTGTCAAGTTTGAAAATTTGAATACGTAATAATATTCAAACTTTGGAGGAGCTTTAGCATAAAAAAATGATTTAAATCGACTGTACCGTTTTCGAGAAAATCAAAAACAAAAAAATTGGATCCAGGGGGGCTACCAAAAATAACAATTTTTTGGAAAATTTTTTTCAACCATTACCTAGTTTTAATTAAAAGAAATTTTTTAAACTTTTTAAAAAATTCTGTGGGACAGTTTTTGAAAAAAAAAAAAATATTTATAAAATTTCGAAAAAAAATAGTATGGCAGGTACCGTTATTTTTGGTCTTAAAAAAAAAGAAAAAAACGTGTGGGGGGAAAAAATTAAAACCCATATCTACCAAGTTTGAAGAAAATCGGCCGAGCCGTTTAAGCTGTAGTCGAACAGACAGACAGACAGACAAACAGAATTGCGAGACCCACTTTTTTGGTCTTCGCTATCATCGTAATGTCAACTTTGATCAAAATCTCGAGTTCGATTTTTTTTACGAATGCATAACTTGCCTTATAGTACCTATAAGTCGCAAGTAAAAAAAAGCGTACTATGAAGTTCAAAGCTCAAAGAAATTAAATTTGTATATTTAAAAATGGTGGAACCTAGCAAGAGAACTAAAGTCAGTCAATTTTGTAAAAGGGCACCACATAAATAGTGTTGGCAAACCTGGCAACGCTGACACCCCAAAAAAATATTGATCTAAATTTGGTACCACTTACATAAAAACCAACGTCAAAAAGAAGATTTTCACGAGGTAAAAAGAAGAGGTTAGAATTGAACCAGCAACGCAACCGACAAAAACGAAAATTTTAGTTTTCTCATTTGTGCCTTAATTTAGTATTTTTTTTTACTTAAATAAAATTGAAATCGAGTTCTAAAATTTGAGTCTTTATTTGATGTTTTTGTCGGTTGCGTTCCTGGTTCAATTCTAACCTCTTCTTTTTACCTCGTGAAAATCTTCTTTTTGATGTTGGTTTTTATGTAAGTGGTACCAAATTTAGATCAGTACTTTTTTTGGGGGTGTCAGCGTTGCCAGGTTTGCCAACAAATAGTGACAATAATTATTTTGATGGTCTTTTTAACCCAACAATATATTTTATATCAACTCTGGACTCAGATCCAATTCCTCAATTATTCCCTATTTATAAAAAAGGTGACCAAGACATAGTTCAAAACTACAGAGGGATATCTTTCATGGATTCTATTATGCTTAGATCTTTTCAGGAGTTTTTTTGGCCCGATTACAAAAGGAAATGAGGAAAAAGGATGAGTTTCCGGCAGTTTTAAGGGAAGGCTACAGTATGACAGGCGATCTCATGAGAGTTTACTGTTTCTTTATTAATTTCATGGCAACATTCGATTATACCGATCGCCAAGCTATTTTACAAAAAGAAGGAATTTCGGAAAAAATTCTAAAAATGAAAACACAAAATTCAGCTGTCCGAGATGGAGAAAAACTTTCTGAATGGTTCTGTTGGTTCCCAAATCCCAACAACAATTTAAGCACTCGGTACCTTTATGCATGAGGATGAATTTGCATATAATCATATCGAATTATTTGTCGAAATGCGCAACAAAAGTATTGCAAAGTGCAAAAACGCATTGTTCGACAAATAATTCGATACATTTTGTTGCAATTATATTAAAAATGGGGACACGGGACACACTTTACACAGAAAATTTCACACGCGGCGAACTATTGGGACTACGAAAAACTAACTAAAGGAGAACAGCAAAACTTGAAGGCTCTGCATTATCTTACTCTCTCTAACCAGCGCAGCATTATCTATTGGTCTCATTTTTATTTAGTTAAAAATTAAAGTAAAAAGTAATGTTTAAAAGAAAGCAGACAAATATTCTTGAATTTATATGTGCCTCTCATTTTAACTCAAGAGTTTTAATATTATCTTTCATTTTTTAGTACAAATGTAATTTATACATGTAATTGTAACTCCGAATTAAAGAATAACTCAATTCAAAGAAAATGTAAACTAACAAATACAGATAAAGTTGTATATAACAAATTTAAATTTAAAGTAAAAGGTCGTTGACATTATCCCATCAGCTGATTCAATAACATCGCATCCGAGATTTCTTCGTAGGCAAATTTAACATGTTTGGACACTAGCTATTTACCATTATATCGAGTTGCATTCAAATCATTCCTTCTTTTTTGATTTAAAATAAATTAATTATTATAACGTTTTTAAAGAAAGCATTTTTTTATTTTATTTTGAACTTGAATTAAATTAACTCAATAAACCTTAAATTGAGTTTTGAATTTTTATATTCTTTTTTGATGAACACTTATGTCAATTAAGAACATGGTCCTTCGAGCTCTTTTTAATTAAACAAGGCCAGGAAGTCAATTTGAAATATATATATTTTTTTGGTCAAAGTGAACAAATTTGCAAATTGAATAAAGCAAATAAAATCAATCAAAGTCAAGAAGTCATCGTAGTTAGAGAAGGGATCTAACAACTCCAAGCGATCACAGCAATCAAAACGGTCAAAGCGGTTGAAGCGGTCAAAGCGGTCATAGCGGTCAATGCATAGCGGACACAGCGGTCAAAGCAGCAATACCGGTCGAAACAGGAACAAGGACATTTTACATAGTGAATACTGTTTTTTTACAACAATCATACAGTAAGGTATCAATTTGGTAATTTTTTCAACATTTGCATTTGCATAAAATAAAAACATATCAATTTAACTAAATCACGATCAATTCGAAATAATATATTTATTAAACTTGATACATCACGTGCCTTATAAATAAAATTATAAATTATCTGAACTCTTTTTTTATAAAATAAAATGGCAAAAGTGATCAATAAACTAGTAGAATCACAAGAACAAGTTCTCAAAGAAATAATGCAAGACTATAGTGAATTTGAAAAGGATTTTGAATCGCGAAAATCAAGAGGTTACGTTCAGGCGTGTTTAGCAGACGTAGAAAATTTATACAAACGGGCAAGAAAAGATCACACTCTCATTATAGCACATGAAGCTGACCCCATTAAAGACAAATATTTTCATAATGAAATTTTTTCAAAAATTAAGCGAATTTTTTTTACATTCTGCGGTTTACTAAACGATGAAATAGACAAACGTAATATAGAAAATCCATCAAGTGCAGATACGTCGCGTTTCAATGTTACAAAATCATCAACTTCCGATATTCGTCTAAATAGAATTCACATACCAACATTCTCGGGTGAATTTGAAAATTGGAGTGAATTTCATAATTTATTTGACAGTCTCATTCATCAAAATGTCGATCTATCTGATATACAAAAGCTTCAGTATCTCAGAACTACCGTTACGGGAGCCGCAGCTGGTTTAATCCAACACTTTCCCATAGACGGATCAAACTATGAAGCTGCCTGGCAGATTTTAACCGATAGGTTTGAAAATAAAAGAAAGCTAGTGAACACGCAGTTAAGAGTTTTCATGGAGCAAAAGAAAATAACATTTGAATCAAGTTCCGGCTTGAAATCCTTACACGATGTTAGTTTGCAGTGTATTAATGCACTAACAAATTTAGGGGTAGGTGTCGAAACTTGTGACAGCATCCTCATTTATATCGTTTTTAACAAACTCTGTTTGTGGCGTTTGCCCTTTTATTACTTTAGTAACTTTAATTAAATTTCAATAAATTAAAATGAAAAATTAAAACACGGCTTGCTTTTAAAAATGAACTTTCTTTATTTTTAGCACACACAATCTTAAGGTTTTTATTCAAGTGAAGTAGTATTGACATCCGTCAGACATCCATTTGACGTTTTACAAGTTTTGACGGTGGTTGCGTTCATTTTGTTATACATCAGGATTTCCGCTGGTTGCGTTCTTTATTTTGAGACCATTATTTCAGCAAATTGCTTTCAACATTCTCCCCGGGCGAAAGATGTGTATGGGCTCCACAGCTGTATTGTTTGCATTTTCTCTCAATTATTACATGAAAAGAGACAAATTTCATTAATAAGTGGTAAAGAAAAAATGTAAATTAAATATTTTGGTAAAAATATTGTCTCAAATAATAAATTTTGTTAAATTTTGTCGAGACTTTTTTTTCGATACGGAATTTCTGTACCCAAGAAACTGCGCATCTCTAGTATGACTTTGTGGTATGTGGCTGTCATTTGGTTTTATTAACAACATTATGTAGTCCGGTGATAACAACAACAATGTGGCTTGCATATTGTTGATCAATGGAAAGTTCCATCAATTACGGCGTTGTTTGTGTCTCGGGTCGTTGTTTTTGTTTTATGTGTAATTTTCAGTTTGGTTTTAAGTGTTATAAAAATGTAAAATTTTACCAAATCTTTGGCTGCCGTTTCGGGAAATGATTCAGGTGAGTTAAGTTTCATATTATTTTGTTGTAATTATGTCGTTTTATATTGAAATAAATGATAATTAAATGTTGTATTATTCATGTTAAAGATGTGCAGGTTGTTAGAGATGTGCAACGTAATTTTATATTATCGATATTTTCATCGTTATTGTTATCGATACAGTTTGTGATAATTTTATCAATATCGTTGATTTCGATGTCAATGTTGATTTTTATTGAAAAATTGTATAAATCAATTTGGTTTTAAAATATTAAGCGATTTAAATTTAAAATGAGCTTAGATTGTAGGTGTTTTGAAATTTACCATGGCGAATTAATTTCTGTTATATTATTTGTTTGCGTGTTTCGATTGAAATGAGCAAATTCGTTGCCTTCGATTTTGTTTGCGTGTTTTTCTTTAAAAATGAGCGTTTTTTCGGAGAAAATGAGCGTGTTTTCGTGCAGAAAAATGAGCAAAGTGCATTATTTTCGGGGGCTTAAATAATATAATTAATTTTATTCGATAATGTTAATTAGAAGAAATCGATAATTCGTTAATGTAAATTATTTTAAGTTTGTGTGTGTTTGCGAATGATGATGTTATGTGTGTTTGTATATGCGTGTGTGTATGTGTGTGTGTTTGCATATGCGTGTGTGTATGTGTGTGTGTTTGTATGTGTCAGAGAGTAGTGTGTTTATGTGTATATAATTAGTCTTGATTTGCTGATTCCTCGCTTTTATTATCCGGAAGAAAACAAAGTTTGGTTATTGGTCTTTTCAGCTCCCCTTGTTGAGTCTTTAACTTGACAACTCGGGTTAAATTATCTTGTCCCGGATATGTCTCTAGGATTCGACCCAAGTTCCATTTTGACGTAGGAAGACGCTCATCTTTAATTAAGACCAAGTCTCCAACCTTCGCTTCAGGCTGCGGCTTGAGCCATTTCGGTCTCTGTTGTAGACGCGCCAAGTATTCGGTTTGCCAATGTTGCCAAAAGGTTTGTAAGCTTGCTTGAATACTTTTCCATCGATCCACATGATTTGTTTTACTGATTGTTAGATCAGGCTCTGGAACGGTATACATTTCAGCTCCAATTAAGAAATGTGCTGGAGTAAGCGCTTGGAAATCTTCGGGATTCTCAGTTAGAGGACAAAGAGGCCTCGAATTTAAACACGCTTCGATTTGGGTCAGAAGCGTGGAGAGTTCCTCGAAAGTGAGTGTCCCATTTCCGACGATTCTTTTGAAGTGGTGTTTGACACTCTTTACTCCGGCTTCCCACAATCCTCCAAAGTGAGGGGAAGCAGGGGGAATGAAATTCCACTTTGTTCCATTGGATGCTAAATTCTCCGCAATCTCTTTCCAATCATGCGTGGCATCTTTCAAGAGACGGTACAATTCTGCTTCGGCACCTTTGAAATTAGTACCACAATCGCTGTAAATTTGGCAACAAACTCCTCGACGCGATGTAAAACGGCGAAATGCAGCGAGAAAAGCTTGGGTCGTAAGATCGCTTACAGCTTCAAGATGAATGGCCTTGGTTGCTAAGCACACAAAAATGGCTAAGTAGCCTTTATACGATTTTGCACCGCGACCTTTCCAAGATCGAATACTGATTGGACCAGCATAATCAACACCGGTGTAAGTGAATGGTCTCGAAATAGTAACTCTTGGCTTGGGTAATTCTCCCATCAATTGATGAGCTGTTTTATTCCGATACCGATGACAGATCGTACATTTATGGATGTGTTGCTTTACCGCTCGTTTTATTTGGAAAATCCAATATCTTTTTCTAAGAAAACCCATCATAAGCTGGATACCTCCGTGAAGAGTCTTCTCATGCGCATCTCGAATAATAAGCTTCGTAAAATGGTGACTTGGTTCTAAGATAATGGGATGCTGTTGATCGTACGGCAGATTAGCATTCTCCAACCTTCCACCAACACGAATAATTCCGTAAGAATCAACGAAGGGGTTTAAGGATGCCATGCCTCGTGATTTCAGAACACCATCTGGAAACATTTCTTGTTGAGTGAGATGAATAAGTTTCTTGCTTGACTCCAAGATCTCCGTTGGAGAAATCGGGCCAACTTTCCGATCTGATACACCAACTTGTAAGTTTTTCGTAAACCGTAAAATAAAGGCAGTGATTCTTATTAATTTGTTTATTTCAGATGACCGAAGCAACAACTCATTAACTGGAGAAATCTTTTGTTTGATATGATGAACTCGTTGAACTTCCATTGTTGGTTGAGGGCACGAAAACGTCCAAGACTCTCGTAAAAAGTCTGGTCCATGCCACCACATAGAATTGTTCAGCAAGGCAGATGGTAAAACGCCTCTTGAAACCAAATCTGCCGGATTGTACTGAGTTGGAATATGATTCCATATTTTAATGGATGTCAGTCGTTGAATTTCTCCTACGCGATTTCGAACAAACGTGTCCCATCTGGTCGGTGACCCTTGAATCCAGGAAAGGGTTATCATCGAATCAGTCCAAGCGAATATGTTGATGACTTTGGTACGAATTGTGTGAACGATGTAGTCTAGAAGTTTTGCCAACATAACTGCACCACAGAGTTCTAAACGAGGGAGACTAACGGGTTGTACTGGAGCCACCTTGGACTTAGCCATAAGCAGGTGCATCTTTACCCGACCTTGTTCGTCTGCTACTCGTAAGTAGACTGCAGCGCCGTACGCCTTCTCCGATGAATCGCTGAAACCATGGAGTTCTGCTTTCGACAAATCACCATCCGTTTGAACCCACCTTGGAAATTGGATCTTGTTGATAAATTTCAAATCTTCGTAAAAGACCGTCCATTGATCCAGTAGTGATGATTCAATCGGCTCATCCCAAGTCATTTTTTTCGTCCAAAGTTGCTGCATGAATATCTTCGCCATAGAAATACATGGGGCAATCCATCCCATCGGATCAAACAAACGTGCTATCGTAGATAAAATAAATCGCTTTGTCAGTTGCGGATTCTCATCCGAAGTATAGCAGAAAGAAAATTTATCGGCAGCAGGAAGCCAGTGAACACCAAGCATCTTGACTCGTTCTAAATCATCTGAAGGCACTGAGAATGTGGATTCCCGTTCTCCTGTAGGAATGCCTTCGAGTAAATGATCAGAGTTAGACGTCCATTTACGTAAGTAAAACCCCGATGCTTCTAGTGTCGATTTAATTTGATTTATCTTTGCTTTAGCTTCCTCGATAGTGTTACCTCCTGATATCAAATCATCGACATACATTTCATCACGAATCATAGTAGACGCGAATAGATTTGCAGAATTATCTTCAGCTACTTTATGCAGAGTCCGAATCGCTAGATATGGAGCGGCTGCTGTCCCAAAGGTAATTGTATTTAGTCTGTATACCTTTATTGGGTCTTCTAAACCCTTTCTCCATAGAATCAGCTGATAATTACGATCACGTTCAGCTATCCAAATCTGACGATACATCTTTTCGATGTCAGCAGTGAATGTAAATCGATATAATCTCCATCTGAGAATGACATCACAGATATTCGGTTGAAGTGCTGGACCTGTCATCATGACATCGTTCAACGACACTCCACTGGATGTTTTGAATGAAGCATCGAACACGACTCTCAGTTTCGTTGTTGAGCTACTTTCCTTGATGACGGCATGATGAGGCAAAAAATAATGTTTATTAGCTGGCAAACTATTTTTGTCGACTTCAGTCATGTGGCCCAGCTGAAGATATTCCTCGATACATGCCGAATAGTGCTCTTGAAGTTGTGGATTTGCCACCAGACGTCGCTCAACACTTTGGAATCGCCGTAAAGCACCTTGGAAAGATTCGCCAAAAACTGGGGCTACATTGCCTTTGAACGGCAACGCGACTTGATAGCGTCGATCAGCTGTTCGTTCAACATTCATTTGGAAATGATCTTCGCACTCCAAATCCTCAGGTTTTTGAAATGGCTTGAACGGCGTCTCTTCCAATTCCCAAAATTTCCGGAGTTGTTTATCTACATCTACAGTTGTTTGCATAAAGCTTCTGATTGATGGATTTGATTGGCGTAATATTGGGGCCTTTCCAAAGAGAATCCATCCCAAAGTAGTCTTTTGCATGGCTGGCATTGACTTGTCTTCAGGTTGAACCAAGTCCGGCAACAACAATTCGGCCAAAACATCGCTGCCAAGAAGGAGATCAATCTTGGATGACTTGTAAAAATCGGGATCTGCTAAAACATAATCGTTGAGATGTGTCCAACTCTCAATACAGAGGGTCCGGGCCGGCAGATGCCCAGACAGTGACTTAAAAATGTAAGCTTGCGTTGTTGTCGCAAAAGAGGAATGCTGCGAAGCAAATGTGATGTCTACTGCTCTTAGACAAGTGCCACTGCTGACCAAACCCAACCCGGACACCTCCGTATGTGTTGATTTCGACTTAAGCTGGAGCAACTGAACAGCAAATTCAGTGATAAACGACGCTTCCGAACCAGAGTCTAACAACGCTCGCAATGTCAACCACTCTCCCAACGATGACTTGACTTTCACAAGGGCTGTAGCCAATAAGACTTGTGTATTTTTCGTTGGAGAACAGTGATGTGAGTGGTGAGATGTCACATTATTAGATGTAGACGGCTGGATACTGGAACCTCGGAATGAAGGTGCTTCTGCGTTCAGACTTGTACCTTGAGAATTCGGGTTAGTACTATTCATTAACTGTGTGTTGGTTTGAAAAGTATTGTTTTGGTTTTGTGTTAATCGTGAAGGTTGTTGACTTGACTGAAAAGGAGTATTAGCAACATGAAGTAACGTGTGATGTGGTTGTTGACAATGATAACATCTGCGACTACTTTGACAGTTTTCTGTTACATGATTATACCCTAGACAGTTTCGACACAAACCTAGCTTATTTATAACCTGACAACGATCATTAATACTCATTTTTAAAAATTTATTACATTTTCTGACACCATGTCTACTCTTCTGACAAATTTTGCAGGAAATCTTCGGAGCATCAGGTTGAGCGTGAGCGATGAACGTCTGCTTGTGTGAAGAATTTCGCGATGTGTTGGATGAACTTTGATGGTGCTGCTGGTCGACTGCTTCAAGAGTCCGGAACCGAGTCTCCAAAAAAGATGTTAACTCTTTGAAAACTGGCAACTCTTTCGGTTTCTCTCTTTCGTTGAGTTTCTCCTCCCACATTTGCTGCGTTCTAGCAGGTAATTTACGCACCAAAAGAAAAATTAGCACAGGATCTAAATGTTCTACCTTTATCCCTAGATTCGACAAACTGTGAACTACTTGGGTCGAAGTGTATAGGAGGTCTTTAATCGACTCCGCACGCTCCTGATTCAATGATGGTAAATTGAATAAGGCGTTCAACTGGATGTTGACAAGAACGCGAGGGTGATCATACCGATCCTTCAAAATCGACCATGCCTTAGAGTAGTTTTGGCCCTGAATCTTTAAGGACAATAGAAGCTTCTCTGCGTCACCTGTTAAACTAGTCTTCAGGTAATGCATTTTCTGAATGTCTGAAAGCGATGCTTTACTGTCGACGAGACTTTCAAAAAGATCTTGAAAATTTGGCCAATTCTCATAATTGCCATCAAATGAAGGTATTTTAATTGAAGGTAAATGAAGCTCCTCGGTTTTAACCACACTTTTATTTTCAGCGACTTCTTTGGATTGCTGCTTGCTGCTGCCACCCAAACTTTCGAGCGAATCCAGAAGCCTGGCCTGAAACACACAATACTCTTCTCTGATCTGATCGTAAATTGAATCAGCTTCTGGTTCTTTTTTGGCAAATTCATCACTTTTAGTTAAAAATTCTTCATAAATTTTGTCAACCGATGTCCACAACTCCTTCAACAAAGTGAGCCTCGTTTGGACATAAGCAAGGCTAATCGCTTTTCCTTTCTTCCCAAAATTTTCAACATCTTTTTTTAATTGCGTGAGTTTTGTTTGCAAACTTCTTGTTGCCATTATTTATTAATTTATAATAAAAGAAATGTAAGTAAAAAATACACTCACTTAGAGATTTTGGGAAATGGCGTCAAAATTTTCCTTTGGATTTTCCCACGTTGTACACACAACACAATTTTAATCGTTGATTATTTTGGTAATCGTTTATAAGTTTTTATATTTGTTTTTAAGGCTCGAAGGACCAATGTTTGTGGCGTTTGCCCTTTTATTACTTTAGTAACTTTAATTAAATTTCAATAAATTAAAATGAAAAATTAAAACACGGCTTGCTTTTAAAAATGAACTTTCTTTATTTTTAGCACACACAATCTTAATCGACTTCAGTCATGTGGCCCAGCTGAAGATATTCCTCGATACATGCCGAATAGTGCTCTTGAAGTTGTGGATTTGCCACCAGACGTCGCTCAACACTTTGGAATCGCCGTAAAGCACCTTGGAAAGATTCGCCAAAAACTGGGGCTACATTGCCTTTGAACGGCAACGCGACTTGATAGCGTCGATCAGCTGTTCGTTCAACATTCATTTGGAAATGATCTTCGCACTCCAAATCCTCAGGTTTTTGAAATGGCTTGAACGGCGTCTCTTCCAATTCCCAAAATTTCCGGAGTTGTTTATCTACATCTACAGTTGTTTGCATAAAGCTTCTGATTGATGGATTTGATTGGCGTAATATTGGGGCCTTTCCAAAGAGAATCCATCCCAAAGTAGTCTTTTGCATGGCTGGCATTGACTTGTCTTCAGGTTGAACCAAGTCCGGCAACAACAATTCGGCCAAAACATCGCTGCCAAGAAGGAGATCAATCTTGGATGACTTGTAAAAATCGGGATCTGCTAAAACATAATCGTTGAGATGTGTCCAACTCTCAATACAGAGGATCCGGCTCGAAGGACCAATGTTTGTGGCGTTTGCCCTTTTATTACTTTAGTAACTTTAATTAAATTTCAATAAATTAAAATGAAAAATTAAAACACGGCTTGCTTTTAAAAATGAACTTTCTTTATTTTTAGCACACACAATCTTAAGGTTTTTATTCAAGTGAAGTAGTATTGACATCCGTCAGACATCCATTTGACGTTTTACAAGTTTTGACGGTGGTTGCGTTCATTTTGTTATACATCAGGATTTCCGCTGGTTGCGTTCTTTATTTTGAGACCATTATTTCAGCAAATTGCTTTCAACAAACTCCCTCCCCAAACTCAAAGGGACTGGGAAAATAAGTTAGGAACAACAAAGTCTCTACCTGAGTGGAAACAATTTTTATCCTTTATCGAGAGCCGTTTTAATTCTTTAGAGAATATTTCGGAAGTAAATGGATTTATGAAACATATACAGCCGCCGGGCGCAACCTCCTTCCGGAGATCTCATGCAACAACATTTCACGCAAATCCGCAGCAAAAAACATCGAAATTCCCTTGCCGCCTTTGCAAAGGAAATCACGGTGTTCGTCATTGTAAACAGTTTATATCCATGGAACCCAAAATTCGAGCTGAAACAGCTAAAAAACACACAATTTGTAGCAACTGTCTAGGGTACGATCACCACGCATCGCTTTGCAGCAGTGGTAATCGTTGTTTCAAATGTGGTCTTATGCATCACACTCTGCTTCATATTGACTCACAAAATACTTATAACCCTCAAAATTCAAATACATACCAACAAAGATCACAATTCCAGCAACAGCAACCCCGAGCACAGAACCGAAACTATAATAATGGCAACAACTCAACTCAAAATCATTTCGTTCAAAATCTAGAACCATCTCCTTCTTCAGATGGATCTTCAACTCAAGTATTCACTTCTCAATTCAATAATATGAAATTTAAAGCGCTCTTAGCCACAGCTCTGGTCAAGGTTATAGCTTCAAACGGAGTCCATCACGTTCTTAGAGCCTTAATCGATCCTGGCTCTGAAGCCACATTTATCACCGAAAATGCTACCCAACTCCTTAGCTTAAAAAGATCCAGTACAACTAAAACTATTCAAGGTTTAGGAAGAACTTCAACCGGAACTTGCACTAGCATAGCGAAAGTTACTCTTCTATCTCTTCTCAATGATTCCTTCCGCATCACCATTGATGCCTTGGTATATCCACATATACAACTCACTTCAATGTTGCCAACCCAAAATCTACCAGCGAAAATTTGGGATCACCTTTCCCATCTTCAATTAGCCGATCCAACTTACAACGTTCCTGGGAAGATAGATATTTTAATAGGTGCGGATGTTTATGGCTCAATCATTTTAGAAGGTCTTGTAAAAGGTCCAGAAGGAGCACCCGTTGCTCAACTCACTGAACTAGGCTGGATCTTAACAGGATCTACAAACTCTAGACCTGTATCTCAATGTCTCACAGTGCAAACCCATTTTAACTCGTTGGATAAACAACTAAAAGAATTCTGGGAAATTGAAGAAAATATAGATGTAAGAAAACTATCACCAGAAGAAGAGCAATGCCAACAACACTTCAAAAGAACCGTCACTCGAAGAAAAGATGGTCGATACGAAGTTCAATTCCCCTTTAAAAATGAAGTTCGTCCATTATTAGGTGACTCGAAAAAGGCAGCATTAGCTAGATTCTTTCAAATTGAAAGACGTCTGTCTACAAACGAAAATTTGCGTCAGGCATATGTAGCATGCATAAATGAATATGTTGAGCTAGGTCATATGACAGAAATTCATTCACCTATGACGGAAATACTCGAGGGTAGCCACTATTTCATCCCTCATCACTCAGTGGTAAAAAACTCAAGCACCACTACCAAAGTACGTGTGGTTTTCGATGCATCATGTAAGACATCGAATGGCTTATCATTGAATGACACCCTTATGGTAGGTCCGCGACTCCAACCCGACATTCTCGATCTTGTTTCTCAGTGGAGAAAATTTAAAGTAGCTATGGTGGCAGATATCAGTATGATGTATCGTCAAATATGGATGGCTCAAAGTGATGTGTCTTTTCAACTGATATTATGGAGGCCATCAACAAATCAGCAAATAAAAATGTTTAAGATCAATACGGTCACATTTGGCACAGCGTCTGCACCACACTCAGCAGTAGGGTGCCTACAAGAAATAGCAAACGAAGTGAAGGATCTGTATCCACATGTGCACAAAGCGATTTTAGAGGGATTTTATGTAGATGATTTTATTTATGGAAGCGAAGAGGAAGAGGATGCAATTAGACTTCAAACCGACCTTATCAATTCATTAAAATCTGCTGGATTCCCTCTTAGAAAGTGGGCTAGCAATTCTGATAGGGTATTAGAGCAAGTTTCAAAGGATGAGAGGGAAGTTATTATACCCTTTGATCTCAATCGTCAAGATGCTATAAAAACTCTAGGCATTCAGTGGCATCCAGCTCAAGATGTTCTGAAATTTAAATTTGAACTACCCAATATATCGAAATATACAAAACGCACTGTTCTTGCAGATATAGCTCGTATATTTGATCCACTCGGATGGATTTCACCTTGTGTTGTATTAGCAAAACTAATTCTGCAACAACTTTGGTTAAAGGAAGTTTCATGGGATGCTCCAATTAATCCAGAAACGGAACGTTCTTGGGCCAAATTACGACAAGAATTACCAAAACTTCATACCGTTGAAATACCACGTTGGATCAATCTCACAGCATATTCGAATGTACAAATCCACGGGTTCTGCGATGCATCAGAAAGGGCTTATGCAGCAGTTATCTATGTGAGGGTCATAACACCTAAAGAAGAACACATTCACTTGCTTATGTCAAAAACAAGAGTGGCCCCACTCAAAAATATTTCATTGCCACGCTTGGAACTCTGCGCTGCACTCTTACTAGCAAAACTCCTTCACAGAACGATTAAAACTATGCGATTTGATCAGCCAGAAATATTTGCATGGTCTGACTCAATGATTGTACTGGCCTGGATTAAGGGAAGCCCTACAATTCGCACAACATTTGTTGCCAATCGAGTTGCAGAGATTCAAACGCTAACTAATCCTAGTGTCTGGAGACACGTAGGAACTAAAAATAATCCGGCAGATGTCTGCTCTAGAGGATTGTTACCACTGGAACTTATTTCAAACGAAACTTGGTGGAAAGGTCCATCGTTTCTTAAAGGATTCGTCACACCGATCCTTCCAGCAGCGATCCCATTTAGAACTGACATAGAAACGAAAAATAAAAATAATAATATTGAAATGCAAAACCAATTTTATAAACAGAACCTGGCAAATTTTAACATAATTAGAAACTTCTCACAAATAGTATCGAACTGCGTTATACTAAATTCCAAATTATTTCATAGATACTCAACACTTAACCGTCTTATCCGAACAACAGCCATATGGAGACGATATATATTTAATAAATTTTTATCTAATCCACAAAATCCAAGAAACACATCTCCAATCTCAACAGAAGAACTAATTTCTGCAAATAAACAGCTCATTCGTATTGTCCAGAGCGAAACTTTTTTTGATGAAATAAAGGCTCTCAAGGAAAAAAAGGTAATAAGTAAAACAAGCCATATTCTGAACCTTAACCCGTTCCTGGATTCAGAAGGTATTTTGCGGGTAGGTGGCCGCCTATCTCAAGCACCTCTTTCATTCAACCAAAAACACCCAATTATCCTAAGCGACAAACACAATTTCACAAAGCTATTAGTTAAAGACATTCATCAGCGAACCCTTCATGGGGGACAGCAGCTGATGATCGCAGAAGCTCGAAACTCCTATTGGATTACTAATGTGAAACGACTAAGTAAATCTACAGTTCATCAATGCATTCGTTGCCATCGGTATAATGCAAAAATGCAGGAGCAATTGATGGGAAACCTACCTACCGAACGCGCAATAATAACGAGGCCATTCACTAACACAGGAGTAGACTATGCTGGGCCAGTAGAGATTAAATCGTGGAAAGGGCGCTGCAATAAAATGACAAAGGGATACATTGCGGTATTTGTCTGTCTATCTACGAAAGCGATTCATATTGAACTTGTGAGTGATCTTAGCTCAGCAGCATTTATCGCTGCGTTTAGAAGATTTATTTCTCGTCGCGGAATTTGCACCAACATGTTCAGCGATTGCGGAACCAATTTTAAGGGTGCAAACACCGAACTTAAACATGACAGCAAGTTTATATCTGCAGAATGGTCAACCGAAGTTCAAGCCAAGCTAACTACCTTCAACACCACTTGGCATTTTAATCCACCTTCATCTCCTCATTTTGGAGGACTTTGGGAAGCTGGAGTAAAATCCATAAAACATCATCTAAAGAGAACGATCGGAACTGCAAGGCTCACATTCGAAGAATATGCAACGCTTTTATCTCAAATCGAGGCATGCCTCAACTCGAGACCACTCTGTCCAATCTCTAGCGACCCAGATGATCTATCCGTATTGACACCAGGGCATTTTTTAATAGGATCTTCACTCATTTTACTTCCAGATAGGAATTATTCAAACAAAAACATCAACAACTTGGACAGGTGGAAATATCTTCAGCGGCTAGTCCAGAATTTTTGGAAACAGTGGAGCACATCGTACCTTCACCTCCTCCAACAGCGTCCAAAGTGGTTGCAAGTTCAACCGAACATAAAAATAGGAGACATCGTCCTTATAAAAGAGGATAATCTTCCTCCATCGTTATGGCTGCTAGCGCGGGTTCTAGAACTTCATGCAGGCGCAGATGGTCTTACTAGAGTTGTAACACTAAAAACAGAAAAATCCGTATTAAAGCGACCAATCGCGAAACTATCCTCACTGCCGATTTTGGAACCGTCGGAGTCGACCAGACTAAGAAATTAGATTTAACAAATAAAAACTTATCAATGCACATTATCAACTCATCATAGGTATAATGAAATTAGATATGTACATAATCAATTGAAAAAATCTCTAAATACCTAATCAAAAATTTAACTCACTCAGTATGAAGCAAATCAAAACAAATAAACAACATTAAAAATGAACTCACCCCCTAATAGGATATTAAGAAAAATATCTATTAAGTTTGCATAAATGTACTTCTTAGCTTCAATCATGAGTTCACTGCATAACATTCACAACATTGAATTATTTTTTTAATGCTTCTTATTTTTTTCTTTTATGTTTGTAATTTCTGGCCAAGCTGACAAGTCAAAGGAACATACCGAGTAAAAACAACGCAAACCGCCAATATGATGTCATCAAACACGTCACAGGAAACAAACGAACAACCAAAATAATCGAGCACCGGTAGCTTTTGAATAACGGTCCCGAGACGCGGAGCATGTTGGTTCCCAAATCCCAACAACAATTTAAGCACTCGGTACCTTTATGCATGAGGATGAATTTGCATATAATCATATCGAATTATTTGTCGAAATGCGCAACAAAAGTATTGCAAAGTGCAAAAACGCATTGTTCGACAAATAATTCGATACATTTTGTTGCAATTATATTAAAAATGGGGACACGGGACACACTTTACACAGAAAATTTCACACGCGGCGAACTATTGGGACTACGAAAAACTAACTAAAGGAGAACAGCAAAACTTGAAGGCTCTGCATTATCTTACTCTCTCTAACCAGCGCAGCATTATCTATTGGTCTCATTTTTATTTAGTTAAAAATTAAAGTAAAAAGTAATGTTTAAAAGAAAGCAGACAAATATTCTTGAATTTATATGTGCCTCTCATTTTAACTCAAGAGTTTTAATATTATCTTTCATTTTTTAGTACAAATGTAATTTATACATGTAATTGTAACTCCGAATTAAAGAATAACTCAATTCAAAGAAAATGTAAACTAACAAATACAGATAAAGTTGTATATAACAAATTTAAATTTAAAGTAAAAGGTCGTTGACATTATCCCATCAGCTGATTCAATAACATCGCATCCGAGATTTCTTCGTAGGCAAATTTAACATGTTTGGACACTAGCTATTTACCATTATATCGAGTTGCATTCAAATCATTCCTTCTTTTTTGATTTAAAATAAATTAATTATTATAACGTTTTTAAAGAAAGCATTTTTTTATTTTATTTTGAACTTGAATTAAATTAACTCAATAAACCTTAAATTGAGTTTTGAATTTTTATATTCTTTTTTGATGAACACTTATGTCAATTAAGAACAGGTTCAAAACCTCAATGCTCATAAAGCAAAGATGTTTATCGTTTGCATGACATCGTTTTGCTTGCCGACCAATGGTGGAATATTATGATTAATCTGGAAAATTTTTAAGGCCTCATTATTATAAAAAGAGTAGGAAGGCTAGGTGCTCAAAAATGCTGGAAGCTTAATGGCCAACGTATTTAATCGTCAACAAGTACAAGTATCTGAGGCTATGCTTAACTTACCATTTTAAACAAAGTTCTACGAGTACAATGGATCAGAGCCTGAACTTTACTTGGAAGATTTTTTGTAAGAGTATCCTACCTTAGGATATGGAGCACAAGTATGGGGATACCCTAAGCATGATCAAGTCGAAAAAGTTGAAAGATACTATTTTAAAGTACTCGGCCTATCAACCTTCACACCGAATTATATGCTCACACTTGAATGCCAAATGAAGCCAATTTTTTAACACTCGATACGCTGCCACACGAATTATTTAGGGAAAGTTATCAACTCATGTGATAACAACAGAGAACCCAAGTTCCAGAGCTGGGATGTCCACATCAGTCAGCCTAGAAATATTTAAAAGCTATAATATTTTGTGTTAAATATGAATCTTTTCAATGCTGCTCTTGGTGAAGTGGCGGATAAAATTAATGAAGAAGACAAACATTAAGCATTACATAGAGCACAGCTTGCAAGGTCTTGGCTTATTAATTATTCATCTTATGAGATCATTTAAGTGTTTGATCTGATTCTACAGGCATCTTGTACTTGGCTGGGTGAGTCAAGTTGTTGAATTTTGGCTTCTTCTTGTAATCCCTTGTTGCTGACGGGTTTCTTCAATATCCTGTCGCAGTGTATCCTTGTGCAGATCCAGAAAATCGTTCTCTCCAAGATTGTCATCAGCTTGTTCATGTGTGTATGTTTTAGCTGTCATAATATCAGATGGGAAAGCTATTACTGATGATCGGCCTATTGAGCTGCTTATTTAGTAGAAGCTTTGGTGTTTGACTATAAGTCAGTTTTGTTTTCGCATCAGTGGATGGATGCGGTAGAAGTCGAAAATGGCTTTAACTAAATAGTTGAACTTTATTTCTAGATATTTGACATTAGTTTTTGCTGAAAGTTGGATTCGGTCGGGTAGGGTATTTTCGGCCTGGAGACAAGTGTCACATGCACATTATGTAGTGCTCACGTAAAAATACCGACCTGTATTAGGTAGATATAAGCCCTATTCATATGCTTTGAGCTTGCTTCAAATTTAAATATTGGTTTTTAATAACCTTAACTTGGAAAAAGAAGGCTTAAACTTAGTATTGTTTTTCCAAAGTTAACATTAAAAGCAGACTCTCTAAAAAAAAATAAAGCTGAATATTGTATTTCATTATAATTTTTCTCTACGACTTATATGAATTAAAATAAAATACACGACTGGGTCGCACGAACTGGCTCTTATGTAAACGACTAAGAGTTTCAAAAATGAATGTTATTAGAGAAAAACTGTTCATAAGCATAAAATTAATTTTTTAAAAGACTAAAACAACTCATTTAGTAGTTTAAGCTAAAAACATGATCCAAGTAAATATTAGCTTAGGCAAGAACAAAAATTATAAGTCTGTACTGGTTTCTTAAAAAAACAAGCTCTTATATAAAAAATTTTTAAAACATTTTTAAGACAAAATTTTGGTACACATAAAAAGTTTTTATTATTGTTCGAATAAAAATTAGGATTACAAAAAAAATATTGAGCCGTTTCTGAGATATCAAATTTTCAAAAAAAAAAAAAAAATAGATTTTTTTACAAAAATTCAAAAAAAAAATTTTTTTTAAGTTTTGAAATGCAATGTTTTTTTATCTTTTTAAAAGCTTCTCAATAAAAATGTTTATTAAAATCCGTTATGTCGATAATGAGAAATTCTAAATTTGAAAAAATGGTTCTATGGTAGGTACAGTCAGTAATACATATCTTGATTTCAATTTTTTGTATTAAATTATAGATCGTAAAAATTAATCAAAGGAAAAAAAAATTTAGCAAAATTCTCGGAACCGTTTTCCAGAAAAATACGATTTTCGAAAACCATTTTTTATCATTTGTATGGAGGGTACAGTTATTTTTAAGTAAAATAATTTTTATTTTTTCCTTAAATCTTGTAATTTACATTAAAAAACTTTTATTTATAAAGTTATAAAAAAAATCGAGCATGGAGTTTTTGAAATAAAAGATTTGAAAACTTTTTAAAAAATCAAAAAAAAATTTGGAAAATTTGAATATGTAATAATATTCAAACTGCTGCTTTAGCATTAAAAAAAATGATCAAAATCGGTTGTATTTGTTTTGAGAAAATCAAAAACCAAGAAAATGGTTCCAAAGGGGGGGGGGGGCTACCAAAAATAACCATTTTTTGGATTTTTTTTCAACCATTTCTTAGCTTTAACTAAATGAATTTTTTCTATTTTTTTTTAAATCTGTGGGAGTTTTTGAGAAAAAAAAATTTTATAAAATTTCTAAAAAAAATCGCATGGCAGGTACCGTTAATTTTGGTCTTAAAAAAAAGAAAAAAACGTGCGGCCGAGCCGTTTAGGCTGTAGTCATAAAGACAGACAGAATTGCGAGACCCACTTTGCTCGAGACATTGCACCTTTTTATCCTGTGCAATCTCTACCACACTTCTTTCAGTCATCTGGCATCTACAACAGCTTGATCCTTAAAGCACAAGTTCGGTCTTCCTTGTCGGCGCGAACTTGGGGCCTGGGATTTGAAGACTTACTTAGAGCGTTGTTGTCCATTCGCTCAATGTGGTCGAGCCAATGTGTTCGACTTGTTTTGGCTTTCTGGACTACATGCACATCCCGGTACAACTAATAGACTTCGCGGTTATATCTTCTCATATAGTTGCTTTCCTAGCACACGGGACAAATATAATTGGGCTCTTCCCAGTCCCAGTATCATCTCTCCCTTACTGCTTATAGTCCAACACTTGGCACCGGAAAACACACTGGTACTTGCCGACTAAGTTATTACAGAACGGTTTAAAACGTTGAAAGAGTACGTTGGATAGGATCATAATATATGCGACATTTAGCAAGGATATGTCTGATGGTTCTTGCAAGATATAGGACCACCTTCTTTGTAGATGGTACATATGGAATTGATGGTCCAGACAACAGGCGCTCCCTTCCAACCATATTTAGTTGATAGGCTGATAAATGGATCCTACCAAAAAATCACCTCCGTATTTGAAGAGCTTTGCAGGTAAGCCATCAGATCCTTCGGTCTAGTTGTTCTTAAGCTTATTTATAGCTAAGCATACCTTTTCGATCTGCTTCTTCATTGATTGGAAGCGAGTTTTCTTCTTGCCCTATTAAACGCTTTACTTGATACCCATTTAAATGCTGCTTGTAAAATTCCGCAATTCCCTGAGGTTCGGTGACTAGGTTACTTTCTTTGTTTCCAAGAGTCTGCTTTCCGGTCTTGAAACCAGCAACTAGTTACTTAGCTTTGTTAGAAAACTTTTGAGTTTTGTTTCAATGGCGAGACTCTTCGACCTCCTTGAGTTGCCAGGCTGTGTAAGTTCTCTGTTTTCAACGCAAGATCTTCTTTTCCTCTCTACTCTTCTTTCGTTACTCCTGTTTTGCGCTGCTGCATTCGAATAAATGTGCGTCTTCTGTCACTCATTTCAGTTGAACGCACTATCATCATAAAGGGGATCCTTTCTCTGAGGTGGTTGGTAGGCTATACGGTAATTTTGGCTAACTCTTTGATGATATCGCGATACTGAGACTACTGATTGTTGGCGTCTTTGGCAGGTGAATCCACAGCGGAGAGCTTCTTGCTGAGGTGCTCCTTGTAAGCTCTGGCAACTACAGATATGTTGAGTTGCCCAACGGCTATTTTTTTTTTGACGGTGGGCAGTTTCTTTTCGCTTGACCCTCGAGCTCAGAATTTAATGAAGAAATGGACAGAGTCGACGACGTTTAGCCCACGCAATGAAGGAACGTCTAAGATGTCAGATATGTGCAATTAGCATATGGTCGAGTTGGTTGGTGGTTCGACCATCTGGAGAGTACCATGTTGTTTTGTGGATCCTAGGCCTTGGAAACCTAGTGCTACTTATCACCATATTTCGAGCTACAAGGTACACTTCAATATGTTGTTTTTAAAGTCCTTCTTGACATTTCTTAATTCAAGACCTCTTTTGAAGGTTTGAAGTAAGATAGATTATTGAGCAGTATATTTCTGATGTACATATGTGTACCTATACAGTCGATCCCACTGGATTTCTATTAAAGCTTAATTCCAGGACGTGCCTACTTTATCTATAATCAGTGGTAATTTTTTTAGTTCATCTTATGTGTACATAAGAAATACTACATAGTCCATAATAATTTTCCCCTTTGCCTCATATTTCATTAGCCAACTAGATTTTCAGCTTCTCCTGCTATTATTCAATCTCTTTGTCGTAAACCCTTAACAAAACCCTTAATTTATCTTTCGGTTAGAAAAAGCAAGGATTGGACATTGGACACCTTCTCATAACACAATCGTAGGACTTTATACTTCGGCAAAGTTGACAGAAAAAGGGATTAGACATTCCACAAAACAAATTACCAACGCTCCCCCGAAAGAAGTGAAAGACGTCTTTGTGGCAAAGGTGTATAATAACACCATTTGTGGATAACCCCAAAAGTCTGGAAATGAATCACTTGTGCACATTGCTCCCATATGAACCCAACGTTTTACTATATTATAAACCACCACATCGACTCTCTACCTCAAACTCACGATTTACGATTGATTGAAAGTTACGGCCTCGCGTCACCTGATCCATAATCCTATTATAAGTACGTATATTAGTTACTGACGGACAAACGTGGACGTTTACGTGTACCTATCTACCTAACACGCCCTTCTTGTGGCTCCACACGTTCGTCCCATTAATATCAATTGGTCTTATGAATTTATTTATTCTGGGACGTTGTGCTGATGCAATTGCAATAAATAACCATCAGACCATCATTAGAGAAGCTCTTAACTGCAGATCTTCACTTGCAGTTGCAGCAGCAAATTCACTAAATGCATAAGGGGCCTCGGCTAGGTGACGTTGAGCACCCCATTCTGAATTGTCAATTTATTGAAATTGCCACACTTCATGCGGCTTCCTGAATATCCTCCTCATGATGGAACAAAACTTTCCAAAAGGCTTCTCAATTCGGACTGGCCTGCCTGACGACAGTGCAAGGTCATGCTCACATCGTTAAAACTGTTATTTCGCTTTGTTGCTCACCCAAAATACACACCTTCACTTCACTCGTCATCATCATCTGGTTTGAGTGAAATATTTCATGTAAATATAATACTCGGCTCATAGGTGTATGTACGGCCAGAGTTGCCAGCACGAGATTTCTATTCGAGCTCTTTACTCTATGTCACCAAAAATGTCAACATTCGCTGCTTCAGCTGGAAGAAGGCTGGACAATTTCCCCTTGTCGATCCATTCTGACATAGCACCTTTTCAGCTTCTGTAAATTGGGTTGTTGGGATTTTAAGGGAATTTTAAAATTGAGTTGGCAACACTCTTTGGGAGAAGTCTTTTCGGACAAAGAAGCAACTGCAATGATTTACGATACGAACATGGCCAAGAAACGCAGATAAACTTGTGAATGGAATCCATAAACTCCACCAAGACTGGGTGAGTCTCGGACTGTCTTCATTGAAAGCATACGAGTTTACGGTTCAAGAAAACCATTTGGTCTTCCATGGCGTTGCCTTGGCGTGAGTCCATCATCATCATACTTTTTTACCAAGTGATGATGGAACAATGTTTGATATTTAAAGCATCAATTTGCGTTTGTTTACTTCCAGATCGGAATAAATTTGGAATGTCCTATTATTTGCCACTCTGGCCCTGCTAACGTGACAGAACTTAATCCAGCTGAAGGAGTGAGTTCGTGAGACAGTCATGTTCGAGTGAGATTACTCTAAACAAACACAGAGGATTAATTGAGCATCCATAAGACCATCGTCATCATCATCATCGGAACGAGCCCGTGCAACTCATTAGAATTTTTGGGCTTTGGCCCTGGGAAGAGCAACAGCATCAGTAGCCTGGATTCGGGTTAAGGTTATGTGCTATGTGTACTCGTACACACTTACATAGGTACACCGGGAGGCATGTAGCATGTTAAATTAAATTTAAAAGGATTTCGTTGTCAGAGTTGTGTTTCATTGAAAATCATTGCTCCCTTCGGTAATAAAAACTGAGACGATTATATGGCAGAAACTGAATTTGCTGCTGAAGGAGAATCCACCCTCGGCTCTGCCTGGTAATGGTGGTAAAGTCCGGATGGATGGATGGTTGGATGAATCTCGTTTTGTTGCAAGAAGAAGAAAGAAGGGCGACTTTCTTTATATTTTCCAGCCCCTTTGTGTAACTCCATTCTATGTGGCCATATTCGCACAGGATTTATACCAAAAGTCCTTTTTAATGAAAACATGATGAGTAATGTCTTTTGTACGAATATTGTAGTAGTACTGCTTAACTATACCTACTACAACACACCGTGCGTCGTCGTCATCGTTGGACCTGGAATTCTCAGGGGAGAGTCTCAGCACACACAGAGCAGAGTGTTTTGTAGTATAGGCATAATAAAATTAAAAGAAATATACATTTGAAATAAATCCATTAGGCTCTGAGCGGGGAAGAACGTTTCCAGAATGCGAATGCGAGGATTTGTATTTTAATATTTTCCCTTTTCAAATATTTTCGAACATGAGTTCGCAGCTTTGAGAATGGAGGTAGATAGACGCTGTACATTTGTACGAAGATTGGAAGGCATTTTTGAATATTTTATAGCTTGATTGTCACTTTTTATTATGAATGTGAAGTTTTGATCTGCCAGAAGTGAGAGGCAAGTTGTTTTTTGGGATGAGGTGGTTGGGTTTATGATGTACAGAGGTGTAAAATTAGTGCAATTTCCCTTTCTCTCTTCCCAAAGTTGTCATATTCGTTTCGGGTATAGGTAAATGGTGCAGAGCTAATTTTGAATTCGAAGATGAGATTTTAATCAAATCTGATATTACAAAGACAAAGACCACACAAATGTGGGTCCCTTAACTGTGTTTGTTTGTCTACTTGGAGTTTGTGGTAATTTATTTCAAAAACAGCATTCGAAACACAAAACGAGTAGACCCAGAGATTTTGGTATTCTTTTTTCCCACTCGTTTAGGTGGAATAAGTTTTATAAAAAAAATTACTAAAAATATTAAAATATAACTACAATGACATGATAAGTTCCTTACAAAAGCATTTCACACCCAAAGGTAACAATTGGGATTATACAGTTTTGATTGTAAGACAGCTTCTAGTCAATGATAAGCAACGAAAAGCAGCAAAGATTTTTGAAACCACGCTGTCGCTGTTTATGTGGTCATTCCATGTGAGGGAACTATTGAAAATGATGCCTAAATTTTTTATTTTGGAGACGATTTGAATTGGAGAGTTGTTAAGCAAAATATGTGGGCTGCACTGCATTTGTCTTCTAGAAATAGGAGTAATCTTGGACTTCGTTGGATTTAATATGAGTTCATTTTCAATAGCCCAGTTATGTACAAAACACAAATCTGTATTAATTTTTGCCGAAGTTTCTTCTATTGGATTCACTGGAAAGTTGAGGTACAACGTCATCAGCATAAATGTGAAAATTGCAATGTGAAATACATTGCGAAAGGTCGTTTATGAAGAGGGAAAACAAAAGAGAACCATGGATTGAGCCTTGGGGACACCCTTAGGTAATGGTGGAAAAAAAGACAGATTGAAAGCCGTTATGAGACACTGATTGAACACGACTAGTAAGATAAGAATGTATTAATTTTATCGAAGTAGAGCTGTGTCAATCAGGATCGATTCGATTTTTTTCATCCGATAATCGAAAAGTATTGATGATCGAAATCACAAATTTTCATTTTAATCAATCTCAATCAGTTCAGTGAGTCTCGATTTTCGATATCAGTTAACTCGATTAACCATGATTTACTCGATTCCATTTGTTCCGATTCAATCAATGTGGATTATGAACGCCAAACGGATGTTGGACTGGAATTTTTGGATTGAACTCCGCATTGAAGAACATGGTTGATCGAGTTGGTTGTTGATGTTGTGGGCCGCAAAAACAATTGTTGGGTTGAACTGGTTTTACTTGAGGTATCAGGATCTGATATTTTTACTGTGGGAATTGAACCCAGCATATACCTAGCTCGTTGAATATTCACTAGTAATGGGAATTCTCGAATAAAAACTATCGACTTGCATATGCGATAGTACGAGTAGTTAAAAGTAAATTTATTCGAAAGTACCCAGTCATTCAGTAACTATTAGTCCTAGAATTGCTCTTTTCCGGAGCAATAAGTAAAATCTCTTTTTTTTTTGGCATTTTTGGACGTTTCTTAATCCATCGACATGGTAGCGATCCTTTGATGGAATTTGACAGTTTATAACTTGTTCACTAGAGGACAAATTCAGTAATGACGTACATAGAGTATTTAGTTCCAAATATCACCCGAAAGCCCTAAAATTGCTCTTTTCTTGAGCAACACATAACATCTTTTTTTCTTGAAATTTTTGACGCTTTTTAATCCATAGGCATAGTAGCCATCAATCGATGTCATTTGGCCTACAATATAGAGTGTTTTGGGAGAGCTATTAAAGCCTCAAGTCAATCTTATCATCGAAATCGAAATGAAAATCGGATTGGAGCAATATTGAATCATTTGAGTGAAATGACAATGATCGAATAATCGATCGATTGAAATGATCGAATCATTTTTGTAATCAATTGTTGAACGATTCGATCATTTGAAATGAACGATTTACACAGCTCTTTATTGAAGACCGAACCTGTTTCCAGAGAAATTTAGGAAACCGGTCTGAATTAAAAGTTTTTCAATAATGAATCAGTTAAGACTTTTTTATTAAGCTAGAAATTTTGTTTCTGGTTATCTTAAACTCATTATACATACATATCTGTGCAGCGAAACCTCCTCTATCGACGCGACGATACAAACTGTGTCTTAAAGTTATGGCGTCTTCTATACGACGTGAGAACCATGGGCATTTTGTGTCTTTAATAACTCTCGACTTAACTAGAACGTGTTTGTTTTAAAAAGATAGTTGACACAATTATTAAAAATCTCCACTTGTTCATTTACCTCTAGAGTTCTGTAAATGTTTTTCCATCGAAGACAGTCGCATTCATAGTAAATATAAACCATTAAAATCAATATTTCGGAAATGACGATATTCAGAAGTATTAGGTAGGCTGGGGTGTTTTTTAATAATTTGAAGTGAAAAGCATTAAGTCGTGATGAGAAAAAACCGGAAATGTTAGCTGACTATACAAATTTTTTTTTTTAGATAGATGGAGTAGATGAGAGTGGGGTGTCCGGTAATTCGTGTGCCAAACTTTGGGATATGATTCTTGGTCATATTCTAAGAAAAAAAATGTTCTACAGTAAAGTCTAACTTTGGTGTACCCTGACTCATGTTAAGGTCAATTTTTTTGTCCGTACTAATGGTGGGGACCTCATTTTGAACTTTTTTTTAGTAAAAATACTAACCTTTAAAACTACGTTTAAATTGAGCTCACATGCTCATGATGATACTTGGGAAAATCTTAAACAGGTAAAAAATCGAATTTTGGCTTTTTTACAAACTGTTTCCAAATACAGAATTTCCAGTATACTGCATGGAGAAAATATGTATCCATACCACCATACATCTGTGCAAGAACTGCTTCCGATGATTTTGAAAAGAGACTCGAGTTTTGTAACTGGTTGCTAGAGAGAAGCTTGGATGACAACTACGAGTAGTTTATAAATTTTAAAAATTTTTTGGACAGACGAATCTCAATTCACAAAAGATGATATTACGAATTTCCATAATCTCCATACATGGGCTTGTAGCAATCCACATTCAAGACGGCAAAGATCATTTCAGCACAGATTCAGTGTCAATATGTGGGCAGGTGTAATTGGAAATAAATTAATCGGGCCTTTCAAATTACCACCCCGTCATAATTGTGCTAACTATCTGGAGTTTTTACAAAATAATTACCAGACCTTTTTGGAAGACGTTCCACTGTTTCAACTAGCTTCATCATATTTCCAACAAGATGGTGCTCCGGACCACTATGGTCGTGAAGTTAAGGATTGGCTGGATGATGAATACGGTGATCGATGAATAGGCAGAAATGGACCAATTCACTGACCTGCAAAATCTCCCGATCTCACTGAACTGGATTTTTCTTGCGACTTAAAATTCGTAAAAAAAATCGAACTCGAGATTTTGATCAAAGTTGACAATGATGAGAGCGAAGACTAGAAAAGTGGGTCTCGCAATTCTATCTGTCTGTCTGTCTGTCCGTCGGTTCGACTACAGCCTAAACGGCTCGGCCGATTTTCTTCAAACTAGGTAGATATGGGTTTTAATTTTTCCCCCCACACGTTTTTTTGTTTTTTTTTTTTTTAAGACCAAAAATAACGATAGACTGCCATACGGTTTTTTTTCGAAATTTTATAAATATTTTTTTTTCTCAAAAACTGTCCAACAGAACTTTAAAAAAAAAATTGAAAAATTTCATTTGGTTAAAACTAGGAAACTATTAGGAAAAGAAATTTTCCAAAATTGTTATTTTTGGTAGCCCTCCTGGGTTTATTTTTTTTTTTTTTTTTTTTGATTTTCTCGAAAACGGTACAGCCGATTTAAATCATTTTTTTATGCTAAAGCTCCTCCAAAGTTTAAATATTATTAACATATTCAAATTTTCAATTTTTTATTTTTTGGATTTTTTTAAAAAAATTCAAAAATTTTTTTTTGGAAACTCAATATTTCGAAATTTGAAATGAAGTTCTTTGAATGAAAGAAATCGTTTACCCATCTAAAATAAAAACCTTAACTGAATAAGAACAACGTATTTCCAAAAGATTACTTAAAGTCAGGCAAGAGTTATCGAGAATAAGCATCCAAAATGAATTTCAAAAACGGGCTCTAGCATTCATTCAAAACGCAGGGGGACACTTTGAGCACTTATTATGACTGTATTTGTGTGTAGGCAAAATAAAAAATTACTTAAAACTACACAAATTATTGTTTTACTCAAACCCTTTGCACCTCAGGGCAAAAAATCATTTTTTTTAATTTTACCTGTTTTAGATTTTTCCAAATATCATAAAATGTAGGGTTTTTGGGTGCACTTATTAATGAGTTGTTTTATTGTTATGTTCATCATGTACCTACTCGTACCATTAGTACAGACAGAGCAATTAACCTTAACATGGGTCAGATACATCAAAGTTAGCCTTTTTTAAATCGTCAAAAATGTTTGTCAAAGTTGAAAATCGGACTTTACTGTAGAACAATTTTTTTCTTAGAATATGACCAAGAATCACATCCCAAAGTATGGATCACGAATTACCGGACACACTGTATAAGAATGTTCGAAAAAAAAATGTACATCCTTAATTATTTTAGAGAAATTTCTTATAACAAAAAAACTTTAAAACGACTTTATTTGCATAAATTCACACTTTTCTAGAAATCGGGCAATTTTATACATTTCAACAATTTTTGAATTCCAGTTGTGTATTTAATTTAAAAAAAAAAATAGTGTTTTCCAAAAAAAATAGGGCCGCCTGTTTTCTTAAGAAAAAAATATTTTGCAAAAAAAAATTTTTCTTTAAACAAGATATCGCAAAATTAATTAACCTACCAGAATATGTAATAATTTGTGCTAATGGGGCGTCGTACGTCAATCATTTTTGACATTGTGAACTACAAAGCTGCAGTATATCAACAGACAAGCAATGGAGCGCTATACTCCGCAAGAGCGTGGAATAATTGCGACTATTTTTTTTACCAATAATCGGCCGATGGTGTTAGCGCAGCGTGAATTTCGACGTCGATTTCGTAATCGTTTCGCGCCAACTGGGCAAACATTACGGCGCCAAGCTACTCTTCTCGAACAGACTGGAACCACAGAAGACCACGGAGGTCGTGGCCGCCACCGGACTGGTCATTCGGCCGAAAATTACGCGGATATGGCTGTCGATGTCGCTGAGAACAAAGAACCATCAACCAGAGGAAGGGACATGCAATTGAACATCACCAGACGGACCCTACAGCGAATTTAAGTGAAAAACGAATGCATGTACAGGTATACACAGGACGAACCACAATGGATATTGTGAAGGAAGCGTTTCCTAGTCGCGTAGTCTCCCGTTTTGGCAATTTGGCATGGCCAGCAAGAACACCCAATTTAAATATCCTAGACTTCTTTCTTTGGGGCCACTTGAAGTCGAGGACTTATGCCAACAAGCTTTAGAAAATCGGAGCCCTTAAAGAGATTATTCGACAGGAATGCGTACAGTTAACACCGGAAATCTTGGGGAGTCCTGCAAAATGCGATAAAACGGGTATAAACGTATATCAACAATGGAGGCAGCCACTTTACGGATAACATCTCTTCCACTTAACAGACACAAATCTTAAGGCCCAAATAAAGATTTCCATCACGTAAAATCATTTTTTCATTTTGTAAAAAACCAATTGAAATGTAAAATTGGATGATTAATTTTGCGCAACTTTGTTTAAACAAATTTTGATTAAAGATCTTGGTACGCCAATTTTAAATTTTAATTTGTTGTGAATACAAATTAAAATTAAATTTAAAAAATTTGGTCAAAATCTGTTTTACCGTTTTTGAGAATATGCGACGTACTATTAATAACCATTTTTTGTTCATTTCTTCAACCCTAAACTAGCTTTTACTAACAGAATTTATTTAAAAATTGTTTTCTTAATCTGTGGAACAATTAATGAGAAAGAATATCTTCTAAACTAAGGAAAAAAATTGTAGGCCGATCTGTTTGGGCTGTACCGCAACTGACACAATTGCGAATGCACTTTTCTAGTCTTCTCTATATCATCGTTATGTTAAATGTGATAAAAATTCTACAGATTTTTTTAACGATTGTATAACTTGCTACTAAAGTCCATACCTAAATGTATTGCAAGTAAAACATAGAAGAACTTTTTCAACCACAAAAAAGCTCTTATTTAAATTAACACTTTTTTTCCTGGAAAGTAGCTTGGTATTGTTAAGATTAATGTAGTGAAAATTTTTTTAAATAATGAAAAAGTAAAGAACACCTTAATACATATAATCGTTATATTCAAAGTTTCAAGACATATTCAGCAACCCTGAGTCGAGACCAGTCAATCTGTCGTATTTTCGAAGGCCATAGACATAACGTCCTGCATTATTAGACGTGGCATTCAGCTTACGTTTGCTTACATAGTTGCAGTTACAATAAATTTGCCACCAGATTTGTCCTTGATATTGCAAGCCACAAGTGTTTTTTTGTGTTTAAGATAAGACTACAAGTATTTAACTGCGAACAAGTTACAATTTTTTCTACGTCTTCATTAACACAAAAAGCTGCATTGGACGTCATCCACGTACATATGTATGTATGCAGCATTGATCGAGAATAGTAGAGGTCCAAGTATTGAACCCTGAGGTACACTATTGGGCAGGAAATGGGATAAACTATTCCCAATTCGGACTGCTTATTTCCTATTACTCAAATAAGAACAGATTAGTCTAGTGGCACTTGGTGAAAAATTATAATTTTCTAAGTTTCTCCCCAAAGTTTACGTGATTGACTGTGTTCAAAAAAAATATTAATATTAAAACCCTAATTAGATGTCACCAATGATATGAACACACTAACTCAACTTATGAACCTTTAACTTACTGCATTTTTTTATTAGAATTTTGATTAAATATTTCAAATGAAAATGAACCCAATACCCTTAACAAGTTTTCTTTTTATTCCACAACACCATCCATGCTTTTTGAACAATTTCGTCTGTAAGTTAATACCGAAAATACCATCTTTTCGAAGACCCAGGTCCGACCATATACAAATTTGCTATTACCCTCGTAGTCCGCTTGTAGATAGTTTCTCCTCGTTTTTTTTTATATTTTTGTGAGAAGTTATAAAACACAAAGGATTTGATTACATTCTCTCTCTTTTGCATTTAAATTGAAAAAGTTGTTGATTTGACAAAAGCATAGAATAATTTCCCTCAGAGAAAGTCCTCTTCAATGTTTTACTAGAAAATAAAACGAAAACCAAAAACCAAAAACAAATTTATTTCCAAACAAAGAAAATTATTTTTAAACCACAAAGACGTAATGATAAATTTATGAGATCACCCGAATCTAAAAAGTTTTGAGTGTTGAATGTGTTTTTCAGACTTTTACATTGAGAGATCCGTCAGATAAATCATTTGCCATTGCCGCCACTCACTAAAACCACCTGAAAAGTGTTTATTTTTTGTTTTTGCTTGTTTCTTAATTAATGTCCAATCGTGCAACACCAATACCGCCGCCGCCGCCGCCACCACCGAACCGAGCGCGGTCGTAAACACAACATTTCTGCTGAGGAATGTTGAAATCAAAGATTTAACGGAGCAATAAATAACGAATCACACCTTGGAGTTTGGAGAGTTCCACAGGCTCATGATTCCACAGTCGAGTCGGCTTGGTCGGTCTGTGTCTATGATGATGGTGGCCTCTGTAGGTTGGGTCATTGCATAAAATAAGAAAAATAAAATAAAGGGGGAACCTGATTATGCAGCGCAGATTGCAGAGTGAAATCGACCGAAATCTCAGATGGGGATGACGAATAGCTGTGAGTCGAGTGGGAAGCTGCACTTCGTCATTCACACAGTTCATTCGTCAAACATCCCTCAAAGAAGAAGAGAATTTCTTTGTCAGACTTGGAGGTGGAATGGAGACTCCTTCCTTAGGGAATAGTCGTCGTATCCGTCCAGGAACACACAATCATGCCTAAGTAATTGCAATCAGCAAATTGCTCAAGACTAATAGGCAGGCGCACACTCCGCTGCTAAACCGTTCGATTAATCATGGCGAAGAGACGAGGGCTCAAATGAAGGGTGACGTGAACATGAACACACGGGGGATGACGAAGGAAGCTCATGTACTCCGTACATAGATTAATTGAAAGCGTTGTGTAAAAATATTTCCAGCTAAAGCCTAATTAATTATTGTTAGATGGGGATCTACCGTCAACAGATGGTTAAAGTCTAAAATAAAGTATAGCAAAAAAACTAATACTACACAAGGGATACAGTTTAAATATACATAACCTGCGGCTAGATAGATTCCAATGGAAATAGCACGTAAATCCCCAAAGTCCAGATCCACAGAAGAGTGCACACGGGGAATGTTATGTTTCCGAAACAGAGGATACCACTAGCACCACCAGTGATTACGACATGACATGCCAACGAAGCCGCATTCAACTGTAGTTGTCAAACAGGACGACGACGCGACCGTCCGACGTCGTCGACGTCCACGGCACCTACCTACAATATAGCTAGGTAGCTTAAGCTGGCTGTAGTGAGTGAGTGAAGCTGGTGGTAATGCTGCTGCAGCTGAAACGTGCGGCTACTGCTCCCCCGGGAGACTCATGCCAGAAAACAGCCCGGAATTAGAAGAGCAGCAAGAACATGTCCACGAATTGGAAACATTTCCAAAACACACATAGTACCACGTTTGTGTCGTTTCACCAATTTTTTCGTTTCTGTTGCTTTTGTTGTTGGTTCGTTCTATTTTGTATTTTGTGGCTGCGGAAATATAAATTTTTCCTATGCACACGCCCTGCCCCACGACCACCCAAAGAGTGTTCACATTCGAAATAATGGTCAGCGGGATGAGATAGTGGCTCCACTGATTGGATTATAAATAGAAAACAAAAGTCATCATGTGTGTGCAGCAGAAGCATCAGCAAGGTAGGTTGGTTCCGATTGCGATAGCATTCTGGACAGATCGGTATCGCTGCACCCCGCATCGCGCTGTGGCTGCTGCTGTGGTGCTGGTGCTGGTCAGTGATGCCATATCGTGGGTTTTATCCCTTTTTGTGGGTTTTTTTGGTCTAAAAAAAGAAAAAAGGGATAAAGGGTTTTTTTGAAGCTCGTAGAACAAAAAAAAGGGTTTTTTCATAATGAGAATTTTCGTTTTTCGTTTGTTAAAAAAAATTCTAAATTAGAAATCATTTCCACTTTTCCTTCATCTAAACGTAGTGTTAGGATGTTGTTAAATTTTTTTCCGCTGCACCTATTCACCTATTTCAAGAATATTTGGCTGCGAAACCAAAAAAATGTTAAAGCCATCAGAAACTCGCTGGCTTTCTGTGCATCCCTGCGTGATTAGACTTTTTGAAAATTGGGATGTTTTAAAATCGTTTTTTTCGCTTAGCTTCTTTTGAAGATAAGCGAAAAAAAGAAACAAAAATGTATAAGCAGCTCCTTCAAAATAAAGTTAAATCTTATTTCTTTTTCTTGAAACATGTTTTGTCGATTTATAATCAATTTAATGCCCTTTTTCAAGACAGAAAAGTTTTGGTGCATTCGTTCAGGAATGCAAAATTTTAGTTCTAAAAATGTGTTCATTTTTTATAAAAGCAGAGTTTTTCAAGCTACAGTGGGACGCTCAGCTTGCAATTTTAAAAAATCCTACTAATTATACGTTGGATATTACAGAAAATATGTTTTTGGGACAAGAATGCGAGGATTCCTTGATCTCGTTGTACAGCGCCCAAAGAGCAGACTTAAAAACAAATTGTTTGAATTTTTATAAATCATCCGTTTCAGAACTAATCAACCGAATGCCTTTTGAGGATTCTGTTGTTGGTCAACTTCAATTTCTTGACCCAAATATAGCATTAAATGTGTCCAGCAGTAGAAATTTTTCAATAGCTGATCTTTTGAATCAAATTAGCATTAAAACTTCAAACGTCGTTGAAGAATTCAGAAGCATTTCTGTCATTCTTAGTGATGAGAAAAAAGTTTCACTGAGGAACTTTTCGATCGACAAAATTTGGTTCGAGATCTGCCACATAAAGAATTTCAACGACGAAATAATTTTCCCAAGCTTAAATTATGGGGTCAAAACGGCCTAAAGTTTTCCGCATTCGAATGCAGAAGCAGAGACAATTTTCTCTATTGTAACAGATATCAAATCTAAAAAAAGAAATCGCCTCGGAAAAGATAATGATAAATTCAATTTGTTTATTAAGATCATGCTTCCAGGCCAAAAATATTTGCTGCTACAATTTTGAAATTAAGGAGGAGCACTTAGCTGTACATAATTCAAAAATGTACACATAAAATATGTAAATGTAATAATGTTCATATAGGTATAAGTTCATATAACTGCATATGTGATTTTTTTATAAGTTAAGTGTGAAATAGGTTTTTTTTTTGTTTTTTTATAAGTTAAGTGTGAAATAAGTTTTTTTTTGTTTTTTTTTTTTTTATCAGACTGAATATTTCATTTTTTTTTATTGTTAATTTTATTTTATTTTTAAGTTGGGGAGAGTACGATAACTTGGCCGCCAAGATTTGATAACGAATTTTTGTAGGGAGGTCAAAAACAAGCACTTTTTACTATGGGAGGGGGGTCTATCTCCCCCCGTTTAGGAGGTAGGGGCACTTTTAGAAAAAATGGTTTAAATTGAAACAAAAAATATTAAAAAACAACGGCAATACCTACAATAAAGTGCTATACTGCATTTGAAAGCCAGAAGATTGTTCTATAATCCTGCATTTAAATTTTATTACTCATATCAATAGTTTTTGAGAAATACGCATTTAAAGTCCAAATTTTGATAAAAAAACGTGAAAAAAAAATGTTTAGACCGGTTGTTTTCAAAATTGTGAAATGAAATTGTAAATAAGCTGATATGTGTTTTATATATCTATCAGTTCTTAATCGAACACAAGAAACCGCATGGTTCTATGTCTTCTGGATTTTGAGAAAACCTCCGTTTAAGAGGTAGGGGCACTTTTATAAAAAAATGGTTTAAATTGAAAAAAAAAATATTAAAAAACAACGGCAACACTTACAATAAAGTGCTACACTGCGTTTGAAAGCCAGAAGATTGTTCTATAATCCTGCATTTAAATTAAATTACTCATGTCAATGGTTTTTGAGAAATTCGCATTTAAAGTCCAAATTTTGATAAAATAACGTGAAAAAAAAAGTTTAGACCGATTGTATTCAAAATTTTGAAATGAAATTGTAAATTAACTTATATGTGATCCATGTATCTATGAGTTCTTAATCGAACACAAAAAACCGCATGGTTCTATGTCCTCTAGTTTTTGAGAAAATCGAAAGTTACCAAAACTACTTTTTTTGATTTTTGGTGGTGACGGTGATTCCATTTTAAGGATTAATGTTAATAAACATAATGAATCTTTGTTAGTTCAGTACCGCAATTCATTTAGCGTTACCCAGAATGCACCATGAGGAGGTAGAATTGCATCTGGGTCAGTTATTTTGTCAGTTAGTCAGGAGTTAGTCAGTCATAGTTAGTTAAAAAAGATCAAAGTGTATTAAAAAGGTGTGTAAGTCTCGTCAATAAAGCCATCGTCCGTACTATAACTGTCGAGTTCGTTGAGTTACTCTTTTATGGTGGGAAGCCGAGGATGTTTTGGCGGTAAACACTTTCTAAATTTTCGCTCTGAAGGGTGGGAGGATCGATGTCTTTTAACTGTAAACCCTCACATATATCACCATCGGTATAACAAGGGTAAACTTTTTTTACATCTGATAAAATCTCTATTATTTGCGAACCCCAGTCGTCCTTATATTTCCTTTCTAGGCAGTATTTTCGATAGAAAAATAGTGCCACGTATTGGTGAACATGGTCAGAAGTTTGTTTTGGTTTTCAAGATCGTTTATTGTATTTTATATGTATTTAGTGGACATTGGATAAATAGAATAAATTTGAATTTTTTTAAATACAGATTCTGTGAATGCAAAAGAAACTTTGCATGCACCCAACCTCGCCCCTACCCTAAATCCTATAGTGTGCCCAAGCAGGGGGGTTGCAGGGGGCCAGCATGCCCCCCCATACATACTTTACTGTTTATATATTGTAATTTTGGAAGCTAGCACTGATTTATTTATGTAAGGAAGCAAAAAATATCAAACATTTTGTAGAAAAGTAGTTTTAGTTATTTTCGATTTTCTCAAAAACCAGAAGACATAGAACCATGCGGTTTTTTGTGTTCGATTAAAAACTGATAGATACATAAGACGCATGTAAGCTAATTTACAATTTCATTTCACAATTTTGAAAACAATTGGTCTAAACTTTTTTTTTCACGTTATTTTATCAAAATTTGGACTTTAAATGCAAATTTCTCAAAAACCATTGACATGAGTAATTTAATTTAAATGCATGATTATAGAACAATTTTCTGGCTTTCAAACGCAGTATAGCACTTTATTGTAAGTATTGCCGTTTTTTTTAATATTTTTTTTTTTCAATTTAAACCATTTTTTCTAAAATTGCCCCTACCTCCTAAACGGAGGTTTTCTCAAAAACCAGAAGACATAGAACCATACGGTTTTTTGTGTTCGATTAAGAACTGATAGATACATGAAACACATACAAGCTGATTTACAATTTTATTTCACAATTTTGAAAACAACCGGTCTAAACTTTTTTGTTCACGTTTTTTTTATCAAAATTTGGACTTTAAATGCGAATTTCTCAAAAACTATTGATATGAGTAATTTAATTTAAATGCAGGATTATAGAACAATCTTCTGGCTTTCAAACGCAGTATAGCACTTTATTGTAGGTGTTGCCGTTGTTTTTTAATATTTTTTTTTTTCAATTTAAACCATTTTTTCTAAAAGTGCCCCTACCTCCTAAAAGGGGGGAGATAGACCCCCCCTTCCCATAGTAAAAAGTGCTTATTTTTACCCCCCTACAAAAATCCGTCATCAAATCTTGGCGGCCAAGTTATCGTACTCGTGCCTTTAAGTTTGTTGAAGACTGAATAATAAATAAGTATGTTTTGTTATAAAAAACTTGATTTTTTTTAGTTTTAAAATGGATTATAATGAAAAAAACTATAAATTTTTGATTTTACACTTCGTGGGATATTTGTGGGTTTTTTCTTGTAATACCGTGGGATAAAAGGGTTTTTTTCTATTCATTCTGGGATTTTACGCTTTAAAAGTCTGGCATCACTGGTGCTGGTGCATCAGGTGGAGTTGAGTGGCTTCAGGGAGTAAACGAACATCGTTTGTACAAGATTCTCAAAACACGTTATCTTGATGGAAGGATGGACCCCTTCTTGACCGGAGGGAGGCTGGAGGGAAGTTGAAGTGGGGATTTATATCGTGGGACCGATATCCCATGGCTAATTAAGAACATCGATGAAAAAATATTTACACATTCAAATGCACAGAGACGTATTTTTACCTGCGGGGCCCCTTTCACAGTTTTTATATAAACAAGGTACATAAGAGATTTAAAAGTGAGGGAAGCATAGGGTTATAGATTCTGTTAAAATGGCGGAGAAGAAAAAAAACCACTGTGCTTCATTTTCAATACAGTAGTACATATTTTCGGCACTGCTCGCAACCTGATTTTTATAAATCAAATCCAAAAAGTTAATAGAAACATTTTTTGATTTTAAAGTTTTAATAAATAATTCGTTTTCGAACTTTAATACGCTTCAGCCAGCTCAAACGACCAAACACAACCAACTCCTATTCAATAACTGTGTACTCGTATAATGAAGTTCCACTCCGATTCGTTAAGTTTCTTTCAATAAGCGAATTCGATTAAGAGCGATTCCAATAACTCGGCGCATAAGTTAATTTGACAAATGCAGAAAAAACACATAGACGAAAATAGAGTTCAGAATATTCGCTGTTGCTTCGAGCTTGGATGAGATCAGTGTTGGCGCAGGCCTTCACCAAAGTGTAACAATTGTTTACATGCGACATGGTACTATAAGGCAAGTTATGCATTCGTAAAAGAAATCGAACTCGAGATTTTGATCAAAGTTGACATTACGATGATAGCGAAGATCTAAAAAGTGGGTCTCGCAATTCTGCCTGTCTGTCTGTCGGTTCGACTACAGCCTAAACGGCTGGGCCGATTTTCTTTAAACTTGGTAGATATGGGTTTTAATTTCACCCCCCATTTTTTTCCTTTTTTTTTAAGACCAAAAATATGGGTACCTGCCATACGATTTTTTTCGAAATTTCATTAATATTTTTATTTTTTTTTTTCAAAAACTGTCCCAATTAAAAAAAATCAAAAAAATTCATTTGGCTAAACAAGGGTAATGATTGAAAAACAAATTTCTAAAAAAATTAATATTTTTGGTACCCCCCTTGCAACCATTATTTTTGTTTTTGATTTTCTCAAAAACGGTACGGCCCATTTTGATAATTTCTTTTATGTTAAGGCTCCCCAGCTGTTTCAATATTATTGTGTATTAAAATTTTCAAAAAAAAAAAAATGTTTGGATTTTTAAAAAAAAAAATAACTTTTTTTTGTAAACTCAGTATTTCGAAAACCCCATTCACGATTTTTTTAAAATTTGATAAATAAAAGGTTTTTAATATAAATCATAAGATGTAAAAAAAATTATTTTACCTAAAAATAACGGTACAAATAGTAAAAAATGGTTTTCGAAAATCGTATTTTCCTCGAAAACGGTTCCGAGAATGCCAGGATGCCATGTGATTCAAGCAAATATAGGTTTATGCAAGAAAAAAATAATTTTTATATATAACGTTTTCAAGAAAAAATTTTGCCAATTTAAAGTTTTTATTATTTTTCAAATAAAAATTAAATTTACAAATACTGAGCCGTTTCTGAGATATCGAATTTTTCAAAAAAAAAAATTTTTTTTTCAAAAACTCAAAAATAATTTTTTTTAAGGTTTTGAAATGCAATGTTTCTTAAACTTTTTAGAAGCTTTTCTATGAAAAAAATTTCATTTAAATCCGTTTTGTCGATAATGAGAAATTCTAAATTTGAAAAAATGGTGCTATGGTAGGTACAGTCAGTAATATCTTGATTTCAATTTTTTCTTCATTTGATTATAGATCGTAAAAGTTAACCGAAAGAAAGAAAAAAAAATTTAGCAAAATTCATGGAACCGTTCTCGAGAAAAATACGATTTTCGAAAACCATTTTTTACTATTTGTATGGAGGGTACCGTTATTTTTAGGTAAAATAAATTTTTGTTTACATCTTATGATTTATATTAAAAAACCTTTTATTTATCAAGTTTTAAAAAAATCGTGAATGGGGTTTTCGAAATACTGAGTTTACAAAAAAAAATAAAATTTTTTTTAAAAATAAAAAAAAAAAATTTTTTGAAAATTTGAATACACAATAATATTGAAACATAAAAAAATGATCAAAATCTGCCGTACCGTTTTTGAGAAAATCAAAAACAAAAATAATGGTTCCAAGGAGGGTACCAAAAATATTAATTTTTTTGGAAATTTGTTTTTCAATTATTACCTAGGTTTAGCTAAATGAAATTTTTTGTTTTTTTTTTTTTTTAAGTAAGTAAGTAAGTAATTCATTTTATTTACATTCATATTTTAAGAATTTTGTATAAAGTTTTAAATTTATTAGCTATGGCTATGCCTGTCTGTGGGACAGTTTAAAAAAAAAAAATATTTATAAAATTTCGAAAAAAATCGTATGGCAGGCACCCTTATTTTTGGTCTTAAAAAAAAAAAAGAAAAAACGTGTGGGGGGGAAAAATCAAAACCCATATCTACCAAGTTTGAAGAAAATCGGCCCATTCGTTTAGGCTGTAGTCGAACCGACAGACAGACAGACAAAATTGCGAGACCCACTTTTTTAGTCTTCGCTATCAACGTAATGTCAACTTTGATCAAAATCTCGAGTTCGAGTTTTTTCTGTATGTCTATCTTTTCGACTACAGCCTAAACGGCTGGGCGATTTTCTTTAAACTTGGTAAATAGTGTTTTTAATTTTTCCCCCCAAGCATTTTTTTCTTTTTTTTTTAAGACCGAAAATAACGGTACTTGCCATACGATTTTTTTTTCGAAATCTTTTAAATATTTTTGTTTTCTCAAAAACTGTTCAAATTCCAAAAAATTGTTATTTTTGGTACCCCCTTTGGAATAATTTTTTTTTTTTTGGTTTTTGTTTTTCTCGAAAACGATACAACCGATTTTGAAAATTTTTTTAATGCTAAAGCTCCCCAGCAGTTTAAGTATTATTTGCGTTTTCAAATTTTCCAAAAAAATTTCTTTTGAATTAAAAAAAATCAATTTTCGTTGGTTACAAATCTTTGAAATCTTTGAAGTCTCTGGCAACCAGAATTACCGAAGCTAAAAAGATTTCTCAATTTCAAGCAAAGAATTTTGTGCTTTACTTTGTCAAATGCCTGCGAGAAATCTAGAAGCCAAAGAAGCGTTACATGTCCCTTTACATAATCCTGCCTTATATCATCCAATATATTCACCATGGCAGTAGAACACCTGTGGTTAGATCTGAAACCGGATATCACGAAAGCATTCGATAAACAAGGTAATATAATTACTTATAGGTCTAAGATCTGTAGCGGGTTTCGAATTGTTTTATTTGATTTCGGGAAGGTCGACGTTGCAATGAAGTGGTTACTAATATGAGTCACGATGGATGTTATACAGAGTTTCTCCGTTATTAGTGTAGCTCATCTCAAGGTATAGTTACCATAATACCGCCTTGACTGCTTTAACGGTTTTGCTTAAACTTTTAGGCTTCATTTCAGGTTTTTTTGGTATATAAAGGGTGGTCCAACCATAATGCACGATGTTAATTGTGAGTAACACCTTAACGTCAAGTTTTTTGCCCGACTTAAATTGACATTTCTTTGTTTCAGTATTTGACAAATTCAACCATGGAGAGGTACACAATTGATCATGAGCAGAGGGTTAAGATTGTTGAAGCCTTTTACAAAAATGGGCGTTCAAATAAAACTGCATTTCGTATACTTAGTGATTTTTTTGGCCAGCATAATCGACCAAAGGTGTCCACAATTATTTATTTCAGTAGTCCTATATAGAATTTGTATTATAAAAACCTTCATATAGAATCAATTCCAGGCCACGGGCAAAATCTTCCAACGTTAATGATTACAATTTTAATCTTGGTTAGGTATAGTTCGCATTGGATTTTTGTCAAAAAATCGATGTAAGATGAACTGAATTTAACAAAAATTGCGTATTGACAAGATCCTCACAGTCAACTGATGAATCCATGTGAGATCGCCGGGACGAAACGCCAATTTTTGTGGACTAAAGGCCAAAAAAGCTAATTTGAATCAGTGTCCACAATCGGTAGAAATGTAAGCAAATTTCAGCAAACCGGGTCTGTAGGAAATGTGAAAACATTGCTGTTGTTCGCGATAGTGTGGCAGAAGAGCCGTCAACCTCGAGTCATCGTCGTGCCCAGAAAATTGAACATCTCACGAACATCACTGATGCGAATTTTGAATAAAGATTTGAATTTACACGCTTACAAGGCTTTATTTATTCAAGAGCTGAAGCCTACCGAAGATTTCAAGCGTCGTCAATACGCCGAATGGTTTGTTGAACAGGCAGACTTTGGAAAGAAAATCATTTTCAGCGACGAGGCACACTTATACCCCAGTGGATTCGTTAACAAGCAGAATTGCCGCATTTGAGCAAATGACAATCCACGAAGATTGTTGAAAAAAGCATCTACAAAAATTGACTGTTTGGTCGGTTTATGGACTGGCGGCGTCATCGGGCCGTACTTCTTCGAAAATGAAGTCGGCCAAGCAGTTACCTTGAATGGTGTTCGCTATCGCGAGATGGTAACGGACTTCTTGTCGACAGATATTGAGGATATGGACCTGGACGATATGTGCTTCGAACAAGATGGTGCCACTTATAACACAGCCAACGAAACAATGGCTATTTTGCGCTAGAATTCAATGGTTGGGCTTCTTTCTTTGGGGATATTTAAAAGAAAAATTGTACGTCAATAAGCCAAGAACAATTCAAAGGCTAAAGGATGAGATAATTCGGTGCATTTACGACATTGAACCCCAATTATGTCTCAGAGTAATTGAAAATATAGATCATCGGATAGAGGTATGCCATCGAAGCTATGGTGGGAATTTTATTTCACACATAATTGTCATAGATCCTTCTATCACAATCAAAAATATTAAGATAATTCTCTGAAAACTTTTTGTTTTATTTACAAATAACATCGTGCATTTTCGTTGGACCACCTATTATTTTAGCGTAACAGAAATGATGCTGTATGGCGTTTATTTGGAAAAATTGCCATGGGTTTTATTAATATCCACGTGTACTAAAAATTTCCAAAAACGTAGTTTTTGTCATAAAATACAAAATATTTATCTTGATTTTTTAAACACTCTCTCATAAGCCTCGTATATGATTGTTCTATTATTAATCCAATAACCTCGGTCCTTAGACCACTGATCAAGTGATGCTCTTAATTAAGATAGTCAATTAGTAACTTAATTTTATAAAATTTAAACGACTCAGTTGTAAGCCAGCAGTTCAAATATAACTTAGCCAATCAGTTTTATTTGCCTATTTGAAGTCCTGTAAATACACCTCTATAGAATTTTCGCTTCAAAAATATTAAAACTGAAAAGCCAAATAACCAGGAACTAAAAGCCTACCTCATGTCAAATCCGTCTCTGACTCTACCTCGCACCATAAATCCAACAGAACGTATCTGCATCTATCACCACCACTACCGCCGCCGCCCACCGGTGACATGATGTTGCTATGCCCTATACCCCAGATCTTATCGATGATGGCTTGTGTTTTTTGTCAGTCCGTCCTCCTCCGCCCCAACTTAATTGAACCTTTTATCAGAGCGTGTATCTATGACCATTTTGTTCGATGTTCGTTAACTGAGACTTTTTAATGGGAAATATCTCGAATTGTGTCATAATAATTCGGGAAATAATTCAAAAATATTTCAGATTTCAGAATCATTTTCGAATCATCATCGTCGTCGTTATTATGGGCAGTAAATGCAATTATGGAAAATTATGTCTCTCTGGCTTCGATTAATATTATTAAAAAAAATATATATTTTTTTTTCCACTTCAATGAGGGGCATTAAGGCCGAGGAAGTGTTTATATTTTCAGTCCCGAAATTGTTATGGTGATAGTGACTCTGGCTACTGACCGTATCGCATTGAATGGTTATGGTTGTTCGTTTTTGAGAGAATGAAGCTCAAAATTATTTATTACTCAATACGACCGAATGATAAGCAAAAAAGTCGAAAATATATTTTTATATGCTATGTATTGCATGTCTGTATACACTTCCGAATAAGGAGAGACAGAGATGGTACAAAAATATAGTTATCCTGTTGGAAGAGCCTTGGTTTTTGGGCCAGTGCCTTCATTAATAATGAAAATTTATAGCGACAATGGTTGTTAGGGGAACTCGCAGTGTATCTAGCACGGGGTTGAAGGGGGTTGTATCTCAATTTCCTAAGTGACCAGCTATGTTTTATTTAGGGGTCAGACTGTAGTCGAATTGTCTGTCGCAATGGCAAGTCGTGCTGTCTTACTGCCCAGTACCCAGTTGCGATGCCGGGCATGGTTCTGACTACTGACACTTCAGGGAAATTTATTATGTGGAGCACGTTTCAGCAGTTGCTGTCGTTTTTATGTAGCCACAATGTTGTTCTAGACTTGTGGAAAACATACCCAGTGACGGATTATATTATTCGTAGAGTCAAGAATGTATCTGTCACGGGCCCTGTTGCATATGGTATTGCCAATTTATTCAATAAGCCTTCGTTCAACATTCCAAAACGTCATAACTCCACAGAATTATCATTCCCAAAATTTACACTTTATGGGAAATAACTTGGCATAAGCTAATCGCTGTGGTAACTCGAAAATTCCTTAAGCTTGGCAGCATAAGCCGCTCTTGGATGGAGAGACCAAATATTACATTGCGCCTGCTGAATTTTCAATAAGTGGCAACAAATTAAACCGGACTCCCTAGACCAAGCTCAGTACTTTCGCCGTACCTACATGCATGTATAATGGCATAATGGTTAGCACGTTGCACTTCAACATTCGGCGTTGAAAATCTGCTGAAAATTGTAGGTCCCCTCCATTCCTGGAAGTTGTAAGTCACTAGGTCCCGGTTCTCTTCGAGTTGTTCCACCAGCATATTTATTTTATTTATTTTATTTATTTTATTTATTTTATTTATTTTATTTATTTTATTTATTTTATTTATTTTATTTATTTTATTTATTTTATTTATTTTATTTATTTTATTTATTTTATTTATTTTATTTATTTTATTTATTTTATTTTTATTTTTATTATTAGAGCAGCAGTATGGGACGGACATGGAATATCCGAGTGGTTTCAAACATATGATGGAGTAAGACAAGGGTGTGCGCTAAGCCCAAGTTTATTTGCGTTATTCATTGAAGACCTAACTGATTATTTGCCGGGAGGTGTAGAATATGGAGGAACTCTTATCAAAGCTCTTTTGTTTGCGGATGATATTGTTATAATGGCATACTCACCAGAATCCCTGCAACTGATGATGAACAGACTTGCGGAATACTGTGTACAATGGAAACTCACTGTCAACTTAAGCAAATCAAAAGTAATGGTGTTCAAAAACGCTACGGGCAGACCTTGCTCAAAAGAAAGATGGTACTTTAATCAAGAAATGGTGGAAGTTGTAAAAGAATATAAGTATTTGGGGGTAAAAGTCACTATGAATATGAATATGGAGAAGCATTTGCAGGAAAAACTTCTAAAGTCAAAATCAGCCATCAACGTGACCTGGAAAAATTGCTTTAACAATAAGTATATCGCACATAGTAACAAATATAAGGTCTTTGAGTCGGTATCGGAGTCAATTTTGTTTTATGCAGCGCAGGTATGGGGAGGAAGGAGGTTTGAAACTGTAGAGAAGCTACTTAGGTTCTATATAAAAAGAACGTTTCGTTTGCCACCGAACTCACCCAATTATATGATAATGTTAGAAACAGGACTTTCTCCGCTTATCATAAAAACTTTCAAGCTAAACGTTGATTACATGATAAAAGTTCTGAAAATGCCAAACTATCGGCTGCCAAAGAAAATAGCTTTGCATTCAATACAGACTAAATCGGGATGGTTCAAGGATTGGCTGAATATTGCACAGGAGAGTGGAATAGTTTCAAACCTGAACATAGAGGAAATTGGATGTTGGCAAAACACAATGTACGAAGTGATAAAAAGCTTGGACGAACTAATTAGAGGGAAGTACTTGCAAGAAGCATCGGAATCTTTGTACAGAAATATTTACAGTCGACTGGATCACAATTTACAGGATAAAAATTATTTATTATTTTTGCGACTCATACAGTGTTGAAGAAATTTCTACCATATTTCGTTTAAGAGGAGAGCTTCTAAGACTCAACTTTATACCACATAGACAAGACGAGAACGAGAAGACACCTTTCACTTTATAGGCAGATGCCCAGTTCTGAGGGAGACCAGAAGAAGTGTCTTGGGATGTGCATACCTATCAAGAGAACAAACTATCGATCTACTAAATGAAGCGAATGTTACAAAAATATTCCAATACTGCAAGATTGCACTCGCCTATAGAGAAAGTATACTGTCGGAAAATTTTTAATTTAATATAATAACTAAAAATTTAAATTTCAAAACTAATTATTTTAATAAAATTGGAACTTAACCTACTATTTTGTAGATCTATGTATATTATATATATTTTTCTTTATTTAAAAATTGTTGTCAATCAGGCAGACGGCATAGCCATGTTCTATTGATTTTTGTAATTGTATATTTGTAATCAAACTAAAATTTATATTATATTGTATTTATTTTATTTATTTTATTTATTTTATTTATTTTATTTATTTTATTTATTTTATTTATTTTATTTATTTTATTTATTTTATTTATTTTATTTATTTTATTTATTTTATTTATTTTATTTATTTTATTTATTTTATTTATTATATTTATTTTATTTATTTTATTTATTTTATTTATTTTATTTATTTTATTTGTTTTATTTTATTTATTTTATTTATTTTATTTATTTTATTTATTTTATTTATTTTATTTATTTTATTTATTTTATTTATTTTATTTATTTTATTTATTTTATTTATTTTATTTATTTTATTTATTTTATTTATTTTATTTATTTTATTTATTTTTTTTTCTAGACATCTAAACATTTTTGGAGACTAAAATGTTGATCACAAAAAGAAAAATTATTGCAAATAAATGGACAAAATCACTGAGAATTCTGAACGTTCCTCAGGGCATCTTTAAGACAAATTTCAACCCTGTAGTACACGCACCTCGGGGCAGTTCATTTGGCAACAATTCTTGTTCGCATATCCTTTTGGTGTTTCTTTGGAGTATTTCCGATTTTTTGATGTTGCTTTTTTCCGGTGATGCACTCTTATGCCCAAAGCGCTACAGATGGGGAAGACGTGCACAAAATATTGAATGAAATCGGCGGCGGCGGCCCAATGGATAGTCCCTTAATCATTCGATGAGCCAGACAAGTGCGTTTGCTCGTGCGACAAATATCCTTTAGATTTATTTATGAACGAAAATGTGAAAGGTGATTCCGGCCGCATCACACGATTTAAATTTTTATTTGCGGAGATGGATGATGCTCTTCAGCTTTTGAAGTGTGGCACGCGACAACACTTTAACTCGAAGCAGGGGAGTTCTGTGTCTATTCTTTTGGACTGAGAAGGGGTTGCATTTGCAAACAAATTTAATGCATTTGAAGAGACTGTCGATGAAAAAGGTTTGAAATGGAAAGAAGATTGAAATTTTGAATTGTGTTAAAAGGTACAAATTGGAAGTTGCACGAGTTGGGAATACGTAAAGAGGTGTTTTTTTTTTGGTTCGGAGACAAAAAAAAACATTAAGTATTTAGAGTGGGTATACACATAAAAAAAACACTCCTAATACATAATAATGATAAAGTATAGCAAAAGGATTGTCATTATGTGGTCGTAAAATTTGGAGTTTTAAAGACTAGCTGGGTGTTATGCTTTGTTACTTGAATATAAAGAGTCACTTCATATCATTAATTTGTGCTCTACATATATATAGGCCTTTGAAAACTGAAGACTCCATTAAAAAATAAAAATCGGTAATGCTAAATTTACGCGACTAAAATCTTTTAAAAAATTTCCAGTAGGCAAAAGGTACTTGTGTCCATACAAAGAATACCGAAGAAATGGAGATTTCTGACTTGCGATACATACATATGTAGTATGTGTTCCAATGCAAGACACGTGCACCCAAGAGTACAGAAGCATCAACAGGTTTTTTCTAAGAACCCACCTCTTTCTATCGACTAATACTCTCACTTCCTCGCTGTGAACATCGGGTGCTTAGTTTCTCAACAGGAGATTGGGCTCTTACCCGTTCAGACGGCAGTTGAGGAATTTCTAATATGGAATCAACGGTGGCGTCTACAGTTGCAGCTAAGCGGACTACTTAGTGAACACCTTACAGGACTACTACGACATGTTCGGAGCACAGGCCAGGTAGAGCTGTTTATGCGGCTCCCCGTTCTTGCAGTGATATTAAGGCCCTAGGCCTCCACTTTGGGAGTTGTGCCGTCGGGGTGTCATATAAAATAATTTTAAGTGCAAAGCAAGAACAAGTCTCCGGATTCACTGATAACGAAACATGCAAAAGAAATAAGGACAATGAACTTCGGATCTGTGCGTGGAATGTAAGGACCCTTAATAGACCAAGTGTAGCCGAACATCTAGCGGAAGCCCTAAGCTGCTACAAAGCAGATATTACCGCCATCCAAGAAAATCCAAGACTGCGATGTCGACTACCGTGACTACTTCGAGAACAAAAGCAACGTTGTTCTTACTAGACTCTGCCAAAAAGTCTTGAGTATCAACTGTGTGAAAGATTGCCTCACGACAATCCACATCAAGGATAGATTTGCCAACAAAAGCCTCATTTACCTGCATGCACCAACAGAGGAGAAAGATGAAGACCCCAAAGACATATTCTATGAGCCCCATACGAGCAGTGTCCTAGGAGATTTTAACGCCAAACTAGGAAGAGAAGACAACTTTGGTAACACGGTTGGAAGATACAGCTTGCACGACACCACCTCCGATAACGGATTCAGACGTTCTGGTAGCTAGTACGTAGTTCAAACATCTGGACATTCACAAAGGAACACGGAGATCTCTTGATCAATCAACCGTGAACACGATTGACCACATTGTGATTGACGCAAAGCACTTCTCTAGTATAGAGGATGTCCGCATGTTTCGAGGGATTAACATCGACTTGGACGACTTCCTCGTTGTAGCCATGATTCGGCTGCGGATATCAAGATCCAAGCCAAAGCAAGTTTGTAGTGCGAGGAAGTTCGATGTTGGACGGCTGTGATCGCAAGAGATGGCCAGGTCCTTCCGACCGAGTCTCTAACAACCTCTTAAGAAGTCCTATGCGGCCTATTGAGAACCAGTGGCAAGATTTCCAAGCAGCTATCTGAGATGCCGCTTTTGAACACCACAACGAAACCCCTGGTTTGACAATGAAAGAAAATGCAGCTAAGCAAGGGGCATATAAAGCGGTGCTGCACCGAAGGACCAGAGCTGCTCGCGAACTCTATACAAGCAGAAATGGAGAGAAGAAAACCGGTTTCTCAGAAAAAAAGAGAAGCGCTCGATCGAAAAATTACCGGATGCCATAGTAATAAAGAGGTTCGGAAATTTTACCAAAAGAAAAAACATCACAAGAACACAATACCCCAGCCGAAGCCTGTAGGGACACTCATAGTAGAACCGCAGTCCATGCTGAGAATATGAAAAGACCACTTGTACAAGCTTTATAACGGCGATAAAGAAGAGAATTCCGCTGTTATAAAGATAATATCATTCGACTTAGGCAACGCAGACCAACAATACCGCAACCTCGACCTGGACGAAGTGATAATACCTATACCGAATATTAAGTCCAACAAAGCCGCTGGAGCTCACGGCCCCGCTGCCAAACTGTTCGAAGAATGTATGCCCGATGAATGAAACCTAAGCATTCTCTGCCCGATCCTCAAGAAAGGAGACCCTCTTAACTGCGTGTCGACTACAGAGGCATAAGTCTCCTGAACATCGCATACAAAATCCTTTATGCCGCATTATGTGGACGTCTAAAGCCTTTCGGGTTTTGGGTAGGCGGAATCACCAGTCCCTATTCCTATGAGAACGACTTTAGCCAGGTCATCGTCGTAAACAGCGAGCGCTATCAACCGATTATTGCTAATTTCTTTTGGATCGAATCGGATGCGGTTTCAACAGGATGGTACTACGTGCCACACAGCTCGTGCCACAATGGACAATTTGCCCGAGCGATTTCCGAACATGGTTATCTCACGCAACGCAGTGGCGATCTGAAATGGTCACCGCGGTCGTGTGATTTGATGACGTTAGACGTCTTCTTGTGGAGTTTTCTTAAGTCACAGGTATATGCCAATTAACCACAAATCATCACTGCCAACAGTAACAATGTCATTAGTCAAATTCGCCACCAGAGTTATGAAAATTTGGACGTTTCGATTGCTCGCCACTCAGAAAAGCCGCGACAGACATTTGAATGACAAATGTCTCTTTGTCGAAGAACGACAAGACCAAGTGTCAGAATTCGGTGTAACTTCTGATTCGTAAAGAGTATGTAAGCAGATATCTGTAAAAATGGTCAAAATACTTGGACAGAGGATCGAAAAACTTATTAAAAATGTAGGCTTAGTGACTTACCATCACAAGCAATTCACACATTCAATTTCTAAAGGACCATTCCAAGTCTTCTCGACCACATCTTGAAGCCTATCTTCCCCATAAATCTCTCCCCATCTGTGACACATGATGCGAACATCAGCAGATAATACTATGTCACTTAATACTGCTAGTGAATATTATCCTTCTTCACTTGAGTGCATCTTGGTTGAATGGCGATGCATTACTATCTAAAGCCAAACTTGAGTAGTCTATCTGCAGTCCTCCCAAAATCCGAAGGTAGGCAATAATAATTGGCATTAAGGACTATCCGTGATAATTAATTACTGCCACCACGCAATATATGTATATCACTTCATGTGCGGTCTGTAACGGACTGACAAGCTGGCGACCAGTGGCGGCTCTATATCATTGCTCCACAAATCACCTTCGTCATGAATGAAATATGCAAGGATATGTGCATTAATTTGAGGTTTATATTATAAGATATGAAGTTGTTGGAATTGCCTTGTGAGTCAATCCAATCATGATGGTGGTGTAACTGTGAGGTTGATGGATGTAACCCTTAGAAGTAGGTACACAGTTAATCATAAATCGTTTAATTTAAATTAACCTCCACACGTGTCTGATGAAAATAATCGTTATCACAATATAACCCAATAAATATTCGTACTCTATTTTTATCCATATATGGATTACGGACTATCACAACACCTGAGATTGACAATTTGTCACATCCTTTTGTTGCGGAATTCAATATTCCAATCCACCGTCGTAGCCACCACAAACAATCAACACACAAATGGAGTTACAAATTCCAGAGAAGTCCCACTCAGCCAGCAACAGAGCTCCTCCAAAATATTTCAATGATGTTCTACAAAATCGATGAATTCGACACACGTTCCAGTCATATACGAGTCGAGTTGGAGTACGGCGAATAGACGGGTTGGGTTGATTTGAAAATCCTGTGCGTTGCTTATACCCAGACCTCTAGAGCCAGTCCCAGACCCACCTATTGCCTATTCCTGAGCTATTCCACATCACCCTCTTCGTCCTTCACAGAGCACAACATTCAGTATATTTATGCTTATGAAGTGAACTCAGGTTTATCGTTCGTTGGTTGAATATACATACATTTTCCCGTGATGGAACTGGGGGCCCTTGGGCTCAATACAATAAACATGAACAAATACGACACTATCTCCACCTATGAATGTCATTTTATGATTTACGATTCGATAAAATGAAATTTATTTCATCTGACAGTTTTCACAGCAAAGCGTGTGTACTAGCTAGGTGCTCTGTGTTGTGTATTGTGTGCTGTGCGCACTATATGCACGCTGACGACTACGTACAGTAGTCGTGCACACATCAGACATGCCCATGCCCAACCAGACACAATATAAAGGGGGAATATTTTTGTTTAAAAAATTGGGCAAAAACCATATCGATTTCATTTAAAAACAACTAGAACTTTAACACTTCTATTCTCCGCTGGGGTTGCCTGAGTAGAGTATTGCTCATGTTATTTTGAATTGGGACAGGATTCGAAATAGGTTCCTACTTCTCCGATGTGTTATGTGTTGATTAAGACTTCCGTTTTAGTTCAGGCTGATGGTTGTTGCGTTGTGTCCTGCAGCGTACAGTAGTTCAATTAGCGATGAACGGGAGCAAAAAACGTAAGACATTTAAAAAAAAGAAACGTTAAAGCGTGATTTTTACGAGCAAAACACTCTGTCAGGAAACTGAGTTTTTATCATTTCAAAACTCGTATAAGCTTATCAGGGCATGAGGAATCTCTATGTGCAAAACGTTAATTTATCCTGGATTATAGTTGTAAAAGCAGTCATACTGGAAATAATTTAGAGGTTTCAAATGTAAAAGTAAGGGTCGAAGTCAGTCCATATTTTTTTTTTGTCTAATACCCACTCTGTATATCGAATCCTACTTTCACCTCGACGTGGGGTCTAGTTTCTTACTCAACTGAAGACTTGGCAAAAAACGAGAGATGGGAATGAAGTATGTATTTCTACTTAGGCACTTCTCCTTTCATCAAGATGGCAGTGTAAGAATTCCCCGAACCGAATCAACAATGGCATCTACAGTTGCTGTTAGGCTGAACTACTAACTGAACGATTTTTTTAGGGTACAACCACAAATCGGCGTTCAGAACTGTAAGTGGAGGGTCCTGTCTATAGAGTTACATTAAGGGCCTTATCATACACATTGGGTGCTGTAGGAGAGACTTCCCAGGCACACTCGTGTAGCCTTATAGAGCCTCGGATATGAATGGAATTCCTGATGAACTAGTAGTATGAAACGAAATACTTGTTTTAGTTTGGTGTTCTGCGGGACTAGACTTGCAAAATGAGGCTTAATATTTCTTACCAGATGCCAGAAACTTTTCGAAGTTGAAATGAAAAACGCATGGGAACACAGATTGAAGCTGATGTTCTAGGAGACGAATGCGCTGGTTATATATTCCATATCTCGGGGGTAACGATAGATAAGGTTTCTCCATGAAACAGGGAGCTCTTACCCATGGTCGTGCACGTTTGTTCGTCCTTGTCGTACTGGTGAACTGGTACGCGGGTGCATATCTGATGCAAATATGTCAGTCTTGGCATTGGTCATTGTTCGGAAGGGAGCAAAAGAGATTCCCGGATTGACCGATACCACTATTCAACGTCGGTTGGGATGAAAGAGGGCGAGCAAAATCCGCGAGCTCTACAATTTGACCAAGGAAGATGATGTACGTCGCTTTGTCGTTCATCGTCGCTTGCCCGCCAAGGATAACAAGACGGCAACTTCAAAGACACCCAAAATTCAACGTTTGGTTACTCATGTAGTCTTGGAAAAGGAACACAGTCTAGCTATCAAGAAGAAGCGTCAAACTGCTTCAAACGAAGCTACTGCCGATTATTCCAATTGTTGGCCCAAAGGAAAAACGACTTCAATGTGAAGAGGGATGAAAACAGGAGGTGGCGTTCGGCATCCATCAGGGAGTCAAAGAGTGGGGAACATTTTCACGGCTTGATTTAACAATACGTTCGTGGAATGTTAGAACCCCTTTTAGGCTAGGTCCAGCGGAACAATTAGAGGAGGCTCTAAGATGCTGCAAGACAGATACCACCACCGTCCTCTAAGAAATCCGATGGAATAAGCCGGGCGAAATGAAGATGGAAAACTGCAATGTATACTACCTAAACTGTTAAAAAATAAATATTAAATTCCAGGGCAATACATCGACTCTTTGAAAACCTAAGCACCTAAACCTAGTGATTAACAACTCTTAACTATTCATGTGCGCAAGATTGAAGCGAACCGTTAATTTATTTCCGAGTCAAAACTGATTAAATGAAAAGCATTGCTCTTGACACTTTTGAAAGATTCGTCACTTCCTCGCAAAAGGCAGTACCCATGAAAAAGTTACATTTTTGTTAAGGTGACAAAGGGTGAGAAGTGCATAACTAACCATTTTTCCAAGGGATGCGGTGATTGTTACCGAAAATCAAAACATCTTCTATTTGGACTCGAATTCATCATTCAATTAAGAGTTTTCAAGAATAAGCCTTGAGTTTGACAATTCGCATCAATACTGAACTCGCCTACATTAGTCTCAAATCGGCCCATGTCCTAACAGCTCCTGAACAAAACATTTATAATATTTGAAAAGAAAATTGATCAACGCCTATCTAGGAAAAGGAGTAATTTTTAGAGGTAGAGTTTAAACATCAGTCCTGGCCGACAGTACCTCCGAAAATAGAGTCAGTGTGATTGTCTTAGCTGTGTGCCAAACATCGGGTTAGCTTATTTGTAGTTTCCACATCTCTTCATTCAGAAGGGCACATGGAGATCAATCTTCAATTAGATTGACCAAATTGTCAAAAGCACTAATTCGCTCGAACATTTCGAGGAGGCACATTGTTTTTAAACATTCACTCATTGTGGTCAAGGTACAGCTGCGGATATCCCAACAACAGCCAAGGGAAGGACATACTATGAGGAACTTAGCAAAACATCGTCCTTTTCCGATTGAGTGTCTTTTAAACTCTCGGCAAATCTTAGGCTGTTACCATGTACTATTGAGAAGCAGTGACAGCATTACCAAGATCCTATCAAAAATGCCGCTGACCATAATCACTACAACGAAACACCTGGTGTTTGTGCATGCAGTTAAACAAGACACTTACATACAAAGCAGCATTGCAAGTTCTATGAGCAGAAGAAGAGAAATGAGGAAGACCGAATTCTGAGAAGGAAAAAGAAAAATCATAGATTGCGGAAATACAGAGATGTTAAGGCAGACATGAGGTTAATAAGTTTAAGCAAAACCTATAAAGAAACGTACTTTTTTAAATTACAAAACCCGTACCGAAACCGACATCATTTCTGCAAAACTGTAAAACGTCAATAAAGGATCAATTTTCACTATCAGGCAGATTTTACCATTTAGCCTAGGCAACCGACGCATCCACAAAGACCCACAACGCAGTCCAATCGACATGGACGAAGTGTCGATATCTATTTCTAAAGATAAGTACAACATAGGTGTTGTCGGTCTGGCTGCAGAGCTGTTCAAAGTGACAGATGATAAATTTCACCCACTCATTGGCAAGAGATATCAGTCTCCTTAACACCGTCTTAAACGTATAAGCGTTCAATAGTTAGCTATTTAACGAATTTCTGTCGTATTATTTAAATATTTGAACGCCTAAATCTTTTTGACAACATTGTTATAGATCTTTAACAGAACGGGTTTAGGGTAGGAAAGTGAACAATTGACCAATTATTCACATTACGAAAAATCTTAAAAAAAAAAACAATTACATTGAATTGACACTCGCTACCTTTTTCATCGATATTAAGGCCTTCTTAGGCGGCATCTATAGACTATAAATACAAGCTACATAGCATACAATATATCTAGTAGGGTGGTCCTGTTTTTTCGACTTTTGAATTATTCCCGGGGCACTTTCTCATTTGATTATATACCTCTAAATATACAATAAGTTTTTTTTTGTTTTTTTTTGCTGTCAAAATTTTTACAAAATTAATTGAAGAACAGCGTAAATGAGATTTAGACCGTTCACACAATCAAAAAGATAAGCCGTAAGACGTACAATTTAAGGCGTACGCGTGCGCACTAACATCATGATGAGCTAAAAATAATAATTAAAAATTTTCGTCTTCCCCCAGTACCCCCACTAGTAAAGAAGCAACTTCATATGACTTCGAATTCATATCAGAATTGTCCGAAATGCAACCACCTCAGAAACGAGCTCGAAAAGACATTATAAACAGCTAATTAGCTTCCAGTCTTTATGTCTCTAAATTGAGTGACAGACGAGCAACTATGGTCGTGACATCTACTTTGAAAAGTGCAGGCTGTGATCCATCAGAATTTAATGTCAATAGATCTTCTATTCGTCGACAGCGTGTGAAAAATCGCAAAGCTGTTGCGGAGTCTCTCAAAAGTGAGTTTAAACCAAATTCATCATTAACAATCCATTGGGACGGTAAGCTTATAGAAGATGTTACTGGAGACGAAACTGTAGATCGGCTGCCAATTTTGGTATCAGGACATGGAGTTGATCAACTACTCGCAGTTCCAAAATTGAAACGTGGAACGAGTGAAGCATGTGCGTCAGCTGTCTACGAAGCTTTTAATTTATGGAATTTGAGCGATAAAGTAAAATGTTTGTGTTTTGACACTACTGCTGTAAATACCGACTCTAGAAGTGGAGTATGCGTTCTTTTGGAACGAAAAATGGATACATAAAATGCTTTTGTTTGCTTGTCGTCGCCACATAATGGAAATTATGTTGTCAGCTGTAGTGGATCAATCGCTTGCCCCATCTAGTGGTCCTGATGTACAATTATTTAAAAGATTTAAGAACAATTGGAATTGCCAAAAAGCAACTACAAGTACATCAACCTCGAGATGACTACAGAGAACTGTTGAATCTCACTATCATTCTTAGTGGTGCTCCTGAAAAAGGCGTTTTATTTAGGAAACCTGCTGGTCTACATCGAGCTAGATGGATGGCAAGAGCCTTGTACTGTATGAAAATCTATTTGTTTAAGCATCAGTTTAAGCTTACGAAGTAGGACGAAAAGGCTGTGAAAGAAATATGCATTTTCACGGTGATGATTTATGTTAAATATTTTTTTCAAGCCTCTACCGGATGGTCAGCACCAAGAAACGACTTACAATTATTGAAAGACCTTAAAGCCTTTGAAAGCTTTAACAAAAATATAGCTACTGTTGCGCTGAAAAAGATTCTTAATCATTTGTGGTATTTGTCGGAAGAGCTAGTTTCGCTTGCCTTTTTCGATGACGAACTTTCAGTTCAAGAGAAGAAAAAAATGGTAGAAACACTGAAAATTGAAGGCACAGAAGATTGCTTAAAAAGAATAAACCTTGATATCACACATATCCACGAAAAAAATATAGAAAACTTCGTGAGTAGAAATTCCTTAAGATTCTTTCAGATCGTAGGTATTTCATCAATTTTTTTTAAAAAAGACGTGGAAACTTGGAACGAAGACACTGATTATGTAGCTGCCAAAAATATCGTTCATTCTTTGCGAGTAGTGAACGACGACGTAGCTTAGCGCTATGTTGCTTTAATGGAAGAATATAATAAGTTAATTACAACCAACGAAGAATAAAAGCAATATTTGCTTTTGTTGAGTATAGGAAAAATTACCCTAATACTAACAAGTCAACCCTTGTATCTTAAAAATAAATGATTCAAATATCTACATAATATCTTAATTTATAACAACAATAATTTTGTAATATTTGTATGTCCTGGCTATAAAAATAAATGAATCTAACAAAAACAGATTTTGAGTTTTTATTTAAAATTCAAACCTTGGTAGCGACCTTTAAATGTCATTTAAAAAATTTCAAAAAACTACTGAAATACTTTCTTATGGTATATAATCAAATTACGTGGTGCCCCGCGAAATTAAAGAAAATTTTTTTTTTCTTAGAAATAAGGACCACCCTAATATCTAGTCTTGGTATTCTTCTTTTTAGACAGGATTAACATGGAGTATCCACACTGCTCCACCAAGATCAGTAGAACCCTCACCGATACGTTTGACAAAGGCAACCTGAGTACTGAAGATGTCATCAAGAATCAAGTCTTGGATAGAAAGTTACTACAGAGTAGTAGTTAGTAGTAGTTAGGAACCTGGGCACTAGTGCTCTTGAAAGAAATCCGTTAAATAGCGTCCAAAAACCGCAATTCATAATTAACACAAGCATTAAGCTTAGATATGCGCCACATAATTGGAAAATTGCAGAAGTCATTTTTATAACTAAGCCACCAACAGAAGTAAAATCTTACAGCCCAATATCGCTTACAAATCATGGCAAAGGTTTTTGAAAAACTTCTATTGAAAATGCTTGGCAAAATAATAGAAGAACAGCATTTAGAAAATTTTGAAAAAACACTCCACGACACACCATAGTGCATCGAATTACGGATGATGTAGAAAAACCACTTAAAGAAATCCAAGTGTTGTCAGCTCTATTCATAGAAATTGCTCGAGCCTTCGACATGTTTTGGCACTTGGGACTTGAGTACAAACTGCATAAGGATCTTTATAAGCAATTCTACCAAATACTGAAATCCTACGTTACATACAGACCTTTTATAGTACAATACGACCAAACTTAAGAGAATAATTAAAACCGATGTACCACAAGGAAGTGTCATAAGGCCAACCTTTGATTGGTTATATACTAGAGATATTCCAGTGCCCCTCAACGCTATCATGGTGGCTTTTCCTTGTGATACTGCAATATTAGTAACTGAAATTTTAAAAGCATGTTTAATTGCTTTTCAGATATTTTGAAAAATTCTTTCGATTTGTGTGTGCTTTAAAGGATAAAAAAGAAGGTTTCCAAGCTTCCTTGGTAGAGCAAAAGGTTGACACATCTAAAAAATCTAAAAAAATAAATCCTAAGCAAAGTTTAAAACATTAAAGAATTTGGATGACAAATTCGAATTTTGTAAACTTCGTAAGAAATACATTATTCTCAGTAAATTCACAGCACAGAAATTATGTCATGAATGTTGAGCTTCACTTAAAAGATGACCCGAATCTTTAAATCTGTGTATTTTAACTCACAGGTAAACATTGTCATACCTTGTGGAAATCTTTCAAAAGTCAATATAGGATCAATACAAATAGATTTGTTTGATGTTTTAAAAGGCTTACAAGGTAGTAGTAGCCAAATGCCAAGCCTGATATCGATGGTATTCCTGCTCTTATCATAAAAAGATGTGCAAATTCTGCTTATTATTTTCAATCTGTGAGTATTTTTGGACGAATGGAAATCTTCTTTTTTGATCCCAATTTTTAAATCGGGCTCAAAAAACAACGTTGAAAATTATAGGTTAGGTTAGGTTTAGGTGGCTGCTGGCCGGAAAGGCCAATATTTGGTCCGTTGTGATACCACAGGATTCCAAAGATCACCCTTACTCGTTAAACCATTTGGAGCTAGCAATGAAGTATTTGAGACAATGAATGTCGGAATTTCTTAGATCACTAGGATCATTATAATAGAAGTCCCCCAAGTGGAGTTTACGTCTTTGTGCTAGGGCAGGACAAGAACATAGAAGGTGAGAAACTGACTCCTCTTCTTCTTCATCCATGCAGCTTCTGCAAAAATAATTTGCAGGAACTCCACGTCGAAAAGCATGTCTACTTATTAGGCAGTGTCCAGTAAGGACACCTATAACGGAGCTAATGTGCAATCTACGAATAGAAATTAGTTGCTTTGAGCATTTAGCATCAAACAATGGCCAAATTTGTTTTGCAGACTGGCAAGTTGGGATGCTGATCCATCTATGGTTCGCTTTCTCAATGGTTTCATGCTTTAGCATAAGTTTGTAAGTAGCTAGTGGTATACTGATGTTAGATTTGCTATCCGACAAAGGTAAGATTGTTCCACTTTTTGCAAGTTTGTCGGCTTTACAGTTACCTGGAATGTCTCTATGACCCGGCACCCATATTAGGTGAATGTTAAACTGTTTTGCCATCTCCACCAGAGATGATCGACAATTTTGGGCTGTTAGTGAGTTTGTGAAGACAAAGTCCAATGACTTTATGGCAGCTTGACTGTCTGAGAAGATGCGTATATCAGTAGCCGATATCACGTTCTGAAGTTCTGCCTGGAACACACTACAGTGATTGGGAAGACGAAAAGAGAGACAAGGATTTAATCTTTCGGAGTATACGCCTCCACCGACCCTGTCATCCGTTTTAGATCCATCTATTTAGAAATGAATCGCTTCGTCTACCAAAAATGACTCATTTTCACTAGGAAGACCTGAAAGGCATGGCCACTTAAAAGTTTTTTTGAATTTTGGATGAGGGGTGGTGTAATCGACGTTACTAGGTAGAGATCTGAACAAGTTCAGTATAATGGAGTGGCCAATATCATTATTGATCCACTGCGAGGAAGCTTTAAGCCGAATGACTGTGCTAGCAGCCGATTGTTTACTAAAGATATCAAGCGGTATGAGATGAAATAGAAGATCAAGTGCAGCGGAGGGAGTTGAGCGGAGAGCTCCAGCCATGATTAAGCAGGCTGTTCGTTGGACATTGCTGAGCTTATCGCGGTTTATTGCTGTTTCCAGCGCAGTCCACCATACTGTTACTCCATTATGTAAGGATCGGTCAAAGGACCGAGATGTATAGCCCGTGTGTAATATGGGTCTGTAGACCCCATTTTTTACCTACGACTTTTTTACAAGAGCATAGGGCTATATTGGCTTTGTTAACTCTTTCTTCAATATTGGGCTTCAAGCTTAATATCTTGTTCAAAATAAGACCCAAATGTTTTGCTTTATCTGAAAATTTAAGCGGTATACCTTCGATGTGAGGAGAGTCTATGCATGGAATTTTATATTTCTTAGTAAAAAGGACAAGTTCAGTTTTGTGGGGGTTGACACCGAATCCACATTGATCTGCCCAGGTAGTAAGCTTGTTTAAAGCATTTTGTAGGAGTTCCTTCAGAGTGTTAGGATGCTTTCCAGATATCGCTATCGCAACATCGTCCGCATAGGCAATCACTCTGTATCCCTCTCTTTCTAGAATTATTAGTAGTTCGTTTACTACTAGGTTCCAGAGGAGAGGAGAGAGGACACCGCCTTGCGGCGTACCTCTACTGACAGTTCTTCGAGTAGTAAAATCGACGAGTTTTGAATTTATATATCCTGCTTTGAAAATTATAGGGGAATCTGCAAATGTTTGGCAATTCTCTTGTTTCTCTTCCTTTGTTGTGGATACTATCGACAACATATTAATTCGTAACCTTTAAATATTCGGAATTCACTCAAGTTTACTTCAGTGGATTTACTCCTTCTTAACCGGTAGGATTCAAAAAGTAACACTTGATGACTGTACCTTCAGGCCAATTAAGTGCGACAGGAGTTCCACAGGGCAGCCATCTTGGTCCATTGCTTTTTGTTATATTTATTGATGATATGGTAAACTATATTAATTTCAGACAATCTCTAATATATGCTGATGATCTCAAAATATTTTTGAAAGTAGCGAGCAATGAAGGCTGATTTAAGCTTCAAATGACGTCGACTAAATCACTTGAACTTTGATCACAGTCATCTACAGAAAACTGTAAAAGTCAAGGACTTGGGTGTTACTTTTAACTCTAAGTTTTCATTTGCTCCTAATGTTGATGCTGTAGTCGCCAAAGCGAACTCAATGTTAGGATTTAGAAAAAGAAATTCAACAGATTCTCCGATCCTTACACTCTTGTCTCTTTATGTAAATCCTTAGTATGATCTAATATCGATACTGCCAAATACCTTGAAATGATTTTCGATGCAAAATTCAAATGGAAAAAGCACATCGAAGAAGTAAGAAGACCCAAACTTGAAGTACAGGGGAATATATTGGTTGCAAGGAAAGAACTCTGAGCTATTTGAACCCATCAAAAAATTGCAAAAGATAGTCCTTCGTGGAATAATAAATGACCTATGGTACATTAGATAGAGCGATCTACGATCGTGACTTTCAAATAGAAATGGCCAAAGGAATTGTTAAAAAACGTTGTTTTAAACTTAAGACACATATTTTCGAGACTAAGAAAAAGCCTGCCTAATGAGCTGATGATCGGTCTAAGGGAAAGTGTTAAAAGGTTAAACTTCCTCCTATTTTATTTCGAATTAAAAACGAAAAATCATTTAAAGATCTTTCATAGATTGCTCCTGCTTCCACTGGTTTTTGTTCCATTTTCACCGAACAAAAATTTGTTGATCTAGGTGCGATAGGGTCTGTGGTTATTTAGGAAGACAATTTGTTCCATACTGAGTATTAAAATAGCTCCCTTAGTTGAACGAACAAAATTAAACGGAAGTGGGTGTGAAAGTTTGTAAAGTATCTAAGCTAAGCATTCCTGTACAAAATTAACTTAATGCAATAATTTTTTTCAATTTTTAAGAAACTATACATTTCTGTGTTATAAAAAGTGCAGCTTCGAAAGTGTGTCCCTTCTCCTAGGCCACTGTAGTGGTTGTGTCCATGTCGTCGGTCGGTGTGTCCATTTAGCAAAAGTATCTTTCTCTAAACATCATACTGGCTCGTGTTGTTTTGCAGCGATAAATACACACGATAAATCGAAATTAATGTGTTTGTGTCAAAAGTCAACCCGTAGTCGATTTATTTCCGACTAAAGTGCCTGTGTGTTGACTGGAGGCGAGAAACAAAACTATCCCCAAACACACACACTATCAAAGGGAAAAAGATAATATTCGGAAGCAAGACTTGCAATGCAGCAGATGCAGTGAATGAAGTGAAGAAAAGTAGGTACCTACTGCAGCAGATCTCACCTGAATGCACAAAATTAAAGTTTCTCCACAAACATTCGGACTCAAGGTGTCTCAGTTTATGGGTTCCTCTTTTTTAACTTTCAACACTGGGCACGTTCATCGTTGTAAAGGAACTGAAAATACAGATTTCAATGAATCTATCGAATAACCTGCTCGTCCTTGTGCTCCTGCAACACGCACAGGCACAGACACAGACACAAAACGAAAGCACACTAAATTTAATTTTAAACCAAAAGTGCCTCTCTCTAGTGATTGCTAATTGGCTCCTATTATTTTGTAATTTGGCTGCCTTCAATCGAAGGTGAAATTCAATTAACAGGCAATGCTGAAACCACTAGAAGTGTTTTACCCCCATGTCGCCCATGCAACAACCAAGCACTCACTGTACCGCATTCTACCGCACCATCCCTCACGAAGTCTTTATTGGCCTTAACAAAACTTCCTCCTCATTTGCCATCATGCATACGAATTTAAGAAGAAAAGTGGTGGCGGTAAACGGATGATGATGTTGGGGGGTTGGGGCTGTAGTGGTTCTATACTACCTAACCTGATGGAAGAAGAAAGGACCGAAATTGAGTTTGAAACAGTCTTCCGGAGTAACCAACTATATACCATGCTACCTTTTCCGTCTTTTCATAGTGTGTACGTGAAATTGAAATAATAAAACACTTAGCAAGGATATGAAAAAATCAAGTAGCACCAGCAACCGACGACGACTCGAAAAACTCTAGCAACAGCACTCCAGGAACAGCAACAGTAAACCTACCGCGAAATGAGTGGATGACGGTATAACTTTTTTCTTTCTGTTGTTGTTTTGTTGGCATTTTTCCCTGTTTTGTATTAAAGTCGAGTCTCGCGGTCTTGAAGTCTCTCGTCTCTAGTCTCGTCTCCTCGGTATAATAATCTTGCCTCGACATTGTTACAATAGAAGCCACTTTTAGCATGCAATCAATTTTTATTATATTCCACCTCTTTCGGACGGAGTGGAAAAAGTTTTAAAGGTTCAACGCATTTGTGAGTTAATATCCACTTGCACATAAAAACACCTCTTTACAGTCAAAGACAATAAATTGATTCACGTTGAGGTGCAAGTGTGCAGGTTGAAGTGAAAGAGATATGATATTTACACAAGGCTTATTTCTAATTAAAGATCTAAAGGCCAACCGTTGTTCACCCTACTTCGCTTGTTATTTCTTCATCAATCTTATATTTAAGCAAAGAAGAAAAAAGGTAGAAATTAATTGTTCAGAAGTGTGATTTACTACAAATTTATAGCAACTATTTTTTCCTTAGGCATTGTTGACAACTATCAGCTGATGAACTCTCAACTTTTACAAAACTTCATTTTTACTTCAGATAACAAAAACCGGGGAAAACATTAGCAGATTGAGTTCAAGAAAACTTAGAACAGCCTTCGAGTCAACATTGACCACAATTTTCCCGTACTTCCGTCGTAAATTCCTTCAAAACTTAGTTTCTAAAAGTAAGTGGTGTACATTTTGAGAAGTTTTGAGAACCTTCCAAAGTTTGAGAATTTGCCTATGGTATTAGAAGCTTCACCAAAATTTATTTTTCACATACTTTAATATTAGAAGAAGAAAGCATCACAAGAACTGTTTGGTTTTATTAACCTTCACCTATTCACCTTCCTAAAGTGCATCGGAAAGTTTGAGAAACTTTCGAGAAATTGAGAACTATTTAAGAACTTCCTACTATTTGAACACAGTTTGAGAACAGTTGCAGAACACAATAACGTAGGCTGAGAAGTCCCTACAGTTTTATAAGAATTTGAAGTTTGAGAACCTAACCTCTTATAGTTTGAGAAGTTCTCCAGAGTTTTGAGAAGCTATCACAGTTTGAGAAAAACCCCACAAGTTCCATTTTAAAGAGATTAATATTACAATAAAAAATGAGAAAAGAAAAATATACAATGTACTACGAGTAGAACCTTACTTACTTTACTTTAGGATGGCGCTTACACAGTTGAGAATGTACTATGGCCCCAACCAACAAGGCCCTCTAGCAGCTCGGTCCCAAGCTAAATGCCTCCAGTTGCGCACCCTAAGTTGGTTGAGTTCGCTCTCTACTTGTGTGCGCCACTAAATGTAGGGTCTTGCTCTGCTGCGCTGACCATAAAGTGTAGATTCGAAGACTCGTCGGACTGGTGCGTCTGTGTCCATACTACCTATGCTTTTAACCAGCTGTAAGGCCCCTTAAGCTCATTGTTCACTCTTCTCCACCACACTCCATCGATAAATACTGGCCGGAAAATCACCAGAAGAATTTTCATTTTAAGGCTCCCAAGCAGTTTCTCATCCGTTTTTGACAGAGTCTATGCATCTGCCTCATAGAGCAGGTCTAATTGGTTCTTTAAGAAAGGAGCTTTACTACTAAATTGCCTGCTAAGCCCAAAGAAACAGCAATTGGCGAGAGTGATTCTTCGTTTGATCTCTCCACTGATGTCATTTTGTGAGGTAATATTGGAGCCCAGGCAGACAAAGTCCTTGACGACTTCGAAGTTGTACCTATCCAGCGAAATTCTTCGCTTTGTGCTCATTGACAGCCAAACCCATTTTCGCCGCCTCCGATTCAATACTTGTAAACGTGTCAGTAACAGCTCGCTTCGTTCTCTAAATGATGTCAATATCATCTACATACCATAAGTAAGTGGTTGAAAGTTATTTTAAAAAATTATACCTCTGTTTTCAACTTACGAGTGACGTACAATTGCTACAAGAACGATGTTAGAGGTTGCATGATAACGCGTCGCCTTGCCTCAAACCTTTATCGACATCAAAAGATTGGGTGGTGTGTTCTTACCGACTTTGACGGAGCAGCTAGATTTCTTCATCGTCATCATCCTCCAAAAGTGGACGAGTTTGGCAAGGATTCTGAGGTGCGACATGTCTCTATATAATTCGTCTCTGTCTACGCTATCATATGCGACTTTAAAAAAAGCGATAAAGAAGTATTGAGTATCGATTTTAAACTCCTGGGTTTTTTCCAAATTCTGTCGGAGTGTGAACATTTGGTTGACGGTTGATTTGCCGGGCCTAAAACCGCACTGATAGGGACCGATCAGATCGTTGACAAACGGTTTTCAGCGATCATACATTACAGATGACAGGAGTTTGTATCATTGTATTCAACGTTGAGGAGACTTATACCCTTTAGTGGGCATAGGTGAGAGCATCTCCTTTCTTGTGGATGGGGAACACCATACCGAGGTTCTGTTCGTCGGGCATACTTTCATCAGACCAAACTTTGGAGATAAGTTAGTGTATACTCCCTACCAAGTCATCTGTCCATGTTTTGAATAGTTTTGCTGGCAGAGCATCCGCACCAGTAGCCTTATATGCTTTAAGATTGGCTATCGCTTACCACACTTCATTTACGTCGGGTGGACGGAAATTTTGACCATCATCGCCCAAGTTGAATGTATTATTCTGTCTAATAGCGTGATTTTAGTCATCTCCGCCTCTTAACAGTCTAGGAAAGTATTGTTTCCAGACCCTCAGTACCGACTATGCGTCTACTGCTATATTCCCACTCTCGTCTCGGCAGGCTTCCGTTCTCGCCTTGTAGCCTTAGGTAGATGGCTTCACCCTTCGATAAAACTTTTGAACTTCCCACCTGCTGCTACAGCCCTCTATAGACTTCACCACCCGTTTCACATGTTCTCTCTTTTTCCTCCTTTCGTTTTTGCCCGTAGAGCTGCTGTGCTGCTCTCTCAACAGTTCTGGTTCTAGATTGCAGCATTGGTTGATAGGCCTTGCTCTTGGCTTGGTTACATGTGTCAGTCGGCATTCTTCATCGAACCAGGGGTTTCGTCGCGGGCGCTTAGTGGCAGTGGTTCCATTAATCCTCTACAGTTGGTGCTGGTGACGGACTTGATGAAAGGTTAAGAGAGTCTTGGTCACGAAAAATACTGGGCAGTCTCTTGCGATTGCGATTTAAGCTCGACATCGAATCTTTTTACAGAATCCGCTCGGCGTTGTAGACTGTAGAGTCATACGTACTTGAGCTACAACTAAGCAATGATCCGAGTCAATGTCGGCCCATCGGAACATTGAGACATCTAGGATACTGGAACACGTCTGGCATATATTGCCACTTGATCAACTTGGTTGACGGTTCGTGTAACCGGAGACCACCAAGTCCCTTTGTATATATTGAGATGTGGGAATCGAGTGCTTGTAATATGCGAAGATCAAACAGCAATCTGCATTAGATGGTCGCTTTCGTGTTAATCCCTATAAAGGACTAGTATACAACTTTTCTTTAACATTCTAGATAGATTCGGGGAGGCCCGTTCCCGACGATTGGATTTTTATCATCGATGATCTTATGTCCATGAGCTGTTCCGTCTGTATCGGGAACAATTGTATAGTAAGCTTATCCTCAGTTTGGAAGGTTTTTAATAGAATTCACTGTAAGAGAGATGGGCCTGATTTTTAAGGCTGCTGCTGAGATCATAGAATTCAATTACTATCCCAACAGGAGTGATATTAGTCCCAACTTTACACTGTGTACCCCCAATCAAAAAAGATCGCATAGGATTACACCCATTTTTGAAAGCAGGAAAGTTATAAGGATCGGACTCCACTAGGAGTCAAACAATGGAAGGCAAACAATGAGAGGCGGAAAATCCTTAGACCACCACTTATCAAACCCTTACAACAGTTAGATTTTTACTCCGTAAAATCAAGGTTAGATGTAAAATTAAGGTCTTTGAAATTATGAACATGTCGTTATGTGTACAAAGATATTTTATAATTAATGAAACTAGGAATTCGTTTTTTTTTAGAAAAAGTTATTGTCTGATCTTTAATGGAGTTCAGATTCAAACCGTTCTTATTTCACCAAATGAAAATGTCCTTATTACACTTCTATCATCACTACCAAGTTTAAAACTTTTTAAAACGTTCATATCTTCCGCAAAAAATAAGAATTGCAATATAAAGTATGCGAGAGAAACATTATATTGAAAATTAAGATAAAAATAAGTGGTCCTAAGTGACTACCCTGGGGAACTCAATATTTGTCAATTTAAGGATTTGAGAAAAAAAAAACTCATGGAATTCGTAACTTATATTTTAAAGACATAAATGTATGAGTTTAGTACGTTAATGTAAAATGAGAATTGCTAAATAACCTAGTACCTAGTAGTAAAGTAGTAGTAATAAGGAGTAGATGTATGATTGTATTGAAGAAAAGAATTGAAATCATGTTTCCAATATGTATAGCATTGGATTTCGCCGTCAGCCAGAAAAAAAGGAGATCGGCATCATAATAATTAAATTTGTTTTATAAATATTTAAGCAAAAATTGACAAATAGAAGGAAAATTAATTATGGTGATCAAAATTTCCCTGGAAATTTTTCCTATCTTCGAAAATTGGAAACGACAATATTTCTGCACTGTTCATTGTTAGCCGACGGGTGGCCTTTTGAAATGAGAGCCCAAGAGACCCCATGAAACTTAAATACCCGATATCAATAAACTCCAAGGAAAACTTTCGACACTATTCAAGTTTATAATTTTGAAAGTTGGGAAAAATTTCGAGGGAAATTTTATTCACGATAGCCCGCAATATTAAAAATCTAGTATTATGTAAGGTTATCAAAATGCTTTATTTAAAATTTGATTGTGATATCTTAAGGCGGTTTTCACATAACCGTATAACACAGTACACTCTGACCATTGACCATTGAACGTTGACGTTGACCAACAATTTCTTTCTAAGTTAATGAAGATTTTCCTGATTCCTTTCAGAACGGGGCAATTGCTAGGAATTGATACGTATTTTTGTATTCTCTGAGGTATGCGCAGTGTGTCTGTATTTCCCTCTGGACCATACGGTAGGTAGCTTAGACGGATGAGCTCAGCTCTGGTGTTAAAGATCGTGACCATTCCGCAAAAACTAAAATCTTGGCTGGAGCAGATTCCTTGCAATTATTTTTGGTAATCGATAATTTTACAGGGCTAATATTTTTCGTATGTGGTGCGTTGTGAGTGAAAAAATATAAAGCGGTGAAACACCAGTTTCCTGATGCAGCATGTACATATGTAGGTAGATGCATCTTCCTGTCATCGAAAGATTCTTTTGAGAAAGTACTTTATCAATTTGTTTACTTCATCAAATTGTCGAAAACCCCAACCCTGTCAAGCATAGCACATACAAAATTGCATAAACACTTGGGGCAATATCTGTTTTTTACCAAGGACTTTCTTCCAGTTGCAATTGATAGACTTTTTCGAATCAGTTTATATTGCAAATGATATTTATATTCCTTTCAAGCGGTTCATTTTCCATGGTCCGTTTTTCGCCTCTTGCATATCTGCGTGTTCCATTTCGGAACATCAGTATTTTGAATTTCTTGATTTTAACCTCGAGGCTCCACAGGCAACAGCGGGCTTGAAATTTTGTATCATCCTTTGCGGGAATTCAGCTAGCATGACGGTATCGTCCGCATACAAAAGCACTTTGATATTAATTCCAGCTAAACTAATTCTTCCAGTCCAAACCGATGATGGGTCATCCAAAAAGAGCAAAAAAGAAGCGGTATAAGTAAACAGCCTTGTTTAACTCTAATATTCCTACGAACTGCACATATGCAAGTTTATTATATTCCAGCAGCGATTGTCTTCAAATCGTATTCCTGGTTGCAGATTATAAAAAATTGACTGTAAAATGATCGACTTCTAATGTAATGCAATTACAATAAACTCTTGGGGTCAAGCTTAAAGGAGTTTTCAATTATTAAAGATTATTGATGGTGGAACCGGTATCGCCAGTAGCCGAGACCACCATAGGCTATCAACCACCTAGGAAAAAGAACCCGTGGTAAGATAATGAATGCGCGGAAAACAAGAGCAGCAAAAGAGAAGTATACCTTGAAATGAGAAGGAAGGAGAAAAAAACACTGTGCAGAAAGTTCTACAAAACAGCCAAGCAACTGTCATCAGGTTATAGGACCGGCACGCAAGCTCTTCGAAACAGCGATGGGAACCTAGTCATCGAAGCACAGGGAATTGTAGACGTGTTTAAGCAGCATTTCCAGCAGCTGCTTCGTGGGCATTATTTAGAGGAAGCCCCAGGAGACTAAAGGAGCATAAGACCAGTCAATGAAGATCTAGTCCCAGTACCCAGTACTGAAGAGGTTAAGAAAGCAATCCACAAGCTGAAGAATAACAATTCCGCAGGCTCAGATATCCTACCTGCGGAAATCTTCAAGTATGGAGGAGATGTCCTGATAGGGTGAATGCATCAGGTCATCAACTAAGTCTGGGAGGAGGAAAGTATGCCCGACGACTATTCCATATGCCCAATCTACAAAAAAGTCGATCGTATATCTTGCAAAAATTACAGAGGCTTATCCCTGCTTAATGTTGCCTTCAAGATCTTATCCACCGTACTATGTGATCGTCTAAGACCTTTCTGCAACACTATGATCGGCACGTACCAGTGTGGCTTCAGGCCAGGCAGATCAACGATAGACCAAATCTTCACATTAAGGCAAATCCTGGAAAAGACCAACGAATTTCAAGTCGAGACCCACCATCTTTTCATCGACTTCAAAGCTGCATATGAGAGCATAAGTCGTCAAGAGCTTCTATTGGCGATGTCGGAACTCGGGATCCCGAAAAAACTGATCCAGCTATGCCGCATGACTATGCAAAATACGCGGTGCAACGTGCAAATGGGCAGCAGCTCGTCCGAGCTATTCCAGACATGTACAGAGTTCAGACAAGGAGACGCACTATCATGTGATTTCTTCGACCCAGTCCTGGAGCAGATAGTGCGCAAGAGTGGTGTTAACCGAACGCGAAACGCGTTGGTCTTGAAGTGAATGAGGACAAAACAAAGTAATATGCTATCAACAAGCAAAGCCTCATCTGTCCATCGCCTATGACAAAACGTCAATGTTGGTAGCAGTAATTTCGAGGTAGTCAAGGAGTTCACCTACCTCGGAACAAACATCAATCCCACGAACGACACTTTAGTGGAAATCCGACGAAGAATCACCCTACCGAACCGCTGCTACTTCGGTTAAGCCAAACAAATGGGATCAAAACTCCTATCTCGAAAGACAAAGGGCACGCTATACAAAACACTACTTTTACCAGTTCTACTCTATACGGGGCCAAGTGCTGGATGAAGGGGAATTGATACTGGGCACTTTCGAGAGAAAAATTCTTCGGCGGATATTTGGTCCTCTATGCGACGAGGGCGAATGGAGGAGAAGATTCAATCGTGAACTATACGAGCTGTACCAAGATGTGGATGTAGTCCAAAGAGCCAAAACACGTCGACTATACTGGCTCGGCCAAATAGAGCGAATGGACAACAACGCTCCAGCCAAGAAAATCTTCGAATCCCAGCCCCCAGGTTCGAGACGACGAGGAAGACCTAACCTCTACGCTACAGGGACCAGGCGGGTACAGGTGCAAGAGTGCTTGGTGTCGACGACTGGAGGGAGCTCGCAAGCGATCGCAACCTATGAAAGACCGCGCATTATCTCAGGCATGGATCGGGAGCCGGATAAGTTAGTAAGTAAGTATTGATGGTCTTGTGAACTATGAGCAGAAGAGTTTTCATGTTCACAGATTCGCATATTTCTCAAATTTAAGACCTCAGGAACTATTTTTCGTTTGCATTAATGACTTCAGAACAAAACGATACGCCATTAACAAATTTTATAATTTGAGAATACAGACCACACCTGAAATTAAATTTCTATGCGTCACAGAAAAATACATAAAAAAATCTTGAACAAAATAAAACTTTTACAATTTTATAAATTAGCCTAAACACGATATACAAAAAAATAATATTTCGCCTTCTAAAGCGACAATATTGACTTAAATCCTAATTTATTTTAATCCCAATCTAGCTTAATATTTCTGTCTCCCACTGTACCTAAGCGAGTTTGTGTTTCAAAACACTACGAGAGCTGAAATAAGTGAAACTTAGTGAACTTATGGTCATTTAATAAGGAGTTATATCACCGTTTATAAGGGACTCCACAGATTTAGCTTTCGTCCTCCTAAACTAAGGGCGAGTTAAAAAAAAAAAAATATAAAAAAATGACACCATCACTCCCTTAAAAGTAATGTTAGTGGTAGTAGTAGCAGTAGCAGTACTAGTCCCGAGTTAATGGCTTTCGGGGTCATTAAGAAATTCAGCAACAACCTGCACGTGATCCATCCCCTCTACTATCCCATATTATGGTCCCAGGTACGTTACACAAAGAAGAGCTGGCATTTTTCCATTTATTTATGTTTTTATGGACTTTTACTCACCAACATCATAACCCATAGTGATGCAACAGAACCCCCCCAGTTTTATTTGAGCAATGAGAAAGATATGATAAAGTGCTCCCCTAGCTGAGGATGAATTGTTGCGTAAATAAAATTGAAAGAGCATTATTAGACTTGGACTTGGACCACGATGTTATAAGAAGCACTACATATCCATCTATGTATATATTTATCTATTCATTTTTATCTTTATATTGAATCCATATGGTTGCTGTTTTTTCCCTCCAGTTTTGTCGTAATCAAGTCCCAAAGGACTTCCAAGGAAAACACCATCAAAAGAAAAAATTGAAGAATAAAATATAAGATATATCGTTCTTGAAAGAGAGGATATTGCCTTGCATCCTTATGTCTTTATTGACTATTCCCTGAGATCAGGATAATATTGTCTTAGTGATTCTTTTTCTATCACTCAAGACTGTAAGTCATATTAAGATAAATAGATATGAAATCATTCTTCAACCACACATCACAGTTAACACACACGTTCGTGAAAATAAATTTGTAAAGTGTTGGCATTCTTGTTGTTTTTCAAGTCTTTTCATTAGCACCCACTTGTCAATTGGGCGTTTTATTTACTGCTCCGCTAGTGCTATACTTTTTCTTCGGAAATAAGTTCTCTGGTAATCATCATCGGTAGCACTTGAATGTGGGACAAACTTGTTAGAAGCTTCTCGTGATGTAATTCAATTTTTTTTATTCTCATAATATATTTTTAAAATACTTTCTATGAGGATAAGTTTTGGATTCTTAAAAAAAAAATCGAATTGAAATTGTCGCTTGAGAGAATTTTCAAAATGGCCTAAAAAATATTCGAAACCATATCATTTAGCACGTTACTAAAAATGGTTAGAAAAAGTTGGATAAAGTCGTCAAAAAAATTTCAAACCGAAGAGGGTGATTTTGAGTCGAAAATCAACATTTCCACTAAAGCGGGTTACGTCAATAAACATAATCTTAGTTTCTGGGGCACTGAAAATCCGCGTGTGATGCAGAAAGAGCCATTACATCCACTCGAAACCGCTGTGTGGTATTGGATGAGCGGGGCTGTGTGAATATGTGGTTTCAACAAGACGGTAATCTCCCGTTTTGGCGATTTTGCATGGCCAGCAGAATGGCCCGATTTAACCATCCCAGACTTCTAACCTTGGGACTACTTGAAGTCGCTAGTTTATGCCAACAAGCCGTACACAACTGCAGCCCTTAGGGAGAATATTCGACAGGAATGCGAACCACCGGCAATCTTACAGAATCTTCTTATGGAAAATGCGATAAAACGGACACAAATGTGTATCAACCCTGGCGGCAGCCACTTGACGGATATCATCTTTTCCACTCAACCGAAAAAAATTGTAAAGGTCCAAATAAATATTTTCATCATTCAAAATATTTTTTTTGTTTAGTAAAAAAGTAATTCAAAAACAAAATTGGATAATTTGTTTCGCGCCACCTTGTATAAATTTATTAGGGTGGTCCTAACAAAGAACAAATGTAATTTTAAAAATTTAATTGATTCCCTCTAAAATCTTGTAAAAACAAGGAAATTCTAATTATTTAATAGTTTTTTGTTTTGTAATTCTAGAGACAGTATTAAGCCAAATGGCAAAAACAACTAGATGGATTTTAAGGGGCTGTTTTTGATTAACCTCATTGGATCCTTAAAAGGATATTATTTCATATTAATTTAGGAAACAGGACCCACTACATTTTTGTCTCATTCCGTATTATTCCACTGAAATAAATGTAGTACTTTTTATAGACTCATTGAGAAGAATGTAATTCTCTATGACACTCTTTCGAAACACCTGTAGAAAAACATGCTGCTAAGCAAAGGGTACATGAAAAAGATATGATTTTTACTTGCAACTATAGGTATACTATGTACATATGTACATACATATTTGCATTCGTAAAAAAATCGAACTCGAGATTGTGATCAAAGTTGACATTACGATGATAGCGAAGACGAAAAAATTGGGTCTCGCCATTATCTGTACTGCCTAGACGGCTCGGCCGATTTTCCTTAAACTTGGTAGATATCATTTTTAATTTTTTTCACCCACAAGTTTTTTTCTGTTTTTTAAGACCATACGAATTTTTTTCGAAATTTCATAAATATTTTTTTTTCTCAAAAACTATTCAGCAGCTCGCCAAAAATTTGAATAGTATTATACATAATGTATATTCAAATTTTCAATTTTTTTTTTTTTTGATTTTTTAAAAAAAGTTCAAATTTTCTTTTTCAAAACTCAATATTTTGAGAACCCTATGCCATATTTTTTTTTAAATTTAATAAATAAAAGTTTCTCAATATAATCTACAAGATGTGAGAAAAAAAAATTATTTTACCTAAAAATAAAGTTACCCCACCACACAAAAAAATGGGTTTGAAAAATCGTATTTTTCTCGAAAACGGCGCCTAGAATTTCGATAAAATTTTTTTCTTTCAATTAATTTTTATGATCTTTAATTTAATAAAAAAAAATTGAAATTAGGATATTACAGCCTGTACCTCCCATATAGAACCTTTTTATCTAATTTTGAATTTCTCACTATCGGCATAACGGATTTTAATGAAATTTTTTTATAGAGATGCTTCTTAACAGTTTAAAAACATTGCATTTCAAACTTTAAAAAAATATTTTTTGATTTTTTGAAAAAGTCTTTTTTTTTTTGGAAAATTCGATATCTCAAAAACGGCTTAATATTTTTTTTTGGAAATTTAATGATAATTCTCACAATAATAAAAACTTAAAGTTGGTGTACCAATTTTTTTTTTCTTAAAAATGTTTTAAGAGTTTTCTATATAAAAGCTAATTTTTGTTCTTGCATAATTTGCATAGCATTTTGTTTTTATCTCTTACTACTAAAAAGAATTTAAAAATTTTATTTTATCCATACGTTTTTAAAATTCCTAGTCTAGTACATAGGAGCAAGTTCGTGGACCCAGTCGTGCATTTTTTTTTTAAAGTTCATTTTGTTACAGCTTAGCTAGGCAATGGTTGAAAAATGTATAAAGCTAAAGCTCCCCGAAGTTTGGATTCAATTTTTTTTCTAAGACTCAATATTTCGAAAACCCCATGCACAATATTTTTTAAACTTGACAGTTAAAAGTTTCTTAATACATTTCACAAGATAGGAGGACATTTTTTTATTTTACCTAAAGTAACGGTACCCCCGCCTAAAAATGTTAAAAAATGGTTTTCAAAAATCATATTTTCCTCCAAAACGGTGCCTTGAATTTTGATAAAATTTTGTACTTTCCACTAATTTTTACGATCTATAATTAAAAAAAAAATTGAAATTAAAATGTTACTGACGGTACATACCATAGAACCATTTTTTCGAATTTTGAATTTCTCATTATTAGCATAACGGATTTTAATGATTTTTTTATAGAGAAGCTTCTAAAAAGTTTGAAAAACATTGTAATTATTTCATTTTTTGAAAAATTATAAATTAAAAACGGCTCAATATTTTTTTGGAAATTTAATTTTTGTAGTACAATAATAAAAACTTGTATATGAAAGCTTATTTTTTTCAGACACCACTACAACGAATTATAATTTTTGTTAACACATGGCATCCTGTTTCTAGCGCCAACCGTTTTCTGAGATATCGAATTTCCCAAAAAAAATAGATAGTTTTTTTTTTCAAAATTCAAAAAATATTTTTTTTAAGTTTTGAAATGCAATGCTTTTTAAGCTTTTTAGAAGGTTCTCTATAAAATTTTTCATTAAAATCCGTTATGTCGATAACGAGAGATTCTAAGTTAAAAAAAATGGTTCTATGGTAAGTACAGTCAGTAATACTCGTACCTTGATTAAAAATTAATCAAAAGAAAAAAAATGTTTTGCAAAATTCGCGGAACCGTTTTCGAGGAAAATACGATTTTCGAAAACCATTTTTAACATTTGTATGGAGGGTACCGTTATTTTTAGGTAAAATAATTTTTTTTTTCTTACATCTTGTAATTTATATTAAAAAACTTTTATTTATCAAGTTTTGAAACAATCGAGCATGGGGTTTTTGAAATATTGATTTTTGAAAAAAATCCAAAAAAAAAATTGGGGAAAATTTGAAAACACAATAATATTTACACTGCTGGGGAGCTTTAGCATAAAAAAATGATCAAAATTGGTTGTACCGTTTTTGAGAAAATAAAAAACCAAAAAAATGGTTCCAAGGGCGCTACCAAAAATAACCATTTTTTGGAAATTTTTTTCAACCATTTCCTAGCTTTCACTAAATGATATTTTTTGATTTTTTTTTTTAAATCTGCGGGACAGTTTTTGAGAAAAAAAAATATTTATAAAATTTCAAAAAAGTCGTAGGGCAAGTACCGTTATTTTCGGTCTTAAAAAAAAAGAAAAAAACGTGTGGGGTGAAAAAATTAAAAATACTATCTACCAAATTTAAAGAAAATCGGCCGAGCCGTTTAGGCTGTAGTCGAAAAGAAAGACAAACAGGTAGAATTGCGAGACCCACTTTTTCAGTTTCGCTATCATTGTAATGTCAACTTTGGTCAAAATCTCGAGTTCGATTTTTTGTTTCCGAATGCATTATAGTACCTATAAGTCGCAAGTAAAAAAACACAAAAAATTTTAAATTAACAAAATGTGGGATCAGACTTGTTACTCCAAATCGCCACTTATTGAGAAGGGGCTTTCCAGAAAATATTCGCTCAAAACAGCTGCTATCGATGCCCTGGAAGTGTGAGTCGTTATTTCTTCCTGGTCAAGAAAATGTCTACTTAGTCCCACTGTCATACCATTCTGAACGCCGTGCGTCGTCGGAATTTCAATATTTAATATCTCACAATTGTAATGTGTAGTACCTTGAACTATCATGCAGAAGGTGTTGGGTCCGATTCTCAGCCCCTGCAAAAAAAAGTTTTTCATGGGTGTACTGGCTCTTGTGACGAATTGATACTTCAACGCACACAAGGAATGTTTGAGAGTTGTAAGTCACTAGGTCCTGGTTCTCTTCAATTTAATATCACACTGCCTCAATAGTCTCAAGTGATTTGAAGGGCAGAGAAATTCCAGTTCACTAACTTGTCTCACTCACCGTTTATCTGAATGTAGCAGACAACACATGTGACAATTGATTTCCGGTCCGACCCTGTGTATAAGAAATATAGGCATATTTGTAAAGCATAGGCTTTAAATTTCAGATCTGTTCCCTTACTTTTGCACAGTAACTCATAAACCGTCAAATGAAGTCAGAATAAAAATCTTTCGAAAGTTTCGACAATGTTCAAAAGCGGAAGGTCTCGAGTTCGATTCTCAGCCGCTGCAAAAAATTTTTTCAGGGGTGTACTGCCTCTTGCGAGGAATTGACAAATTTTCTAAGAGTCTCTTGTCAGGGAAAGTGCTGCTCATTAGCCATTGTAGGCAGAAAATTGTAGGTCCCCTCCGTTCCTGGTAACACGCACACAAAAGTGGTTGAGAGTTATAAGTCACTACGTCCTGTCTCACTTCGAGCTGTTGCAACACCAAATTTAAATTTATTTAATTCAAAAGTACGAAAACGCGAATTTACAAAAATTCATTACGTTCCGTAATACCATATTCCGTGAATGATTCACTGGCACGACACGATGTTTGGATTTCATTCTTTGTCTCTCTCTCTCTCTCACAGTAACATTTTTCTGAGCTGTGAGCTTCTGGCCACAGAATTTTCTTGGACAAAATGAACTACGGGAATTCACATTGCACTGAAATTCAAAGTAAACGAACGGGCAAAATGACTTGCTTACAAAGTTTCACTTCCATCACGCCCTTTATTTATCCTAAAAATATTTTTCCTTAAGCTTTAGAAGGTAAGTCGAAAAATCTACTTAAAATTTAAGATGGTGTTCCAGCCCATTTTGATAAAACATCTTAATTACCTTATGAATACATAGAATTTTGGCCTGCGTTTAGATTTTGTCCATATCAACTTATTCGAGATTTAAGTCTGGATTTCAGAAATATGTCCAAAAACCACTATATGCGACCTATACGATTTTATTATTTAAAATATTTCCAGAGTTCGTAATCCCATTCGGTAAGAAGAAAAAAAAAAAAAAAACAGGTGCTAATCAGTTTAGCAAACTAAACAAGCGTTTCACACGAGAATGAATGAGTCGCTTCCAACAAGCCCAATTCTTTGCTTAGAACAAACACTCGATATAAGTTAGCCTTGTGTGCCGGACGACGACGCCCGCACCGGTGCAGATATTATTTTTAAAACTTTACTCCGTCCATCGTTAGTTCTGTTGGAAAATTGGCAAGATGTCGGAATAGCTGAAGAAGATAATTCTAAAATTTGCATGCGGCTATGCCTCATCTAGTCAATTTATGCAACGGAATATTCAACAAATCTCTTTTTCTATTTCAATTCATTGCTAAACCAGCCGCAGGCTACCTACCATCAACTTACTCGTAAGTGTGCTAACAAGAAAAAAAGTGAAGTGATGTTAAGAAGTGTTTTTTACTGTCCTGGCAAATCCTTGATAAGTAAAAATTAGGTGGAAAAGTTTATTGCTGCGTGCTCGAAGGCGAAAGAAGGACGAACTTTCGTATGATTGCATTCATTGACTAAGACTGCTCTGCACTATTTAAGGCGAGTGTGTTAAAGTTGGTCAAAGTACAGTTCTGTGATTGATTTTTTTGCCTTCCATTTTCTGATATTTTTGAAGTACTACTATACTACATCCTTCCCTACCGAAGACCGAGATTTCCTATCTCAATGGGAAAAAAAGATCTTCTCTTCAACGTACAAATTGGGGACTTGCTGTGAGTATTCTTGTCAAAGTTTTAGTTTTTCTTCATTTTTTTTTTCTCTTCTGAACGAAATTCGTCAAAACTTTTGTCAAGGAATCGAGAAACTGGAAAAAAGTTTTGAAGACAACAACTAAAAAAAAGCCTTTTAGGAAATTTTTGTTTTGTTTTTATTTTTTCTTCCTTGTTCTGCTGGGATTCACGCGGCATTCTTAATTGTTAAAGAGGTTTTCGATGGATTGTTCCTTCGTGTTCATGCGATAAAAAAAGTTTGGCATTTTTTTCCTTAGGTCTCATTTTGATTGCAAATTTTTTGTATGCAATTTTAAGGTGAATCTGCAAAACTTGCATAGATAGAGAGATTAAATCGAATTAAGGGTTAAAGTTTTTGTATTGAGTTTTTAAGTTCGTTCATTTTAGCAGGTTCCCAGATTTGCATAATTTGTTCACACTAAGAAACTTATACATACTTTTTAAGATGAAATTCGGGCTTAAGGTTTGCCAAGATGAATTTAAATATTTCAAAATCATAAACAACGGCTTACATTCACATCACATATAATTTAAGAGACCATCCGTTCAGTATTGGTTAGAAATACGGGAAGCTCAAATGTCATGTATTTAATTCTTAGCTCGGTATTTGGATATGAATTTGAATTTTTGAGTCACAGAAACTCAATATGAGATTCAAGGAGTTGAAATATTAAAATAAATTTCAAGCAGGATTAAGGAGTTGCTATTCGACCACTGATAGTATTTTTGTTTTGCAGAGCATGGCAAGCAAACTCTACAAAATTTCGGAAACTGCTTGAAAATATTTACGATGAGAAATTATCAGTTGTTTGGAACGGGTCAGAGATTTCGGAATGGTTCGACACGCAAATGGGAGTTTAGCAGGGATGCTGTCTTGGCCCAAGCCTTTTTGTTTTAGTTTTAAACGACCTTGTTGACTTTCTTCCTAGTGGAATCGCAATCTTAGACATGAACATCACAGCCCTTTTATTTGCTGACGAATGTTTGCCTACTCACCACAATCGCTGAAACTAATGATACTCGTAAATCCCATATATGGAATTTGAGAATGAACTTACTCAAATAAAGTGATGATTTTTCGAAAAGGATCTAGTCGAACTACGACGATGAAAAAAGGTGTTTCAACAGAGAACCCATAGATGTTCTTCACAAAATTTTAGCATTAGACGCGATTAGAAAAAAATAAAATGCACGACTGGGTCGCACGAACTTGCTCTTATGTAAACGACTAAGAATTTCAAAAATAAATATTATTAGAGAAAAACTGTTCATAAGGATAAAATTAATTTTTTAATAGACTAAAACAACTCCTTTAGTAGTTGGAGCTTAAAACAGGATGCCATGTGATTCAAGTAAATAGTAGCTTATGCAAGAACAAAAATTATAAGTCTGTATTGGTTTCTAAAAAAAATAAGTTTTTATATACAACATTTTTAAAATATTTTTAAGAAAAAAATGTAGTAAATCAATTTAAAGTTTTTATTATTGTTCGAATAAAAATTAAATTTACAGAAAAAATATTTAGCCGTTTCTGAGATATCGAATTTTTCAGAAATTCAAAAAATATTTTTTAAGTTTTGAAATATAATGTTTTTCAAAATTTTTAGAAGTTTCTCTATAAAAAATTTTCATTAAAATTCGTTAAGTCGATAATGAAAAATTCTAGATTTGAAAAAATGGTTCTATGGTAGGTACAGTCAGTAATATCTTGATTTCATTTTTTTTTATTTAATTATAGATCGTAAAAATTAATAAAAAGAAAAAAAAAATTATCGAAATTCTCTGAACCGTTTTCGAGAAAAATTCGATTTTCGAAAATTTGTATGGAGGGAACCGATATTTTTAGGTAAAATAAATAGTTTTTTCTTATATCTTGTAATATATATTAAGAAATTTTTATTTTTCAAGTTTTAAAAAAATCGGCCATGGAGTTTTTGAAATATTGAGTTTTGAAAAAAAAAAAAAATGAAAAATTTGAATACCCAATAATATTTAAACTGCTTTAGCATAAATACAAAATTATCAAAATCGGTTGTACCGTTTTTGAGAAAATCAAAAACCAAAAAAATTGTTCCAAGGGGGTACCAAAAATAACAATTTTTTGAACATTTTTTTCTCAACCATTTCCAGCTTTAACTAAATGAAATTTTTTGATTTTTTTTTATTCTTTGGGACAGTTTTTAAGAAAAAAAAAATATTTATAAAATTTCGAAAGAAATTCGTATGGTAGGTACCGTTATTTTTGGTTTATAAAAAAAAAAGAAAAAAACGTGTGGGGGTGGGGAATTAAAAACCATATCTACCAAGTTTAAAGAAAATCGGCCGAGCCGTTTAGACTGTAGTTGAACAGACAGAATTGCGAGACCCACTTTTTTAGTCTTTACTATCATCGTAATGTCAACTTTGATCAAAATCTCGAGTTCGATTTTTTTTTTCGAATGCATAACATGACTTATAAAGGGTGGTTAAATTTTAAGGGCCGATGCACTTCATTTGACATTTCTCAATTTCAGACTAACTCAATTTGAACCATGGAAAGATACACAATCGAGCAACGCGTTAAAGTTATTTAGGCTTATTATGAAAATGGGCGTTCAAATCAAAGTGCACATCGTGGATTCGTGATTTTTTCGGTCAATTTAATCGTCCAAATGTGCGTACAATCGGAAAAATCGTGCAAAAATTTAAGCAAACCGGTTCTGTAGGAGATGTGAAAGCACCAATGCATGCTCGTACAGCTCGTACAGCAGAAAATATTGCTGCTGTTCGCGATAGTGTGGCTGAAGAGCCGTCCACCCACTCAGAAAATTTATTAGTAAAATGGCTACGAATGATATTCGTAAAGAAAATATTCGTGCATTGTACGAATATTCGTAAGATGTACGAAGTATTTGTACAGTGGTATATCTACGAATGCATTCGTAAAATTTTACTAATAACTGTCGTACTATCTACGAATCTATTCGTTTAATACACTAATTTCATTCGTAAACAAGAAGTAAAAAATTTGTTTGAGTACATTGTACGAATTATTGTGTACATATAACTAATAACATTCGTTAATTTCTCGTACGAATGACTTCGTACTTTAATCTTTTGCATTCGTAGTATTTACTAATAAATTCGTAATATTTACTAAGTAAAACTTATATTAGTAGACAGAATTCATTCGTAGGTAGACCGTACGCATTATGCGTAGAATGTACTAATAACTTCGTATTTTCATGAAGTGCATTAGTACCTATTCTTTACTAATCATGGGTAAACAAAATAATATGTGTTCAGCTCTAAAAAATAAAGGTATTCCATTCGTCAACACGTTGAAACGTGTTTTTGCATAGTGCGCGAATTATTTATAATGGACGCATCACACTTTTTTGCTGCAGTGGTCAGTATTAACACAAATAATCATATATATATGATTATTTGTGGTATTAATTAATAATTTTGTAAATTCATACGGTGTATGTATAAGATACAAATCTTGAGGACGAGACCAACATCTTCTTTTTTCGAAAAGACGAGGTGAGTACCTAGACATACAAATGAATTAAAGCTTATTTTATATTTGACATACAGCATCCAGAAGCAGCAGCGCATACATATGTGGGAATTTTTTGCTAAAAGAATTTTAATGTAAGTACAATTTTTTTTGGAAGATTTTGAATGGCTAATTTTAAATTTTTTTTCAGTGGCCCTTTGAAAATAAGGAGTTTGGACATATTACCTTCTGTGATTGTTAATTATATTAATAATGAATTAATTAATTTTCAGATACTTTATATTTTTTTTTAACTTTATTCATATACTCGTACTAAAATAAATTAAAAAACTATTTTTAACTTAAAAAATACATTACTTTTGTTAATATTTCTTACAATAAATATTTAAGGAAATTTCAAAGAACATATTTAATGACAGAAAGTTCTACAATAATATTCGTACAATATACGAATGGAGCTGTATAATTTACGAATGAATTACAAGGGCATTAGTAAATGTTACAATGATATTCGTACAATGTACGAATGGAGCTGTGTATTTTACGAATGAATTACAAGGGCATTAGTAAATGTTACAATGATATTCGTACAATGTACGAATGGAGCTGTGTATTTTACGAATGAATTACAAGGGCATTAGTAAATATTACGATAATATTCGTACATTGTACCAATAGTATTCGTACAATATACGTTTGTTTTTCTACGAATACTAATAAAATATTAGTAATATGTACTAATAAACCTCTATTCTACGAATACTATTCGTGGCTGAAATCCACGAATAAAATTCGTAGAATGCACGCATGAATTAGTAATATTTACACACGAAATTTTTTGAGTGCCTCAACTCGTCGTCGTGCCCAACAATTGCACCTCTCACGCTCGTCGTTGATGAACATTATGCATAAAGACTTGCATTTACATGCTTACAAGGTGCAATTGACTCAAGAACTAAAGCCTCTTGACCATTTCAAGCGTCGTCAATGGTCAGAATGGTGGCAAGAAATGGCAACAGTGGATGATCAATTTTCGAAGAAAATCATCGTCAGTGATGAGGCACATTTTCACCTCAGTGGATTCGTCAATAAGCAGAATTGCCGCATTTGGGCGAATGATAATCCAAGAGTGATTGTCGAAAAACAAATGCACCCACAAAGACTGACTGTTTGGTGCGGTTTATGGGCTGGCGGCATCATCGGGCCGTATTTTTTCCAAAATGAGGCCGGTCAGGCAGTTACTGTGAATGGTGTTCGCTATCGTGAGATGATAACGAACTTTTTATGGCCCGAATTGGAAGATATGGATGTGGACGATATGTGGTTTCAACAGGACGGTGCCACTTGCAACATATGTAGCTAACGAAACAATTCCTCCTTTGCGCGACAAATTCAATAGCCGTGTTATCTCACGTGGTGGCGATGTCAATTGGCCGCCAAGATCATGTGATTTGACACCGTTGGACGTCTTTCTTTGGGGTTATTTGAAAGAAAAGGTGTACGTCGATAAGCCAGCAACAATTCAAGAGCTAAAGGATGAGATAATTCAGCACATTAACGGCATAGAACCTCAATTATGCTTCAGAGGTGTGCCGCCGAGGTCGCGGCGGCCGTTTGGCCGATATTTTGACAATAATTTCCTAAATAATTTGTGTTTTATTCAAAATCAACATCGGCCCTTAAAATTTAACCACCCTTTAGTACCTATAGGTCGCAAGTAAAAAAAACGTCTGGTATCAACATTTGGAACAACTAGGGATTTACTGCCAGATCAACTTAAGATTCCTAGAAGAAAATGGGCGATACGTGAAAAATGAGCTGTTGAACCTTGTGTCGAAGTTGGACGAACAATAGAGAGTGGACTGTATTCAGGAAGTCGCGTCTTCTGTGGATAGGTCTATCTACAGCCACCTTATGTTAAGAAAAAATGCTTGTCGAGAAGAAGTTCATAGACATTTCAGATAAATATAGAGTTTTCGATACCACGATAAACTTGTGCTTATGTTATGCCAGCCAAGCTTTTGGTTATCAAAGTCTAGATGAATTTGGAACTGTGCAACGCTTCTTTTTTAAACGAATTTTTATAATTAACATATGCCATATACGGGTAATCAAGTCAACCTTAAATCCAATGCCAACTACATAGTTAAGGTCATGCAAATTTCAAATAATAAACTTGACAGACAAATCATGGAGAGTACCTTCGACGGGTACTTGTGAAAATCATAATTTTTGATTTTGAAGGGTTTATTTTATGTCAAAAAATCTTTTCAATCTATTAATTTGTAGCTATGAGTTGGTGGTCAAGATCGTGATGGGACAAGATCGTCAGCATAAAGCACAACCTTAATTACCATCGTAACTAACTCCATCAGGAAACTCATAGGAAACATTATCAATGAACAGAGCAAACATTAAAGGACTTAAAGGGAAATCTTGGGGCACACCATCATCCGTGCTAAAGAATGCGGACATAGAGCTACTATTCGAAACAGAAGCGCAGTTATTGGTGAGGAAAAGATTATATAGCCTCAGAAATTTCGTCGATAGACCTTAAATTGAGAGTTTATATAGCAAAGAATTCCTGTTGACACTGTCAAAAGCCTGTCAAAATTGAGATACATCTAAGTATAATTAGCTGATGCGGTTGGATCTCTCTAAGGAGTTCCTTGAAATAATTTGCTGCAACGTTATTGCGGCCACCCAAAAACCTCACTTTAACCCAGAATGACTTTGAGACCTTACATTTTGACAAATTTGCCGCTACACCATTCTTAAAAATTTTATGTCTGTTCTTGTAAGGTGATTTAAAAAAAATCGGACTTGGTTTTCCTAAAGAATTTCAGTAGCGTAAAAAAATTGTTTCAGAGTTTCGTGCACTCCCAGTCTACCACTCAGCTGAAAAAGTGTTATTGCTTCTATTGGATGGTATGGTCGACCGCCGAATCATTTCTATTATTTCAACAGCGAACTGGTCACAGGACCAGAAAAAGAATTTACTAGCGAATCAAGTCTAAGCTTGTATACAACAACCTGACTATCAACCCATTTTTATTTTTATACTGGGTTGCTCAATGAAGAACTAGAGTTTTGAAGTTTGAAGGAGAATATCTATACAATTTGAGAGCTACTGGAAGCTTGGGAAATGGTTACAGTTTGAGTCATGCGAAAAATGTATAAAGTGAATCTCCCACGGTTTGAGAATCTGGCTACAATTTGAGAAAATCTACGCTCTTAAAACCTTCCACATTTCGAGAATATCTTACAGTTGGAGAAAATGTCTACATTTAAGAATATTTATAGAGTACCAGAGCTTCTAGCAGTTTGGAAAATTGCTACAGTTTGAGAATCATACGAGAAACATATTAGAAAGAAGTATAATTTAAGTTATAATGGTGGGATCTTCAAGAACTTTATAAATTATACCCTCAGGAAAATAAAAGACTATACACTTTTATTTACATAAGATTTATTTTTTTATAATGTTATCAATTCAAATTCTTCCAAATTTTGAAAGGGAGAAGAAAAAAATATTTTTGGGCGTGGTCAAAAACAGTTTAAAAGTTATCAAAAATACATGTGTATGTGTAGCTTAGTCAATGATAAATCTGGAACAATATTTGTACTTGACGTACATATACGGCAAGTATTAATTTCCTGCAAGCAAAAATGTCAAGGTTTAAATCAATTTTAACACAAAGGTGGTTTAGAAATCCAACAAAACTTAACCGGTGGACCGACTTAGAAATTTTGGAATTTTTGTTTTAGCTCATCTAAATCAGTTAGCTGCCATACAACGATTTAGCTTTTTTTTTAATTTTCTCAAAACCTGATTTTCATTAAATTTCGTCCCTGTGATACATTTGACATACTTGTAAAAAAAATACAAAACGAATAATTTATAATTAACATCCAACATTCCTAACCTTAATTTTGAAGCCTAGGTATGCAACATAACATGCATTTTCCCACTAAAACCATACGAAAAACAAGCTCTTTCGATACAATTTATTCCTTTGCAGAATGCGCAATAATGTCAAAATATTTTCTGCACATGAAACATTTAATGATTTGCGAAGCGATTTCAGAGAATTTAATTGAATTGCTCATTCGATTATACGAAGAATCTACATGATCACAGGTATTCGTTTATCCAACCCCATTATATGGTCATAATGTTATATCCGGACTTGGCCTCCAGTCAGCTGTAAATGACTGGAAACTTTTTTGAAATTCAACAACAACATCAAAAGCTAAAATGCCGCCCATTGACTTTGCCATAGGTTAAGGCAGACCCATCAACGATCCCAACAATATAATAATCGAAGCAATCATATGTTGCTCGGGGGGTGGCTGAGGCTGATGCTGAAGCTGCAGTCAGAGAATACCTGGTGGATGCACACAAAGCATCGGAATCGTGCGATGATGCTAACCTGCCATCCTTCGACACGTTCGAACACAAACAAAATTTATTCCTGACTTATAGAGCTGTGAGTCTGCACTTTATATATTATTACCTATACATTTATGTTTGTTTATTCATTAGGTTAATGCATGAAAGATCAAAGGATTAAATAATAATTATTATTTCACCTTGTTGGGAGATTTGAACTCATCCAGCACTGCTGCACACAAATATCGGACACAGAATGTTCGACGCTTTACGATCTACCGGCTTACCGGCCCAAGTTGATGGTTTGCTTCTTTGCAATCAAAGAGCTGAAACTCCACATATTTAGCCGCAACAGGAACATGAAAGTTCACAGCCAACTACAGAAGTGTGGCAACCTCAGTTGGATTGTTGATGGCCATCATGGCCAGAAACTCGAGCATTAATTACAAATCTTTCACTTCAATCAACAGCAGTCGGGCGCGGTTATTCAAACAAATTAATTTATTTCCCAACACCAGCGATTCAAGCGGAGAGCTGCTAAAGAGCGAAGAGGGTGGGCCAGTGTAGCAGAATGCCACGAATTGTTGTTCAAAAAAAAAAATTCACGAACGTCACGAAATTGCAAAAAAAAAACGCACAAATGCGTCGCATGTACTCGCCCTTCTGTATGCTAATAGCAATAATAAAAAAAATATATAAAACTTTCAATTAAAAAAATATTCTTAAATTCTGGGTTTACATACATATGTATGTAAATTTTTGGTTCAATTGCTTCTTTGGTGAATGTACATTTATCTTCCATCGAAAGTTCGTTCTTTAATCTGAACTGGAAACAGTAGGTTCAAGGAAATGTGGCCCAAAAAGAAAAAAAAATATATAAATATATAAATGAAACAAAGCCCCAAATTGTCTTTTTCATATTTAGGTTTATTTTAGAAAATTAAATAACACCCCAAAATGTTAAGCAAATGCTTGGATCGCGCAATTTTTTGCAGCCGTTCTGTTATTTCCTGAAGGCTTCGGTACGATATTTACATTGAGCATTAGTAAGTAACAGAATAGCTGAAAAAAATCGCGCGATATTTCTCCTCATTCATCATAACGATCGTGCTAAAAAATACCAGGGAGTAACAGAATAGCTGTACAGATCGTTTTCTCTTCAAGTTTTAACATCACCTCAGTTTAACATTGAAAAATGATTGCTGGGATCACAATAAGTTGTTCTTTACCAGCTCTTTGTCAGTGGATTTTCACAACACGTTTTGTGAAAGACGTGGCCACTGTTGAAATATCTAGGTACAAAGCCTGAAGCATGGAGACAATTTGTTGGCGACATGTTACATTTTGATGTAAATTATGAAAAATGAAATAAGGCCCAAAATTTTGTTTTTAAATTAAATGAAATTAAAGCCTCAAAACTAATGTTCGGTTCTTATTTCATTGGAGCCTTATTTTAATAATGAAACTATGTTCCAAATGAAATGATTAGGGCCCCCAAAAAATGAAATAAGACCGCAAATTATTTTTTTTAAATCAAATGAAATTAAAGCCTAAAAGCAAATGTTGGGTTTTTATTTCATTGGGGCCTTATTTTAATAATGAAATGAATAAGGCCCCAAAAAATGAAATAAGACCCCAAATTATTTTTTTAAATCAATGAAATTAATAAGGCCCCAAAAAATGAAATAAGACCCCAAATTATTTTTTTAAATCAAATGAAATTAAAGCCTCAAAACTAATGTTGTGTTCTAATTTCATTGGGGCCTTATTATCATATAATAAAACGGCAAACATGTTTTTTGTGGTACACTTTTCTCCAAAAGTATTTAACCGATTTCGATAAATTTTATATGGTTGGAAAGCCACAGTTACGGAGATGTGCAGAATATACTTGAGACACGCATTTACACACTGTGGGTCATTTTTGTTTTTGCACTGTCGAACACTTTGCATATTACATAAAATAAAATTTAATTTAATAAATTTGCTTGAAAACACTGCCAATAATATAAATAATAAATAAATTGGCACTCGAATTTCGAGAGCTGGGTCGGCTAGTTATAATGAAACTATGTCCCAAATGAAATGAATAAGACCCCAAAAAATATGAAATAAGACCCCAAAATTAAAAATATTTCGTTGTTGTTGTTTTGTGTAATTTTTTTGGGGCGTTATTTATTTTTTTTTTTTTTGTGGGGCCTTATTTCCTGGGGCCTAATTTCGGGCAGCCGAAGATTATTGATTTAAATGTTAACTACCTTCATTTTTTGCATAATGCACACGAACTAAAGGGGTTTTGAGTACCCTTAAAATGCGAGTGTTAGAAAAATTGGCAAGGATTTAAGATGAGATACAGATGCAAATTGGTTTTGAATGTCTTGATAATGAAATGGGAGGGAAAAACAGAACCGTGCACCACATTCCAGATTCGTGTTGTGCTGCTAAAGAAGGAATGTCTGTACTTAAAAGTACCTCCTGGGGTGGGCATTCACTGTAGGCCGAGTAACAACGATAGCAAAGTCTACGAGATTTGGGATTTTGACTCTGTCAATGTCGTTAGTTTTATTCTACGGAGACATTGAGACGTCAATGGATTGAAAGTCCCATCAATTAATTTGTACCAAGCTTGAGAAGTTACGAATGATTTATCGTGTTGAAGAACCGCTGGAAACACCGGTGACGGTGACGGAATGATTTCATGATAGTTCATCAATTTTGGCGCTCTGTTCTGGATACTATCCAGTAAATGAAGAGTAGTTTGGTCAGCACCCGCCTAAAGATGTGCATTATACTCGAGTTTTGGACGTATATAAACGAAGATCGTCGTTGACATACATTTCAACTGCTGTGAGCTTTGCGATGTTTTCTATGAAAGTGCCATTCAAAGACAATGGCACAGGGGCCAACATACCAAATGCACGCATCTTCGATAAGAGAGCCAGGTGCCAAACTCTATCAAATGCCTTAGAAATATCAAGCGCAGTAATCTTACTTCAAATCAAATCAATGTAAAGATCAGTTTCACTCTTCGGTGAGATATGCCATCAGATCACCAGTGGAACGATTGCTGGGAAAGCTGTATTGCCTGATTTGTATTGAGCTGATGATGATTGATCAGCGATTCCATGACCTTAGAAAGATGCAAGTGCGATTGGTCGGTAGGAGGAGGAGGAGGGGGAAAGGTGGCTTTTTAGAAACAGGCTGCACAAATGCGCTTTCATCTTCTTGGGAAGATCCCAAAACAGTAGGAGCGATGGCAAAGCCTTACTTACTTATCCGGCTCCCAATCCATTAGGGCTCTCTGTCTGAGATATTGCGGTCGTCCATCACTTGCGAACCTTCGCGAGCTCCCTCCAGTCGGCGAAACCAAGCGCTCTTGCATCTGTAACCGCCTGATCCCTGTAGCAGAGGTTCGGTTTTCCTCGTCGTCGTCTCGAACCTGGGGGCTGGGATTCGAAGTTGTTGTCCATTCGCTCGATGTGACCGAGCCAGTGTAGTCGACGTGTTTTGGCTCTTTGGAACAGCTCGTATAATTCACGATTGAATCTTATCCTCCATTTGCACTCTTCTCTTAGAGGACCAAATATCCGCCGAAGAAGTTTTCGCTTGAAAGTGCCCAGTATCAATTTCCCGTCGTCCAGCACTCGGCGCCGTAGAGTAGAACTAGTAAAATTAGTGTTTTGTATAGCGTGCACTTTGTCTTTCAAAAAAGGAGTTTTGAACCCATTTGTTTGGCTAAACCGAAGTAGCAGCGGTTCGCTAGGGTAATTCTTCTTCAGATTTCCACTAAGGTGTCGTTCGTGAGATTGATGTTTGTTCCGAGTTAGGTGAACTCCTTGACTATCTCGAAATTCCTGCTACCAGCAGTGACGTTTTGTCATAGGCGATAGACAGATGAGGCTTTGCTTGTTGATAGCATATAATTTTTGTCCTCATTAACTTCAAGATCAACGCGTTTCGTTCAATATCTGTGAACGCTTCTAGCACAGCTCGCTTGGAGCGGCCGATGATGTGGATGTGAAGATAGTGGCTTTCAGGTTAACACCACTCTTGCGCACTATCTGTTCCAGGACTAGGTTAAAGAAATCACATGATAGCGCATCTCCTTGTCTAAGCCCTGTACATGTCTGAAATAGCTTGGATGAGCTGTAACCCATTTGCACGTTGCACCGCGTATTTTGTAACGTCATGCGGCATAGCTTGATCAGTTTTGTCGGGATCCGGAGTTCCCATATCGCCAATAGAAACTCTTGGAGACTTATGCTAACATATGCGGCTTTGAAGTCGATGAAAAGATGGTGGGTCTCGACATGAAATTCGTTGGTCTTTTAAAGGATTTGCCTCAATGTGAAGATTTGGTCTATCGTTGATCTGTCTAGCCTGAAGCCACACTGGTACGTGCCAATCATAGTGTTGCAGAAAGGTTTTAGACGCTCACATAGTATACTGTGGATAGGATCTTGTAGGCAACATTAAGCAGGGATATACCTCTGTAGTTTTTGCAGGCAAGGCCTATGCTATGGTTTCAAACGTACATAAGCGGTTTTACCTGTGGCCACGTACGAATATCCTGAGACCTTGCCTCTATCACTACAGTTGCCCTCCAGGTTGTTTTTGGTCTTCTAACACGTCTTGGATTTTATTCAAAAAGTTGCTTCGAGATGTTATCAATGTATGGCCAATCCACCGCCATTTTCGTTGCGTACATGTCTACATCCACTTTTTTCTACCCACAACTCGTCGTTTGATATTATTTGTGGCCAGTAGGCCTACAAAATGTACCACAGACTCGAGATGTTAGCAGAGCACTTCCATGTTTCACAGGGGTATAACAGCACAGATTTTCAGCTGGATTCGAAGAGTTTCAACTTGGTGCCTAGTGATGTTTTACTAGTGTTCCACACAGAATAGAGGATTCCAAATGCAGGTCTGTTCCACCATCAACTGCTACACAACTAACCGGATAATTAAACTGCTCTACCTCTTCCTGCTTGAACTACCTAGCTTACTAAATAAGTATGAAGCCAATTCGGCGTTCACTTTGACCTAAAAATCCAATTAAGGTTTGTTTTTAAAAATCGAATTGTTTTGGTTCTTTTTTTATTTACGCAAAACCAATACCTGTCCTCCATGGAGTCAATCATATACACAACACGGAATACCACCGGTACTCGTGCCCGACGTCATCCGTAATACAAAAACCGACATATCAGGCGGTTTTTATTAAGTGTTATGGACTTTTGTAGCATTTTCGAGGGTTTTTTGTTGGCGCGGGCTTAACTTTCAGGACCATTGCTGCTGTTTATTAAATGGGATCCTTTGTCCTACAGAGTGTGGTCATTCCGTTGACGTATAATAGTCAAGCTTTTTTAATATTTATTTTTTATTTAAAACTTTCAATTGTTCGTTGTTAAGTTTTTTATTTAAATTTTAAATTGAGTATGGCGATGGTAATGATGATGCTGAGTTGTGCCTGGCCCTGACGATGATGCACTGCATTGCCATTCAAATCACATGCATCCACTTGCAACCACTGCACCGGAACAAAAGCGCGCAAAAATTAATCAGCTATGGTGGCCGGTGGTGATGGTGGTGGCGGTGGGTCGTGGCTCGGCTGGTTTATGATGAATACCTGTAGCAGTGGGTCTAGGACATTATGTGCATTGAATTACTTGGCCCAATTAATGGTGCTGGAATGGTCTGCAGTGGTGTCCTCTTTAATGGGTCGTCGGAGTAGAGGACACCGCATGCCTCCTCCTCGATCGCCACCACCACACCACAAAACAGGGAAAACAGTTTTTTTTTTGTTTTTTGCTTTTTATAGCATTTTCTCCATTGACCATGTTTGGACCGCACGTCGTCGTTGTGTTCTCGTCGTAGTTATCGTGGTCTTTGGTTCGTTGCTGGAGATGGCAACGGACGGACCGGAGACGGAGGACGGCAAGGCATGTTCTACAAATATTAATCCTTCGTTTTGCACTGTTGCAGATGTTCTCGGCTGTAGAAATGGTCTTAGAGGCACAGTCCTATCAGAGCTGGGTTTATCCATTATCCAGAGTGTGTACTCCTGGGGGAAGGCGAATATGCCCGACCGCATTTAAATTGACCAACAGCATAGTAATAAATGCAAGCTATCCTCTTTTTTCCACTCTAAGTCTGGTTGGAACCATACTCGTAGTTGTTGTACCTTCTCTGGGGTGTCGCTGGTGTCGTTGTTAGTGTCGTAGCTCTGACGACGGCAACAACGACGCGTTCGTCCGTCCGTAAGTCTGTAATCGTTGTCGTCTTTGTCGTATATCGGAGGTTGTTTCTCATACAGCTGGTGACCAGTTTGTTTTATGTAAACCTTATAGTTGACCATAGGAGTTGAGCATAGTACTTGACTCTGCTTTCTAAGGGGGATTTGCGGTTTATGCCTGCACTCGAAGTGGTACTTTAACCTCAAAGAGGTTTGCTACTCTTGTTAGAAAGTGAGAATGTGTATACACAAAAAAAAAAACACATACATGAATATGGAAAATGTCTTAGCCACAACTGATGGTCGACGGGGTTATGCTTCTAGATAAGATCTCTCGTGGGGATACAAATTTGTATTAATATTTTTTTTTATAAAAGGTTCCTTAATCTAATCACTTATTTGCAACTTATTATGTGTGTTAGCTTTTTAAAGTTGATTAAAATAGTTTGAAATTAATTTTGTTTTTTATCATGATTTTGTTATCGGTTGAAGCATTGTTTTCGGAATTCGCTCGAAAGCTTTGTAAATTTTGTTGGATCGTCCAACAAATATATTAATGTCCCCTATTTGCCACAAGAAACGACCTGAGACTCCCGGGTAAATCACCGATCTGGGCACGCACCTCATTTACTGGGAAATTGTTCTCTGCACGGACAAGGAGTCGCTCGATGTTAAGTAGAGCAGACCAGATCTTATAATCCGTTGGGATTTTTTTTTATAGATTTTGCGTGCACTAAAAGGATTATAACTACCCTTGAAATTTTGTAGAAAAGTGCCAGCGCTGGCGAGGATTTAAAAGGAGCAATGTGAGGGAAATATTGGATCAAATAAAGCATTTCGCATTCGTGTAGTACGTTTAGAGAAAGAATCTTTGAATTTAATTTATATGACAATGCGAGGAGTATTCAGGAAAACTCATTGCTCACGGTAAGATTTTCTATTGTCTCAGTGGTTTTCGTCTGATTCGATATTTGGAAGCTTCGATGGGACTAAGGAGTTCTCACAGTCCTGGATGGCTTCATTTTTGCACAACAAATCCCGCGTTAAGCAAAACGGATATAATGCCGCTGTACGCTTTCATTTCTACGGGAGTGATTGGTATGGTATGAAGACCATACCTAACAGGCGTGCCCTAAGATCCGTCAAACATATCGTAAAGTGATTTTGTTATACGTACGAATTCATTGGGCCATCGTTTAATAAAACCGAGGGAGGAATTGGCCTTGTTGACTATTTGGTCAATATGGGCACGAAAATTGAGCGTAGAGAGAAAGTTCCGAGTTCTTGATGACATAACCGATATCATTAATAGACAGGATAAATAAGAGGGTACCAAGATGACTGCCCTGTGGGACGCCTGAAGTGATTTCATGGTTGAACACCAAGAGAACCAGAGAAAAATAAAGCATTTGAGCTTTGAAAGTTTACAATAAGGGCTTAGAAGACCTTCAAAGCAATACATAAGTTCTACCAAAGCTATTACATAAAATATAATGGCAAATCTTTTTGGGTGTTTATAAATTCTCAAAGTAAGACTTTGTTATTCCCAGAATGCATGGAATATGAGGGTCGTAAATCGAATAAATTAAATCTTGTAATCTTTTTGCTGATTTTTTTTTCATCCAAGCAACATGGATTTGTAAAAGGTCGCTCAACTAGTATAAATTTTCGTATCTTTACTAATTTTTGTATTGATAAAGGTAGTTAAATTGACGTTTTATTACTAAAGGCCTTTCATCGTGTTTACCACGGATAACACGGATGCCTTGGCAGGGTCCGTCATATTCCTTTGCTTTCCGACCTATTCATGGAACCTCTATTTTTGATACTTTCTTTAAATATGTATAGACAAATGTGATAAGACAGACTTTACGCCATCCACCGACACAGAGGATGAACTTTTGGCCTACAGCCAAGAGACCATAAAGAGGATCCCAAATAGCGCTGGTAGTTCCGGTACTTTTGTAGAACCCAAACCCTCAGGAAGCACATGCTTTTCTCCCTAAACCGACCAATACTAACCAGTTACCATCGTGTAGCAACGCAATCCATAGCAGCACTGCACGAGGTAAGAAAAAGCAATCGGCGAGATCCCTTCTCAAAGAACATTTTGAAGACTGCCAGGAAAGAGAAAGTCGCAACAGTTCATGAGAGCAACGTAGCTGATAAAATCAAATACCAGAAGATCGTTGAAGAGTACAACATTCTTCTGGAAATTCAATAATATGCTGTTAAGCGAAATAGGTCTGCAGATGAGACTAATAAACCCCAAAAATGGAGGAAGCCTTATGGCTCTAAAAGAATTAAATTCGAGCGGGGATATCCATTCAAATGTCGTCAGGACTCGCGACAGCAGGCACGGGCTTGGCCTCAAATGAGGAGAAGTCGCCAGCGACAGTTGAAGCTTTTAGTGGCGGAACGGATCTCAAGCCTGGCACAGTATGCGGAACAACTGTTAAGACAGGGTCCGCAGACTGTGTCAAGACTAGTAAGCTATGCGCCATTGATAGTACTGGACCCGAAGAACCCAATACTACAAAATAAACCCCACTTCAGTGGTAAGGCACTCTTGAAAAAAGGGTCTGCTGCAACCACTACGAGACAGCATCACTCCTTCCCAAATAAGTCATCTCCTAGAGCAGCGCAACGTGTAATGTGGAGGCTGTCAGAGACGAACTCCAAGTATCGGTTGTGGATGAGCTCTGCACAAGCAACAAAGATTTGTTGGCTGTGTGGAATTCTATAGAGACAAAGCTCTCAGAATTAGTATTTGTACATACCATACCCATAAATGAAGGTTCTTACCCTAGTTTCGACTCGATGGAAATGATCAGGAGATATAGGGTAATAAAGTGCACGGACGAGTTCTCTGGTGATTTCCCAAGCACCGCTAAGACTATCAACGACTGGGAGGACTTGAAGCTCAACCTTATCCCTGTTAAGGACAACCTCATTTGGTTGCACCTCATGGGCATCAAAATGAGCGGACAGGGCCTGATCCATGGTCTTTAGAGGCTAAATCCAATAAATTCTATGCACAATTGGGCTGTCATTAAGGCAGAAGAACCACAGAAGAACAGCGAAAGAACCCTCGAAATATCCAACTACAAAGTGATATTCGGCATAGAAAATGCAAATATAAGGATTGAGGGAGAAGACCCTGACATAGCTGATGACAATGTCGAGGTTTCCGATAGGCCCCCGAACCCTGGCTCATGAATTAAAAACTAGCTATGAGTCATCCAGATTATCATTATCTCAACGCGACGAATTGGCTGAAGGACGAACCTCGGTTACTTTTGTGCCGTACCCTCCGCATGACTCTTAGATCCCGAGCTAACGGAATGAAGGCTTTTAAGGAGGCCTACGGTTGGCCGAATGATCACTCAATCGGATTGGCTACTGTTTCAGCACCAGTCAACAAGCTGCTTAGCTTGGCACAATGTAGATGGTGTCGAATGAGTGTGGTGGTCCGGCTAAAGGAGTGATTCAATTTCCGGATGATTATGTGCAAAACCAAACACACCATTAGAGACATCAAAACCTACTAGATACTTTAATTTTTTTTTTTTTGAAACAAAACCCAAGCTGGATGACTCGGATAGAATTTCGACAATGTCCCATATCATGCCGCAGTTCAGCGCTAATTATTCCACAGTACTAGACTGCAAGTGGTCGCCATTTCTACCAACTTTCCCACATAGGTTTCAACTCCAATGTGGTTCACATTGATGGGTCATTCTCTAATTCTATAAGAGTGTTATTGGGGCTACCACAAGGAAGTCACTTGGGTCCACTTCTCTTCTTTTAGTATTGATCATCTCTTCTTTTAGTATTGATCATCTCTTCTTTTAGTATTGATCATCCGGGCATACTCAAAACTTTTTTTTAACTGGTCAGGTGAGTTGAATGATTAACTTTCTAGATGTGCTCTGATGAGAGATTTAAAAACGCTTAAATGTCGTAAAAATACTTAATGTACACGATTTGCTAACATAAAATAAATAGGCGGCCATAACGATTCGTAGAAAGCCTAACCTAGTGACTTACAACCCTCAGGAATGAAGGGGATCTAAAATTTTTTGTCGATTGCAAACGGCTAATGAGCAGCACTTTTCATGACAAGAGATACTCTTAGAGCAGCCGTCGGCAACCTTTTTAAGTAGTCGGGCACAGTTTTGAAATCCAAAAGTTCAGCGGGCACCACCCGATGAAAAATCAATTTTTTAATATGGCAATAATATCAATTCAAATAAAATTTATTTCGTTTATTTTTTAAATTCAATGTGAAGTTTGACATTGTTGTCAGCTAATTCATTATAATTTCGTAAATAATTCGAATTGGCAGTTCTTAGGCATTGGTCCAAATGAGCATCTGTAAGGGTCGTTCGGTACTTCGATTTTATGCACTTCATATTTGAAAACACACATTCTCAAAAATATGTGGATGCGCAAAGAGAGCTCAATTTTATAGCACAATTTCTTAACATTGGATAGTTACATTTGCTAACCAAACTCCAGAATTTTTCATCGTGATCATATGACTTTAATTCTATGTCATTTGTCATTTATAATTTCCAATTTTAGGCCCTCTTTATTTGCAATATCGAAATAGCTTGCAATTTTAATAGCAATAGGTGCGTTTTATTATTCACAAATCTATCTGGATCCAGATCTGGATTAAGTTTTAACATGTATTACAAAAACAATTTGGGATCCTGTTTTCTATCGAGATCTATTTAAAAGATCCAAAAATTAGTTATTACACTGGCGAGTAGATGGCTTTTAAGATAAGGTAGTGTAAGCTATAGTGTAAAGAAAAAAGACAAGAAATAATTGAAAATTTACAAACCCAGGGATAAAAAGAGACGGACTTATAACACTGCTGTCACTAAGATCCGTATCGTTTTATTTTCAAGGTATGATCCAGATCCGGATCCAGATAGATTTGTGAATAATAAAACGCACCTAATATCATCATCCAGTTGGGTAAAAGGGTTAATGAAGAATATTACAATTTTTTCTACATTATTGAAATTTTCAAATCGGTTATTAAATAATTTAAAATGTCATTTTGCATAAATTAAATAGTTATTACAAAATTATAGTCGTTTGCAATGATGATACATACATATAATATGTGTTTAAATGCGGGCATCTCAAGATTATCTCGCGGGCATCTTGGTGCCCGCGGGCACTTCGTTGCCGACTCCTGTCTTAGAGGATTTGTCAATTCCTCGCAAGAGGCAGTACACCCCTGAAAAAAACTTTCTTGCAGCGGCTGAGAATTGAACTCGAGACCTTCCGCATGACAGTCCAACGCACTAACCATTATGCCAAGGGGTACTATTTCTGTTTAAATCTATTTTAAATATTAAATTCAGGTAGTTAAACGGAATTTAATGGAGAAATTGAATAAACTCAATAGTATGAGTGTTAAACCAATTCTCAACATTAGCAGTTCAGTGAACAAAAATAGCACTAACTTGGAGAATAAGCCCATTAGCCCTCACCCCTCACCGCAAAATATTCTTTGTATTTTATTTTTGAACAAAGAAAAATCTTCAAAGCTTACAATAATAATTATTTCTAATGAAAATTTTTTCTACACCGTTATGGGAGGATACTTAACATTCTCATTTCAAGCTACCTTATCCTTAATTACCGAAAAAATGCTTTGTACGAGTATCTTGTAGTCCTTGTATTTTAATTAAAATGACCATTGCCACTGCCACTACCACTGCCGGCCGGTAGAGTAAAGCGGCGTCATCGCCCCCAACTTCCTATGGTACTGCAAAAAGAAAAAAAAAACATAAACAAACAATTTCCTACCTTCGGGCCAATCAAGCCACCTTTCGCAAGAAGCGTAATTAAAATACCACAACTGGAAGCCACAAAAAAGTAACTGACAGGCGTCATAATTAAATCCAGATTTAATAAAAATCAAAAAGGCGTTAATAATTAGATAAAACAACGGAATATCTAGGTACTTTTAAAATTGACAAGAAAGTGCTTCCCTTCTTTCTCTCTCTTACTCTCTCTCTCTCTTTTTTTGGAATGTGTAGCCTGCGGTTTTTGTACGAACACAAGTTTGCTTCCTGTATCTTTTTCCTTGTTGATTTTATGTTTTACTATGAAAAAGATGAAGGAGAAAAGGAAGACAACGCAGAACACTGAACTGAAGATACCAAAGTATGTACGAGTAGGTATAATATCGCAAAAGCTACAGAACAGATATTCATACTCCAAACAAACTGAAAGGAACATCAACATCAAGCGAGATGATTAATGATTCGCGTAAAATAAATTAAACAAAATGACAAATTGTCTTTGTCGACTTGTTCGAATGGACGAAAAAGGAGAGATATGACGACAATGACGACGATCCGGTACAAGGTAGCTAATTAAAATTTGCGCCCAAAAATATACAAATAGACTGCACACAGCGATGGAATAATGGCAATGTACCAAAAATCCAAAAGTTTAAGTTGAAAATGGAAGTGAATACATAGCTGGAAGAAAATTTCCTTGTCGTTTGCTGTTTGTTTTTAAGTTTTGTTACTTATTGAAGTATTTTTATTTTATTTTTTTTATTAACCTCACACTAGATAGATCTCACAGGTCTACAGAAACCGAACTGTTTGAACACTAATATGTTTCTACAAAAAGCTATAGACACTAAGGAAACAGCTTTGTGTGCGTTCCTAGACAGAGGGAGCCTTTGATAATACCTCCCGTGGCCCATAAATAAAGCCCTAGTAAGGAAGGGTGTACCCAATATTAAAACTAGATTGATTGGTGAAATGCTGGGCACTAGCAAAGGCAATACCATAACCAAATATACACAGAATCACAACAAGAGGTTACTATCACCCTTTCTGTGGAGTCTAGTAGTTGATCAACTGCTAGAAAATTTAACCTCTCAAGGCATACGCTGCATCGGTTTAGCCGATGATAGATATCGTTATACAAACCCTAGCGAAGTTTAAAGAAACTCTCTGTGCTGTCATCCAGAAAGGACTAACTATTACAAGCACATAGTGTCCCTGTCTATCTGTAGGATTATCAATAATGCCCTTCAAAGACGACTATAATACCATTTACCAAGAAAAGACTTCTGCCATGTAACCTATTTGGTTAGCTGGAAATAGCTACAGAGATAGAAGTCAAATATCTAGTAATCATAGCAGATAGTAGAATATACCGTCGGGAAAGCCACAGAAGCCCTCATCATATGCAAGAGACTTGCAGGTAAATAAATAATCATGGGGGTGCAAACCATTCGTCCTTAGGTGGATGTACACGATGGTAAGACCCATAATTACCTATGGTGCGGTTGCATGTCACAAAAGAACCGAATTGCAAATAACTAGGAAAGCACTAGGAAAGTCTAAGGACTCGCTTGTTTAAGCATTACTGATGGAGCAATGAGAACTTGCCCTACAGCAGCGATGAAGGTTATCCTTCATCTGTCCTCATTACATTTAGTAGTTCGAAAAGCTGTACAACATAAGGCTCTGTTGGGTTCCTACCCTTAGTCACAGTGGTGTACAAGGTAATGAAAGGGCTGACGAGCTGACAAGAATATGATCAACCCTTGATCTTAATCAGGCAAACACAGCAGTTCAAGACTCACTCTATAATATTAAATAGGTCATCTTGAGCAAAATTATAGCTACAACAAACAAGAAATGAAACTCGCTTGATACCTGTCTAATAACCAGAAAACTATGCCGTAGTTTCAGCAAATTGAGTAACTGAGTAAAAAGTCTCTACGTTTTATCGTGGGCAGAACCTCCGGTCACAACCAACTGGGTTACCACAAGAAAAAGATTAAACTCAGTATGGACGACTTATGCAGGAGATGTATGAGGATACTCCTTATTTCCTGTGTCACTGCCCTATATATAAACGCTACCAAATAACTTGAAAATTCTTAAGGTCTATCAAACAGTCAACCACGAGGCTGGAAATAGCCTCCAACCACAGTCAAAATACATAAAAAGGATCACCGTCGACAATGATAGAACGGACGAAAACCACTGAGCGATGGGTCTTGTAGGAGGGAGCAGCAACAAATGGACAATAGGCACCTCGCCTATACACTACCAATTGTTGCTCCTACGGTGAACACGAGCGTCAGTGAGTTGATGGAGCCACCTCTCTCTAAGATTGGTAAAATTCTTTTGAGAAATGCAACCCTGATCAAACAAAAGGACATATTATACACTAACCACTAACCTATCAAACTCATCTACTAGATGTTGCAAGGAGCCACATGCTCCTACGGGTCTGGTGGAGTGATGATTTCTTAAGTGGGGGTAAATGAAAGGATCACGCTCTGTGACGGAGGCTTACGGTCCGGTGGCCCGGATGATCACTCAATCGGATTGGCTACTGTTTCAGCACCAGTCAACAAGCTGCCTAGCTTGGCACAGTGTACATGGTGTCGGATGAGTGTGGTGGCCCGACTCATTTAGTGATTCAATTTCCGGATGATTGTGCAAAAGCAAACACACAATAACTTAATCCAAACTGTATGTCCACAATTTCTCATATCAATTGCACCCTTAGTGTTGCCGAATGAATGAAAGAAAACTTGTTTTGAATTTTTAAGTTCTTTGATTTAATTCAATTTTATTTATATGTAATTTATTAAAGAAGAGAAAAAACTAAAAATTTCGTTTTTTGGCGTTATTCTTCTTGGCGGCAACTTCTGTTTTAATCGTATCAAATGGGCGCCAAGTCTTTTTGGTTAATATCGTACATTTTGATTTTTTGACAATTTAATCTAAAGTGCTGCCAGGTTTGGCAACACTCCCGCCTGGTAATCTGGGCTTGGTGCCGGATTACCACTGTCGTCAAACCGGTTCACATCTAAGACTGCCAACTTTGCTGCTGGTCGAGTATAAACGCCAGTTGCTGTTTGAACTACAGCCGACCTTGTTTGTCCATCTTTGCTCTGGTTGACTTGAATGACCCTTCCTTTTGGCCAAGTACTTCTTGGAGAATTCTCATCGACAATTATTACGATATCGTTCTCTGATATAGGATTTGCTGACTGATACCATTTTGTCCTTCTTGTAAGAGTTGGGAGATATTCTAAAACCCAACGTTTCCAAAAACTATCAGCATATTGTTCGCAAGTCATCCAGTTTTTTCGCAGAACAAACCCATCATCACTAAGCTCACCTGTGAGCTTAATACCACTCGAAGAACCAATCAAAAAATGATTGGGTGTTAACGCCTGATCACTGTCGGCGTCTATAGGCACATAAGTAAGAGGCCTCGAATTTATTATATACTCCACCTCCGCCATCATTGTAAGTAATAATTCGTCTTTTGGATTTCGGTTTTGAGGCATATGTGCCAATGTTTGTTTTATTGAACGAATTAATCTTTCCCAGCTACCCCCCATGTGTGGTGATGCTGGAGGTATAAAGTTCCACTTGATACCCTCATGAACACACTTGTTAATAACAACATCTGATCGAAGCGAATTTATTGCATCTTTGAGCTCATTATTTGCCCCCCTAAAATTTGTTCCATTATCTGACCAGATCTCTAATGGTTTACCTCTTCTGGCAAGGAAACGCTGGATAGCCAAAATGCAGGAATCGCTGGAGAGATTGTGTGCAATCTCTATGTGAATTGCTCTGACGGTTAAACACGTAAATATTACGCCCCATCGTTTTTCATTATGTCTTCCCACTGTTACTAACATTGGACCAAAATAATCAACGCCAACATAAGAGAAAGGTCGAGTAAAAGCCTTTAAACGTGCTGGTGGTAAATCACCCATCTGTGGTGGTACCGGAACTGCTCTTCTGTTCTTACATTCTTGACATTTTGTTTGAATCTCTTTCAAAACTGTTCGAAGATTTGGGATGTAGTAAAACTGTCGAAGTTCGTTCACCACGGTCTCGGAACTCGAATGATGGAAGCGGTCATGCACATCTTTGATTATCAGTGTTGTTATATAATGTATTTTCGGTAAAATAATCGGCCTCTTACAGTCATATGGAGCATCTTTGGACGCGTCGATCCGACCTTTTATTCGCATAACACTATTTTCATCTAAGTAGGGATTCAAAGTATACAATGAGTTAGATTTTTCAAACAAATTTTGTGTTGATCCAACTAGGCTTTGTTTTAGTTTTTTAATTTCGCTTGAGTAAGCTTCGAATTGACAAAGTCTGTAAAGGTATGACTTAGCCCTGGAGATATCCTGTGTGTTTAAAAAATTCATCTTTTGATCCCTTTTCTTGAACTTTATATCGATGAAACGATAAATTTGAGCCACTGTGCGAAATAGTTTTTTCCAGGACGAGAACCGAGTGTAGTCCACCAAGGACTGAAGATAAAATGCAGAATGAGTGAAAACCAATTCATTTACGTTTGGTACTTTTGTTGGCCATGTGTCTTTGGACTGATATAAAAATTTTGGTCCACAATACCAACGGCTGTTTGAAGAAAAATCAATTTTTAAATTCCATTTTGTCGCATCATCTGCTGGATTTTCTTCACTGGGTATCCATCTCCACTCATCTTCGTTCGAGTTTTCTAAGATTTCACCCACTCTAAACATCACAAACTGCTTAACCTTTCGTTTTTCGTTTTTTATCCAACAGAGAACGGACTGTGAATCCGACCAAAAGAAGCGTCGGTTAATTTTGATCGAATGTCCATTTATAACAGTTTTGGCGAGTCTAGTTCCTAAAACAGCCGCCTCTAGCTCCATTCGAGGTACGGATATCTGTTTGATGGGACCCACTTTTGTTCTAGAACATACGAGACAACACTCAGTACGAAACCCTTTTTTAACTCTAAGGTAGGCTACTGCTACATAGGCTGACATACTAGCATCTACAAAAATGTGAAGTTCAACTGAACATCCAATTTCAAATTTTAAATCACTTAAGTATGGTCTCCTTATTCGAATTTCTCTTACTAAAGGCAAAAGTGTAACCCATTCACGCCATAACTTCAACTGATCAGGATGTATTTCTTCGTCCCATTGTGTACGCTGCCTCCAAACATCTTGAAGTAGTATTTTTAGTAAAACAAGAAAGTGAGAAATAAGTCCGAGTGGGTCAAAAACACTCATGAGGATTTTTAAAATTTCCCTTTTGGTTGGAATAAACACTTTGTTAAAAATTTCATTGTTAAACTTCTTGGAGTTATTAAAAAACGAAAATTCATCTCTTTCAGGAGACCACCACAACCCCAAAACTTTTTCAGATTCAAAAATAGAGTTTTGTTTAAAGTCCTTCTCAAAGTGAGCAGCGTTTTCTCCAAGTGCTTTTACAACTTTTAAAGAGTTACTTAGAAAATTTCTTATTTCGAATCCTCCCTGTTTATGAATGTAAATGACTTCCTTGGCTAATTTTATAGCCTCTTCTTCGTTGTCCAAGCTATCCAGAAAATCATCAACATAGTGGTTTTGAATAATGGCATTTACTGCTTTAGGGTATTTTGAAGAGTATTCAAGTGCATTTTTATTTTTAATATATTCTGCACAGCAAGGCGAGCAAGTTGAACCAAATGTCAAAACTTGCATAACGTAGTCCTCAAGTTTTCCAGTGTTTGCATTTCTCCACAGAAACCTTTGAGCACTTTGATCAGAATCATCAACTTTGATTTGGTGAAACATTTCTCTTATGTCTCCACAGATTGCGATCTTTCTTTGGCGAAAGCGAAATAAAATCTCTGGCAGCGACGGCAGATTGTCTGGTCCAGATAAAAGCATAGAGTTTAGCGAAACTCCATTTACTTTAGCTGCTGCATCCCAGACAATGCGTACTTTAGACAGTTTGTTTGGGTTAATAACTGGAAAAATAGGAAGATACCAGATCCTTTTTCTACCGTCATCGTGAATCTCGTTGTCATTAAGCTTGCGCGCATATCCTTTGGAAATATAATTCTCAATTTGGGTTTGAAGATTCGTTGCAAGCACCGGGTCTTTGCTAAGTCTTTTTTCTAAGCACAACATTCTGCGTTCTGCTGCAGGCCTGCTGTCAGGAAGTTCAAAGCATTCACCTTTCCATAACAAAGGCACACTAAACCTTTCACCAATGCGTTTAGTGTGGTTTTCTAAGAGAGTATTTGCCCTTATATCATTTCCACTTAAGAGGCGCTTAACATTTTTTGAACCGATATTTTCAATAGCAAAGAAGCCGCGTACGAGTTCATGAAGCCTTCCATCAGATTCTTCTTGGCATTCACAAGCATGAAAGTTAAAAAAATTTATTTCATCTCCACTACTGCTAACACATGGACCAAACACCATCCATCCTAAACGAGTCTTAATTGCGGATGGCTGATCAATATTTCCCTCACGATATTTCTTCGAATTGGTTAATTGAATTTGATCAATTCCAATTAGGATTCGAGGTTTCACCTGCTGATAGGATTCCACCGGAATGCCTCTTAAATACGGAAATTTAGATTTAAGCTCTTCATAGTCCATTGACTGAGACGGTAAGTTCAACGATTCGACAGTGCGGATGTTTGAAAGATAAAATTTTTCTGAACTACCGGGGGCTGATACCTGTACGCTTACCCTTCTGGAATTATTCTCAGTTCTCATAGTGTTTGAGGTCCATTTTAGGCACAACGGTTCTATTTTCCCTTTTAACTGAAGAATTTCAGCTAATTCTTCATCCATCAGCGTAACTGAGGAGCCATCATCACAAAATGCATAAGTTTTTAGTTCAATGCCGTTATTATAAAGCGTAACAGGCAATATCTTGAAAAGAATACGATTTTTAAGTTCATGGATATTGCAGTAATTTTCGGGTAACTTTTTTTCAACAGCGTCGTTTGTTGGCTCTTCATATTTATGTAGATACTTGTGGTGTTTATATGAGCAGTTGTTAACTCCACATCGCTTGTTTGATGTGCATCTACGATTGTAGTGTCGAACCAAACATGTCCGACAAAGAAAGTTTCTTTTAACTTCCTCCCACTTCTGCCTTAAGCTCATGTTTATAAAATCATTACAGTTTTCGACAGATTTACAATTTTTATCGCATATGACACAAGGTCGTTGGTCTTGGCGAATTTCAACAACGTTTTCATGTGTTGCGTTAAAATATGTAGTACCTGATTTTCTTTTCTCGTTTTTCGCTTCCGAAGGTCGAGTACATGTCATATCTGTAACTTCACATGCAGCTTCAGCTATCTGTTTTAGCCAAGCACTAAATGATGAGAGATTTACATCTCTTTTTTCAAGTTTGAAAATTCCCCAATTTAATCGAATTTGATATGGAAGTCGTTCGGTAAGCTCTCTCAATAACGAGGGATTGTTCAGATGAGACTGTAAACCAGAAGCTTGCATGATGTTTACTATATTATCCACTGAGAAGGCAAACGTAATCAGTGAATCTAATCTGTCGGGCCTGGGTGGTTTTTCTTCTCTTAACTTATTTATTAAAGTGTCAATAACGTTTTCTGGACGACCGAACATCATGCGCAAAGTTGAAATTATATTTGGCACCTGGTCTGGATACATAAGTTTAGATCTAACAGCATCCAAAGCTTTGCCCTTGAGGCACTTTTGTAAGCGAAGAAGATTCTCGTCAAACGAGAAACCACAAGCTCTACTTGAGTTCTCATAAGATGCTATGAAGAGAGGCCATTCTTCAGCGTATCCATTGAAGTTCGGCAATTCTTTTGAAATTATACGTCTTGTCTCTATTTGCATACTACTCAGTCGTGGTAAATCATTTGAACAACCAGGTAGCATTTGGTATGCGTCTGCGTTGCTCTTAGGTTGATTAAAAGAAAGAGCATGGTCGGGAAATTGACGTGTGCTGTTATACAAGTGTTCATTGATCTCTTTAGCAGGTACATTAGTCTCTTTAGTACAAACCCATGTGTCATTGATCTTAGGGGGTTGTTGTAAGCTCAAATTTGGAGTTTTAATTGATTTTTTGGTAATTTTTGTTGAATGATCTTTGGCAATTGCTTGGGCATTAATGGGTGGGTTTTTGTTGAATTGATCATGAACCCATGTATTCAACCTGTCACTTCTGCACGTGAACTCAAGATCGCTATCATCGTCTGATGTTTGCTGTTCTAAGAGAGTATATTTGGCATCAAGATAATCTTGATCTCTTTTCTCTTTTTGTAGAAAGTATTCTTTACATCTTTCCTCTCTAAGTCGCCTTTCTTCGTCAAGTTTTCTTAAACTGAGTTTTATAGACTTAGCAGAACTTGTTGATTTTAGTGCACTCCTTGCTTTGAAGGATTGAGGTTCAGTAGAATTCCCCTGAATAAACTTCGATGTTTCTGCCGATGGAAGATTTGACTGTAATGCGTCTTGTGAGCATTGTGGCAATTCATTTGACTTCTGTTTATTCTGATCAGCCTGTTTTGAACACCTTGGGCAGCACCAATCCTGATTTTCAATATCTGATGTGACATTGACACAATCAAAATGGTGCCAATTATCACAAAGGTCGCATTGAACCATTTCGTTGTTGTCTGGTCTGGAACATGACTTACAGTTGAATTCTTTATCTTTTAGAAAACTGCTTTCGATGGGCAAAAGAGAGCCTTGTTCTTGAGATGAACCCAAGGGATTCAATTGTGACGGTGGTGGTGGCGGAGGTTGCGGAGGCGAGGGTGGTGGCGAGTGTGCGACTTTATTTGACTTATTAAAGACATTTTTGTTATACATTGCTTACCTGACAGTGATAGCGTGTAGTGGTTTTTTAAGGCGTTTGCGTTGTCTTTCTTGTTTTTTAGTGATGAAAGTGACGAGCAAGATTGGAGTTGATTGATGAAGCAATAAATTAGCTGGGCAACAAATGTATGATTTATTTCCACTTCAGCAGTGACCCTGTTAAAAGAGTGAAAGGAATACGAAGAAGTACCAAGCCTTTAAGTAAGGTATTAAATATAACCTATTTGCGAAGAACCGCGTGCCAATGCGGTGTATTTTAAGGCAGTGATTCCTTCGGGAACTGTATAGCAGATTAGGAACTATGCTTTGAAGCTTAAGTTGGTGATCTTCTTGCTGCGATCGGCGCAGTCTTATATTGATGATTCAACCAAGTCCAGTTCAGCTGTATAAATTCCTTTAAGGAATTTCGAGATCGTACATGGAACCTTTATTTTTTGTTTAAAACACGAAATTTTTAGAATGTTGCCGAATGAATGAAAGAAAACTTGTTTTGAATTTTTAAGTTCTTTGATTTAATTCAATTTTATTTATATGTAATTTATTAAAGAAGAGAAAAAACTAAAAATTTCGTTTTTTGGCGTTATTCTTCTTGGCGGCAACTTCTGTTTTAATCGTATCAAATGGGCGCCAAGTCTTTTTGGTTAATATCGTACATTTTGATTTTTTGACAATTTAATCTAAAGTGCTGCCAGGTTTGGCAACACTTAGGATCATACGAGTTATGGTATCAAAATGGCGCATTTCAGCGCTAATTGAGCCACAGGGCTAAACTGCCGGTGTACAGCATTTAAACCTACCTTTCTACCTTCCATAGATGTTTATTCACTTGTGACTGCTTTTTTAAGGCCCAAAATTGTGAATAAAATGAAAAACATAATAATTTAATAGTAGTACAAATTTTGTGAACTCTGGCTGGAATATTATGGCATAATAGAAAACTCAAGGTATAAATGTTCGATGGAAGAGATATTACAGCAACATTAATTTTCGGGTTTCTTTGACAATATTGTGAGATTGTTTTTTTTTTTTTTTGACGTCATTTTATAAATATAAAAAAAAATATTTGGGACAAAATTCATCTTTTAAAAAAATATCTTCTCGTCATGTCACTTTTTACTTGCAACTTATACATAGGTACTATAAGTTATGCATTCGTAAAAAAAATCGAACTCGAGATTTTGATCAAAGTTGTTAAAGTGCAACAGCTCGGAGTGAACCGGGACCTAGTGACTTACAACTCTCAACCTTTCCTGTGTGCACGGAGGGGACCTACAATTTTCTGCCGATTCCGAATTGCAAATGAGCAGCACTTTCCATGAAAAGATACTCTTGGAGAATTTGTCAATTCCTCGCAATTTTATGAATGAGGCAGTACACCCCTGAAAAAAATTTCTTGATTTCTTGCAGCGGCTGAGAATCGAACTTGAGACCTTCCGCATGACAGTCCAACGCACTAACCATTATTCCAAGGGGTCATGTCATTACGATGATAGCGGAGAGGAAAAAAGGGGGTCTCGCAATTGTGTCTATCTGTTGGACGCCATCCTAAACAGCTCGGGCTCAAGAACTTAAGAACTGTTCGATAGATTAAAAAAAAAAAAAAGAGTTGAAAAAAATTTCAGAAAAATAAAACCCCCATAGAACCATTTTTTTTTTGCTTTTGATTTTCTCAAAAACGGTTTAACCGATTTTAAAAATTTTGTATATGCTAAAGCTCCACAAAAATTGTAATAGAATTGTGTATTCAAATTTTCAAAAAAAAAAAAATATTTAAAAAAAAAATTTAACGAATGTTAAAAAGTGGGTTTCGAACGTTTTAACGGTTTTAACGAATGTTAAAAAGTGGTTTTCGAAAATAGTTTTTTTCTCGAAAACGGCTCCGAAAATTATGATAATTTTTTTTTTATTTCGATTAATGTTTTACGATCTATAATTTAAATAAAAAAAATAAATTAAGATTTAACTACGGTAGATACCTACGATAGAACCATTTTTTTCGAATTTTGAATTTCTCATTATCGGCAAAAGGGATTTTAATGAAATTTTTCATAGAGAAACTTCTAAAACCTTTAAAATAAAATGCACAACCGGGTCGCACGAACTTACTCTTATGTAAACGACTAAGACTAAAATAGATTTTTTTTTTTTTCAAAAACTCAAAAATTATTTTTTTTTAGTTTTGAAATGCAATGTTTTTTAAGCTTTTTAGAAGCTTCTCTATACAAAAATTTCATTAAAATCCGTTTTGTCGATAATGAGAAATTCTAAATTTGAAAAAATGGTTCTATGGTAGGTACAGTCAGTAATATCTTGATTTAAATTTTTTTTATTTGATTATAGATCGTAAAAATTAATCAAAAGAAAACAAATTTAAGCAAAATTCTCGGAACCATTTTCGAGAAAAATACGATTTTCAAAAACCATTTTTTAACATTGGTATGGAGGGTACCGTTATTTTTAGGAAAAATAAAATTTTTTTTCTTACATCTTATAATTTTTATTAAAAAAACTTTTATTTCAAAATATTCAAAATATTGAGTTTTCAAAAAAAAATTTGAAATTTTTTTTGAAAATTTGAATACACAATAATAGATACATAACATAAAAAAAAGTGATCAAAATCGTTGGTACCGTTTTTGAGAAAATCAAAAACAAAAAATATGGTTCCAAGGGGGGTACCAAAAATAACCTTTTTTCAACCATTACCTAACTTTAACTAAATGAAATTTTTTTAATTTTTTTTTTAATCTGTGGGACAGTTTTTGAAAAAAAAAATATTTATAAAATTTCGAAAAAAATTCGTATGACAGGTACCGTTATTTTTGGTCTTAAAAAAAAAAAAGAAAAGAACGTGTGGGGGGAAAAAATCAAAACCCATATCTACCAAGTTTGAAGAAAATCGGCCGAGTCGTTTAGGCTGTGGTCGAACCGACAGACAGACAGAATTACGAGACCCACTTTTTTGGTCTTCGCTATTATCGTAATGTCAACTTTGATCAAAATCTCGAGTTCGATTTTTTTCTGAATGCATAACTTGCCTTATAATACCTATAAGTCGCAAGTAAAAACATTGCATTTCAAGACTTTAAAAAATAATATTTTTTTAATTTTTGAAAAAAAAAATATTTGTTTTTGAAAATTCGATATCTCAAAAATGGCTCAATAGTTTTTTTGAAAATTTATCTTAAAGTTGGCGTACCAAATTTGTTTCTTAAAAATGTTTTTCAAATTCTGTATATAGAAGCTTATTTTTTTAAGAAGCCACTACAACGACTTATAATTTTTGCTCTTACCTAAACTAATTTTTGCTTGAATCACATCCTGTTTTAAGCTCCAACTTTTAAAGGAGTTGTTTAAAAAAAAAAAAACAATTTTATGGTAATGAAGAAGAAACATTAACTTTAATAATTTTTGGTCTTTTACATAAGAACAAGTTGGTGCATTTTATTTTTCATCAATTTTTTTATATTTTAAATTTTTGGTCACATAAGAGCCTTGAACTATAAGAGCAAGTTTGTGCAATCAAGTCGCGTTCATATTTTTTATTCTTATTTGTTGAATCACTAAAAATGGCTACCTGCATTAAAGTAAGGAAATATCTTGAACCAAAAATCGCAGAATAGTACTGTATTGTACAACTTCGAAGACTAACTAGATAGACTCTTCTGATTGAATTATGAATTTTAAAAACACGAACTTATTCTAAAATTCAAAAAATTTACCAATGCCAACCTTTGAATTCCAGATATTCGTGTATCTTTTAAGTTTTTTTTGTTCCATTTAAATTGAATGTTTTTGAATTCCCTTTCTTATTCCAACACTGACTCCACACACACAAGACGAAGAAGACACACCAAATTCTTCACACTTCTTAGAGATGGCAAATAGAGTATTCCGATCTCCCCACACATCCAATATTTCTCAAGTCGAGTTATTGCTCGAAATCCTATTAACACCCTGATGTGGTGCTTGGCAAAGATAAGCCTCCTAATTGCTTTGTGAAGGAGAATTGAAATATGGTCCACCAAGAGGCGCATATTGTGTTTGCGATGCTTCGGCATAGACTTGAGTATCATCAACAATAACAAAAAAAATACAAAATCAGAAGTGGGAATGTGAAAGAAATTCTCGAGGAATTCTGACCGCATGCGATAAGAACAACCGCGCCGTCACTATTATAGAATTGGCTTCTTATTAAGTATTGTTTGCGGCCCAGTCTTGACGATTGAGATGCTTTAGATCTACACAGGAGTTGGGATATTTTTTTTTGTTTTTTTTTTAGGATAAAGGTGCTTAGGTTAGCTTGTTAAAATCTTTCGCCAGGTTGATTATGTTCGTTTCTTTCCATTTTTTGCCATATTTTTGTCTTTTCTAATGAACATTCTTCTAAAAGGAATGGGAGTATCCTTAGTAATAATAACTGTGTTCTATTGTTATGTTTTTTTTTGTATTCGAAATTCACAATGCAGAATTTTGAGGAAATTCTTTCTTAGCTCAAAGAAGAATCCTTGGAAGCAATGGCTTCTGAGAAACGATTTTTTTTTCATAAATAAATTAAAGAAGTAGGTATTTCCTACGATACTGCCCTGGAATCTGCAGGATATCTTTTACTTTCTTAAACAAAAAATATATAATAAAAGCTATTCCCCCCAACGAAAAAAAAAACAACAACTTAAAAAATGGCTGTTTATAGTCCTGTCCCAAAGATAAGCTCCGTTTGGCTGTTACACAAAAACTTTAGGGTAGCAATCGACTTTGGTTAGGAATTAAATAAATAAGGACATAGCACAGAGTGGGACTCATCTTGGTTTTGTATGGCGGCGGCAGAGCCGGCGATGTCTTATTAGATCGCTGATAAAGGCTCAATGATGGCAGCGATGAAGGCGACACAAATAACTTGAGTTTCATTAATAGGAGATTATCTACTGCAAACATCGACACTATTACATACCCTACCCGCTCCACAGAATTTCTTCAAGTCGATGCCAACCAACCCTCTTGGCAACAAATTTACTATTCAAGCCCTAATCCTGTGCACACTGGCTGGGAGGTCCATTATTGCGATTGAGTTCAGCTGATATAGAGCAGTTTCACTCCTCTACTCTCATAGTCATCATCATTGGTCCTGTGTACGAGAAGTAGCCTGTCCCAGCAAAGTGCGGTGGAATTTGAATTGAGTAAACACTCAACAAATAATGAGGATGGTGGTTTTTTTTGTGTCTCGGTTTTGCTGGCTTGAATTTCAATGTTAAATTGCAGAACTGTAGAATGTGTGTCCAATACCACATTCCGTCGGAATTGTGTGCGTTTTTTATTGTTCCACCACCACCTTTTTTGTACCGCAACGTGTTTTCCAGGTTTCCCCCTAAAATTTTGTTCTTTTCGGTTGAACTTTCGTGCATAAAAGATTTGCTATTCCATTAATTTTATTTGAATTTCATTGAAATTTGAAACCTTTTGCTGGGTTCTTTTTTTTAATAAGGGGATCTCACTTTTTATACATCCCTTGAGAAGATTTGGGGTGTACTGTGTACCGTGTTAGTAGATGGCTCTACTCGCATCAAATTATCGTATTCAAAAGGGGGGAGGTGAATAAGACATGTTAGAAATATCTGCACGTTTTATCACCGATGCCCCCCTCACTTGCTGGGATCAACTATGAAAGCATGATAAGTACGAGTATGTTGTGTCTAGTAAAAGCGAAACAAAAAACACCACTGCTATTGCAGTGTTGCAATGTAGGATGTAAACTACAGGCAATGCCGAGGAAACTAACTCATTTAATAAAAATAAAAAAATGCATGAACCTACTCTTAAGGTTCAAGGATAAATCATTGAAGACATAAAGTATTAGTTTGTTACTACTACAGATATAGTGAAAACTCCAAAGGAAATACAAAACTGAAATTTGTCTCTGATTTTATTTTCATGAAAAAGTTTTTTTGTTTTTGGAAAATTTTGAAATTTAATATTTTTTGTATCAAGAAGAACCTTTGTACAAAATTGGAATACATAATCCTAAAATAATACAACTTTCTGAAAAAGATTTTTTTTTGAAAATTCGATATCTCGAAAACAGCTCAATATTTTTTTTGTAAATTTAATTTTTATTCGAACAATAATAAAAAATTTAAATTGAGGTACCAAAATTTTTTCTTAAAAATGTTTTAAGAATTATTGTATATAAAAGTTTTTTTTAAGAAACCACTACAACGACTTGTAATTTTTATTCTTGCAAAAACTAATATTTGCTTATAATACATGCCATCCTGTGTTTAGCACGAACTACGAAAGGAGTTGTTTTAAAAAATGATTTTAATAAATGATGTTTATGCTTATTAACTGTTTTTCCCTAATAACACTCATTTTTGAAATTCTTAGTCTTTTACAAAAGAGCACGTTCGTGCGACCAAGTCGTGCATTTTATTTTTATTAAATTAAAAATCCTTTAGAATAATCGAAAGAAAACAAAATTTATCAAAATTCTGCGTGCCGTTTTTTGAGAAAAATACGATTTTCGAACAGCATTTTTTAAGATTTTTACTGTGGGTACCGTTATTTTTAGATAAACTAATTTTTTTCTCACATCTTGTTGATTGTATTAAATAACTTTTAACTGTCTTAAGAAAATCGAGCATGGGGTTTTCGAAATGATTTAAAAAAAAGTTAGCATACGAAATATGGTCAAAACCGGTTGTACCGTTTTTGAGAAAATCAAAAACAAAAAAAAATGGGGTTTTGCCCCTAACAAACCATTTTTCGGAATTTTTTTTCAATCATTAGCTGTGTTTTATTTTCCCTCAAATCTGATCCAGATTGGATCTTCATTCAAATTTGCATGTAAAACAAAAACAACACAAGGCCCAGTTTTGTTTGTATTTGTTGTTTTACATGTTATTTTGAAAACAAAATCCAATCCGGATCAGATCTGGGGGAAAATAAAACACAGCTATTATAACATTTGTATTTATTATTAATTAAAAACGCTTACAAAGTAAGATATACATCTTGTAAAATATTGAAAGCCTTGAATATGATGTAGGATTACAAAGTTTAATTTAATGAATTTTGATTTTTTTTATGTAAATTAAAATTCAAATAAGAAAAGAAAAGAAAATGAATTAAAACTTCTTAAAGTTTTGAATAAAGTTTGTATAGTTTTAATTTTTTTAAATTTCAACGACTGGCCAAATAACTAAAAAGTGAAGATGTGAATTTCCTCGTGCTTCCTATTCCTCTTATAGAAATTGGCAGAGAGTTCCAAAGGTTAATGATATGAATAACAAATTGACGTTGGGTATTCAGATAAATCTTGGCGTTATAAGAATGAGAGATCTATCTGAATGAGCGAAGTTCAGTCTACCGTGTAGATAATCGGGTTGTTCTGTTTGAATTACGAGTTGAAGGTAGCTTAGTGACCATACTACAACCACATAGTTGTTCAGAATAGAAAGGAACGTGATCAAAAGGACGAAGATTATATACGAAGCGGGCAATGTTATTATAGACAACGTTAAGTTTTCTAGACGTCACATAATCCAAATCGCTAAAAACTTCACAACAGTAGCAGCACTGGAATCAAAAGAGTTTTCGCTAACAGAAGCTTAGTTTTCCGTGGAATGAAGCGTTTTGATTCGAAGAGCTCTTAGACTACTATAACCCTTCCGTATTGAGTCGTTAAGATGGTCATTCCAAGTAAGAGTTCGATTGAACACCATACCTAGATTACGGGCGGAGTCAACATAAGCGATGATGGTTTGATTCTCAATCTATCGATTTCGAAAAAAAAATTCGGACGGACAGACGCATAAAACGACAAATACACACTGAGGGTATAGAGAGCTTCCACAAATAGGGACTAGCAGATTTTGACAATGTTGTTTATTCTATATATTTTAGTTTGTATACACTAAGGAAAAATCTCCGTTGTAAGTAACCCTCGTTGAGCAATAGGTCAAAAAGATAAACTTTATTATCTGGAGTGAACAAGCCAAGTCGACGAATTGCGGACGCTGGCAGTCTACATAAAGTCCACCAAACAAATTAGACAAACAAATTGCAATAAAATAGCTTTAGAAAATCGTTTACAAATATTGAAACATGGATTTAATTAGAGACAAATGTTTGAATGCGTATAATTGCCTTCAGATTTCTAGAAAATCATGAATTCATTTTGTTGATGTATTCTTCATCAATGGAATATTCTAGTGACTTAATGTACAATGAAACCAGGTTATTCTATTTACTTTGCCGAAATTTCGATAGGGGCTGCAGGAGTATGCTCATTCTCTATTCAGAATTGAGAACTGCAACCCCTTACGAGCCTTTCAGTATATACTTATTTCTATAACTAGACCTCGCACAACTTTCTGGATTTCACTCGTGAATCGTTCTTGAAAAGTAAATCAGGGATTTTGAAAGAAGTAGGGAATTGTGTTTTAAGAAGTGTTTGAGTTGACCATAATCCAAATGACAAAAAATTAAAAAAAAAATTGTATTCAGAAATATCTAAAATATGAAATATTTCAAAAACATCAAGAAAACGATAAAAATTATGTTACTGATGTAAAAAAATGTTCGAAAGCAGTTGCTCTCAAACAAGATGCAAGAGGAATGGAGCGATTACTTAGAAGTTACGTTTTCAAACGGACTGCAGGCCGGGCACAAAATTAGATTGGTTGCCAAGGAGAAACCCAAAATACAGTGAATCAGAGATAACATTTCAGCAAAATGCGGATCCGAAGCATACGAGTATCTCGAAAATTGTGAACGAGTGGTTTCGAAATCATGTGCAGCACAGATCCCTGACTTACCTTAATCCAATCAATTGAAAATCTTTAGTCAATTGTGAAGCGACTGTTCGACCAGTATAAAAATCATACATCCAACACTGATGAGCTCTGGTATCGCACAAAGCTGGAATTCATTTTGTTGTAAAATGTAATTCGAACGAGTTATTAAATCAAAACGAAAATACCACATTTTTTAAAATCGGTATTTCTCTAACTCCTATGACCCTAACCTATTTTATACCAAAAAACAGAAACTAAGCTAACCAAAAATGCTTTTATGTATATTAAATTTTTTGACTAAATGTACTATACTATTTTGTTTGTGCATATTTTTCTCAAACTGTTATGACCTTTCGTAAATAAATTCCATTTAAAAACCAAAAAAGTAACATTTTCAAAAAACCGAATTTCTTCCCTATCAAATAGTCAAATGAACTTTAGTTCCAGTCCAAATTTATAGTACTTTCTAATAAATGCTTAAGACATACAAATAAAATTCTCCATTAAAATTTAGCCTTATCAGAATTTTTTTTCAAAGTGGAAGTCATATTCTCCTTGGCTACCAGGGACAATGTTTGTTGTGAAGTTTAAGCCGACCGACGCACAGTGTGGGAATTCGCGAATTTAGCGGAATAAAATTAATAACGCTTACACTTTAAATTTTTTGTAGTTTTTTTTTTGTTTAGTTCATTGAAAATGTCTATACAATCAAATGTAACTCACATTTTGATCATATTTTATTTAAATTTTTGTAAAATGAGCTTTGAAGTGACAGGTTGTTTACACCAAAAAGTACTTTTTTTTTGAAAATCATTATAATTATTATCAGATTTTACTAGTTTTTTTTTGCAAACCGATATGTCAATGCCGTTGTTTATGAACTAAAGAAACTCCATTCTTAAAAAGGGTATTAAAACGTACAAGAAATTCTATTTCAAAGGAAGTTTTAAATTAGTTTTATTTCTAGACAATCAATGTTTTTTTATATTGGTAAGTGTTGTATCACGAAATTTTTCTGGCATACATCATCAAGGATAAAAAAAATTAAAAGAACCGAAAACTTCCTGTCGAAAAAATACAGTTTGGCTGGAATAGACAATTTTTATTTGCCAATTCTGTTATTCTTGTAAAATAAAAAGCAAATTTAAAACAATTTTATTTAATTGTTGTTTATATGTTTTGATTTTATTGTGAACAATTTTAACTTTTCTATAATTTTAACTACATTCAACAATTCAACATATGTATGTACATATATACATATAACAAATTTTATTTACATTTTAGATTAGTTTGCAATATCCAAAATTTCAAGAACCTCAGGCTCTAAGTTACTTCGTTTTCTTTTAGGAATACAAATTAGGCTTGCTAGATATGGATCTGAGCCTATGAAATCAAATCTTATGTAAAATACGCATAAAAAGCACTTTTGCTCTTAAAATAAAAAATTCGTTTTTCTTTTATTTTTAAATTAATTTATTTTTGTTACTATTATTGGAGTACCCTTTATCCTATATAATAGTTTTTTTTATTAATTGACAGTTTCCGTTTTTTATTTTTTAATTAACTTAGTTTTTTTTTCTTATTGTTAACTTTGAATTTGAACACCCTGTATTTTGGTTGTAACTATCAAATTCACAAAATTATTTTTTTTTTTTGGAACACCCTGTGAAATAAAAAAAGTTTTTTTAGTTTATAACATTCTTCTTCTAACCAAATCCCAAAAAGTTATTCGATTTTGACGGTATGCCATCATTTTTTTGCTGGACAGTCATTTAGAAACATTGAAAAAAAATATATCACAACATAATTGGGGTGTCAAATTTTAGTGATTCTTGATAGATAATAAATCAAGCTTTGCAGTGAATATTGTTTCGAGGCGCAATAACGCGGAATAACTAAAGTTTTGCTCTAATAAAGATACAAACATCGAAAAAAAACGCATTTTTTTACTTCAATCACCAAAACAAAAATGTGAAACACCCTGTGAAATAAAAAATTACTTGCATTCTTATACCTTGATATTTAGGAAATATAAAAAAAATTAAACTTTTATTAAAACACAAACCAAACGCACGAAAAAAAAATAAGAGCAAAGTAATCTTTTCCAGCAAATATACAGAATAAAAATCGCCAACTGCAACTTCAATGCAATTTTTTTTTTGTTTACATGATCCCCACCCAACATTGCTTTTGTTATCACTTTCTACAATCTTTTAGCTTTAAGAAAAACCGGTTTTGGCATCAATCGAGACTAGTCATTTTTCGAATTAAATTCCGCTAAATTCGCGAATTCCCACACTGTGCGACGCACTGCATCATCAATGCACAATTCTTCAAAAACGATGATGTGGCATGATTATTAGTTATCAACGGATAGCTCTAACGATCTATTGTATCCATTTTCTCTTGGCTTAAATTGGATGATATGAATGAGAAGGACAAGACGTACGTTACGTACCACACAGCTGATATCGCAATGAACGGAGTATGCAATTTTAGGGATATAACTAAATAATGCAGAGGCCACCGTGATCAGATCAAGCAATTTTATCCTCCAAGTCTCTTCCACATTTTTATAAAAAATCTCTTGTCTGAAACTTCTAATCCAATTACATAATTGTTTTGCCGACAACTCAAGTTTCAGCTTCTCATACTCGTTCTCAAATGCAAGTACATCGCCTTTGAAAGTTGAGTTGCATCTTTACAGCATTGTTAAATGGGGTATACAAACTCGTGTGGAGTTTAATGCTTCGAAAATTCTATGCTACCTATTTTCGTTGAAGCAAAATATACACCTTATGCCATTTTTCTTGAGTGGCACTTGCATCGAAGAAGCCTTCAGTACTTGGTAAGTATGCCCATTCTCAAGAACGCAAAAAACGCTGCTAAATACTTAGGATTTCTATATGTATGTACAAAATTTATCACCCCCTTTCATCTGGCGACAATTTATGACCCGTTTATGTGTCCAAAGCTCGAGTACAACTCACACCTTTGGCAAAGTCTAAAACAAACTTCTCTTAATTTATTAGATAGAGTCCACAACATGACGGTGTCGGAAAGTTTCTTGTATTTCGTTTTTGTATCGCTTCTTTTACAAGAAATACTCACTGCATTCCTGCCCTTAATTAGTTCACCCGCGATACCTGTTTCGATAAGAATGCTCATCAGTTCACCCTCGAGACTAACTTTGGTTGAAATTCGTTTTTTGGTTGCACAAAAATTAAAGTTCTATCGCTTTTAATTTTTAAAACTCTTTAATTTTTAAAAAAACTTTAAGGATTCAATCCCATAGATTCAAGTAGATTATTATTAGAGGACCTAATTCGGAGAGCCTGCAAGCAAGCAAGCTTACCTAAAACAACCACAGAATTGCTTATGCAAAAAACGAATTCACATTCAATGAACGGACCTGCTGCTAATTTGTATTGCTGTTGTATTTAAATTTGATGTACAAATAATTTTAATCCGAATTATAAGCCCCCTATTAGACTATGCCTCTTTGTTTTTAAGACATTTTTGTTTTCCATTTCACGAAATTTATGCACTAAGGCCTAATAAATCTCTTTAAAAAAAAAACTTCCCAACTACGCGGCGAGTATATTAATTTTCAAGTCGCTCACTGTAAGTTAACATTTGAAGTCCCACATGTGAGTACAATTTCTACTTTATCAGCACATAGCATCTATCAGTTTACCAAACACGATGGATATAATATAGCGGCAAAGGCATCAGCAGCAAACGGCTACGGCTACAGCTACATCAGGACAACCCCATCGTTGGCGTCGTCGTCAGCTGAATTTAGCCACCAATTGATGAGTAGCTATCAATAAAATTACACACATAGCCCATCAGCACTATAAAATACCAACCCTCGTATCATTTCAAATTGTCCCCAAGGGTACACTGCCAGGTTTATGTGGTGAAAATCGAGCAGGAACCGTAATGGAACCATATAGTGCTGGAGTATTAAGTTGTTCCAGAGAAAGCGAGAGATAAACCCAGAGCCAGACTAGCAGTAGACTTTATCAATATAAATGTATATAAAGCATATAGAACTCCCATTCCCATAGTCCCATAGACCAGCATATTACTTCGTTTAAATCTACTTTGCGGTATGTCGCGTCATTATATAGACAATTTCATTAATTTAAACTGCGCATTCCTTTCTGTATATGTATATTCTGTGCGCTCAAAGATGAGATAGATTTTCCAACTCCCCGATCCCGAATTCCTGCCCCACCCGGCCTACCACAAACATGACGTGACTTGGATAAATCCTTTCGTTTTACACTCGCAGTGCATTAATGGTACAAGCAAATTGAATTAGTACCGTTCGTAGGTGTCGCGTTTTCAATTTAATTTTGCAACTTTACCCCGACTTATTCCCTCCTTCATTTGGGGAATCCTTTCCAAACAACCAGATCACACAATTCTGAAACTTTGAATGTTGCGGATTTGATTAAATTAACGCTTCTAGGGGACAATCACATTGGTTTGAGGATTTTCAAACAAAAAGTCACAAAACTCCAAGCACAGCCAAATAGAGACACATCATTGTATGCACCTTTCGCCAGAGGCTGAGGCATGTCTGCGCTTGACAAAAATTACGAATGTGTACTTATAAATTTCCAATGAACCAAATTTCCAAGCTTCTCCGATATGATATATTCTAATTGTCCTTTTCTCAGTCTCTTATATATGTACATATAGTCACAGAATTTAATCGTCTTTAGCTTTGGCTAGGTGCCAATTTTCTTAGTGCGAATTGAATTCCAGCACACAGCAGCAGCAGCTGAAATATTTACAACCTCTCGCTTTGGATCTGCTCATGAAGTCATACATAATTTTGGAACATTTAACATGAGATTTATTGTGTTTCCGCAACTCAGTCCAAACTCTATTCGCTCCACAGACAGGATTGTCGAGGTATAATAGTGTGTTGAATATAATTTGTGGCTTGCCTCCAACAAGTAGGTGGGTATGTGTATTGTGTACCTACTCCTAGACGGTATACATAGGTGCAGTGGGGTACCTATAGGTGAGGTCTAAGACCCAGTTAGGAGGCAGCAGCTGACGACGTCTCATTGAGAGAAAGTCACTTTATTATTTCTAACAATTAGTTTCCATCCAATTGAATTCAAATAGCATGGCCTATGGACTAGAATATGCACTGAGAAAAAAAAAAACATTTGACAATCAAAGGTTGTTGTTCACATCTTTTAAAATTCAGTAATTGATATTTTCCTATGTGTCTTTGGAAGTGGAAATCAACAAGAACAAAGTTTTTAATAATAGATCCCCGAGCACAGACTTAAATCCAAGTTATATCAAATACTTAGGTATTTTTAGAGGATTGGGTTGAAATTATTTAATAGAGAGTTGAAAGATGGAAGGTGCACTCTTTTTACAGATAATTTACATAAATTAGTGTCCAACGACCCGTAGAGAAACTCTACCTAGTGACTTAAACCTCTCAACCACTATTGTGTGCCAAACGGTTTAAATGCCAAGCATTTTTGACTCTTTGAGAATATATCAGGTATTACACTGGAAAAAAACTTTTTTTTAATTTTTAGGGGTGGCAGTGGTTGAGCACCAAACACAGACCTCAGGCATAAGAATTCAATGTACTAAACCTTGTGCTAAAGGCTTACTATACTCTTATCGATTTCCATATTTCAACAATTTTACTACCGGAAGAATTTCTGTCTGAGAGTATTCTATCAGTTGGGAAAGGCCAGTAGATCCATGAACTGGATAGAACTCCCAAAGATATGGCAGGCGAAACTACTATTAGGCAATTACGACCAAGAACGTTTCACAAACTGCATAAGCTTAAGTAGGAACAACCTATGAATAATAACAGGTACCCTAACTGGACACTGCAAACTTAGGAGAAACCTAGCTTTACTTGGAGTAGTAAGCAGTGTCACATGTAGATTCTGCAACATGCGTGACGAACTTCGGGTCATTCCAAGGAAAATGTCCACTCATGCACCAAAGGAAAAAAACAATACCAGATGAAAGAGAGTGACCTATCCCCTCTGAGGGTGCCCCAAAGACTAAAATTCATAAGAGATAGGTTTGAAGGAGGAACAAGCTCATCCAGATTCATTTAGGGAACAATAGACCGTAGGTCGCAGTGCAATAACCCTCATTATATAATTCATTTATACAGTCATCAGTTAAGCGGTCCCTAGACGCTCAATATTATTGTGATACCAAACAGCGTATCAACTTAATCTTAACACACAGAAGTTTAATCTTTTAAAACAAATACGGCCTTATTGCGAGTGTCGTCAACGTTCGATTCTATAAAAGCCAACAGTACTAAAAGGTTGGATGCGTTAAAATTTGTATCCAAAGCTATCTGGATAAGTTTATGTTGTTGTAGCCATATATAAAAACACAGCTTAAGGCATTTGATACAAGAACAACTTGAGATATCTTAAATTTTCGTTTATCGATTTTCAACAAAAGTCGTTTATCGATTAACAAACGACACTCGCAATAAGGGTCATAGGTTTAACCCAAATGGAAATCAAATTCAAGCAAATTCATTTAAACTGTTAACAAATCTCTTTAACCAAAAAAAAAAAAACAAGTTTATTTAACCTTTATCTCCTAAATATGACTCAAATTGTCAGATTCAGACAAAGTGGCTGAAAATTAAAATTGCAGTTGGGAAAATAAAACGTATGTGTCTTAAAAAACAGCTCAGCAAGGTGCGTAGCGCATCAGCTATAAAAGCGAAAATATTGTCTCCAGTTGCAATTGAATACAACTGCGAATGTGATATTAACTTCCCCAAAACCTTTTGTGGAACCAACGAAATTCAGAAATCAAGTTGTATTTAAAGGGTTATTCAATTGGTGCAGAAACCCGAAAGCCGGTCCTTCTGAGTAAAAGCCACCTATGTATATCAGCCAGTAGACCATATGGGATATAGCTACATATGTATGTACCTTGGTCAAAGACAAATTTGAACTCTTATTTACGTACAGATGATGAGTCAAGGTGGATGCAGAAATTCCAGGTGCATACATCAAAGATATTAATGTTTGATGGCTCGTCACGAGCTATGGATTCAACTTGCGAACCTAGTCTGGTGTGAGTTTAACAATTTTAAACATATACCTACAATCTTTTGAGCTTGAAATTTTTTTTAAAAAAGATTGAAAAACTTCATGGGTTATGTTGTTGGAAAAAAACATTTTTTAAGAATCAAATACTTGGAATGCTTATGATAATCAGCTTATCACAATGACTCCAACAATTCACAGACACGAGGCCATCAGAGCAGATATGATGCACCTGCCATCTGAAAATTCCTATGAGTACCTATGTAGGTATTCTCATACAGCTCCATATAAAGCAGAATGGATCTATTCATTCTAATGAATTGAAATTTGGGCCTTCAAATCGGTTGAATTCGGGGATGATTCTGGATAACAACACGGAGGTGTGTACAAGCGAGTATTGTATCAGTTAGAGAAGGCAAGTACATCCATGAACTGGATACAACTCCCAAAGACAAGGCAGGCGAAACTACTACTAGGCAAATAGGTTGAATTCGCGGATGCTTCTGAATAATGACGCAGAGGTGTGTACAAGACTTTTAGTTTTATGGTTCATGCCCACTTTTGAATCAATTTGCCAAGAAAAAACCATCCTTGTATGACATTTTACCAAAAAAGTGAAGTTAAAAAAAGTAGAGGTAGCAATCTAAGGCTTGGTGATAGCACCTCTGGTACCACTGACTAGCAGCGAAGAAGAAATTATATTGAAATAATTATTTGGACATTCAAAAACAATTTCATTTAATAGAAAAACAACTTACCAAAGAAGTATCTTTTCATAATCAGTAGATAATATAAAATTAGTAATCCAAAATGAATTGGAATGCACTAATAACGGCACTTTTAAAACCACACACGAACAAAGAACATTTCTTGTTGGAATTTTCGATTTCAGTTTAACACAATTTACTTATTCTATATCAATTAACTTTTAACTTTATAATAAACTTTATGTCACAAAAAAACAAGAACACTAAAATTTATGTAGAAAATAATCTAAGTAATAATTTAAAAAAATTAATTGAATCGCGGCGAATCGATTTCGGACTGAATTAATTTTCAGTTTTCACACCATCTTGACATTGCGCAATTGAAGTGCCATCTGGTTGTGGTAAGCTTCTATTTTATATTTGTCGGGGCCAGCGAAAAGTATGCAACGGTAAATTATAATGGTTTTGTTTTCTGATTTCAGAAACCGATTTTATTTTGGCTTCAATTAATTTTATTATTAAAAATAAATTTAAAAGAAAATCTAATTTTGGGTAGATTTTGACGGCCTCTGGGGCCAACGTTGTTTTGGGAACATCTGTCAAGTTTGTTGTTTATTATTTAGTTACTGATGCCAATTCACCCAGTGGTTAAGTTTGTATGGGAGAGCGGAAAAAAGTCTGTTAAATCTAAACTATACTACGGATTTAAATGAAATTTGGCACAAATGAAATTCGGTTAAAAAAAATAATTAGAAAAACAGTTATTGACATTTTTCTAAAATTGGAGGGTTTCGGCGTTTGAATGAGAGAGCGGAAAAAAAATTGTAAGATCTAAACTTTTAAACCGATTTAATTGAAATTTGGCACATATGTTAAGATCAGTATTATACATTTGGTAAAAAAATAGTAAGTAAAAAAGTTATTGACATTTTTCAAATGACCACTGTCAAGATGGAGTTTTTTGAAATCCGATTCAGTGAGACAATTTTGAACATAACTATCACACCTGCAAGTATCTGCAGCTGAGTTTTTCTGTGCTTTAATTTGAAAGTATGGAGCACATGCTGGTATTCTTCGTTGCTTGGAGTCTTTTGGAGTTTTTTTTTTTTTAATCAAAAAGTTTAAAATTTTTTTTTAGTACCAATGTTTCAGGCTACTTATAGAAGGCTTCTTTTATAAATTATTATTTTTTTTTTATTTTTTAGATAGTCAAAAATAGACCAATAAAATGATAGAAAAAGTTACAGAATTTATTTAAAGATATTTCGGAAAAAGACATCTAAAATATTGTTGAAAATATGGTTCGCGACTTGAATAAAATTATTTTTCAACTTTGAGGGTTTGTAAATCAGGGACCTATTGCACCAACTACAAATTACAAGTACAAATTTGTGATTAAAAAAAAATTACATATGAAAAAAACTCGTTTTTTTACAAATTTGTTAAAAAAATGCTTGTAATCACAATTTTGTAAGATAGTGCAATAGGCCCCAGATTGGCCGATAACATCGCCGCAGTGTGTGAAAGTGAAAAGCAGAACCAGAGGCAGTCGATTCCTTGCAGTGCACAAGAACTCGCACTTTTTCATCGGAAGGCCTACACACGTACAAGATTCAACTGACTCAGGAGCTCAAAGTTCATGACAACACCGTTTTTTTTTACTGGGTCAAATTTAGGCCAAAAACTCAACTTTAGCGACGAAGCGCAATTTTTAGATGAAAGGCTGTGTTAACAAGCAAAACCGCCTCGGCACAAAAACAACCCACACAACGTTCACAAAATCACAATGCATTCGCAAAAAGTTACCGTTTGGTGTGAATTTTAGGCCGGTGGCTTCATTGGTGCGTACTTTTTTGAAAACGACTTTGGTAAGGCGGTCACCGTTAATGGCGGACCATATGGACCTACATAGAAGACATATGATTCCAGCAGGCGGACGACGCTAAGTGACACATAGTCGTAGTTGCGATTGACCTTGGCCATCAAGGTTATGTGATTTGACCTCACTAGACTTTTTTGTGGGGTTTCCTGACGTCGTCGTAGGTCTAGGTGAATCATAATCAACCGATGCCCTCCACTTATGCAACCAAATACATACAAATAAACTAAAATAAAAGAATAATCAACAATATGGGTTTTCCAAAAGAAAATTCCAAGCTTTGACAGGTGATTTAAGTCATATTATTGAAGTTACAACTGTCAAATTGGCTATCATTTATTTAACCTGCCTTTCCAAAGAAACATGGAGAGTTATGTCGTTTTCATTTGGCAATCCAGAAGCCTTCCGGACTCTTCTGAAAGTGGGAAAAAATGACAGTTCTGATTCTGAAAAGAAGAGCAATTTGCTTCTGGAACTGAAATCAGAATCGAAACCAGAAGCACTCAGATATTCATATAGTTAAACGTCAAAATCAACAGCTATGATTTTTTGTATGCTAATTGTGCGAAGTGTATCTTTCAACATATATTGGGCGCATTCACTAACCTAGTCACTACGTAGTCAAAAAGTCAACTAGCTTTGTGAATGCAAAATTGCACTACAAAGCGAGTAAATTCAAACTGTCATATTAATGACAGATGTAAACATATAAAATAAGAAAAATTGTGTTTTGAGAACTTTAAATAAACTTTTTTTATAATTTAAATTTAAATATAAGATATAATATTAATTTGTTTAATAATTTCACTTCGAAAATATATTCCACCAAAAACTAAATTTGTATTTTCAACGAACAGCTGATTGTGAAATGTCAAAATCAATATCCACTACCTTTGAAGCAGAAATTTTTACACTACGTTTGAGGGGAAATTTCAACTAAATTTTTAGTTGTCTTTAGCCAATCGGAACGAGTTGACTACGTAGTGAGAGTGACTAGGTTAGTGAATGCGCCCATTTATTCTTGATTTTCATTATTGTCCACATATTGGATGTTTCACATATACAATCACAAAAAACAAAAGTGTTTAGTTGGGATTCCGGATCGGAGAGAGATTCCGGATTGCCAAATAAAAACGACATTATAGCATTCAACAACATGGACAAACGATTAAATTGTTTTATGAAAGTGGGTCTTCTGTTCCAACAATATTTTTACGATCACTATAATCATTCTTCGAGGATGCATTACCTAAATTCGATTCGAAAAAGAGCTATTAACAATCACAACAGAGCATTGGAAAGGATTAAACAAATATGATTAAGAAGCTTATGTTTGCGGTAGTTGGTTCTTTGAAAATCGACTTGTAGAAGTGAATTTTTTTTTTTTTTCAAAAAATATCAACACTTAATAAAGCGTTTTCCAATAGGGACGGGGAAAATGTTAAAACTGACTTTAAGAAGTTGCGTATGAGTTGTGAGACATTAAAACATTTTATTTGAAAATTCCTTAAATGGTATTGTCTCATTCAAATGACCGTCGCAAATTCTTCGATTGACGCCCACTCGAGATATCTCATTTTCAATAGCTCTGGCGTAAAGATTAGGTTGAATTTAAGGGTAATGTTGATCGTGTTTTGGCTAAACTATCATGACTATCCCGTTTACGTTTTATTCGATACAGCTTCCCTAGAAAATCTATAAGCTTATTTATTGATAACAGTCTCGGCTTCAGTGTTATGGCTTTAAAATCATTCCATATTTTTGAAAGTGATCTTGGATGAAATATTAAGTAGATTTTTGCCATTCTTAATTGAAAAACTGACAAACAATTTCAGAATTTTGAGATTATTTTAGAAACTCTCTTATGGAGTCTTAACAGAAAAAAATATAAAAAGAAACTGCTTTACAAATTCAATATAGGAAAAATGTCAATTAGAAGCTTAAAAATTGAATACTTAAGGTTGAATGTTCAAGGTTAAGGTCTCGCTCCATCCCAAAGGCTTAGGCTCTTTCTGGGAGATTTCTATTATAATAATCAACCGTAATACCCGCCCTTAGTGATAGACCATCACTCTATCCTTGAGCCACTTTGGGGGTAATTCTGAGATTCTTTCGTTTGCCACACTTCACGAATGTGGGATGCTTTAAGCGCCTCCTATTGTGATATTTAGATATTTCACACCAATGTACATCGGTATCTCTTTTCAAATCCTCTTCAATGTCAAATAATCCAATTCTTTGCACCACGAGTGCCAAACTCAACCTTGGGAAAATCCACGTAATTCTTGACCTTTTTTAAGTTTGTGCGGGAAATCAGTTTGAGTTAAAATCAAAAGCCTAATTTTTACCAAATGATTTCCGAAACACAGATTTCCAAAACATATCGATTCTTTTCGAACCCGGGAATTTCAATAATATTTAAGTTTTCCTTAGGAATTTCAAAACTATATCTGCACATTAGTTTGATTCAAGAAGTAGCATAAATAATTGAACTAAACAGAGTATATCAAGTTGTCCCTAAAGTTAAATTTAATTTTAAGTATCTTGCTTACTCCTTGAAATTTTTTGAAAGGTATTTGGTAAGTATCTTTTTAATAAGTGGCATCGAGGTGGTACCTATACATTCCTATCTATCCATTGGTCATGACAAGACAACAATCGCATGTAAATTGTTGTTTCATTGACAATGATTGATATTATAATGACATGAAGAGCCTTTTTGAAAAGGATTCATCCGGAAGTTCTCTGAACACCCACAAGCTTCCGTACCGTTCCGTCCGTCGGACGTGTGGATGCTTATCTGAAATAGAGTAAGGATGTTGATATGTGAACTCATGTGTGGGTGTGGGTGTGTGAAGAGAATAAGTTATAAACGGATCCTGATGAGTTGCAAATTCACAGCTATGTAAAATAACGAATGGTCTGTCTTTTACAACTGGACAAGCAAACACCGAATAATCCATATCTTCAAACACTTTAGAGATAGTGATGCGAGTGAGACGACAAAAGGTAAAGGAGATACAAGAAAAAATAAATATAAATTTTACAAAATTGAACCCACATCCAGGATACCAGGATACACACTTAACGAAAAATGCTGGCACAACATTTCTGATTCGATGGGAGAAAAGAACTATCCGACAATGACAATGCGATGCCGATGAATGGGGAGAGTGCGGTGGTTATGGCTCTGTCCCTGGTTCTTGTTTAAGGGATATAAGTGAAAGGCTGGACAGGCAATTGTCAGCTCAGTGGTAGCAAAAGTGTAAGTGCCGAAATAAAAACGAAATCGATTGTTCAGATATAATAATACACGGCACGGGCGGCGAGAGTATACCTACCTTGATAAGGGTAGCGTATCCTTTTTGCAAAAACATATTACTTCTCTGGCCCTTCCGTTTGTTTACACTGTGTCAATTTGTTTAGTACATGAGGACGACAACAACTGTGACGACGGACGGACAGGCGACGGTTCCGGTGTGTGTATTTAAGCTATAGTACAAGGGTCAACGAGGGGACACGTTTCTGTGAACACAAGGAACGCGAGATTGGTGTGTAATTTTGGGAATTTTAAGGAAATTCGGCACTCGCAGAAACGTGTGTGGTGACTATAGGAAAAGTATGTATAGCTATTGTTTGAAAAATTAGATTAGGGTTATATATGCATGTGTACATACATCCATATAGGACTTGCTGGCAAGTATGACTTTCGGCATAGAAAGGGATATTTAATTGGATTTTCTTAATATTTTTTTGTCTGTTTTGTTGATTTTAAGAGCGGGTGCACATATAAGTAAACAAAGTTTTCTACAAAATAATAATCAAATCATTGAAAAATGATGAGCAGCCAAGAGAACAAATAGAATTTGAAATTATTCTACGGAAGGTATTTACTCAGTTGGAAAAAAATAGAGGAAGAACTCATCTTGATTTATTATGTTGCCATTTGGTAGGTACCTAGGTTTTTGTGTGGCAAAATTTAATTATCTGTTGAAGAATTAATGTATCTACCTACCTTACATGCGGTCTCCACTAGCGATGAATCCAGAGCATGATTTAAAGCATGCGTTCATTATCGCTAGTAGAGACCGCCATCGCAGCTATATTTTCATCGCTTGCGATAGAAAGTATGCTCTCATCGCATAGGTACCATCCATCGCTTGCTTTATCGCAAGGAGAACTGTCATATTGTTCTGGCGTAACCAAATTTAATTTAACTGAGTTTGAGTTTTGCGTGCGAAGAAAGCTTTTGCTTGGGTTTTACGTTTTTCTAACAAAATTAAAAAAAAATCTGATTTGAAATTGTCAATAGAACTCATTTATATCCATTAAAATTATTCACTATACTAAAAAAGTATGCGATGAAATGCCCAGCCACAAGAATCTGACAGTTCTTCTGCTCTCTGCTTTCTGCTTTGGCTATTGCGATTGCGATGGATTTATCGCTAGTGGAGACGGCGTGTTAAAAAGCCGAAGTTGCGTGAGCTGTCAAAATGAATAAGGATTTCAGAACTTCTTACTTTGTTACTTCTTTACTTGTGCGATTATTTAAAGTTGGCTTTAGTTATAAAGGGCTTCCCAATTAGAGGTTAAATTTTGAATAGCCCGCTATTTGGGAAGCTGTCACTTTTGAAGCTGTCATTTTTTGACATTTGAATAGTAAAAACTACGCCACTACTAAAAATGGAACGATACACGCTTCAACAACGTATTGAAATTGTTAAAATTCACTACAAAAATGGTGAACATTTTGCATTTTGCACAGTTAGCAAAACTAGTGCACTTTTGGGTGGTCGTGAAGCACCATCCCGGCCGGAAATAGTGAAACTGGTGGGACAAGTTAGTGATGTGAAGAATCGAAACCGTGTGCGTCGCTCAAGAACAACTTAGAATATTGCTGTTGACAAAAACCCAGGAATGTAGACATTCAACAAACCACATTACACCGTATGTTGCATAAGGACTTAGGTCTTAAGGCTTTTAAAGTTCAGTTAACACCAGTACTTAAGCCGGTCGATCACCAGCAACTTATTCGTATCTTCGCTGATTGGGTCCTTGAAATGCAACAAAGTTTCCTGACCGTGTTATTTTTCGAAGAGGTGATCACAATTGGCCACCGAATCTTTAGTCTTTTTTTTTAGGCCACGCGAAAGATAAAATCTATACTAATGCTTCACAATCGATTCCAGACCTTAAAGATGGAATTCATGAAGTTATTGAGGACATACAGCCGCAAATGTACGAATTAGTAATGGAAAATTTCATGAAATGGATATGGTGCTGCAACCGTAGCCGTGGCGGCCATTTGGCTGATATCGTTTTCCATTGTTAATAGCATCTTCCTCTTTACAATGAAATAAACACCTATTAATTTCTTTAAAAAAAATACTTGTTTTTTTTAATATCAAAATTAATCCTCTTATTGGAAAACCCTATTACGTCTTACATTTTAAGAACCACTTTAATTTGTATTTGTAATTTTAGTTTTGTTAGATACTACAAGCCAATAAAATGTTTTCATTCATCAATGCACATACATTTAATGTGTGCAGTGTTTCGACTATTTCTTAAAAGTGGAACATCATTACAAGAAGATTCTATTTTCTTTAATCGAAAAGTGGACAGTAGAGTAGGGCAGGGGGTCAATTCTATATCTGTGAAACTGTGAAGTGATAAGTTTTTTCACAACTTCACACACTATCCGATTCGCAATTTATAAAAAAAAATTAATCAAATGTCAAAATATTTTCACATACATATTAGGTTCGTTTGTTGAATTTTACCCAGGGCTGACCCAGGTTTTCTTGACAACCCTCAGAGTTGTCAACAAAAACTGGGGTTTTAGGTTTTCAAAAAACACCCAAGAGCTTTCAACTGTTTTGTTGACAGCTAAAAGCAAGACAAAATCATTTTGTGATCTGATAAAACTTTAAATTTATTATACATTAGTTTTAAAAATGAACAAAAACAATTTCGCGTTGTTGCTGAATGTTTCATCCGATGAGTACAACAAACATTTAATTGCAAATACAAGCAATAACATGCAACATGCGAATCGCCAAACAAAAGAAATACATATGAAATCTCATATGACTTTTGACAGTTTGATCGTTACCTGAACTCGCCCCAGCAAAATACCTAGATCTACTTCATGGCGAGTTCAGGGCGACCCTAGGTCTCAAAAAACACAGAATTTGCTCACCAGGGTGACTTCAGGTTTTTCAAAAAACGATTTAGGGCGACCCCAGGGTGACTTCAGGGCTCAACGAACAAACCTATTAATATTAATATCAAAAATGAGAGTATTTCTCATTTTAGTACTGTTTAGTACATGTTTTGACAAACATTTATCAGAATGGGTTCCAGAATCATGTGAGTTCATGAAATGTAAAAATGAAAAATGGCTGTGAAAACTGAAATGATAACTTTTTTATCACTTCGCAGTTTCACAGATAGAGAATTGACCCCCAGGTTGCCTATTGGTTTTGCAAGCCTGAAACAAACATCTCTATAGAATAAATTTATATCCATCCGAGCAGATTTGTATACCCTAAGCTATTCTCTTGCCCAAGAATGGTAAGAAATTTTCATCCCATAAAATAATTTGCATTGACTTATTCGTAAATTCTGTTACAAGCAACATGATTTTGACGTATAGGACTATAAATTCAAAATGAACTTTGTTATTGAAGACAAGCGTTGGAAGCGAAGATGAACGATAAACGTGAACTTCGTAACTTCTTTTTAATTATACAAAAATCTATATTGATCAATTTAAACTTTGGTTCAATTATAATATTTAAATGTTGTACGAAGACGTGTCAGTAAGGTCCACTAAACAAAATCGGGATATAGCCAATTTTAAGATGATAACACTACAAAACACTGTTTGAGAAATTCAGACTCATCACTCTGACACCAGAAAAGAATTCGAAGAAGGTTTGGTTTTCAGCCTTGAATTTAGGGCAAGAATGTGAAAACTGACTTAGATTAGCTGAAGCGTTCTTGTCTAATCTCTCGCCTAAGCGAAGTTTTCAAGTAAATTTGAATATTTAGACATGTTTGTTTGGAGATCGCTCAAGTTTCTTTGGGCGTTTTTCTTTTTTCATTCAGAGTAGAGCACTAAACAGAGCACGAGCATGTCGAACATGCTCTGAACTTTCTCCGAATCGAGCGTGTTCTAAGAGCTCTGAATTATTTTATAAACACACGCGAGTTTTTGAGTTTTTTTCCTGTCTGTCAGAATGATTTCAGCATTTAACTCTATCTGCTCAGTCTGTCGAGCTCATAGAGTGCGCTCTGAACACGCTCTCAACGAAAAAAGAAACACAAATTTGAACTGTTATACACTCTGAGCTAAAAAAGAAACACGATTTTTTGTTTGACAGTTCAGGTTCTACTCTGAACTAAAAAAGAAAAACGGCCTTTCTGTGATCGAGCGACACACGCTATGAAAAGAAGTTTGATCGATTCGAATCAAAACAGTTTTTTTTTTTTGTTGCACGCTAAAACCACTCTAATCGCGCGATGGACATGAATTTTTATACCAACAAGCGATATACGACATACGACCGATCAAACTTCATCGTTTGGTCGTGTCATGCACGTCAAATTAGGATGAGGATGTAGTCTTAAGTTATTATTGGGATACTTCTTAAAAATTTAATAACTTTAAAGTGGTTTACTAACATCTTCCAATTTTACCAATTTTAAACATTTCAAAACTAGTATCGTGGTAGGGCTATTTTTTAATAAATTTTTGATGAACGCACATTAAATAATGAAAGTTCGCGCAAAAATTAAATTGTAAACAGCCCCTTTCTGACATTTTCAAATGTCAAAGAGACATAAAAGGTTTGTTCGTTGAGCCCTGAAGTCACCTCAGGGACGCCCTAAATCGTTTTTTGAAAAACCTGAAGTCGCCCTAAACTCGCACTGAAGTAGATTATGGTATTTAGCTGTGACGATTTCAGGGAACGACCAAACTGTCAAAAGTCACATGAGATTTCATATCTATTTCTCTTGTTGTCATTAGCGGATTCGCATGTTGCATGTTATTGTTTGTGTTTGCAATTAAATGTTTGTTGTATCTACTCACCAGATGACAACTCTGAGTTTGTCAAGAAAACCTGGGTCAACCCTGGATGAAGTTGAACGAACCAATCTAATGTTAACCCGATACTTAAAAAAAATAATATAGGTATTTTGCGATTTAAGAATAAATAAAATGTTACAGAAAGTATAATTCTGAATTCGATAAAATATTGCAAAACCTTCGTTTCAACCCAGAATCATATTGAAATTGTTTGAACATCATAATTATTCGACTAAAATTTTGCGCCAGTGATATGTAAACAGTTTGTCAGTCTTGTTAACCAAGAACTAGTCAAGTACACCGCTTACTTTCCGATTCAAAGTAGGTAATTGAAAATACACATTTTCCACATTGCAGAAAAATTCGATCCGGATGTAAAGTTCTTTAGCAATAACACATTCCAGTCCAAATCCAGTCCGTTATTCACGATGAACTTTTGTCCATTTTTGTAGTAAGACTTTTCTAAATTAATCATCTTTCTTTTTTTTTAATCCATAAAAAACGTCTCTCTCTCTCTCTCTGACGTTTAAATATAAATCATTTTTGAATTTTGACAAATCATCTTTCGCCTTAAATCGCATTCACCAACCCAAATTTTCCCACAAACTACGTGCGTATCAATTATATGTTACTCAACCGCCATTGCTGTTTGCGGTACGATGCGATAGAAAGAAAGTACTCAGAGGATTAAATCGTATAACAAACCGTATTTTTCCTTCCAACACACGTAGCCAACATGTGTCATTCCGCTGTCAGATCAAAAGAACAACTCTTGCAAAAGAGGTTTGGTTTATTTTTCGGTGGAATAGAGTTCAGGACGTCTTCAGTTTTTCATATGTCACTATCAAGTACATAAACTTGCTGTTAAATAAATTGAAATATTTTTAGAGAAGACGTTCAGCTGGGAAAACAGTTTATCTCAATTTCGCAGATTGGCTCGAGTTTGCCTTGATATACTTTGCCGTTAACCCAAAAGAAGAATGTGGCACTTTAAATGAGAGCATCTACCTTTCAGATTTCCTCGAACCACTTCTGACGCAGGAGAGGTGATGCTGTAGCACGGGTATTGTTTAATTTAAATTAAATCGCACAAGTCTGTTTGTATATGGGGAACGTGCTCGAAATGACACGCACTGGTGTTGCCTCCGCCCGCCCCTTCCGTTCAATAAACCATGTAACCTGCATGCTGATTTGGGCATATCCCGAAAACATTATATTAACCAATGTGTTGGAGGTCAATCGGGGGCTCAGGGTTTCTGTATCTACTTTTGTTTATTTGTTTGCGGTTTTAATTAAACAAGAATTAAATTGCAATTTCGTGTGTGCGGTGGCAATGGCGATTGCGATGGCGATGGCGACCCTCTGGCCCTGGCGTCTGGACCGCCATTTCTGGCGTCACCACCAGCGATTCTGATAATTGGAGCCTACATGGCTTCATGATAATTTCCCTCTTGCATCAGCAGAGCTATGTGAGCTCCTGATGCCTATAGTGCCTATACCTACCTACTGTGATCGAAATCGCATTTGCGTTGCGAAAATGCACTCTGGCATGTCACGTCATCCCCTGTGGCCGAAAATTAGTTCCGATTCATTTGTCTGAAGAAATCCGTAATTAAAATTCATAGAGAGGATTTCACAAAACCCATTTTGCAAGAAGATGGGGCGATGCGATGGTTATTATCGGTGCCAGCTGGCTTACCTTCGTCATCGTTGCGTCGTCGCCGGCATTGGAGTCGGCCTTTGTCGTCATCTCCATCGTTTTCGTTGTCGGCCAGGAATTCTGCAATCTGCATTTTCCAGAGGTTAAACAGGGAGTTTCGGGGGAGGTTTATGTCGTTTGTTTCACGGAAGTACACAAATCAATTGTTGTTGGAGGTCGCACTGTGTAGACATAATGTAGTTGGGGAAAACATGAACACCTTTACAACCCTCCTCTCCTCGTCGTGCTGCTGGCTGTCTTCATTTTAGTTCGTCGTAGGTAAAACTCTGTGGCAATTAATTATGGTAATTCGTTTGGAGTAAGGAGAAAGTAGAGGACTTGGACGACTAGGAGTTGCGGCATTAAAGTGCGCTACACCACCACCAACAACAACAACACGAATTCATTGAGTGTGATTTTCTATCTTTGCACCAACTGTTGACTCGTTAACAGGATCTTGAAGTAGAGCAATGATTCGTGATGCGGAAAAGTGTTGAAAGAAATTATGGAGATGTGCTTTATGTTTAAGGGTTACCTTCAAGAACTTGGTGCAGGAAAGAAAAATGTTCTTAAATTATGGGTGAGGAAGGAGCTGAAGATACTTATGTATATTAATTAATAGATATAATGGGTTTTTGATATTCATCTAAAAGAATTTTGAAAAACGCTTAGAAAATATTTAAAGAATTGTTAGAGTTGGCACAATGTTGCCATATTGAATTATTCCTCAAAGTCTAAAACCCCTATTGCACCACTTTTATTTTTAAATCAATTTATGCCAATTATTGCTTTTGATGGAAAAGAAAAATATTCATACACTCAAAAAATAGAAAGTGTCAAAGTTGCCGAAAATCAATCAGGTCGAAACAACATGAAAAACTTGATGCTTGGATACTTTGGCGCCATCTATCTTTTTAAGCACTGACTACAGAGAATCGTTTTTATGACAACAAATGTTCAAAACTGCCAACTGATTACAAGTATTTTATGTGCCAAAAAATTAATTAAAAGTTTAAACGAAATTCAAAACTCCGATTTAACTTAATTTTTTCCACAGTTGTAGAAGTTTGCTGCAGAGAAAATATCGGCAGATCCCATATTTTTTCTGAAAAGAAATTTTATGCGAACATGTCAAAGAATTTGTTTTAAAGATTTAAGATGAATTTGTCGTTGAAATATTTGTCGTCTTTGATTTTTTAGGGGTTAAAATGATTAGTTTAATGCTAACTTGGCTAAACTTTTTAGGGGCGTTAAAAATGTTACCCTTTCATTTAGTATGTTTGAAAGCAGCGGACGGGCTTATGATAACTACTACTTTATGAAACCCCGAACTATGCGATCGCCTAACTCGTATATGCACAAGGGCCTCCCATGGTCGACAGGGAATAAGGACCTAAGATAGTGGATAAGGAATTCACTCGTTGACATCCGTATCAAAACCACTTTTCATAACACAAATCTAATATGATACTTAAGAGTTTTATGAACTAGAATCTTATAACCTCCTAAACGAAATCAAAAGACCCTTTCGTGGGCCAAAACGTCGACTTTGACTATTTCCCAAGTTACGGGTTAAATACCCTTTTGCTTCTGCTTTCGTTCAATGGATCAGGTCTTATTTGAAGGGAAGGACATACCAAGTTCTTTTTAGAGAAATCGTTTCCGATCCAATTAATGCTGACTCTGGTGTTCCACAAGATAGTCACCTTGGTCCACTTCTTTTCATAGTATCAATCAATGATGTTGTTTCAATTGTAAAATCATGTAGGGTTCTTATCTACGCAGATGATATTAAATTATTTAAAATCATCAGAAACCAATCCAATGACATAAATATGTTTTCTGAATGGTCTTGATATAACAATCTCTTTCTAAATGTTTCAAAGTGCCAATCAATGTCCTTCTTTAGAAGAAAAAAACCAACATGTTATAATTACAGCATAAATCAAGCCATTCTAATTAAGGTAGAAACAACGACCTGAGCGTTCACTTCTCGCAAAATCTAGACTTTTCACTCCACATTCAGAAAATTGTCAGTAAAGCAAACTCAATGCTTGGATTTATTATGCGTTGGAGTAAGGAATTTTCTTGTAGTCTTGTAACATCTTCGTTGTACAACACCTTTGTTCGTCCCCAATTAGAATATGCTAGTTCTGTATGGTCGCCACTTTACTCAATACACATTGATCGAATCGAATCTGTCCAACGTAAATATGTACGCTTCGCATTAAGTCATCTTAATTGGAGTGACCCAAATCATCTTCCTCCATACAGCAATCGCCTTCTTCTTTTAAACATGAATTCTATAGAAAAACGGCGGGAAGTCAGCGATGTTGTGTTTTTACACAAGCTTCATCGGTTCTTCTTGAACAAATTCGTTTTAAAGCTAGAAGCCACAGTTCTCGAAACTCTGAAATTTTTCATTTCCTAGTAGATATCTAAAGCCTAGTACTCAGTTCAAGTGAAAATAAAAATTTCATATAAAAGTGACTGCTAGTTCACTGGCATGAAATCCGCAACGAGAGGTGAGTACTAAACTGTGGATTGGAAAAACAAATATGTTCCACAACTTTTTCCACGCTATGATTTTCATTTCTCAATATACAACCATCAGGAAAAAGTTTAAGGCAACGTGGAAAACTGTGACATTTGTCAGTTGATTTCAATATTTTGTTTCAAAACAAAAAATTGAAAATTTATAAACAGAAAGAACGAATCAGTTTAAAAATAATTGTCATTTTATTTTTCATTCAAAGTGAGTATCAAAAATTCACGTGGAAAAGTTTATTCTATTTTCATTTTTATTCTTCGCGTGTAATTTGGAACGTATTTATTTTTCATTTCACGCTAGGCTTAAAGGTGAAAAAACCCGAAGAGAAAAGAAATATTCCTACAAATGCTTGCATTAAGCAGTACTGATGGCGTAAAATTCAGCATACCTGGAATTGTCAGAGCTGACATAGTGCGCCTCACTGAGAAGCTATCCATAGACGCCAAACATCATTTATTCAAAAATGATCATATTTTCAAATTGCCATTCGAAACCAACATAACCAACTGCACAACAAGAACTTGATGAATGTGTTCAACTGAAACAAGGTCCAGAATTTGCAGATGTAAATATGCTGCAGCGCAAAACCACAGCAGCTAGAGAAGAGTATCGAGCAGGAAGAAACTCTCGCTATGCAAGCAAATACCTGGAGATCTTACAACAAGAACCAAGGAACTAGCTGTTAATTTTATGCCTCTTCTAAATCTAGTCACCAAATTATAGGGAATACTAAATGTTTTCAAGCTGAATTTCCAGCAGCTGCTAAAGAGAAAAAGCGTATAATATATCAAGAAGCCAACCAACTAGCAATCAATGAACAACCAATTCCACGTCCTATTATAGAACAAGTAGCTTAGCTTAAGAACAACAAGGCCACAAGATCAGATAGCTTAACTGCAGGGTTCTTTAAATATCGAGGTGATGTTTTGGTATGTGTCCAAGGAATCATGCAAGACGACTAAACTATAAGGTACATACAAAAAAGGTAATCCAGTGTCATGTAAGAACTCTCGAGGCATATTGCATTTTAAGATCTTATCCCGCCTAATGTGTGAGCTTCCTTAGCTTGCATATACTAGAGTGACTTTTGGCATGGCAGATTGATCATAGACCAATAAATATTAACTCGAGACTCACCATCTTTCCATCGACTTCATCAGAAAGTCGGGATCCCGAGAAAATCATCCAAATATCTCAAACTATTCCAAAAATCCACATGCGATTTCTTCAATCTAGTTCTACGGCAGACGGAATCCAAGGCAGGCGTTAGCCCCTATAGAGCGCTCTTTTTAGTAAATGTGTCTTACTATTACTGTTGCAAACGATATCGACATAATTGGATGGTTCCAACTTTCCACAGTGGCGATTGAAGATCTGGTGAAACTTGTGATACCAACAAATAAACAAACAACCATCTCGTCGGCTAACAAGCAAAATTGACGAACTGAAAAATAATAATAAATAAAGAGTAAGTTGAAAAAAGTAAAATAGAAAATTACGAAAAAAAAAATATTATGAACGGCACATGTCATAGGACCAATTTTGTTTTTATTTTCGATTTTCTCATTAACTGCTTTATCGATTTCGATTGAAATTTGTTTGTTTGTTTAATGGAAAAAATATTTAAAACTTTGTTTCTCTCAAAAATTCAATATCTTTGAAAATAAGTGAACGATTGTTTTTGAAATTATTTTCTTTATTGTTTAAAGTTTAATACCTAGAACTGGTATACTATTTTCATTAATTTGTTGAGACATTTAGAGACACTAATTTTTCTCTACAAAACTTAAACAACGATTTTTAAATTTTGTTAGCATAAATTTATAATTTTTCAAGAAATCAGAAACAACAAAAGGTATACTTATACATAATACCAAATATTGAAACACACTTTTGCACTCTTTTTGGTTTGGTATTTTGAACCCGTCCTCAATAATTTTCACCAAGACAGTGTCGGTCTATTTAAAATACCCGGGACAACTTTCAAATGCTTAGAACTATGGGGATTGTAATGTAAAAAAACAACTCTCTTAAGTCGGTTATCTAAACAATTTACCCATTTCTGAAGAGTGATCAACTTTTTGAAACAATTATAAAAATAAAACTGCGATTTCATGTTTGCCTTTGAAGAGTTAAAGTTTGCCCTGAACACCATAGCTAAATAGTATTCAAATTGTAATTTGGGGTTTCGGGTTGTACAAAACCCACCTGGTGGCACTTATCCGCAGGTACAAAACGCCCCTGGTGGTACTAATCAGCAGGTACAAAACGCCCCTGGTGGCACTAATCAGCAGGTACAAAACGCCCCTAGTGGCACTTATCAGCAGGTACAAATCGCCCCTGGTGGCACTAATCAGCAGGTACTATACGCCCCTGGTGGCACTAGAACAGCTGTCTAAACGCTCTGGTAGATCAGCAGGTACCAAATCCCCTGGTGGCAATTAGGACATTAAACTTCGAGCTAAGACCCCTTACTACCTTAATATAAAAAATAGCTGGACAATCTCACCTACCTTGTCTTTCCACGAAATTCCTTACCACTGGTAGGGGGAAGCCTCGCAAAAGAAGAGCTAAAGTGACCAATTCGTATCCACTTGTCTATAACTGGATTTCGAATGATTGATGCAATTTACTGGGCCGCCTGACTGTGTGTATGATCGAAAGGCTCCTTTCCGTTCACCCAAGTAGGTCCTTATGATTACTTTTCAGTAAACCGTGAATGTGAACTACATAAGTGATGAACGAAAAATATCAATGTAGTTGATTTTCCTGTGACGTCATGTGTCCATGGTGCTTGTGAATCGAATTTGGTAAACTACAATTTCACTTGTAATACCCATACTATATGAAGTGGAGAGGCATGGAACGCTTCGTTACAGGGTTTCTTATTGTGTCTTTAACTCTATATTTTAGTTAAAAAAACCAATAAAGTTCATGTAAATAATTAAAATCAGTAATGCTGAAAGTTAGTTTTTTACCAAGTCTTATACCCAGTTTGTTTTTAAAGTACGAGTAAATAATAGCTAGTTGTATTTCTTCCTCCACGAACATTTTACCAAAATGGGAATGCTTATAAGCTTACACTTGAGTCTAATTTTTAACAACACGAATGTGGAATGCTTTACCTAGCTCTGTTTTTTGCTGCCATTTTGATATTCAAAACTTCTGTGCATCTGCATATCCTCTTAAATCCATTCTTATTTTTCCCATTTCCGCACTGAGTTCAGCAGGCTTTTAAAACAATAACGGTTATAAAAATAACTTATCGACTTTTTCTGTACAAATCTGAATTTTAAAACCTATATTTGGGTACCTGATTGCCAATGCTACGAAGGATGAGCCTGCCTCGTGAGACTCACTTTTACGTATTTTATATTAATATACAATTTTAACCCTATTCCAGCTTGCATGTCTATAACTACCACTTAAAGTAAATGGCAAGCAACAAGAGTGCCTCAGTGTCTTGCCATATATTTCCGTACGCACACCACACCTGGATTATGGCAATCCATTCACCAACAACGCACATTTAGTATTGTAGTTCCTCATTCCTTTCCTCCTTGTCCAGCCAAACTGTCTGCCTCTTTCTTTGCTGAATGTTTTAATTAACACAAAAATCACACACACACACAGTCTGTGCAAACATGTGGGTAATCAAGTTGGCAAATCTTATTAGAAGTCGCCAAGACATTGCCCATGCCCAAGCTAAAAGCAAACAAGTCTTCGAACAAGCAGCATCATCCGCAAACATCGATTTAATTAAATCTTTTCACGCCAGACATTCTCGTATAGGAGAAGATATAGGGACCAACATCAGATATCAAAGAGAAGCAATTCCAGAAATAACGACATTTGCTCATATTGGAACGTTTGACACACAAAAGATCCATTTGTGGGGAAAATAGATAGTGCTACAGTTGGTGATGGCTGGTGGTTGGGTCATAATGTTATATGGCGTGGTTAAGGAAGCGTTTCTTTACGCAAGGTGTCACCGTCGTCGTCGATATAAAAATCAAATGTTCCTTTGAGATGAAATTATTTTTCGCTTGACATTTTATCTAAGAGGCATAAACCAACACACATCGGTGATAAGGACATGCCTTGCTTTAGTGACATCCCTCTTAATAACATCCATTTCAATGAACTGGACAGAAAGGAGCCGAAGATATGGTATAGAGGACATAGAGAGATACCACACATTCATACGAGTTTATGTGTACCCTTGTACCTGAAGGTGCAAAAAGGTTGATATGAGCAAAAGGACTGCCGCCCCCACCACATTTCTGTAGCTACCTTTTCTTGTGCTTAAGATTCGACTATTGACTATGATTTGGTAATATAGGTAACAGGGATGAATACAAATATCTTTTTATTAATTTCAAAGCTTATTCTAATTTCTCAGAAAAATATTCGAGAAACTCCAAGACAATATTTAGCAAATGAGTTTTGTAATAATTGATAAAGTCAGTCTTTCAATAGTTAATCTAGAACGTCTCAAGAAGCAGAAAGAAAAATCTTCTGGCACGCATAAAACCTGTTTATTAAGCTGAGGAAGTCATCGAAACGAAGGGGGGATTAAGGTATCTAGGCATCTGGAACAAACATCTAGAATAAATCTCGGGGTGGCCGCAAAAGCCCTTATGATATAATATGATGGTCACAAAAGAATCGAACTAGTAATGGATACGAAAGCATTAAGAAATAAGTAGTAAGTCTTAAGAAAACCCAACAAAAAGTTGTTAAACAGGGTCAAATCGCATGATCTCGGTGGCTAATAAATTCATAACCATGTTTGGAAATCGCTCGTGCAAAATGTCGATTGTGGGAACAGGCTGTGTGGCATGTAGCGCGGTCGTGGCCCATACATCCAATTCGGCCTAATAGCGCTCGCCGTTGACGATGATAGTCTGACCAACTCTGTTCTCAAAGAAGTATGGACCGATCATGACGCTATTCCATACAGTGACATTTTCTGGCTCCATTAAAAATTGTGTAAATCTCGTATTTATTGTGTTCGTCTCAAATTCGTCGCTGAATATGACCGAAACACACGTCGTTCTCTTTGGTCGTTAAATCTGAGCTCCTGGGGCAGTTGAACGCTATGACATGTTGATTTGACAGATTTAATAAATGACAACCAAGTTGACAGATGTGGTTTCAACAATATGGCCGCAATCACCTGTCAAAGTTTGGAAATTCCTATTGAAAAAGCTTTTAGACTTTAACAGTAACTTATACTATATATAATATATACTATGTCATGTGATCTAATGAGAATGTAAATAGAGCCTTGTTATTGTCCTTGATCATGAGAAATTCTAAAGCCGGAATGGAATGATTGGATAGGCAATTTTTATTTATAAACAAGGGTACCCACCGCAGGTTCAGAAATGAGAAATGTCAACTTCTACCAGTCAAAAGGTACTGCCCAAATTATTGCCCTAAATCTACCTATACAAAGAACATAAGACCAACGATAAATGCGATGAAATGAGGCTCCACAAGAACAAGATATTAATTCACTTAGGACCGACCTAAACAGCAAAACAAAACAGCTCTTTGCAAGAACATGTGAAAGGACAAACTCATCTTCACAACGATGTTTAAAAATGTGATGCTCAAATGGCTTCCGACAATTCAATGAAACTTTACTGTTGAATTGAGATGACAGATATAAACATTCAACCCTCAAGTGTGGTTTGATTAAGATTCTTTCCTTTTAGCCATCAGTTAGAAATGTGTAGTCTTCTTTGAGTGGTTCTATTAACAGGTGCTTTTTATCACAAAGGCTGACACACTCAACTCATTTCAAGGCAACCTTGTCTTCTAGCAGACTTCTTTTCTCCTTGCGGCCAAACTCAATTAATTCTCATTCAAATTTCCACAATAACTTTCGATTAGATGATGTCATGTCGTCGTTGTCTACATCAAGTAGAGTCCCTCTAGGCAGCGACGACGACGATGGGTTCCATGATGGTGATGGCTCTGCCATTTTCTCGAGAGAGCTAAGTGAGCCATTCTATGACACTAATTTGATTTATGTGTGAACTCTTTTGCCTCGGGTATAGTTGCTGCTCCTGATGCACGTACATCAAATCAGATGATGGGGCAGAAAAAAAGTCCAAATAAGAAGTAATGTATTACCCCCGGCCTTCATCATTTTGCCTCTTCACTGATGGTTAAAGGGTGCGAGATGCAAAAAAGCACTTCGCAAGTGGAATGACTGTGTGCTTTTGATTTTCATGCAAACGCTTGCCAATAGTGGGGGCAGGCGGCAGAGCAACTCTTAAATTTTCAACATCAGCTCCCATCGCCATCACATGTGCCAAACTGTACTCGAAGCCTGTGCAAACACAGGTCGACGCATGATAACGCGGCACGTGACCAAATTTCCCAATGAATGAGTGGATGTGCAAACAGCTTCCGGTTGGTTTTTGTGCGGAATGATGCCGATTCGGTATCGTATTCCGCTCGATAGATACATACATAACTATTTCCTTCCAATTATTTTCCACCACGTGGTATGAGCGTAGTCGACTTTTGACGAATGTAAATTCAAAATTTAATTAAACCACCAAAAGTGATTTGTATACGACGGACGGTGGTGTGGAATGATGTCGTAGCTCACAGTGCTTCCCGCACCACCACTGCAGAGATTCTTAATCGATTTTTATTGAATTAATGAACTTCAACTCCAGAGGCTTCCACAATTTATCATCAAGAAAAAAATATATACCTACACAAATAAATTGACACAAAAAGAAAGAAATTTAGTGAAACTGATACAAGATAAGAACCAGATACAGACAGGGGTTCGTTATCTGGCGGAAGGTAAACCTAAACACACAACAAATCTTCGACACGTCTATCTAATGCCAAGATCTATTCGAGTCTTTTTCGTTCTGTTCGTGTTTGGCTTTTGGAAAAAAGTCAACTTATGTCCTTATCTTGAAAGATAATGCGGTTTGTATATAGAGACAGTACAGTGAAAAAAAAACTGTTCAATCTTAAGCTCTTGATATTTCGACTAAGTCTAGGTTGCTTTTTATTCACTTTTTGGACACTATGGTAACTACAGAGTCGAAACTATGATAAGAAATGTTCAGAACTTCAAGTTGAATCTATCGATTTTGATAGAAAAACTTACAAAATGAGGTGGCAGTGCAATTTTGTTTGAAAGCCTTAAGGAGGAATCACACTTTTATCGTGTGCTGTGTTGTGGGGTTGTCACTATGCATAGGACCATATTTGTATGACGTGAAATGTCGGCAGTGGTGTGGTGTGTGAAAATCACTGGTTTTGTGCCATACTACACTGTGTCACAGATATTTTCTTCTTTTTGTGGGAAAGAGATGATAGTACTTATGTAAAGAGAAAGAACACTCTTCGAAAAAAGGAGCGTAAATTAATAATGGCAATTTGTAACCGTACAACCTATACAAGCTTGACTAATGTACAACGTGAACTAAGCAACACACCACTTCAGCCCACAACAGACCAGATGGATGATGTTCCGAATTTAGATTTTTTTAAGTCGAGATCCTATCCAACCCCCGAATTTTGTTGTTGGTTTGTGATTTGCTATTTTGCTTTCCAGTCGAAGTTTTGCTCCACGGTCTTGCCAGGGTTGTTAAAGAAAAACACTAACTTCAATTTTAAAAGAGTCTTGTACCTCTTATCAGGTATTAAAAGTTGGTTTTTTCTATCGGTTAAGAAAGTTTTGGATTTTCATTTAAAGTAGTCATTCGCATATTAAATAAAATGCACGACTAGGTCGCACGAACTTGCTCCTATGTAAAAGACTAAAGAATTTCAAAAATGAATGTTATTAGAGAAACTGTTCATAAGCATAAAATTCATTTTTTAATGACTAAAAAAAACTTCTTTAGTAGTTAAAGGTAAGATTAGGATGCCATGTGATTCAAGCAAATATTGATTTATGCAAGAATAAAAATTATAAGTCTTTGTAGTGGTTTCTTAAAAAATAAGGTGTTAGGTATATGTATAAGAAAATTTTAAAACATTTTTAAGAAAAAATGTTGGTACGCCAATTTGAAGTTTTTATTATTGTATGGATGAAAATTAAATTTACAAAAAAAGTATTGAGCCGTTTTCGAGATATTGAATTTTCAAAAAACAAAAAATTGATTTTTTTTTTTTCAAAATTCAAAAAAATATTTTTCTTAAAGTTTTGAAATACAATATTTTTTAAACTTTTTAGAAGCTTCCTTCTGCGAAATTTCATTAAAATCCGTTGTGCTTATAATGAGAAATTCAAAATTTTAAAAAATCGTTCTATGGTAGGTACAGTCAGTAATATCTTGTTTTCAAATTTTTTTTTTATTAAATTACATATATTAAAAAATAATAGAAAGAAAAAAAATTTAAGCAAAATTCTCGGAACCGTTTTCGAGAAAAATACGATTTTCGAAAACCATTTTTTAACATTTGTATGGAGGGTACCGTTATTTTTAGGTTAAATTAATTTATTTTGCTCATATGTATATTGTAGATTATTTTTCCAAACTTTTATTTATCAAGTTTTGAAAAAATCGAGCATGGGGTTTTCGAAATATTGAGTTTTCAAAAAAAAAATTTGAAAGTTTTTTTTTAAAAATCCAAAACATTTTTTTTTGGAAAATTTGAATACACAATAATATTCAAACTGCTGGAAAGTTTTCGCATACAAAGAATGATTAAAATCGGTGGTACCGCTTTCGAGAAAATCAAAACCAAAAAAAATGGTCCCAATGGGGGTACCAAAACTACTCATTTTTTTGAAAAAAAATTTCAACTATTACCTAGGTTTAACTAAATTAAATTTTTTGAATTTTTTTAAGAAAATCGTTGGAACAGTTTTTCAGAAAAAAAAATATTTATAAAATTTCGAAAAAAATCGTGTGGCAGGTACCGTTATTTTTGGTCATAAAAAATCAAATCAAAAAACATCCGGGGGTAAAAAATCAAAACCCATATCCACCAAGTTTGAAGAAAATCGGCTGAGTCGTTTAGGTGTAATCGAACAGACAGGCAGACAGACAGACAGACAGAATTGGCAGACCCACTTTTTTCGTCTTCGCTATCATCGTAATGTCAACTTTGATCAAAATCTCGAGTTCGATTTTTTTTACGAATACATAACTTGCCTTATAGTACCTATAAGTCACAAGTAAAAAGATACATTTGGTGAGTGAATTCTCAACCATTAAAGTGTGTAAGTCTTTCGGTAGGACCTTCAATTTCAAGAGATATACTTGGAAAATTTGAAGGCTTTGATACTTCCTCGAAAGAGACAGCGGCTACAAATCGATCGCTTTATCTTTGGCGTACCTAGTTGTTCAACGATCTTACATAGCTTAGTGATCACAAAAAGAACACCAGTGAATGAAATAGTACAAATTCTGGAAATAAAACGTAAAAGTCTTTGGATATGCTTTTTCTGTAAACGTAGATTGTGAATTATTTGATGATTATGACGTAATGGGTTAATGGTTATAGTGAGTCCTCATTGGATCGAATGAAAGTGTTCGCTCCGAAGAACGTGAGCGGTACGATAAGGTACATCAAATAGGCTTAATAGATTTTTTGTTATTTTAACTACATTTTGAAAATTAAACTACATATATTTGCTCCCTATTTTTCTCAAACTGATTTGGCCTTGTGATACTATTAAAATGCAATAAAGGCAAACTGTTACTGTTTCTAAGTGCACTTAGTTCCTGGGGACTTATTTCCCTACACCTTTTTAATAGTTTAATCAGTTTGGCCAACGTCAAACTATAGTTAAGCTAAAGTATTTAAAGTATTTAGGCTGAAGTAGACTGTACTGGGAAAAACTAGTATATTCTGAAATTCTTTAGATAAACTAGTATATCCTGAAATTCATAGAATAAACAGGTTTCGCCAAGGTAATTTCCCTTTGTTCGGCAATACAAATTCCAATATTACACTTTCTATTTTTAGGTCTGATATATTTAAAAAATTTTTTCCTATCCCCACAGAACACCTAACTGGCTGAACACAATGGAGACGGAGCTGCCACTGAAGCTGCAACTGGAATAGCTGTCAAAATATTCAATACACGTAAATTCAATGTTACGAACACAACACAACGCAACTGCAGTCGGTGCTGCAAGAGTTGGCGAACTTTTAACTTTTTCGTGCAGCATTTTTGACATTTCAAATTTTATACATATGTATATCTGTCAGTGATTTTAAGTGTTGTTTTGTTGTATTGTGATTTCGTGGTTAAATTTTAATTAAAATAATGGACGAAAATCTTCAATTTCAGTGTCCATTTTATAGTTTCAATTACTTAAAATATTTAAAATTTGCCAAAGATTCAACACCTGACCCAACAAATGACAACAAAACATGAAAGCTGTACAGCCTCATAAAAAAAAGTACGTACGACACTTTTTGACAGCTCTTCCAGTTGCAGCTGCAGCTCCAGTTGCAGCATTCTATTGTGTTCAGCCAGTAATCCGAATAACTTCTAGATGTTATACCTATAATTTCAAAAAGTTAAAAAACAGGTCATGTGATTTTTTTAGTCATTCTCTATCTCGTATCTCATGTGAAAAGGAGATGACCAAGTGAGGCAAGATTTTGTTAAATTATGATTTTGATTTGACGAGATGTTGACATTTGGAGTTTCTTATTATTTTTAAAAATTCAATTTTCGTTTGTATAATATGCACTTAAATATGCAAACTCAATCCATGACGACACTCAATAGTTATATGTTTATAATTGTAGCCACTCTAAACCTACGATATATTCTGAATAATAATTATAACTAGTTAGAAGTTCATCAAAACTGCAAATTCATTAAAAATTCAAATACTACTTGTCCTCGCTTACTACATAACAAACTTCAGTCAAAAACTTTTTTTAAGCGCAATGCCAAAAATCAAGAAGTAAATTTATCAACAATTTTTACACAGTAGTGTGTATAGTGTTTATATAAACTTCCCTACAATACCACCTACCTAAACGTTATACGCACTTTACTGACTGATTTGTTGAACGGAGGCCTTTGACCTTGCAAAGACAGCTAGCTATGTTCTTCCAAGAGAGGTTTTTAATTTCCGCTCTAAGTGATGAAGGAGGTTTGCGTTCCCCTATCTCGACGCTTTTCAGTGCGATGTCTTTTGCATCTTCAAAGGCGCAAAGGAAATTAAATTTGTTTTTTGCCACGACATGACACGCCCTTAGCCCAACCAGTAAAAGAAGCACCATCAGCTCCATCCATTCCCCTTCTCCGCGATATATGAGTATATACAAAGTGTCTTGTAGAATCTAGAAGCTACCGCTTCGCTGCGCTTCCTCGCTAAGGTCTGTTGGCTCTGGGTTAACGTCAAATATGCCATCACTCTCGAATGAAAATAAAATCGAAAATCGATTTCACTTACTTTTTTATATATCTACATACTATATGTATATGTGTGTATGCTTGTTTGGAACTCTGTTGCTATTGCTCCATCTTTGGAAATAAAAATAATAATAAAATAAAGGGAACCCTGCTGCCGTATGTTTTATTATGTCAAAGCGGAAGAAAATGAATAAGGCAAGGGAATCAAATTAAAACGAACGAAATAAAAACGTGAAGCAGACAGATAGGTCTCCCAATACCCAATATCACATTTTGATTTTGCAATGTCTACATTCACTTATCTAATTATTGGGGAATAAATGGATCCGCTCCTGTGTATATTTTGGGGAAATTGGCGCACAACAAACAAAAGTCAAAAGTATCTTTGAGTACTTATGAGTATATCTATCTACTTATAACTCTACTTATTGTACAAAGGTATATTTGAGTTTTGAATGAAAATTCGATTTTTGATGTTCATGTTTTATTTTTATATAATTTCGTAAGAAGTTTTGGAACAAAGGTAATGCATGAACGAGCACTCGTGAGGGGCTAATATTTATTTGAAGACGTAGATGTCTTCCTTGTGTCTACCTTGAGTATTTCGAACTTGATATTGTTTTTGTATTAATGAAATTATATTTGTTCAAGGAAGACATGAAAATTGCGTAGTTATTTTTGTTAGAGCGAGTTGTCCAAGTACTTATTTGATCCGCAGATGAACTACTGCGTCTCCGGGCTCTGGTCTCTGACTCTGTACGCACAATTTACGTGGAGGTAGAGGTAAAGTCCAAACAGGTAGACCGATTTGCTTTATATTTGCTACAGATAATTTGTATGTGACTTCCTAAAGGAATTATTCTTAATTCATTAAGAATAATTTTAGTGCCATCAAATTTTACCCGATCTTTGATTCACACTTTCCATGTGATGGGCTTTATTGGGCTTACACCTAAGAGAGTTGCACAAATCCTTTCGGTTTTGGATTAGCGCTGAAGTGCGCCATTTTGATACCATAACTCGTATGAACCTGTGGATGGAATTGATATGTGAAATTGTTGACATTCTCACGGAGTCTTCCTGTTTGGATTAAGTTCAGGAAAATAGATGAAGTAGGTTTTGATGTCTCTTATCGTAGGTTTGATTTTACACAATTATCACTCACAAAGCCAGACCACCACACTCATCCGACACAATCTGCACTGTCCCAAGCTAGACAGCTTGTTGACTGGTACTAAAAAAGAAGCCAATCCATTTGATTGATTATCCGGCTCGGGATCTAAGGAGCCAAACGGACGGCACGGTAAAGAAGTAACCGAAGTTCGTCCTAGAGCCATTTCGTCGCGTTGAGAAAAGGGATCAAGTCTTTAATCTTCATTTCAGAAAGTTCGTCAATGTCGTCAAAAAATGCCCTTCCTATTGATTGTGCTCTAAATTTATCCAGACCAGAGCATTTGCAGAGAAAATGGAGGACCGATTCTATTCCCACTAGTTCCCACAACTATGACTGTGAGTATTGTAAAGAAGGCAAGCTTCGCTGCTTGCTCTCCTATTGGCCAGTGCAGCTATGATCCTGGCTATATCTTGCCTGGGTCTGCATATCATATCAAATGTTCGGGATATATTATAGGTGGGCCAAATCTTTCTAGATATAATGCAGTTAGTTATACTTCTCCACCTACGATGCAATTTTCTTCTACTGCGCTTTCCTTCTGGATTGGATTCGAAAGATTTCTGGGCCAGAGGATTTATATCCATTCGCTCTACATGACCCATCTCAGTCGTTGGACTCAAATTCTTTTGGCTAAGTTTGTTATATCTTCTCCTACATTCTCCATCTTTGCGGATGTGACCCACCGTCACCCGGAGAAACATCCTAAAGCGTTCTCATTCACTTTTGACAAGGTCTATTTATCTGCATCATATAAAAAGATTGGAATTACAAGAGTCTCATAAAATGACATTTTAGTTGGCCGAAATAGGACTTCTCTCCTCAATTACCTTGTTAGTCTAAAGAAGCAACGATTGACAAGAGTTATTCTCCGTTTTGTTTCAGAACTGGAGTCATTGTCAGAATTTAGAGTGGTGTCTAGGTAGGCAAAGTTTTCAATTACCTCAAAGTTATAGCCATATGTGATGACTTTTTTCCCAAGACATCGGTGTTGGGTGTTCTCTCTTGCCATCAATGACCGCTTAGTCCATCTTCTTCGATTCCGTCTCAATACTCCCAAACGCACCACTGACATCACACTAGGGGTTTCCAATTACCATATTTCAATTAGTTGTTGGCGTATCTGCGTAATTGGACGGACTTTTGTAATATTGTGCCTATAGTACTGAGACGATAATTTTGCACAGTCGAAAGAAAGGGCATCGCTTTGTCTTTTTTGACATCAAATGCACCGGTGAGATCTTTTCCGACATTAATGGAGTAGCGTGCGATCTCCGTCATCATTCTGGAAAGACGGACAAGTGTGTCCGAGTCATGGCTCTATATAAATCGTCCCTATAAATATGTGCTATCATACGCGGCGTTTAAATTAAAGAAAAGGTGGTTTGAAGTTCCTATATGTTTTCCCAGTATCTACCGTAATTTGAATATTTGGTTCATGGTGGACTTTTCTGATCTTAGGCCACATAAATATGGATCTATCATGTTGTTGATAAAAGGCTTCTGACATTTACATATAATACGGCAGATCTTGTACGCAATGTTCAAAATACTGATGCCTCTGAAGTTGGTGCCGTTCAGAGGGTGTCTTTTCTGGAGGTTAGGGTAACCAATGCTGAGGTTCCATTTATCCATATTTTGCAGATGAGCTATTGCATACTCCCAAGCAAGTCATTAAATGCCGCTTTAGACAGTTCAGCAGCAAGGGCGTTAGCTCAAACGGATTTTATAGACTTACGATTCGATGTAGATATCTTTCAGGGTGGTATTGTTGGTCTGTGTCGTCAAGTCTTATGTATCTCCCTAGCAGCAGAATTCTCACCATCATCACCGGTGTACAGTTTGTAGAAATGCTCATTCTATATTCTCAGCATTGAGTGTGGTTCTACCACAATTTTCCCTTGATTGTCTATGCAAACCTCGAGTCGGGATTTGTATCCTATTTTGATGTTCTTTTGCCCATTTCTTAGAACTTCCGAATCTTAATCCCTGGTATGGCATCCCTTTTGGAATAAGTCGATACCAATTTCATTCAGAAACCTGTTCACATATATGTTTAGTGTTGGTTGCAGGAATATGGAATCTCGTTTTTGATGATTCCACCATGAGCAAAGAATACCTTATGAGCTCTGGATTTCATCACCTTACCTTGAAGGAGGTTTTCTAGTAATACAATACATAGTAGAGGATTCAAGACTCTTCTTTGGTGTAGTTCTACCATGGTTTGGAATTCTTAGGTGACTTCAGTTAATTTTTGCTATTTCCCCTTCGTATTTATCCACAATATTTTGCCAATAGAAGGTTTCAAGAACTCGTTATCTTAGGAGAACATTCCATTTCAGAACTCGTGTTTTTTTTTTTTTGTTGTGCTAGAGCGATGTTCTCGACAAATAGTTTAAATTTTGGGGGCTTATTAATTAAAGATGAATAAAATAAGAGTATTAGTTTATCCCACCCGATGCATCATTCTATTTAGACAGTCGAGTTCTGCTTCAGAATAAAATTACTGTTTCACAAATCTACCAAGCTGGATATTACGTGTTTGTTTTATTAGGCGTTATCTTTTTTAGTTCAGAGCAGAGCCTGGGTTTTCAGAAAATATACATATTGGGTGCTATGGCGAATAAAATTTCTCACGGATTTTTTCCCATCGTCGATTACTTGAAACGTGAATTATGGTCGCAGTTTCTCTTATAATGTAATGACATCAAAAATGAATATTCCATGGCAGCGGGACTGTCATTTTGATCAACCAAATTGGAGACTACAAGAAGCAGTTAAAAATTGTGAACATTTCCAATTTTAGAAGATGGGAGAAATTCCGTGGGAAATTTTATTCACGATAGCCCCGATTGTGTTCAGGGGGCTCATTCCGTAATTTTCTAAACGATAATCCTCAAAACGATAATCGTCGATGATATCGTCCATGATTTGCTTCACGTAACTCGACTACTATCGTCTCGTCAATTGATCACAGTTTTAGAGATTTGTATGCATTTCAGAAACTCTCAAACTGTAATCAATCTGTAAATTCAATAGAAAACAATACAAAATGTCAATTTACAGTGGAAATTCAATCACTCAACTACAGTCACCTACAAAATTCAAAATTAATGCAAGACGATACCTATTTAGCTATCGTCCAAACGATATCGTTTTGACGATAGAGTTTTGATGATTATCGACTTACGTGAATCAAAAAAAGGCAACACTATCGTTCAAACGATATCGTCTGACGATAATCGAGTTACGGAATGACCCCCCAGAACTTTAGGCTGTGAGCACGCTCAGAGCGGCGCTCTATGAGCTCAGAATCAAATAATTGAGCAGACAGAATCAAATACCTTACACACGCATTTGACAGATGGAAATTTAAAAAGAAAATGGTGACAGCTAAGTGTTCAGCTTCAGGTATGTTTCAAAAACAAATCAGAGCGCTCAGAGCACGCTTGGCTCAGAGAATGTTCAGAGCATGCTCCATATCCTCGGATTCTTTTCAGATCTCTATTCCGAACTAAAAAAGAAAAATGCCCATTATAGAAGTATTCACTTATAACCGAAAAGATGAGGTAGAGAAAGTGGTGGTTTAACACCGATACTTGCAGTATTCACGAAAAATTAGCTTTGCAACTTTTTTAGCAACTGCATGACATTTTTTTTTTGAACAAAATTCAGACAAAAATACAAGCATGATCCTTTAGAATTCTTGGATACTTTCCGACGGGTTAAAGATATATTTAATAATTTATGACACACAAATTTGGCAATTGTCAAGCTACCAAATTAGAAGAATTTGCAGTTGTACTTTTTTTTTTAAAAGGGAGTAGCGTCTATTTATGTCAATACGATTTCATAATGGAGTTAATTAAAAATTGCGGAACTGTGGCATATGGCATCCTTGAGTTACTGTACCATAATTTTTATACAATTATCAATTCACAAATTAATATATTCTTAATTATATTTTACGAACTTATTAAAACCTAATCGGAAAGTAACAAATCTTGGAGAAAATAAAAATAGACATTCACTGCATTATCCACAACCTAATTATTGCTATCAATTTTCCGACCAGAGAACACAGAAATCCCATAAAGCTGTGGTCTCCATCTACAATACCACCAACAGCACTCGCTTAGAATTTTAAAATATTTTTCCATTTTTCTAAAAAAACCGAAACAATATGGTTTCGCTTGAGTGCCAATATTGAACAAGCCTGTATAACACCAGTATAGTTCCACTACCTAAACCCCTTTTCCCATTAATTAATGGTCGCAGCACTTGTGCAGAGAATAAAACAAAAAAAAAAACACTTTAATTGGATATCTGGTGGAAAATCACGATTAATAAAAAAATGTGTCAAATTGATATAAATTAATTCCGATGCGGGACAAGAATGGAAAATAAAATAATGCACATAGCTACATACATATATCGCATAAATATTTTCATGTGACTATTGTTTGGATTTTATTATTTTTTTTTTATCAAAATTCCGCGCATTTTTATTCCACTTAAAGTGCAGCAGTGTCGTGACAGCCACTGCAACTGCAGTCCGGTTGCAGCAAAATTCAACAGTACCGTGAGACATGTGGGCGATGAAGTAGTAAATTGCGTCGATACATTCAAAGCGCGCATATAAATTTATCTGCAATTCGAAATAAATGAATTTTTTTTATCATTACACCAGGACCAATATCATAACATTGGATGCAGCATGTGCTCTTGATATGTAAAATTTCAAACCCCATTCGCAAAAGACGCAATTTTCCGGCAGCTCAGACAGCAAGCACATCAGTGCAGAAATAGATGGAAATATTGCAAGAAATTTAGATAGAGAAAGGCTTCATGTTTAATATTGGATTGGATATGCTGCATGCTGACTGAGAAATGCAGGGCTGCATTTATTGCTGTGAAGTTAATATATAGTTTAAGATTTGACAAAAGTGTCCAAAAGTGTCTTTCTTTATGCTGAATCAAATGTCTTTAAGAAGCTGTATGTGTTTTGAAAATTACTTAATCAAGTTAAATTCAACATTCATGAGCTCTGAAAAATTTAAGACATAAAAATCGTAGTTATTACCAATTATTTTCTGTGAGATTTTGGCGCAGATTATTCTTAATGTTTAAAATGCTCTAGTTACGGCACTGCATAAAGTGTTGGTGTAGGCAATTTTTCAATATTTTCAATTATTTTTTTGGACATGGTAACAAGTTTATGTCTTTTTCCTCTACGAAGGAAAAATAGATGTTTATTAAATGGGAATATATTTATTTTTTAAGGAACGTAGCAAAAAAAAGTTTAAGGTCTTCAAGTCCTGGGTTAGGTTAGGTTAGGTTAAGGTGACCGGAAAAGGCCAACACACTTAGACCAATATTTGGTCCGTTGTGTTGTGATACCACAGGATTTCAAAAATCACCCTTACTCGTTAAACCATTTTGAGCTAACAATGAAGCGTTTGAGACAGTGAATGTCGGAGTTATTTAGATCACTAGGATCGTTATAGTAGTGTTCTCCTAAATGGAGTCTACGTCTTTGTGCTAGGGCAGGACAAGAACATAGAAGGTGAGGAACTGACTCCTCTTCTTCTTCATCCATGCAGCTTCTGCAAAAATCATTTGCAGGAACTCCAAGACAGAAAGCATGTCTTCCTAGTAGGCAGTGTCCAGTATGGACACTTATAACGGAGCTCATATGCAATCTACCAATAGAAATTAGTTGTTTTGAGCGTTGAGCATCAAACAATGGCCAAATTAGTTTAGTAGACCAGCAAGACCATCTTTGGTTAGCTTTCTTTATGGTATCATGCTTTAGCATAAGTTTACAAGTAGCTAGGGGTATACAGATGTTGGATCTGCTATCCAACAAAGGTAAGATTGTTCCGTTTATTGCAAGTTCGTCGGCTTTGCAATTTCCTGGAATGTCTCTATGCCCGGGCACCCATATAAGGTGAATGTTAAACTGTTTTGACATCTCCACCAGAGATGATCGACAATTTTGGGCTGTTAATGAGTTAATGGAGACAGAGTCCAGTGACTTTATGGCAGCTTGGCTGTCTGAGAAAATACGTATATCAGTAGTCGATATAACGTTTTCTTTGAACCAAGAGAGGACTTCTTTTATTGCTAGAAGCTCTGCCTGGAACACGCTACAGTGATTTGGAAGACGAAAAGATAGACTAAGATTTAATCTTTCGGAGTATACGCCTCCACCGAACATGTCATCGGTTTTAGATCCATCTGTGTAGAAGTGGATCGCTTCGTCTACCAACAGTGACTCATTTTCCCAGGTAGACCTGTAAGGGATGGACACCTTAAAGTTTTTATTAAATTTTGGATGAGGGGTGGTGTAATCGACGTTACTATACGAGTTCAGTATAGTGGAGTGGTCAATATCGTTATTGATCCACTGCGAGGAGGCTTTAAGCCGAATAGCGGAATAGCTGTGCTAGCGGCCGATTGTTTGCTAAAGATATCTAGCGGTATGAGATGAAACATAACATCAAGTGCAGCGGAGGAAGTTGAGCGGAGAGCTCCACCCATGTTCGTTGGACTTTGCTGAGCTTATCGCGGTTTGTTGCTGTTTCTAGCGCAGTCCACCATACTGTTACTCCATATGTATAAGTATCGGTCTAATGACTGAGATGTATAGCCAGTGTGTAATATGAGTTTGTAGACCCCATTTGAAAATTTAAGCGGTATACCTTTGATGTGGGAAGGGTCTATGTGTGGGATTTTATATTTCCTGGTGAATAGGACAAGTTCAGTTTTGTGGGGGTTGACACCGAGTCCACATTGATCTGCCCAGGTAGTAAGCTTGTTTAAAGCACTTTATAGGAGTTCCTTCAGAGTGAGATATCGCTATAGCAACATCGTCCGCATAGGCAATCACCCTGTGCCCCTCCCTTTCTAGAATCATTAGTAGTTCATTTATGATTAGGTTCCAGAGGAGAGGAGATAGGACACCGACTTGCGTACCTCTACTGACAGTTCTTCGAGTAGTAAAATCGCCCAGTTATGAATTTATAATCCTGAAGTCCTGGGTTGGTCACAAATAAAATTGTATGAACGTGTATGCATTAAAGATCATCACTTGAGAACGCATCGATTTTACTGGTTTTGTATTGTGTTGAAACTACATGTCTTCAGCTTTTATATCATCCAATTCGGGTCAAAAGAAATTGGATATCATCGACCAATAGCTCTCGCCAATGGCAGTGCTGTCCTGGCGAACATCGTGCATTGCAATTTGGTGAATCGCGTGTTGATTGTGAACGTTCCAAATTTGACAATTTTGCTTGTTGAGAAACCAGAAATATGATGATTTGTTGATATAAATTGGCTTCAACTTCTTACTACTCGAGAGCCAAGCTAGTGAACACAATAACAACACACGTTGTTTTCTGTGGTCGTTAACTCTAATCCCTGGCCAATTGAAGTTTGTACGGTTGCAGCCCCAAGTTATGACGTAAAATTCGCCAAGCTGTGTCAGCGAAAGAATGAGTTATTGTCTTTTTGTTGAATTATAGATCGTAAAAATTATGTGAAATAGAAAGCATGTACATATTTTGTAAAAAACATTTCAATCATATGATTTTACACAATAACATTTTTTGAGGAAAAAAATGTAAGCATGTACCGTTATTTTTGGTCTAAAAATAAAAGGAAAAATTTATAAATGCTATTTACCAAGTTTTAAGAAAATCGGTGAGGCCGTTAAGACTTTTGTCGTATTTAATGAGTATGATGGCATTTTACCCCACATTTTTTCCTCCTTCGATCTTAAAAGATTCAGACATGAAGGCTATACAGTAATATGGAACTTAAGAAAAGTTTGGTGACTAAACTCATTTTGCCAAGCGAAAAAAAGCCCTCAACTTGATATTTATAGCAAATTGTTTAACAACGCTCTGAATAATGCATATTATCCAGATCGGGGTCAGACAGCCGTGATAAATCCTCTGCTGAAAATGGAAAGGATAACTAGAAACCGAAAATTTCTGGTTGATTAGTCGAAAAATCTATTATTATACCTCTTTCCAAGTGGGCGCAAGACAACGTCCGGTTTTAAGACGGGACGCGACTTAATTCATAGTACGTCTAACAAATCTAAAGAGCAGTGTACTTTGGCGAAGCCTTTCGAAACCGAATTTTGATTAGAAGATATCTATTTTAAGCTGTCTAGATTTCGCTGAAGTAAGCCACTGTTAAAATGCTTTATGGCATGTTCAATGGTGGATAGTTTGTTGTCAAATGGCAATGTAACTTCTTCGGCAATTTTCGATGTTAAAAATGGTCTTGAGCTGGGAGCGTTCAACTGCCTCATTTTATTCAGCATTTAAGCCAACGATCTGATGGTAAGTCTAACTCAGGTAATTGTCAAGGGAACAGCTCTGAAATTCGAGATCATCAGAATTCTTTTACGGAGTGACTTCAACAAGATTCAGTGATATTTCCCTGTCTGGAATTCAGATATCAATAGAAATAAGAAATTATTCTTGAATCGGGCTTCAAAGGGATTGAGAAATATTTGGAGCAACCTAGTGATCGTCATCGTCATCGACCACATGAACATCCAAAGTGTAGTTAAATGCTTTGTCATAGAGCTGGATAGTCAATTGTTTTTCGTTAGACATGTTCTTGGTGCTCTAATTCTGAGTTCCCTGTTTGTTTCAATATTGCCTTATTTCAAAGATTCGGGTGCTTGTGAGGTATTGTATTTGACGCTGCCTTGAATTTCGTAGACTACCAAAGTCGCAATAAACACGATATTAGTCTAACCAGGTTCTACTCGTATAAGCCGGCTGCAATATACGAGTAAACACAGTAAATAATATTTTGTTAAGCTGGTTTGGGGCAAGAGGGATGTCTTCGACAAGCATTTTTTTTGGGCTTAATACCCGAATGACTGTGTGGAGTGTGCGCCTAAGCGATATATTCAATCAATCCGATATATTCTTCTATCCAGGTAAAAATGGTGGTTCCGTTCATCTACCATACCACGTCGACCGTTAAACTGTGGATAGGTGTCTTTTATAATAAAGAAATAAAAATTTTAGGTCGAAAGGCACTAGAAATGAGATATTATAGATTAAGTTAGAGTCCTTTTATAAGGCCAGTAGGTTAGGTTAGTTGTAAGTTATTGATAAACAGGCTAGTTTAAAAATAATAAAAAGTGGCAATCTATCTTGTTATATTACTCGTAATTAATTTTTTTCAGTTCTGGGAAACAAGCTGAAGTGCGGCAGTTAAATTAAACAGTCTTTTTTGTTGATGTCCAACAGGGCGGATTTTAGATTTTTATCTTCCTTAAAGTCTAAAATATTAATGAAAAAATTGGCTTATCTCCACCTCCTTCCCAACTCTTAGCACGATCTCACTCAAAAATCGGACGAAATTGGGGTAAGCGTTAATGAGGAATGGGTACGCCAATCGTGTATTTCACACATTGTTAGATAAGTATTTCCACAGTGAACTGACTCGACTCTAACCTTCCAAGGCCTACCCAACATTCATTACTTCAACTGCGGACCTGGAGCATTCCCAGAAACAGAGAGTATCTATAAAATTGAAACACAGAACAAAGCACATTATAGTAGAATATAGTTGATGCAACAAAGCAAAAAAAAGGGACAAAATGCTATTGCCTACCGCCCATCCCGTGCCACCAGCAGTCCGATGGACTGTTGTCTTCGAACGTACAATAGATAGCCGATGATCCATATTGGATTGAAATTCGTGCAGCAGCAGCTTCTGTCATGCGTCATATCTCTTTGTAAAGGAAATAGCACTCTATACACATTACTCCACACTGGTTGCTGGCAGATACATTATTTGCATAAAGCAATTATTGCAAACCAGTGATGTGATTTTATTTTAATTAAAAAAAAAAAATCAATTCGTGTCGGTAGCCAGTTAAAATATCTTAACTGTCATCGCAAATTAATCCATCCAAATACCGGGATGCGTATTTGAAAATTAGTTGGGATCAATGGGTTTATTGACGAGGAATTAGTCCCTTCCTTCTACTTGCATCATCAATGTACAATCTACATATCCAAACAAAACGATGAACATCCGGGAAGTAAAGCCGAGACGTGTCATGAGTTGCGAAACACAGATTACGTGCTAAACAGATGGATTACTTGGAAACGCTTGGTGAGCTGCGAGACTGCATCAAGCTGTGCCTCACTTTTTGGTGGCAATAAATTAAGACCCAGTCATCAGAGAGTGTCACAGGGTGGGGTGGTGATGGTATTGGTGTCCTAAAAAACAGTCCGACACGTGTTGCGTGCTTAGGTAATTATAAGAACTCCAGTTTATGCCACAAGCATCGGAACCGTGTCGCGTCGAGACTTAACCACTGAAGTACGAGTATTCTCCCCCCTGTACGTTCCGACCGATGTGATTCGGCTCCTTAGCCACGTTCACGTACAAATTAAATTCGGTCTTATGGAACACACGCCCAACGGAGTTCCACTTTCAAGTATATGAATATGTATGGATAGCTCAACCACAAGACAAATCTTAAATTTATTGGATTTCGTGGCCTGGCTGGGCTTACAGTTATATTGTTGCGAATTGAATTGTGCAAATGGGACTGCCAGCGAAATTTTTGATTTATACTATTCAGCGAAAGATACTTTTGTATCTTTTGCATTACGCCCGGCTCAACATCGGTCGGGTATCTCTGGTTAGTTTTGAATTCTGAATCTTGAATCTCGGTTTCATATGGTCTATTCCGAGTCTGAGGTCTGGGGTCTTTCTTTCAGCTGATACAACATCTCGAATACGAATCTGTATACGATGTAGAGTGAATTTGTTGGAAATTGAAATTGGGATTGGCCATCAGAGTTAGGACAGATAACACTCTACACTCTGGTGAGATATTGCTCTTGCTATAAAATAGGTGCAGTTTTTGTTTTTGCCTGAAATGAACTGGTGAAACCTTAGTATCACACTAGCCTTATGCAGGATGAAATTTAATAGAAATTCGTTAGGAGTTAACATGTTACTTGATGAACGATGTTAGGTATAACTATACCTACATATTTATTTCAGGCTTAATCTAGGTTTACACGAATTATCATTCCTTCCAACTTTAAAAAAAAAGAAAGTCAAATAAATGATATAACATAGATACAGTTTCACAGTACCTATACATATTTTCCTTTAAATGAAGAGATACAATCAATATGTCTACAGATTTGGTATTATTTTGTGAAGGAAGAGATACTGTTTAGATCTAATTAATAACATCTTATTAACACGATTACCTTTTGCAAAGTAACTTTAACACTTTCCATGACTTTCCGCAAGATTTCCGGTTTTAACTTTTCGCATTCTTGTCGAATATTCTGTGATTGTCTGACGCTTGTTGGCATAAGCCCGTGATTTCAAGTAGCCCCAAAAGAAAAAATCTGGGATGGCTGACCAAGCCAAATCACCAAAACGGGAGATAACGCGACCAGGAAACGCTTCCATCACAATATCCATTGTCGCTCGTGCTGTGCGAGCGATTGCACCATCTTGTTGAATTCACAAGTTCACCAAGCCCTGCTCATCAAATTTCGGCAGTAAAAAGTCGTCTATCATGGCGCTGTATCGTTCGCCAGTAACAGTGACCATATTGTCGATGGCATCCTCGAAAAAATACGGCCGCATCAATCCTCCTGCGTGAAAGCCGCACCACACAGTGGCTTTGAGCGGATGTAATTTTAATTTTAATTTTAATTTTGGTGGGGGCAAAACCCCCATTTATTCGGCTTAATACAAGCTTATTCTTAATCTAACTTAAAAACTAAGAACTTAAGCTAAGGTTAGTGAGGGGGAGGACGGTTCAGAAGCCGGAGTTTTAAGGAAGGAGTACTCAGGTTAAAGTCGAAGAAGCATATGTTTAAATTAACAGCCCGTAGCATGCGAGAGACAGGTTCGTTGGAGCCGTAAGAGGTTCGGTGGGTGGGTATATAAAAGAGACGAGGGTTACGTGTATTACGGGGATTAGTATTGAAAGAGATGGAGTTGTAGAGCGACATGCAGTCAACGGAACCGGAGAGTAGTCGATGAATGAAGAGAATGTCTGATATCTTTCTTCGTTCTTCCAACGAATTCAGGTTGATTAGTTTAAGTCGATCTAGATAGGGAGGCAGAATCAGAGGATTGTTCCATGATAGACCTCGAAGAGCAAAGCGTAGGAATCGACGTTGGACGCTTTCGATTCTGGAAATATGAGTAAGTTGGTAAGGGACGAACAGACGATATGTATAAGGACCGGGTTACATAGGGGTTGGAGAATTCTTTGGACCTTCTTTTGACGAAAACAAAGCACTGAGTTTGCTTTGAGAATGATATCGTCTATGTAAGTGAGAAAATTAAGCTCTGGGTCACATAAAATGCCAAGGTCACGAATATTATCAACTGTGGGTATGGGTTGATTATGAAGCAGGTAGAGACGGGGAGGAGATTTGTTACGTTTGCGTGAAAAAGTAATTGATTGGTATGCAATTTTTTAGGCACCAAACTGAAAAACTGTCTAGATCCTTTTGAATAAGGGAAGAGTCATGTGTTGAGGAAAAGGTCTTGAAAAACTTGGTATCATCGGCGTACAGAGAGACAGAAGAATGTTTGATGACCCTATCAATATCATTAATAGCAAGAATAAACAAAAGTGGGCCGAGGTGGCTGCCTTGGGGGACACCGGAGGTAGCTAAGAAAGGGCATGAGGTGGCACATCTAAATCGAACGCTGTAATAACGGTTTTCAAGGTAAGGAGAGATCCACTGTAACAAAGAGGGTTCAAAGCCGAGAGTGGACAATTTGAAAAGAATAAGTTTATGGAAAATTCTGTCGAAGGCCTTGCTGAAATCGGTTGATATAACATCGACTTCGTAGCCTTTTTCTAAGGCTGAAAGGGTGGCGGATACAAGGTTAGTTGTTGTAGACCGGCATTTGAGAAAACCATGTTGTGAGGGGGAGATGAGAGATTTGCAGTGGAAACTTAAGGTTTCATACAAAATACTTTCAAAGAGTTTGGGTATGTGTGAAAGTTTTGCAATGAGAAGATAATTATTAACATTGCTCTTCGGACCCTTTTTGTGAATAGGGGTTATGAAAGATGATTTCCATATCTCAGGAAACTCTCCTTTATTTAGGGAAAGGTTGAACATTTTTAAGAGAGGGAAAGAAAGGATGGAAGAGCATTTTTTTAGAAGTATGGCAGGGAGACCATCTGGACCAGGATTGAATTCATCGTTAAGTTGATTTATTTATATTCGATGAGATGGGGCTTTCCATACGTCAGACGTGAATTTTCAATGTCCCAGAAACGAAGATTTTGCTTGTTGACGCACCCGCTTAAGTGGAAATGCGCCTCGTCGCTCATGATGATTTTCGACACAAAATCGTCCTCTTAGTTGTTGACAGTAATTCACACACGACGGACAGTCAGCAGGCATTAACTGATGCACCTTTTGCACGCTTAAGAAGAAGAATTTCCCAGTATCTTGAAGTAAAAAAAAGGCTCGAAGGCGAAAGAAATAATGCTATAGATACTTGCCTAACCTAACCCAACGTAAGCATTTAGCGTTATTCATACCTTGAGCTTCGTTAAGCTATTATATTTCACATAACATTCCAAGTACCCCCTGTTTTAAAGGTTTGCCTGCATTGATAGACCTGATTTGCATTGGACATTTGAGACGTTACAGTCTTGAGCTACCTTGAAATTAATGAATGTCATGGGCTTCATAATCTTAAGTACTTTTCGCTGTCAGTTATGATTTTTTTCGAACAAACTTTTTCTAACACTTTACATGAAAACTTTGTCAGAAATATCAAGTACATACAATTTTTCAAAACAGTGCCAACACGTTACAAGTCAACGGACATGTTCCTTTCACCTCTCTCTTAGATTGTTAGATCACAAACCTTCATTAAAAATCCCCAATGAAATCTGAGGAATAGATTCCCTGCAAAAAATTTGAATATTTTCCTATCCGCTTGGCTAAAACCGAAACAAATTGCCATCTCAATAATCCCCTTCTACTACCTTCGTCCCTCAACAATCAAATTCGCCACCATCTAAGGAGGAACGTGCCAATTGGAAACGAATACATTACGGCCAGGCCACAGGTGAGACCGACTACATTGGTGGTGCCTACAAAATGCCAATGATTAATGGACGTTCTTCTATTACGTTCTCCTCCGCCATAGAGAGGTCTTCCTTGTTGTACTCTTACTTGCGATTGCTGCGGTCCGTTTTGACCAAAACAACACCAAAGTAGAGGGGTTGAATCAACCATGGAGGACGGGATGCAGGCGGTACCGATGGTCGAACAAAACGTTCAATTTGTTACCACAAACTTTCCATTAATTTAGAATGATTGATTAGCCATTTTTTTTTCAGTTTGATGTGCTCCGAATGAAGGCAACGAAACGACTCTGATGACGGGCTGCTGTTGCTGCTGATTGAGTTGTTAGGCGATTGATTGAAAAGGTTAAAAGGTATTCGAGTGTCTCGGTAGAGCTCGAAAAACTATCTCGATTACAGATCAGTATTCTCGTCGAAACATCAATCAACGTGTAGTATAATTATAAGGTAGTCCACCCCAAAAAAAAAATATCCCCCAGGACGGAAATAATAAGAATTGATTCATATAAAAGTCAAATTTCCATAAATTAAAGGATATTCCGAAGGAGGATTTTGACGCATGACTCATGGGTCCTGAGTTATGTGTGTGGCATTACGCAGCCCTAGCATATCACAGTGTAATTAAGCCCTGTAGTAATTTATGTAATCACTCCAAGTGACAAGATAATAATTATATCCTTCATCTTTATTTATAGAAAAACAAGTTTTCCATATCTATAAGATGATCTAATGGATTTCGTAATCCCACACCCTCAATCCCTCAATGCATATAGTACTTCTCTTCTCTCCAAGGAAAATTCATCGGAACTTAATGACAAGTTTGACATTATCTCGATTTCAGCTTTCTTCTCTCCCATCAGGGGGAGACTGGTTTTCAAAACAACACTAAATATGTAATGGGATTTTTGTCAGGGTGAATTTACTGTGGGAGTTGAGTTTGAGGAAGGCGTTGGTATAAAAGGGGCAATGGGTGTTGGGTATTGTTTCATCCTTGAGTTTTGGCAAAACTTTGTTATGCTAACACAACAGCTTATATCGTTCTAAAATTATCCCTAATTAAAGCCTCGGATTACATGAAAATTACGATGATTCGAAAATTAGAAAGTTTTGCATTCAATAGTTTTTATTTTTACATAAAAAGATGTAAGGTAAACAAAATGGAGAGAAAAAAGTAAAACTATTGCTGGACCTTAATTTTTAAAAAGCGATGGGGAAAGTGGAACTCAAAATTTGTACATTTTTTATAGCAAGAAATAAGATATGTAGCTATTAAAAAAACTGTGCACGTTTTTAAGCAAGCCTTGCCTTAAGGACTTGCACATTCTCTTAATAACTACATTTTATATTTCTTCATGAAATGGTACTATTGAAATACTTTAATATTAAGGCCCTTTTATCTTAAATTTGAAAATTTTGTTGTAAATTATTTTGAAATTGGTGTTTTTGTAATACTCCCCTTACATATATACCATTAAATTAAACCTTAAATGATATAATAACCGCTTTTCTCGACGTCACTATATTTCGATTAAATTTTGAATTAGGTACCGAGTTATTCGCATGGCGATTGAAAATTACGAAAGTTTCAGTCACCACCCAAAGTTAGTCTATAGCGGCGGACTTGTACAAGGTTTAAACCCAATTACTCTACTGAATTTCCAGATATATAATTTTGGAATTTGAAGTAATATATCATCTTGAAAATTACAGATGAGAGTATCCACATCCAGGGCACCCCACAGGGGAGAGTTCTCTCACCACTCCTTTGGGTGCTGGTTATAAACACAATCCTCCTTAATTTGAAACATTGTGGAGTAAAGGCAGTAGTCTACGCTGACGATCTTGCGTTATTAGCGACAGGTAAATTCTTACCTACTATCAGCGAACAGATCGAATACGCCCGTCAAAAACAGAATTAGTCCTTTTTACAAACAAAAGGAAAATACCAAGCTTCAGAATACCTTCAATTGAAGGCACCTCGCTGAAGATTTCAGATCATGCAAAGTATTTTGGTGTGATTCTAAATAGGAAATTTAATTGGAATCTTAACACTAAGGAAAGAGCGAAAAAAGGTATGATTACATTCTACTTCTGTAACAGAATCTTTGGGAAATCCTGGGTACCGAGCCCAAAAATTATCAGGTGTATGTATTTGATGGTAATTTGGTCTGGTGGAATGCAACTGACAAAAGCATGAACCTCAAAACTCTGACAAAAGTACAGAAACTTGCGTGCATTGGAATTACGGGTACAATGAGATCCACACCAGCTGCAGTGTTAGAGGCGATACTCAACCTGAAACCCCAAGATCTTTTCGTACAATAAACCGCAAAATATAGCACCTTAAGGCTAAGCCAGACTAATACCTGGAAAAACAGCGCAATAGGGCATGCTCAAATTCTTCAGAAATATTTGGGTGTTAGTATAATTACAGATTATACAACACCCGAACTTGACCTTTATAAACCATTCCAAACTGCCTTTCCAGAAAAGAATGGTTGAACAACCAACCCTCCAAAATAGACACGGGTGTTGGTGCAGGATTTTTTTCAGAACCTCTTGGGCTAAACAACTCACTTAGGCTCCCAGATTATAGTAGTGTTTTCCAAGCGGATATCCTAGCAGTGACAACAGATGCGAGACAGGTATCAATGATGGCGATACCACAGGCTGATATCACCTTTTACATTGATAGCCAAGCGGCAATAAAAGCGATTTCTGCCACTGTGATAAAATCGAAGCTTTTTTTTTTTTTTTTTTTATAATCTACCCGCGCTCAAGGGATTATGATTACCCTTTAAATGTTTCAACACAGCGCGGGCGTGAAGTTACGGAAGAGAAAGAAGGATAGGAAAGATGTGTGGCACGATGTTCTGAGACTGAAGGTTGTTGTCTCAGATATTTTATCTCCAGGGATGGCGGCTGAACTAAAGCGGAGAATGCCGTGTCTTATTTCTATGTCGCTTATAATTCACATTATTTTATTCGTGTTCATCCTTGTTGGGCATACTAGTTTAACTCAATTACATGTTGTTAGTGTTATGCCTGAACAACATGCAATGAGTAAACCAGCAATCCATTGATGACAATTTTAGAAGGTTTTAATGGAATTAAAACGACATAGACGACGGCAGGGATCGAACCTGTGATCATGAGGTTCACAAGCGAGCACACATCCATCGCGCCACGGCCACCCCCTCTCTCTTGCTGTCGCAAAGGTCTTAAGGTTCTTGGCACGCAGCACAATATTAGACTCTGCTGGGTCCCGGGACACAGCGGCATACCAGGTAATGAAAATGCCGATGAGTTGGCAAGACAGGGATCAGCGCTTGATGCTAGTTAAGCAGGGATGGCAAGTATCCTACTCTGTACATTAAACAGAAAATTTCAGATTTAATCCTAAAGAAATCCAATGAAAGGTGGAGTCTACTTGACACCTGTGATACTACTAAGAAAGTATGGCCTTGCTTTAACAAGCAGAGGACCGACAAAATTATGCAACTTAGTAAGAAGTCCCTTGGCTCTCTTACGAGCATAATCACCGCACATAATTTACTGAAATATCATAAATTCAAAATTAAACTAAGTACAGATGACCTATGCAGAGGATGTGGTGATGAAGAGGTACATGAAGAAACATCACTCTTTCTCTGTCATTTCCCTTCGCTATGCCACCAGAGAAGAAAATGGCTTCGTAGTTACTTCTTTGACAATCTAGAAGATCTTTCCAATATTTCAGGAATTCACATATTGAACTTCGTCAATGCCTCAAAATGGCTTGACTGATTAACAAAATACATACGTTTTTATCAGAAAAGAGTTATTGCACTCACGGGTAACACAATAAATCTACATTGATCTAAGTGTGACGATAACGACATCAATTGTCAGCCCAATAACCTAACCTAACCTATCTTGAAAATTATATTGAAGTGTTGGAAATTCCGTGTTCTTGAATTTAAGGAAAAATAATATGCCCTCAGTAGAGAGGCTTTTATGTTAAATCTATGTAATGAAGTTTCTATGGAATTTTCCTGCAAGCTACTTACATATACAAAGTGCAGTGTAAGTGTACGATTTCAATTTTAATTTATGTATGTACTGAAACAAACGCAAACCCAACATCAATGATTCAATGAGCACTGACTGAGTACTGATTCATGTATTCAATCTCTGGAAAATGTATTACGTTCCCTGTATGGAATACAGACGATATGGACTAAATATATACCTATGGGCCTATTATAGTGGCTATATAGTGAAATAGAGAACGACTACATGGATATTTCACACCCACCGAGCATCCAATTCAGAAAGAATACTCACCAGAATTGTTCATGTAATGATTACAATAATTAAGTATAAGGTCTTTAAAACATTTACTGAGTACGCTTTTCGTTTAGACAAACTTTTTCTCCCAAAGTTTTTTTGAATATGCAAAGTTTCAGCTAATTAATTTCTGGCACCAATATTAAATGTCACAAATTTCTCCAGACTTTGTGTTGCTCACTTTGTGCCAGGTAAAATGTCAGTTAAAATCCAAGTTAATAATTTTTTTTTTGTTTTAAAGAAATAAATTTGTAACTCAAAAGAGAAAATAAATGGGTATAATTTATAAATAAAAGGGAAATTCAATGTTCAATTAGCAGAGAAGAAATGATTGATAGGATTCATATAGATAGTCTAAGACCCGACAGCAAATGTTTGGCTTGGAGATATGTCCAGAATTTGAGTACCTATAAGCGTTTATAAATATAGGTACATGGGTCACGATATCGAATACAGAAGTCTGGCACGAAAAATCTCCGAGGGGTTAATAATAGCGATTTTTCCTATTTTTTGTCAGGCGTATAACGACTTCAATTTCTTTCAAAATTCAAAAATTTGCTGTCAGCTCTTGGATTAACAGTTTTTAACTCATTGGAAAAATATGTAGTGTGTACATAGACATTATAAGTAACATTAAAATGTTAATAGAAATAGAAATCTGTTAATAGAAAATATATCAACGTACTTACTGCGCATGTATGTAAAGGGTGGGCCAGATACAAGTATCTTTTTTTAAGAATGCAATAAATGTTTTCCATTTTTTATGGCTTTATTAGCAGACGGTCGTGTGCCTTCAATTTCTGAGTCAATTGGACCTTGTAAGCGAATAATCCGAGATCTTTGTGCAGAATTCTTCTCTAATTCCATATCTATAAACAATAAAACACAAAATAGGTTAAGAAATATGCTGATTAAGTTTGTAAATGTAAACATGTTACGGATGTGACACAAACTTTAAGCTTTAAATTCGGTATTATTTCGATTCCACATAAACTCAGTTTTGATATAAGAATGGAGGGGTTCTACAATTTTCTGTTGATCTCTTACAACTTATGAGCATCACTTTTAATAACGAAAGATTCTCTTAGAAGATTTGTCACTTTCTCGTAAGAGGCAATACAATCCTGAAATATTTTTGCAACAGCTGAGAAACGAACCCAAGACCCTCTAAATAGTATCCCAAAACACTTATCATTATGCCAAGGGGTAAAATTGAATACCAGAAAGTCAAAACACATCAACGATATTAGATCATTCGCATCAAGCAAACAGACAACAATCATCCAGCTCGAGCCCTCAAGTTCGAAGAGAGAATGAAAACCGAACTTTAAGGACAAGTCATCTGGACATCATAGCAGTTTATCAAGATGACTGGAAGCATTGATGTGAGCGTGTTCTCTTAGAGGATGGAAAACTTCCGTGTTTCATGCAGCAACCCTTTTTTAATCGGGGGCTCGTTAAGTTGTTTATGGCTTATGTTTCGGTAGAAACCAATTTTAATAAACACACTTAATTATCATTTGGGAAAATTCAATAAGAGAGCAGCATTTAGACTAACGAGAACTTTCAATGACACTACTGTAAAATTTAGTTTGTTTGGTATAGGCGTCACAAAGCATTACTAAAAAATCTTTAAAATTCCCCCCTTGGTCAAAAAACCCTAGACACTCGCCTGATTTACTATCTGACAATCTAATTAACATTTTACGTACATATATCTTCTATACCTCAATCACTTTTCATCAGGAGTTTGTATCATATGATTGCTTCTCTGAAGTGTAAGAAGGAAAACAACATCAAAAGGATATGTGTGTTGCTAAGAACACTATTCTACACTTGTGAGTCTTATCTCTGAGCCATTAGAAGTGTGGTCAACGTATATCCAATTTTATGTCCAGGCGATATGATATAATATACTGTCATAATATAAATTTTATCGCTACCTTCTTTGGAGAATGTCCTTTTGTTTAAGATTTTATCCTTACGTCTCCCTATGGAGTCGTAAACTCAAAGAAATTCTCCGGAAGATGACACAGACGACATATTGCATTCATTGGATGGATGGCGCAATGAAAACAAAATATCCACAAAACCATATCACTGCAACATGGAAGATGACTTCGCTTTTATTAAAATCTTTGACCATTAAACTCAGAGAGACACACACACATACAAAATATAAAAGAGGGTCAGCAGGAGCAATTTTGTCGGGGAATATTGAAGAAATCCATTAAAGCCACTCGTCACCTCGGCGAATTAAATTAAGCTCATTTGGTAATTGTAACAAACTAATTTCTCCGTTACAGCCACAGACGAAAAGGAGGATGACCACGACCCAAAGGTTACAAACTATCCTCGATGCTCTGGCTCCGGGTTCATTACTTCGTCCTTTTACGTATATTTCTCTGATTTTCTGTCTTTTTTTTGTGATTGCATGACACAAGCAGTTTATTACAGGCGAGTCTCGGTCCTCGGGCCTTAGTCGCATCTCGTTTCATTTCGTTGTTCATTCTATGAGCCAGGCTAATTGTTAAAGGAAGCAACCCGGAAATTTGTATTGTTTCAGACTTAAAAGTTGCAAAATTTATGGATGGACGGATGCAATAAGCTTTGCCTTCTCTTTTTAGTATTGTTGTCGTCCCGGCAACCAGCCAGCGGACAGCAAAACGTTAACAAAAAAAAACGCAGTGAGCGAATTTGCGAAAAATGGCTGTTAGAACTAAGCAGGACACTCAAGGACACAAGCTCGCATTCAGCCAGCTGTTGGTTGATGTTCACAAGGAAGAACGAACGGCCAACCAAAGTGGTTTTGGTTGGTGCGCTACAGAATGGGAAGCGAAAAGCGATCTTATAACTTCCAAAAAGGGACGAGAGGCGTGAATTTTCGATTGCTGAAATAGTTGAGGCAATTTTTTCGGTATATCGCAGTATCAGCACCCGTTGCCATCACATTGCCTTTACCCATCACTACACCACCGCCACCGCACCCAAAAAGGGAAAATGAAAAAGTTTTTCAATTAAGTTTGCAGTTCATTTTTCGAAGGACGAACTGTGTGGGTTGGTAAGTTGGAAAACATACTCAGGGTATATCCTAAACCATACTGGTGCTATCAGGCCAGCTATACAATGATGCCTTTTCGAATTCCTAGTGTTGACAGGGTCTAGACTCAGCGAGATGAACTGCCCTCGTACTTTGTGTTTTTGGCGACCAAGATACATCTCTCTAAATAGGTGATCCTTCGTCCTTCATCACAGAAAGGACTAGTGTGTCGTCCTTAAAAATAAAAGAAAAAACAAAAGAACACACAAAAAAAACGGAACAGGATAGAGATACTTTATTGAAATTTCCATTATTTTGTAGGGAGTTTCTTTTTTCTGTAGGTTGTGATGCGAATGAAGTCAGCTAAAATTATGCTGAAACTTTTCTCACCCAGTCATTTGTCTCTTGTTTCTCAGATTCTCACCATCTATCGTATATAGCCGTAGTCATTGACCGTAGACCGACGACTAAACCCAGGCCAGGAATTAAGTATTTTGCTGCTGCATAGGAAACGGGTGTTTTGGAAATATGTGTAATTTATTCTTGTGTGTTCCTAATGGCAGATGTTTGTTTTGTAGTCCTTTTTGATAAACATTTTTTTGTTTTGTTTTTGTGTTCAAAGACAAACAAAGTTTTAGTGATACGCCTTATGACACCAACTTCTCATTTTAAGTGAAGAGCTTTATATGCTCTAATATACCTTCAACAAAGTTGTAAATTTTAACTAAATTTTGTTATTCAGGAGTATAGTTGTCATTTATTAGGAGAAAAATCCCTCCATAATAATTCACAAGAAGTTATAAGCCTAGGAAAAATCCACCACAGTCAAATTGAATATTATTATTTTAAATAATAAACAATGGATACAAGTATTAAGCAGACAGAAATTCGTGAACGGTTTGTAATTTGTACGGGAATACTGGTTGTTGTAAACTAATTCCCTATCTCTCTACAACATTTCTAAATGTCAATGTACAGTGACATTTGACGCCATTTGCAAAAATTAAGGCATATTCACATAATGACATTGCGGCGCCTTCTATACAAAAACATCAGAAGTATACAAGGAGGCTTAAAAAAAAACAAGTATACACATTTAAATCAACTTTAGCAGTATTCTGCTTACTAATAGACCGAGAGCCCACAGCAATTTTTGGGTGTGATTGATAACAAAAAATAATTAGCATAATTAGATAGGCCTTTTATAGTTATTTATAAATGTGAACGTCTTGCATACTCTAGTGGGCGCAATAGTGCATTATAGTGCATCAAGTATGCAGTTCTTTCCAAAGTCTAAAAAAATGGGATACAAAATTTGGCATAACTTCAAAATGAAGAGCTAAGTGCCCTGATTGCAAATATCGAGGTCCAAGACGTTTTGAAAGTTGCCATATTAGTGCAAGAAGTAGCCTATTCCTATCGCGTCTGGCAGGCAGAAGGCTGTCTGTAAAACGTTTTGGATCTCGATATGTTCAATCAAGGGGCTTAACTCTACATTTTGGCAAAGTTGTTATCACAATTATTTAGACTTGGAAAGAACTGCATACTTGATGCACTATTATGCACTATTGCTCCCACTAGAGTATGCAAGACTTTCACATTTGTAAATAACTATAAAAGGCCTATCTAATTATGCTAATTATTTTTTGTTATCAATCTTAGTACAATACAAATCCAAACAAAACGCACTAATACCAAATGCATCCTGAAAAAGTCACTGTTTCATGCGAATTTTGGTCTGGCGAAATCATTTGTCGATATACTTTTTCCAAAGCGGGACTGCAAATGTTGATAAGCTACTTCTTCCATACTGAATAATTGAATGATATAAATACTGACGATATTTAAACAGAACGAAGGTACCACACGATGCATGCCACGATGTACATTTTGAACTGGTGAATTGAGACATGGGGTGCTATGCAGAAAGCTTTATCTCAGTCTCAAATCTCACTTTTTTGAGCAATTGCTAGCTTTCGTATGCAGAATAATTCTGAGACAAATCTGTCAAAAAAGAGATCGATCTCATTTAAGAGATCTGTCTCATTTTAGAGATTTCTGTATGCAGAAAAAAAAACCAAAATCTCATTCTAATGAGATAAGGCTACTAAAATGTTGAGCCTGGAAATTAGTTATCTCAGGAAGTACAATGGCTGAATACATTAATATTTTTGATCCCTTAAAACTCCTTATAGGCTTACCCCATCCCATGTTGAAGCCTTAAAAAATAATTTTTCTACAAATAATGAGGAAATTCGGGAAAGTCGATGAGTAATTAAATGATGCTTTTCTTACGCTTCGTAGATATTGGTTTCCAAAGTGGAATTGTCAAAGATTTCAGCATGAAGAGTAATTGTAGAAGTTGCAGACAAAATAGTAAATAAAAAAGAGGATTGTTCCATATATTTTGTACACAAAAAACCTAGTGAAAAAAAAATTATGAAGAGGAACTTCATTTTCACGTGATGCAAGTTTTTTCTCCCAAGAGTTTTAATTTCTTTGTCAAAACTAAATTTTGCTTAAGCAAAACATCGGGTTGAGAAAGTTTATCTGTTTCATCTATCTCGATTGAACCTCTCATTCAACATTGTCATGTTTTCTTTTTCGAGTATTAGCATTCAGATTTGTGCTTGCAACGGAATTAGATGATTCGTCTGGACTAATGTGTACACTAACTATACGTGTACAAATTGTTGTAATGAAGTAATAATAAGTGTGCTCTAAAATTTTTGTCTGACCTACAAGTCTATTAAGTATAGGATTTGGATTTTGTGAGCCTCGATCTCTAATAAACAAATCCCATTGTACTTTTTCCTATGATTTTAGTTTCATTATTCTGTTACCGGTTTTATTTTTGTCACACTTTCTTTGAACCTGTTTTCAATATTAGGTATTTTCTTAGCAATTTGCTGCACGTCTATTGTTTTTCCAATTCTTTGCGCACTCAGATTTAAAAGCTAATAAAGCATTATTATTCCTTTCTTGTTTACTTCCGGAATTTTACTTTTTGTTATGAGCATAATATTTTTTTTTTTAAATTTCACAAAAAAGCTATTGGTTTTGGTATCCTTAGTTTTTTTTTAAGGGGCTATTATTGTCACTTTCACTTGATGAAGACATTTTTCAAATGAATGTTTTCTTTTTGAGACTCTGACATAAAATGAGACAAGTCTCTTGCATACCAAATTGAGATTTGTCTCATTGCAAAAGCTCAATCTCACTATCTGGAGCTCATTCTCAGAGCTCATTCTCATGAGACTGAGCAAATGGCTTCTGCATACCACCCATGGTTTTCTCACACGATGCCCATCTGGCTACCGAAATCGTGTGGTCTACACTTCTGCCTTTGGGCTTTAGAAAACCGTAAGACAATATAAATAAAGCAACAAGCGATTGATACCTTCCCTCAAAGTCAAAATGCAAAGCCAGTTGTCAAAAATTAGACTTCTGAAACACGTCTCACTAAGCACAGCCGTGGCCAACATTTGAACGTAATTAAATGGGACTTAATGTCATAAAATGTCCTTTCAAATAAAATCAAAAAAAAAAATATGTAAGTAGATATCTTACATCACGCAACTTATTTTATCGACATTTAAAAATCAAGCGTTCACATTGAAAGGCCCTAAATATCCTTCATATTTTATTTAAGTTAAAAACAGTGGAGTACATATTTTATCTTTTCCCAGTCGAACTGCACTTTGTCTGTCTAATGTTTAAAAGACTTAGAATTTCAAAAATTAATGTTGTTAGAGAAAAACATTCTAAAGCATTAAACAAGAAGGATAAAACCACTCCTTTGACAGTTGGACTTAAAATCAGAATACCTATGAACAACAATGTACCTAAAAGTGCACTCTGGCGTATGAGTACTTTTCTATTTTATTGAACTTCATACTTTTTCGTAATTGTGGCATAATAGTTAGTGCGTTAGACTGTCATGCAGAGGTTCTTCGGTTCGATGCTCAGCCGCTGCAAACCAAATTTTTTCTGGGGTGTACTACCTCTTGCAAGGAAATGACAAATCCTCCAAGAGTATCTTTTGTGATGAAAAGTGCTGCTCATTAGGCGTTGCAGAAAACTGTAGGTCCCCTCCATTCCTGGTAACATGCACACAGAAATATTTGAAAGTTGTAACTCACTAGGCTTAAGCTCTCTATGCGCCGTCATGGCCTCTAATTTATTTTTTATATTTAAGTTTAAATACAAAAAAAATCGAGCTAAAACAAAAGTTTGATTTCCTCTCTCGGAAATCACATAAATCAATTCACCAAATTTGAAGAAAATCCGTTTATCCGTCTTATTTAGGATCTACCTTTATGTTAACCTGTCACATTAGTTTAAATGACATAAAATAATTGGGTTATGCCATTTAAACTGTATTTTATTCTCTTTGGATCTGCTTACACTTTTACATGATTTAATGTGAAAAAATGAAGTGTTATAAAGACTTAAGCTGATCCTTATATCTCTTGTCCGTCATTCTAAAATTTCATTAAAGTCTCTCAAGCTGATGTCTTCCTTAATTTGTTTAAATAATCATTGCGTGCGCTACTTACTAGTTGGATACAAGGATAGTTAGTCCTTCTAAAGGGTATTCCAACAGTTGGATTTATTTTAAATTTCCCACCATTTTTAACTTTAAACATCAAATTGTCAATGTGATCACTTTTCATTAGTTGGTTATAAATTATAGGTCGATAATCTTATGCATAACATCACAAGGTGTTTAATTAAAAAAAATTTAAATATATTAAATTTATAGTAAGCTTTTCAAAACAAACAGTCGCTAAAGAAGCCCCGAAGATCCAAGCGTAATAGTGCAACAACCTCTACATTAACAAGTGATAGTTGAATTCGGTTTTTGGGTTGGATGGTTGTCATTGGGTCATATTTCTTGGTAATAATAATAACAATGCATATAATTCTGCTATAATTTTGAAGAGAATCATTCCGCGCTGGTAACTCAGTTTGCCATTTTCAGAACTAAGTGAATCGTTCAGTTCCATACAAAACTGTGACTATTAACTACAGAAATAATTTGTTGCTTTTGTGGAACTGAAGACTTATATTGACAAAAAAGTGAATACAAATGTAAAGATTTTTAATTTTTCTTATAAATTTACATTACATTACATATTACACTACTCCGTAGATAAATCTACGAAGTAGAAAGCACTGGCAACTGAGACCATCGGCTTAGACATTACAACAGAGAGAGACACACATCGAGCTAGAACCTAAGCGGGCAAATCGAATTTCTCAACATTTGGTATTTTATAAATTTTTCAATTTTTGTAGAAAATTTGTCAACCCGCCCTAGGCCATAGCTCCACGTAAAGTAGATTTTAAAAATGAAAATTATTTATTTTGCCCTATTCTAATTAAGGTGATATAGATATTTCGGGGTTTTTAAAGCTATATGAGTTCATTGAAACACATAACACAGCTGTTGTTCCAAGCTGTCAAAAACTTTTTTTAAGGATTTTACTGAGGATGGATTCTGCTGTGGTATGTTGGTATTTGTATTCTTCAAACAATCTCAGAGAGGATGAAAGTTTGTGTTTTGTTTTTAGTGCTGGTCTAAGATCGTATCCCAAAATGGAGAACACATGCTAAAAACCTTGTATATTGAGCCGAAAGTTATTAGCAAACCTAGAAAAAAATTTCTTTTTAAAGGGTATTTCAATGAGCGCGACCGATGTTATTAACGTGAACATAGCACAGGATATCCACTCAAATTCAGCCGGATGCATGCGGAAGAATCATTCAAAATTGGACCAATCGGATCCGTGCGACCGTAAGAAGCCGAGACGGGCCTTTTAAATTGTTGATAATATTCAGCAATATTTACTTACTCGTAACTTGCATTCATACATACATACAGCCTACACTTTGTTATATATTTTATTCTCTCTTTTGTAAGCCAGTTATTGTTATGTAAATCTAAGTGAACTATATACATAATATGAAATAAACTACTCACTCTAGTTTTGTACTCCACAGAGGTCGGTTGTCTTTTTATTAAATTAACAGGTTATGGGCCCAGACCCAAGTCTACTGTGTAAACGGTTCTTTTTTAGTCAGTTATACTAAAGCGTAAAATTTAATTTGGAAATTTGTTTTATTGCATGTTATTTAGAAACGCAGTAATTTAAATTTTTTTGTAGTATAAAACATAAAAAAATGGAAAGTGATTTAATAAAAATCGACAAGCTTTTGAGTGCAGACCAGTGGGGTACATGGAAATTTCAAATGAGAGTCATGCTATGCGCCAGTGATATGTATGATATTGTTACTGGGGTGATGAGGAGCCCCGCTGAAGCCGAGGCTGCAAAATTGGCGGAATGGGAAAAGCTTGATAGAAAAGCACAAAAGGTTATAGTGATGGGTGTTGGTTCTCAAGCACTTATCCATCTTATGAACTGCTCAACATCGCATGCCATGTGGAAGAAATTAGAATCAGTTTATGAGCAAAAAGCCGCAACTAATGTGCACCTACTTCAACAAAAATTTTATAGTTTTTCGAAAAATGCATCTGATGACGTTGCTACTCACATTTCGAAGCTTGAGTCGATTGCACATCAATTAAAAGATTGCGGTGAATCAATTTCAGAGACCATGCTGATAACAAAAATAATCATGACTCTTCCAAAAGATTATAACCATTTTTTTACCGCTTGGGAGTCAACGGCACAAAGTGAAAAGACTATAGAAAATTTAACGGCTCGTTTGATAATGGAAGAGTCACGCTTAAATTTACAGGTGCATGATGAAACTGTGACTGCGGCAACAAGTGCATTGGTTGCCAAAAAGGAAGCATCATTTTCAAAGGGTTATCATAAATCGAAGGGCAAACCAGGGAAATGTTTTTTCTGCAAGAAACCAGGCCATTGGAAAAAAGATTGCCCATCAAGGCAGGGGCATGGAAATGGGCATGGGCATGTTGCACAGAAGGAGTTTCAAAGCAACGCTTTTGTTTGTACATACACGATGGTCACTTCAACCGAAAGCAGGTGTAGTGATTGGTTTTTGGACTCCGGGGCCAGTGACCATATGACATTTCGTCAAGATTGGTTGGTAGATTATGTTCCATTTGCAAATCCCCAATTTGTTCGCGTGGGTAACGGAGAAACAATTAATGCACTTGGTAGCGGTAAAATTAACATTCTTTCATACAACGGGGAAATCTGGTTACCTAAATTCCTCACGCATGTTCTGTATGTTCCCGCTATTCACATAAATTTATTCTCGTCAAATGCAGCTATGGACAAAAACCTCAAATTAATATCAAATAAATTTAAATGTCATCTTTTGCAGGGTGAGCGTATTGTGGCAGTGGGAGTGCGGGAATCATCACTTTTTAAGATGATGTTCAAGATTAATGCACCTGCAATAGCCAATGTGAGCGATAAAATTGATGATATACAAATTTGGCATGAAAGATTAGGACACCAGAATCTAAATTATGTCCGCAGTTTTTTGAAAGAGCGTGGCATAGGTTTTCGGGACTCAGGTAACTCCTTTTGCGACGCATGTACTATAGGAAAAATGCATCGATTTCCTTTCGAAAAAAGTGGCAGTAGAGCCAGCTCCGTAGGGGAGTTAGTTCATGCAGATCTGTGCGGCCCTATGCAGAATATTTCAGTTGGTGGTTCTAAGTTTTTTCTTTTACTTAAGGACGATTTCTCCAAATATAGAGTTGTTTTTTTCTTAAAAGAGAAAAGTGAGGTTCTAGAATGTTTAAAAACATTTGTAAGTAAACTAAAAATAGAAACTGGAATGACTCTAAGGAAGATTCGGACAGACAATGGCTTAGAATTTGTGAATTCAGGTGTCAAGGAGTTTCTCGATAAAAAATGTGTTAGGCATCAAACATCAGTACCCTATTCTCCACAGCAGAATGGCAGAGCTGAGAGGGATTTGAGAACAATCGTTGAGGCAGCCAGAACTATGATTCACGCAAGAGGTTTATCCTTAAGATTATGGGCAGAAGCAGTCAATTTTGCATGTTTTTTACTGAACCGGACGGGACCTACAGATTCTTATTTGAAAAATCCAATCGATTTGTGGATGTCAATTGATCAGCAACCAGATTTTAAGAACTTTAAGGTGTTTGGGGATGAATGCTATGCTCATATTCCTTCGCAAAAACGTCGAAAATGGGATCCAAAATCCAAGCGAGGGGTTTTTGTCGGATATCCAGAAAACACAAAAGGCTACCGTGTATATTTTCCCACTAGTGATAAGATCGAGGTGAATCGTGATGTTATTTTTAAAAATCTGGTGGATAACACGGTGATTCTGCATGATTAAATCCTAAAAAAAACGGAAGTTGACAAGATGAAAGAGTTTAAAAATGAAACACCAATTTCAACAGATAGCGAAGCTGACATTTCCTTGGATTTATCCACAAATAAAGACGTTGAAGAGTTAGCCCACGAAAAGGTAAATAAAGCTAAAAAGGTGAATGAAGAAGAACCTGAGTCAATGGAATACATAAGTAGTCGTTTGAGAAGTAGTCAGAAAAAAGATGGAAATTCTTTAGTTTGTATTTTGGAAGCGGGGGCTTTTGTGGCTACAACTTCTGAACCACGAAATTATGAAGAGGCTCTTGAATCAAAAGATAAGTCAAAGTGGCAAGCGGCAATGGAGGAAGAAGTTGAAGCACTCAACAGAAACAGCACATGGGAACTGGTCAAACTTCCATTGGGAAAGAAAGTCATCGATAATCGTTGGGTGTTTAAAATTAAACATGAAACCAGTAATGAACCAGAAAGGTATAAAGCACGGTTAGTTGTACGAGGATTTTCACAGCAACATGGGATTGATTATAAGGAAACATTTAGCCCTGTAGCTAAATTTGGTTCCATACGTTCAATTCTCGCTATTGCGGCTAACAAAAATATGTCTTTAAAACAGTTTGACATAAAAACAGCTTTTCTTAATGGTGACCTTCAAGATGAAGTTTATATGCGACAACCTATTGGCTTTCAAGATAAAACGGACCGAGTATGTATGCTGAAGAAGAGCCTTTATGGTCTCAAACAAGCTTCAAGATGTTGGAACATAAAGTTTTCAAATTTTCTACGTTCGTTTCAACTAAAAGCAACTGAAGCTGACCCATGTGTGTTCGTTGGAAAGCATATCATCATGGCTATCTATGTACATAGACGACGGTCTAATCGCAGGCAATGATGACGAAATTAATAAACTCATTCAGCAAATGAAAACAATTTTCGAGGTGAAAGTGTTTGAAGCTCGCTATTTCTTAGGGTTGGAGATTGGTAAACAGGCAGATGGTTCGATCTTTCTGCAGCAATCTGCTTATGTTGATAAAATCGTGATGAAGTTCAACATGAGTGAAGCAAATCCTGTCACTACACCGGCTGATAGTATCACATACAAGGAATCGACAAATTCCAATGAGGAAGTACATAATTTTCCCTTCAGAGAGGCGGTAGGCAGCCTAATGTATTTGGCGATTGGCAGCAGACCGGACATTTATTTTGCTCTTGGGATTGTTAGTCGGCATCTGGAAAAGCCTACTACACAAGACATCACTGCTGTTAAACGTATTATACGATACGTGAAGGTAACAAGACTCCTTGGTATTTATTTTAAATCAAATAATAAATGAATCGTTAGTTGTTTCAGCGACGCAGATTATGGTGACATGTTGAGACAAGACGGTCTACGAGTGGTTTTGTGTTTTTACTGGGTGATTCACCGATTTCGTGGTCTTCACAACGCCAAAAATGTGTTGCCCTATCTACCATGGAGGCGGAATATATGGCAGGTGCAAACGCAGTGAAAGAAATCGTATGGTTGTTGCGATTAATAAACGAGCTACTCATAGAAGGATGTCCAAAACCAAATCTATATTTGGATAACCAAAGCGCCATCAAATTAGTGCGCAATCCAGAATACCATAAACGCAGCAAGCACATCGATGTGAAATTTCATTTCATCCGTGAAAAATTCGCTGAGGGTATTTTTGAGCTCACCTATGTACCAACTCAAGATCAGCTGGCCGATATGTTTACTAAACCGTTGGCAAGAATGCGATTTGAATTTCTAAGAAACAAAATTGGAATTACACAATTATACTCGTAGATTGTTATTTTTATTTAACTAAAAGAATTTAATATACATTATAAAGAATTTATAATTTTGAAAGTTAAAGTTCTATTTAAATATTGATGAAAGTGGGAGTGTTGATAATATTCAGCAATATTTACTTACTCGTAACTTGCATTCATACATACATACAGCCTACACTTTGTTATATATTTTATTCTCTCTTTTGTAAGCCAGTTATTGTTATGTAAATCTAAGTGAACTATATACATAATATGAAATAAACTACTCACTCTAGTTTTGTACTCCACAGAGGTCGGTTGTCTTTTTATTAAATTAACATAAATAAAATAAACAATTTTGTTAATACCTCAGAAACAGATGGTTTTATCCCATTTCAGAAGATGTCCTCAGTGAAAAAATTTGTAAAAGTGTAAAATTAATGTTGAAGTTTCTTAAATATTAAGGATTCATTAGGGATATCATAAATGTCCTGTTAACTTACTTCTATAGTTGATTGGGAAATAATAAGTTTAACAAAATAAAGACGGCAAATGAACGTGAATCGATGAAGTGAATCGAATGTTTATTTCTTCGTTTAGAAGTATAACGCTGAACATTATTGATTTTTTTTTTTTTTTGGGTTTTGTCAAATGCAGATTATGCGAAAAATGGTTCATTAAAAATTTATGCACTTAAGGAAAACATCAGACCTGTATGTATTTTTTTTTTTTTTAAATAATTACATTTTTGTACTATTGAATTTTTAACCGCATTTTGAAAAAAACTCTACAGAAAATGGTAGCTTTTTCAAATATCAATCTATGCATATTTTTCTAAAAATGCCTCAAAATATTGAACTGCTAAGTTTTTAGGAAGAAGTCCATTTCATTTTGTTTTTTTTTTGTATCAAGTAACGAAACAACCTTGAGTTACCGTTAATTTTAGGGCTAATTCGGGTTCCATTGCAAAACTTAATTAGCATTAAAATGCCACCTCCATTATTCCCTATTCAACATTTCTGTTCTTGAAGACCAATTAACTCCGTTTTTGTAGATTAAACGATTGATTTATGGCCATAGCAAGTAGATTTATATTAATAATATAAGTATACCCATGACTTTAACAAATGTTAGACAAGACATTTAATGAATTTTGCAGTAAATAAGCCTTGAGATCAAATCCTGTCTTATCAATTACTAACTATAAAAACATTTTTCAATTTGCAAATCTGATAAAAAAAACATACGAAAAACATTGTCATCCATTAATCATTTCGTTATACATATGTAGACTCCCATAGAAACAGACTTTTCCTTTTCACAAAGTAGATCCTTACAAGATTCAAGCAGTCCATTGTAATGAAAACTTATATGGTTCTTCATCTTCCTGGAGCTACACCTTTACACAGCCATGTTTTTGGTTTAGATTTACTCTGGAGCATATGCTCGTATATTGTCATCGCCCTCGTCAAAAATAGCTTGCACAGCAAAAAAAATATACAAACCAAGATATAAATCCTCAACTATGTATACCGGGAGTAGCCATGACTTCAATTCCCATTATCCGGAAGAGTTATGTCCTTTTGCCGCCCGCAATGTTTTTATAGCCACAACATCACGAAAACTCGTTTACTTGTTTTATATTTATTTTTATTGAGCCAAAAGTCATTGTAAACTATGCACTACGGATTCGAGGACTTCAAGCTCCCTTGTCCACGATGTAAATTACCAGACACGACCAAAATTACATCCTCTTCAACCACGAATAAGGTCTCAATCATTGTGCAATTTGAACCAGTTAAATAAATTTAGCTGCTCAAGGTTTTTTTTTTTTTGAGTCAGTAAATAAATTTCCAAGCTTCCTTAAGCAACAGGTTGTCTATTCAAAAAAAAAAAACAACTAGAAAGAAAAATTATCAAGAGGACGAGAAAAAGAGGTATAAAATGAAAAGCGAATTGTTAAATTTACATTTGGCATGCAGAACATAAAAATTATGCAAATTATTTGAACAAATTTACATTCGCCCTTCAAAGTGAAAAGAACACAGCAAGTCAGAGAAGAGTTCATGCAATTCTACACCAGTTGTTCTTGGGGAATCCTTATAAACTTCTAAGGACTAAAAAATTACGAATGCAAGACATTAAGCGCGTCACCATGCTACCTACAAACACTTGCCTTATAGCCGTCGCGTCGCGTCGTCTGGTGCGTCGTCATCGTTGTGTATTCCATAAACCTTTTGGTTCGTCCTAACATTTTTGGCAATTGCTCCTTTTTCTCCATAATATGCATGCATGTTTCATTAAAATTTAATTGTTTCCCACCCTTAAACTCCTGGATTTTCCATCATTCATCATATTTGTTAAAGAACGAAGAATTGAAGGCAAGAAACTGTTTCATGTGTGTATATGGTAGTATGTATGTAATGAAGAACTATTTCATCAGCAGGATGCGTCATCAATCACTTGCGACATATGCTGCAGTGGTAGACTTTTCGCAGCCAAGCTGATGCCGAATGTAGTGTTGGTTGGTCTTGGTCGGCTTGTTGCATTGCGCCTGCAGATTTTCATCCTCCTCGAGAAGTTGAAAACACTTATGCTACACAACCGAAACGGCAGATTTGATTAATTCAGATTCAAATTCAAATTTCGCCATTTCCAATCCAGACAGTCGAAGGCAACTGCACCAAGGCAAATGGCAAAGGGGATGTACCTACCTATATTCTTAAGCATTCGGGACAAAGGGTCTGATGGAGTTGAGCGCACCATCTTGAGGTGATGGACTAATAATGTTGGGTTTTCGTCGCAATAACAAGCAAATCGTCCTACTCGAAGGGAAAACGATGTCAACAGAGTGTCAGGATGGCAAACAAGTTTTCTTCAAGTTGTATTTGTAAATGAGGAAGGCACCAAGTCGTTCTCGAGGGTCGTGATGAGCAACGTTGCCATTTTCGTTAGTTCTATATAATTTTTGGAAGCAAAAACCAACTTGTAAAATCGATGCCAAATGTTTTCCAAATATTTTTGTTCTGTTTTAGAATTTGTTTTTTTTTTTTTTAAGTTTGAACGGTATAATTCCGCAACATTTACATGGTATTTGCTATGTTTCCACCAAAGGATTATTTTAGTTTAGATTAAATAAATATATGAAGTGTTTAAAACGGGAACAAAAGATTAACAAGTAGATTGACTTCGCAAATTGCAAATGGCGTTTTATTTTTCCCTATAAAGTGAAAGTGAGACAGAAAGTGTAACCCAGCCCGGTATGGGTATACATTAGTGGAATTTCCATTACTATTGTCCCTATGAAGATTTATCAAGATAATTTCTATATTTATGATTTAATTTTGTTTGAAAATCTTCGGAATTTTTCCAGGATTGAGGATAAATCTTATTAAACCTCAGTTAAGTGGTTGGTGGAAACATAGTTCAACATTGAATTTATATACAATTTTGAAAATTGTACAGTAACATCAAAAACTAACAATTTGCAGTATTTTCGATTGGTTATGTTTGGATCAGGATTACAAAACTTAAGTCACTTTTTAGCTTAAGCTTGGCCTTAATTCACCAGCTAGTGTGTGACTTATGAATTAAGAAAAATTTAATTCAGCAGCTAGTTACTGACTTATGAATTAAAAACTTTAATTCATAAGTCAGTTGGTGACTTGTGAATTAAAAAAAAATAAATCATAAGCTTCTTAGGCCCGTTTGCTGATACGAGTCATAACTATTTAAGTTCCACAACTACATATGTCCTACTTAATGGTTTGCACGGAATTCAAGTTTGTCATAAATGGCACTAAGTGGAACTTATTTTAAGGGGAAGAAATATCAGAGCATAAAGTCCTTAAGTTGCACTTATGAAATTTACAAGGTTATGTTCTTTGATGACATTTCAGTAAGCTGATGTGTCGCAAAACTTGTTCCTAATTGAAATTAGAATAAAACTAAAAAAAATATGAATTTTGAATTGATGGATTAGTTTGAAGATGATGTTGAGGTCCTCGAATTGATTAAAGCTGGAGTTCCCCGCCAAATTTACGATAGAAATGAGTATTTTTTTAGCTTCGATCAACTGGCCTTCTACAAAAAATTTCGCCTAACCAAAGATATGACTATCTATGTTTTAGAGCAAATCGATAAAAAACTAGAACGGCCATATAACAGGTTTGTTATAAGATTTATAACTCAGTTTTCTAAAAAACTGTTTACACAAAATTTTCCATCCTGTAGAAATAATTCAATTGCACCCATAAACCAGTTATTGGTGGCTCTACGATTCTTTGCCACAGGCAATCATCTTTTAAGTATTGCAGACTTCGGAGGTATGCATGTTTCCGCTGTTTCAAGGATCGTTTCAAGAGTTGCAACAGGAATTGCAAAGCTTTATAGAAAATATATCAAGTTTCCATGTACACCATCAGAAGTGTCGCAGGTTAAACGAGATTATTTTGATATAGCATCTTTTTCTTCTGTTATTGGTGCTGTTGACGGAACCCATATTAAAATTCAATCTCCCGGTAAATTAAAATATGGCATATTTTACATGAAATTAAAGATTTTCTTAGGAGGACCTGACGCGGAAATATTCAGGAATAGAAAAAGCTATTTTTCAATTAATGTGCAGGGAATATGCACTGCAAAAATGGTGTTTACGAATGTGGTTGCAAGGTGGCCTGGTTCAGCTCATGATGCAACAATTTTCAATGCTAGTAGAATAAGAGCGAAGATGGAAAGTCGAGATTCCACAGATTGCGGTATTCTGGGTAATAACTTCATTTTATATGATTTGATTATATTGTATTCATTATAATTAATCGAAGGTGATTCCGCATCTGATGACACCTTTGCTCAGCCCCCCTGACCCGGCCGAGCAACTTTATAACTAATCTCAGATACACACTAGAGGTCCTATAGAAAAAGCTTTCGGAATGTTAAAAAGACGATTCCCTGTATTGGCGTACGGTTGTCGTCTTCAATATAAATTGAAGACAACTTTTATAATTAATGTGGCAACATGTGTCTCATCGGATATGTGAGCTTGCGTTGTTTTTAATTTTGGATGGACCGGATTTCTTATATTTTCCCCAGTCGGATGTTGTTTCTTTTGGTCGTTCTTCATTCTGTAAATTTATAAAATGGTATATTATGTAGATGTGTGAAAGCAAAAATATTATAAACAATTGATCATACTATGTTTGTAATCATATCGACTTCATCTTCCCAATACTCAGCACCATCCCCATCAAAAATGTTTTCAAACCTAGTTATGGTTTTTATATTCATAATAGCTATGGCGAGGTCAAAATTTTCATCACCCACATGTTCCGGCTTGCCACCTCCAGTTTGAATTCCCGACATTTTCTCATCCGCCGCTACTTTTTTTTTTGTACGACTGGTAAAATTTCTTTAGTGCTTCAGCGGTGCTGTAGCACGCTGAATCTGAATGGCAGTTGAAGTTTGCGGTGATACGTTCCCAAGTCGCTTCTTTTTCTTTCCATGTAACGCCATCAGTTTTTTTGTTTTCAATTATATTCTTTTCATCAAAAGCACATTCTAAAAGCGTCCGCTTTTCTTTTGATGAAAAATTTGGGTTTCTTACTCTTTTTTTATCAGCCATGTCGTTAATTAATGTTTAATAAATATTTGTTCTTTCCACAAATCACAATTTAATTTACCGTTTTTAAATTTCGTGTATACATTGACGTCTGTTTGACATTTTGCAATGAAACGAAGTTAGGTGCATTTCAATTTATGTGGAACTTTGTTTAGTGTATCTTAAATAGTTTCTAACAACCAAAAATAAATTATGTTCCACATAGAATCTAAGATGTACTTAGTTACGACACACATTTAAGAACAGTATCAGCAAATGGGCCTTAGTAGCTTATAAATTAAATTTTTTTTAAATCATAAGTCTTATGAATTAGATTTTTTTAAATCACAAATCATCTACAGACTTATGACTTATGGTTTTTTTAATTCAAAAATTCACAACCCTGGTTTGGATTATAATAAAAACAAAATGACTGTGATGTCAGACATTCCAACAGTGTGACAGTCTGTCAAGTATCTTTGATTTTTAAATGTGACAATCCTGGGTATATTCAGTGTAAAGTTCGGTAGTATTTAAGTATAAAAGTGTGAAAGACTGAAAGATTGACAGAATGACAGTATAATAATGTAAATAAGAATTTTCAAAACTAGGTTATTATTGCCAAAACTCTGTAGTGTCTTATTATTACATTGTCACCATGGTATGTCACGCTTTCTCTTAGACCTTAAATCGATGACATCGGACACAACTGCCATACTGTTGGCATGTCTTGAGTCACAGCTTACAAAATATGTACCAATTCTTAAACTTGCTCTTACGGTTCAAGACAAAAAAATAAACTTGAACTGCTCACAACTACCTAAGAATTACATGTATGAATCAATTAATTTTGCTTGCGATACATGTATTTATAGGCACTATATGGGAAGTGGTACATTCGTTTAAATTCAAGGTTTTGATCAATCTTGACATTACGAGGATGAAAACAGAAAGGTGAGTATCGCAGTTCATTCTGCCTGTTTGTTCAACTAAAATCTTAATTAATCACCCGATTTTCGTTAAACTTTAGTAGAAACACGCATGGCATATACTTATTATGAACACTTAGATTTTTAAATAAAATGAAAAAGTATACATGTAAGGTGCAACAGCCAGTGAAGCACCTTGACTTACATTTCTCCATCTCAACCATTCCTGTGTGAGTGCTTTAACAGGAAATATTTTTTTGTACCAACCTCACTGTCCTTATTTTTAAATTATACTAATCCTAATGCATGTACCTATGTGTATATCGGCCACGATACGAAATCAAGTCAACTTAAACTGTCGTGAAATTCAGCATTGAGCCACCAAAAATGGTTCTCTTGCTCTCCTTGATCCCGATCGTACACAATCCTACTGAACCCAATTTGCTCAGCGCCACCGAGCACGTTTCGATCATAAAGAAGTCGCCTACCAACAGTTCTATGGCTTACAGGGTGGATAAGAGGAACTACCTTCCTATCCTGTATCAGCCCTTGACTGTCTTAATAGAGGAATACATTTTGTGGAATATAGCCACTTAATCGCACACTCTCGAAATATTCATTGTTGTTTTTTCAATGGGGGTATTAAACTTCAAATATTAAACTATTAGCTGAGACCATCGCTCTTGCAATGTGACCCCGAATCAGCTTAAGTAAGAAATTGTCTATTCTGTTTATATTGGCTCCCTTAAATAGAGCCCTGTTGGAATAATATTGTTTGTACTCCGAATCTGGTATTCCTTGTAATCCAAGGCTGCGACATAAGCACTGCCTCTAAAGTACCCGGATCTTTTTCATTTGAGATGGGACAAAGTTGAACCATACCGAGCATCCATAGGCAATCATCTGCTAAATGACAGTCATGTAGAAAATTACATTTACCCGTTGTCAAGCCGGCTGCTATAAAACAACCGTTTCATCAGGTCAAAAGCTCCCTACTCCTGGTCAAAGCAACATTTATATGTCTGTCCAAATACAAATACTGATCCAACCAGATGCCAAGTTACTTTACTACAGTTTTGCTCCGCAGTGGATGTCCATATGGCCCCACGATCACCAGCTTGCGTTAGTTCTTTCTCGTATTCCTTCGGGCTCCAGCCAATAGAAAGCCAACGCACTAAGCACATTATTTCTAGATGTACCTATTACTTCGTAAAAAAAAAGCCTTAAATAAATAGTTTTTCTATGAGTATTTTTGGAAACGCATAGTTCTGGTCCGAGAGCTAAAACTGCGTTTACACAAACGACAAATTGCCTTAATATCTACCAGAAAACTGAATAAAATTGGTCCCTATATGATATACATTATGTACATACCTATATATTTAAATGAAGAAGAATAACGATATTATTTTGACAAAAATTAGCAGATTCATTTTAAATTGGGTACTGTCATTATTCGCAAAATGGCGTAAGCACAATATTTATACGATGCCCGTTAAATGATAAAATTATACGTTACTTCAACTTTTCACTAATTTGATAACAAAAATAACGATAGAAATTGAATTATAGATCAATGGCAAGTAAATAAAATGAAATTAAGCCCTTCTGTAACCTAGCTTTACAAAATAGAAATCTAAATCCTTAAAAAATATTAATTACTGGCAACACTGGTCCTTGGGTCGTGTATGTATCATTGCAGTGGGTGAGACAGGATATTTGAAGAAAATCCTGAGAAAATAAACACATTTTCAATGCAAACATCAGGAGCAAAAAGAGTAAGTTTGTGTACACGTTTGCACAAACAAACATAAGTATTCGCACAAAAGTTTTCATCTTTTTTATACAAAAAAAAAAACGAAGACTGAACGGAAGAGTATAGGGTATAGGACATGGAATGGTAAACGAATGACAAGAGCAAAAAAAAATGCGTAAATTTGAGTGTTTTTGTCCTCCCACTATTATAACGGGCGTGTCTGTCGGTGGTAGTTAACTGTGACACAATCGTTCTGTGTCACGGAATTGTATAATTCAAAAGAATTCGTTTACGGGTCGGCTTCGCTTGGCACGTCTCGACGCGGCGCGGCGGCGCCCGCCACCGCATTGCATGTCGAGTTTGTAGTTCGTTTATTTCTTTAGTAACACCACCATTGACTAAAACATTATTGCCAACCGAGGCAAAATTATTTTTGCTTGTGATATGCATTCGTAAAAAAAAATTAACTTGCAATTCTGTCTATCTGTCTCTTCTCCAACCTACATGCAGCCAAAACGACAAAACTTTGAATTGAAGATTTTTTGGTGAATCCGAGAAAGGAACATTCAAGCTTTGTTCAGCTCCAAATACCTAGTATGTCACTTGTGGAACTCATCATCATCACAGTCGTTAAACAAAATGTTTTGAATAAAAAAATAGAACGAAAAACAAATAGGAATTAGTAATACCCCTGACTTTTGCTGCTACTTTGCTCTATGGAGTCCGTTGCCATTTCGGCACTATCACCTATAAAAACCTGTTCGACGGTGCTGGTAGCTTCCACAACTTCTTCCAAATGGATTCAAGATTTTCTTCTATGGGCTTGTCAGCGCTTATAACTGGCTCCTTTTCAACTACTGGTATATCAGTTTAGGCTGCTTCTGTTGGTTTGGTCACAGTCGTTGTTATAGCAACCTCCGGTAGGGCAGTTGCAGGTGAATCGTTAGTAGGTGCAACCACAGTTGGTATATCTACAATGGTCAGTATAACAACTTATGCCATGTCAACTTTAAGTTTTTCAAGTACCGGATTTTCGACTACTGGTTTTTCGTCTGTTGGTTTTTCAATTGACTGTTTTTCAATTCCTGCCAATTTTACTGCCACTTCTTTAGGAGTAGCTGCTGCTTTTTCAACAAACGCTTCTTTTTCAAATACCGCTTTATCGATTGTCGATGTTAAATCAACTTGTTTTGCTTCAGCTGATGGTTCTTCAACTATTTCAACGATAGGTGCTTCAACTGTTGGTGCCTCTTCTCTTTAACTTTTGTGGATTTAACTTTACATTCTTTTACGCCGTTCATTTTATGGAGATTCTGTTACAGTTAGAGCCTGTATCGGCTTCCTTCACCAGGTTTCGCCTTGGTTTCTTTGACTCTTTTTCATTCTTCTTTGGAGGCATCCATAACTTCATCAATGAGTTTTCCGTTGTCGGCCTTAGTTGGCCATCAGCACCTACAAAATTAGATTAAGAACTTTTCGAAAAAAATATTCTTAAAAAATATACATACTATTTGTAGAACTAACTGAGTTCATTCCTAGAAGACCTCATTTGGCAATAGTTCAACCAAAGGTTCTGAATAAAGAGCTGCTTTTATATTTGGGCGTTTTTGGTGGGAAAATATATTTTTCTTTTGCCACCAATTTAAACAGGCATGGAGGTAGAGCAACCTCTAGGTAGATAGAGAATCCTGTGCGTGTTTTACAAACGCGATGCTGAGACGAGACGACCAAAATGGTAACGGAGGCGTTTGCATTAACAGTCCTTTCTTGATTTACATTCTGAGTCGTCTTTTTTTACTACACTACACAATATACGCTCTTCCTTCCCACTAACACACAACAAAACGAATAGAAAATAACACCCAAGGGAAATGAACGGATTCCATTCCTATGCAAATATGATTTTCCCGAGAAGATTGCGAACAAATTCACTTGGCAATGGCGGCAAGTAAAAGAGGGCGCCCAACGCCCAAGTCCCAGTTCTCATTCGTATACGTCGCATCGCATCGTCTTCGTCGTGTTAAGTACTGCTCAGTGTATGATGATGTTGATGATGATGATGAAATTGTAAGCACAAAATTCGAGTTGATATGGTCCTTCTTTGTTATTCATTCAACGGCGAATGTATCTTTATTGAAATCATTCGGTTATAGTCGGCGAATTACACACAGCGAATGATGAGTTCCTTGAATGAAAAAAAAAAAACTTCTTTTTTTCTTCTTTATTTTTTGGTCTGTCTATATTTTTACTTGAAGGAGGGTTGCTGGGCTAATGCTGATTTTGAGTCTGCTTCTGTTGGCTCTGGTGGAGCGCGTGACTTGGGTGTTGATGCGGAATGATATCTTAAAGAAGGTACATTTTTACCAACGATAACCCCCAAAGCTAATTGGAAAAGGCGTTGACATTTAATTATTCTTGAAATGATGCACGTAAATAAATTCGTTATTAGGACTTTGAAGATAGCCTTAAGGGAGGCTTATTGAGGCGGCTTTAATATATAAATTAATAGGTATGTGCAATTGAGTCAGTCTTTAATCTAATCAAACACTTTAAGTTGAATCGACCTCCGAGCTTCTTTTTTTTAATTATTTTGTTCTCTCATTCTCCCTGGCACCTTCCCTCCTTAAACGATAAAAGATTCATTAGGATACCAAGTGTTGAAAAATACCGACACAAAGGGTCTTTCAGGATTTTTTTTTCCATATACAATATGTCAATGTATGTAGTGTTTGAGTTAACCCGGAACAAACGCATGTAATCAAACAGACAGAAAGACAAGTGCTCTGAAGAGAAATAGAAGGCATAAGTGGGACAACCCTTTGAGGAACCTTTTAAATTAAAGCTGTTGCTGTACAGATAACTTTGAAATACGATGAGATGATTAAAGCTGTCATTCGTAAAAAAATACCCAAGCAGACTTAAATTCACTTGAACATAATACGAAACAAGAATGGTAAGAACTTTATGGGTGGAGGAGCTTCAAAGGCACTTGGTGATTAAAAAATGATTGACATTGACTGATATTAGAAAGTCGGAAAATCGAGTTGTTTTAGACAGAGGCAAACAAAGTTTAAATATTTTCTTTACAAAAAAATGACCGTGAACCTGGCGGAAAATTTCTCAAGCAAAAAAATTAATCGATTTTGAATTTTAAAAAAGCAACAATCGCTTTCTATTGATTAAATCGTGGTTTTAACAATAAAAGAATTACGAAAAAAATCAAACATTTTGAAAAAATCAAATCTGTGATGATTTAAAGGAAATTGGTCCAGTAATTCTACCTGTCTTCCTTTTTGGCAACCTGCACATCCAAACTGCCAATGATTGGCAAACAACAAAATCCGAAATTTTAGAATCCTACACATTAAGTCATTAAAATGAGGCAACTAATGAGGATATATGATTGGAAGAGGGTGGCCCAAAAATGAAAATAATATTTCGAAGTAGGATGCTGGAAAAGAACCGGAACTAGGAAACGAAAGAATGGCATGCACGATAGACTCGACTAAGCTCGCCGGATATGGGAGGAATCTTACCCCCACAGTAAGACCTCACCTCTTTCGAAAAACATTAGTTATAACGGGTGATTTTTTTGAGGTTAGGATTTTCATGCATTAGTATTTGACAGATCACGCGGGATTTCAGACATGGTGTCAAAGAGAAAGATGCTCAGTATGCTTTGACATTTCATCATGAATAGACTTACTAACGAGCAACGCTTGCAAATCATTGAATTTTATTACCAAAATCAGTGTTCGGTTCGAAATGTGTTTCGCGCTTTACGTCCGATTTATGGTCTACATAATCGACCAAGTGAGCAAACAATTAATGCGATTGTGACCAAGTTTCGCACTCAGTTTACTTTATTGGACATTAAACCAACCACACGAATGCGTACAGTGCGTACAGAAGAGAATATTGCGTCTGTTTCTGAGAGTGTTGCTGAAGACCGTGAAATGTCGATTCGTCGCCGTTCGCAGCAATTGGGTTTGTGTTATTCGACCACATGGAAGATTTTACGCAAAGATCTTGGTGTAAAACCGTATAAAATACAGCTCGTGCAAGAACTGAAGCCGAACGATCTGCCACAACATCGAATTTTCAGTGAATGGGCCCTAGAAAAGTTGGCAGAAAATCCGCTTTTTTATCGACAAATTTTGTTCAGCGATGAGGCTCATTTCTGGTTGAATGGCTACGTAAATAAGCAAAATTGCCGCATTTGGAGTGAAGAGCAACCAGAAGCCGTTCAAGAACTGCCCATGCATCCCGAAAAATTCACTGTTTGGTGTGGTTTGTACGCTGGTGGAATCATTGGACCGTATTTTTTCAAAGATGCTGTTGGACGCAACGTTACGGTGAATGGCGATCGCTATCGTTCAATGCTAACAAACTTTTTGTTGCCAAAAATGGAAGAACTGAACTTGGTTGACATGTGGTTTCAACAAGATGGCGCTACATGCCACACAGCTCGCGATTCTATGGCCATTTTGAGGGAAAACTTCGGAGAACAATTCATCTCAAGGAATGGACCGGTAAGTTGGCCACCAAGATCATGCGATTTGACGCCTTTAGACTATTTTTTGTGGGGCTACGTCAAGTCTAAAGTCTACACAAATAAGCCAGCAACTATTCCAGCTTTGGAAGACAACATTTCCGAAGAAATTCGGGCTATTCCGGCCGAAATGCTCGAAAAAGTTACCCAAAATTGGACTTTCCGAATGGACCACCTAAGACGCAGCCGCGGTCAACATTTAAATGAAATTATCTTCAAAAAGTAAATGTCATGGACCAATCTAACGTTTCAAATAAAGAATCGATGAGATTTTGCAAATTTTATGCGTTTTTTTTTTTTTAAAAAGTTCTCAAGCTCTTAAAAAATCACCCTTTATTAGTTACTTTTTTACCATTTCTGTCAATACGGCACTTGGGATGCAAGAATATGTTATTACATTGTTATCATTGCTCAAAAGATACGATCGTTTTCATCAGTTTCGTGAATTCAAAAAATTGTGTTAATAACTTTTCATTCGCGATGAATTCATGCAGTTATTAATTCCCTTCGACGCCTCTTCTCATCGAATAATTTCACGACCGGACAAAACGTTTTAGCTCGATCCCCTACCCACTGAGAGCTCTGAGTGGGTGGTAGAAAGTCCAAGTCTAACCACTCAAAACGATGCTTGATTTCGATGATCGATAGCGTTACACGATACTCGTACTATTATCAAAGCCCAGGCCGGTTGACTAAATATCTGTAGCTGACTGTGTCGATACGAAAGTTCATAAATGATAAGGTAATTTTAGGAATAGACAATATAGTTCATCCGGCGAATTTCATAATTACGTTTTACAGCGGATGCGAAAGGTCAACGGATCGAGACAACTCACCGGGATTAAAATTTTGCGAATTCTGTAATCGCCATGTTATAGTAAATCTCTGATTTATAGGTCAAGCCATTGCAGTGTGAATTTATTTTGAGCAACTTCAGGCGGCCGTTTATCGATAGTAAGCCGGATATACAAGGAAGTTAGAATCATAGCTGGCAAAACCATTGCATAAGCTTTTTCATCGCTCCTACTGTTCTGGAATCTCACGTGCTTGAATAAGGTATGTCGATCTGAGGGTGCATAGTGACTTGCGACTCGTGCGTCTTCTTACCAATTCACTGGTGGTGTTGATTTATGTTGTCCTTGTTGTAGTTTTTGGCCATGTGTCTTTTTATTTATTTATTTAGTCTTTGTGTCTGCGCTCGAGGCGGTGTTGACTGCATGTACTATCTATGTGCGCCACCCGTTCCAAGAGACTTCATCTGATGTTGTGTTGAACGGTTCGGATGGTGCTTGCCTCTATCTGATTTCGTCGAGAGGGTATTTTCAGGAGCATTGTTGGGGTTTTGTGTTGTGCGTATGGGTGTGCACCTTCAGCTGTTGGCTTCTGCCTTGGTCGATGACTGGGTATGTGCGGAAGTATATGGTTTCCAAGTTTACTTGGATTCAAGAGGTGCTAGGTAGACCTCGCACCTCAGCAAGGGGTATGGACTTGCCCCAACGTGTTCGCAGAATTGCTAATGGGATGGTGTTATGCTAACTCAGTGTGCTGGTCAGCGCTTAATATGACGCCATTAGTGTGCGTAGGCCCGCCGTGGAATTAGGCCTTAACTGGAAGGTGTCCACGTTTAACGAAATTCGGTTCTGTTCTGAAATCTTTCCTAGAGCATGGAAAATAGGATTTAACCAGCCTGTTCCTAGAAAAGGTGACCCTTCCTCTACCTCCTCCAAACCGAACAACTGCACTTACCTCTCTTCTTTTTAAGGTCATGGAATCGCTGATCAATTTTCGGAACAAAAAATATCTCGAAGATCGAAATCTTTCGAATGACCGTAAATACGGCTTTTGCAGCAATCGTTCCACTGGTGATCTGATGGCATATCTCATCAAAAAAAAGGAACACATGTTAAATTGTTGTGTAATTGAGAAAGTAAGATTGTTACGATTGATATTCTTAAGGCATTTGATAGCCGCTGCAAGAAAGTCCTTTTCAGGGATGTATTGCCTCTTGCGAGGAATTAACAAATCCTCAAAGAGTATCTCTCATCATGGAAAGTGCTGCTCATTAGCCGTTCGGAATCGGCAGAAAATTGTAGGAATGGTTGAGAGTTGTAAGTCACTAGGTCCTGGTTGTCTTCGAGCTGTTGCACCACCAAATTTATATAATTTATTTGATAGAATTTGGCACCAGGCTCTTTTATAAAAAACGCGTGCATACATACAAACGAAACCCTTATTCCTTGCATTAGAAATTACCTTCTAGATCGTTTAATACATGTTGTATTGGACAGCTTCAAGTATATTATGTTCACAAACTAAATGCTGGTGCATCACAGGGCTCCGTTTTGTCTCCGACTCTTTTCCTCATTTTTATAAATTATCTCTTGTCTGAAACTTCAAATTCACTTCTTTATTTTCCCATCAACTCCAACCTTAACTTTTCATACTCATTCTCAACTCAAATTCATGTCCATCACCTTCGGAAGTGGAATTACAACGGATCGTATGATAAGCTCATTTAAATCCTATTTTTACAGAACAGAGCGATAAGACTAATAAAATAAAATGCACGACTGGATCGCACGAACTTGCTCTTATGTAAAAGTACTTTGAGATTTAAAATACATATTATAAATACAATGCATGGAATTGCCGTCTGATTTCCGGAAAAGTATGAATTTACGCAAAGAAAATTTAAAAATCGTTTTATTAAAGTAATTTTTTATATTTATTTATTTATTTATTTATATCTTTATTAACAAGTAAGTAAATTACAATGCTAATATAAATTAGAGCTTTAGCTACCATGACTACCAGCTCGAGATAAGAATATAATAAGAATAATATAAATATAATTAATATAATACAATAAATGATGATGATGACTTAGATATAATTTTCCAATTTGAGTTCACAGATCAGTTTGTAGGTTTGATTGATGTTTTCTATGGATGGGTTTTTAAGTAAGTCCAGTAGGGATGAGTTGGGGAGAAATATTTTTGAGAGGTCTTTGATTTTCGTACAATCGTAGACAAGGTGTTTGATGGTAATAACTTCATTTTGGTTACAGAGGTGACAGTTTGGAGGATCAGATTTTGATATGATATGGCCGTGAGTGGTGAAAGTGTGCCCCATTCGAAGCCGCAGGTATATTTTGATCCTTTTCCATGAGCATTTTGTGGGGTATATGGTCTTTTCGGCTGCAGGGTTGATATCCGAGTAATGATGTCTGTATTGTAACCAATCGGCATATAGTTTTACGTCCCAATAATGTTTAATTTCTTTTCTCGTGTCTCTGTTATTTGGGATGTGAAACAAGGTTAAAGGTTCGTGTGTGCCTGATTTTGCAGCCTTATCTGCTGTTTCGTTGCCTTTTATGCCAACGTGCCCAGGAATCCACATAAGTTTGATATTGTTTCGACTGCCGATTAATTTGTTGCGTATAATCTCCGGAAAGGGTGTTCTGTTGTCAACATTGCGAACTGCTTCGAGGATGGAAAGGCTGTCGGAACAGATAATTGTTTTTTTGGAGCCTGAGATTTCAATTGCTTTCAAAACAGCCATAGCTTCGGCTGAGAAAACTGAGGCAGAATTTCTAAGAAGTCCTTTCGATATAATAGTTCCGTCCTCTTTGGAAACTGCAAATGCTGTTCCAAAATCGCTTTTAGATCCATCAGTAAAGATAAAATTAAACTTACGTTGTTTTTCAGTCTGCATTATTTCAAGGAAATACTGGTTATATTGCTCATTTGATGTTGTCATTTTGGGTAAGCACTTGAGTTGGGTATTTACACAATCTTTTGGCAAGGTCCAAGGGGGTTTGGCGGCAGGTCGTAAAACGTTGTTCAAGATTGGGATATCCATTTGTTTTGAATATTCTATGGCATTATAAAGCGTTGATGGTGTTTTAGGGATTTTTTTTCGTGTTAAACATTGTTTTGCATCAGTTGAGACAAGGCAACTTTCAGTTGTACTTAATCTTTGAATAAGGAGCGATGTGAGGTGTTGAACTCTTTGCTCTAAGGATGGAAGACCGGCTTCAGCTAACATGTTTTTAATAGGTGTAGTTCTGTAGGCTTTAAGACTCAGACGTATAGCAGTATGGTACTGGGGTTTAATTATGTTTAATGACGACTTTGAGCATTTTCCATAAATACTCATACCGTAGTCTATTTTAGCAAGAATAGTTGATCTGATAATACTTAAAAGGGAGTTAATGTGAACTAAACTATTTTTGGATGATAAATACTTAATAATGTTAAGTCTGGTAGCTAAGCATTTTTTTAGGTACAAACAGTGTTCCTTAAAGTTAAGTTTACAATCAAATATTATACCAAGCAAACAGAGATTATTTACATTTACAATTGAATTATATTGCGAACTTAAAGCTATATTTTTTGAACAACTAGTTTTTCTACAGATATGTAAAATTTTAGTTTTTTCTAATGATATTTTTGAGCCGGAGTGCGCACACCAGGCTGAGATATCACCGAGAATGTTTGAAAATGTAGAGGCGGTAGTTGTTAGATCTTTGCATTTTGTAAACAATGTTAAATCATCTGCATATACAGAGTGTTCCAGAATTTTGTATTTTCTTATTATTTCGCTAAGATCGTCAAAAGCAATTATAAAAAGAACAACCGAAAGCGGAGATCCTTGTGGAATTCCGTTTTCAAGATTTTTTACCGAAGAATATACATGTCCTAATTTTATTCGGATTCGTCTGTTACTTAGGAAAGATTTAATATAGTTGTACATTTTTGGACCGATTTTCCATTGCACAAGCTTTTTAAGTATGACATGAATTCCAACTCTATCAAAGGCTTTTTCAAAGTCTATAGATAGAATTGAAACATGGTTTTTAGAGGATAGAGCGGATGCAACGTAGTAATCGATGTGTAGTAAGGCATCTATTGTAGAATGTTTTTGCTTAAATGCAACTTGGTTTGGACTAAGAAGCTTTTTTTTACCTATGAACCAGAATAATCGCTTAGAGATGATTTTTTCAAGTATTTTGCCAGCACATGGGAGCAATGATATGGGACGATAGCCACTTATATCGGAAGTGTTCTTGTTTCGTTTTGGGATTGGTATGACACTGGCTGTTTTCCATACTTGAGGTATAACCCCGGTATTAAAGATTTCATTGTATAAACATAGCAATCTATTTTTTAAGTCGATTGGGGAATTTTTTAACATAGTGTAAGAAATTCTGTCGAAACCAGGAGTTTTCCCTTTTGCGGAACGAAGGCAGCTTTCTAGTTCTATAAAATTAATAGGGAGCTCGATGAATTTTGCTGTTAAATCAGTTTCTCTTGCTAGGCTCAAGTTGTTAACTGAATTTTGTTTCCGTAGAATAAATTCAGGAGAAAAATTTTTGTCATCAGAATATAGTGACCAAGTTTGAGCAAAAAGCTCTGCAATTTCGTGTGGGCATGTTAAATTTTCAGATGACGTTTTTATTGTTTGAACTGTAAGAGCATTATGGTTTCCAGTTAATGACTTAACATCCGCCCAGAGCTTTTTAGAGCTGCAATTGGGGTTTATGTTTTCTGTAAATTTTTGAAAACATGAAGCTTTGGCAATTTTCGCAGCTTTTCGAAAAACTGCATTGGCTTTGCGAAAGGCTATGAGATTACAATCTGATGGATATTTTTTTAGTTTTTTCCATGCATTTTGCTTGATTTCTCTGAGCTCTGCAATCTCTTTATTCCACCAAGGGACCTTTTTTTGTTTATTTGGTTTGTGGTGCGTTTGGGGGATAGCTATATTTGCTGCAAAACGGATGGTCTTTTGTATGATGGCTGTTTCTTTATTAATATTTGGTGATTGGTTTTTGTCAGATAAGAGGTTGGAAACTTCAGACTGAAATGAAGCCCAGTTAGCTCTATCTGTTTGAAATTTTGGTGGGATTTTTATATTTAAATGAGGGGTTTCAAATGTCAATGTGGTCACTATTGGAAAATGATCACTGCCATGCAAGTCAGGGAGTCTCGACCAGGAGGAGTTGGTGCAAAGCTGAGGAGATATAAAGGTTAAATCTATATGGGTTAGCGTACCATGTGTGGAGAAGTGAGTAGGTTGTCCGTCATTTAATAGGATGAGGTTTGAGTTGTTTAGGAAGTCTTCTACTATTCTACCACGGCTGTTATAAGAGGGTGAACCCCATAATGGATTCCAAGAATTAAAATCGCCAGTAAGAATAATTGGAGTTTGGAAGCCGTTGATAACGTCTTCTAAATCTGTGGCACTAAATGTTAAATCTGGATGAATATATATTGAAATTATTGTTATTTTGAATTTTAGTTCTATTTCAACGGCTATGGCTAAAAGTCTAGAATTTATACTTATGAATGAGTGGGGAATGGATTTGTGTACTAGAAGGCCTACACCTTGGGAGGAAGAGGTATTTGAGGGCAAGTTTTGAAAAAAAGATGAATAATGCTTGAGTGGTTGTGGCTGAGAATTAAATTTAATATGGGTTTCTTGGAAAGAAATAATAAGCGGGTTTAGTTCATTAATAAGAAGTTGGAGTTCATGATAGTTATTGAAGAAACCATTAAGATTCCATTGGAGGATCCTGAACAATGATTTTGTTTTTTGTTCAGACTTTTGAACAATATAATCAGAGTTATATTGTGAAAAATCTGCGTTGGGAAAATTGGAGTTGTTTGAGATATGACTCTGCAGACCAGATGTTGAAGCGTCCGAGTTCACGGAGGAGCTCGGGCGATTCAACTCCCGGACTGCAGAGTCAGGTTTGGGAGCTTCACTGTTGGTTTTATGTTGCATCATCATCTATTTCTATGGGAGTTTGATTAAATGGGTTGAGTACTTGGCTATTAGTAGAAGAGGAATGTGTGTTCGTTTGAGATGTTTCAGTGCCTGTTGAGGCAGATGATCTGGTATTTTGTCTTTGAGTAACTATGGGAGAATTTGAATAAGAGAGAGGCTGTATAAGATTTGAGTTTCTTTTAGAAAGTGTAGAGTTTGAGTGGTTTGATGATGGGTTAGAGTTGTGAGAGAAGTTTGATGGTTTGATGGTAGTGAGTGAATCTGTGTTGTTAGTTGATGGTGAGTGTTTTTTGTTTTGGTTTTTTTCGACGGGTAAAACTTGAGAGGTTGAGCTTAAAGAAGATGAGGTTTCATTGGAGACTGTTGGATGTTGTGTCGAGGCCGTGGTAGAAAGAGTAGAAGCAATTGAATTTGACTCAAAAGATGAGTCCACTTTTTCTATTGCTGTTGTGGATTTTGGTTGTGGATTATGAGAGGGTTGAGATGAACTATTTAATACGGTGGCGTAAGAAGAAGAGAGAGTTGTCGGGGGATTTTGTTCGCTGTATAATTGTTTTGCATCAGCCATGCTACATTTTTTGACAGTTTTAATTTTAAGTATTGCCTTGGCTTGCAAATAGCGTGAGCATTGTCTTGAAGATGATGGGTGCGCTTCAGCACAGTTAGCGCACAAGACGCGTGTACAATTATCAGGGGAGTGAGGTGGTAAATTGCAGGTGGCACACGAAGTTTTACCTTTACACCATTTGGTTGTATGTCCCAGCAACTGACAATTACGGCAGCGCATTGGGTTGGGAAAGTATTCCTCAACTTTTACTTTGTACCAGCCAATATCAAGTGAAGTAGGTGGGCGGAAGAGATCAAATGTGAACAAGACTACGCCTGAACAGACGACCGAAGGTTTGCCTTCTTTATCTACTGATGGCTTTGTAAATTTGTACACACTTGTAACACCTTGTGCTTTCATTTCATGAACTATTTCATCATCTGGTACATTTATGAGGCAGGGCGCGTACACTGTACCTTTAGATTGATTGAGGTTGGCATGAAGTGAAACTGTTATTGGACAGAGGTTAGACAGCATTTTTTTTGATAGGAACAGATCGGCAACTTTTTTTGATTTAGCGAGGATCAATAAATTGCCATCGCGTAGTTGCGTTATGGACTCATAACTAGTGCTTATGCTATCAATTGCTTTTTTTAGCAAAAAAACGCTGAACGATGTTAATTTTTTATCATTGTCTGTAGGGGATACAACAATGAATTTGGGGTTTGGAGAGTTCAGACTACTTGGTAGGGATTTATTTAATTCCAGAGGAGATAAATTAGTAGCTTTTCTTTTTTTATTATTATTCCATTCGGAAAGGGATTGTAAATCGAGAGCCTCGAATCGACCACTCGATTGAGCACGTGGCCCAGGGGCCATGATAATTTAGAAATATTACTGACTTATGAATTAGATTTTCCACTCACCAGTTAAATAAGAAAAATACCAAAAAAATATGTACCTATAAGTGAAAAGAATTCACTTAAAGTTAAGCAGGTAATAGAATACCGCTGAAAAAAGAGAATATAACAAATCACACAGGAGGTAACTGACCGGCTTGAAGGTTAGTCGGTGACTGAATTTTTTTATATAACAAATTTCTTTCAAATTTTTCTAGAACAAAATTTGGGATGCCAATTTTAAGTGTTTAATCATATAGATTTTAGGAAATAATTTGAAGAAATAATTGGTCACACGTTTTCAAGATATTGAATTTTTAAAAAATAAATTGGAATTTATAAATAAATTGGAATTTATTTTTTCACAAAACAAAATAAATATTTTTTTTTTTTGAATATTTTTATATACAATATTATTTTAAACTTAAGGGGGCTCCTGGTGAAAATTTTTGGTTAAAATCGTTAGAGCCGTTAATGAGAAAGTCGAAAATAAAAAAAAAACGGTTCTATGACAGGTACCATTAATAACATTTTGCCCCAAAATTTTTTTACAAATATGTAGTCCATGTCCATAATATCACACATAATTTTTGTTATCAAAATCGTTGGAGCCGTTTTCGAGATAAATAAGATTTTGCATTACGGGTGTATGGGGGTACCGTTAGTTAGGTCACCGAAAACCCTTAACGACCGGGATTGAAGAACATACGTCTAGTTGTTTAGGCTGTAGGGAAAAGTACAGACATACAGACACACTGAAACATGTTTTTTTGTGTACTAAATTTTCCTTAAAGTTTTTATAAAAAAAAATTGATATGCAAATTGTTGTATTCAATAAAATACATTTTATAACGTAATTTAAAAATTTATTCGTGTAACCGTTTTCAAGATATTGAATTTTCAAAAAAAAATTGGATTATTTTTTAAAAAATCCAAAAACTATTTTTTTGAAAAAATTTTTAAATTTTATATTTTTAAATGCATAGGAACTTCTGCATAAAAAATTTGGTAAAAATCGTTAGAGCCATTGATGAGAAATTCGAAAATCAAAAAAATCATAGGTACCCCTAAAACATTTCCCCCAAAATTTTTTTTACCAAAATATAGTACATATCCATAATATAACACCTAATTTTTTATCAAAATCGTTAGAGCCGTTTTTGAGATAAATAAGATTATGCATTACGGGTGTATGGGGGGTACCGTTAGTTTTAGAGCTAAAAAAAAAATCTATTTTTCTCTAGGGAATCACCGAAGACCCTTAAGTACCAAGTTTGAAGCAAATACCTCCAGTAGTTTAGGCTGTAGTCCGAGGTACAGACATACAGACAGACAAACAGACAGACAGATAGACATACAGACAGACAGACGGAACTGTCGGACCCACTTTATTCGTCTTCGCTATCATCGTAATGACAACTTTGATCAAAATCTCGAGTTCGATTTTTTTTCCAAATGCAGAACTTGCCCTATAGGTATATATAGGTAGATACATATCGCAAGTAAAAAGGAACTATTATGAAATCATCTCTTAAGCACCATCGAAATGTTTAATGTATTACCTTGTTTTATCACTCTTTCCACAAGCAATGTTCATTGCAAGTAGCCAGGTGCAATCCTTCCCTCAATCAGTTCACCAGTAATACCCGTTTCGCTAGGAATGCTCATCAGTTCACCCACGAGCCTAATTTTGGATGTAACGTCAAATACAGAAATTCGGTTCTTAGTCGCACAACACGATTATGGCTATGTTTTTGTTAAACATTATAAGGGTCTTACTATAAACCCTTGAGCGCATAAGTGACTTTGTCAAATTCAAGACTTAAATATTAAAACCTTATGACTTTTAAACAATGTATGTACATTTTTGAATTGTTATAATTTATAACAATTTTTTCTTCAAGACTTTAATGTCAAATAAATTCACCTGAATATTACCTTAAGGATGTCCTTTTCCATGTAGGTAAATATACAAAACACTCTCTCATGTCTTGCCCATTCAAGTTACAAGAGCCCCAAGGCTGACTTTCGCACTTTGAATACAAATAAGAAGGCGAGTGTCATAAACTGCCTACGGTGGCGTCGAATGTAGGAACATTTTTTCCATCACATCATTTGTTAATGTCAATTGGATCGTCTCATCATGATTGTCTGTGGCGCCTTTATTTTTGTTGGGAAGAAATAAGAAGGCCAAACCAAACTGACGGAAATTATAGGTTTTTGTTATAAATTCCATGCCATGTATTACAATCAAATTGTAATTTATATTTAAATAGGTACACATACAAGAACATGGCTTCAGGACACATCCTGTACTATCCACTTTGCTTGAGAAGGCCAATGGAAATTTGGGTGTTGAAGGACAGTGCAGGAAGTCGTGGGGTCGGTAGCCATTATCCTTTTATTCAAATTAATGTATCGAGTATGGGGTAGTGCTTGATGAATGTCTTCGACATTTATCACGAAAGTCCTTTAATTCTGTAGTTTCTTTAGGTTTTGTAGAGATTCCTTGAGACACGACACATCTGCTACACAAAAAGGCCTCACAAAAGGTAATGTTATTTCTTGAGAATTTTAAATTATAGACATATACATCAAGATATGTCCGATTGGATATTCTGTAACATCAGTTGCTGGAAGATAAGGTTATTTATTTATTTTTATTTTTTGGACTGTCGAGGGTGATATTTAAATCATGAAAATAGTCCTACAAAATAAATCCGAACATATGTCAAAGGATGAAAAGCCCATTTCTAATGGACTATGTAGTTTTTTGTTGTTGTTGTTTTTAAACAAAAGATGATAAAAAATGTATTTCAATGTGACTACCGAAAGCTGTCAAATAAATGAAGAGGTATTCATCAAAATTGAAAAAAAAGTCATATAAATTAGGAAAAAAGGTTGACTCGAACTCACATGGTCTTGATTTATTTTATTTTGGGAAAATGGAGGTGCTATTATGTAAATGGGTTTAGCTGGCTTTCAATGAATTTGTAACATTTATTAGCAATTTATTTAATACTAATAGAACTGGTGAAAGCTTTAGATGTGTGTGTGTACAAAACAAATTGCTACAATTTAATCTAATTAAGTTTAATTTAAAGCAATTTTGCATTTGTGTATGTGTAGGAACAATGTCTGAACATTGATATTAAGAAGATAAAGAGTTTGTTTTAGACTGATAAACATGCGGTTAGTACCAATAAGCCTAAATTTTAACTTGTGGCGTCATTTTTGACATTTATGTTCATGAAGAGTGAAACAGAAAAGTTTGAAAATCAATTTTTTAAGAAATTGCTAACCTAATAACTCTGCTACTTTAATGCTAGTAATGACTTCAGTTTATATTCCTACTTAAGTCAGCTTATGTAAGAGAAGTACCATCTTATTCCCTTTAAAAAATGAACTCAAAGTAAAGATGAGATGAATTTTAAATCAATCTTTTTAACAGTCGTGCAAAGGATCTATTTTAATCACTTAATCAAACGACTCTTAACCAGAGTATGGCCCCAGTCTAAGATACGGCATGCCTTTAGGAGTGCTCCATCCATTTATACAGATCAAGTGTTTTTGTATCGAAGATTTCTTGGTCATTATAAAGGAGTTTCAGCCTTCCTTGTCACCTCAAGTCTGAGGAAGGACTCTCTTTGCTTTGATCCATTCGCTCGATGCGATGTGGCTTACCCAACGGGTTTTTGGACTGCATCAGGTTCCTTAACCCTTAGCGTAATGATAAGCTGTCAAGCTGAAGGTCTGAGTTCGATTAATAGCCATCACTGTACTGTTACCGCGAGGAAGTGACAAATCATTCAAGAGTATTTCTTGTCATCAAAACGTGCTTCTCATTTTAGCCATTCGGACTCGGCAGAAAATTGTAGGTACCTTATTCTATTTTTGACAATAACAGACACACTGCAATGATTGAGAGTTGAAAGTCTTTATGTCCAGTTTCAAGTTGTTCCGCTTTTTCAGCATACATCTACATCTTTCTACGACTCATAAAGTTCACAATTATATATTCTCCTCCATTCCTCCTCCTCGAACAGGGAAACAAGATTTCAAGTACGTAAATGCGAAAATGGTTGAACATACTTTCTTCCATTAATACTTGGTTCAGGATTTTATACCGATTCATCCTATTAAAACACGTCCCACAGTAATTATTTGAAAAAATCTCGCTAGTAACCTACCAGAATAGATGACTTTGTTATGCTTAAACTGCGTATTAGTATTTGAAGTTGGATTCTCTTCCATTATTGCCTTTTAGCAGCTCCTGCAAATGCATCATTCAGTTGGAAGAGTATCTTTTTCTGGTTGTTCTATACTCTTCTCTGGCTGCTCTTGTTTCACGCTGTAGCATTTTCACATTTGCACCTTCTACTACTATTTGTCGTGCGTCAATTACCAAATGGTCGATTTAGTTTTTAGTCGACGATATGGAAAGTTATTAGCCGGGAGTCATAATTTTCACATCGTATCGTTGGGAATGTGCTTTCCAATTATGCAACCGAAGGTTTCTTCTTTTCCGACATTAATATTGCAGGCCCGTTCAGGAAGGCATAAGACTTTTTCTGATAATGGTTCTCAGCCTTATCGGACCGCTGCATTTCTCGGCCGAGTTTGCATTGGTTTGACGTACGAATTTTGGCTCATTGACTACCGAACCGGTCGTCTCCAATTTTGCCACCAACCGAACATTCATTATCGAAATGAAAATAAAATTTTAACATTTGGACGTTCTGTTCAATCGTGTACCTTCCCATTAGATTTAGCATTTTGGTAACTGAATAATAAACAGATGTCACCAAAACAACATGACTGCTACAGGCCGCAAAAATCTACCTGGATGGTACCTCAAGCTCAATGGGCACTTGCATTGAGGAAACAGACAAGTTTTCAGCGCTCAGTATGTTCACTCCTTCTGATCTGGATCTATAAAGCCTTTATTCGTTCAAGGCTTGAGTGCGATTCTTATATTTGGGCAGGTGCTCCAATAACCCACTTAAATATTTTGGATAGAATCCAAAAAGAGCTATGAAAATAATAGGTGATTCAACAACTATAACAGAAACATTTGCTTCTCTCGAGCATCGCCGCAATGTTTCATGGCTTTCATTATATTACTGTTATTTTTCGAAACAGTGTACAGAGAATCCTTCTATAGACGTACAACACGAATGTGGAATGTTTTGGCCAGTTCGGTTTACTCCTCCTCCCCCCCCCCCCCCCCCATTTCAATTTCCTGGACTTCAACATCAATGTACATCGGTATCTTTTTTTAAATCCATCCCTCTTTTGATAGGGTTACTGTGATTAACACCCATTAAGTATACTTGGATTATAATATGATGCTTTCAAGTCCGAGTTTTGTTGCCTTTTGAGAGTTATGACTATCCTAGGCTCCTTGTGTCGCTCCCAAAACCGGTAAGTTGCACTTGCTAGGAGGATTACGTAAGTTTACTACACATTCCCAGACCCGGGGGAGGGAGTCCTTGCGGAAGAAGAAGGCCGGTTAGTCAAATTCCAGTAACCCACTACAGGAATATTAAATTAAGTACTGAAAACCTTTACTGACCTCAGCTCTAAGCTAAGGACGCAATTGATACACTCTATTGCATTTATCCACCGTTAACCACACACGTAATGATTTTAGCTATTTTAATCTTATATTCAAGAATCGCACCTATAAGTTTTACAGGACAAGTCCGGATAGATGAAATAATTACCCGGTCATTACTATTTAATAATTAATAAGCAGTTAACGTTGCATCACCATTGTGACACCAATCAATGATTTTATCCACTTCCTAAAACACACAGAGGCACGTTCATGTTTAAAATTTATATATTATTTCTATGTTTGTCGAAACTTAATGATAACCTTCTATTAATGTGTCTTTAAATAAAGTTATTCATGCAAGCTTAAATCAAAGACCTTGATCATTCAACTTTAATATATTAAATTCAACATTTCGTTCATGTATCTTGAGCTTAAGCTTGTACGACTTCACCTACATACTTTAACTGATTGAAACTTTCCCTCTTAACAAAAAATCATTTCAGGAAAACACTTTAATCTTCTTTTAGAGAGTCATGTTCATGTGTCTGTCTGACTTTGCTTTTGCTTTGGCTTTTGTCTTTGCACATGTTCAAACCTTCCTGCTGCATCACACCACACAAATCGGATCTGCTTAGTGAAAATCCTTTTGGAAAGTGATTTCCGTGATTTTGAAACAATTGTTCCATCAAAGTGACACCAACACCTTCCTTATCCTGGCATCAAGATAAAAACTCGTCATAATGGAAATTTCACAAAAAAAGGACGACAATATCTTAAGCAGTATTTGTTTGTTTGTTTTTTTTTTTAATAAAAACTTTCATGCAATAATTTTTGAGTACGATATGACAAAAAGTATATACAATTAAACGTTCTTGAAAATGAATTTAAATGTATTATATTTATTAAATAATATACAATATACGAATATTAGTATCAAATAAAATGCACGACTGGGTCGCACGAACTTGCTCCTATGTAATAGACTAGGAATTTTAAAAACGAATGTTATTAAAGAAAACTGTTCATAAGGATAAAATGAATTGGTCCTTATTCGGAATTCCCCCCCACCAAAATGCACTTTTTTTAATGAATCGATAAAAAAAGTGTGCTGTTGATAAAAAACATCAAATAATGGAGGAGAAACACTTTTTTATGGTAAAAAAAGTGAAGTATAAAAAAATACAAATTTTATAATTATACGATTAAAAAAAAAACGGTCGTTGGGCGGAGGAAAAAGCAGGGTGTGGCCCCCGTAAAGGGAGTTAAAATCATGAGAAGCCCACAGTACTGTTAAACAAAAAAACTGTTGACATAGGCGCCTTCGGAATTCCATGCAAGAACAAACATTATAAGTCGTTGTAGTGGTTCTTTAAAATAATAAGCTTTTATGCACAAAATTTTTAAAACATTTACAAAAAAAAATTGGTACGGCAACTTTAAGTTTTTGTTATTGTACGAATAAGAGTTAAATTTCCAAGAAAAATATTAAGCCGTTCTTGAGATATCGAATTTTTCAAGAAAAATTACTTTTTTTCCAAAAAAAATTGAAAAAATATTTTTTTTTAAGTTTTGAAATGCTATGCTTTTTAAACTTTTAAGGAGCTTCTTTATAAGAAATTTAATTAAGATACGTTATGCCGATAATGAGAAAACCAAAATTCGAAAAAAATCGTTCTATGGTAGGTACAGTCAGTAATATCTAGATTTCAAATTTTTACTTGCGATATAGGTACTATAGGGCAAGTTCTGCATTTGGAAAAAAAATCGAACTCGAGATTTTGATCAAAGTTGACATTACGATGATAGCGAAGACGAATAAAGTGGGTCCGGCAATTCCGTCTGTCTGTCTGTCTGTATGTCTGTACCTCGATCTAGAGCCTAAGCCACTGGACGTATTTTCTTAAAACTCGGTAGTTAAGGGTCTTCGGTGATTCCTTAGAGGGGAAATTGAAATTTTTTTTTTAGCTCTTAAACTAACGGTACCCCCCATACACCCGTAATGCAAAATCTTATTTATCTCGAAAACGGCTCTAACGATTTTGATAAAAAAAATTAGGTGTGATATTATGGACATGGACTACGTTTTGGTAAAAAAAAAAATTTGGGGAAAAATGTTATTAACGGTACCTGTCATACAACCGTTTTTTTGATTTTCGACTTTCTCATTAATGGCTCTAACGATTTTAACCAAAAATTTTCAGCAGGAGTCACCCTAAGTTTAAAATAATATTGTATATAAAAATACTCGAAAAATTATTTGTTGGGTTTTTTAGAAAAAAATTTTTTTTTTGAAAAATCAATATATTCAAAACCTATGAACTATTATTTTTTGAAATTATTTCCTAAAATCAATATTATTAAATATTTAAAATTTGCATCCCACATTTTTTTCTTGAAAAATTTTAAAGAAATTTCTTATATAAAAAATTTATTTATTTAATAATAAAACGATTTTTTAAAGTTTGTTTGCATATGTAAATTCATACTTTTCTAGAAATCAGACGGCAATTTCATTTTAAATTCATGTTTTATATTTACAAAATGTATCTTAAATTCCAAAGTACTTTTACATAAGAGCAAGTTCGTGCGATCCAATCGTGCATTTTATTTTTTATTAAATTATATATCGTAAAAATTAATCAAAAGAAAAAAAAAATTTGCGAAATTCTCGAAACTGTTTTCGAGAAAAATACGATTTTCGAAAACCATTTTTTAACATTTGTATGGAAGGTACCGTTAGGTTTAGATAAAACAAAATTTTTTTTCTCAAATCTTGTAGATTATGTTAAGAAACTCTTATTTGTCAAGTTCGAAAAAAATCGAGCATCGGATTTTCGAAATCGAAATCGAAATCTTCGAAAATCTTTTTTAAAAATCCAAAAAATAAAAAATTGAAAATTTGAATATGTTAAAATATTCAAACTTTGGAGGAGCCTTAGCATAGGAAAAATTATTTAAATCGGCTGTACCGTTTTCGAGAAAATCAAAAACAAAAAAAAAGGACCCATGGGGACTACCAAAAATAACAATTTTTTTCAACCATTACCTAGTTTTAACTAAATCAAATTTTTCAATTTTTTTTTTTAAATTCTGTGGGACAGTTTTTGAGAAAAAAAAATATTTATAAAATTTCGAAAAAAAAAATCGTATGGCAGGTACCATTATTTGTGGTTTTAAAAAAAAGGAAAAATCGTGTGGGGGGGAAAAATTAAAACCCATATCTACCAAGTTTGAAGAAAATCGGCCGAGCCGTTTAGGTTGTAGTCGCACCGACAGACAGACAGACAGAATTGCGAGCCCCACTTGTTTGGTCTTCGCTATCATCTTAATGTCAGCTTTGATCAAAATCTCGAGTTCAATTTTTTTACGAATGCATAACTTGCCTTATAGTGCCTATAAGTCGCAAGTAAAAATGTATTGATTTCAATCAAGAATGAAAGGACCTAAAAGCCCACCAATAAATCTTTTAATAATCACTTATTACATACATAGATACATAGGTAACATAATCATTTAAAAATATTTAAGGTGGCATTCTTCAATATTCTTCTCCATTTTTTCTTCAAATGCCTTCTGATCCATGAAGGGTCACTGCCTTAAACACTGCGGATATCCAACATCTAAGATTCTTAACACGATGCTGCAAACTTCTTGACCAAACGCCTTGTAATCCGCGGTGGCCTTACCTCGTTAGCGGGCGTTCGGTCTTCCTTGATCCTTCAAACATTGGGTCTGGGATTCAAAGGATCGTTGTCCATTCGCTCGATATGACCGAGAAAATGTAATGGAAGCGTTTGACTTTATGAAATACATCCACATCTTGGTACAGCCCATAAAATTCGCAACTAGGAAAAAATATTCTTAGAAGAATTTATTTTCAAAAGTATCAGATCACCTTTCTGCTTATCGCTTAACACTCGTGACTGGAAAACAGGATCAGACTACGTCTTACGACTGAGGAGTTTTGAATCCATTTGCTTCGCCAAATCAAGTAGCACTGCTTTCCTAGATCAATTCTTCGTCGGATAGATCACTTTACTACTTATGTAACTACTTCGTTTACTTTTAGACCAACACGTTTTGCCTATTCACTTAACATTTTACGTTTTTCGACCCTTACGTACCCTGTTTTACCCTACTTGTAATTAAAATAATTAGCATTAGCACATTGTCAAATTTTGACTATTTGCTCCATCCCACACCAACGGACTTACTGCCTTGTCCAATTAATGGAGGAAAGTTAATGGCTTCCAATTCTGGACTCTACCCATTTAATGAAATCGAATGAATTTGTCTCTATTAACGTCCTTCCGGAATACCACCACACGTATTAAAATGGAATGTTGGATCACCGGTGATATTTATTTGCAACACTTGAATGAAGGAATGAATTACTTATTGGTTCCTTTGCTTGTTCTCAATCCATTTCTTCTCCTATCCAATATTTTTAGTTGCTAACTTGACCGTATACTGTTTTCTCAAAATTATATTTTTTGATCATACCAGCTCTTGGGATGTCACGAAGGTTTGTCTCTTTCCCTGAGACCAATAATTTTGCCTGTCACAATTCCTTCCTTTGGGAATCTCATGATAGCCGCCATTCACGTACTTCCGATGACCGTGGAGGGGGGATAGATGGAGGACAACGCCCATAGCTTCGGTAGAGCAGGTTCCCATTGCTCCCGTAATACACTTGCATGCGAGCCTTTTTCTAGGGGTTTTCCTGATGTTGATAATTCGTGTGCCATGTAACCGCACCATAGCTTTTGATGGGTCTTGCCATCATAGTGTACATCCACCTGAGGATGCTCGATTTGTAGCTCCATGACGTACCTGCAGGTCTCTTGCAAATCATTAGGGCTTTTGTGGCTTTCCCGATATGACATGATGATAGTCTTCTTGCATGATAGTTTTCTCCCATGATGGGTTTCTCATATGATAGTTTCCCTGATTAATATTATTCGCGCATTATAGTTTTCTCGCATGATATTATTCACGCATGATAATTTTCTCCCATGATCATTTCTCCTATGATAATTTTCTTGCATGATATATTTTTTACATGATTGCTTTCTCCTATGAAATATTTTCCGCAATATATTTTTCTCGCATGATGTAGATACTTGTGTGATCTTTTTCTCCCATGATAGAGTTTTTTCCAATGACATTGGCTTGCTTATAATTAATTTAATAATTTAATTTTTTCAAGTTATCGGATCTATTTTGGTACGGGCTTGATCGGACCTGAGAGACAGCATTATGCTACCAGCTATGGAAATTTCTAGCTCATTTTGGAGCAAATTGTGCAACCAGCCCATATTGTCCATTGATGTGTGCTTAGTTTGTCCGTTTTTTTTAATTGTAATTGTAATTTATAAAGAAATTTGTAGGGTGATAAGAACACCCCTTTTTATTTTAGACTTTGACATCTCTAGCCTACAGAAGGTTTTCAAAAATGCAAACCTTTTCAAGTGGCCAAAAAATTGGCCATATAGACCTATCAGGGACCTTTCCATTTTCTTATTAGATTTTTTTGAAAATTAAATCAAAACCTCTTAAAGACAAATCTTTCGCTTTTCTTTTCAAATATCGTCACATATATGTATAATACAATTTGTCCACATTAACGTTCGATAGCAAATGTCTAAGACCTAATCCTCAATAATCCGTTTACATTGAATTCAAGAAAATCTCATGTTTCACAATTTATATTGATCTTTATGAATTTTTCATAGTGTACGAGGAGGAATAGGTACTTCTGTTTTGGTTAAAGAGCCCACTAAAGATTTGTTCAATAAAAAATAAGTAATCCCATAGAACATCCTTATACACACAACATCTTCCTGTTATTAAATTCAATCCCAGAGTACGATGCCCAGAAAGAATTTCTTCTATGAAGAAATTCTATGAATTTTTAAAATGCAGATACAAGTTCAAAACATTTTATATATGTACGAGTATATACTTGCGATGATAAAGATATAGAGATGCTCCTTCTGATGGTCAGTGTTTGGATAGAAAGTAGAGGGAAAAGCTTCCACCTCACTGTATCTACCGCAAGAGAATGCATCGATATGCCACAAGGACTCTGCAAAGGACATTTGAAGTCAATGCACACAATAAAGCTTCAACAGCACCATCAGCAGGAATCTCGTCTTCTTGTTCTTCTGTCCTTGATGGAAATTCTACAGCCAACTTTACAACGCAATGTTCAAGAAGAGTTACAACACTATACAATGCATACCTACATCCGTTTGGATCGAAGCAAAATGTAATAACCTTAGAACATTGCGAAACACAAAATGGACGCAAAGGAATGAAAATTGTTATATTAGATTACTTCATGGTCGAATGACGATATCATCTTGGAGCGTAATATTTCCTTCTTCAAGGAGCACAAAATGCTCACAACTATTGATCAGCTACGGACTGGCTACTCTTTGAACAAGCACTTCATTTTGTGTAGCAGTAAGATTTTGATAGATTGAACATTCAATGATGGTTTGCTTTGGAAGTGATGTGGAAGGGAGAATACTCCTGTCTGCCTTTTTTCCAATAACCATCACATATTTGCAGGCCCGTTGTAAAGAGTTCTCTTATAGGAGGTAAATTTATAGATGGGAAATCTTAAGCTCCCAGTTTCGACCCAGTTTCTAGGTCTAAGTGGTATTTTTAAAGTAGGCTTGAATGCTACTTATTCAGGTAAGTGAACTTTCAAACTGGGCCTTATCATATGCCCTACGAGAATGACTAATTGACTAACGAAAAACTGGCTACATACCATACTTTGTTCGTGCTCATGTGTATAGACTTACCAAGAGCATGAGAGTATACCAGTAGTACGTCAAGTCAGCCCATTTGTCATCGGAACCAAGATCTATAACTGTTTGATATTTACTTATTTTCTGAAGCATGTACTATGAACATCGTCAACTTCAATGTAACACAAATTTTTCGAAAGGTTATATTTCATAATATGGGTTGCATGGTGGTGTCATCATCATTCATCGTGAGACGTTCTACCACTGTTCAGAGTTTGTTTCTATTTTTTTGAAGATATTGAATCAGGAACACAAGCAAGAAAATCGTCAAGTGTGAAGCATTGATTAAGAAAGAATCCGTTTCAAAAACAAAAATTCACAGAACCACGAGAAACGTCAATGGAAACTGCGTGGAAACACATTATTGGCCGATATATCTTCGAATGTAAAATATGATAATACAGATAGAAAAGGCGAAATACTGGGCAGAAGGAAAGGATAAAAGGCACAGTAATATCACCGAAAGCATTTTCTGAACTGACTGATGTGATTGTTAAAGATTGGATCACCACTTGATCGTCATTTTTACATACATATATCAATCTTATAGATCTGAACCCAAATCAACTATGTTCCAATTGCAGGTGCTTACTACTCCAATTGTCTTTTTGTACACACTTTAGAGGACCTAACATCGACCTTAATCAAAAGTTGTTTAATGCTTAGGAACCTCCAAAGGAACGCAAGCGTATATATATGTTTGGAAGGAAAACACAGACTACGATGCTGAAAACTCCAGGAAAAGAATTCGTTCTACGGAAAATTCGCCATCGGAACAGCCGAAAGCTACAAAGAACAGCAAACTTAAGCCACAAACAACTATAATTGGATCTACAGGACTGAATCCAAAGAAACAAGCCATAAATCCAATAAGAAAGTTTTTAACACAGCAGAGTACGAACGATTATCTGAATAGAACACTCTCGCCAAAAACTAACGAAGTTAAGGAACATGGTTGCAGCAAATTACCGAACTCGGAATAGCAAACAACACGAAAACATCAACAACAACGACACCACCAACAACAACAACACCAACAGCAGCAGCAAGCACACCAACAACATCAACAAAAACAAAAACAACAACAACAACAAAAACAACAACAACAACAACACCAACAACAACAATAACAACAACAATAACAACAACAACAACATCAGCACCTGTATCAAGTTCAGAATCACTCGACTGTCGCTTATGCGAATTACACCGACAACTCAACCGACACCGACAACTCAAACAACACTTATAGAACGAACAACACTTATAGAACGCCAACACCCACAGCGCCAGCAACATCAACAACATCAGCATTTTCAACGACACCAACATTATTTTCAACACCAACAACTTCAACAACACCAACAACACCAACATCACCAATAGTGCAAATATCGCTAACAATGTTAAGAGCATAAACAAAAACAACACTTGAAACACTGTCTGCCAAAATAACTTGTTTAAACTAAATATTTTCTGTTACAATATTACAGGTCTTAAAAGCAAATTACTAATGCCCGATTTTTTTAAATTTATTATAAATTATGACATAATTATTTTATTAGAAACTTTTGTAGAAGAGGATAGAGAAATGCAATATCTTCAATATCTTGAAAATTTTAAAGTTAAATTTATCCCAGCTACTAGAAACAATAGAGTTGGAAGAGCGAGTGGGGGAATGCTGATTGGTTATAAAATCAAAAACAGACCAATTGAGCAAATCAGCTTTAAAAATATTGAAAACAAAATTAAAATTGATATTCTGTGTGGTTCGAAACATTTTCAAATTGTTCCTATTTATCTTAATTATAACCGGTGCAACTCAGACTATGAGGATCTGCAGAACTTTCTATTAAATAACAACCACGAAAACATAATGCTAGTCGGGGATTTTAACGGACGTATAAGCAACTTTCAGAATTCTTCTATCTTGAACAACGGTTACTTTTCGTTCGAAAGAAATTCACTGGATAAAAATTTAAATGCAAATGGCAAGCTTCTAATAGACATTATTGAAGATTTTGGTTTCTTTGTGTTGAATGGAATCTCAATAGGAGATATAGAGGGGAATTACACTTTTATATCTCCCCAAGGTTGTTCCATTATTGATTACTGTTTAATAAAGGGGGACTGGCTTGATATCATTAGGAATTTTGAAGTTTACCCTACAAACTTTTCATCACATCTGCCGATTCTCGCTTCCTGCGAGTACTCTTTCCAAGATACCCAAGGTTGAAGATTACTCTTTAACCAATAGAAAACTTAAATGGGTTGAACATAAGGCTGATTTGTATAGACAAAATTTAAGACGACAAATGATTTATACAAACACCCAAGGTGCCGTTTCAGTTGAAGAAGCGGTGTTCGTTGCATTTGATTTGATACGTAAGTCCGCAACTCTAAACAGCTCCAATGTCACCTCACCGTGGTCAAAATCTAAATGGTATGATGAGGAATGCAGAAAAAGCAGAAAAAAATCTTTTCAATTTTTAAAACTGTTTCGAGAATCAAATAATGATGCTCACAAACATCTTTACTTACAACAAAATAAAATATATAAGGATCTATGCAGTCATAAGAAACATCTATTCCTTGAAAAAGCGGCAAAAAATCTCATTGACTGCAGAGATTCTAGGTCTTTTTGGTGCAACGCGCGCGTACTGGGAGGACGTAGTAATACAGTGTCTTTGAGCATCAGCGTTGACCAGCTCGCTTTATATTTTGAAAACATTCTGTTACCTGATCCAAACCAAAACTCAATAAGTTTTACACTCCCGTATATACTGATCCCAGAGTTAGATTCCAATTTCACTATGTTTGAACTTTTAACATCACTCAACAAAATAAAAAATAATAAAGCCCCTGGTTCGGATGGTATTCCAATAGAATTCTACAAGAATTCAACTCCTGAGTTTTTGGAATATATTCTAAATCTTCTAAATAAAATGTTTAGTGAGGAAGCCTTCCCGAGTTGTTTTCGCTTGGCGAAAATATCTGCCATTTATAAAAAAGGGAACCCAAATCAAGCGGAAAATTATAGAGGCATTTCTGTATTGAGCTCCCTGAGGAAGCTCTTCACTCAAGTCCTATACCTGAGGCTATCTAGATGAGTGCAATCAAACAACATAATCAGTTGCTTTCAAGCTGGTTTTCAAGCCAACCTGTCGACGGTGGACCAAATTTTCGCACTGACTACTATAGCAAGACGGTTTATTGATAAAGAAAGTCCTTATATGCAATCTTTGTGGATTTTAAAGCCGCTTTTGATACAATCAATAGAAGGTCCCTTTTGTATAAACTCGCGCTCATTGGGATTTCGAACAGGATGAACAGCTCTTGTTTAATATGTCTGCAGTGGTATGTATTCTTAAATATATTTTAAATGGTTCTCTTTTATGTTTATTTTTGTACCTATATCTGAATATAAAAACTTATTGTTTATTATATTTCTGTTATAAAAGCTTTAAACTCTACCTTTGGTTTCTTTTTTCTTTTAAGAATAATTTTATTTTAAATTTGTTTTAAATTAAACTTTGTAATCTTCTTATGTAGAATAATAATTTATAGATAAGCGGCAGACGGCTCATAGGCCATGTTTTAATTTCTTTATTAAAATTTTATTTATGTATATTTTTAAGAACAATCAATAAAAATTCTAATCTAATCTAATCTAATCTAATATAACTTAAGGAAACTTTTCAACATTAGAAGACTACAAATATACAAGACGCGCAAGAATATGCTGACCACATATAGCTCGAGTTAATAAACTCCGAATATACGAGTAATTCGTAAAAATGTTAACAGGCTTTTACAAATTCTGCAACAGAAGTGTTAGAAATTACTAGCAACATCCAATAAAATGCTTTTCGAACTCTAAATTTAATCAGTGAAACAAGCTAAATATAATAATAAGAAAGGATCGTAAATTGAAACAAAAATCAATTACACAATTCACCAGTCTCAATAAGCCCCTACTACAATAATGTGTTAGAAGACTCAGTAGCAATACATATCACATCTTCAAGGAAGTTAAGATTTAATCAAGACAAACATTTAATAAGAACCAACTGATGATTGAAAACCTTGAAAAGAACTCCTGGCGCACAATGGGATAGAGTTTCCTAAAAGATTGTATTAATTCAACCGTTAGATTTAGGAATCTGGATTTATACACATTGGCTCCTAAGAGCTAACTAACACACCCACTAAAACAGCCATGTTTAATCATTTTTTTTAGGATGTTTTCGGCTTTTCGATACTTTGGTAAATGATTCAAGGTTTTAGACAGCATATTAATAGCTTGGAATTGCACTAACTTGGTTCAAAACAATAACCTGGCTAAACTTTGAAAATATTTGGTATTAGCTTAATAATGTAAACCTTTTCATCGTTTTTGTCTCTCTTTATCGAAATAAAATAAAAAAGGCAAGTGAATTTTTTTAAATAAATTTATTTAAAATTTTAAGAATTTTCTAGAAGTGTCGAAAAGCAAAAAATTATTAAAATCTGTCAAAACTCTACATCGATTATGCAAAGGCAATTATTGTTCTAGCAAACATTGCATGTACAAAATTTTATCATCATCATATAATAAAACGGCAAACATGTTTTTTGTGGTACGCTTTTCTCCAAAAGTATTTAACCGATTTCGATAAATTTTATATGGTTGGAAAGCCACAGTTACGGAGATGTGCAGAATATACTTGAGACACGCATTTACACACTGTGGGTCATTTTTGTTTTTGCACTGTCGAACACTTTGCATATTACATAAAATAAAATTTAATTTAATAAATTTGCTTGAAAACACTGCCAATAATATAAATAATAAATAATAAATAATAAATAAATTGGCACTCGAATTTCGAGAGCTGGGTCGGCTAGTAACCATTAAAGGCGTTTTCGAGAAAATTATAAAAAAAAAGGTCTTTACTGTACGACAGTTATCAGATTCGCCTTCTAGATGTTCCTTAGAAGTTGCAAATTTTCAATCCGATTACATTTTAGCTCCAAGAACACCTTGACCCACAGACAATAGACGTTGACCCGTAGACATTGTGTAAAAAAGCACTTTGGTTGGCCTTCATTTTAGATTTTATTAAAATCTCCCAAGTTTTCTTTCACATCAGACCCTATGAGTAAGTATTTTCACTCTATGAGTCATATGTATTTCTTACCCTTGGCGAAAGTGGCAATATTTCTAGCGAGATTGTTAATTGGTTAGTTTAGTCTAGGTTAGAAGGGGCGATGATTTAGAAAGCCGTATCTTTTCAGCTGGATTTCAATGAAACTGCTGTCAGGTATGGGGTGCCCCATTTAACCATATTTAATTTTGAAAGAATTTCAGGAATGTTCTTTGAAGTAGAAGAGAAACGTCGCCCAGAGTGGGATATTCAGAATTCAAATGTACTGATACCCATTCCGTTTACGTGGCTTCCTATTGAAATTTTACTCGTTACGATATCAACCATCTAATACCTGCTTGGCTGCGGCCATAGAATCCACGTAACGGAAAAAGTGTCAACTGTTGACTATCTGTCGATTGCGGGTTGAATTCTACTTCTTTTTTCTTGCTCTAGTCACATAAGTACTTTTGATCCTCCGAAGAGCAACTGTATTTCAAGTAAATGTGTAATAGTCCGGGAGCTGGCGACACTTTTCAATGTCTAAGATGCGTACTCATGAAATATTTTTTTTCTTGTAGTTCTGAGGTAGGTGACGACGAAAATCGACTGCTGCCACCTGGGTAGTGGTGGGTTGATTTACTGTGAATTTTTGAAGTTGCAAAAAAAACCGAAAATTTGTCTAAAATGCGTACTCATGAAACCAGTGACATATGTTAGTTTAACATTTAAAACGATGAAAAAACTTGTGCTTACACCTGGGGGGTGGTGGAAAGTACCGCTGCCAGTTAAGGGAAGTTGGGCCCCCTCGTAGTGCACTGTAACCTAATTATTTTTTTCCTGGCCTTAAAACCTCGTAGAAAAAAAATTTTTTTGATTGAATTTCATAGATAATTAGACAAAGATTACGGGAAAAATAGCACGTGCTTTAAAAGGTCATTTTTTACCCTAAAAAAGGGGCAAACGGGGGAAAAACACTCTTTTGAAAGTTTTTTTTTCTTAAATCTCAAAAACTACATGCATTTTGATGAATCTGATAAAGAAATTTTAGATTTCATACAAACATAGACCAAATGATAAAATTATAGAAAAAAATGGGGGGTGTCGGGGTTAAATGTTCCCTTTTTACGCATCTCAAAAACAAAATGTATTTTGAAGACTTTTTTCTTCTGAGGTTTTTTTATTCACAAATTCATACATATTTTATTATACATATATAAAATAAGGAAGGGGGTTTGGGGAGGGGAATAAATTTTTCGAGTTTTTTGTCATATATCAAAAGGAAATTCATTTTCAGTGATCCGCTAATGAGGTTTATTCTGTACACATTAAAAATCAAACAAATTCAAATCAAATCGAAAACAGAATTAAAAAGATGGATAAGAATATTCGCAAACCAATAACATTTTTCCTAGTATACGTTCCTATCCGTTTTAATCCTGTTTCTAATTACCTAAAATTTCCCCGTCGCAACTTGCAGGTCACCTTAATCCCTCAAAGAACAACATACCCTTTTTATTCAGAAGACAAATAATACAAAACGCAATTTTTATATGTTTTTCTTCTTTTTTAATTTCGTCTTCTTTAAAAATTATAACATTATACTCTCGTCTGAATAACCAAAAGTTTCCATATTAAACAGGATAAATCTTCTTCATCAAAATCCTCACTTGTGCTGACTTGGGTGTTTCTTGATTCTTCTTCAGCATCAGTTTCCTCACTATCATTTTGGATACTAGAGTCTATAAAATTGAGAAATAATTTTAAAAAAAGTATAAAATGAAGAAGGAGTCATTTTTGTAAATACCTGCATAACTGATTTTCGAAAGATCTTCAAATACAACTTCTCTGACTGAAGTTGGTAATTGATCACTTTCAAACCATCGAAAGTCTAGTTTGTTGTCGATTTCTTGCCATTCGCATTCCGAAGGAGACAGAAAGGTGGGGATTTGAACATATGCGTTGCACCATATCCTTGAGATGTAAGCACATTTCAAAATTTGCTGCCGAAGCTCCGACTTGCTGGGTGGTAATATTGAGCCGTCGAAGTTCTTTGTTTTGATTTTAAATTGCTCCTCAATATCATTGCATTTGAAGGATTTTGTAAAAATTGACATTCGGGCTTCATTCACGTCGCTAAGCTGTTTGCAGCCGTACATACAGCAAACAAATTTCTCCAACGTTTGGAATACATCTGCTTCAACATCTGAATGATTTTGTAGTCTTGAGAAGGCTTCGATGAATTGAGGAGAGTTTTGCATATTTGTGAATGCTCGGATAATTTCAGTTACTTCAATGTTTTCACTTTAAAATATGGAAATTTGTACGTTAATAGAATTTTAGTATAAACACTTCATTTAGATTCGAAACTATTGTTATTGCACGATTTTGTGAAAATAGATAAATTATAATTTAGAAATTATTTAGGTATACTTACTTTGTGATCACAGATGTTGAAAGTCCCGATATATTAGATTCACTTCTGGGTTCATTATCACATTGTTTATATTTTTTCCTTACTGCATTAAACTTGCTCAAACACTTTGAATGGTAACCTTCACTTTTGCTTAAAATTGGTTGCAATTTAATGTCGCGCCCGGTCAAGTTATTTTCTTGACGAATTTTCAAACTTACAAGACATTTATCTAAACGTTCTTGAGTGAATAAAATAATTGTATCTTTTTTATTTCCACAAAAAACACAAACTGGTCGAGAATTAGCCATCGCACAAACTGATTACTGTTTACTGTCTTTATCTAAGAGAAAAAGAATTGTACTGAAAAGTTAAATATTTCGTGGTACTTCGTTAACTTCTTCTATGCATAATTAGAAACAGAATATGGCACAGACTTATACTTCAAAAAACGGTATGTTGTTCTTTGAGGGATTAAGGTGACCTGCAAGTCGCGACGGGGAAATTTTAGGTAATTAGTACCTAATTAGAAACAGGATTAAAACGGATAGGAACTTATATTAGGAAAAAATGTTAGCTGGGTAGGTACGAGTATATTGGTTTGTGAATATTCGTATCCATCTTTTTAACTCTGTTTTGGATTTGTTTTGAATTTGTTTGATTTTGAATGTGTACAGAATAAACCTCATTAGCGGATCACTAAAAATGAATTTCGTTATGATATATGACAAAAAACTCGAAAAATTTATTCCCCTCCCCAAACCCCCTCCCTTATTTTATATATGTATAATAAAATATGTATGAATTTGTGAATAAAAAAACCTCAGAAGAAAAAAGTCTTCAAAATACATTTTGTTTTTGAGATGCGTAAAAAGGGAACATTTAACCCCGACACCCCCCATTTTTTTCTATAATTTTATCATTTGGTCTATGTTTGTATGAAATCTAAAATTTCTTTATCAGATTCATCAAAATGCATGTAGTTTTTGAGATTTAAGAAAAAAAAACTTTCAAAAGAGTGTTTTTCCCCCGTTTGCCCCTTTTTTAGGGTAAAAGATGACCTTTTAAAGCACGTGCTATTTTTCCCGTAATCTTTGTCTAATTATCTATGAAATTCAATCAAAAAAATTTTTTTCTACGAGGTTTTAAGGCCAGAAAAAAAATAATTAGGTTACAGTGCACTACGAGGGGGCCCAACTTCCCTTAACTGGCAGCGGTACTTTCCACCACCCCCCAGGTGTAAGCACAAGTTTTTTCATCGTTTTAAATGTTAAACTAACATATGTCACTGGTTTCATGAGTACGCATTTTAGACAAATTTTCGGTTTTTTTTTCAACTTCAAAAATTTACAGTAAATCAACCCACCACGGGTGAGCCTGCAGCAGTCGGTTTTCTGTTTGTCGGGCACCTAAATTACACAAAAAACATAAAATCATGAGTACGCAAATCTTACAATTTTTTGTGTCGCCAGCTCCCGGACTATAATATCAACTTGTTGCGGTAAAGATCCACTTGTTTTGTCTTTTTTGGCGAAAAATGGCATTAATTCTCACTTGGTAAGACTGATACGGCCCCACAAGCTGCAAGCACACCAAATTCAAAAACAAGGATTAGTCCCTTCTGAGGTTTTTGCCGAGTCTGCATGGTTCGGAGTGCCACTTTGCTACGCTTGGGAATCCAACACATATCTTTTGTATGGCCAAACGTACCATTCACTTACATCAAGAAAGCTGATACTCGTATTATACTTTCATGATCAAGGCTTCCTCTTACTGAAGTCTTCAACCGGATTTTGATATTTGTAGGATCAATATGAATTTACTTTGTAAAATTAGTACTTTTACATTTTTTTTTCTCCCACTAAATAGGAAAGTGGTCATTTGGCACCTCATGGACAATCTTTTGATACGGCCTTGCACATTTCTTTGAACGCAGCCCTTGATATTATGAAATAGTGAAAACCGATGGAGCGTTAACGTTCCATGGTGATTCACATCACATGACTATTAAGGTCGATGCGGCACAGCGGCGGCGATTGATGGAAAATGGAGCCAGTATAGTAGCAGGAGGGGATTGCTGCTTTCACCACACCGCCTCGCCGGCCGCACCCCCACCTTCTTTAACTTGTTCTTAAAATCATGTACAACATGTACGCCGGAAATATTGAACTTGCAAAGTTGAATGGAATTCCACAAAAGAAATTCTATTCAACTGGGTGTTCTTAAAGTATGCATAATAATGGATTCGCTATAGAGAAACTTTTTCAGGACATCTCCGCCATCACCATGATTTCGCATCGCATCGCAACGCTCCATGCTGCTGCTGGTTCGGCCTGCTATTGTGAACGAACAACTTGTAAACAAGGGTGACATTTCTAGCTTCTATCGTTGTCGTCTTTGGAATGGGGATAAAGCTGGAGCTAGAACTGAGGGGTATGAAATCGAAAACAAAATCGAAATCCTTGCATGCCACTCCACTCGATTTTTATATGTAGATAAGGAGGAGGGGTGTAGAATTTTTATAGCTTCGGCATGTAGCCTTTTAATACGAAATTCCCATTTGGTATTTATGAACATAAAATCAATGTTCCATGGAAGTATATTATGGGCTTGGGCATTGCTTTTAAGAATTCCCTTTACATGTCGAGTGTGTGCTCTCAAATATATAGGCACTATATACACTTTGCTTGCAAATGGACCAAGGTAATGTGTGGCTCGAATTAATAGGCGCCAAAGGATAGTTGCCTGGCCAAAATGACTAGACGATGAATTGAATACGTAATGTGGTTGTCCTGCAATGAAAAAGTGATTTTCTGTAATTCGATTCTACCTCCGACGACGACGACGATGACGACGAAACGAAGAGTGACAGCGACGGGACGTTGAAAAAGTTCGACCATATACATATAAAAGAGTCAACTCCTCCAACACAAGAACCAGAAGTTCTATACTTCAGCTTGGCATCTTCTTGTTCCGTCCCATCATCAGACATGGGAATCCTGTCCAATAAATTGGATGTGAAAAAGAATTTTTGGCAGTCTTTCAAAAATGCCAACATTTTATTGAATGCGCTGTTGATCTGTACAGTTGGCTGCAATTTAATATGGTGTCGGGTGAAGCACTTTACTCAGCGCCCATTTGGGAACCACTTTGGCATCACACAGCAGATAACGTCAATTTTTATGAAGTGCAAGTGCAAGGACTCTCTTGTCGGATGGGAGTTTTGGTGGTGTGCTGCACATTTTATAGTATGGACTTAGGCAATAAGTGGAAAAATGAACTTGATTTGCTTTGGTTCATTGAATTGGGAAACGTTGGATAAATTATGTGACATTAAAAGATTGTTGACAAATTTGAAAAGAAAGAGGGTTTTTTTTTAATTTCGATTTATTTGAGTTTTGACATGTTCTGATAATGGGAAAAGTCCACGTCAAAATATAAGTTGACATTTTCATAAGCTCTTCAACAAATTCAATAAGAATATCAAGGACATGTCATTATGTCATCATGTCGGTATGGAAATAAACTTGCAGAACTTAAAAAACGGATCGCCACACCGTGCCCACAATAGTCCAAGGAGATCCATATGCACCCTGTACACAAAAACTTAAATTTTTTATGCTTCAGGTAGTTTTGAGACGTATCTTTACTTAAAATCACATATACGATAGTAACCAATGTACTGCGTTAGCGGTTTAAGCCATTATACACTTAAGAAATTCAAGTTATATGTCTCTTTTCATTGACTTCAAAGCCCTTTACAATAGCGTTAATCTATATGGCAATGACTGATCTTTCTGGGTCGCTAGAGATTGAACACCAACTAATTTGTTCAACTTTTAGGGTATGCAAATGATCTTAGAATCTTCGGCATCTTTTCATAATAGAGTCCTTTACGAGGATAGAAGAATAAGTGGGACCTGTTGGTCTTGAAGTAAACGACTTAAGGACTTAACGTCACTATTGACAGCACTTCACCCATGACTCCAACTTCGAACGTAATGTCAAGTAGAGATTTTTCTTTAGCCGCACCACACGAATCTAAAATATTTATACATTTTAAAGCAATGTACAGTGGTATCTCTTATTTAACAGTTCAAACCATCTTCTTTTTGTTAGCCTTTAGTTCACAAAAATTGGCGTTTAGTGATCAGTCTTCATCAATTGACTAGTGAGCGCCTTGTCAATACATGACAATCAATGTCAGTTCATCGAACATCAAATTTTTGGCCAAAAATCCAATGTGAACTACCTATAGTAAACTAAGATTAAAATTCTTAATTATTAACGCTAGAAGATTTTGCCTGTGGCATGTTTAACTCTATGTTGACTTGATTCGTCTCAAAATGTTCCCATCCTGCAGAAAATTGTATTTATCCTATATTCCTAACGACAACGTCGACAACAGACACAGAGGGACACAGGAATGGTTGAGAACTTTAAGATATTTGTCCCTTATTCTTCAGGAGTTTTCGCATCAGTAAAATTGTCTGCTATTTTAACTGTGTATCGGCCTTTCTAATAAGGGCTTTGCAACCTTTTTACTTGCGATATAAGTTCCTTGAGAATTTCATCTAAGCTGACATTACGACGACAGAGAATACGAAAAAAGTGGTTCCTTCAATTCTATCTACAGCTTAAGCCGCTGAAGCGATTTTCTACATTGATTCCCTACAGGAGATATTGCGGTCGAATCGTTGAAACCAATTTTGGAAGACTCAATCACACATTTCGACATAAACGGCCGCTCACTTTCGTTTAATATTGTCTCTGAGCTATTCTAACGAGCCTGCGACGCGACGGCCGCCTTTTTGGCATAGACCAATGATTTATCGTAGCCATATAAAAAAAAAGCCTATAGAGGTATTAAATCTAGACGACCAACCGACAGGACCATTTCTCGATTCATACAACTTATGTGTGGCTTGAGCCACTCGGTGCCGTAAGGCAAAATTGGTTTTATAAGGGTTTTGTAGAGCGTGTGTTTCGTCTTACGAGTGAAGAGTTTCGAACCCATTTGTTTTGCTTAACCTAAGAAGCAGCGGTTTCATAAGGTAATTCTTCATATCTCCACTAAGGTGTCGTTCGTGAAGTTAATATTAGATAACTCCGAGGTAGATGAACTCCTTAACTATCTCAAAGTTTTGGCTATGAATAGTGACATTATACCTTAATCGGTGGACAGATGTTTACTTCAAGACCAACAAGTCTCGCCTAATATTCGAGAGCTATGAAGGACTCTATTATAGAAATTTGAGAAGGGCTAATGATGGCGATTTCGCCTGATGCATATCTCAACAGTTGAACAGATTTGTTGTCCAATAAGCTTCATAAGGCAGCTATCAAATCTATAAAGTTAACAATTGATCCTAAATACAAAGTTTTCTTAAGTGTATTCAATAGAAACTTGTGAATATTGTTTTTAAATCAGTCTTAAATCTGAACAATAGTGTCTTGATTACCTTTGCAACTTCCACTTGGCTTAAATTTTAACATACATACTTTTACAAAATAAAATCACAAAATCTCATACTTACATACACAAAAATGTCATCGAACAATGTGAAGAAAAACAATAGAATTACCGCCAACTCTAACAAACAGGATTCCACCCACACACCAAACAATTCCCCTTCTTTAAAAGCTCAAGGCTCTTTATTCAAAAACACAAGCGACGGATGGAAACAAATCGATGATCGCTTAAAAAGTCACAGTGAGTCCATTTCCGCAAATATCAATAAACAAATAACCGATTCTGAATCGCGAATCATGAAAAAAATTGATCAAATTGAAAATCACGTAACCGAAATACAAACTAATCTAAACGCCATCTGTGAAACGGTTAGTACACTCGAAGTATCATACCCTGTTTTAATTGCCGACATTAAATCACTTAAATCTGATTTCACTTTATTTAAAAGCTCACTCTCCGATATCCAACCAACAATATCAACAAACTCAATCGAACTGTCAAACACTTCGTCCACAATTTGTGAGCTACAACGATTGATCGAAGCACAAGAAAACAATTGTTGCTGCCGATGCAATTCTTTACGGCGGCTTCCCATACCATTCTGATGAAGAACTTCCCGCTATATTTAATAAACTTCGCAACACAATTAATCTAAATTCACCAGCTCTAAACAAAATTAATCGCGCACGGCCCTCGAATAACCGAATGATTTCTGCAATTCTACTTAAATTTAATTCGTCATTTCATAGGAATATCACGCTAAAACAAATTAAAATGTTCCAGAACCAAAATAAACGTCGAATTCAACTCAACGATCTTAGTTTCCCGTCCGAAGACACTTCACTTGTTTATCTTCGAGAAAGTTTGACAAAAAAGAACGAAATTATGTATATTACGAAACGCGCTCGCACTTAAGAAAAGTAAAAAATTACATTCTGTTTTACCACTAGAGGAGTTGTTTACATTAAACTTCATTAAGATGACAACGAAGCTAAAATTGTTGACAACACTGACACTTTACATAAAATAACCGAGTCATTAGATTTGTCGATATATCGAACATATAGTAATTAAACAACCAGCATTGGCAAATACATGTGTTGCAGTATATAATTTATTTATTATTATACTATTTCTCTATTTATTTTTATTTTTGAATAATAGTTATCTTTAATTTAATTTCTTTTATTATATTTAATATTTTAACTCATTATGTTAACTTTTTCACTCTCTCGGTGTCGCTCCCTTATTTAATCATTTTTGAAAAACAATTACCGGCTCGGTATCGGTTAGTAAGAACGGAGTGGTATCAGAAACGGGTAGAAATCCTGTACATGTTTGTAATAGTTCAGAAGAGTTGCTTTGCTTCCCAGTTGCACATTGCACCGCGTATTATCCAATGTCACGCGACACAGAGGGGAAATTAAAATGTTTTTTAGCTCCGAAACTACAGGGGCCCTATTTTGTAAAACGATTATCGTTGAAATTACTTCGTTATCGTTGAAATGCGATTATGTTTAACGAGAATCGTTTAATTTTAACGATACTCGTTAGTTCTAACGATTGACATATACCTATCGTTTAACTTTCGTTTTATCGTTTCTCGATTTATAATTTTTTTTTGACATTCCTATTAGTCGAGAAGTTGGTTGCGCTTCAAAAAAAAAATGTTTTTTTCGGTTAAGCTTGGCCACATCTTTTGTACGCCTTTTTCTTTTACTTAATCGCTCTTTGTCGTGACTATCGTATTCCTCAGTATCGTTGACTTGCCGCTCGTTTTGTAATACAAAATAGGGCCCCAGGTACCCTCCATACACCAGTAATGAAAAATCAAAGGGCACGGTAGTTCCCAGCCAAGTTCTGGCACTACACCCTTTTTACAGAAACAAACTCAGACGATTTTTGACCCATCCTTATCTTCAGTACCAATGAAGTCAGAAACTAAAAATTCGGAATATTTCCTAAGCTAGGCACAGTTGGCAAGTTTTTTTTATGCCCAATTCGAAAGGTTTTAAAAACTTGACCAGAGAACCCATCAATTTTAGTCTGTAATCATTAAATAATAAAATTATTCTATTACATTGTAGCTGTTTCAATATTATTCTACTTTAAATATTCGGTATTAAACTTTCATGAAGTAAGAACTTTTATATCTCAGTACTTTTCACGGCTGACTTGTTACACAAAGGTTTTTGTATAGAAGAACTTGGTTCTTTTTTTAACATTTATGTTTTTGGTCTGATCTTATTTATCTTGAAAACGGCTCTAACGATTTTGATAAAAGATTTGGTTCTCCTATTAGGAATATGGCCTACGTTTTAGTCAAACAAATTTTAGGAAAAAATGTGACTGACGGTACTTGTCATAGAACCATTTTATTTTGATTTTCGACTTCCTCATTTACGGCTCTAACGATTTTAACCAAATTTTCTTTAGAGGCGCCCCCTCAAATTTAAAATACATAATATTGTTTATAAAAAAAATTCGAACGAATATTTCTTGAGCTTTTTGAAAAAAAGTTCCAAAAACATGTGAACGATTATTTTCTCAAATTATTTCCTAAAATCTATATTACGAAATACTTAAAATTGGCAACCCAAATTTTTTTTCTTGAAAAATTTTAAAGAAATTTCTTATATATAATTTCTTATTCTAATTTAATAATATAACGATTTTTAAACTTTGTTTGCATAAATTCATACTTTCCTATGCATCTGAACATTCTTATCTCATTAAATCCATGTTTTATATTTATTTATGCATAATTTTTAAATTCCAAAGTAATTTGATCGATTCGATTTTTTTGATCCGATCATCGAAAAGTATTGATTATCGAAATCAATCATTTTAATCGATCTCAATCTCAATCATTTACATGATTCTCGATTCTGGATTCTCGATTCTGGATTCTCGATTTTCTATTTCAATCTCAATCATTTCAATGAGTCTCGATTTTCGATATCAGTTGACTCGTTGATGTTGTAGGCCGCAAAAACAATTGTTGGGTTGAACTGATGTTATTTCATGTATCAGGATTCGGTATGTTTAATGTGGATTTTTGGACGTTTCTTAATCCATCGGCATCGTAGCCATCCTTTGATGGAATTTGACAGTTTATGACTTGACGAATAAAGGACGAATTCAGTTATGACATACAAAGTATATTTCGCACCAAATGTCAGCCGAAAGCCCTAAAATTGCAGTTTTCCGGAGCAATAAATAAAATCTCTTTTTTTTTGTATTTTTAGACGTTTTTTAATCCATTGACCTCGTAGCCATCCTTTGATGGAATTTGACAGTTTATGACTTGACGAATAGAGGACGAATTCAGTTATGACGTACAAAGTATAGTTCGTACAAAATGTCAGCCGAAAGCCCTAAAATTTTCCGGAGCAACAAATAAAATCTCTTTTTTTTGGCATTTTTAGACGTTTTTTAATCCATTGACATCGTAGCCATCCTTTGATGGAATTTGACAGTTTATGACTTGACGAATAGAGGACGAATTCAGTTATGACGTACAAAGTATATTTCGTACCAAATGTCAGCCGAAAGCCCTAAAATTGCACTTTTCCGGAGCAATAAATAAAATCTCTTTTTTTTGGTATTTTTAGACGTTTTTTAATCCATTGACATCGTAGCCATCCTTTGATGGAATTTGACAGTTTATGACTTGACGAATAGAGGACGAATTCAGTTATGACGTACAAAGTATAGTTCGTACAAAATGTCAGCCGAAAGCCCTAAAATTGCACTTTTCCGGAGCAACAAATAAAATCTCTTTTTTTTTGGTTTTTTTAGACGTTTTTTAATCCATTGACATCGTAGCCATCCTTTGATGGAATTTGACAGTTTATGACTTGACGAATAGAGGACGAATTCAGTTATGACGTACAAAGTATAGTTCGTACAAAATGTTAGCCGAAAGCCCTAAAATTGCTCTTTTCCGAAGCAACAAATAAAATCTCTTTTTCTTGAATTTTTTGACACTTTTTAATCCATGAAGTAGCCTCATCATAGAGTATTTTGTGAGAACTATCAAAGCCACAAGTCAATCTTATCATCGAAATCGAAATTAATATTGAATAGGAACAGTATTGAATTATTTCAGTGAAATGAAAATGATCGATTGATTGAAAAGATCGGATCATTTTCGTAATCGATTGTTGAACGATTCGATCATTTGAAATGAACGATTTAAACAGCTCTAGATCCAGTATTGCATTTTATTTTTTTATCTATAGTGAACCTTTAATTCTAGGTTTTGTACCAACAAAATTCTTAAATTTTACCTTCTTGGTGGTAACACGGAAATGATTATGGCATTGAGGCTGTCTAACCAGAAAATTATTCATCATCTTTTCAGTCGCCATAACTTCTTTATACAGGTAGATGAGTGGGATGAGACATAAGCCCAAAAATGGAAAGATTAACTTTTTTCTACAAAGACCAACCCGAATCGTAAGTTTTACTTCAAGAATCCACAAGTTTTACCATTAACGCACATAAAATCTATCTTGCAGATCGTAAACATTTTATTCAACTCTGAACCATTTGGAAAGACTTGGCGCTAACCGCTGTTGCAAAACAAAATCTATCAATCCATTATCGGCATCTTAGTATGTGTCAAACAAAAATAAAGTTAACTTTACAAATTGCTTTTATTGCCAAAAGATAAAATTCAATTTCTTGCATAGAGAGAGAGAGGGTGGATAATTGAGTGTTAAGAATGTTGAATAAAACACACAAAAAGCATCTTCAAATAATGAAAAGAAAACTCACACCGCAGGATGAGTGAATTATGAAATACTTTTCACCACAAAACTTCTACTTTATATGTGTGTTTGTGACCCTGGCAGAGAAATTTCCATATAATTAGTAGTCAAAAATTCAGCTCCAGGATGTGAACCATTAATGCATACATAATTTGAAGACTCCTGGTTGATGCAGTGTCAAAAAGGGGGCGGGGGACGTGGTGTGCTTGGAAATATATGCAGTCGAGTCGTTCTATGTGCAACGACAAACAAGTTGTGGTTGAAACCCTCTCGGGAATCCTTCTGCCCCGGAGATAAGTTCTCACTTTTCTTGCAGTTTTCTTCTCCAACAAGATAAACTTAATGCAACACTTGCTGCATCTGCCGCAGCAAGGACAACTTCTCACACTAATTTCCCACAGGAGTTTTAGGCACATCTGAACAAATGTGTATATCTACAACAATACTCTAAAAAAACTTCTACATGTTGCTGGCTGTTGCAGAATCTCTATTGTGCTACCTTTATTTTGACAGGAGGACGAGAGGTGACGTTAACAAGGCCAATAAGTTGCACAGTGCAATTTTGCTGCAATCTGTGCTAAAGGTCTTATTTTTGGTCCCAGGACATCGTCTTCTTGGCACAAATTCTTGTCCCTTTTGTGGTTGAGAAAGAAAGATTGTGAAAAGTTGGTTTTGTTGTCTTGGAGCAAAGATGATGGCGCACGCGGCGGGTGGCGACGACGGTGTGTGGGAGCTGACAACGATGAAGACTTTGTTATTATCTTTTAAGGTCATGTCGTTTGCCCTGAAGAAGTTGTATCCTTTCAATTCCTACTCTAGTCTCTTTTTTATGCATTTGTTGAACCGCTTTCAATAAAGACACACAAATTGTATTCTAATTTTAGTGTTCAGTCACCCTGAGGATCTCTCGTGTTGCAGCAACTTCAAAGAAAACACCCCCATAACATTTAAGGCTGCGATATGGGGCTGGAGCTGCTCATCTTCACCAAGAAGATTGACAAAGGATTTTTATTATCATCATCAATGAACACACAAAGCCAAATTTCTTGTAATGAGCATGTCCTTAGGCCATTTATATTTCCGACGGAGGGTTGGTTCGGCTCTATGACCGAAAATGTGCTCGTGCTGTGCTGAGAGCTCTCATTTCCAAGCGGACTTCCCACTTTATTTATGTATGTACGAGTATGTATATATTTTATGGTGTACTTTTGGGGGGCAGAGGTTTGCAACCGTATTGCAAAAGGTAAATGAAAGTAAGACAGAGCATCGAAATGGTATCGCGAATGCCTGCAGTAAACCAGCAGCAAAATACCTTAATCCTTTGTCCCGACAACATAAACGATAAACTGTCTTTGGCAGAGATCCAAGGATGCTGCAGCATAAAACAGGTACTCAATAATGCCGGTGAATGAAACCAGCATGCAGTGGGAAGAAGTACCTTGGGGGCAGTTAAGTCTTAAAGCCATACAGCACTAGATTTCGGTTAGCAAAATGGCGAAGACCGACACGACGACAACACGAACCTGACGGAAGCAATTCACACAAGTCAGGCCAAAAGCATATGAACGAATACCTACAATTACCGACCGAAATTTGCTGCTGCATAATTGAACACAGGACTCATTAATCAGCCATTACCCAGGATTGTGGACATCTGTTTGGGAACCACAGGTGGATTACGAGTTTTGTATGTGGAGCTAACCAACTTGTTAGTTAACGATTACATGTGTAACACGGCTTCTGGGATGCCCTAAATCCTGGATTATTGGAACATGAAAAAAAAATTGTTCATGCTACATAAAAGTAGGTTATTTTTTCTATAAGTAGGTTTAAGGACAAGAATAAAAGAATAAAGAATAAAAAAAATGTATAGAAATCGAAAATTAAAAGAAAATCGGTAGTTGCTCTTAATAAAATAATTTCGAACCCATTTTAGTTGTTTGCTGTGATTTTGTATAAGGAGGCTTCTAGGTATATCTTTGTTGATAGGTCACTTATGTCGTTTTTATTTGGCAATCCGGAAGCCTTCCGGACTCTTCTGAAAGTGTTCAATTGGGAAAAAATGACAGTTCTGATTCTGAAAAGAAAAGAAATTTGCTTCTGGATTTGAAATCAGAAGCAAAACCAGAAGCACTCACACATTCATGTACTTAAACGTCAACCTCAACAGCTGTGATTTTTGGTATCCAAATTGTGCGAATTAACTACACTACATTTTCTACATGATTTACTACGTTTATACTCGCTTCGAACCTTTATATACCTGTATTGAGTTGAAATGAGCTTCGTTCGACTCGATCCCAATCGCTCAGCGGTGTCGAGTGGAAATGTGGGTCGAAAATCTGACCCTAATCCAACTCGATCTTTCGATACTGCATATAAACATACTATTTAATAAAGGAAAAAAACAATTTTGCACTTTTATGATCTAATGAAGGTTTGTAAAAAAAAAGTTTCATTTACCATAAGGATGAAGAATTCTAGGAATAACTGAACGTTTAATTTAAAAATTCAAATTTCAAATGCACAACTGACAGTTAATTGACAGCAATGCCACAATTTGTTACATTAACTACAATTAACTACATTAACTACATAAACTACGTAGCAGACGTAACAAATGTAGTTATTTCTAAAAAGTGAAAATTCGGCCAACCCTGCTTTCAACAAACATTTTTCTTGATTTTGATTATTGTACGCATTTGATGTTTCACATATACAATCAAACATAACTTCAGAATCATCAGAAGCAAACAAAAGTGTTCAGTTGGGATTCCGGATCGGAGAGAGATTCCGGATTGCCAAATAAAAACGACATTAGTGTTTTAGTTCAGAGGGATTTCAACTTATAGGGATTTAATAATTTAGCCGTACATGTGTACATATTTTTTTTTAAAGTTAATTTTGGTAAGAAAATAACTTCTTTAGTAGTTATAGATTGCCATATGAATTCTTCAGCAAATATGAATGCACGCAAGAACAAAAATTATAAATTGTTTTAACAGTTTTTTTAAAAAACAAAGTTTTTGTATATGAATAAAATGTTAAAAAATATTTTTAAGAATTTATTTTAAAAATTAAATTTCAAAAAAAATCATTGAACCGTTGTTGAGATAGCAAATCAAAAATTAATTGATTTTTTAAATCGAATTGTGAACTCATGTATAACCTAAGTTGGACATAAGTCCAACAAATTAAAATGCGAGGTATTGACCCGCTTTGAGCCCAGAAAGTTTATGTTCGATCGTCAAGCCATCACCAATGTCAGTGGTTTTAGTGGCCTGCTTCGTGAGTTCTCAGGATTTTAACTTCCTTCTTCGATCTTTTGTGCTGCTCACACATCTCCGTTGATCTGCTTATTGTATGTTCAGCTGTCAGATAGGAGACACCTAGTCAATAGTACCGGTGAAGATATAATGTAAAGTACAATTTTCTTAGAAAACTGTTGACATAAGCGCATGCTTGGTAACTGAACATACCCTAAACATCACATACTCTATCCTTATTATTGCATCAAGAAAGCTTCTTCATTAATGTTGGCAAGAATCTCACCGTTAAAAAAGGTTTACACATCAGTCTTGAAATATAAGTATGAAATTCTCCCGCTAACACTAAGAGCACATTCTGCCATTTTTCCCTTCATTTGCTCACATCCACCCACGCACGAGGCCAGTTCCTAAAGCGTAAGTTTTCTCTGTGCCAGTTGTTTGACAGTTGACATTGACATGTACACAACAAAGCAAATTTATTCACACTTTAGAGTGAATGGAATCTGTACATGGGATCTCATTAACACTTGCCGAATTGGCCCCATGGGCTCCGAAATTCAGATCACGATAACTGAGATCAAAGGAATATAACTTTTCGCAAACGATGTTTTTGTTTGAGGGGGAATAAAGGCAGTTTAATGCCTCTTTCATATGACACCATTAAAGCCGGTCCTGTTATTAGGTACAGAGGAATGGAGCTGGTCAAAGGTGAATTTGAACCTTATAAACTGTTTTGAGAGGAAAAATAAGCGCGTCTGCTAAGAACTTGGACAATGAGAAGATGCAACTACCGAGTGGATGGGTAATGTAGAGCGGATGGAACAAATAGACGACTGCTGCAGTAAAGGAAGGCCGTGACTCAGGCTCTGCAACCAAGTGGAAGGGGACCTCAACCACCTTGGAGTGCAAAACAAAAAACTGTAGCACCTAGGTTCACACTAGAAACCGGATTGTAGTTCGTTTCTCAAATACGGAATCAATGCGGTATTGACATAGTTCCTATGTTTTAACCTGTACATTGTACGCATTCAAACTCGGAGCCATACAACAAAAACCTTTAACTTTAAAGGTTAGCTTAGGTTAATGGGCTGATGGTAAAGGGTTGCTAAATTTTAAGGGCCGATTTTTTTTTCTTTTTATTATGATTATATGGTATGGTTTAATTATGTATGGAAAATATCGGCCAAATGGACGCCGCGACCTCGGCTGCACACCTCCATCCGATGGTCTAAATTTTCGATGACGCTGAGGCATAATTGAGGTTCTATGCCGTTAATGTGCCGAATTATCTCATCCTTTAGCTCTTGAATTGTTGCTGGCTTATCGACGTACACCTTTTCTTTCAAATAACCCCAAAGAAAGAAGTCCAACGGTGTCATATCACATGATCTTGGCGGCCAATTGACATCGCCACCACGTAAGATAACACGGCCATTGAATTTGTCGCGCAAAAGAGACATTGTTTCGTTAGCTGTGTGGTAACTGGCACCGTCCTGTTGAAACCACATATCGTCCACATCCATGTCTTCCAATTCGGGCCATAAAAAGTTCGTTATCATCTCACGATAGCGAACACCATTCACAGTAACTGCCTGACCGGCCTCATTTTGGAAAAAAATACGGCCCGATGATGCAGCCAGCCCATAAACCGCACCAAACAGTCACTCTTTGTGGGTGTATTTGTTTTTCGACAATCACTCTTGGATTATCATTCGCCCAAATGCGGCAATTCTGCTTATTGACGAATCCACTGAGGTGAAAATGTGCCTCATCACTGAAGATGATTTTCTTCGAAAATTGATCATCCACTGTTGCTATATCTTGCCACCATTCTGACCATTGACGACACTTGAAATGGTCAAGAGGCTTTAGTTCTTGAGTCAATTGCACCTTGTAAGCGTGTAAATGCAAGTCTTTATGCATAATGTCAACGACGAGCATGAGAGGTGCAATTGTTGGGCACGACCGACGACGAGTTGAGATGGACGGGTCTTCAGCCAAACTATCGCGAACAGCAGCAATATTTCCTGCAGTACGAGCTGTACGAGCATGCACTGTTGTTTTCACATCCCCGTCAGACCCGGTTTGCTCAAAGTTTTGAACGATTTTTCCGATTGTACGCACATTTGGACGATTAAATTGACCGAAAAAATCACGACGTGCACGATATGCACTTTGATTTGAACGCCCATTTTTATAATAAGCCTGAATAACTTTAACGCGTTGACCGATTGTGTAAGTTAATAACGATTACATTAGGTATTCATTTATGAACCTAATTTCCCATTCCCACACTCACATTCCTATACCCAGCACCTTACACCTTATTTCCTGTCCACTTTTATATTAGTCAGCGCAATATCATTAAGTTAATAATTTGTAAAACCATGCAAGCAAATCGATTATTTGCATTGCTAGCTATTTTAAATGCAAGCAAATCAATCATTTGCTTTGCAAATTTGTAAATCATTGAATAAAGAACCAGTCATAAACTCAACAGACGAGAATAAACATCTTTTTATTCACTGGCGCCCAACTTTTTATTCGAATAGTATCTGTGGCTTCAAAATATTTCGGTAAAGAAATAGCAAGCAAACAAATTACAGAAAACGCGATAACTAAAACCCACAACCAAACCAACTTTTTTTTTTCGATTAGTATCTGTAGCTTCAAAATTTTTCGGTAAAGAAATAGCAAGCAAACAAATTACAGAAAACGCGAAAATTAAAACTCACAACCAAATATTTTTGTTCTATTAGTACTATGTGGCTTCAAAATATTTCAATAAAGAAATAGTAAGCAAAAATACCACAAAAAAAACGCGAATTAAAAAGAACAACAACTACTTAACCGCAAGATCAACCTAAAAGTGTATCTCGACAGAGAGTTTTTATGTAAAAAGAAACCTTAAGAACATTAAATTACTCCTAGTTGCCTGAGAACCTGAGATCACTTTTATCGTGTTATTGTTGATTTCACCCCTCTCATCCACAATTAACTTTATCTCGTTGTGCTTTAAAAACATTTTTGTGTAAAAATATTAAGTCAGCAAAAACAAAAACACGCGAATTAAAATACTTTAATAAGATCCATCGTTCGTCGGCTCATCAACCCACCTGTATTTCGACACAGTGTTTTTCTGTAAAAAGAAACCTAAGGAACATTAAAATAAAAAAAAAAACCTTCTGCTGCGGATGTGAGTCAAGCTTGAAACGAAGAAAAATGATGCAGCTAATTTATGTAATGTATGTGTAAAGATATATTGTCATTTCATTATTAATTATTATTACTATTATCTGTTTCTATACTATCGATTATTAAATTATTATTAATTTATGTAATGTATTTGTAAATTTATATCGTGTCATTAAGTATTAATCATTATCAAATAATATTATTGCAATTAATACTATCGATTATAAAATTATAATTCTTTAAAATCAAAAAATGTCTGAACTTTCACAGACAATAGCGTCAGCCGTGCGGGTAGCTGTTGAAGCAGCATGTGAGACAATAGTCAGGAGAATGGGGGATCAGATAACAGAAAGTAGACAGGCAGTAGATAGTGTAAATTCAAGAATCGCAGAGCTATCCGATAAATTAAACTCTGTACATTTATCCCCAACCCCAATTTTATACGAACCTATTTCTGTAGCACCTGAAATATCGTGTCAAATATCACTCGATGTTGTAAAATCCATACCGGATTTTGCAGGTGAACGCGCGAAATACATTTCGTGGCGTCAAGCAGCTAAGACCGCAATCAAGTTATTCGACCCATATAAGGGATCGGAAAGGTACTATCAGGCAGTTGCCATTATAAGGAATAAAATTGTCGGTTCCGCCGATTTAATACTTTCTTCTTATAATACGGTCCTTAATTTCGACGCAATCATTGCGCGTCTCGACAATTCATACGCAGACAAACGACCACTTCATGTATTAGAAAATCAAATGAGCATTTTATGCCAGGGAAATTTGTCCATCCACCACTTTTACGACAAAATAGAAAAACATCTCACTTCAATAACGAATAAGATATCAATGGATTTTTCAGGCAATAATGAACTAATTAATTCTTTAGCCTCAAAATACCGAGCAGATGCACTACGGGTATTCATTTCTGGTCTTAATAAGCCTATTTGTAACATATTATTTTCTGCTGGCTGTGAAGATTTACCTTCTGCATTGGCGAAGGCACAGGAACTCGAAGCAAACCAATACAGGTATAATTTTGCCAGAGCATTTGATAAAAACTTATCATATGCTAGTCCTAGTGGTCTGTCAAGAAGCAACACTCAATTTAAGAGAGTAGAGCAGGCCCAAAGCCAACCCCAACCCCAAGCACAAGTTTCCTCAACCATAGATAACCAACAGAAGCAAAGCCACCAAGCAGAACCATATGATCATATGAGCGTTGATAACTCGTCAATTTATAGACGCAGCAAAAGATCAAATATTCAAGCAGCGGTGCCCGAGGCTAGTAATAAACAGACCCTCAGGCAACAGCCGCAAACTTATGAAAACAGGACACCAAAACGCCCACGCGAGTCCGATAGAGTGCCATTTTCGAAAGCTCAACGAATTAATTTCGTTAAATCCAAAAGTACTGACCAGGAACTGAAGAAAAGTTCCGAGTACGAAACAGAATATGAAGACGTAGACGAATATGATGAAGAATTCCAAGATCAGATTAATTTTTTAGAATAAAGTCGGCTCTCCCATATGTTGAAAAGAAACTAAATGGTAAAGCTCCAATTAGAATCCTAGTAGACACTGGTACAGCCAAAAACTATATTAGACAAATACCCTATTTGAAAACAATTCCTAATAATAAAAATTTTAAGGTAAAGACCATTCACGGTGAAAATAAAATAACTCACAAATGTAAAATGCAGTTTTGTGATAAGATTACAGATTTTTTTATCCTTCCCCAATTATCAACCTTCGATGCGATTGTAGGATATGATTTTCTCATGGAAATAAAAGCACAAATCGATACAAGACGCTCATTGTTAATTTATGAAAATGGCGAAATGCAAATTAAATTCTTAGAATGCGAGCAGGTAAATAATTTAGAAATCGATATAAAAACAATTCCTGAGACCATCAGAAATGAATTTAAAAAATTGATAGAAGACTTTTCAGAAGTATTCGCTCAACCAGATGAAAGATTACCTTTTAATACAGACATAAAAGCTACCATTAGAACATTAGATTCTGAACCAATCTATTCTAAACCAAGACCATACAATATTGCAGCAATTCCTTTTGTAAACAAAGAAATTAAGAGATTGCTCAATGATGGTATAATTCGGCCATCACATTCCCCTTATAACACCCCTATATTAGTGGTAGGGAAAAAAGGAATTAATGAAGACGGTACTCCGAAATCTAGATTAGTGTTTGACTATAGAAAATTAAATGAACGCACTATACCAGATCGGTACCCGATTCCTGAAGCTTCCGTTATTTTATCCAATTTAGGGCAAGCAAAATATTATACAACGATCGATTTAAAATCCGGCTTCCATCAAATTCTCCTAGAAGAAAAGGACCGAGAAAAAACGGCGTTTTCCATAAATAATGGAAAGTATGAGTTTTGCAGATTGCCTTTCGGCTTGAAAAACGCTCCAAGTATATTTCAGCGAACAATTGATAACATACTACGGAGCGATATAGGCAAAATGTGTCATGTATATATCGATGACGTAATTATTTTTTCTCAAACAGAGGAAGAGCATTTGAAAGATATAAAAACTATATTTTCTAAACTTTTCAACGCCAACATGCGTATATCCCCAGAAAAATGTAAATTTTTCAGGCATGAGGTTGAATTTTTAGGATTTCTTGTATCTGGAGACGGTATTAAAACCTGCCCCAATAAAGTCAAAGATATTATTGACTTTGAAGTACCAAAAACACTTCGAGCACTAAGATCTTTTCTTGGTCTTTCTGGTTATTACCGTCGATTTGTAAAAGACTATGCTCTGATAACCAAACCATTAACAAAATATCTCAGAGGAGAAAACGGAAATGTAGGAACGAACAAGTCTAAGAACATCAAAATCACTCTTGATGCTGAGGCTATATGTGCCTTTAATAGAATAAAGAACATTTTAGCCTCCGAAGATGTATTACTATTCTATCCCGACTTTCGTAAGCCCTTAGATTTGACTACCGATGCTTCATCACAAGCAATAGGCGCAGTGCTCTCTCAAGGTGGTAGACCTATCACAATGATATCTCGAACTTTGAGTAAATCCGAAGAGAACTTTGCTACAAATGAACGAGAAATGCTAGCGATAGTTTGGGCATTGCAATCTTTGAGAAATTATTTATATGGTGCTCCTGATATTCATATTTATACAGATCACCAACCACTCACGTTTGCGATTTCCGAAAAAAATCCTAATACTAAACTAAAGAGATGGAGATCATTTATTGAGGAATATTCTCCAACCTTTCATTATAAACCTGGTAAAGAAAACAAGGTAGCAGACGCATTATCTCGTCAACATATTAACACTCACTCTTCCTCCGGACAAACCGTGCATAGTGAGGAGTCCCTTACGAAAGTAATACCTACGGTAGAGAATCCCATAAATTGCTTCAAGAACCAAATCTTTATTAGTCAAGGTTCTGAGAAAAGCAAAAAAGTTAAAATTCTTTTCCAAAAACAGGTTAGGCATATAATAACATTCAGATCAGTCGAAGAACTTATCGAAATAATGCGTGATGTTATTAATACGAACACAGTCAATGGCATCTATTGCGACCTTGAAACCTTAGGAAAAGTACAAAATACTCTTATGATAGCTTTCCCCAAAGTAAAAATGAAATATGCAAAAAAGTTTGTTCAAGATGTGTTTAACGAACACGATCAAGAAGAACTTATTATAACCGAGCATAACAGAGCTCATAGAGGACCACACGAAAATTACAGACAAATAATATCTGAATACTATTTCCCAAATCTTATGAAGCTATGTAACACATACGTTTCTAAATGTATAATTTGCAAGGAAAATAAATATCAGCGCAGACCAGCACAACATCCAATCGGTGCAACACCAATTCCCACGTATGTAGGAGAGATTCTGCACTTAGATATTTACAATACCAGCCAAAAATATTTCATAACATGTATAGACAAATTTTCCAAATTTGCTATTATAAAACACATTCCGTCTAGAAACTCTATTGACATAAAAAATCCATTGATTGAAATTATCTCCCAATTTCGAAACACGAAAATAATAGTTATAGATAATGAAGGTGCTTTTACATCAATTGCAACACAAGCATTACTAAAAAATGAATTTAATATTTCAACACATTCTGTACCAGCTCTCCACAGCCAAAGCAATGGACAGGTTGAAAGATTTCATTCTACTCTTGCCGAAATAGCTAGGTGTACTAAAGAAACTACAACAGATATTGTTGAACTAATGCTCCTAGCAACCTTCAAATACAATAACTCAATACATTCAGTTACAGGTTGTAAGCCCTCAGACATTTTTCATGACATTTCTAAGGAAATGAAGAATGAAATAATTTCGAAACTCAAAACCAAACAAGATAAAGACCTTGAATTTCACAATAATAACACCAAGCCCAAAGAATTCAAACCAGGAGAAAAGGTATATTTAAAAACGAATAAGAGAATAGGAAATAAATTATCCAAATTATATAATCAAAAAACTGTTCAGGCAGATCTAGGCACAGCCGTTGTAATTGACGGAAGGCAAGCTCACAAAAATAATTTGAGATAATACTCTACTTTCAGATTTACCCTAATATCGCTAGGATCTACGAGGATAACTGACTATTCTTCTGCCCTATTTATTCCGATACCAGCAGGCGACGTTGCTATTTATGAAGAATATTTTTATTTGAAGCATGTAACAAATTTTTCGCTCATCGAAACCATCATATCTGATAATAGCAATGTGTTAAATAAACTAAACGATGAAAGATGTAAGGAAGTACTGCTGCAGGATGTACACGAAATAGAGCGTTTGCTCCAACTGCTGAAATCCCCTATTAGAAAAAGGCGATCCATAGATTTCATAGGTTCTGCAATAAAGTTTATCGCAGGTACTCCCGATCACCAAGATATGGAAATATTAAAAATGCAAGAAGATGAGTTGACTAGATCCAATAACAGACAGATTGATATAAACACCCTTATTCAGAATAAATTAGATGAAATAACAGATAGAATTAATAATTTTAATATAAATGATATCAATAAACACGACGCGGCTGATGACTATGAAAAGTTGACTTCTATCATGTCTAGAAGAAACAGAATTGTAATAAATAGTTTAAGCACGGATGTTTACTCTTTACTTTTAGCAAAAAATAATATTGTTAATCCTCTCATTTTAAATATAGAAGAAATAGAATACATTAAAATAAGAGAAAAGGTTATTACTGAATTAATCGACCTATTAAATGTCGCTGATGTTAAAATGTACTATCAAAATGAAACCTTAGTTTACTTAATTAAAATTCCTAAAGTACAAGAAATTTGTAAATTATTCAAAATTGCTCCAGTTGTTCACAATAACAAAATTTTAGATTTAAGTTCTAATATATCCGCAAATTGTAATAAAATAGAATATCCCCTAAGTTCATGTAGAAAAGCTCCATTATATTCTTACTGTAAAATAGATCACCAAAATCCTTGCCTTTCCCAGCTCCTTAATAATCACACGGCACAATGTCCAACTACTCAAGCTGATCACCTCTTAAAAATTGAAGCGTTCGCTGATGGAATTATTATCGCCAGAGACGAAAATATAACAATTGATGACAAAGACCAGCACATTATACTAAATGGTACCTTCCTGATAACCTTCGATTCCAAAATTAAAATAAATGGAAATGAATATCGAACAAACCAGCCATCCGATGTGATTCACCTTCCAGCCCCGAAGAAGACAGTTCTGAACGAAGTCGCTTACAACGAAAAGATTTCCCTACCCTACTTGCACAAGTTACATTTTATCAACAACCAAAAAATTAAGGAATTTAACGTTACCTTAGAGACGAGTAAGTGGATGTGGTACGCCATCGCAGGAATACTCACCATGGTCATTTTTGTTCTACTATATACAAAAATTAAACCAAGAATAGTTACATTTAGATGCAACTCAGATCATGTGGAACCACCATTAGATAAAGACCTTATAAAAATGCAAGTTTTAAAAATGATGAACGAGGACGTTCAAAATTAAGAAAGGGAGGAGTTAATAACGATTACATTAGGTATTCATTTATGAACCTAATTTCCCATTCCCACACTCACATTCCTATACCCAGCACCTTACACCTTATTTCCTGTCCACTTTTATATTAGTCAGCGCAATATCATTAAGTTAATAATTTGTAAAACCATGCAAGCAAATCGATTATTTGCATTGCTAGCTATTTTAAATGCAAGCAAATCAATCATTTGCTTTGCAAATTTGTAAATCATTGAATAAAGAACCAGTCATAAACTCAACAGACGAGAATAAACATCTTTTTATTCACTTGTATCTTTCCATCGTTCAAATTGAGTTAGTCTGAAATTGAAAAATGTCAAGTGAAATGCAAAAAAAAAACTTTACGTTTAGGTGTGGTTCACATTCAACATCGGCCCTTAAAATTTAACCACCCTTTAGTTCTTGTTACCGTCACACTTAGATCAATGTAGATCCATTGTGATACCCTTAGGATTATATGTCTTATGTAATGAAACATATGATAAATGGTGTCACTCAAGCCGGTTCAGGGTGTTGATGAGTATCAGGAAGCTATAGCCTGAAATATCGTTGGGGAATACTTCTAAGTTATTGAAGAAAAATCTGTCATCACATAATCGCCTTTTAAAGGCGTAATCCTTTCCTTTACTCCTACTTGAGAAATCATCCCTCCACCAGGCGTGAAGGAGCATGTGACTCCATGCAACGTTTGTTAAAACTTCAAAGTTTTAAGAAACGATATTTAAACTGAACATTACTAATGGCGTGTTGATAAATCAAACTAGACTTTCCAATATTTACGCCGATCATTTAACTATGGAAAATCTGAGTTTCACTTAAGAGTGAGCAGTTTAAAGTTGTTCTGTGACGTTTATAAATCGTTCGTTGGCAACCCTTACACAAAAACAAAGCACTTCACCAATTCACACTACATCATTGTCTCTTGTTCATCTTGAAAACGACAACCATCACTATGCCTCGTAGTCTCATCATTTGCATGCTACCATCATCCATTCCATATGCGGTGGATAAGTGTCAATTATTGTTTGAATCCTCGCAGCCGTGTGATTGACGTTAATTGGCGCCCAACACTCGTGCATGATGTTGAGTGCATCATATTACTTCTACAGTTTTACAACAACAAAAAAAAAGAAAAAAACTTTAACAAAAAATATAAAATGCATTTTTAAATAACAAAACACAAAAGAAATTATAGCTCCTTACACCTGGAAAATTCTCTTGAAACTTTTAATGAGAATCTCAGTGTTTTTACCTTGATGACGACAAGGCGGCCGACGAGCCGTTTCCTCTTTGTCATTTTTGCTTCTTATAATGAATGTCTTCGGGAAAAGTCACAAAACTTTGAATAATATTAAATGAAAAAAAAAATTTAAAAAAAAGGAACTTCACAACTATGTATAATTAATTTTAATTACAATTGCGCATTTCAGCTTTCGTCATTTATTCATAGAAGTTATATTCATTAAGTTTGGAGCATCACAAGCAGCAGCCAGTATACACTTTGCTGTTTCCTGTTCCTGTGAATTTGTCATGGAACTTGAGCTTCTCCATAAACTTAATCAACATTTAACTTTCACAGCAAATTAATAGTTTTTTTTTTTTACTCCCGAAATGGGAAATGTAAACTTTTATTTACCAATCACAGGATGAACGGACGACGACTTGGTATGCTTACTTATACGCTTATACGCTATGCGACAATATGGTCCTTCAGTTAAGTTTAAATACCATTTGGATAGTGCACGAAATAAAAGTAATTTAATGGCTAACCATACCCAAACCGCACCCTCTGGCCTGACCGAATTCGAATTTCAGACCAGAAGCATCCTGAATAGAGAATCTCTAGGATAGAAGCAGAAATAGAGCGGCCCGACTCGCTGAGGAAACCGGGTTGGGGTATGTGATTTGCATTCAATAAGCAGTCAAGAACACGCGCGACCACCCTTAAACTCAATTAAAACTTTACCTAACCACAAGAACTTCCCTTCGGCAGACCGGATGTGAATGAACAGGAGTGCGGAAGCGCACTTGAGCCTGGATACAACCAACTCGACTGGACAAGGATTCAGTGGTTGTTAGCACGAGTATATAGCGCAACAAATCCCGGGATGGCTGAAACTTTAATTGAATTTAAATGACATTTCGATTGAAGATGTGCCAGACTGTTTTTTTTTTTGTTTTGTTTAATTTTTGTTTCTGTAAAAATCCCTATCTTCCATATAAACAGCGCGTTTCGTGGATAGGGGATGCTGTACCAATTTTATAGCATCAGGAATATGTGGTGTGCCCTATTCCAGGATGCTTTTTTATTTTGTCTGCAGGATGAGTGCCGTGACGAACTGATTTCGACACTAAAGTGTGGATTCAATTTCACGCACTTAATTGATACAAAGGCCACACGACAGCACCATAGTGGTGACGATGTCGTAGTATTCGTCTACGCCACCAACGGAACACCGCCAGAGGAGGAAAGTAGGTTGACATCATTTGAACTGGATAATTGACACTTTTTTGTTATCCGTAACGAATTGCGTGTTCATGTTTCCATCAATAGAGTTGGTATTGGGTTTGCGCACTAAAAACATCGAACAGAGGAAGGATGGCAAGGGATATTTTTGGAAAGGGAACAATTTAAATTGAAAAATTCCGAACACATAGTAAATACCTAAACATACATAAGTAAAGGTGAAAGAGAATATAAATGTAGACAGACACGTTTGGAAAGTTTGTCAGTGGGTTTAAGATAGTTCGAAGTGTTTCCTTTCCCATGCCTTGAATTTTCAAATATCGACGAGCGAAATAACACGAACTTTTAAAATTCACCCAGCTTTATTGCACAACATATTGGCAAATTGAAATATCACAAGATTTTGATTTTTTAACAATTCGACATAAAAAAAACAAATCTTTCACGCAGGCTTAACGAGGCACGTTTAAATTTTCTCGTCTTATTTCAATGTGAATCTGGAAGATGGGTTTCTTTTTAAAGAGCTTTCGAAAATTTACTTCAGGTAGGTATTTGTTTAAAAAATATGTGTCCTTCAAATTGATGTTGTGGCATTCTGAAACAAGAAATCAGCCTAGTTACAATTTGGCATTCTAAAAAATTTCTATAGTCATACAATTTAATTTATAAGGCCATGTTCACACTATAGAGCTGATACCAATACAAACTCGATAGGTTGAAATATTCTTGAACATGGAGCAATGGATACATTGACACTATCGACAACGGATACGCTCTCGGTCGGTTTCTTGTGTAAAAATATTTTATCGATCTTCCAATGAAACAAATGTTTTCGAAATTAATCTGTCACCTTTGAGTTTTAAAGCTCTTTTCAGAATTCTATGAGTTCAGACAACTTCGACTTTTCCTTAAGATTATTAATACCCCAATTCACGATGTTGCTAAGATCTGAATTTAATGAACTCAACATATTCTACCGTTTCAGCTGCGCATCCAAACAAGAGGAAAGTGAATCTGGAAAAACTAATAGTACTGTCATCAGCGAAATAGTTCAATGAATTAATATTTTCAGAAAGAAGAAGAAAAAAAAGTGTCGGAGACAATACGGAGCCTTGGGGCACACCAGTGTTTATTGGTTTATTAAAGTTCAAAACAACTAGAATTGAATATTCGGAAAGGTTATAACTAATCCAGTGAAGGACTGATAGATTGCTACGAAAAACATGATTTTTCGATAATAGAGCTTGATGCGCAACTCTATTAAATGTTTTAAAAATACCGAGCGTAATAATCTTGATTTCTTCAAAACGATGTAAGGATTTATTCCAATTTTCGGTAAGAAAAGTTATTAAATCACCAGTAGTACTGTTGGTTTTTAAGAAGTTTTCGTTCCTTAAAATATTTCATAATTTAACGATTGATCAGCGTTTTAATGGCCTTGGAAAGAAGGGGTGTAGAAGTTAGTCGGTAATTGGACCTTGAATTATTATTGGTTGAATAAATGCTGTTTTCCATTCTTTCCATTTGGCTTGAAGAATAGGATAGATTTAAAAGCATATGCAGTGGTTTTGTCAACGTGGAAGAACGCATCTTAAAGACAATAGGCGATGTACTCGTATCATCAGAACCAGCGGACTTAGGAGTTAAGACAGCATTTAACCAACTACTTAAGTTTTTAGCTACCACTGTCGTAGGTGGGCAGGAAGAAATAGCGGCCAAGACTAGTTTTGTTCACTGACCCAATTAGCGCTGGAGGGCGTCCTTTCTTTACCATAAGCTTGTTTCGCTTGTGGGCTTAATTCGGTATGATGAGGGATTCATGAGCTCCCGTCTCACTGAAGTAACCTAGCAGGCGGTCTTAAAGTCTTCAAAGTACCCGTTACAGAAATAATTTAGGTTCCTATTAGAGCAACTTAATCGTGTTAAGAAAAGAGTTCAAGTCTTTAATCTTTCATTTTTTCATTTCAGATAGCTTGAATAACTTTCCGAATAGTTGGGCTCTCATTTTAAATCCTTGTCCTTCAGTTCAGATAATTCGAAAAAGTCATCGAGTAACTTTACGGATAGTTGGGCTCTTGATTTAGCGACAGCAGGACATTTTCACAGGAAGTGAGTTATAATTCGTGCTGATCCGCACAACAATAACAATGAGTATTCTAAGGAATGCCCAGCTTCTATGCAACTTTAACTTTCCCATTTGACCAGTGCCAAGTACATGTTGCTTTTACCCTGGCTATGTCTTTCATTGATCTTGCACATCGGGTCATTTGTTCGGCACTTATGGGTGGGCCAAATCTTTCTAGATATACTCTTATTTTAATTGGTCCAGATACTCCACCTAACCAATCGCTCCACTTTGACAGAAGTAATTTTCTTATTTTCGTCATGTCAACGGACATGATAAAGTCCTCTGATAAAGTTATAGATTTAGGACCACCTTGTATTAATGCTGCAGGGCAAATCCATATTTAAATCTTCTCAGCTTCCCAGAATTATAATTAAAATTGATGCATTTGGAGTTCTTAAGGGCAAAAAGGACTAAAAGTACTACCCTTGGCGTAATGGTCAGTGCGTGCGATGGGCTGTCACGCCGAAGTCGGGGTTCGAATCCTGGTGTATTCCACCTAAAACAAATTTCAGGGGTGTTAGCTCTTGCGACAAAGTGAGAAATTTTCCAAGAATTTCTCTTGCCATGATAAATTGCTTCTCATCTTAGCGGTTCGAATTCGGCAAAAAAGGCCCTACCCACTCATGCCGACTATAACAACGAAAATACATAAGTTTGTTTGCGAGTATATAATTCTCTAGACTTTCTAAGGTTTATTCGTATTTTCTAAGGTATGTTGGTAAGTTTTCTCAAAATAATGAGCTAATTGGTATACTCGTATTTGTGAAGACGAATTAAGAGACCTACCTTGCGTTCTCCAAAAAGTTCCACGTTCGATTTTTCCTAGGTATATGAATTTTTTTTAAATGTAGACCCTTAATTTATAGCTTTCCATATTCCATTGAAAATATATTAGGAAGTTGTAGTTCATAAAATTTGATTTTTGAGAGTTTTCAACAAGTTGTAAAAAATAAAATAGAATCCATCGTCTTTAAATTTCTCATTTCAAGAAACTTTTTAAAAATATCTTCTTAAGACAACATTTCCAAACGAAAAATGTACCTACTTCTATTAAAAATCAGCCTTCCTTTCGTTCACTAGAAAGTAAACAGGAATATACATACATACATCTTTATAAATTACATTTAAAATTAAACAAAATCCCCTTGCTTTCTCGTATTGACAAGAACCAAGTTGCAAATTACTCAACCCGAAGGCCACTATCAGCATTTTTGGGCTTCGTCGAAATCGTCGTTGGTGAAGTAGAGGTACATATTTGCGACGACGACGGCGATGGGTATGGCAAACACAGGGCTTTATTTTATACTCCGCCACAGGACCAAGAGTAAAAGTAATCAATTTCTTTTTTAGAAAACGTATATTGCTAGGCTATAAATTTACCTGCCTGTTTGAAATATCCTCCGGTGAAATTGCTTTGTTCCTTTTTATTTTTACTGTTGTTTTTTTTTTTTTTTGTTATTGGTTCTGTTTGCTAGGCTATATTATGTACAAGCATATTGAGAACTAAAAAAGGCGCTGGAATGGGACACTATTGCTGTGACTTCTCGTATATAAAAACCAAATAAAACGCATAGTTGGGCTTCTGCTGTTTACCAACTAACAAAACATCACCAAACACTGAATTGAATGAGGCCCAAGTTGAAGCCCAAACGTGGATAAGCGCGCTTACCGGCCGGCGGCGGCGGCGGCGGCAGCGGCATCGACATGGCTGAGCGGTAGTGCAAGCGGTGGCGTTCGGTACAGGAAATACTTATCCATTTCGTTCGCAATCTCCTAACATTTCCAATATCCTTTCTCTTAGACACACTTCCTCTTCCTGTTTTGTTATGTTGCTGTCGATATTATATTTGGTTGTTCAACATGGCATACGCTCGTTGGGTTCGTTGCTGGTCTTTTTTAGTGGAAGTTGGAGGAGTAAAATGAATGTTTGACTTTTATTGTGTCCTCTCAACGCCCCATCCACCCCCAATACTCACTATAAGGGGTGGAATACATCCGCAATAAAGATATTTTTATTTGAATATACGACATTGGTACACAGTGAACAACTTATTTAGCAAATACCCTCGTTTCGATGGGAAAACTGATGGAAATCGGAGAGGGGGCAGGGATAAGGATTCTAGAATAAACATTGAGAAAAATACGTTCTTGTTCGTCGTTTTGGATTTGCTTGTCGAGATTGGTTTTTCAAAGATGAAAGCTATCCGTTGATGGCGAGAGGAAGTTGTTCGATACTTTATTTTATGTTTTCTTATTTGAAAGAAGATAGGTATATTGTTACGGTGACCATTTGGCTTATATTTCAAAGGCAATCTTCTGTTATTATAGGATTCTTACTGGGGTTTAAAGATCCTCTTAATTTCATCTTCAAAGCTTTGATAGGTAAATAGAAATTTGTCAAACGCACAAATGATTGTAAAATTGCACAAATTTAAAGATTTTTTTCAAGAATGGTATTGTAAAAACACCTTAACAACTGAGCGAGTTCAACATAACTTAAGACCTTAAATTTTAGTTCCGAGAAAACTTTTTTTAAACCACAACCTCAAATCAACCAAAAGCCGAACAGCCACGCTTAACTAACAGCTCAGCACACCAAAGAGCTCAGCTCAAACAACAGCTCAGGCCCTTACTATAAAATTATAATGACCATAAACGACTTAAACGAGGCAAGTACGATCAATGAATTATCGCCTTAGAATCGTTATCTTTATTGATTCTGCGAACTGGTACAATGGTGAAGACGAATCGAATTCTGGTGTCAGCCAGATTGTACCATTCGACAGAGAAGACGAAGACCAACAATTCCATTCACCCGACTTAGTCGAAATAAAAACTGCTGAAACTGACACACAAACTACTGGAAACTCAATATTTTTTGCTTGATATTCAAGAAATAGCATCTTTTTATGTAAACAACTGAAACCCTTCAGTACAACATCCACCGGATATTGGAAAAACCTAAACCACCTTTTCATTTATTTCAACGTTGCATAATTATAAAAGCATCTATAGAGACGAGCTAAGTGTTTTAACATTTCTACCAAAAACATACGTTTGTAGGCTAACTATGAGAACGCTCACTCCTCCATATATTGGCCAAAGATCTCATAGATATCTCTAATGTCAAAAAAAGGTGTTAGACAAGGTGATTCAGTGTCATGCGACTTTGTTAACATCGTCATTGAAATAATTATGTGAATTCCAAGTCGACTCTACAATCTTCCAAAGTTTCAACCAATTACACGAATACGCCAAAAAAATTTGTAGTAATTTTTGTGATTTTAAATAATTACAAAATTACAAAAAACTCATCCGCGAAAGCCTGTTTTTTATAAATCATATTTGGTACTATGGTACCGCTGTCCGAATAACTTAGAAAAGAAAACATAAATAGGGTTTGTTCGTAGATTATTGTCAAAGTTGTCATTTATGCCTAATGAAATTTAAGGGTATTCAATATTTAGTGCAGCAAGGCTTGTAAAAGTTTTATTTTTTGTTACTAGATACTGAACGCACTTTTTGCAATCTGAAGCAACACTGAAGCCATTTCTTAAATTGACATTTGTTGTTTCCATTTCTTAATAATAATTAAAAACAAAGACAAAGAACTAAATTATCTGTTCACACAATTTCAGACATCAATAACAGCTGACAGTACGAAATGAAGTTTGGTGAGCAGTTTTTAAAACAAACGTCAAATAACTTGGTGTATACGTTAATTCAAATAAAAATGAATAAGGGAAAAAAAGTTAAGCTTAAACAGATATAGAAAAGAATTGATTTTCCCTTAACATGAAAAATAAATCTAAATGGAAAATGAAAAATGATCAAAGAAGAACGGAAAAAGATTGATTTTATGCTCAATAAAAGAACACATAGTGAAAAACGACTAACTACTCAATGAACACAGTCATAGAGAACACAGTCATAAACAAGTATCAATCGGACCAACATACATACATACGTATTTGAACAAAACCACAAAAGTTCCATTCGATACCCAAAGACCCATCCTTGGTAGAAATCTATTTTAGCTTTTATAAACAGTATTCCTACTACAATCCTTCTATACTACGGAAGGCTTTCCCAAAAAAACACGGCTATTATCATAACTGAAAGAACAGAGCGTGATGTTATTTAGGCTTTTGTGAGTCTGGAGACAGAAGCCGGCGAAAATAAGTTTATGATCTCGTAAAGAACACCTACAAGTAGCTTTATAAGTAATCACGAATTATCCCGGCCTTGTTATTTGGTGCTGGAGCATGGACCTTGTCACATGGATGATAACGTTTCGATTTCTCGAAATTAAAGTTCTATCTTCGGTTGTATGAATTCGTACTAGCATTTGCATAATTTGGCTTTTGCTTGGCTCGGTGTAATTTCTTTTTAGGTGCAATCTAATTTTCTGTCTCAATGTTTGTTCTGCCATCTTAAAAATGATGCAAGTGATTTGCATTTGATATTTTAACCATTTTGCGTTAAAATGTCAAATTTTCTTTATCATTTGTGCGACTGATCAAGAACTTCGGTCAAAAAGTATTCCCGTTTTATTAGGCTAGGCGCGCACATTAAATTTTTAGTTTCGCAACTGCTTGGTTCGAGCAACTAAAAAGTTTGTGCTTTGACGCAAACTAAACGATTGTCTAAAATGAGTTCGCTATTTTGTGTAACAAACCAAATAGTTCATCTGTTTTCTACATTACATTACATTACATTTTGCACTACTCCGTAGATAAATCTACGAAGTAGAGACACTTAAAGCACTGGCAACTGAGGCCATCGGCTTAGACAATACAACAGAGAGAGAGACAGAAAGAAAGAACAACAGAAAGAAACACATGTCAACAGCACACGGTTGGTATTTGAACGGTCCCCTATCCAAGTATTAACCATAACCATGCGCAATGATACTTGATTTCGCTGATCGATGGGAAGCGATGCTTTCATCAAAGCCAAGGCCGTTGAGCTATAAGCAACCAAACAGATGTGCAACTAAAAATTGAATGTGCGCACCTAGCCTTACTGCTTCGTATTTCAAAACATATAAAACTAGCTTTTGATCCAATTTTCAAATGATCAAATTTCAGAATGCAATATACAAAATGTATTCAAAGTTGGATAAGACATTTGTGTTAATTTTAGTCCGCATAAAGGTCAGTTGATATTTATTGGCGCAAAATTTTAGTTGAATTAGTACGATGTTAAAGCTGTTTTAGTATGAAACTTGGTCAAAACAAGGATTTTGCAAATTTTAATTAAACTAGCATCATATACGTACATATGTACTTTTTCTACCCTTTTATTAAAGCTAAAATAATCGAATACCTATAGTATTTTTTTTAGTATCGTGCTAGCTTCATATTACTCTTACACTTTTACAAATGTCAAAAAAGATCTGTTTACTTAGTTTTTTCACGAACTGTCATTGTTTTAGGTGTGTTCAGAAGCTATTTATTAAAAAAAATAGCCTTAGTACGATATTAGTTACAAAATGTTTAAAATTAAGAAAGAGTAAGTAATCTACTTAAAAGTTAGCAAATTGTTAAGAAATATCATGCTAATACCTTAATACTAAGATGTTTAAGACTTTGCGCAATTGTCTTGGCTTGGGTTTTAACACATCTGAAATCCTTTGCAAATCTCCCAAAAAATCTGAACCATTAACACGTTACATTTAGCTCATTGAACTAAAGATGGTTTAATTGATTAAAATAAGCTGTGCATATGGTCACCATAGAATATCAGAAATTCAATTCTCAAGATATTACGAGTATATAGAATGAAGAATATTTTCATTTATAAGAGATGAGAGCTCCGGACTTTTAAGTGTTCGTATAAATTCATCTTTCATTCAGTAGCGGTTATGATGAGCATGAATGTTTCTTAAGCACATCACAACTTTTATTTTTTTTTCCAAACAAAATAAAAAGTGTTCTTCCTCCAAGTTTTGTAGATTTTTTCAGATTTGGGGGCTGAGTTTAAGTTATATATTGAAATGTAGGCGTTTTGGCGCCAATATCACCCGAAAATAGGGTGGCGAAAATAATGCTTTGAATTTAAAGAAATTGAAGTGTTTTTTTTTTTTTGTAATTCATAAAACCAAATATAAAGTAAAGATGTTGCTTTTTGGAGCAATTATCGAAAAAGAGCTGAGTGTTGTTAAAAAGGGAGAATTTATTTTTAAAGTCGTAAAAGTAATTTGAAGGCATTCACTTTGTATTTATTTTATTACAATTTGGAAAGAGATGTATTAGAAAAGGTTTATTTTGTGCGTTTAAGCACTGCTAAGGGATGAAAAAAGGTTTTTCCATATCAAATTTGCAGCAATCATACAGTTTTATTTGAATGAACTTTAGGAAAGTGGTCTCATTTAAAAGTCATGGTTCCAAAGATTCAGGTCAGTCATTATCCTATGTTGAGACAGTGTAGAGGCCTACTTTTCGAACTGATTTTTGATCCCAATACCCCGCCATTGGTTCTATTCCGGACCAAGAATAAATTGTCACGTGGGCCACTATGTTCAAAAAAACACCAGTATAATAATAAAAAGAACTGGCGTACTTCGGCTAATCGAGCCAAATGAGAGCTTCAATCTTACAATGCCCACGGCCGGCCTTCTGCTTGCAAAAATTCGTCTGCCCTTGGAATTTCGTAACTATCAGTGTGGTTAATTCTTCACGATGGAATTCAATACAATCCGTACAAATTGGCGATTGTCCATGACCGCTCCATACGCGATTTTAATTCCCCTTCTTCTGTTCCATAAGATGAAACAGTTTTTGCTTCGGTGATGAAGTCCATTTTCATTAGAGGAATCAACAAACAAACAAAACATGCGCTACTGGTTTGACACATCATCCCCGAGAGATTGTTTGCAATTTCATCAGCTGGGATTATTGGTTCTAAGTCTTTCGAAAAAATTGGACCGCAATGACAATGATTTCAGACCGATATGTCAATATGTTGGATGAATTTTTTGTTCACGATTTGATGAATTAGACTTTTGGAACCACCTGTCCTCTAAACCTGATTTCAACTGAAAGGAGTTCACGCTTTATGAGCATCAATATCTGTTTTGGATGATTTTGAGAGGCCAGCCCGTGCACACGATTGGCATTTTTTTTTAAATTGCTAACATACTAGCAGCTAGGCTGGTAAGAGGCAAGACAAAATTGGCTGATTCCAGTTTACTGGCGATTGGGGCATATTCTATACGAAATAATTTTTAAAACTAAAGGGGCTATAATTATTCTTAAAATGTTTTGAACACAGTGCGAACGTTTAGAAAAGTTCAAGAGTATTTAAAAGGAGATACATATGCACATTGGTTTTGAATGTCACAATGGGAGGAAAATATTGAACCGGGTAATCATTCCATATTTGTGTAGTGCAGCTGAAATATCTTAATCTGAGAACTTGACAGTAAGCCCGAAGTTGGACTCAAAACTGATTGGCATTCCAAGTATTACGGTTGATTTCTTTTCAAAAAAAGTGTTAAATAATGAAAGACATGAAAAAATGTGGCTGTGCTCAAGAGATGCAAGCGATTTTGTGATAGTTCTATCACCTATTATTTTTAAAGCTCCTTTTTATATTTAAATTTAGTTTTACTTAAGCTTTGGGCGAAATAAATACTAAGCAGCGTTTTTAATTGACGTCGAAAATGTGATCATTCCACACAAGGTGAACATTTCGCCAAAAGGTGGTATGTAATGCATACTGAGAACAAAAAGCTATTCGGTTTCTTCAGTACAAAAGTCGCACAAGGACAGTGAGGATGGATTCCGCTTGAACGTCAGAAGACAGTATTCATTGCGTTTTTGAAGCATTAAGTTCGCTGCCTCGCCGCCGCCGTACTTATTCTACTTCCGAAGAACAAAAACATAAATCTTGAAACAAATATAAAAAGCTGTGGTTACTATCGTCAGCAAACGTATTTTAAGTTTCAGACAGAAGATCATTAACTTATATGAAAAAGAGAGTTGGAAGCAAAACGGAGTCCTGTGGCAGACCAGCATTTCTATACTATTATATAAAAGCGAAACCATTTTAAACCTTGATACGCACGATCTCAGAAAGTAGTCAACCGATTTATTTGAAATAAATTTTATTATTTTCTATATTGTTATAAGAGTGTTTATGGCTTAACAAACTTAAATATTATTGATTTTACATTTTTTGTCCATTTTTTCTCATTAGTTGACTTATACAACCACTCATATCTTAAAACCTACACAATAATCAACAAAGATTAGCATTGTGTAGTGATCCACTACATGCGACCACTCTGACAGCCTTATATCATATAAACATTCATTTCCATTCCCAAGATACCACACACGATCTTGTACGGTATCATCTTTCTTTGTAATTCGCGCAACCGATCCACAACACTGCGGCACATTAATGTGTCATCTTCGAGAGCCCACTTGGTGAAACCTAACACCACGGCAATTAATTAATTGTCGCCAGCTCTGTGTCATAACTATAGCTACGACTATAACATGAGCCGGTACGAACGAAGGTTCCAAAAGTAAGGCAAAGTAAGAATGACAATTATGCACATGCATTGTTTTTGGGTTCTATGGACATCATATGGCACTTCAATACACTAGGTCACTATATTGACTGTGTGTATCTGGAACTACAATGGATACGTGTATCTATTGGATATGTTTTGTATTGGGCCAGTATAAATGAAATATGATCCATTGAACTCTTAGGCAATAATAATAATGCAATATTGATTTGGTGTCAATGCGTGTTGGCAACGGATGTTGGGAATTATGATGAAAACGCTCTTTTCATATGAGGTTGCGTAAGAATGCATTTTCATATGGAAATGCCGAATTTCAATATCAAGTGGTTGAATGGTGGGGATGGAAATTGGTTCTTTAAAATCAGTATAAATAAGCAAAGGATGATTAGGAAAAACCAGAATTTAGCCACACATTAAACTCGAAGGTTGCAGCCTACGCATAGAGACAGCGGGCCTTGCGAGAACAACAATAAAAAAACATTTAAACTTTAATAAATCTTTCATTTTTTAATCATTTTCATCTTTTATTTAATAAACTAAATTCTCCCCATATACACTCTTCCCTGAAAGTCAGGAAGCACGGGTATTTGGGTTATTTCATGGTGGCAGCGGTGGGATATCTACGAAATAAAGATCTCCTCTACCATAATAATTAACCTTGCCAATACAAGAGACCTTTCTCTTGATGCGTCGTCCTGGGGCTAAACACCAGTGACAAAGTGAAAGTAACAAGTGGAAAAAGTGTTAGAAATCCTACGAGCGTAAGACCTTGCTAGCTTTAGAGCTTAAGCATTTGGCAGACAGTAGGTAGTGATAAAAGACCAGGCCGTAATCCTCAACTTTAGGGCGTGAAGCCTGCCTGGCAACAAAGAACAACAACTGCAACGGCAACATAAGCAGCAGCAACAACAACAACAACCACAGCATCTGGAGCAATAATAACAACAATAACGGCATCGACTACAACAATAACAGCAATAATAACAACATCAGCGGCATCAACCACAAAACAACAGCAATAATAACAACAACCTAAAAGTAAGAAATTATTTTTTGAAATTTGTATATATATATATATTTCTGCCTTATCCCTCCCTTAAGAAAAAAAAAATATATAAAAAAATTTTTCCAAAATTGTCTCCACACGACAAGACCGACAAAGACTAGATCTTTTTTTTCAACTACCTTTTTTTTTCTGAATCCGAATCCGATATAATGGAGTTCCGTATTAATATAAGTGATATTTTCAATATCATTCCCACTTTTAACGGTAACCCCACTGACCTAAATAAATTTATCGCATGCGGGAACATACTGTTCTCGTCATGTAAAAAAGAGGAACATAGTACGTTCCTCGAAATAGTAAAAACGAGGCTACAAGGTCCGGCTTTCGAACTCATACAGTTCAACTCATTCACTAAATGGAGCGATCTGGTTACAAAACTAGAGGATGAGTTTAAAGTAACTAAAACACGTACCGTCGCGCAAAATGAGTTGCTCTTAGCTAGGCAAATTGCTAGAGAGTCGGTCAAAGAATTCGGGGACAAAGTTTGTCAACTCTTAACCTCCCTCAACTCAGCGACGTTCGCTAATACTAACGACGAATCCGTCAGAAGCTATTTGGTGAAAGAAAATGAAAAATTGGCTCTTCAAACTTTTGAGGATGGCCTCAGTAGCCATAATTTAAGGTTAATGGTTCAAGCCCATGGGGAAACCAATCTAAAAAAAGCAATCGAGTTTGCAGAAAACCATGCTGCAAGAGTGGAAAGACAAATGTCGTCCTTTAGAAATAGAACCCAAACCCAGCAAAACTCACCCTCAAACTTTTCTTCCCGACCCACCTGTCAAATTTGCGGGATCTTGGGACATTCTGCCCAAACCTGTTACCGCAATAAGACCCTACCTAATATTACTCCTAAAACAGAAATAGTTAAATGCAACTATTGCAAAAAAAATTATCACACGGAAAGTGAGTGTAGACTGCGAAAAATACACTCACAATCAAACCAAATAAACCCCCAAAATCCTTTCAGGCAGAACCTCTTTACAGGTACCCAAAATAATGACAGGAATAAAAATGGCGAAAAGCGACAGGTGAATTTCCACCACGTATTGCCCGAAAGCCATTTTTCTGTCAACGGTACGGGAAACGAAAACTGTCGGGACGATCAGACCGGCTATCCATCCCGACAACACATTCAAGCCGAAATCCACCAAACACAAGAATAGTGGCAAGCGTAGTCATCGAACTGCTTCCCTATAACGACCTAACAATCATCCGAATTCCCTTCACAGACGGTCAAAATAGAAATCTCGTTATCGACACTGGCGCAGAAATCAGTATCATAAAAAAACCTACCACCCAACCCATGAAAAACGAAAAAACAAATATGACAATTTCAACCATGGGCGGCCATAAGGTAATAAGTACTGGAATTGCCCATGAGAGTCTATTGATCGGTTCTGATGAAGATAAAATAAAAATTACTCACCCCTTTCATATTCTAGATACAAGCACTGACATGGATTTTGACGGCATCATCGGTAACGATTTTTTGAAGAAATATTCATGTATAGTTAACTACGATGAAAATTTTATAAAGATATTCCCTTTTATTGATAACCACTCTACTGCTATGGTGCATAGTTTTGGGAAAGTACTGAGTACTATTCCTGATCACAAAACTTATGTGTCAGAAGCAAATCAAGAAATCCATTTCATACCTAAATCTGAAATTTTAGCTCAAACTACTATGCTCAAGAAAAAATACAAAAATAAAGCCAAAACAAACCTTCAAGAAGATTGCACGACGGAAGGGTCTAAAAATACTGACTCTGACTCCCCTCAGTGTCTTACAGACATCAATGCAGGAAGTACAGAAAAGGTATGGGAATCGCTGAATGATACCGCTTGCCTTCGGGTCGGGTCAGGAGATTCGCCACAAAAAGACTTCGATAAAGTTGCTAGCAAAAAACTTCATTCGAAGAAGGTCAAAGGCAAAATAATTTACAATAAGCCTATGGTAAAAGAAACCATAGCAGAAAATACATTTAAACCAGCAGAAAGTAAGACTGAGATAAAAGACATCTCAGCAAAAAATAAGACTGGGCAAGAAAAAAATAAAAAAATTATAAACATTACTCTTGAGCAACGTAGTCAAAAATTGGTAGAAATCCCTTTTGAAAACAAACTTTTAAACTCACAAGATATAATAATAAGAAAGAAGGAAATTACCCCTGGAATATATCTGGGCGAATCAATAGTAACACCTAAAAATAACAGAATAAAAATACTCTTAATGAACATTTTGGATGAAGAGAAAACTTTAAACTATAATGACTTAAATATAGAATGGGATACCCTTAACGATTATAATATTATTTCACCTAATGGTCACCAAGATCGTTTACAGGAAAGACTTTCAGACTTGGAAGCCTTAATAGAATTAGACCACTGTAATCGAGAAGAACAAAAGTCCATACTAAAAATCTGTAGAGAATTCAATGATCTGTTCTTTTTAAAGGGCGACCACCTCACCCACACGAATACAATACAACACAAAATAATAACAAATAACACTAATCCCCCATTATTTCTGAAACCTTATAGACTCCCCGAGAGTCAGAAAAATGAAATTCACAAGCAAGTGAAAGAAATGTTGAATGATTCAATAATCAGACCTAGTTTTAGTCCTTGGAATTCACCTCTTCTTTTAGTTCCGAAAAAGTCTGGCACTTCTGGTGAAAAGAGATGGAGAGTTGTTGTAGACTTTAGAAAACTTAACGAACAAACAATCGGAGATGCATATCCTCTGCCGAATATCACAGACATTTTCGACCAATTAGGTAAAGCAAAATATTTTAGTACCTTGGATTTAGCTAAAGGGTTTCACCAAATATTGGTGGCAGACTCCGACAAAGAAAAAACTGCTTTTAGTACACCATTTGGCCACTACGAGTATAATCGTATGCCTTTTGGGTTGAAAAACGCCCCTGCTACGTTCCAACGACTTATGAATAACGTCCTTATGGGTCTACAAGGCCTAGAATGTTTTGTTTACGTAGATGACATAGTTATCTATGGGTATGATCTTGACAATCACAATGGAAAACTCATCACTGTATTAAAACGTCTACGGGAACATAACCTAAAACTCCAGCCAGATAAATGCAATTTTCTAAAAAAGGAATTAATTTACTTAGGACATATTATTTCGGAAGATGGAATCAAACCCGATCCCGAAAAAATCAAGGCAGTAAGAACCTTTCCCATTCCTAAGAAACCAAAAGATGTTAAGTCATTTCTAGGCTTCGTAGGATATTATCGGAAATTTATTCCTAACTTTGCTCATCTAGCCAAGCCATTGACAAAACTTTTAAGGAAAGATGTTATTTTCAAATGGGATGCATTTTGTGATGAATCTTTTAGAAATCTTAAACAAAAAATTATAGAACCTCCAATACTCTCTTACCCTGATTTCACAGCAGAATTTATTGTCACTACCGACGCCAGCGATCTAGCATTAGGCGCAGTTCTTTCCCAAGGTCAAATTGGACAAGACAGGCCAATATCTTTTATAAGCCGCACGCTAAATGACCAAGAAACCAGATACACCACATCAGAAAAAGAGCTACTAGCAATAGTGTACGCTCTCAAACAATTTCGACCGTATATTTATGGGCGAAAGTTCACCATTTATACTGATCACAACAATCTCTTATGGTTGATTGGGCAAAAGAACCCCACATCTAGATTATTACGTTGGCGTATATTGATGGAAGAATACGACTTCAATATCATCCACAAGCAAGGCAAATGCAATGTTATTGCAGACGCCCTCAGTAGAGTAAAGCTTGACAATGAAAGTAAAATCCTGGTGACAACTCGTAATCAAGCAAGAAACCAGAATAACCACAAAACTGTGCAAGACAACGGAGAAGATAGTATAGAACACCTATCAACATTCACTCTTTTGGAAGATAAAGGATCAATCTTTGAAAACAAAATAGTTAAAATAAAAGTATTAATAGTTCCAATTATCGAATCAACAGATGAGGAATACCTACAAAATAAATGTCCAAACTATATTAAACCTGATATAGGAGAACTCACAACATTCCCACATAATAAAGAAACATTTTTTATAATCACTTTACCTATCCCAATTAGAACATACAAAGATATGGAACTAATAAAAAAATGTCTCACTTCGGTTAGCAACTTAAATATCAATGAACAGTCGATTGCATTCTCATTGCCCTGCATGGATAATGAATCAAAAATTAAAATTAAAACACTTCTTACAGGTATTTTTCAAAAACAAAATAAAATTATTCACATTTTTACCAATGAAAAGATATTTTTGGATGATATCGAGTCTATTAAAACGGTATTATATGATTTCCACGACTCCCCACTCGGAGGTCATCAAGGTATAACAAGAACTACGAAAAAAATAAAAAAAAAATATTTTTGGCCAACCATGAACTCAGACATAAAAAACTACATACTCCAATGTAAATCCTGTCAAACAAACAAGCTTATACAAAATCCACGAATTCCCATGAAAATCACCACGACAAGTTCAACTCCGTTTGAGAGAATAGCCTTGGATATTGTTGGTCCACTACCTATTAGTTACGAGAACCATAAGTATCTCCTTACATTCCAAGACGACCTCACCAAATTTACCGAGGCTATGCCTCTACAAAATGCAGAAGCTTCTACCGTAGCTAGGGAATTTGTCGAAAAGATTTTGTGTCGCTTCGGATTTCCTGAGGCAATCCTTACGGATCAGGGCACAAACTTCCTCAGTCAATTATTCAAAGAAGTTTGCAAGCTTCTCAAAATCAAAAAAATTCAAACTACCCCATACCACCCTCAAACTAATGGAGCTCTCGAACGTAGCCATCGAACATTAGCTGAATACCTGAGGCATTACGTTAACCGTGATCCTCTTTCATGGAACACATGGATTCCGTACGCTATTTTCGTGTTCAACACAACTCCCCATAGCAGCACTGGCTATACGCCTCATGAGTTATTGTATGGTTATCCAGCTAGGATTCCTACCATTTTGGGAAGAAATCCGCAAGTAACTTACAACTACGAAAATTACGCGAATGAACTAAAGTCCAGACTGCAGCATGGATTTCATATCGCTAAGGAGACTCTAATAGGTAATAAAGAAAAGTCAAAAAAATATTATGATGAACATTCGAAACAAAAGAAATTTAATGTAGGAGACAAAGTTCTCATAAAAAACCATACGAGAAAAAACAAATTCTCCTCACTTTGGGAAGGTCCCCATGAGGTATGTAGAATAATTTCCGACGAAACGACTGAAATAAAAGTACGAAATCAAACAAAAGTTATCCATAACAACGACCTCAAACTTTTTACCGACTAAATAACTATCCCCTATCCCATAAATTCAAGGGAACAGGATTAATAGAATTCACTGGAAAATGCTACCTACGTAGTAAAGAGTTAACAATTTTTGGTCAACATTCAGAAAATACTATACTGAAAAATTCATTTATTCCCCCAATCAATATAAGTCTGTTAAATTCCTCTCCCCCACCAAAGTTATCAAATAAGAAACAATTAAAATTACTTAAGTATGAAGACGATAATAGTCTTACAGAGTTATCACAACAAATTGATAACCTAAAAAGGGAAGAAAACAAAAAATTACAACCACTAAACAAACACGACATACATCATTACACTCTTATCTACAGCATGGCAACTGCCTTACTCATCATTCTTATCTATATCCTCAAATATAAAATTAAACTGAAACCAATTCCGTCGGAAACAGAAACAAAAACAGAAACAATCAGAAATGACAAAATACAAACAGACTTACAGACCCATGACAATTTTCCTAATGAAACCTCCTCACCTAAAGATACCATAGTAGAAACAAATTTTAATTCAAAACCCGAACCCTCTCCAAAATTTGTCCTAGGTCCAATTAAACCCAATTAAAAACAAAGAAATATATATATATTTTATTTAAACAAAAAAAAAAAAAAAAAAAAAAAAAAATAGTATATCCATATACTTAAACATTATAAAATTATTTCTAAAAATTGAAGAAACAAATATTTACAAATTATAATTTAGCTACCTTTAAGAACAAAAACTTATTATTATGTTACTGTACAAAAAAAAATATATATTTAAACATACTCAAAATCATATCTAAAAATTTAAGAAACAAATGAAAATTTTTTAATAAAAAAAAAAAAAAAAAAAAAATTATGTAAGTAAAACTTAAGAATCTATAAAAAAAAAAAATTATATAAAAAAAAAATGCTTAAACTTCAAATATAAAACTTTATGTTATTAATTAAGACATAAATATTTTAAAATTTAAATGTCAAACAAAAAGAAATTTTAAAAAAAAAAAAAAAAAAAAAAAAAAAAAAAACTATAAAAATATTATTTAAACCATATCAAAATTATACCAAAAATGTAACCTTATCATCCTTTCGCAACCTTACAGAAAATTAACCTCTTCAAGGTATAATTTTCTTTCTTCAAGGGGAGCGGGATGTAGTGATCCACTACATGCGACCACTCTGACAGCCTTATATCATATAAACATTCATTTCCATTCCCAAGATACCACACACGATCTTGTACGGTATCATCTTTCTTTGTAATTCGCGCAACCGATCCACAACACTGCGGCACATTAATGTGTCATCTTCGAGAGCCCACTTGGTGAAACCTAACACCACGGCAATTAATTAATTGTCGCCAGCTCTGTGTCATAACTATAGCTACGACTATAACATGAGCCGGTACGAACGAAGGTTCCAAAAGTAAGGCAAAGTAAGAATGACAATTATGCACATGCATTGTTTTTGGGTTCTATGGACATCATATGGCACTTCAATACACTAGGTCACTATATTGACTGTGTGTATCTGGAACTACAATGGATACGTGTATCTATTGGATATGTTTTGTATTGGGCCAGTATAAATGAAATATGATCCATTGAACTCTTAGGCAATAATAATAATGCAATATTGATTTGGTGTCAATGCGTGTTGGCAACGGATGTTGGGAATTATGATGAAAACGCTCTTTTCATATGAGGTTGCGTAAGAATGCATTTTCATATGGAAATGCCGAATTTCAATATCAAGTGGTTGAATGGTGGGGATGGAAATTGGTTCTTTAAAATCAGTATAAATAAGCAAAGGATGATTAGGAAAAACCAGAATTTAGCCACACATTAAACTCGAAGGTTGCAGCCTACGCATAGAGACAGCGGGCCTTGCGAGAACAACAATAAAAAAACATTTAAACTTTAATAAATCTTTCATTTTTTAATCATTTTCATCTTTTATTTAATAAACTAAATTCTCCCCATATACACTCTTCCCTGAAAGTCAGGAAGCACGGGTATTTGGGTTATTTCAATTGCTTCATAAAGTCAATATTGTTGCGCAAATTTTAAGCCCAAAATCACTTCTTAGTTAAACATACAACCAGAGAAATAAATAAAAACAAAATATAAAATCATAAACTTTTTGAATTCATTTTATCCAAGAATTAGATTTCATCACAATCGTGAGGTCGCTGCTTTGTTTCATTTCATTATCATTCCAACATTTTTAATTTTCTTTTCTTCCCGCTCCCATACACTCTCTCACTCTCTTAATATCTGTTCCATTCAATAGTTACGTTTTTTCTCTTACCTATCTAGACCTACCTATGTACATATATTCAATTTTTCTGTATTGTATAGTTTATCTAATTAATCGACACACACACACATTTTTTTTGTTTCTCTAATTCTATCGTCACATCGCTGAGCAATGTGGGGGTGGGCTCTTTTTACTTGCGATATAAGTAGGTAATAGGTACTAACTATAGAGCAAGTTCTGCATTTGGAAAAAAAATCGAACTCGAGATTTTGATCAAAGTTGACATTACGATGATAGCGAAGACGAATAAAGTGGGTGCGACGATTCCGTCTGTTTGTCTATATGCCTGTATGTCCGTATGTCTGTATGTCTGTACCTCGATCTAGAGCCTAAGCCACTGGAGCTATTTTCTTTAAACTCGGTACTTAAGGGTCTTCGGTGATTCCCTAGAGGAGAAATTGAAATTTTTTTTTTTAGCTCTAAAACTAACAGTACCATCCCATACACCCGTAATGCATAATCTTACTTATGTCGAAAATGGCTCTAACGATTTTGATAAAAAAAAATAGGTGTGATGTTATGGACACGGACTACATTTTGGTAAAAAAATGTTTGGGGGAAATGTTATTAACGGTACCTGTCATAGAACGGTTTTTTTGATTTACGAATTTCTCATCAACAGCTCTAACGATTTTAACCAAGGTTTTTATGCGTGAGCTTCTGTACACTCGAAAAAAGATAATCTAAAATTTTTTTCGAAAAAATAGTTTTTTGATTTTTATAAAACTAATATAATTTTTTTTTGAAAATTCAATATCTAGAAAACGAATACACGAATAAATTTTTAAATTACGATATAAAATGTATTTTATTGAATACTAATAACTTGCATATCATTTTTGTTTATACAAATTTTAAGGACGATTTAGTACACAAAAAACATTTATCAGTGCGTCTGTATGTCTGTACCTCTCTCTACAGCCTTACCCACTAGACATATGTTCTTCAATCTCGGTAGTTAAGGGACTTCAGTGATTCCCTAGAGGAGAACTTGAAATTTGTTTTAGCTTCAAAACTAACGGTACCCCCCATACACCCGTAATGCATAATCTTATTTATCTCGAAACGGTTCTAACAATTTTGATAAAAAAAAATTAGGTGTGATATCATGGACATTGGACATGGATTACATTTTGGTCAACAAAAATTTTGGGCAAAATGTTAATAACGGTATCTGTCATAGAACGGTTTTTTGATTTTTTGACTTTCTCATTAACAGCTCTAACGATTTTAACCAAAAATTTTCAGCAGGAGCCCCCTTAAGTTTAAAATAATATTGTATATAAAAATATTCGGAAAAAAAAACTATTTCTAAAATTTATACTACCTAATACTTAAAATTTGGCATCCCAAATTTTGTTCCAGAAAAATTTTAAGGAAATTTGTCATATGAAAAATTACTTAAATATTAAAAAGATTAATCAGACGGCAATTCCATACATTTGAACATTTTTATCTCATTAAATCTATGTTATATATTTATAAAATGTATTTTAAATTCCAAAGTACTTTTACATAAGAGCAAGTTTGTGCGATCCAGTCGTGCATTTTATTTTTTAAGTTACTTGAATACACTCAATAGCATTTTGGGTGACAAAAATGGACATTCAATTGACTACAGTGCCGTGCACATGAACTATTCTATAAAAGCGAAACCATTTTAAAGTTTGGGTTGAAAGATTTCAGAAAGTAGTCAACCCGTTTATTTGAAATAATTTTTATTATTTTCTATATTGTTATATTTATAATATGCACAAACATGAACAAGCTCTTTTTTTTTCAAGTGTGAAAGAGAATCTAATTCGATACGGTATGTTATACATATAAACTAAAATTAATATTATTGTAGCAAATATGCTCAGTCCCATTGAGAAATGTTTTAATATGCTAATATTAATATTAAGAAAATATTCGTAGTTACGATTTGCGAAGCAACGCGAGTACGGGTCGGCTAGTATTGTATAAATGGCAGATTCGGCTTATGTATTGAACGGTCTGAAAGGTTTTTCTTTCCACTTCATTGAAATAGAGATTAATTGATACCAAATGAAAATATTTAGTTGAGAGAGCTTGATGACAATTGGTTGTTTCAAGCAATTCGAAAAATCAAACAAAACAATGCAATTCTGCATTTCCCTGTTAGTCAAATTATCTGGTTTTCTACCATATATATATTTTTATTTGTATACCAATTTATTCAAAGGAGTATAAATTAAAAATATTCTGTCAATATTTTATACAATCACAAGTAGATCTGTCACACTCGTAACAATGTCTAAGTGGACTATTGAAAACTATATCATGAATGTTCAAAATCCGGTATCATAAGTTCGAAAACACGAAAACAGTCAGCCACCGTTAAAGTGCATTTATGCGTAAAAGATAAACTCCTTCAAAAGTCCGGTCGTTCACTTTGACTCGATGATTTCACAAAAAAACATTTCACATTCTCTACTCGTTTAATTTTTTTTTTCGGAAAAGTATATGTACATTGTAAATTTGTTTGAAAATCTCATATCCCAAAAATAAAAACGCCTATCTCGAACTACGAAAGGAAAACTTTCTCCTTGTGTGATGGTAGCAGTCGCAGTCTACGAGTAGTTGCATTAACTTCCCCAATAACCTACGAATGCAATGTGCTGCTATGCCAACACTATAATGATATTTCCTCCACCCAACAAAATGCAACTGTCAAATAATAATGCCAAAGCATGCGGCAGCGTATAGTTGGAAAATTAACTGGAAAACTTTTCTTTTTCAATTTCGACTTTCGAGTGTGAAAATACGGATATATGCATGAAAATGCATTCCTATGAAAATCACCATAAATATAAAGTTCACTGAACTGAAGAAAATCCATAAAATGATGCAATCAAGTTACACTCGAAAGGAGCACAATATACGAGTACAGAGTAAACCATCAGAAAAGGACGAAATATTTTCAGCCTCGATATTGAAGGTACCTACCTATACAAAAGAAAAAACACCTTTCGTTAAAACAAAAAAGAAATTATCTTAATCTTGTTTTCCGAATATTTCCATTTAATTAATTTCCCAAAAGTGAGCCCTTTTAACAAATCCCTATCGCAGAAAAAAGCAAGAGCTCAATAAAATAAAACAAAAACCTTAAGTTGAAGTTTAAATAAGATTTACGAGGACAAGAAAAGGATGGGATGTTAGCGGAGAAAACACAGCTTGGAGCGTGAAAAACAACATCCATCCTTAGCTTAAGTGTTTTTTTTTAAATAAACCATTAAATAAAAATCTAGAGAAGTAGGACCTCCAAGAGCAAGAAAAGAAGGTACTCGTAGGTATATATCATTATTGGTTCTCTTTGTCCAAAAGATGGAAGATGGGTGGGAATTCTGGAAGATGGTTCCGTCCCCAACTCATTCCCTTTTGCCTTCTCCCTTTCGTCCGTCTGGCTGTCCAACGTAATTAACATAATCGCCTTAAATATCTTTGCTTTGCTTCTTACCCACCTTCTGCGCAAGGATCAACTGCACTGTTCAATATAATGGAAAACGAATCACTAACTGTCGTCTCCGCGAACTTCTCCTTATTCCGCGATAGCTAAACGGCTGCCAGAATTGTTACATAATATCTATAAAAGCAATATAAGTAGCTGTTGCTTACTTAACAAGTTTTTATTATTTTTTTTTTTTTGATTTTCAAGAAAATGGAAATTTTTCAATTAACGACACCCTACACCATCAAGAAAAAATATGCGAAGGAAATTACAAAACATTTGCATAGTGAAGCTGTCGATTCTTATGATTTGCATAATAGGATTCCGCCAACCGCATTTTCATTCACAAAAAGTCCTTCTTCCTATTTTTGGAGGAGGCGTTGAACAAAACACAACAACTGAACCAATTCCCATTCTCAAACAAACAGAACGGTGAAGTAGAATAGAAATAAACCAAATCAAAATTCAAGTCCTCGTGTGAACAAGGTCATTATGCCTTACGAAAACTTCTCTTTAAATAATTATAATTTGCGACCGTCTCATTCCAAGCGAATTTGAATTTTTCCAGAACATATTATGGAGGTTCATAGAGTGAGGTTTAAACTCAAGGATTTGGTTTGATTCTTCAAGAAGAAAGACCTTTTAAAGTGCCTCATAGCAACGTCCCAACAACGTATATTTAATGTTCAAGGTTTTACATCGTTAAGTATTACACGCTCATCATCATCATCGTATTTCATCACAACAACAAGAAACTGCCTTTGATGAGGAGATACCATCAACCTCACATATCCTTTAATTAACCATCGAATCTAAAGGACATACACATCAGCCCATAGACGCTACACGGGGCTTTTGAATAAATTTTGACTTTCAAAATTGATGATGTTTATGTTGGGGATTATCCCCTGTCTCATGATGACTTCACTCCATTGCTCGTGTTTCTTCATTCTTTAATCTAAAACCAATTTCCAGCACTTTCACAAAAGTTTAAAGCATATACCTAACTATAACTAATCGGCAAGGTGGTGTAGAAAATTTAAGGGAGGATTTGTTGGGAGTGAGGAACCCAAAACTTACCAAAATCATAGACACAGACAACACCGAGCGAACTAACCTTGTTTAAGAAGCGGTGATGATAATCAGGGAAGGCACGTTCATATTGGTGATTTATGTGGCCACTTAGGGCGCTGGGATGGTTGATGGGTCACTTGGTAGAAGAATTATTATCAATTCAAGTCATTAATGTTTGTCATATGAGGCGTGTGACGCAGTCAACACTTTAATCGATAAGGACTAGAATGGATTCCAGGCTGACAGATCGATCATAGAATAGAATTCACACTGCCAAAATGCCATTGAATTTTTAATGAGACTCACCATCTTTTTGCCGCATATTCATTCATCATTAGTTGCTCTTTGGCCGAACTTGATATTCCGGGACAACTGATCCAGGTCTATCGCCTGACATTGGAAAATACACGGTGCGATATGCATCTACAGAATAATAGTTCCTCGCAACTATTCCAAACATGTACGGGTTATCGGCAAGGAAGTGCGTTATCATGTGATTTTTTTAATCTAGGTTTGTAGCTGATTTTTCTCTGGGCAGGCGTTAACACTGAGGCCACAATTTTCAACAAAACTGCTCCAGACAACAGAATAAATCCCACTCTCCAAATGCCCACCTCTTTCATCCACACTTGGTCTGGATGACTGGAAGCAGTGGATTAGGGATCGTAGAAGATAAAAATACCCTTTGCCTTCTTCTTCATTTAGTTGTTCAATCCCGGTTGTTGAGTGATGGTTTATTGATTTTTGTTGGACTTAAGGTAAGTGCTTAAAAACTTACTGGCTGGCCGTGGGATATGCTAGTCCACGTCAGGGTTTCGATATTGGGATATCATTGTTTGCTTGTCGTCCTTAATAAGGGTAGTTGACGATCTCTACAAAGAGCTTCTTGGTAGATAACATTAGCTAATTTATCCATAGAGACTTCAGTATTTTAGAAGTGATTACTTGGGAACTTGGTCTTGGGATTGGTTGATGCTTTGACAGTCTACAGATGAGCGACTTCGTATGCATCTGGGTTTTCTGAAGCAATCAAAAGTTCCGAATTGCAGATATTCCGAACACTCAAAAATTTTCCGAATGTGGGTCTCGACTTTCCGAACAGCTATCAAGGGTGACAGTGAAGAGTTGCATGAGAGCAATTCGTCAAGAAACAGAAAGCTCTCACGTTCTGTTGAAGTTCATGATGTTGTAGGGAGTGATGTATGGAGAACATATTGAGATTCCTGAGAGTCTGATCTTTTAAGAGGTTACTTAAATTATTAAGGGAATATATCACTCCGCAGTTGATGACACCATTCTTGCAGATTTTTTTTTTTCGGCAGGAAGCGGTGATATATGCAGTTCTTGAAGATGATCGCTAGGAAGATTATAACTTATTTCGCCCGAAGTTGTAAATTATGTCAGCTATCTTTTCTGGGGTGCTTAAGTTCGGGATAACTCACAAGTTAGGTAGCAGCGACCGTTGAATGAATGGATCAGTTTTGTCCTTTGAAATGGGTAGGGAATGATGAACTTTTTTCTGGGTTGATGTCCGTTGTTGGTGAGATCAGTTTCCGGCACTGTTGAATTTTTCCAATATTTCAAACGAGCTCTTGAATGCATCTGGATTTGGTTGTTGTTGTTGTGTTGAATGGAGTTTCGGAATATATCTTAGATCAAAAGAGTGGTGTTCTTAATACTTTTAAGGGACAGTTGGGTATCTTACTTTTGAAAGAGCTACTTCCAGTTGGTGACTTTAAATTCTCTCTTTGTTTCTTCTATAGTTGATGTAATGCTCTTGATGTTTAGCCCTGTTTTTTGCATGGAGCTTAATATTAAAGTTTTGTGGTCGACACTAGGTACTATTCTAGAGATGTGGATGCTGATTTGTGGAAAAAGTCAAGTGTTGATGATATACTGAGAAAGGTTGTTTGGTTGTGGCCACCAAAGAATTATAGACGCTAGTGGTATCCGTCCAGTTGTAAACAAAATTGACGTCTTTAGAAATAATGGTATTATGCTAAAGGTGAAAAATTCAAAAATGGGAATTATTTTCAAATTTCATGCTGGTTTCCTTTTAATGTTATATTTTTTCTTAGTTTATATAGAACTCGAAATTGCAGGGGCGCCATTGAAATTAAGGGCGCCAAATTTCTTCGGTCTGGCACTTGTTTTCGTGCTGTGGGAGAAGACAAGTTGCCCTTAACTAATTATATCCTTACATCAGGAAGAGCAAAGAGGAAAATATTCAGTCCCCGGGAGCTTGGCTGTCGGCTGTTGGCTGTGTTAGTTGATGCGGGCGAGCGGTGGTGACAATGTCACCATTCACCAACGCTGAAAAGGGTAGAGATTATGAATTAGCAATTTGAGGTTGGTTTTGCTCTTGGTCCAAATGATGTTGCCATGAGGAATATTTTGTCATCATCATCATCATCATACTCGAAGTCGTTGTCGCGCAAAAAGGACGATGACAAAACTTCACCACTAAAACTAACTTCAATTTGTAATTGTCGTCCTTTTGCCCTCGTCGTTGGTTGTCGTCTTCGTAGTTGGTTGTCCTTATTGGTTTTCGAAAGACGAGAGAGCAATAGTCAAAATGGTATGACTGGCCAAGAATCATCATCTGAAGCACAAGTTAAAGTTCCCCATATCCTTAACTTTCTTTAAAACAAAAAAGGGAACATTGCGGTAAGTACGATATGCTCTTACATACCAATTTGATAAATTATCATTTATCGTTGTTGCACATCCGGCATCCTTTTATCATGTTTCCTGTTTTATCTAGTAGTTAGAAGATGCCTAATGTCAGTTGGTTGTTCTGTTGGTAAAGTGTTGAGTACCAACTTGAATGTGATTGCAAATTTTAATTAACCGGATTAGTTGAGCGTGGTGTTGTGTCGAGTCATCACAAATCCTTACATAAGGATTGATAGCGGTTGCATAATGATGCTGGGAGTTTAATTAAATTGACACTTGAGTGTGTGTGTTTTATCCTGAGGCCTCCTCTCAGTGAAGTGATAGAGTTAGGTGGCGCACAACGTCGGACTCTGTTGGTTTCTTTGGAAAAGTCAAAGGAAGTTGAAAAATAGCCTCCAGCTTTATCACAAACAGAAAGAGAGAGATTCTTAGAATGATGAGGATTTTGTGGAACTACGTTGTTGTTATTCTAATTGTGTGATGGTGGCATTGTTGCGGGTGGATGGTGCGATATTGTGTATGGCTTGGTCTAGTCCTCTGGGTGAAGGTGTTTGGTATACGGTCTACTACAGTATGAAATGAAAAATGAAATATAAATGAAAATGTGTCTGCTCGAAGGGACAAATCTGTCTAGTTACTGGACAGCACCGCCATCAAAAAGTCATTTTTGTGCTCTCCATGTCCTAGAGTTGCGTCGGTTGCCACTTCTGCTGCCGTTGCTCACTACTCACTCGGTGTTCAGAGCTCTCCTCGTATCGTAGTGTCGTGTCGTGTCGTTTGCATGAATAAAAGGATGTGACTGGGTAAACGCAAATTGGATTTTTGGTTTCTTCTCTAGTGGAAGCGGCTTAAGTTACAATATACTATACACTTATACATTCATTGAATAGCGAAAAGATACAAATTACAGTTGCCTAGCAGATTTGTCCAGAATGCCACCGAGCGAAATGCTAACGAAATGTCAATTAGAATGAAATATGAAAGGAATTTTTGAACATCATAGGCATCACTGACAATGCCCAGTTCTCCGGTTCTATGTAGAGTTGGAATTTGATCTTCAATTCTATGGAGGTGATGTATGAAGAATTGTTAGCTGATTGTTACAAATTCATTGGTATATTGCACTGCATGTGTATGCTGAAGGCTCTGGACAATTGAATATTTAAAGAAACTGAAATTGATACATTTATAGTACATTTTTTGTTCGTTTTGGGAAGTCATATCGTTGGAATGTTTGAAGACAATATTTGGAGAGTTACATTAAGTTTTAACAAAAATCGGTATTATTTAATTTTTAGTTTATACATATCAAATATGTCCGATAATAAAGAATTTTGACATATTTTTTTATAATGTGCACACAGGCTTTGGCAGCATCTATTTAAATCCTAAACGGATGAACGGATATTTTTTAACTTTGGTACAGAACTAATGTACTGTAATTTCCTAAAGCAGAAATTCGATTTAGCTTAACTAAAACGCGTAGTCTCAATAGAACAGTCTTTCTATCTATCTGTCTCAAGTCTTCTTCGTTCCGGCCAATTAGGCATTTCCAGAACTATATTGTATAGAATTTTAAGGTTGGATCTTGAAAAGTTCTCATTCTACCAACAACGACAACAGCATCTAACTGATGAGCCCACTGTCGTACCTGGGCGAAACGCACCTTGAAGTTGAGGTCACTTGAGCTTTTAATTGAAAACTTTTGGCCACCAATAGCGGAAATGTGGCAGATACATAGATCTTCGAAAACAAAAACAAATGTGAAAAATTAAACTTTTAAAACTTCAAAAAAATTATTCCAAACATATTTTGTGTGTACAAGTATGTACATTATGTAAAAGGTTTTTCAATAAGTGTTGGTAGATTTTGGCGGCCTGTGGCGGGCATGTTGTTTTGATTTCACATGTGAAATATGTTGTTTATTATTCAGATAATAAAACTTGGTGGCCCTTCACAATCGACTCTTCAAGGTTTGGTGGCCAAATTTGAGACGACCGGTTCGATTATCAATCAGCCAACATTCGTAGGTCAAAGGAACAGAAAATCGGCCGGCCGCGGTCTGTGAAAGTGTACAGCAGCACCCGAGGCAGTCGATTGCTTGCCGTGCACAAGAACTAGGCCTTTCGCAGACTTTATTATGGCGAATTCTGCTTCGAAACTTTGGCACCCGTACTAGATGATGCAACTGACCCATAAGCTCAAAGTTCATGACCATAGACAACGTCCATTTGTTCGCTAACTAAGGCTTCGTAGCGTTTGAAAAAGAAAACCAACTTTGGCCTACAAATCATTTTTAGCGGCGAGTTGCATTTATATGTATGTATGCATATGGAACGACACCAACCCACATGAGGTTCACCAGGTGAGAATGCATCCTCAAAAAGTTATTGCTTTGGTGTGGATTTTGAGCCGGCGCGGTGGCTCCATTGGTCCGACTTTTTTCGAAATCGAGATTTGTGAGGCGGTCACCGTCAATGGCTACAGAACAATGATAACCAATTTATTATGGCCCAAATTGAACCATATGGACCTAGACGATATGTGGTTCCAGTAGGACGGTAGCGCTACGTATACCACACAGCGGACGCTTCACGATTGATATTCTGTATGAACGATTTAGAGTAAGGTTATCTCGCGCAGAGGTGACGTGATCATTGATCATGACGTGGTTATGCGATTTGACCCCGCTAGACTTTTCCGTGTGGGGTTTCCTAAAGTCGCAGGGCTATCCAAAAAAACCAAAATCGGCCGATGCCCTTCAGATGAACATGAACAGGAACAGGCCATCGCTTAAATTCAGCTGCATCTATGCAGAAGAGCAGGGGCGTATTTGCCCTAGGGCTAAAAGGGCTACAGCCCGGGGCGGCAAGGCTGCTAGGGGCGGCAAGACTGCTAGGTGCGGCAAGGCTGCTAGGGGCGGCTTGCGCTTGGCTAATTTATAATATTTTTTTGAAGCGATTGAACTTTCAAAACATTCAAGCAGAAGGACGCAAGCCGCCCCAATAGCAATTGGCCAATTTATAATATTTTTTTGAAGCGATTGAACTTTCAAAACATACAAGCAAAAGGGCGGATGCCGCCCTTTTTGAGTTTTTCAAGCATGATAATTTTTTCAGAGTATCCAGCTGTAAGAGAGTTCACTGTAACATGTCACTCACTTTTTTCACCATTTACTAATCTCACTTTTTATAAACGATTTTTTATAATGAAAATTCATAGTTAAAATATTAACAGACATGTACCTATTCTTTGGAACAAATTAAAATGAAACGAAAACATTATCTAAATAAAAAAAAATACTTGTTGCTATGTATCTGTACAAAAATGGGCTAGAACGGATCTTAATTTTTTGTTTCTAAGCCATCTACAAAAAGTCCCTTTTTATTAAAACAAAAATTATAAAAATCCATCAAGCCGGATCCTAAATATAAGGTCACACACAAATTTTTATTCTTTATATACCTAGCAAATGTTTCAATTTTTTTTTAGTTTTGGCTGACTCGTGTCCCTATATACAAATACCCTTCCCTTCGTCAATAGTTTTGAACGACTTAAGAAACAATATAATGATTGTTTTTTTTTGTACAATAGTTTATAATGATGGATAAATAAAAGGATAGGTATTATTTTAAGAACTATTGGCACAAAATTTTAGTCGAATTAGTACGATGTAATAACTATTTTAGTATAATACTACTCGTAGGTTAAAAAGACGATTTTGCTAATTTTAATCAAGTTTTAGCATCATGCTATCTCTAACATTTTACTAAAGTTAAAATCGTCGAATACCTATTTTATATTTTTAGTATCGTTCTCGCTTTACCCAATTGAAGTCCCTTGAGACAGATATATTGTCTTAATTTTGAGGTTCTATACTCAAGCAATTCTATATTGTATCAAAAAAAATTCAATGTGTTGATACAGACGTTGAAACTGTGTCCAGGCTCTACGAGGCACTCATATCGTTTGTGAGAGAAAAACGAGAATGCTTTGATGTTTTAAAGAGATGGGAAAAAGAAAAACCTCTGAAAATTACAAAATGGACCAAAAAAGAATCGTCAAGAGGAAAAAACGAGATGATGAGTGTCGCGAAGGGAGGTTCTTTTTTGTGGTCGTGAAAATTTCAAAATAAATACTGTTCCGATTCGATTTTCATTTCGATTTCGATGATAGGATTGAGTTGGGGCTTTCACAAAATACTATATATTGTAAGCCATAAATTACCAAATGACATTGAATGATGGCTACTTTGTCCATTGATTAAAAAGCGTAAAAAAATTCAAGAAAAATAGATTTCATTTGTTGCTCATTAAAAGATCAATTTTAGGACTAATAGTTACTGAATGAATTGGTACTATCGAATAAATTAACTTTTAGATACTATCGCATATGTAAGTCATAAGTTTTTATTCCATAAGTCTCATTACTAGTTCAATTCCCACAGTGTCTAAACATACCAGATGCTGGGTCCGTATCGCGTAAGAGTAAAGTGATCACTAAATTAATTGATTGTCGTTTTGACAATCGCTCTCTATTTATTTTTTATTGATATGATAGAGACAGCTATATTCAAAATGACAATCAAAAAATTGACAATCAACTATCACCTTACGTGATTCCACCCCTGATACCTCAAATAACACCAAATCGAATCGAGTTGAGACTCATTGAAATGAGTGAGGTTGAAATAGAAAATCGAGAAACGATAATCATCTAAATGATTGAGATAGGATCGATTAAAATGAAAATTTGAGATTTCGATCACCAATGCTTTTCGATGATCGGATCGAAAAAATCGAATCGATCCTGAATGACACCTACTGCAGTGACGAATTGTAGTGCAGAAAGATCGTTTTCCGTATTGAAACGAATAAAAACGTATTTAAGGTTAATAGTTTAGCTTTATTAAATATCGTCGTCGTTCTATGAAAACTCCCTAAGTCCATTAAAAAAAAAATGTGTTGCAATTCTTATTTAATTCAATTCAAATTCAAATTTTATTGCACAATGCCTACGCCAAACAAATTCTACAATTGAAGCCTGAGATCATGCTATTCTGATAAGTTTTAGATTTTTTTATATTAATTTCCAAGTTCAAATGCAAATATCTCAAAACACAAAAAATGGACTTAGGGAGTTTTCATAGAACGACGACGATATAGAAGCTGAACTGAAAAAAATTTAGATAACGAATCTATTGTTAATGAATTTTGTAATGAATATGCACACAAAAAAAATTGAAAACATCAAATATTATGCATTTTGTGTTTTTTATTACTTTATTTTCATTGTTCTAAAGGGCGGCAAAATTTATCAGCCCGGGGCGCCAAATCCTTAAATACGCCTCTGCAGAAGAGTCATTAAAAATCGTACCACTCCGATCCGTGCCACCGTAAGAAGCAGAGCCTAAGTTGTCAAAAATTGAATTGTGTTTCTTTCTAAATTCAGAGTGTTCAGAGTTTCGAATATGTGTTTCTTTTTTCGTTCCGAGCAGATTCTTAGTGTGTTCAGAATTCTATGAGCTCAACACAAGCATTTGACAGGTAGAAATTAAAAAAAAAATGGTGAAAATGGTTCAGAGGATGCTTCAGAACAGACATTCTCGGACTCTGTTCAGAGCTCTTCTCTGAACAAAAGAAGAAAAACGCTTATTAATGGGCATTTTTTAGTTGTATTCCATTTCAACATCCACCCGCCCTTTATATGAATCTTTTCAAAGAAATTGCTGAAGACATTATATACCAAAATTCAGCTTGATCGATTTTTTGCTTCGTAGTGAAACCCCAATTTTTCAAGGGATATATTTTGTGAATAATTTATAAAATCATTACTGTATTACTCTGCCACACTCATACCAATGGAAACAGCCAAATGACATTTTTCGCGTTTGCCAAATAATTAATGACACTTTGGTAGATTTAATAAATTTAAACTGAAGACCTTTAGTTTCCGGAAACTTTTGTCTCTCAAAAGTCGAATTTAACGCCAATTTAATTACTAAAGGGGTGATTTTAAGTCAACATTAAACAAGCATCCATTGAATGAAACGAATAAATGAAAAAAAAATTACTTTAAATTTAAAAAATGCACTCGCCTTTGTGGACTATAAAAAGAGTTCAGGACTTTCCATTTACTACAACATATATAATAAAAACTTAAAAACTGAAACAAAAAGTAAAAATAAAAGAATAAGCAAAATAACATTTTATGTTTCATACCATAAATTAACTGACTGGATTGTGATGCCACATACCTACTTTCAACAAAAGGATAATAATAGCTGTGGTGGCTGAACTGAAGGCAACCTATTGATTGTTCCGCTCTCTTCATATCCGACATCCGGTTTATATTTCACTTCCGATAGAATAGCTTTGTTCTTTGGTCTCTATATTATATCTGTCATTGTTGGTTTTTATCTCTTTATATGCTTTCATTTTTTATTACCAACATAAAAGAAACAATGAAGTTTTTTATTGATACTTTGCATATATAATGTATACATACATACATACCTAGATCTGTTTTTTTTTTTCCCCATTTTGAACGGAAAAAGGAAAAAATACTTAGTATTTGATAACAAAGAAAATGTTCGGGAAAATGCAATCAAATTAGAAATTCAAAACTAAGTGATCGATTTCGGTCTTTCTTCGAAATTAATAATATTAATAGCCAAATGTTTTCTGACAAAATTAATCAAGATTTTTTAAGAAGCCTTAAAAGGGTTTATGTACAAAGAAAAAATACAGACATTTTGCTAAGAATTCTTTCTTTCTTTTGAACTTACAAAAGATGATACAGATAGTTTTAGATGCTAAAGAAACGACCTTAGGCGCTTTCTTAGATATCAAGGAAACTTTTGAGAATACCTATTAGGAGGCTGTAAGCAAAGAACTTGTAAGGAAATGCGTATAAAAGAAATACTAGGCCGGCCCAAGAACTGTGGAAGCATACGCATGTCAAATGCTCAGAAGACCATCACAATAAAAGGCTATCCTCAGGGAGGAGTTCTATCACCCTTGCTGTGGAGTCTCATAGTGGATGAATTACTAGAAAGTCTTACTTCTCAAGGTATACGCTTCATCAGTTTTGCTGATGACATTATAGCATTAGGTAAGTTTTACCAAACTCTCTGTGATATAACCAAAAGAGGACTCAAAATTACTAGTAAGTAGGCTTAAGAATCGATCCTACAAAGACGACAATCATCAATCTGTCACACATGAAACCTATAAGTTATCTGGCGCACTAATTGACACCCAAAAGTAGGTAAAATATCTATGAATTATACTAGATAGCAAACTTATTTGAATGAACATGTTGCCTTAACTATCGAAAAATCCATAAAAGCCCTTATGGTATGCAAGAGACTTGCAGGCAAGTCATGTGGCTGCAAAGCAAACATCCTTAAATGGATGTACACCATGATGCTAAGAGCCATCATTACCTATAGGGCGGTTGCATGGTATAAAGGAACAGAACTAGCAACAACTAGGAAATCACTAGAAAATAAAATGCACGACTGGGTCGCACGAACTTGCTGGAATTTTAAAAACGAATGTTATTAGAGAAAACTGTTCATAAGGATAAAATTAATTTTTAAATTCTTTTAGTAGTAACAGAATGCTATGCAAATATGAATTTATGCAAGAACAAAAATTATAAGTCCTTGTAGTGGTTTCTTTAAAAGAAGCTTTTATATACAAACTTTTTAAAAGCTTTTTAAGAAAAAAGTTTGGTACGCTAGTTTAAAGTTTTTATTATTGTTCCCATAAAAAAATAAATTTACGAAAAGAAATATTGACCCGTTTCGGAGATATCGAATTTTCAAAAAAAAAAAGAAAAAAATAGATTTTTTTTTCAAAAATTCAAAAAATATTTATTTTAAAGTTTTGAACTGCAATGTGTTTTAGACTTTTTAGAAGCTTCCCTATAAAAATTTTCATTAAGATCCGTTATGTGGATAATGAGAAATTCAAAATTCGAAAAAATGGTTCTATGGTAGGTACAAGCTGTAATATCTTAATTTCAAAATTTTTTTTATTAAATTAAAGATCGTAAAAATTAATTGAAAGAAAAAAAATTTTATCAAAATTCTAGGTGCCGTTTTCGAGAAAAATACGATTTTTGAAAACCATTTTTTTTAATTTTTAGCATTTGTATGGTAGGTACCTTTATTTTTAGGTAAAATGAAAAATTTTTTTTCACATTTTGTAGATTATATTGAGAAACTTTTATTTATCAAGTTTAAAAAAATCTAGCATGGGGTTTTCGAAATATTGAGTTTTGAAAAAAAAAAATTTGAAGTTTTTTTAAAAATCCAAAAAAAAAAATTTTTGAAAATTTGAGTACACAATTCTATTTATGTTTTTGGGGAACTTTAGCAAAAAAAAATGATCAAAATCGGTTGAACCGTTTTTGAGAAAATCAAAAACAAAAAAAAATGGTTCCATGGGGGGTACCCTCAATAACCGTTTTTCGGAAAAATTTTTTTAACCAATACCTAGATTTAATTAAATGAAATTTTTTTGTATCTTTATTTTTAAAATCTATTGAACAGTTTTTGAGAAAAAAAAATGTTTATAAAATTTCGAAAAAAATTCGTATGGCAGGTACCGTTATTTTTGGTCTTAAAAAAAAAAGAAAAAAACGTGTGGGGGGGAAAAAATCAAAACCCATATCTACCAAGTTTAAAGAAAATCGGCCTATCCGTTTAGCCTGTAGTCGAACAGACAGACAGACAGACAGACAGAATTGCGAGACCCACTTTTTTAGTCTTCGCTATCATCGTAATGTCAACTTTGATCGAAATCTCGAGTTCGATTTTTTTTACGAATGCATAACTTGCCTTATAGTACCTATAAGTCGCAAGTAAATATTAAAGGCTCGTATGCATATGCCTTACTGGAGCAATGAAAACTTGCCTTACTACAGCAATGGAGGTTTTGCTTCACATAACCCCAACTACGTGTGGTAGTAGGAAGAGCAGTAAAGTGAATCATCCTTAGATTCGCCAGGAAGGGTACTGGGAGGGGTAAATGCATATGACTTAGAGAAAGAGATTTCATTTACAGGTGTTGAGAATCAAGTTTACTTGACATCCTAAGGGATTGAATGATTAAAAAATATAACTTCGCGAAAAACTTCAGAACGGAGTTAAGTAGCTAGAAAGAGTGAGTATAGGCGAAACATTGAACTCTTACATGAATGCAAATGCAATCAAATAGTTTACCGATAGATAGTGTCAAGGAAAAGGTGCAGAACCAAACTTTCTTTGTCTACGGTGCAGACCATAAGCATTTTCAAATCAGAAGTGAATGCCATAGGAGAATGTGCCAAACGTAATCTATAGAAAAGAAATATCGTAACTAAAACAGATAGCCAAGAGGCACTTAAGTCATTACACTCCCCTGCAATTAATTCTAAACTGGTATGGGAGTGTGTGCGCAGGCTAAACGACAATGTCACACTTGTGGTCCAGGACATATAGTATGGTGATGGGAAATATAGAAGCACACTATTTGGCAAAAAAGGGGCAACGACTTCACTAACGGAACCTGAGACCTATTGCGAAATAGGTGAAAACGTGATTTAAAATAAGATTAAAACGGAAGACGAGGCCATAAGGACAAAAATATGGAAAGAACTCCCTAAAACTGAGGCAAATAAAAATGCTTCTTGGGAGCTTCAACCAAGAACACTTTATACCCTACATCGGTTTAAGCACCAACAACCTCCGAATAATCATAGGTTTTCTAACTGACCGCTGTAAACTGCGTACACACCAGATACAAGAGAATAAACTACAATCACTAAAACCACTCCATATACTTAAGTTTCTCAAGGTATCTAGACGAAGAGCTGTAAAATGAGCGATCATATTTTGCTAGATCTATAGGTCGCAGTGCACTTCAACCCTAGTGTTCTTATTCATTCATTCCAGACTTCTTTCTGCTTAAGAATTTCAAACATAACAAACACAGAATCTGACCAATTGTTAACAAAAATGGAAATAAAATTATCAGCTAAATTGCTCCAATGTTCAAGTGGCTTGGAGTTTTTAAAATTGAAAAGATAGATGTAATTGGAGAAAGATTTTGGCCAAACTCTAGAATGTCAAAAATCCCGAATGTCAAAATATTGAATGACTAAAATCTTGCATGGTCCAAATTTCCAATCTCAAAGTTTTGAGTCGTTGTGGTTAGTCCGTTGATTTGTCGCTGCTTTCTAAACTGACGCCTAAAAAACTAAATATGTTCTGCCATTTGCGAGGAGGTGTCAAAACCTCAATCAGAAAATTTTAAGTTCCCTTCTATCCTGTATGTTGTAACTTGTAAGTCCTCATCAGAGTTGTTAGTCATTATGCCCAGTTTTCTACAATCTGTTACGTCCGACTTTATTTATTTATTCTCTTAAAACTTCCAATCATTCCAAATGTTAATTTTTCTATTGGTTTTGTTTCTTTATGAGTTCATTTGTGAATACTGGGTTGAAACAATTGTTGTTTTTTATTTCTTAAAACACTATTTTTTATAAAAAAAATACTCCTGTTTCTTGCGTACTTTTTTTCAAAATTTTCTTTGGACAATAATAATAACAGTTTTTGGGAAGAAAAGTTAACAAAAATCTAGTTATAGTAAATAATTTAAAATTTTGTTTGTCTATAAAAACATTTAAAAGAAAAAACTAAGATTTTGCTTAGTGGCTAAAAGTTTTGTATTGCAGGAAGATATACAAGGACCTAACCACAGGGGATCACAGCTACTCTGTACATACTCTACGAGTGCTTTGAGTAGGTACATGGATATATCTAAGGGCGTAAGATGATCTAATCTTGCTACCGAAATCGTGTAAAATAGTTTTCGGTCTTTGGGACTATCTTCAGTAGTAGGTTAATGAAAATAAACTACAAATAATTTGCGGCCTCAAAATCAATATAATGAATGCCATTCTGCAAATTCATTGAAATAAATTGAACGTCCAGAATACGTACTAAAAATTAAAAAATGCAGCAACCATTTGAACTTGATGCCATACAATGTACTTTTAAACTAAAACAAAGATTTACTGAAAACTCACACAAAACTTGTTATAACGGGTGATTTTTTTGAGGTTAGGATTTTCATGCATTAGTATTTGACAGATCACGCGGGATTTCAGACATGGTGTCAAAGAGAAAGATGCTCAGTATGCTTTGACATTTCATCATGAATAGACTTACTTACTGCCACAACGTCGAATTTTCAGTGAATGGGCCCTAGAAAAGTTGGCAGAAAATCCGCTTTTTTATCGACAAATTTTGTTCAGCGATGAGGCTCATTTCTGGTTGAATGGCTACGTAAATAAGCAAAATTGCCGCATTTGGAGTGAAGAGCAACCAGAAGCCGTTCAAGAACTGCCCATGCATCCCGAAAAATGCACTGTTTGGTGTGGTTTGTACGCTGGTGGAATCATTGGACCGTATTTTTTCAAAGATGCTGTTGGACGCAACGTTACGGTGAATGGCGATCGCTATCGTTCAATGCTAACAAACTTTTTGTTGCCAAAAATGGAAGAACTGAACTTGGTTGACATGTGGTTTCAACAAGATGGCGCTACATGCCACACAGCTCGCGATTCTATGGCCATTTTGAGGGAAAACTTCGGAGAACAATTCATCTCAAGGAATGGACCGGTAAGTTGGCCACCAAGATCATGCGATTTGACGCCTTTAGACTATTTTTTGTGGGGCTACGTCAAGTCTAAAGTCTACACAAATAAGCCAGCAACTATTCCAGCTTTGGAAGACAACATTTCCGAAGAAATTCGGGCTATTCCGGCCGAAATGCTCGAAAAAGTTACCCAAAATTGGACTTTCCGAATGGACCACCTAAGACGCAGCCGCGGTCAACATTTAAATGAAATTATCTTCAAAAAGTAAATGTCATGGACCAATCTAACGTTTCAAATAAAGAATCGATGAGATTTTGCAAATTTTATGCGTTTTTTTTTTAAAAAAAGTTCTCAAGCTCTTAAAAAATCACCCGTTATTTACATTAAAAAATCGACAGCTCATAATGTAAGATTGTTTATATTTAGAAATGACATTAAATTTTAACATTTTTTTTTATTTTGCGGAATAAAAAATAACTTACAGCCTTATTTATTATTTTTCACTAATACTGGGTTCAACCTCGGAATAGTTAAACCGAGCCGAAGCACTTACTTCGAGCTTACGCCACTTCAAACAAATCCTTATTTAATATATATTTTCTTAGCCGTATTAGCTACGCCTTCCTTATGTCAAATATACTGGGAATATACTGGGAAAAAAGTGACAAATCTAAAACTCTGGTTATTATACACCTAAATCAAACCCCAGCTGATTTCCATTATTATTCATTTTAATATCATTGTATGCATATTGGAAATTGGATCCATACATTTGAAATTGTATAATAAATTAATGTACCAACCAAACCACATTGCGTTCCCAATACCGTACAACTGTTAGAGCGGGTGGAAAATATAAATACATAATTTATTATTGCAAAATATCTATCCTTTTTGTCTTAGTAAGAAACGAAAAAAAAATTGCTTACACTCCTTTTTGTAAATTTCACAAGATGTCATCTCAAAATGACATTTAGATACTAAAACGGCCTTAAACCTCCCATGAACCACCGCTATTCCTCGTGCATTTTCATTATAAATAAGGTTTTCAGGTTTAGAGCCGTTGTAAAGTCGAAGTAACTTTACTCCGTCGCTAAAACGAGTTAGTAAATAAGGCTGTTAGAGTTTTATATAAGTCTCTGGAAAATTTAAATTGGTTTCATTTTTTTTTTTCGTAACGAACAGATTTTGAGAAAAAACGTTCTTACATACATACATATGTATATGTACATATGTATATGTTCGTATATCGAGAGAATGAATTGAAGTAGCTTATTTGATAGTATAGAAAATAGTAACAACAATAAAACTCGGAAACTGGAAAAGGTTGTGTGTCCAACCATTATACAAAGAGGTACTTCTTTTTTTTTTAAATGCATTACTTATTTTTTTTTATTTTTTATAAATGAAAAATATTTAAAATTTGACAAAACTAATTTATTTTGAAACAACTAAGTTTAGTTGTTCTAAAAAGTTTTGTTTTTAATCATTTTACTATAAATAATTGCGAAAATACTTTCAGGGAACTGTGTCTAAATTAAGAGCGTGAACTTTCCTTTTTTGTGTTGAATAGGTTTTTTTAAATGATTGAGGAATTGTTTTTTTTTTTCAAACCATAATTGTATGATTTTTAATCGTAAAGTTCTATTTATTAGTTATTACTCTCAAAAATTTGAAAACAGGGTGACAAGATTCTTAAATAATTTATAAGTTTTTAATAAAACTTATTTATAACTGTTTTGAACATCTTAAACACTCGACATGCAGTTCTGAGTGTTTTTTTTTTTTAAATGTGATCAAAATTTTCAATTTTCGAAAACAATCTAAACAATGTTAAGAAATATCTAGAAATCGCGCGATTATTTTATAAATTACTGAACACACTAAGGCCGGTATTCACCGAGCGCTCATAACTTAAGAAGCTCATAAACGTATTCACCAAGCAATATTAGTGAAGATCTACGAGCGCTCTTAAAAGTTAGGAGTGGTCCCGCCCACTGACTTCTTTTCGAAAGTGGAAGAAATTGATTTTTTTACTAAAGTAATTATTGAACATATAGGTAAAATAATAACTGGTTTTCTTTTTGAAAAACAAAAAAAATAAAAAAAACTTGCAACAGGTCCTGGAAAACCAGGAAATAATGACTTTAGTATTTTTGTGTGCGTGTTGTGGAGGGAATCTAAATTTCTGCGGAATCAGAGTAATTTTTGAGGATTTTTCACTTCCTCGTAAGAGGCAGTACTGATGCAAAAAACATTTTAGGCGGCAGGCAATCGAGGTGGCTGGTAATCGAGCCCACATTCGACGAGACATTCCAATGATCGAACCATTACGCCACTGGGAACTACTTTCTACCATTCAAACAAATCTAATTAAATTACGATGTGACACTTTAAAAATCGCAATCGACGAAGCCAGATGGTACAAGTACAACACTAAACTAGCTAATAAAAAACTGAATATTAGTATATCTGCAATATATTCAAAAACCATAACATTTTCAAAATGGGGCTTTGACTTGTATCCTCAAAGTAAATATTTGCATAATGAAACCCATTAAGATTCAACAAAAAACTACGTCGTTGTCGTACATCGTTATAATAATATTTGTGGGGCGTGACACTTAGGTTAGACAGCTCTGACTATAGATGAAAAATATAGCATCCAGTTAATACCTTTTTAAATCTACGACATCGTATGATTTATCGTTGCTTCTGACTTACTTAAATCTAATTAGTCAGTCACTATAACTGTCTCCTTCCTAACGTTATGTATCTGTCTATAAATTACTGAAATCGTTTCAACCAAAAATATTCTTTCGACAAAGCAATTTGGCTTTAAAAAAGATTATTCTTCGACACTTCAGAAGAAAGTTCTTTGTTGAAATTTCGTAAATCTCCCCTTTACTCTATAAAGGCCGGTGTTCCTTAAAAATTGATCCTTTCTCCATTGCTATAAATATCTACTCGTTGACTTTCCTGTTCTCAGCTTTTGTAAAAGATTATTTTCTTTATATCTTTAGTATCTGTCTCAGAAATCAGCCAACAAATTTTATTTAACCTTCAAAAGGTATTCGAAACCATTGAGCTCTACTTTCATTAATGATAAATTAAAATAAACCCTATAAAGACTATAAAGATTGTTTCTTTACAAAGAAAGGAAAACCAAAACAATGCTACAGGCAAATCATTTATTCTGTAATGCTCCAGTTCAATGCGAAACAACTATTAAATATTTGGGTATTACACTGGATAAAAGCTTGGCTTTTTCTAACCAAGTTTCAGAAAGTATTAAGAATGCTCAATCTTTAATCAAAATTTTATATCCGCTTTTAAATAAAAACTCTTACCTTAGCCTTGAAAATGAATTACTAATTTATAAAGTACTGTTTCTCGCTGATTTGCTATGTGCCTCATAGTCAATCATAAGACCACAAAAATACCTAAAGCATCAAAGTTAAATATTTATATAGAGACGAAAAATGCATTCCTTGAGCCGTACTTTAATAAATCTACATAAAAGACTTTTCCCATTGAGATTTGATTATCATCAAGGCTCTCCACATAAAGGTCCTCATCAGATCCTACTCTTTTTTTTAAGAGCCTTATATTCTACCCAAAAATGTTTCTGTCAGTTAAATGCTTCTGTTTCTACTTCATCTGACATCAAATAAAATAAGGATCACTCTTTATGTACTCCAAATGGACGATTGAGCAATTCATTAGGAGAACAACTTTTTTTCGTTCTATATAATATGTATGTATATTGACAAATACCACAAATCCTATAAAATTCCAGTAGGTACCCAAAGAGCATCCTAATCCTTGAAAAAAAGTACGACCAGAAAATAAAAAAAAAAATAAACTCCTGAAAACAATAACAATAGCCAACAAAAGCTGAAAAAAAAATTGGAGTTGAGGGTGCAGCAAACCTAAAAACCAACCAATTCGTAAGATTTTCCAAATGGAAATTCCATTAGGACAATCTCATTACCATAAAATGTCCTTTTTCCCATCGAACACAAGAAATTATTGATAGATAGTATGGAAACAATTTATTTCCCAAACGAACCCTCATTCCTCCCTTCCCAATTCCTTTATTTTTGTGTTGTTGTTGTGGATATAGGATGGAGAAGGATAGGGTATTTCATATAATCATAGTCGTATTTTAGTAGTTTGGAACAACAAAAGCCTTCGCAAACGAGTCTACAGCTAATTTAGCTTGATGGTTCATTAAGATTACTATACCTCAACTCCATGGTTCTCTATGTTGCGGGAAGTCCTCATGGGAATGACAATATTCGAAATTCATTCGAGCGGCCGTAATCACATTCATTTCGGATTGGCATCTTTATTGTTCGGTTATTGCTTATTCGTTGCAGGAGCTTTCCAAAGAGGGCCAGCGTTTTCTGTGTTAAAGTAGCCATATAGCTTAATTAAATAATTGATTTTTTTTTGTGGAGCTACTTATTTATATTTTATTGCCAATGACACTTCTGAATTCAGACGAGGATATTAACATGGAAGTGCTCAAAATTTGCATTAACCGTGTACCAAATTATACTGAAACGAATTAATTGGGTAGATAAAACGCTTTCAAGGATGACCAATGTGTCTCGATACCAATATTGTACCTAAAGGTACCATATATACATATATTTTATGTATATACACGCATGTAAACTAATATAGATTTTCTTTCTGTACATACGAGTATATGTAGATATGTATGTACATATGTACATTTCTACATAAGCTGAAAATCGGAGTGGCAATATTCGCGATTCGCGAGTCTGTTAATTAAATTAACTTTTAGTGGTAATTTTTTGGAATAATTTCAATTTTGTGAAGCACAATAGTTCAAAAAGGTACGAGTATTGTCATCGCCACTCAATAGAGAGGCAACTTTCATTCCTAAAAAAATTAAATCCTTAAATACCAGACATTCCTATTTTAATTGAATTCAAATTGATTTCTCTGTCAGCGTATGGCTTTAAGCCCAGAGCCGGATTTAATACTAATACAGTCAAAACTAGACACAAAATGGGAGGTACCTAACAATAATGTAACCCACGCTGCACTTTAAATTTTATAGTTTTTGGAAGCCCAAACAATCAAAAATTGTAAACCTCTCAGATCCCCGTTCTGTTTTTTAAACCAATTAATTTCCATTCCTATTGGTCGGACAAACAAAATGGACTTTCCTTTATTTGACAGTCAATTTTATATTTTTCAACCACTTTTGAATTTTTGAACATCTTCAATGGAAAAAATGAAATCTTCTGATATGATTTTTTGACCAAGTGTATGAGACCGCCAAAAATCCTACTAAATATTTAGGTTTTTTATATCTGTGTAAGAAATTTTTATTTACCCGGTACACGGTTTTCCATAGCCATTTCAATTTCCAAACATTCAAGACCAATGTTTATCGACACTTCCTTAACAACCCCCTTCCCTCCCCCCCCCCCCCCCCTAATTACCATCGCGCGTGCTGTTTTTAACATTATAAGGGTCTTTCGTTAAACCCTTGAGTGTGTATTATAAAAAAAGATCCTACTTTGATGAAAAACTTAACCAAAATTATTTTCTATCTCTCTCGACCACGAAGAATATTTACAATGTTAAATTAAAACATTATAAAGACTTTGTTTATCTACTGAAAGTGTGGAAACATATTTTTCAATCTGAAGGCCCTGTAGTTTCAGGGCCATGTTACATTTAATCCATTACCGATTGCAACCTTAACACCAATGCTTTTGAATTGTTCATCATTTTTATTCCCATATCCCGCACTCAACACAGGCTGAAACTGGAACCATGGAGGAATAGTTAAACCATACCATACACACTGACAGTTTTTCATCATCAACTCAACACCATCCTTCTATACCAATTCAATGAGTCAATGGATTCCGACATAAAAACAGAATCATTGTCAATCACTCACTCTGCGTGGCAGTGGAGCGAGGCGAATTCTTTTCTATTGTAAATGCTGTGGCAAAAACATGGTGATAAATGAGGCAACTAGTTCACTGGGAATTCTTTTCTTTTGATTTTCTTTTTGGATTACTGAATGTTTGAATAGGGAATAGGTCTTGCTGGCTTTCTGTCTCAATTGGGGGATATCAACACTACCATCCAGCTGTGATGTTGGTTTTTGTTTTGTTTGTGAACAGGTGGTTTTTTACTTGCGATTGTAGATACTCGTACTTTTGGGCATGTTTTGGATCCGTGGAAAAAATCAATTTCGATAATTTAATCAAACTTGATAAAAAAGATTTTAGAGAACACGAACAAAGTGGGAGCTGAAATTCGATCTGTCTGTATTATAGGTGTGTAACTCGCTTTCCACCGGAAACCACTGAAGCAATTTTTTAAAACTTAGTATATTTCTTTAAAGAGAAATTGTATTTTTTTATTTGAAGTACCAACCACGTTTAAAATTTTTGATTGAAATCCGTGCAGCCGTTAACGAGAAAGTCAAAAATCAAAGAAGAAACGGGTACAACATTTTTTTACTAAATGTAGACCATCGTACATTAGTACACAGAATTTATTTTATGAAAATCATTAAACGGTTGTATGTACATTGTACAATGAACATATACATACATATGTAACGGTACCGCTAGCAATAATATCGGTAGTTAAAAAAATGATTGTATGGTAGGTACCTTTGAATTCGGTTCTACAAAACCTTTCTGTAAAATACGAAAACAGAAAAAGCGCTAGGTATCATGTTGTATGTTAATTGTCCAAGCCGTTTAATCTCTAGGTTTGGATGCAAATTGGTAGACAGACAAAAGACGAAATCCGATCAAAACTTTGAGTTCAAATGAATTTTTTATTTAATTCCGTAAAATATTGTTTAAATCTTCTATCTTTCGAATGTAAAACATTAGCGCTTATTTTTTTTTTATTTTCATTTTCTCATCTGATTTAAATTTGGATTTGAACGCAATTTAAATTCTCCAGGGAATTTTTCTGTCATCTCACAATGTTCGTCTAGGTCTTATTTTCAGTATTCTATGAAGCAGGTACTAAAAAATTGTGCGAGATGATAATTAAATATAAGAGAACAACTCAAAAATAGGACAGTGAACGTATAGACGCAGAGACTGACTGTCCTATAGAACAGATAACAAATTGTGGCAAAACAACCTTTCGGTCATACATGTACAGTTCTAGCTAAAGCTACCTCATCGAAACATGTGAATACAAAACGAACAGCTTAAATTACAGCATAAATTAAATAGCATATGCTATTTAGCGTTATCATTTTTTTATTCACATAAAATAAAGTTTAAGCTAGAACTGTCTAGCTTTAGCTTTGACTAGTTGGCTTTAGCTTCCTCCAAAAAAAGCTTTTTAATTTTTTTTTAATTCACAATACCCATTATCTTGTACTATTTTTCATTTGAGTAAACCTTGTCCCAGGCGAATGACAAAATCATGTCACACAAATTCTTGTCATTATAGGTAATAATGAATTTGAAACCTGATTTATTTAGCCCCAGTAAAAAAAAACTCTAAAGCCACAAATCAGTCACCGGCCCTATTACGTAATACGAAACGAATCCAATTTACCTATAGTCCCAACGACAAAGAAATTAGTATTGCCAAACGAAACCGAAAAAATATCCATTTTCGTCAGAAAAACACATAGGTAACCGGCAGACCATAGACACAATTATGTACTAGCGTTTTCGACTGACAATCCTGAAGAATATAAAGAAAACTATGATCAGTTTTAATTCTATTTGCTAGATATATTCAACAATTTCTAGGCATTTCTTCTCATGGTGTCTTTTACTTTGAGAAAACTATTTAAAGATGATGAAGATGAAATGTTTTGCATATCCATAAGAAAAAATGACATTCTAGGGATTTTTCATTTATTTTCAAATCCTGGATCGATTTTTTCTTCTTTTTAGAAGAAGAACTATCATCTATTGCTAAACGAAAGACATTCAGGACTTTACGAATGATTGAGAACGACCAAACGACAATGCTTTTAGATAAACTAAAACTATTACAGTTTACATAATCACATAAAAACGATAACGATAGAATAGATAGAAGGTAAAGCTTTGAAGTGACTTCGACGTTTCATATTTCTGACATCTAAAAAAATAACTATGTAGTTTATTTTGTCAAATTTTAAGTCCCTTATGTCTTCTGAACGAAAAATTCGTTTGGTATTTGCAAATGCATTTCATGTATGCACGTGTAAATCCCTCTTCAAATAAGGGCCAAATTCCTAAACGCAAGATTTGCAAAGCAAAACACCTGCTAAGCAGATATACAGCCCTATTCTGCTATTGACGTGAATCGCATATCCGATCCAACCGTTCGATTCCCTTTCACACTCCCTTTGCATTCTGTTATCCATCGGGTGAACAACATTATCCCGAAGCAATTTGACATTCACGTAAACAGCTCTTCATGTGATAATCTTCTGAATCTTGGATAATTGTTCTTGATTTCATTAAAAATTCAAGTTCAACCGCTCTACCTAAACAGAAGTAATTTTATAATTTGTTTTCATATTTATTATTAAATTTGGAAATTAACTTTTTTTGTCCTAATTCCAAGCAGAGAAATAAGAGAATCCTCCAACAGAAAGCTTCCACCTCCTCAGCGAAATGAGTCAGTATAAAGAAAAGAGAAACTAATCGCTTGTTTGAGGTATTTTGCTGTAGATAATTTGCAACATGGCTTTGGGCGGAATTGAGTGCGGGCTTCGCTCAGTCCACATTGCAGGACGCACTTAAGAGCCCACTTATGTGCCAATTGGATCACTCTACAAATGACAACAGAAGTTAAAGTAAAACTCTAGTTTAACCCAAAATGTGATGTGCCTGTAGTTTTTATGTGTTGACGGTATCCACATTGCAATAATGACCTTCTATCAAAAGCCACTACACTTTTACATACATCAGAAAAGGCTACCACAGCCTGATTACAATCATTCATAAGCAATCGTTTACCTAGTAAATTGATCTTTTTGTCCTTCTACCCCTCAAAATGTTAATAATCTATTTTTTACAAACAAATATTCTAAATTAGGCAATAAATTAGTTTTTACTTACATTTTACTGAACACCAACGGCTCAACTTTTATTTAAGGTAGCACGAATTTTCACACGCGTATATTTTTATTCGATAGATTAGCACTTTTTAATAACAAATATCACAATTTTAAAGTGACACAATTTACATATAACTATTTTTAATTAATTTTTAAAGTTCCTCAATTTCCATACAAAATGCACTTTTTTTGTTTATTTTGACATTTCTCTTTGTGTAAGTATTACTAGAGTTGGGTTATGTTTGGGATATTATTGGGAATTTTTCCTTTTTTGTTAATTTGGTAAGGGAATTATTTGTTAATTAAAAGGAAGTTTCTGAACCCACAGTACTTTTAAGTTACAACACTGTTGACATTGGCACCTGCCTGGCGACTTTACATACCCTAAGAAGCGGAGCAACAAAGTTGAGTGAGCGGGTGTGGCCCCCAAAAAGGGAGTTAAAATCCTATGAGATCCCGCAAAGCGGGCCACCCAAAGTAGTATTAAGCTAAAAAAAACTGTTGACATAGGCGCCTGCCTGGCGATTTTACACACCCTAAACGGAGCAACGAAGTCGCGTGAGCGGGTGTGGGTGTGAATTTAAATTCTGAGAACCCGCGAAGCGGGGTACCCATAGTATTGTTAAGCTAAAAAACTGTTGACATAGACGCCTGCCTGGGGACTTTACATACCCTAAGAGGTATTAAATATCGAAATCTGACCACTTTCAGTACTGTTAGTCAAGAAAACACTAAAAAAAAAAACAAAAAGTGAGGTTAAAACTGAAAAATAAAACATTTTTTTATGATTTAACGGTGTTTCCTCACTTTAATATTTTAGATATATTCTATTGAGACCACTAGCTAACTGTAAAAAAGAATCAATACTATACGCGTGAAAAAAATAAAACACTTCTAAACTTTTTTTCAGGAATTGTTTATTTGTTATTTTTATAGCTATATGTTTTCAAATACAATTTTGTTAAATACTTTTTCTAGTCAATAATCATAGGTAATATATATTTCTTTCGGAGGCGTCTAAAGTAGAATTATTAATATAAATACATTTTTTTCGTTTAATTTACTCGAAATAACAAATTCTTTATCAACTTAACACATTATACATTTAAATAAAAGTTTAAACATAACGATAAACATAATTTTAAATCCAAAAAATGCTTCGGGTTAAATAACATGTACCAGTGCACCCTTTTCGAATTTCTTGGTGCCCGAATGGCATCGACAAGCGAAAACTAAAATAAACACAAGACCCAATATGTCAACATCTTTTGATTACATTCAAAGTCAAAGCAGAATAAGCACTTGTCATGGAGTACAATTCCAAAGCAATTTATTAAGCAGGAACTAAAACACTATAAAACAATTAAATAGAAGTACAACTTTTTCTATCTAAAATAATATCGATTATATTGCTAAGTTTACATCAAAGAGAGCACCAGAAACTTAAATTAAAAATCTCATTATTTTTTTAACGCCTGCATTGAGATCGCTAACGCTCATGATCATATAATCATGCCCTTATAAATCATTAAATATAACTTATGTAGGAAAATAAAATTAGGAATAAGGACATTAAACCAGTCTACAAAGTCTCTTCGTCTTCTCATATTAATATGTCATTCGGGGGAAATTCATGCTTTTTATAATAAACACACAAATTTATGATTTGTGGTTTCTCTGTTTTTATGTTAATTTTTATTTTATTTTGTTTAGTTTTTGTGTGCGCTGAAAATGGGCATTGCAGCCAATTTTTAGAGTAATGACATCATCTATTTTTCTGACTTTCGTGTTTTCATTGCCTTTTCGGACTTTTTGCTTCGAGGAAGAGTTGTGCAACTGGCTGACATAGATTTTTCCTAAAAAGAAAAACAAAAGAAAAAGAGATATAAGTTTTTACACATTTGATTTATTTATTTTAAAACTAAAATATCAAAACACAAACAAAAAAATAATAACACTGGCCATATTATGAAGAACATCATGCTCGATTCTAAATATAGGATCTGTAAAATTAACAAAGTTATTTTTTAGCAAGATAACTCTCGTATTGCAACAAGGGTTTTTTGTTAGTAGGGTAATGGTATGTAGGGAAATGTTTTTCTGTATCATATCATTAGATTATTGCATCAAACCAAAACAAATGACAATCTTCAATCAAAAGTTTAGAGGCAAATTTATTTTTATGAATAGGCTTTCTTGAACCCAAAACATTTTAAAAGTTGAATCATAGAATAGCTTTGAAAAAATTATAAAATTAATAGTACTCAAACTATTTCAAACTTCCAGTATGAAAATATCATTCCAGTAATTAACTTAATTGACATTTTTGCTGGGAGTTAAACCTTGAAAATCAATTAAAATCGAGTTTACTCAGAAATTTTATTTTGAAAATTTCAATTCAAACTTTCTAGGTACATAAGCATAAGCAAATTGAAACAATCAGCTCTGCCGTTTTTGAGAATATCGAGAGCGAAAATTGTTCTATGGAAGTATCAATAGCTAGCTTTTTCTCAGAAATTTTTCTTATATAAAAATCTGTGGGTTTTGAGAAAACAAAAATGTTCTTTAATTTTGAATGGAAGGTACTGTTATTTTTGCAACTATATATCCCTGATTAAAGCAGTGTTGAAAATGAAACATCGTTTTGTCTGTACACTTATCTGTTCATCGACGCTGGAATTATTAGCAACAACTTCGAAGTAGCAGTGGAGAAAACGATTGCTCTCTGACAGAGTCTACAAAACCCTTATTCTTTCTTAGCACCGTGTGTTAGGCGATAATTAAAATAGAAGACCTGATACTGGGCCCGTATCGAGTAAGACTAAAGCGATCGCTCAATAACTGGTAGTCGTTTTGACTAAAGCTGTCTTTATCATATCAATAAAGAAATATAGAGAGAGAAGGATTGTCAAAACGATAATCAATTATTCAACGATACCGGCCATGTACTACTCGAAAGAAATATCTCTACGGATGTGTGGTACTGGGTGGGAGGAGGGAGAATGTAGAAGAGACACAACCGCGACTATATTATAAGCTCTACAAAGATGCGGATGTCAAGTGAAAAAACGTCGACTACCAAACACCATGATCGAGGCAGCAAGGAAGATTGAACCTTCGATTTAATCAAGCCATCGTTGATGCCTGGAAGTAGAGTTCTCTGGATCGCAGTGGACGAAGAGCCACCGTGTCTTAGGAAGCTACCTTATCTAATGAATCGGGGACCTGCTATGAAAGTAAGTCTTTTAACTCGCTTAATATAATGTTTAGATTCGAGTATCTTTTCAAAAATTGATTAAAACCGATTTTAATTAGTTTTATTTTAAAAACAATTTTAAAAATGGAATGACAATGCTTTTGATGAAGTCCCATTCTACCTATACTTTGCTTAATAATTTACGAAGAACACTCAAGCACAATCTTAATAATGAAGGTTAAAAAAAAATTCGATCATAAGAAAGTTACAGTTAAGACGACTATGATTATCTGCATTTTTTCTTTAAATTATGTGATATTTTGTTTCAAGCTTTAAGTAAAGATTTCAAGATGTTTCAAAAGCTTTCTGATTTTGTTTGTTTGGCGGAATGACAAGGCTGTTAGAAGGGATAACTGTGACATTATTATATACACCTTGTTTAGGCAGCGGTTGTGTATGTACAGAGCATGAGTTAAACAATCCTGTGAAGACAATTACTATAGTCTGGACGAATCAAAATTATCTTCTTACTATTTTCGGTTCGCTGAGAGCTATTCGAATCTATATTTCAGTTTCTAGATGGTATTGCTCAAAAATTGTTGATGGCAACTCAGCAGGCGTTTTGATTGTCGGGTTTGACACAGCGACTTTTTCTTTATTTTCAGAACGAAATATGGACGGAAGGTAGGTCTTGAGAATGCTACTCTTTTTTGTTGTTTTTTCTGACATAGGAGAGGTACTTCTACAGTTGGAAAATTCAGGGGCTTCATTATCTTTTGGGTACTGAAGTACTGGTGGAGCAGGTGCTTTACCCTTACAGTGACTAGTTGATCTACGAACACTGGCATCGGTTGTTTGTGGTTGGACGACTTTAGCTAAATCATACGAAGGTTCAGTGATTTTAAGAGGAGCTTCAATAGCCGAACGGAAATTATTTTGGATTTCTTCTAAAGATTCCTTGAGTGCCTTTGGTCCAACTGAAATTTTATGATTAACTTCTTTCTCTACATAGGGTTCCGGCGTTTTTTTGTCTTTCATTATTATTGTTTCATCAATTTTATCCTCTGGCAGTGGATCTTGGAACTCATCATCTTCAGATTCAGACAATTCACCACTTTCAATTGTATCCAAACTTTGTGAATTCTTTGTCTCTTCAAGCCATTTTTTAAATAGTTCATATTTCAAGTTCATTTCTGGTGAATCCGTTATAACAGGTAAGTCGATATTTTCATCTTTATAGGTACTTGTTGTAGAACATGTATCTTTGTCTTTAGATGATCTTTGACTTTTGAAATATTTTTCATTGTCAAAATAAACTTCATCCTTCCAATCGTTGTAAGTTTCATGAACCAATTCCCTTGAGACTGACGGTGGCGCCTCATAAAAACGATATTCAACCAAACTTTCAGGAATTTCACGAATAAAACATTCCTTTTTTTGTTGGTTTAACATAAATTAATAAATTAAGAAAAACAAAAGAAAATTTTGAATATTTTGGGAATGTATACTTACTTCAGCCTTTTTTGCCTTAAATCGGGCTCTATTTGCATTTGTCATCGATGACGTACGACTAAGTCCTCCGGACATCTGTTCTGCGCTCGAATATCCTGAGCTTATGTCCTCCGATGAGCGAATATTGTAGCTAAAAGGACAAATATCAACAAAAATAAAATACATAAAAACATATATGTATGTATTTGTATAATTAAAAAAGGAGCACATACATAAGTGCTAAAGTTGAACTTATATACTTAAGTTTCCAAAAGGCTTATATTGCAGCCCACTTACTGAAAAGAATAATACTTTGGAGTGGATCTTCAATTTTTAAAAGTCTTTGAAAACTCTCTAAAAAGTTTTTTGGGATTTCGAAAATATAGTCTGGCACCCGGTTGTACAGCGAGAATGTTGATGAAGTATTCGTGGACCAGATTCCGAAATAATTTAACGATCGGGCTATTAACGATCTTTTTAACAATTGCGTTATATACCTTTGCTTATAGAGATGGTAAGAATTTGTTGTCAAAACGACGATGGTCAAAACACAATCAATGGGTACAACTATTGCAGTTATATAGCTGACAGTTTTTCTCAAAAAACAACGAAACTACATGAGTTTGAAAAGTTATGGTTTAAATCAAGTTTGGAGCAGCGCAATGCAAATGTTATGATGAGTGATTTATATTCTTTAAACATTAAAAGAACAAAAGCGATTAGACTAAATAGACATGGTTTCATATAATGATGATAAATGTGAATAAATAGCTCGATTCTTGGAAATTTATCATTTAAAGAACATTTAAAGTGTGAATTGGTGGTTTTTCCAATATTTTTTGGCAAATTAGTGAGAAAGAGATATTGGGCAAATTCTGACAGCTCACACACTTTTAGTGTTTTGTGTCACTGTCAAACATCTTCAGTTTTGTTATAATTTAGCCATGAATCGTCTTACAAACGAACAACGCTTGCAAATTATTGAATTTTATTATCAAAATGCGTGCTCTGTTAAGAAAGTTCATCGCGCGCTTCTTCCATTTTATGGTCAGTTTAATCGACCTACTGAGGCGGGCCATTGTGACTAAATTTCGCACCAAATTTACATTGTTGGACATTATAAGACTTCATAGGGCTCACTCTTAATGTATTTTTGAAGAACAAACAGGGATAGTCCTCCCGTATGGCAACGCGTCTCAACAAAATTTGTAAGTTTCTAGCTACGAAATAACTCTACCAGCGCACATGTGGGCTGGTGTCTCCTTATGAAAGTTGCAGAATCTGCAAGTAGAATTGTCCACTACGCCATAAATATTAAGAGACCTGCTATTTCTCTAACCTGCTATTTCTCTAACCTGCTATTTCTCTAAAGTTAAAGTTTTTACTAGTGCGGAGGACTATGTTCGATTCGAAGTACCGCCATGTAAAAACAAAAATGTTTTTATGCAGGGGTACTAGCTCTTGCCAGGAATCTTCTACGTGTATCTGTTGTCATGATAAATGTTTCACATCTTCTGCCGAAAATTTAGAACAGAAGAAGTATGGAGTTATAGGTTTACTCTATTCGACTCCAAATTTATTTTTTGTTTAATAGTTGTTTTTTTAGTAAATGAATTATATTAAAACTAACGTCTACAATTCTTAATGATAAGATATTAAGAACAAAATAAATAAAAATAAAATAAAATAAATCATTGTATTCACTTTACCTCGTAAAGTCTGCTGGACTCTTAGATGCAACATCTACCTCTGAGAAATACATTCCAGTCGAATGTCTACTTCCTGAGGCAGAACGAGCCACTGGGTTTCTAGGCCTTAGCATTCTTTGCTGGGGTCTAGTAATTTCGTCAATCTAAAAAAAAAATTGATTGTTTAACATAATTGTCATTTTTAAAAATTGTTTAAACTTACTTCGTCTTGAGTGCGATGTACATCAGGTTCAGACAAATCACTCAAACTATAGCTACGACGGATAGTTTGCACCAAATTACCTCCACCCTATAAAATTTCATAGTAATCCAATTTAAAAACATAGTTTTTTCAAAGCAGTAGTTAATTAATTTTGAGTAAGATCGTACCATTTTGTGTTAGCTGTATTAAAAAACTAAAATGCTTGAAGGAGACATGCTTTTTATTCTGTGCAACTAAAATCAAAATAACTTATTAAAATCAAATCATAAAAAAAAATGAATAAACAACAATTAAAAACCAAAATCAAAGACAGATGCTGTGCAGTATATTTTGTATAATTTGAGCATTTATTGAATTAAAATTATAAAATTTAAAAAAATACATAATCTATTTTGATAAAACACGCACTCATAATCATTATTTTATATTTTCGCATCTGCGAAGATTCAAACAAATTTGAAATCTCGGCTAAATAATTAAAATAAAATGTTTCTCAATTGTATAACTAACATAGCATTTCTAGTGAACATTATTAATAAAAATCTAAATCTATTACTTATTTTGTGGCTGTGGACTGTTTTCAATGTTTTTATTGTGAACTCATTGATTTGAAACACTTAACATGACACAGTAGTCAGGCCTGAGATTGGAGATTAAAACACCATTTTTGAAAGCATCAAAAAAACAGTCTCTAAACCTTAAGAATCAATAAAATTTAATGCTTCAAACATAATGTGATGCATTGAAATAAAAAAATACTACAACGGTTAAAAGACAAACTATATTCAATACAATACAAAGTTAATATTCAAATTTAGTGACTGATTCTTTGAGCTTTGTCATCAATGTTTTATAATGTTTTCTTTATCTGGAGATCATTCGAAAATGGTTCGAGGTTTGTTTTGCATGTTATCACGTCCTGTCTACTCGATATCGACATCGACATCAGGAGTGCATTCGCGCAGTTTACGCCTACCGCGCAATGGAAGTTTACTGCCAACTGATGGTATCTGTGAGATTTTCTTCTCTTGTATTTTGGAACGAACCAATCTGGTTTTTCTTTTTGGTGCTTCTCGGCACCTAACAGCACCTTCATCTTGACCATTAGGTATGTAATCATCATCATTTTCGTCATTCGTTGCAAAGTGATCATCTTCTTCGGAAAATTCCTCTTGATAATTGACTGCATCCAATGATCTAGATCTTAAGACGACATCTGGAGGCGGGATATGAGGACCATCGCCAACGGAGCCGTCAGTTTGGTCGCTGCTTCTGTGTGTTCTTACTGAAATTGTATTATCTGATTGACTGGCTACAAGTATTCTAGGATTCTCGCCGACAAGATTCAAGCCACCGGATTGGAATGTCTGAGAGGGTGTTGATGTTGGATTTTGTTTTTTTTTTTTATTTATTGTTGTTAAAAAAAAACAAACGAAATAAACATAAAAAAGAAAAGAAAGAACAAAAATAGAAAAACAATCTAGTTGGTGTTTTGTTTGTATGTACTTTATATAATTAAGATGTTTGATGTTGGAAAAGCATAAGTCGCGCTTTGGAACATTTTAAATATGTGTCATAGGGAACATTCTGCTAAACATCTAATAGAATAAGATTTTTCTTTTTTTTTTATAATACACTCGCGCTCAAGGGTATGTTACGAGACCCTTATAATGTTTTAAACACAGCATTTCTAAAAATTACAAAAGGAATGTATATATGTGGACTTTTGTCTTGAAAAATTGGTGAATGAATAATCGGCCCTATCGAGGTAACCGTCGGAGTGGATTTCTCTCCGATTTCTTACGAATCGGAGACATTTTGCTTTAAGGTATTTCTCCGATCGGAAATTCTGTCCGACGAAATTCAACGCATGCCATTTGTGTGCGATGAAGCACTTCTAATGGTCTTATTTTTGACACATACAAACAACATTTTCTCCGAAATCCTCCGACAAGTTCTTGTTGCGGAAAGTGTTTTCTTTTTAAAGAAATAGTTAATTAAAATGTAAGTAATAAAGAAATTTACTTTATTTGCGTTAACTTGTGTTACCTATTTATAATAGACTTTTTGTTCTTAGGAAGAACGAAAAAACAACTTCGCAACAATATGAGCGGATTATACCAAAAAGACACCAGAAATTGTAGCTGTGTTTGGGAGATCTGGCCCAATCAGTTAAATTAATTGGACCAAGACAAATGGATGTTTGGATGAAAAAAAGTATGTTCGTGATATTTTGTTTTGTGCATTGATCCATTTCCATTGTTATTAAAGTACCTATTAGTCAAATAAATATAAAATATAGTATTTCAAAAGTTTTTTTTTTTAATTTATTCATTTTTTGACACTTCAAATGGAAACAAAAAACCTTTATGGAAATAGGTAGGGGACTTTATTCCATAGTTTTGATTTAAAAATCGGTGCATCTAATTACATTTCTTAAACATGCTAGCGCATTATAATAATTTAAAAAAAAAAAAACTTTTTATAAACAATAAATTACACTCTCTCACGGATTTGTCATGGTTTAAAATGCTTATGGTGTTTATTTTATAAAAAATTATCGAAAATTATATCGCATTTTCGATATATCGGTTAATAAATCGCAATGCGTCGTTGGATTTCTGTAAAATTTCTCCGATGAAAGCTACTACGAACCGAAATTGAATTTCCGACGAAGGATGCGTTGTGGAGAAAGTTCCGCTCCGACGGTTACTTCGATAGGGCCAAATATCGACATTAAAAGAAGAATATTTGGGCCTTGTGAATAAAAAAAAAAGCTAAAGCTAAAACTTGGATTTTTAAGTAAAAGCTTGATTTTTAGTGAATAAAAATAAGCTTAAGCTAGCTAGTTAAAGATGTTTTCTAGTAAAAGCTATTTTAAAATAGCCAAAGCTAAATTCATTTAGTTTTAGCTTGTTTTCCTAGCTTAAGCTTCAATTTGTGTGAATAAAAATAGCTTAAACTAGAATATTATAGTTAAAGCTACAAAAATTTCAAGATTTGTTCGACCTGTCTAGAAAGCTTTAACTAGGTCTTATTTTCAGTATTAACTTGTGCAAGTTGTTAATCCCTACTTATATATATATATATATATTATATATATATATATATATATATTTATATAATATATATATATATATATATTATATATTATATATATTATATATAATATTATAAATGTGAATGTAAGTTTGTTTGTTACGCTTTCACGCAACAACTACTAAACCGATCATCATGAAACCTTGTACACATATTCTTGGAGGTATTAGAAGTAACATAGGCTACTTTTTATTTAAAAAAAATTACCGACGGTCATGACAATATCCATTCCGATTGACAATAGTTTCAACTGTTTAAAATTTTTCTATATTTATTGTTTTTTTCTTCTGTCAATATTATATGAAGTATAAAACTATTTGAATATTTGAGGTTAGGTATCATTTTTGTGATTTCAATTCGTTCTCTGTTCTTCTTTAAAAATGCCTCGGAAGCGGAAATCTGGTCTATTCAAAAATTCGTCGCGAGCCCGTGCAGCAAAAGTTGCACGAAATCAAGAATCTTCTGTTCACGCAGAGCTGAGAAGACAACAGCAAGCACAACGGCAAAGGGTTTTGAGAGCAGCTGAAACGCCTCTTCAGGCACGAGTTCGTTCAGAAAGACAAGCTGCGCTGAAGGCAGTTAAAAGAGCGATAGAAACGCCAGAACAATGACAAGCGAGAAGAACTTATAATGCAGAAATGCACACCATGCGCCGTCGAAATTTCATGCGTAAGGATTGGTCTGTATTTAATGGCAGAGAATTTTGTAATTTAGTGGAAAATGATGTGGATCTCATTGCTCATGTTTTTCCGGAATTGCAACAAAGGGTCTTGTGAATAAAAAAAAAAGTTAAAGCTTTTTTTGGAGGAAGCTAAAGCCAACTAGTCATAGCTCTTACTAGCAGCTAAAGCTAGACAGTACTAGCTTAAGCTTAGTTTTATGTGAATAAAAAAATAATAACGCTAAATAGCTTATGCTGGAAAATTCTAGCTTAAGCTTCGTAATTTAAGGTGTTCGTTTTTTTATTCACATGTTTCGGCTAGTTAGCTTTAGCCAAAACTGGTACATGTATGACCGAAAGGAAAGTTTTTTTGCTTCAATTTGTTATCTGTTCTACAGGGCAAATATTTTTCGGCTAAAAAATGTTTTTAACATTTCGTATGTCAGTTTCTGGATCTATACGTTCACAGTCCTATTTTTTGAGATATTCCCTTATGTTTAATTAACAACTCGCACAAGTTAATACTGAAAATAAGACCTAGTCAAAGCTTTCTAGACAGGTCGAAAAAATCTTGAAATTTTTGTAGCTTTAACTATAATATTCTAGTTTAAGCTATTTTTATTCACACAAATTGAAGCTTAAGCTAGGAAAACAAGCTAAAACTAAATGAATTTAGCTTTGGCTATTTTTAAATAGCTATTACTAGAAAACATCTTTAACTAGCTAGCTTAAGCTTATTTTTATTCACTAAAAATCAAGCTTTTACTTAAAAATCCAAGTTTCAGCTTTAGCTTTTTTTTTATTCACAAGGCCCAATTTGAGTTGTGATGAGTGGTTATGTGCAAGAGCAATATTAGCACCAAAAAATGAAGTAGTTTATAGGATTAACACCGACATTTTAAAAGAGGTACAAGGAGAAATGAAGGAATATTTATCAATTGATACAATTATGGATACGGAACTAAGTACTTCATATCCTGTGATTTTTAAATTCACTTGAACTGTCGGGTGTACCGTCACATAAACTTCAATTGAAACTAAATGTACCAGTAATGCTTATGAGAAATCTAAATGTCCCTCTGCTATGTAATGGAACAAGGCTTCGGATAACGAAATTGGGGCAGAATATACTAGGTGCTACTATTTTAACAGGTGTCGGCAAGGGAAAAAGTGTTATCATACCTCGGATTCCAATTATTCCCACTGACCTTCCATTCCAATTCAAAAGCGTTCAGTTTCCCGTTAAGCTTAGCTTTACTATAAACAAAGCACAAGGGCAGACATTACAGGTAGCGGGAGTGCATTTAGAAAAGCCATGCTTTTCTCATGGCCAGCTATATGTAGCCTGTTCGCGAGTGTCTAATTCCCGGAATTTACACATATTTGCACCAGACGGAAAAACTTATAATATAGTCTACAAAAATATCCTAGATTAATACGCTGCATTTTATCTTTTTAAATTGTTAGACTTCAAAATTATTTATTTTTGTTACAGTGAAATATATTTTAACATTATTGTTGCAATTCAATAAAGCATATTTTAAGTTTTTTAAACTTCATTGTATGTAGTAATTTTTAAAAACTGATAATCCCATCTAAGCAATAAAATATACGTATCATATTGATTAATTTCTATTGTGATGATGTCTGATACTTATTCAATGACTTAAATGCGGGCGAAGCCGCGGGTAAAAGCTAGTTAAACATAAGGGAATATCTCAAAAAATAGGACTGTGAACGTATAGACCCAGAAACTGACATACGAAATGTTAAAAACATTTTTTAGCCGAAAAATATTTGCCCTGTAGAACAGATAACAAATTGAAGCAAAAAAACTTTCCTTTCGGTCATACATGTACCAGTTTTAGCTAAAGCTAAACATAAGAATAAAAAAACGAGCACCTTAAATTACGAAGCTTAAGCTAGAATTTTCCAGCATAAGCTATTTAGCGTTATCATTTTTTTATTCACATAAAACAAAGCTTAAGCTAGAACTGTCTAGCTTTAGCTGCTAGTAAAAGCTATGACTAGTTGGCTTTAGCTTCGTCCAAAAAAAGCTTTAACTTTTTTTTTATTCAAAAGACCCTTTGACAGGTATCTCGTCCAAATACGAATTTATTAAGTTAAGATTAGACATATATGCGAGTATGTAGAAAAAATATATTAAATATTTTTTAATAACACAACAATACCAAATGTTCGCTACAAATGAGTTTTGCATGAGTTTTTGCAATAAAATTGTGGTGGACAAATGTAATAAAATAATTGGATACAGATTGACAATAAATTAAAATTAAAAGTTAGATTGTATTTTTTTTGTTCCACGAAACATTTTTAATACATCATTAGAAACGATGAATGTTTGAAGAATGATTCATTCGCCGACTAAAATAAAAAATTGTACGCCATTCGCTTAAACTCCCAACGAACGGTGTTTCCTCGAACAGTTTAAATATACATAATAAATTATTTCGTAATAGAAGGGATAGCAGCTATGCATGTCTTTTCATAATCTGATTTTTTAATCTTTACACCCAAGTTCTGTATTCCGAGTGAAAGTGAATTGAAAACGCATTTCAATTTCGCTTTAAATGAAACAGCATGTTCTGCATTCCGAGTGAATTCCATTTTTTTTTTTAATTCACTCCGAATTTATTTTCGAAGTGTCAAAATCAGCTGAAAGAAAATTTGCATAATTTACTCAAACATTGTTTCTTGTGCAAGACGAAAATAGATACACTAATAATACAATAATAATATTAATAAGTGGTAGAAGGGACGAACATCAAAGATAGAGAGTTCGTGGAAAAGTTTGACGTGGTAAAGCTAAAATTTCAGATATTTCAGAAGCTGCGTTATTTGAAATGGGGAATGACATGTATTTTAATTGTTTGTAGTTTCAAAAGAAGCTTCAGACTAAACGAAGAAGCATTTATTTACATTTTGGAAATAAATCCCTTAGTAAAATCGACTTCAATTCCCTTAACACATAAACTTTTTCTTATGGTGAGTTCTTGTGTATTTCCCTGTAAACAACAATTTATTTAAAAAAAATCAAGGCAAAATTTCAAAGCTTTATTTACATGTTTGTCAATTTTCGCGCAAATGTAAAGTTTCACCAAACAAAACTAAGTGAATTGAATTCACCGTAAAACGCTATGTATTCCAAATGTAGAACACGAATTTTCATCTCCGAAAACTCAGTTCACAATGTTCATTTCGGGTGGAATTCAGTACACCAACATTTCACATTCGGAATTGACAAATCACAAAAGTAATTTTTTGCGGAATGCAGAACATCAAAATACACTCTTGTTGCTAGAATTCACAATAAGTGAAATGCAGAACATTAATGATGATTTTTTGTGACCTTTGGTTATAGATTTATGAAGGTTTGGTTGACCTATAGCCCACCAAATTTTCATAAATGAAATGCAGAACTTATTAAATATGTAATAGTTAAGACTCACTATGCACACGATTATTATATTTTACACAAACTTAATTTGAGTTGATCATATCCATTGGTCTGGATAGGCACAGGAGATGCGGCACCTCCGCTTCCGAAACTCAAAAGTAATAATGCGTACTTCGAGTGGCCGCCGAGATCTTGCGTTAGTACCATCAGAATATTTCTTTTGGAGTCATGTTAAGAATAGACAATGCTCTTAGTTTGACTTTTATTGAAAAAAAGACGAAAAAGGAGAAAATGATATCAACATTGTCGACCCGGACAAAACATCACGATTCACGACTTTATGCATAAAACTTCGATTAGAATTTTGTCTACCTGGGACCTACTTCTGCCTACAAACGAAAACTTTTAGAGTGCTTTGAGAGCAATATTCACCCTGAACTGTTAGAATACTCTAAAATAAAGTAAACTAAGACAAAAAAATAATATCCATCAGTTCCGTTCGAAATGTAAATTGATTTGGCAGATATTTTTCTCATTGTTTTCGTTTTACTATATTTTATCTGGAATTTCAGATTTGATTTCTGGGAACCGATATTCTAAAGTCGATTTCCAATGTGCAATACTTTTGCAATTGTAACATTCCAAAAGACTTTCATTGGCTGTTCCAAGTTATAATTTGGGAGTTTTGATTTAACATTTCCTGATTTCATTTAGGAGTGTACTCTGAACACACACAAGCGTATAAATGTGTTTTTCTTGTCAAAATAATAAATACTTGTACATTTGCGATTACAATTGATCATATTCCATTATAATCAAAACTTGTCTTCAGCGCTTGTCTTGGCACCTGTCTGTTAATACAAATAACATAAACCCTACACCAAAATGCATCTGCTCAATCATAAACCAACACTGTAAGTTAAAGCTTATGGTTTTCATTCATCAAAAATCATTCGGATTATCATTAGTTTGATAAATTAACAACTTTATAATTCCCCATACACATTGACGAAGACATAAACGCAATAAAACATCTTGAAGAGAAGACTATTAATAAATCTGATCCGCGATATATTTACGTTATTCTATCTGTTTACTTTTCTCCTGTTCTCAAAATAAGAAACACAAATTCAAACAAAGAAAAAAATATTTGTTTTTTAGTAAAACTTAATTTCACCCGTCAGACTCTCTGCCACACTTAATCGGTAGACATTCGTCATTGAGCAATTAATTACTTAAGCTACATATATCCAGCGCTTTTTTAGCGGAAAGAATATAAACAAAATTCTTTTACCACTATTCATTCCAGTGAGCGATCAACGGCTTGGAACCCATAGATCAATTGAATTTTTGCCCCACTAAACTAGTAAAAAAATCCCTCAACTATATCGAAATAAAAAAAATGTAAAACACAACAAAATAATATCCCTCATTAAGCGCAAAATTACAAAATTGTCTTTGAGTTAAGAAAAAAAAAGAAAAGATATAATGCAATCAGTGTCAATAAAGAGCTATTTATGATTCGATGTTAGAGCAGAATGTTCGAATGAAAATGTTTAAAAGTATTCCAAATTAAGTAAAAATTATATTTTATTTTTTGTAAATAAAACAAAAGAATAACAAAAAAGTTAATACATGATATAATTTATTATACGTTATTACAATAAAAATACAATGATGAATAGAAGTAGAGGAAAAATAATGTGTAACATGAAGAGAGGCGATGATATGAGGTGCAAATAGAAAAATGAGTACTAATTTGTGCCTCGGCCAACAACTGGCATTAACTCATTGCCTGGATTAGCCTTGGCGTGTAGAACAACAAGTAAAAGCACGTTAGGAGCAATTTTTTTAAAATTTTCATTTCATAATCAAATCTATACCTTTAGTGCTGTCTGCATGATGACATTGGTGGCGTAATTAACTCCTTTGGATCCCAATTGTAGGACTGCTGAGTATCCCCGTTCCTTAGCTTGATTAAGATATTCATCGATTTCCTACAATTATATGTTTATGATGATGTAAAAAGAAAGAAATAGTTTCAACTCACCTGCTCTCGTCGCGTGAGCATTGGATGAACAAATTTGCGATACAATGTGGAACTGCCTTTGGTTGCTGGTGAAAGAAGCCATAACACGATTATCACTTTAACTTCATAGTAGAACGGGAACCATGAAAGAAAGATGTCAGTGAACGTTTCAGTGCAGTTAAAGAATGCATAAACAATCCAATACATCATCCATTTTACCTAAAATTGTGTCGAGAATTAAATCTTTAATCTTCATCTTCTTTTTCAAATGAATATGTTGCACAAGTTGCTCTTACAAGTAGTGCTTGGCATAGCAGTAGGAGCAGCACAAGCAGCACACATATTGTGCAATTGATTTCAATTGCTTCAATTGACTTGTTTTCTTTTAAAACATTCATACTTACATATTCTTTTACATTTTTAGTCCGAACTGCTTTGTAGGACGCATAGGCTGGATAAAGGGTGCCAAAGGTCAATCTGAAAGTTGGAAATATAACACTTTGAGCACAGGTTTTTGGTGTGATGAAAATAGCTATGAGAAAACATATGCCAGTTGCGGTGAGAGACATTCGTGGCAGCGGCATCCGCTGCAACATATCAAGAAAACGGCCAACCATTGTCAGATTATAAATGACTTGCTGTTCCTCTGCGACCACGCTGTGCGAGGATGCATGTGTAACAAACATTTTTGGCTGAACTAATTGGCGAGGTGGCGCATCACTATCGCTGCAAAATTCCGAATCAGTCAACGAACTCAGTGAACCTGCCCCGTGATAATTGGATGGCCAAGGGCGATTTAAATAAACTTCTATTCCACCTTCACCACGAGATGGCAACGGTTGGTAACGTTTCTCATACTGATAAATCAATTCGTCGATATTTCTGATGCGTTTGCTTGTCGGACAAGGATATGGAGATCCAACGCTGGTACCACCACCACCACCACCACCACCACCACCTGGAACAGCAGTCCTACGCATTTTAAACTCAAATACTCGTCTTCATCGAGCAGAAAACAATTGTAAAAGCCCGCCTCCTCTCAACAGCTGTTTTTAGTATTTTTTGTTTCCTTTTTTTTAAATTAATTTTAAGAAAGACTCTACGAGTGCACGTCGCATCCGAAAGAATACTGAAAACTGAATACTTCTAAACTGAAAAGGAATGAGAGAGATCATTGGCACGCTTTTGGGTCCTAAAAATAGTCCACAATTCGAGAGATGGCTGGTAAATTCAATAGATTTCGGTAATATCAAGCTAAGTTATGAAAAAGAGGCAACAAAACCCTTAGTACTTAGAAAAAGATCTTTATTCTCAGCAAGGAATGCTGCAAAAAGAGAGCAATCATATTAAAATTAGACCACTGCATCGCGAGTGTTGACACCGATTTCGGAATGCAAAGAAGATTTTCTTATTTCGGTTTTGGGGAATACAAGACAGAACACTGGACATTGCACCATATAGAGATCCCCGACAACAATCTTGCATAATAACAAAAGAAATCGAATTTGCAAAAGTTCAAAAATGTAACTTGCAGTAGCTTATCCATTAATAAGAAATAGAACGACGTACGTGGCGATACAGTATGCTTGTCAACTCATTGGGGAGGTGAAGTGGTGGTTGATCTCTGGCGGCATTTGCGTCAAATGACAAAATGAAATATACACATGCATATATAAGTTTTCACTTTTAACGCCAGTTGCAGATAAAATCATGGCCTGTAGCTCGACTCAACTCAAAATGAATTCAATTAATTGAGAAAAAGATACAAAACGTACGCGAATAACATGAGGAAGCGATTAGAATTGATCGCTTCATGTTTCGCAATCATTGTTGAGGTACTTCTCTATATATAGTCATATTGATAATAACTCTGATGAAAATTGACTTTGTTTACAGATTTTCAGTCCCTGGGGGTCTTTGTGTTTATAGAACTTCCATGTTTTTGTTGGGGTTTTTTGTTAGTTTTTTTGTTTTATTTTTGATGTGAATACAAGAGAAGGCATTCGTTCATTGACAGGAATGTTTTTTTTTTTTTTGTTTCAACATTGATTTCGTGTAAGACAACTAATTCGGGTATAATTTTCGTGTTATTTTGTTTTGTGATTTTTAGCTTTTTGTTTGTTTTTAATTATAAAAATTGCTTATTGCTCCATGTGAGGTTAAATTTACTTATTTAACAACAGGAAATGTGTTTTATAGGGCTTCGTTATTTTATAGTTTGGCTAGTTAAGAACAAAAGTGATGTATCTTTTCGGCCTTTAACGCCATTAAATTAATAAGTGCAAATCTAATCCAAGAACTAATGAACACTTTTTCTAACAGTCCCAGAAATGCCAAATTTCTTTATTGCGTTAAAAACATAAATTAAATTAAATGCACGACTGGGCCGCACGAACTTGCTCCTATGTAAAAGACTAGGAATTTTAGAAACGAATGTTATTAAAGAAAACTGTTCATAAGGATAAAATGAATTTTTTTAAATTATTCTATTAGTAAGAGATAAAAACAGAATGCTATGCAAATATGAGTTTATGCAAGAATTTATAAGTCGTTGTAGTGCTTTCTTTTAAAAATAAGCTTTTATATACAAAATTTTTAAAACATTTTTAAGAATAAATTTTGGTACGCCAAATTTAATTTTTTACTATTGTACAAATGAGAATTAAATTTCCAAGCAAAATATTAAGCCGTTTTTGAGATATCGAATTTAAAAAAAAAAATATTTTTTTCCAAAAATTGAAAAAATAAAAATTAAAAAAAAAATTAAAATTTTTAGGAGCTTCTTTAAAAAAATTTCATTGAAATCCGTCATGCCGATAGTGAGAAATTCAAAATTCGAAACAATCGTTCTATGGTAGGTACAGTCAGTAATCCTTTTTTCAAATTTGTTTTATTAAATTATAGATCGTAAGAATTAATCGAAAGAAAAAGTTTTAGAAAAAATCTCGGAACCGTTTTCGAGAAAAATACGATTTTCGAAAACCATTTTTTAACATTTGTATGGAGGGTACCGTTATTTTTAAGCAAAATATTTTTTTTTCTCATATCTTGTAGATTATATTAAGAAACTTTTATTTATCAAGTCTTAAAAAAATCGAGCATCGGGTTTTCGAAATATTGAGTTTTCAAAAAAAAAATTAAAACTCTTTTTAAAAATCCAAAATTTTTTTTTTTTGAAAATTTCAATACACAATAATATTGAAACTGCTGGGGAGCCTTAACATAAAAAAAATGATCAAAATCGGTCGTACCATTTTTGAGAAAATGAAAAACAACAAAAATGGTTCCAAGGGAGGTACCAAAATTAATCATTTTTTGGAAATTTTTTTTCAACCATTACCTAGGTTTAACTGTGGGACAGTTTTTGAGAAAAAAAAATATTTATAAAATTTCGAAAAAAACGTTTGGGGGGGGGGGGGGGTTTAAAACCCATATCTACCAAGTTTGAAGAAAATCGGATAGACAGAATTGCGAGACCCACTTTTTTGGTCTTTGCTATCATCCTAATGTCAACTTTGATCAAAATCTCGAGTTCGATTTTTTTTTCGAATGCATAACTTGCCTTATATGTACATAGTATCTACTTATAAGTCGCAAGTAAAAAAAGTAAAATGATTTCGATCACACATGTAATGTCAACTTTCATCAAAATCTCGAGTTCGATTTGATTTATAAATGCAGAACTTGCCCTATAATACCTACATATCGTCGCTGTAGATTGAATACCTCGTAACCCAGAAAAGTCGATTTTTCAGGAGAGACAAAAAACTTATTATCAATTTAATGAGAGGCAATGAGAGACGTGTTGTTAATAAATTATGCGCGTGGCTCTGCAATTATAGTTTTTAGGTTCACAGGATATGTTTTATTAGATCCGGAATTTTTTTCACAATATAATTGCATCATTACCTAAAAATCGTTTTTTTCTGGGTTACGAGGTATTCGATCTACAGCGACGATATATCGCAAATAAAAATGATAACCATTTTTTCGAAAATAAAATGAATCGAAATCGAATTTTTGTTTAATCTTTTTTTTAATAATTCACACGCGCTCAGGGGTATATTAAGGACCCTTATAATGCTAAACACAGCACGGCCGATTAGGAAATTAGGGGGGGAGAAAGGAGGCTTCGATGAACATTGGTCTTGAATGTTTGCAAACTAAAATGGCACGGGAAAACTGTATGGTGTAAATTATCCATAATCGTGTTGTGCGAACAAAAAAGCAAAATTATGATCGAGGGTGAACTGATGAGAAAACGGGTATCACGGGTAAAATGATCGAGGGGAGGAATGTAACTGGCTACTTCGAGAGAGCATTGCTTTCACAAGTGATAAAACAAGGAAATATATGAAACATTCCGACGCTGTTCAAGAGATGGTAATGAATCCATGATAGCTCTGTTTCCTATCAGTGAGTTAATACTTGAGTTTTGGACGTTTAAACGCCTTATAAATCATAGCCAGACCAGAGAGGTGAGAAATTTCTTACATAGATATAGAAATTCTAAGCATTTAGCAACATTTTTGGCAGTCTCAAGAATGTGGTCATTCCAACGAAGATCGTCGTTGACACACATACTGAGTACTGAGAGCATTTCGGCTTCTTCGATGCAAGTGACATTCAAGGTCATTGAGTCTTCGAAGCATTCAGCCCTATCACGAATTCCATCGTAATCGGAAACTTGTTACGAATCCCGAAAAAACCTTTCACAAATTCCATCGTAGTGGAAAATCTAATACAAATTGTCATTACGAACGGATTTAGTGATAGCTTTTTTCGGGATTCGTAAAAGTTTCCGATTACAATGGAATTCGTGATAGGGCTGATTAAACCGCAAACTATTTTGTATAATCCATTTAAAGATGTTGTAAATATCGGAGTTTAATGATCTAATCATACGATACCGTTGCAACTCCACTTCCGAAGGAGATGGACGTCAATTTGAGAACGAGTATGAGAAGCTGAGAGTAGAGTCGTCGACAAAACAATGAAGTGGATTAGAAGTTTCAGACAAGAGATTCAGGTTTTCTTAATGGCTTAAAAATGTGAATGTAAAGCATCGTTATTTTTTAACCTAAACAAATTTTTGCTGAATAGATAGACTGACTGATCTTCTCTATCACCGTAATTCAAGTTTTGATTAAAATCTCGAGTTCGATTTTCTTTTGAATTTATATCTGTTGCACCTAAGTATTTATGTAATGGGTGTTTAAGAGGCAAGGAACTATAAATTCAAGTAAACCACAGAAAAATTTTAAAATATCCATGAAATTAACCTTATTTGATAGATAATTGTATGACATGTGACCGCCGCGGCTGGCCCAAACAAGATGTAACCTCCAGATCCAAAACCCAGAATTTTTTTAGTTATGACCGATAAGCACATAATATGTACATATGTTTATCACTTATTTTCCCAAAAAGCGTTATGACTCAAATATTCATTATTTAGTGTTAAGGGCAATAATGTAAATAAAATTGTTCATTCTTCCCAATTTCACACGAAATTGAGCTTTTTTCTGGCAAAAGAAGTTTTTGGGTCGCATTTATCTCGAAACAGCAATTTGTTATTTATAAATTAAATTTCTAATTTAGAGTTTGCATGGTCCGAACGTAAACAAGACACAGTACACAAATAAGTATCACAAGCTGCGTTGTATATTGAATTGGTTCCGTCAATGTCTTCCTAAGTTCATGGAAGTTGTTCTCTTCTGTTAAAGTCGTAGACTTTCCAACGTCTATCACGCAGGGATGGAGGTCAGATACAATTGTATCGAATTCGGTACAAATGAGTTACAGTTACAATTTGCTTTAGTTCGATGCAATTTATCTATCTGTAATTTTCATTTTTTTTAATTAATGAACGACACCAAAGACGAAAGTACTAATTCTTTTGTTTGTAAGAATCCAGATTTTGAAAAATAATTTAATGTTAATTGTCAAAGTTTTGCGCTGGAAGAAGTAGAAAACCGATTAGCTTTAGGAATTTTCAACTCTATACTGTTCGGGATGGAAAGGGTTAATGGCGTTCAAGTCAAAATCAAAGAAATTGTCCCTAGTATTATAGTTAATGATGGTCATAACTTGAAAATTTCTTCAAAAGCTGAATCTATTGATCTTCCAACTACAATCGATAGTTTAATACGAGCAATATACCATCATTTTTGTAACAGGGTTCTTGAAGCCCAATATTTCAAGAAATTTCAAGATAATTTCAGAAGAAAAGCTTCACATTATCATCAGCTATAACACAACGCCATGGCTTTCTCTTCAAGTATAATAGAAGTTTCTTAAATTAATGTTGTGTATAACATAAAATTACTTTACTGTCTTAACAAAATCTTTAACTTTTTAAAAGTCTAAATCATTATTTTAATTTGGCTGACTTTGAAACTTAAAGCTCAAAAGAAAAATTAAATTTTATCTTGACCAACCTTACAGTACCTTGCCATATTATTAGGCCCAAGCGAAAAAAAAAATAATTAAACAGAAAAATGTCGATAATTTTCTACATGTTTATTTCATAGTTGAAAGTGTTACTACTCTTTATTGTTAATTCTGTTTTTTAACTGTAAAATAAGTTTAATTCTTTAAAGCTTACACCAAATGCAACACGCCACATTTCTTTCATGGAGGTCATTTTGTGGGGAAGTTTATAAGAAAATTTAATAGAGTGATTTAATTTTTAAGTTGTTTTATAGTACAATTTCTACAAATATATGATAAGTATGAGTGCTACTCTTTCTTTGTACTTTATGTTTATTCAAATTTAAAACAAAAAATAAACCTATTTATTGTTTAAAGATGGGAAGAGCGTCTGACCTCTCTCCAAAGAATATTGGGCAAGTAGCTGGACTTTTAAAGTCTACTAGCCTATCCCAATATGAAATTGCGGTCACAGTCGGAGTTTCGAGAAGTTCTGTTAGAAATTAAAAAACAAGATTGACCTAGGAAGACCTTAAGTCCCCGAAGAAAATGTTGCTGTGGTCGACCACAACACACATTTCAAAGAACAGATCGTAAAATCAGGGTTGTTTGCCTTAAAAACAGAAAATTAACAGTGCGTTTGCTCACGAAAACAAAAGAAACCAAAGATGGAGGAGTCAAAATATCGCAACGCAAAGTTCAAAGGCGCTCGGCAGAAATGAAGTTTATCGCAATGAAACCTGCTCGAAAGCCAAGACTAACACCTGCAATGAGTTAGAAGCTACTGAAATGAGCTGATAAGTACAAACATTCAACTGTAGAAGGCTGGAATAAGCTATTTCTATTAACCTTTTGTTTTGCTTCAAATAATACAACCAAAAAAATCAATCAAAATGTATTTTTCCCGAGTTTGCTTTTCGGATGAGCCGTTTTTCCAAGTTTTGACTGAAAATACAACATTGTGCGTAGAAGACCTGGCGAGCAGAACAAACCAGAGCACATTATTTCAACAATCAAACACCCTCTATCCATAATTGTTTGATCTTTAATATTAGGGTGTTACGGCTTTTTTCAATTAAAAAAAAATTAAATATTGGACTGGCCTGGATATTCTCCGGATATGAATCCCATAGAAAACGCTTGGGAGCTTCTTAAGCTCAAAGTTGCAAAAACCTCTATAACAACCAACACTGAGCTTGTAGAAAAGCTTAATTCTAAGTGGCAGAATAATAGCAAGCTCAAAATTACAATTCCAGCGTGTATTAACAATATGCCCAAAGAATAAAAGCGCTTGTTTCGGCAAAAGGTTAACGCACAAAATATTATAATAAAGAAGGTTTCTTTTAATCTACATATGTTTTTTGTACCAAAAATTGTATTGATTTTTATTTTTATTTTATTTCAGCAATAATTATATATGCTAATAATATGAATAAACAAATATGAGCAAAAAATTTAAGCTATTTAAAAAAACATTAAAAATAAAACAAAGTAAACAAAAATGTTGCATTTTTTCGCTTGGGCCTAATAATATGGCAAGGTATTGTAATTATTCAACAAATAAAGAATTTTCCTACAAATAATAATAAGCGAAATAAAATAAAATATTTTAAATTTAATTTTAATATTGCATGTAAATGACTAAAAATGTTATTAAGACCAAAATAAAGTATATAATAAATAATCACATAGCCATATTCACCTTTAAAAATCATCTTAAATAAAAAGTGATTAATGGGTTGATGTTTACAACTTTTTTAAAATTGCTCAGTCCGTTCTCTCTATTCCATTTTCATCAGCAAATGTTGCAATTTTTTTATCAAACAATAATAGTCAATATTTCAAAACAGACATTCAATTATGAACTTGAAATTAGTGAACATACATTTCAAATTTAATAACTCATAGACTAAGCAATGATCTCAGCATGTGCATAAATTTCCTTTTATGTGTTGTGTTTATCACTGTCACTGTAGTGTGTTCCAGGCGGAACTTTCGACAATAAATGATTCCTGTCTTGGCTCAAAGAAAACGTGATATCAAATAGTGATATCCGCATCTTCTCAGATAGCTAAGTCGCTATTAAATCTCTTGACTATGTCCGCAACTGCCCATCATTTCTCACGGAAATGGTACAGCAGTTCAATATGTTGGATGCTGGTCCACAGACATTCCAGGAAATTCTAAAGCTCATGGACTCGCCAAAAGTTGAGCAACGCTACCTCTTTTGCCATATAGAACAAATAAAAGTACACTGCTCCATGCAAATATATGCCGAAACAAAATGTTATTGAGAAAACAAACCTTAGATGGCACAAAATCACCACTTACATATCTGGCAACATAACAAATCTGGCCACAGCTGAATCTAAAGCGTTCTAAGTATTTGCTGTATCTAAGCAAATTACAAATTGGACCCGTAATAAATGTCATAACTCATAACTGTCTACAACCTAAACATGTTACAAGGCTTGGAGTATTGTCAAATGATTTCATCACCTTCTCTGTACATGTCATGTAAAAAACGAATCTCTGTATTTGACGGTACGTTCAAAATTAAGCTATTGAGCATTCCTAGCGAAACGGGTATCACGGATAAACTGATTGGGGGGAAGAAAGTATCTCGCTTCGCTTGTGAAAGAATCGATAAACCAAGGAAAGACATGAAATATTCCGACGATGTTCAAGAGATGGGAATGTTTTTACGCTCTGTTCTGGATTCTATCAAATTAATGAAGAGAAGTTCGAGCTGCACCTACGAGAAGATGTGTTGATCTCGAGTTTTGGACGTAGAAACAACAAAAAATAACATGAATATGTAAAAGTTAAAAAAAATGTCTCATGGGAATACATTTGTATATCGCTCATTTACTAGAGTAATTTCTTTATTCAAAAATTCATCATTTTGAACTAAGTGCAATAATATGAATAAAATTGTTCGTTCTTTACTTTTGTAAATCATCATACTTCGAGATGTTTTCTCAATTTCACACAAGAGGTGAATTTTTCGGCACTGGGGTCGTCCTCCCTTAGCTTTTTCTGGCAAACAAAACGCCGCGCCGTTCTATAAGTAAATGAGCGATATATGTACTTTCTAGAATTACTGATTACGTATGCCTTAGCCGAAAAGAAGGATATGAGAAGAACATGCAATCTAACATGTTGAATGTTTTATTTTTACCCATTAAAGAAGTTCACAAACTATTAAAGTTTATAAATAAGCGAGCCAAAATATCAGGCCACCATGGCAGGTCATTTAATTGCTAAATTGAAAGGTTCGTATGTTGATTTTCAGACTCGGTTAAGATTATCATGGACATTGTTCACGAGAAATTTCCAAATCTAGTGACAGAATTTGTTAAATTCAGTTAATCTTACCTCGAGTTCTTGACAAATTTTCAATTTAAATTCTATAATAATCTTTAATCAAATTAAAAAAGGGTGTTTTTCAATAGGCGGAGAACTTCAATTTGAAATAAACACAAAAAAATGTTTTTAATATCCCTGAAAATGGGATTTATTTAAGAGATAATTAATGTTTGAATACGCATCGCGACTCGCGCATACCCGTAATCTGCAGGTACAATTTTTACACAATCTTAGCGCAAATCTTTCCATAAAGTGGATGGGCTAAAATTTAATTGTAGAGCATGATGACGAATTGACACATTTCGATCATCAACAACACTGCGCTGCTCAGCAGCAAACCCACATAACGTGCGATTTGCTTATCCATGTTTTTAAAATAAATTTGAACAATTGCAAGCGTTGCTCCGGCGTCTATTCATTGCAAAACCTAACTAATCCCAAAAGAACCGAGAACTTTCAAATCCGTTGCCCGCCTCTAAAAAAACACCCTATACTACCTATTTGAATGAAAATCAGTCAAGCTGAATATTTAGCACTATTTAATTGGACTTGTTGAATTATGGATTCAAAATAGCTTTCAATGCCTTTTAGTTCTACAAGACAAAGAGGGGACTACGTGCGGAAATTTAAGCTACAAATCACTTAGAAGAAACAATTTTGACACCAACTAGATAGAAAAATAGTTTTTTATAAGCATCTTGTTTTTTCTTACTATTAAAACCACAATTCGGTACTAGATATTCTAAATCATATTTTTTTAAATTCAAAGACAATTTATGTGAGTTTTGTTCGAAAAGTCGATATAAAGATGTTTCAAAACTCATAATAACTATTACATTGTTTTGTTGAAGAATCTGGTTCCTCTTCGGCTATTTTGGTCACTTGATGTGTAATGAAACTAGTTTGGTTTCATTTACTTTTCCCGACGCTTCGACAGGGGTTGCTGCCTTCCTCAGGGGATCCTTTATTGAAACAATAAATCACAAACACAGTTTAACAAATTTTTTTACAAAGAAAAAACAAAACTTCAAAGAACTTACATAAAAAATAAAATAAAATAAATTATTTGTCTAGTTTTAAATTAAAAAAAACTTTGTTGTAACAATAAACTTAATTGATTTTTAAATTTAAAAAGATTTAAGAAAGTTGCACTTCTAATGCGAAGATCAGTCCTGTTTTAATTTTTAACTCAAAATTTAAAATTTCTTGGCCGTTACAAGAGAGCAGTAGACTGCGGAGATGTTTTGAGTGTCTTGTTTTCTGTTCATATTATTGTTGTTTTTGAGGATGTGTAGAGTTTCCAGAGTGTACCTTTTGGCAAAATGTCTTTCCGTTTGAAGAATTTCTACTTCCTCAAAATCTGGTTGATGGTTGGTTTGGACACAATGGTTCGCCAGTGCCGTCTTAGCGGAGCTTTTACTATTGATGTCCGATTTATGACCAGCTATTCTCTGTCGCAGGAACTGCTTTGTTGTGCCTACATAGCAAAGGTAGGAATTTTCATCATCTTTGCCCTTGCAGTTGATTTTGTACACAACGTCGGTTTTGTTTTCTTTTTTTGTTTTAGACTTTAGTTTTGTGTACAGTGTTGCAAGTGTGCAATGTGACGTGAAAGCTAGTTTCACATTTTTGCAACGGTCGGCAACCACTTGTTTGAAATTTGTAGACAGTGTTGGAATATAAACTATGCTTTTATAAACGCAATCTGTTCCAATGATTGATGGACTTTCAGGGTTAACACTATTTGTGTAGCGTTGCTTTAAACTTCTTATAAGCTCATAGGGGTAGCCATTGTTAGCTAGAATTTGGGTGACTACGCTTTCATTTTTGGAGTGAAACTTACGGTCACTTAACGTAAATACTTTTTTAATCAAGTTAGTTGCCGTGTTGATTAAAATATGTTTCGCCTGGTTGGATCGAAAATTAACTAATCTACCAGATGCTGTTTCTTTCTGGTACCAGTCGAAGGTAAGGTGGTCCTTTTCACGATAAATTTTGACATCCAAAAAGTAAGTAAAGTATTGAAAGACCAAAGGCAATTTTCAAATATGTTGATGATATATTTGCGGTAATTGATCACCGCAACATTGAAAATTTGCTGTTGGCCCTCAACAATTTCAACCAAAAAATCAAGTTCACCGTGGAGAAGGAAAAGCATAACACGATAGCCTTTTTGGATGTCAAAATTTATCGTGAAAAGGACCACCTTACCTTCGACTGGTACCAGAAAGAAACAGCATCTGGTAGATTAGTTAATTTTCGATCCAACCAGGCGAAACATATTTTAATCAACACGGCAACTAACTTGATTAAAAAAGTATTTACGTTAAGTGACCGTAAGTTTCACTCCAAAAATGAAAGCGTAGTCACCCAAATTCTAGCTAACAATGGCTACCCCTATGAGCTTATAAGAAGTTTAATACAACGCTACACAAATAGTGTTAACCCTGAAAGTCCATCGATCATTGGAACAGATTGCGTTTATAAAAGCATAGTTTATATTCCAACACTGTCTACAAATTTCAAACAAGTGGTTGCCGACCGTTGCAAAAATGTGAAACTAGCTTTCACGTCACATTGCACACTTGCAACACTGTACACAAAACTAAAGTCTAAAACAAAAAAAGAAAACAAAACCGACGTTGTGTACAAAATCAACTGCAAGGGCAAAGATGATGAAAATTCCTACCTTTGCTATGTAGGCACAACAAAGCAGTTCCTGCGACAGAGAATAGCTGGTCATAAATCGGACATCAATAGTAAAAGCTCCGCTAAGACGGCACTGGCGAACCATTGTGTCCAAACCAACCATCAACCAGATTTTGAGGAAGTAGAAATTCTTCAAACGGAAAGACATTTTGCCAAAAGGTACACTCTGGAAACTCTACACATCCTCAAAAACAACAATAATATGAACAGAAAACAAGACACTCAAAACATCTCCGCAGTCTACTGCTCTCTTGTAACGGCCAAGAAATTTTAAATTTTGAGTTAAAAATTAAAACAGGACTGATCTTCGCATTAGAAGTGCAACTTTCTTAAATCTTTTTAAATTTAAAAATCAATTAAGTTTATTGTTACAACAAAGTTTTTTTTAATTTAAAACTAGACAAATAATTTATTTTATTTTATTTTTTATGTAAGTTCTTTGAAGTTTTGTTTTTTCTTTGTAAACAAATTTGTTAAACTGTGTTTGTGATTTATTGTTTCAATAAAGGATCCCCTGAGGAAGGCAGCAACCCCTGTCGAAACGTCGGGAAAAGTAAATGAAACCAAACTAGTTTCATTACACATCAAGTGACCAAAATAGCCGAAGAGGAACCAGATTCTTCAACAAAACAATATATTTGAACTTGGTCAAACATAAATAATTTAATAACTATTACAGTTTTACTTAAATTTACAATAATTATTTTATGGACATTGAACGCTATGCTTCTGCGACCTACATACATTCAATATCCATAACTTATTGTAAGAAGTAATCAATCAATCAATCATTGATTTCCAACTCCATACAATCCGAATTTGGAAAATGCTTACAATAAAACTTATAAAGTATACAAACCGTTTGAACTAAAAGTCAAGGTAGGTAGATTCTAATTTATAATTCTTATGCATCTCTCGAAGAAAACAAGCAGCCAACGTTCAATGCTCCCGTTCCAACCACGGAAATTGGATTTTCTTTCAAGTCATAGGTACAAGAAGTACGAGACGATGTCTGTAGTCTTACGCCCATGCTTATAGCCAACATACTCATTCATTTAAGACTTATTTTACATGTGATTACTTTAATTCGAAAGAATATCAGTCAAATAATACAAGACTATGATTCATGGTCAATATCTCTCATGCCCACAGCGCACAGCGCACACACAATGATCTTAAAAATAAACTTTTTGCGCTAGGCAGTTTGCCGTCAACATTCCAAATAAGGAATCAAGAGGCAAACAACCAACTAGTTACGAATACTATATTATTTGGGAACCTAGACGTGAGGTAAACGAATATCTTATTTGGAATATTGAGAATGACAAGTGGCAAGCGGCTGCTTTTATGCAACAGAAGAGGAATATTGTTGACAAAAGGCGAAAGTACCGTAATTGTCACGCAATTAATTAATCCAATTTTAAGAATTAAATGTACATTTTCTTCAAGTATACTGAGTTCTCCTCTGTTTTCTGTCATTGTCATTGTTCGTCAGACTTGAACTATAATAATTGTAATTGGTACAAAAAGTTTCATCCCTGAAATTGGGATTACATTATTATCCAACCGCAAACCTTGCAAGTTTCTTAAGGCCAGTTAAGAAATTATATCAGACAATACGCCCACGAAGGGGGCTACCTACAATGTCAGATTAATTAAGGAAGCTACAAGCTTTACCGAAAATTTTTCTTCAAAATGCTGACAGAGCTGCTCAAATATGCGAGGTCGCAAAGAAAAAGGGAAAGCAATCCTAAAAATCGATATTTTCAAAGGGGATGTCTTATCAGTTTTGTTGTTGGTTAGGGAACTGAAAAAGTTTACATATTTTTAATAGTACTTACATGATTAATCGAGATATAAGAGCGCTAATCATTGCGTCTGTTCAACAAGTTCCCATTAAGATAAGAATTGAATTTGTTTCTTATTCCAAAAAAAACGCTATTGAATACTTCTTTATATTTGTATCCTCTTCTGCTGTGTATGCTGCACTTTCAAGGGATACACCAAAGAAGTCAGCAGGAGCACAACGGAACAAAGAAAAAATGGTGTAATTGGAATATTTCAATTGCAGTTTTAATTCCCGTTGTAGTTACTAGTTGCGATGTTCTTTCGACCAATTGAGTTTTACTTCTATGGCAGAAATGGTAATTTTTAGTTTATGAATTCTGACATTTTTGTGAAGCAACTAAACGGACCTTTCTCCGAATTATTGATATAATTAAAACTTGTTCTATCTATAACACTCGCAACGCAAAATTAAAATTGTGTACAATCGTCCAGCGCACTTAACAGACAAAACACACAGAACGAAAAACAAAAGCAAATACTCACAAAATGGAATTACCAAAAATTGACAGCTGCAGTTTTTTATTGGATTTAAGGGGTGTTAAGAGTTGGGGCATTGTTCGGAACAGCAATAGTGCCACCTGTGATTTCATACCAGAGGAAAACTGAAGTTTGTCGTTAACCCGAGACCACAAGAGCAGTCCACAAATTCAATTTTTAGGTTCGTATTCACCGAGCGCTCCTAAACGGCTCTTAACTTTACGAGGCTCTTAACTTGAAATTTCTGTGCGGTATTCACCAACCACTCGCAAGTGCTTTTCGAAGTTCGAAAATGAGAGCCACTCTCTCTTGTTCAGGCATACCCAAACTGTGAAATGTTGTGTAATGTTGGTCTTGACAGCAAATGGATACTCTTCTACTTGGCATTGCTCACATGGATTTGAGTCAAATGCGTGCGTGGCACACGCACAAGCGAACAAATTTTCGAAGAGAGCACTCGTAAGTTAGGAGTGGTCGGGACCACTCCTAACTTTTAAGAGCGCTCGTAGATCTTCACTAATATTGCTTGGTGAATACGTTTATGAGCTTCTTAAGTTATGAGCGCTCGGTGAATACCGGCCTAAGTCTAGCAACTGTTTAATAGCTAAAATGAAACGTATGGGCTCATATGGGACTCCGCGCACATAAAGCAACGCAATGCGAGCAACTAACTAAACGATTGCCCCAAATAATTTGCTGTAAGCTGAAAAATTTAGGTCAAATTAGTATTAGTCGTATACTCTTCTTTTTTTTTGTATTTGTTTATTAATATTTCAAGAACATATTTTTTGGTTTCCGCCAGACTAAATACTAATTTTTGGATAATTAAACCGGATTCCGTTTAAAAGCAGGACCGTATCGCGTAAGAGTAAAGTGATCACTAAATTAATTGATTGTCGTTTTGACTATTGCTCTATATTTCTTTATTAATGTGATAGAGACAGCTATAGTCAAAATGACAATACAAAATTGATGATCAACTATCACCTTACGCGATTCCATCCCAGTTGTTGTAATGTATGTGTTTTTATGTTCTTTAAGAATTAAATCTGATTACAGAAACGCCTTACAGATATAAAACAAATAAAATAGGCAGACGAAAATTCGAAAACTTAAATTTCCTAGAGTAAAACTTTAATATAATTTTGAAATAAATATTTCGTCAGTGGTGATTAGGGTTCGAACCTTGCTCCGTTCGGAGCAAATTTGCTCTACTTTTGAAGGAAAAAAAATCTACTCCAAGGAAAAATCAGGAGATTTACTCCACTTTTTCCCACACAGACAAATTGTCTAATTTATATACAAATATGATATTAGCCGTGTTTTTTTTGGAAAATTTATCCGTAGTACAGTAGGATTTTATATGAGTAACAAATACAACATCCGCAGTAGGATCACTGCCGATAAAAGGAGAAGTGAAATCCTGCTGCGGATAGAGATTTGACGTTTATTCGAGTATCGGCAGTACTCCTACTGTGGATGTTGTATTTGTTATTCATATAAAATCCTACTGTACTACGGATTACTTGTCCAAAAAAACACGGCTATTGTTTAAATAAACCATTAAACCTTTGTTTAAAATTGTTTCTGAATTTGTGATTTGTTTATTTTCAGAAAACAATTTTTGAAAATACATAATACTAAGTTTTCCAATGAAACCTGTGATTTAATTCTCTTTTTTGCTAATACTATTTTTTTATGTTCATATGTATGTTTTAATTTTCCTGAAAAGGAAGGATTTTCTTTTTGTTTCAAATCTACTTCAGAAATCTTACATTTGCTCCACTTTTTTTTTCAAATTTCTACGAAATTTTATGATTGAGGTTCGAACTCTGGGGTGATTGAATACCATCTCGACCGCGATCAATATTATTAGATTATTGCAATGTGGATTTACATGTTTCTGCATCTGCAAAATGCAGAAAAGTAGAGAGAAGCAGAGAGATGTATGTCGAAACGCGAAAGTAGGAGAAAATGCACAGGTGGTAACTCTTTTTTACTTTCCTATAAGCTGCTTTAACTTGTTGACTTGTTAATCATATGTTTTCCTTCAAAGTTAATTTATATTTTATGTGAAATCTGTTTAAATTGTTTTAAATGCAGTGCAAATTGAACTTACCTCAGTTCTCTTCCATTTCAATTTAATGTTTTTTTTTCATATCATGCGCCCGTCAAAAAAGTATAGAAAAATGTGAAAATGTCGCAAAATTACAAAATGTACACGAAGATGCTATAATAAATAAGATGAACATGTTCGTCTTTACTATAATCTTGACTTCTGCGTTTCTCGAATTTCCTATAATGCAGAAACGAAGCAGTTCTTCTGCATTTTGTTTTTTTCTCTCTATCTAACGAATATGAATTCTGTATTTGGCATCCCTTTTCTTTGGCAGAAATCAAATGCAGATACATGTAAATCCACCATAAGATTTCCTTACACATGAAATCAATTTCTGTGTGAAGATTTCGATCTCTCGACAGATTTTACGTTTCTTCACACCAAACAAATCTATTTTTTTTCACAGAGATCAAATTCTTCGAATCCGTATTTGAAGAGGGATTTATGTACATGGATACGAACTACGCAGACCAAAAGAAAAAATTTGACACGGTATCGAAATCCCTAGTGTGTAAAGGAAATCGACATTAGATCCCTCGTCAGATGTTGAGTTCCTTCACACCAAAAAAATCGATTTTTCTTTGACTGGGATCAAAATCTTCAAATCCTTGAATAGGGATTTACGTGCATATGAAACACCCACACCAAACGAAAAAAATTGATCCGGGATCGATATCGACATAACTGGCTTTAACTCGGAATCGATGGATGAAGTAAACGAATTTCGATAACATATTTTGAAAATGTTGTATTACTGAATCCGCACATCATCCGCACATCATCCGCACTTCAAATTACTTTTGACGTTTCAAATTCTCATTGTGATCGAAGTGCAAATAAAACAAATCACAAATAAAAATGGAAAGCGGAAAAATGTATTCATCTTGGACTCTTTGGAGTGCCGTTTTATAATAACTTAACTTCAAGTATAAAACTATCTTCCTTTTTTTTGCAGAAAAAGAACAACCAATCGGAGGCAATTTAAGGAGATAGTTGAGCAAATGAAGACTCAACCTGACATAGCTCGAAGTAATAACAAGAAATCGCCTGAGCGTGTGCAAGAGTTTTGGGAAATTTTAGTAGAAACTTTAAATTCTTTGGGTCCACCATTCAAGGAAATTTCAGAATGGAAAAAGGTAAAATCAAGAAACTTGTTTATGATTAAAAAAGAATAATTGATTCCTTGATTTTAATTTAGGTTTGGTCAGACTTCAAATCTTCTATTAAAAAAAAAATAGCTATTAATAAGAAAGCAAGTGGCGGAGAGAACGACGAACAGTTTTTCACTTCTCTTGAAAATGAAGTGATACAGCTGGTTAATCTCCGAGATTGTGTTGAAAGTGTTTCTCAAACACGATCTTTTGGAATGCCAAAAAAGAGAAAGCTTGGGGCGTCATCCACAGTTGATTCTTCTCCACCTGCCTCTCCAACAAACTGTTTAGAAGAAAAACCATTCTGTGAAGATATGCTGCCAAATTATGATGTAGAAGTCTTGAACGAGTATGATGTCGCACACCCAGACGAGAATATCAAAAATCTGCCTTACAATACAAATTCCAAAAAACGCTGCACCGGAAAAACGCCATGCCATTCGCAACTGTTAGAAGAACAAATAGGTCTTCAAAAGAAATTGTATGATAAAGTATCTGTTGTTATGAGTAAAAATGTTGAACAAGCTCAAAATCTCAACACCAAAATTGAAAAAGTGTTTCTTACGTTGGATCGATTGGGTGAGCACGAAGCGAAAAGAAATGATATTCTTCAGTCGCTTCTTGAGGAGACCAAAAGACACAACAGAAGAATGGAGAAACTTGTTATGGATAGGGAAGAATATCTTTCGGATAGCATGTCGGAATGAAATTTGTGCGAATATGGGCTTTTACTTTTACTCCTGATTTGAATATTATTGGCCTTATTTATTTATTTGAACACAAACAACGCCGCTGCAGATGTATGTACATAGCTGCAAGAGTTGCTCAACTTTAACTTTTGCAGCTCGTCAATAGAAAATTCAGAATTTTGTATTCTCATACAAATTCTTCGGTTTTAATTTTTAAGAAACGTTCTTAGATATAAGAAAAAAATATTACTCTTTTTTCTATTCGTAACAGTTATATTTAGTTTTAAGTATATGTATGTACATTCACTCAGTGTACAACTACAAAATTAAACTGTTTATGTAGGTGATAAACAAACATGAGATCAACACATCTCAAAAGAAAAAAAGTATAAATTTATGAATTCGAAGTTTTTTGTCCAAAGTAGTTACGAAGTCCAATTATTTTATTTAAATAAAATACAAATATAAAAACTTTTTTACTTTTCAAAAATTTGACAAATTTCTTTTCTAAGCTGATGGGCTTCTTGCAAATATTTTTCACCCGTTAGTTCTTCCTCATTAAACTCATCATCTGGTTCTTCCTCTTCTTCATGGGAATCAGTTATATAATCTTGATTTATTTTAAAATGAATCAGAATGTTGTGGAGAGCTGCTGAAACATTTATAATTTGTACAGCTTTTCTTGGGGAATAGTGCAAAACTCGATCACCCAGGAAGCATCGACACCAATTTTTCCAAACACCAAAAGTTTGTCCAATGACATTAAGCGCACTGCGGTGGCTTGCATTGAATCTACTTTCTGCGCTTCCAACTCTAGCATTTTTAAATGGTGTTATCAACCAAGGCGAGAGTGGATATCCAGCATCTCCTAGTAAGATGAGAATAATTCAATTTCATAAATTATGTGCTTATTTTTTATAAAGAATATTCGTACCAAGCAACCTTGTGCTACTATCTCCATTATCATATAATGATTTGAAATACAGGAACGCATCACTGTTTGCCCATACAAGTGAGTCTTGACTTGAACCCGGGTATTTGGCATCCACATACCTGATCCTCAGCTTGTGGTCACATATCTGAAAATGAGATAAAATATACACAAACATACAAATGGTTTTTCATTGATAATCTTACAATCATCGCATTGAGACTGAAAAAACCTTTCTGATTTAAGAACGGATGCGAGTTTCGCCCAGAAGGTTTAAATATTTTAATATGTGTAGCATCAATACACATGACGACTCCAGGGATTTTGCACTTTCTATAAAAATATTTACTGGCTTCACGTTTCTCTTCATCTGTCATCTCAAGCGTTATCCACTTCGGACACAATTGTTCTTCTAAAATTGTGAGCACATCAGAAAGCACAACAGATATTGTTGACTGCGCCATTCCTAAATTGAAACTTTGCCCAACTCCATCCTGATAACCTCCTTCAGCTAGGAACCTTAAACAAGCGGCTAATTTCAGTTCTGGAGAAACAGAGGATGACCTAGCAACAGGTGGAAGCTTTCGCTTAAGTTCTCTTAAAACGTATTTAAAGGCAACCTTATTCAATCTAAAACGTTGAATAAATCTGAAATTTAAAAAATGACTAAATGACTTATGATAGTGACTTCCTTCTTGAAAGTTTCTACTCTACTTTGTTTACTAGGAAACTGAAAAAAGTGAAGTCCTAACGAACGTTTTTTTTTTTTATTCAAAAAGAATTTTAAAAAATTCGTTCTACGAGTAATTAATATGATAAAACTAATAAATAGCTTACATCGCATCGGGAAGGTCAAAAATTCTCGAAGCTTTGTAACGTAACCCGATTCTGTTATTTTTAATAATTTTTGGTTTTAAGTTCATGTAAAATCCAATCGAATCCATCACTCTGTTTTGAAATTCATAAAGTATGAAATTAATTAATCACCATAACCGAATAGTTTATTTATTATTAAACAAATGTAGTTTGACGTTGACGTTAGGAAAATTCCAACAAGACACCAGCGCCTCTGCGGAAACAAATGATAGTTCGAAAAATGGGTACGTTCGGATTTGTATTATTTGAGTTATTCAACAACTCACGTTTTTTTTTTCATTTTAACGTCACGTTACGATTTTGTTGAGTGGAATCATTATTAAGGCTAGGCGCGCACATTCAATTTTTAGTTGCACAACTGTTTGGTTGCTTATAGAAAACAGATGAATTTTTTGGTTGAATGTGAACGCAGGTGCCAAGCAGTTGCGAAACTAAAAATTGAATTTGCGCCTAAGGGTCCTTTAAAATTGAATGCAGTTCTCAAAAGTTAAAAGTTAAGTTTAAAATTGATGTGGGCTTGTGTAGGTTTTCCCAGAAGTTGTTTGTGTTATTTGGCATTTTTTGTTTTACATTATGACCGGTCAGTTAATCAGATTTAAATTTAAAACAATCTAACGATGGTGCAGTCTGTATCTGATTGAGGTTAGGATTATTGATATTTTATTATGGTTATTAAAAACAATTGCGCAAAATTTTAGTATAATTAGTACGATTAGTACAAATTCTAAACTTGCCATTATTTAGTACCTAGCAAATATATTAAGTAAAGAAACGCGCTATTGGGCAGATTTGTTATTTGAACGAATTATTTTAAGTGAATGAAGAAACAGAATTGAATTAATAAAAATAATCAAATGAAATAAAATAATTTTTCATCTTCTGCAAAAGAAACAGTTGGTTGTGGCGTCACACAACAAATGATCTAACGAAACAACATTGAAAACAATTGCATAAGTACAACATAATTCTGGTGCAAGACAACCAAACCCAAATTAATTACATGCTATGTAGTTTTCTATATTTTTACATTTCAGACTCTGCATGCACTTGTTTTATTTTTATGTACTAACTCATTTTCTCACTTAAGAAAAAACGAGAAACATCCAATTGATCAATATCAATATCAAAAAGAAATTTTTTCTGGGCTATTTTTTGTCATTTCATACCTACTATCCTTTTTTCCATTCATGAAGAAATAAAGTTTATTGTACAAATCAAGTGTTTTTTTAGAGGCGGAGATATTTAATTTGAAATAAAACTCAAAAAATATATCTAATATCTATGAAATTGGCTTTATTTGGAAAACAATTTTTTGTCATTAAATGTTTGAATATGATTTCGGGTTGCTACGTACATGGCGTAATCAGGAGATCCAATTTTCACATACTCATATAAATTAGGCTTTATTTCCGCAATAAGGTATCGAATGTGGTGGCTTCCAAAAGCTCATTTGTTATTCGACCGCGGCCTATAAAGCGCACCAAACGGTGACTTTTTCTGGATGTAGTGGTGTTTTGACAACTGCTTGTGGATTATCATCATTCCAAATGCGGCAATTCTGTTTGTTGACGTACCCATTTTACCAAAAGTATGCTTCTTCAGAGCAATATAAGGCTAGGCGAGCACATTCAATTTTTAGTTGCACAACTGTTTGGTTGCTTATAAGTTGAATGTCCACGCAGGTGCATATTTTAGGCACACAACACAAAATTTTTAGTTGCTTGAAACAAGCAGTTGCGAAACTAAAATTTGAATGTGCGCGCCTAGCCTAAAATGACCGAAAATTACCAAAAGAAACTAACCTCAAAACAACTGACTCTCAATTCCAACGTCACAGAAAACAGTGCTTCCAATTTTAAGTTATCCGCCTCTAAAAGGAAAACAGCCTTTACTCTAGAAAAATATACTCACTTGCCAAATTCAAGGTGGGTTTCGTAGACGACTAATCATGTCCAATATGTAATTCGTAAAATTTTACTCCCAGGGTAGATGTGAACTTTCACACTCGCGTATTAGGCTTATGAACTGCTTTCGACTTTAACAGTTTAGAACTTGAGTTCCTTTTTGGTCAGAAACCTGTCCAAAATGGAAGGTTATTGAATTTAATGCAACGTATGCCAATGCACTACAAGGAGTGAAATAGAGAGGATTCGTTAAAGGGCATGCAATGATTTTAAATACAATAAAGAATAACATTACACGAATTAATATTATCAACCTACATATGTATATGTACTCGTACATGTGTACATATATTTATCATTTGATCTTTTTTATGTACGACACAACTCATTTAACTTGTTTCGTAAGAGATTTTTGTTCAACCTATGTTTGCACAGATATTGTCCATTCAAGAATACAACTGGAATATCGTATTTATAGAGACGCAGATACTTTAGGTTGTCCTTATCAGTTATGTAAACTTTTTGAAGATCATATTCTCCTTTAAAATTTGCTTCCAGTTCATCTACCAACTCATCACACAATGGACACGGATCCTTTGTGTACAGTGTTAGAACTGGTTTTCCTTTAGCCATGTGATTAGATCTGAAAATTGACCATTTCAAATTTTTAAAGTTATCGAGACTTAAAAAAAATAGTTAATACAAAAAGTTTACTTTTATTTTTTAAAATAGGGTAGATAATTATAAAATTTTAAGTTTAAAAAATAACATGATGCAATTAATGTTAAAGGTTTTGTAAAAAATGCAAATTCTGGCTTATTTTTAAAGGCACAAAGTTTTTTTTATCAAGTCTTACAATTTTTGGATGAGAATTGATGAAGCACCACCACCGCCATTGCAGATCGAACCACAGCCATATTCTCCAGTTTTAAGGGAATGCGACAAATGAGTGATCAATCTAGCGCCGGACATTCCTATTGGATGACCCAATGAAACGGCTCCTCCGTGGATGTTCACCTTCGCTGGATCAACATCTAATTTTTTAATATTGGCCAAAACCACTAATGAAAAGGCTTCATTAATTTCCCACATTGCAACCTCATTCTTTTGAATGCCAGTTTTTTCCAGTAACTTTGGGATTGCAAATGCTGGTGCAATGGGGAAGTCAATGGGATCGGTTTCAGCATCCTGAAAGCCAACAATTCGAGCCAAAGGCTTGAGTTTTAAACGTTCGGCTGCATCAGCAGTCATCAAGACAACAGCAGCACCCCCATCGTTTAAAGTTGATGCATTTCCGGCCGTAACAGTGCCATTCTCCCTCTGAAAAACTGTCGTCAGCTGCCCGAATTTGTCAAAGTTAACCCGCTTGAATTCTTCGTCCTCGGCTACGATTATATCTCCTTTTTTCTTTTGTTGGATTTTAACAGGGGCGATTTCAGCATCAAAGGCTTTATCAGTCCATGCTTTGGCCGAACGCTTATAAGAGCTAATAGCAAAGTCATCTTGCTCCTTACGCGATATGCCCATTTTCTTTGCAGTATTCTCAGCGCAATTTCCCATATGAAATTTGTTATATACGTCCCACAGACCGTCATGTACAATACCATCAATAAGATTAACCTCTCCATAAGGAGTTGCTCCTCGTTTTAGATAGTATGGTACATTAGACATTGATTCCATACCACCAGCGACAATAATCTCAGCCTGGCCCAACATCAAGGTTTGTGACGCAATCATTACGGCCTTCATTCCTGATGAACACACTTTATTCACAGTCGTACAACACACATTCTTTGGAAGTCCAGCAAAAATAGCAGCTTGACGAGCAGGAGCTTGTCCCAAACCAGCTGAGACTACATTTCCCATGTACACCTCGTTAACATCTTCTTTTGAAATACCAGCTCTCTGAACGGCAGCTTCTATAGCTGTTGCACCCAATTGTGTTGCAGAGAGTGGAGCTAAAGAGGATTGAAAGCTACCCATTGGGGTTCTCGCTGCAGAGACTATTACCACATCGTTTATTTTTGAGCTGAAGTTGCGACCTTGCTGAGCAATTACCTATGGATTTAAGTGAATGATCAGCTTTACCTTAGAAGAACCATCTTAATTTCATATTCACTCACCTTAGATGCTTTTAGAAATGTAGACATCTTGAAAATATCGTATACACGGGTCAAAGTCTATGAAAATAAAAAAAAATTGCAAATAGAAGAAAATAATGGTGTTGCTGTTGTTATGTGGATTGCTAAGCTAACCGGCCAGTTAGGAACCAATCAAATGAAATGGTGGAAAAAGAAGTTTTTTTTATAATAAGCTCTGACAGATAACCGATAAGAGATAAATAGAAGTAGCCGATATCATGAACGAGACAGTTATATGTGCGCTAGAACGCAGCAGTGGTACCACTTTACTTCAATTGAAGTAGATCACTTCTTTTTTCAATTTTTTTTAAAATCTACTTCCTATTTCCCACTATCGCCAAAATATTGAAATCTACTTTATTTTAAAAATTTATGTTTCAATTCACTTTAATCTTACAAAAAAGGACAAATCTGCTTGTTGTTTTCTCTATATCGTTCTACATAGTACGCAACTCCGGAAATAAAAAAAAAAAAAACAAATTAACGTGTTGGATGCAAAATTTTGTTTGTATAGGTATAAATTATTTCATTCGCATCAACTCGTACCGTTTTCATATTCCAAATCATATGATAACACATTAAATTATCCAAAAGAAATTTTTTCCTGATCGCTAACTGGCCGCTAAAACATTAAATAGAATTATTCTGCTGGTGAAAATAATTGAAAGAACAAATGAAAGCTAAAACAGTTGTAGAAAACACTGACAGCCTTATTTATTATTTCGTTTTAGCGCCGGAGTAAAGTTACTTCGAATTTACAACGACTCTAATCCTGAAAAGCTTATTTACAATGAAAATGCACGAGTAATAATAGCGGTGGAATAAGCTAATACTGGTGGATAGGAGGTTTAGAGCCGTTTTAGTATTAGTGAAAAATAATAAATAAGGCTGTGAATCTTTCTATTCGGTATAAAAAACCACCAGGAAAAAAGTATGAAGTGAATGGTTGTCAATTTTATTTATTTCACAAAAAAATTGAATAAATCACGAGTTTCTAATTCTCGTAACTTTCAAAACAAAAACATGTTTGAACACACATATAAAATACCAACCTAAGAGTAGCATTTGTTAAACCAACTAGTCATAATTAATCCAGGCTTTTCTGGCCTATTTCATCAGAATGTCGTTTTTATTTGGCAATCCGGAATCTCTCTCCGATCCGGGATCCCAACTGAACACTTTTTTTTTATTCTGAGTTCTGATTTCAAAACTAGAAGCAAATTTCTCTTCTTTTCAAAATCATTTCATTTTTTCCCAAGTGACTAAATTCAGAAGAGCCCCGTAAGGCTATCGGATTGCCAAATAAAAACGACATAAATCAAGTACAAATCAATGCATTTGGATTGTTGTATTACATCAGTTCTATTTCATAGGTATGTTTGATTTTGATATGAAAATGTATGATTCTTCTTGACAGCTTTTTAAGCCCGTTGGAAAGCGACGTGTGTGGTACCGGGGGTACACAAAATTGCAGGAGTTGGAAAAATTGCAGAGTTATCGTTCTTTCTCTGTGGGTTTCTGCGAACTTCGATTAACTAACTAGAGTGAGAGATGACTCCTTTTCAATAGATCAAAGTTAACTTTCATTAAAAATCGCTGTATGTATTTAAAATCATCCATGCAATCAAAAGGAAGCCAAAAGAGAATCAAAGATTAAAAATCGCTTTCGTGAAAAGCAGTTAATGTAATATTGCTTCGTTTAAAAGCAGTCATTGTTACACAACTAGTAGTAAATTCTTGCTACATTCATAAAATAGACAATAGAAATTGTTGATGTCGAAGTGGAACTGTGTTTAAAAAAAGTTTTATAAGCTAAAGAATTTTACATTATTAAACCTTAAAAGGTTTTAGAACAATGTCGGGTAAACCCGAAAGCATCCCAGTTTAAGTACTTACTGCAGTAAGAGTAGCGCTCAAGAGCCCAGCTCAATGCAGCTTATAAGGTGGCGAACTCCTTCAAACTCGTTTTGACCCTACGTTCTGTGTATAAGAAGGAAATTTCCGGATAGTTTTGTTGTTGTTTTGTAGGTAATCCTTTTTGAAAATTGAAAAAAAACCTCTAGATGTATCGAAGCATCCGACTATTAAGTCTTACTAAAATTTATTTATTTACATACATATATTAATTCTGTATTAACATGGCCAAATCAGAGTCTGTTTACTCAGAAAGAAGAACGATATATTGGTAAATTTGTGCAGTAATTATCGTTATGATTAATTTATTTTTATGAGCGCTCACAAACCTTGTGGTTAACTATATGGTTACGGTTGGTTTTCCGAAAGAAATTAACATAACCATAATTACTGTAGGTATTTTATCAAGTTGCAATCACTTTCATATTACTTACTCACCATGTAATGATCATTTTATTCGATTCATCCAAAAACGCAACCAAATTATTTTATTATCCATATGACATACGCCGCCGCCGGGTTGGGTACGATATCCCGCTTTTTATAATCCCGTTTTTATAATCCTGTTTCTTATAATCCCATTTTCTTTTTTTTTTAAATCCCGCTTTTTTAAAATTACGACGTATAAACAGTGAGGTATGTAAGGGGGCAACACCCTGCTTGGGCACACTATAGGATTTGGGTGTATGCAAAGTTTCTTTAGCATTTAAAGAATCTGGAAAATAATCAACATAAAATCAATAAGTTTTAGCTACGTATTCTAAAAAACGGGATAAGCGGTATAAGACGGGATTTTAAATAGCGGGATTATAATAGAACCGGATTTTGAATAAACGGGATTTTAAAACGCGGTAGTTAAAAAAAAACGGTATTGTAGGGGACGGTATTTTAAAACTTTTTTTACGGAATTTTTGAAAAAAAAAACGGGATTATGAAAAGCGGGATTCCGTTAAGCTCCCTATGCCTCCATACATTCGCCCAAAATTTTAAATACCTAACTCTTATATTTTGGCAGGTATTATGTTTCGTTACCCACGTCCATTACGGAAACTTTTCTTTGTCTTGAAAACCATAGCAACATCCACTAATTTTCATTTTTTTTCTATCAAAACTACACAAATTTAAACAATACCTTCAAAATACTCGGCAAGCTATAAATGCTCATCAGTTTACCCTCAAGACTAAGTTTAAACACCTTCAAATATAGAGGTTTATCTTGGCTACCCAAATCCCGAATACTTTGCATTTCTTGAAAAATTTGAGAGGTAAAAGCTTGCAACTTACAAGACCTAACAGCTTTAAATCCTCTACAGTTTTCCTTGCGAAACATCTCCACTAATTTACTTTTTTTTATAATTTTTGGCCGAAAAATTACTAAAGTTGTCATAACTACTTTTTTTTTTTGGTTTCTTCTTTCACTATAGCGTGCATTTATGTTATTTTGTGTGTGTTGATATTTGTTTCAATACAACACTTGACAAATTGATTATAACACAAAATAAAATAAATTGCATTCAAAAATAAAAAAAGTTTATTCTTCAAATTTTGTTTTACTCGTTCGATAAAAAAAATAAATTATTACAAAAATTACCCTTCTCATCTTAAATTAATTGCTTAACAGCTGCAATGAAACCAAAATTCATAAATCCTATATACAAGTAGTAAACATTCAGTTTAAAAATTTCCCAGCGTTCTTTAAGTGAAACACTGAACCGTGAACTGCGACTATTCTCTTTACGTTTTAGTTCAGCAAATGACGAATGTACACAGCACTTGGACATGACCCAGAACGCAGTCATTCGATTTTGAGTCTTAAGTGTTGCTTCAATACCACGAATCAAATCATTTGTCTTCAAAATTAAAAGCATTTGTCGGTCGACTTGCTCCAGCACGTCAGATATGTGAGGAAGCACTAGAGAAGTATTATTTTGTAATGTGTCTTTCTGAAAGGATAATAAAGAATTAATTATCCATTACTTTTTGAATTTAAAATTTTTATCAACTTACCTCTTCTTCGGAATATTTGATTTTGTTAATTCCCTGTACAACGGTCTCCCACGGTCGTCCAGTTACCATACACGCAAATAATCCATAAAGATTATCTTTTATACCCAGGTTATTACTGTGCAGGCGCATAGCTTCTTTGTCGACTTTTAAAATACTTAGCCATAGCTTTGAATATTCATAACGGAATTTATCGGTTAAATTGGCATAGAGCCCATGGTCCAATAGAATAAGTTCGACTTTTCCTTTTGCATTTTTCTTCACCAAGATATTACCTGGATGTGGGTCACTATGAACAAAGCCAGTTGTAAAAATCATTTCCGAATACAGTTGTCCAATCTTATTGGCCACTGAAAACCTATCGATTTTGTTGGATTCTATGTACTCGAGATCAGTTACTTGACCTCCTTCCAGATATTCCATGACTAGAACTCTCGGCGTGGACAACTCCCAGTATATTTTTGGAATTTTTAACCAAGTATAATGCTTAAATTGTCTCGCCACTTTTTCTGCATTACGACCTTCGTTTAAGAAGTCCAATTCTATTGGAAGATTCTTCTTACTCTCAGTCACTAACCATTTGATTTTAAAATCGGGAAACACTATGGCCATAATGTTGACTAGAACCTCCATTGTCTTCATATCTACAACAGAATTCCCCTTCACATAAGGGTGCTGAACCTTAACTGCTACCACTTCTCCGGTCTTTAGCTTTGCTTTGTGAACTTGTGCTAGAGAAGCTGTACCAAGTGGGTTTTGATCAAATGACTCGAACAGATCATCGGGATGTTTCTTCAGTTCTTGTTTGATGACTTTGTACAAATCTTCTACAGGATTCGTTGGCGCATTTGAATGCAAGATTTTCATAGTTTGAACGAATTCTTTTGGCAGCAGATAGTCCAGTGCTCCTACGTGCTGTCCTACTTTTATGTATACTCCTCTGTTTGTGCACATTAGGTCGAGTAGCTTTTTGGCGGCGATCATGTGCACTCTGCTCTTTTCGGCTTTGTACTCTGGCGAAGATTTGTCCCATTCTCGATAGTACAGTTCTCGTTTATATGTAAGGGCAACATCGAACACGGTTATGGCGGATCTCGATAGACGGACAATGCCGAGGGAGTTGACGTCATAGTCGTTTGCTCGAAGACTCAAGCCAGTGCTCACAGCACCCGCACCTACTATCGAGTACGTTATGACACGCCGAATCATTTGTTCTAACTAATTCTACTTTAACTAAGATAAATGAAAACGAATCTATTAGGAAGCAAACAAAAAAACGACAAGATGTGAATAATTAAGTACATTATTCATGGAATTCAAATTAATTCGATTATCATTCACTCCATTACACAAATGTATCACAATCTTAAATCATAATCGGTTAAGAAGACTTCCATAACAAAGTTTATTGGATGAGCATATATTTTTGCCAGAAGTTACATAAATAAATTTGTCTGTACTCACTTCTTATAACTAAATGAAATAGATTTTTGGTATAAATTAAAATGCTTTCTGATGTTTACTACCTCAACATAGTCTTAGATTTTTTACAAGTTACTTCAGATTGCAAAATAAATATTTGGAATTTTCACGAAATCACGAAGACGTTGTCTACTTTCACCTTAACAACAACTCACTGACACTGCTTATGCTTACTACATCTACTTCTACAGTATTGACTGCTTTGAGTCTGAATAAATTTTGACGTTTTACTTCCATGATGTACCCATATCTCCTCTGCCTTCGTGCTATCGTCATCATCACCCATATTCATTACCAAAGCACAACACAACTGCTTGCTACTGCATCTCTTTCTCCACAGCTTTTTTTGATTATTTTTAGCTGGCAATAGCAAGACATTGCACACGTGGTTATGTGACCGAGAACGGGATTACGAGAATGAATGAAATTTGTAAACATAAAAAGATGTGTATGGTACATATTTTTGTGGTCTTCTCACAGGCGGAAAATCGAATTGATTTAAAATTTGAATTTTGAAGCATTAAATGTTAAGTTTTCCCAATCCCAAGTAGATGCACCAGGTTGTCTTGTATGTAGGTACCTATAAAAATTTTTCTTTTAAATATTATCTGGTGATGGACATAAGCCATAAGCGCGTAACTCCCTTAAAGGCGAATTTGTGTTATCAAAACCATAATTCTTTTTTACTATAAGCCAAAATATGTACAACAATAGGTTCGTTCGTTGAACTTTACCTAGGGTTGACCCAGATTTTCTTGACAACCCTCAGAGTTGTCAAGAAAAACTAGGGTTTTTGGTTTACAAAAAACACCCAAGGGCTTTCAACTCTTTTGTTGACAGCTAAAAGCAAGACAAAATCATTTTGTGATCTGATAAAACTTTAAATTTGTTATAAATTAGTTTTCAAAATGAACGAAAACAATTTCGCGTTGTTGCTGAATGTTTCATCCGATGAGTACAACAAACATTTGATTGCAAATACAAGCAATAACATGCAACATGCGAATCGCCAATCGACAACAAAAGAAATACATATGAAATATCATATGACTTTTGATAGTTTGATCGTTACCTGAACTCGCCCCAGCAAAATACCTAGATCTACTTCATGGCGAGTTCAGGGCGACCCCAGGTCTCAAAAAACACAGAATTTGCTCACCAGGGTGACTTCAGGTTTTTCAAAAAACGATTTAGGGCGACCCCAGGGTGACTTCAGGGCTCAACGAACAAACCTAATGTACTAAAGGGTTTTCCAATTGGAACGGGTATATTTTAAAATTGCAGAAAACGACTTGTTTGATCAACGACGTTATGAATGAATATGCAATACAATGTCTTTCCAATGGCCGTATCGTAGCAGCTTTCGATGGGTTAAATTTTCGATGATTGGCATATAGAACATACATGTACCCAGATCAGGCTGAATTTTATTGAGGGATGGCACAGGTTATTTGACTTTAGGGGCATCGGTTGTTTGTGGATTGCTACCATACTTATGGCGACTTAAGGAAGGCCCACAAGAAAGTCTATTGAAGTTAAATTGCACTAATCGGCGACCAATTCCCATCACTTTTGTGACACGTAACTCCAACAGCGCTCTCTGTCGATGTTGGCCCAGAAGCCAGTTGGCGAACATTTGGGGTTGCCTGCGGTTTTGTTTACATACATATAAATTATGTAGGTATGTACATATATAGTGTGTACAAATTACAAAAATATACTCGTAAAAAAATGGCCCAATAAATTTAAAAAGATTACACTACCCTATTATGTTGTTTTCCATTGTTAAAATAAATCAATTGAAATCTTGATTTGGATTTAAAAATAAAAAAACGAATTTAGTGCCTTCCACAAATGCAAAAGTGCAAACAATTGATTTTACAAATCTAATTTATTCTTCTGATATTGGCAATTCTTCTATTCCATTAGGCAAAAAAAAAGATTTAGTTACTTTTCAAATTAAAATCAATTTAGCAAATCAAAAATTTTCGACATTGACTTTTTGTTTCTAATAAGTCAATGGTGAACCAAATCAATTTGCAGCTGTTATTTTGCATATTATGGTTTTGCTTTTGTTTAATTTATTTAAAATGTAAAAATGTTACCCAAAACATACATAGATTAAATTATCTCTAGAAAAAAATATGACCAATTTCAAATTAATAATTAATTAAATTAACCAATGATAAAGCCACCAACTTTTAGATTGAAAACTAAACTTATCCATGGAAAATCCCATTTTTAAATGAATAGAGTACAATTGTACATGACATGTTAAATTAGCGTTAATTTATTGAGACCGTTATTTTTATCTTTAATCTGAATGTTGAAAAGCAGACATCTAGTTGAATATGCTGGAACTTCAATATTCCATTCTAATTTGAAAAATAGCAACTTGGTTATTGATTTTTGAACTCTGTCAATTGTTAAAGCATTTGTTGCATAAAAGGGATTCCAATTATGCAACAATGTTCAAGAACCGATCTTACTAGCGAAATATATAAAATTTAATGATAAAAGGATCTTTTGTATTTCTTCGTATAAATCCTAGTTATCTGCTTGCTTTATTAGTAATGTAGTCAGTATAACTTGAAAACGAAAACTGAGTGTAAAATTAAACCCAGATCTTTTTTAACAAAAACCCTTTGTAAAATGATGTTGTTAATTCTATACTATTATATTGGGTTCGATTTTCTGTGGCATGTAAGGCTAGCCGCGCACTAGCAACTTTTAGTTGCGAAACTGCTTGGTTCGAGCAACTAAAAAGTTTGTGTTTTGACACAAACTAAACGATTGCCTAAAATAAGTTCGCCATTTTATTGAACATATAATTATCTGCAAATTCACGGACATTCAACCAAACAGTTCATCTGTTTTCTATAAGTAACCAAACAGTTTGTCAACTAAAAGTTGCTAGTGCGCGGCTAGCCTAAAACTGATATTTTTTTTTTTAATTAAGAAACCGTTAATTTTTGCTACACCGTTTGACTAATGCATGAAGGTGTTTTAATGGATCGAAAGATTTTTAAATCATCAGCGTACGTAAGAAAATTAGGCAAGGTGGAATATCATTAATAAAAAGAACGAAGATCACTAGACTTCCTTGGGGTACTCCAGAAGTTTTTTTTTTATATTATACGCGCACTCAAGGGAGTTATGAATAACCTTATAATGTTAAACACAGTGCGAGCAATTAGGAAAATGGGAAAGGATTAGAAAGGAGACACCGATGCACATTGGTTTTGAATGTCTGAGCATTGAAATGAGAGGGAAACACTGAGCCGTGTAAAGCATTCCACATTCGTGTAGTGCGGCTAAAAAAGAATCTCTGTACTTGACAGTACGTCCGAAATTGGGCTCAAGGGTAAACGATGACCATTCCTAGAAGTACGGGTATTACGGTTGGATTGTTTTAGGAGAGGAATACAACTGGCTATTTCACTAGAGCACTGTTTACGAAAATAACGGTAAAACAATGATAGGCCAATGATACACCAATCTTTACAGACTTTTTAGATCCAATTTTTACGAATTGCGTTCGATCCTTCAAATGAGAATATAACCATTAAACAAAAATTTGGTGAAAACGTAAGTAAAAAGTTTGCAAATAAAAACTCGGTGAAAATAATGTCAGTCTGTAATGCATTACTAAAACCATTAATAACATCATCAGACAACAATGTAAGATTTGTAACAGTGGGCTTTATCCTTAACAAATCCGTGTTACGAATCAGAAATTATTTTTTATCATAAAATTAAGTATTTTAATTACAAGTATTTTGAAGAGTTTAGGAATCATGCAAAGCTTGCATATCGGTCTATAATTTATCATATTTTGCTTTGATCCAGATTTATTGTATAGGAGTAATGAAAGAAATTTCCCAACACGCCCACGCTGTGTTGAAACATTTGAAGGGTATTCATATTCCCTTGAGCGTGAGTAAATTATAAAAAAAAAAAAAATAAAGATTGATTGAGAATCAAACAAAGTGGAGGTGCTAAGGAACTTACACAATTATTTAATAAGATCGATGATATGCCATCTGGGCCGACACATTTGTTGATGTTAATGTTGATTAATGCTTCTAAAACTTCTGAAGTGCTTAAATAAATTTTAGTTAACAATTTTAACAGGAGAAAACTCTGACTAGATGTATTCCCAGAATATTGCATGCTATTTGGAAAATGAGTCACATATTAAAAAACGGCTATCGAACACAATCTCATTGAAGAGATAATTATTCCTAAACTCACATCAGTTTCGTCGAGAAAAACAGTTTAATAGCAGAGTTTTATTATTGTTAATGTTATATAAGGATTATGAAAACAAAATAAAACAATCCGGAACAGAGTGACAGCAGTATACCTATCTTTTTTTTTGTCAAGAATTTGTTGGCCATTTACCGGCCAGTGTGAAAACTCGTTTTTGGACCAAACATTTTTGATTTTGATAAAGAGCAGAGCCTGAATCGCGAAAGACTATAGTGGTCGATTGAATAATTGATTATTGTTTTGAAGATTGCTCCCCCTAATTTTCCCTATAAAGCAAAACGATAATCTTAAAAATTGACAATCAACCATCATTTGTGTATGTATATGGATTTGGATGAAATCTGATAATAAATAGAAAAAAACAATAGCTATTATTATAACAGTAATTCTCAGGATTTGAAAACTAACCCTCTTGAAATAAAACACTGGGTGTTCGAATTTACAAAATGGAACTTTATCTTTCAAAAAGGTTCATTTTTCTCTTATAACTAAAATATCTTAATCAACTAACATTACAAATGCGACTCTCCACTATACAAACTTTTTGATTATCAACCTTATTTTTTGTTGCTTTAATAAAATGCGTTATAAAATGATTAATTTTACGAAAAATTGTCTAGATTATACAAAAGTAAAACAAAAAGGAATAAATATATTAAATAGTTGTCATTTTATTTCGTGTTATAAAGTTTTTAAAGTTGGATTTATTTTATTTTGATTTAGGTATTATATGTATTTTTGTGCACTTACCATTTATAGTAAAAAATGTTTCTTAAAATCTAATCTTAAATTTATTTTTGTTCTCTTTATATTTATGTATATTGATTTTTTTGTAGCAGTCATTGGGAGTATGAAATACTTAAAATGTATTTTTTTCATTACTCTCAGTATTATTATCAAGTCAAAAGGAATCTTTAATTTTACATAGTATGAGCGCATTAATTGTCTAAAATAAGGAATTAATCTTAAAGCCTACGATGGAATAATATTTAATGAGTTCTAACCTAAATAAAAATAAAAACTACATACATATACATACATACGTACTATAAAAATGTAAAGCATTAGTTAATGTGTTAAGAAACGAGATTTCGTATTTTAAGTTAATTGCTTGTGAAGTATCTTAAAAGGACATCTGTTCGCTTAAGGGATAGGATGACGGATGTAGAATACTATTCGAAAGTTTTTTTTTATGCTGATATGTTGTCTTCGCAGAAGCTTTAGTCTATAAAATATCTTTACCTATACTAAAATGTGCAAATATGAGGATGATGTTTGGTTGCTATGTTGTCATACAGACGTTTCTGAATTGAGTTTTAAAACAAATTTGTTGCTTTTTGGATCAACAACTTCTTCGGATATGTTAAAATGAGGCAATTTATGTATTGCCACAATAAGCGAGACGTCGTTTTGAATTAATTGAAATGTGCATTCATTGGATATGGGTCGTGATAGAAGCTCATCACAGATAAGCGACCACGATTGAACCCAACGACGTTCTTTTTCACTTTGAAGAACCGGCGTTTCGGTGAGATATGGTTCCAGAAATGCTCTCGGTGATAGATCATGCTTCAGGCAATGAGCTAAGTGTTTAAGAATACTTTCAAATGTGTGTCGAGGTTGTTGGCGTGTTACTCGTAAGTATTTTTGTAAGGCTCGAGCCATTGATGGGAAAACAGCTTGTGCCGCTTCGTGTGGATCAAGAGGTATTGCTGGGGCGGGTTCATTATGTATTCGTTTAATGTGCGTAAAAGCTTCCTCTGCGGCAGTAATAAGGCGAGCGCGTCTCTTTTTCACTCGACGTTCATATTCATGTTCTTCATAAAATCGTTCATTGTGCGAAGAATCACGACGGCGGGCATTGGCAGCTAGAACAGCTCTGCTCTGACTCTGCTGTTGAGCTGTACTAACTCCATCGACCTCGTAGTATTTAAAACTTGTGGATATTTTGTTTCGCTGCGACTTTGATATAGGAATTCGTTCCAGATACGGATTGTATATGGGGAAGTCAACATAGTATCGCTGAAGTACCCAAACCGCAGCCCTCTGAATGCTTAGCTGTCCAAGTGTGTATGACCGACTAACACCGTCTGGTGACCGTATGATTTTCACATAATAAGTTGCTTGCGAGTGTCGTAGTTCGAGCAAAACAACCGCAATATAATGAATAAATATTAAAGTGTCTACAAAATTTGTTGCATATGCCACTAACGATTTATAATCAACAGCGTCCCCTCCCGTCTCCACGACTATCTTGGCTCCATTTGTTACCTGCACAATGTAGAAAAGCCAATATGAGAATGTTGACACTGTAACGAGCAGTAGAACTGTGGCTCGGAATAGAAATATTCTCGGCATAGTTGCACTTGGTCGTCGTAAAAATAAAGCCCACAATCCAAGGGCCAATAAAATCAGTCTTGCTGTAAGTGATACTAAAAGACCCTTACATTCACTACTGCATGCTAGAAGTTGGGTTTTGACCGTTTGAGTTAGCTCAGGATGATCAAAAGCGGAGGGAAAAAATCCCAACTTCGGCATCATTACCATTGCCACCGGTGAAAAAAATGACACAAAACCAAGAATAAGACAAAATACTGATTCTATATATCGTTTGCAGGCGAATCCTAAACTGGTCTCATTATCCCTATTCCATGTACTATTAATGTCTTCCATTGAGATGCTTTGTTCTGAGGTATTGCCCGTAACTGCAGTTGTATTTTCTCCCCAGTTTTCATCTTGAGGTAGTATTTGCACTTCGATAATTTCCTGTCCATCACGGTTTTCGTCGCCTAAAAAATAGTAAAAGATATTTTCAATTTTAAAGAATACCAAAATATAACCCCCTTTTCAAATTTTTCACAATACGTGATGTGTTGTAAGAGGATGCTAAAAAAACCTCTTCAAATACATAGTTGACCGGAATTTACTTCGAAGTGACGAATTTTCTATTATTTAAACGCCAATTTTTAAATATATTTAAACCGAGAGAAGTTTTTCCGTTTGGAATAAGATCTGCAATTCTTTCTGAAATCTAAAGGTCCGAAACTATTGCTGAAAACAAATCCAAATGTCCCTTTATTGTGGAGTGATTTGACTTTAAGGGAGAACTATAATTACCAGAAGCTCACTAAAACTAATGGCAAAAACCAATGAAAAGTAGCTTTGAAACATTTAGAAGGAAATCATTATTACGTAAGTACCTAATTATTATTAAGTAATTATTATTATTACTTAAATGAAAACACAGACAAAGTTTGTTTAATTGTACCTCAACCTACAGCCTAAGCTGCTCAAACATCTGGGTTCGCCAATTCACCTTGTTTTTCGATAGTATCTACAAAGTTGCTAAACTATTTATGTATACTAGTATCGCTCTGTGTCGAAATTCGACACCATTAACCACATTCTGAAAATCTATGTTCACTCAAATAAAAGCTAGCTTATTTGGTTTTTGAAAAATGATCTATTTTATTATAAATTTGGAAGAAATCACCAAGTAATAGAAAAATTATTCAGCAATCAATTATTCAACACAGATTTTAGTTTTTGAGCTTTACTTAAATCTATCATGACCATTCTTAGAGACTTAGGCATCATTGACTTCTGCAAAACTCACAAACTTACATAGTATTTAAGAGTTGTATTATTTTAAAAAATTAAAATTTTGAAATAAAAATTATTATTCAAATGAGACGTTTATTTATGAAGTATAATATTAATTGATACAAAGAAGACTTCATGGAAACATTTTATTTTAATTAGACCTTCACTGATAAGTAAAATAAAAAGTTCAATATCCAACTTTTTAAAAATAAAAAGTTCAATATTCAAGTTGTTACCCTCAACGGTTTCATAAATTGTAATTGAAATAAGGAAAGTTGATTAAATTTTTTTTTTACCAACATTAAGGTGATGTTTAAATTATTTTTGAATGAAGGAATGAAGGCTTTGTATGTGCCCAATAACTTTAGAATCTTATCAATTTTCATTTTAGTTTCCTCGACAAAGTCGCCTCATTTTGATTGCGCAGGAGATGTACCTACTCGTATAATAAGCAACTTTAATTGAAAAATAAATATTGGAAAATGAGCAATGTTCTCAAACTACTTTTTGAAGCAGTGAACTCCTCCTCTAATTTTTTTTTTATGTGTACCCCTTGCAGAAGAAACATTTTTCGAAGTGCATTTTCAGCACGCTGGCATTCAGCTTGCAATCTAGCAAATTCCACTTTAAAATCTTTCATATTTATTTTTCGGTTAAAGAAATACACACAAAATTGATACTCGAATTATTTTTTTAAAATGTTTTGGTTAAGGGATATTATGTACATACATACATACATATGTACAAACAAAAATGAAAAAATTACTCGAAATTCGATAAAATGATTTTGAATCCATTATAAAATTATTTTTTAGAAGTTAAATGATATTTTGTACTTTTTGAACTTGAGTTTTTCATATTTGTATGAAAATGTGCTTGCAGAACCACTTACGTTTAATGAATTTAAAAATTCGACTGAATAATCATTGACATTATCCTCTAACTTCAATAGATATGCCATTATCACGTCTCATATACACGGGGTAACCATTGATAGCATCACGTGTAATTGGACAGAAATCCTTCGGATATTCCTTTGAACACTTTCTCTCATGCAAACAGCATTTGTATTCAAGGGACCACATGGAACATGCATCATATGTCGTTTAACGTAATCATGTAACTTTGGATGAGAATTTGGAATCGCAGCACTCACAACCCTATTTATGTCTTCAATAGAAATGATTTTATCATGTTCAGACAAAGTGAGCAAAATATGTGCATGGAGTAATCCACGTTTTTGAAGTTCTATTATATAAATAGTGCCGAAGCTGTGCCAAAAATTTAACGATCAATTAAGCATTTTATCAACTCTTTTAATTAAGAATTAAACACACGGACAATGATATCAGGTCCAAAATTGGATGCATTGTGAGTATGGATATTATTTATTATCTCTGGCCAGTTAGGATTACAGGTCATTGTAGTAAATAAACTTGGTTTATCATATGTATTTCTGAACTTGGGACATAGCATCTAAATAATTTTGATACAAACGAGTATTACGTGGTGCACCAATAAATTATCATGGAAGTACAATACGCCGTCCAGGATTTGAATCTTCATCATTGTGATTAGTAACAAAATAATCCGTAAAATTATTAGGTATAAAGTTCATATCTCAAATTTGCTTGGTTTGATCTAATGAAATAATGCAAACCTGAGCGTTCAATCCGCGCATACACATGAACAATCCACTGCAGGAACAATTTTTGGGAATGATGCAGAAATGAAAACTCATTTCTAATAGCATGTCTATACGCTACATATTGTAACATTGTCACTCGATTATGAACCATATCCATATGCAACCCTGTATCACCGTTAAGGAAAAGAGTCGGATTTGCCAAAGGATTTTAAGAATAATCTAACACAGATATACTGCGAACATTTCCAGTTGTCTTATGGAAATCAATTATATTTCGTTCAAACAGTGGTTCACCATCAGTCTTACTGAAAATCTTTAAATCTTTAAATCGCCTCAAATCTTAATTCTTATTAACTTTGATAAGCATACACACTTCTTTACAAACATTCAGCGGCTCACAGCAAAATTCATACATTGTTCTAAACGAATAAATAAATGCATTAACGCGATCTAACACAATTGCGATATCACAATCCATCGGAGGATTATTTTGAGAATTTTGAACACTTAAGTTACTACTTCTACTTCGCAATGAATATTGTCTCGTAGTATTTTCTCGTCTTTCGATAAGGCCTGTTAAAGTTCTACGACACGGCATTTTAACACCGAAACTAAACCTTTACACAAAATTTAAAAATAATTTATTTGATTGTTAACACAAAATCGAAAGAGATTAAGACTAAGAACCCGTAGCCATTTTTGGCTGTGATTGATAGCAAAAATTCAAAATTCACTACTATTTTATGATAGATCTTAACTTTTTTGCATAATGTACATAGGTAAATAAGTACAATAGTAACTTTGGGTGGCTCGCTTAGATTTCTAATCTTTTTTATGTATTTCGGTCCGCTCGCACAGCACCGCTTATCCGCTTGCGTATATATATATTATTGTTTTTAGGTTTAATACTTTTTCTGAAAATGGTAAGACAAAATATGTATCAGAAAGTACTCACATCACTTCAACTATTATTGCGGTTCAATAACTGTTGGTTTCTTTGCGTGGCTCGCTGTAGTATTTTTGACTGATCGCACAACGGTACCTTTTGGTGGTTGACTTAAGGTTTTGGTGCAAATCAGTAAAAAAAACACTTAAATTCTTTAAGGCTATTTGCTCATAGTCAATAGAAATTAAAAAGAATAGGTACTCTCGTCAGTTCAACTCATCATTGAAATTTAAAGATGGTGGGTTGTTTTGGGTGGCTCGCTTCCAATTTCTCAAACAATTTGATTGAAAATATTGAAGGAAAAAACATTTTTTTTTTAATTTTTGAAATAGTACAGTGCTCGACAGTGCAAAATGACCTACAGTATGTAAATTTGTGTCTCAAGTATATTCTGCACATCTCTGCAATTGCGGCTTTCCAACCATATAAAATTTATCGAAATCGGTCAAATACTTTTTGAGAAAATAGTACCACAAAATTTATTTAAGGCTATTTATAATAGATTTTTTGTTGGAAAATAGAAAACAAATACATATTCGAATACAAATTTGCTGTTTTATTGTTATTTTGAAAACTTATCCAATTGATTAAATAAATCAAAATAAAGATAATCCTGCATATTATGGAATCCGCAAAAATTTGTACTCCTTATTAAGACACTAACATACAAATTTGGTGCGTATTTCAAAGGAAAATATTTGTAAGAAGAGCCGAGTTGCAGGATTGGTAATTTGGAATAGTCGCCGGAATCAAAATTCACCAAATCGTTTCATAGTACCTACAACTCTCGAAGGTATCTGATCAAAATATTTTGAAAGCTTTCAATAACACCCTTTAACGCAATTTTAGTGTCTCATGGTAAATGACTTTTCAAAAGACGTAAGTACAATTTTAAAATACTCACCGGTCATATTGACGCTTGTTTGAAATGGAGCCATATCCCTGGGTTGTTTGCTGGATTTGGAATGTGTACTTCGGTGTGAGTGTCTCGTTCGGTCTCGATGATAACTATTGTTAATGGTACCTCCACCTCCGTTTCCACCTCCTGAACTATTGTTATTATGATTCCTCGAGCGACGTGAACGACCACTATGCTCAGACTTTACAGACTCGTTTTCCATAGTATGAGTACCAATATTTTCAAATAATCACTATTTCGCGAAGGCAAGTCCTTAAATGAAAACGAAGAAGCAGAGCAATGCAAATCAAATGGAACAAAATTCAACCAAGAAAACACTGCGAACGAAAACAACGGCAGCATTCCCCTTATGTTTTGTTTAATTGCTTTTAATATTCGTCTCACACGTTTGATAAATGGTTAATCAATAAACTTGATTTGTAAGAAAGAATGCTTTGCTACTTCATGTGTACCGACAAAGACGACCAAGACGTTACCAACAAGTGCCAGCATTATTTTGTCTGGAAAAGAAAGCATTTTAAATTTCGTATCAAGTTCTTATTTACAACCATGAATCAGTATTCTTACGTTATTTTGTTTTATTGGCAGCAATACATAGTTTTAGGATATAAAATTGTAAAAGAATTAAAATCTTTCATTTAGAAACAAGACTAAATTATTTAGAAATTCCTTAATCGAATCCACACAAAGAAGCCATTTTCTTATTAGCGATTTTTTTATTTATTATTTCCATTTAGTTGGTAAGTCTGATTGCTAATATGACTTTCGGGTACGTTTTTCTTCGTAACTATACGTCACGTTACAAAATGGGTAAAATTTCTGAAACATAAGGGCAGTTCAAAATAATGGTCAATTCGATGGCCCCGTGCAAAACAATAAATACTAGCAGCCATATTTATAAACTCATTATAGTGAGTACATAAGGCTATGCAACCCTTATAATGCCTCTAAACGCAAAATCGTGATTTATAAAACTTATGTGACGTTGAATAGAGGCATTATAAGCTAAACGCGTTTGGAGGTTGAATAGTGCCTACATAGGGACATTTTAGTACTGAACTGTCACATTCAATGTGACATTACATTGAATTATAAAGATTATCAATATCAACAAAATAAAACGCCTTTGACTTGATATTGAAACTAAAACTTTGTGTTATTTTTATTTATTGAAACAGAAATGTTATACTAATATATTAAAGACAAATTGAATTGAAAATTGTTTAGAATTAAATAGATAAATATACTTGTTGGTGATCTCTCTCCACGCATCCTTCTTCATCCGGTGTGTTAGTGTTGTAATTTTTATTTTGCATTATTGAATTTTATCTTTAAGAACTTGTCTTGGAGTATTCCAGCTAGGATGAAACGAATAACAATTTGATTTCTAGTATTGTGCTAGAGATAATAACATACTTTATCTGATGAATCAAAGTTAATTGTTCGAATTCTTTTAGCTTTTGGTAGATTCGTTTTTGTTTATTAAATTCGATAGACAGACAAGATGTTTTTTTTTTGTTTTTTGACAAACAGCTGAGTGTTATGAAGGCTAAATGTAATAGATTCTTACTTTTTGGTACTTTATTTGACACAAGCTCATTATAACTATGCAGGGTAGGCAAATGTTTTATAAATATGAATTTGCATAGTGGATGAATAAGTCCTTATGCATTGCATAACTATTCACGCGTTTAGCGAATTCTAATAAATACGGCTGTAGGTGCGTTTTATTAGGCGTGTTTTTTTTTGCAAGTCCATATAGAATTCTAGAAAAAAACGACATCGGGACTAAGCACTTTACATGCAAATTCAACAACTACTTAAATCTATACAGAAGGTGTGTTTTTTTTGCAAGTCCATATAGAATTGTAAAAAAAAACGACGTCGGGATTTAGGAGCTTTTTTACCACATAGCTGGAAGCACTGTGTACGCTATGACATTTGTCAGCTTATTGACGACTAGCATCAACCAATCCAAAAACTTCATTTTTGACGTCTCTGAGCAAATTATCGATAACATATAGATAATACTATTTTGGCATCACCATTTTTATCGGGTCTTAGATTAACTCCCGATAATTATCTGGTCTTAGCTAACTCTGTATAGATTTAAGTAGTTGTTGCATTTGCATGTAAAGCGCTTAGTCCCGATGTCGTTTTTTTTTACAAATCTATATGGACTTGCAAAAAAAACACACCTAGAATTAGCTAAGACCAGATAATTTTCGAGAGTTAATCTAAGACCCGATAAAAATGGTAATGCCAAAATAGTATTATCTATATGTTATCGATAATTTGCTCAGAGACGTCAAAAGTGATGTTTTTGGATGCTGGTTGATGCTAGTCGTCAATACAGCTGACAAATGTCATAGCATACACAGTGCTTCCAGCTATGTGGAAAAAAAGCTCCTAAATCCCGAAGCCGTTTTGTTTTTACAATTCTATATGGACTTGCGAAAAAAACACACCCATTATTCACAAAACTATCTGGATCCGGGTCTGGATTAAGTTTTAACATGTATTAAAAAAAACAATTTGGGATCCTGTTTTCTATCGGGATCTATTTCAAAGATCCAAAAATTAGTTCTTACACTGGCGAGTAGATGGCTTTTTATGGTAAGGTAGTGTAAGCTATAGTGTGAAGAAAAAAGACAACACATAATTTAAAAATTGACAGCCGTATCTATAAGATTTTCTTAAACTGCATCTTTGAGGTTATTTAGTAGTTAAGCGTACTTAAATTTTTAATTTGCCTTTAAATTAAGAAACTTCAATTCGTATCTATAATCCATTTTTCGTTGGTACTTCACTAAATGACGGTTGTGTCATGTAACGTAAAAGAATTTGAAAATCTAATACAAAAACAAAACAAACGCTGCTTTATTGTACACAACACAGCTGTTTTGTGACAACTTGAATCAGTAAACATTTTATATTTGTGAAATTAAAAAAAAAACATGGAACACACACTTACTCACTCCACCGCCACAAACAAAATAAAAATATCTGAAATAATTGGGATGCTTGTGACAAGGAAACATTTTTATTTTAGAATTTGTAATAAAACATTACAAAAAAGAATTATTTTGTGCACAGATTCTCTTCCAACAACTAAGAATAAAGTGTCTATATAAACACCTCAAAGGCTAAGCGGGCAGCGTGGACGAAATTTCTGTTTTCTGTTTCTTAAAGCTAGCCGCGCACTATCAATTTTTAGTTGCGGAACTGTTTGGTTACTTATAGAAAATAGATAAACTATTTGGTTGAATATCTGCGCAGCTGCAGATAATTATATGTTCAATAAAATAGCGAACTTATTTTAGGCAATAGTTTAGTTTGTGTCGAAACACAAACAGGCGAATCTATAAACAAATCTTAAAGGTTACTTAACTTTAAAATACCTCTAAATAGCTCTTAAGTATGAAATCGGTATCTATAATCAATTTTCACATTTAAGTAACGTTACTTAAAGGCCTCTTAACTTAAACGCCATCAACCGCGTTTAAGGATCACTTAGAGGCATTTTAAAATGTATTTTGACATATCAATTGTCATCTTTGAAATTTTGAAGTTTCAAATTGTGAGTTTGTATTGTTTGTTGTGATATTTTAGAATTAGAAAATGCAAAAATGCAAATAATTAAGAAACCGAAAATTTGTATTGATTAAAGAACGTGTACGCGCAAAGAAATTTCGTCAACGCTTTCCGCTTAGCCTTTGAAGTGTTTGTATCGACACTAACTTTATTCCTCGTTGTTGGAAGAGAATCTGTGCATAAAATAATTTGTTTTGTAGTGTTGTGTATTATTGCAAATTCTAAAATAAAAAAGTTTTCTTGTCGGAAGCATTCCAATTTTCAGATCTTTTTCTTTTGTTTGTGGCAGCGGGTGTGGGTTTGTGTTACATGGTCATTTTTTTTTCTATTTCACAAATAAAAAAATGTGTTCCAAATATTTACTGATTAAAAGTGGCACAAAACAGCTGTGTTGTATAAAATGAAGCAGAATTTGTTTTTTTTTTGTACTAGATTTTCACATTCTTTTACGTTACGTGACATATAACCATTGTTTAGTTAAGTACCAACGAAAAATCGATTATAGATACGAATTGAAGTTTCGTCATTTAAAGGCAAATTAAATATTTAAGTATGCTTAACTAAATAACCTCTAAGATGCAGTTTAAGAAAATCTTATAGATACGGCTGAAACTTTTTAGTTGCTCGAACCAAGCAGTTTCGCAACTAAAAATTGCAAGTGCGCGCTTAGCCTAATTCTTTGCATTTCCAAAATATCACAAGAGACAATACAAACTCACAATTTGAAACTTCAAAGATGACAATTGATATGCCAAAATACATTTTAAAATGCCTTTAAGTAACATTTAAACGTGGTGGATGGCGTTTAAGTTAAGAGGCCTTTAAGGAACGTTACTTAAATGTGAAAATTGATTATAGATAACGATTTCATACTTAAGAGGTGTTTTAAGGTTAAGTAACCTTTGAAATTTCTTTATAGATTCGCCTGTGAATGTGCGCGGCTAGCCTTAATACGAAACTATGCAATGAAAATTTAACTTACCTCCATTTTCTTCAATTTCCTTTTCTTTTTCATATCATACGTCCGTCAACAAAAATTATAGAAAAATGTGAAAAGATCGCAAATTTACAAAATGCAGACAACAGCCCGATTCTGGCGTTGTGAGTACTCACAAGTCACAAGTTCTTGTGAGGTTGGTGTGATCGATAACATTTTTGGTATTCTCCTTTGAGTATATGAGTATATATAATATGGAGGGCTCGTTCCTATCCTTAATGCATTGTAGTACTTGCAGTTGTGATAGGGGTCGTTGTCTCACTTTCTGTAAGTTAAGGATACAGCTGTATGCTGTCAATTTGTGTTTACCTTCTCCTCGCACATCGTTCTCTGTCGCATGTGATATGAAGCACTCGGTAAATTTTCAGTCTTGTTTGCAAAAAAACGAAAAAAAACGCATATCAATAAGCTTTGTGACTGTTTTAATTCTTTACAAATTATACGTAAAAATAAGATCAAACTTTAAAGCGACTGTTAATTATTGCTGGTTTTGTAATCAAAATATTAAAGTTTCCTACTTGGTGGCGAATAGCTTCCCCACAATTTGACCAATACAATGGATTTACCAGGGATGGCGACTACAATCGGGAGATCTATCAACAGCTAGACTGCAGTAATTTAGCCTCAACTAAGAGAGATGAACAGCAGAATGATTTTTCCGACATCAGCGATCAATTCCCTGCAAGTGGTTTGTGTCACCTTTGTAATGAGGTAAAGATTGTAACAGCCGTATCTATAAGATTTTCTTAAACTGCATCTTAGAGGTTATTTAGTTAAGCATACTTAAATATTTAATTTGGCTTTAAATGACGAAACTTCAATTCGTATCTATAATCGATTTTTCATTGGTACTTAACTAAACAATGGTTGTGTCACGTAACGTAAAAGAATGTGAAAATCTAGTACAGAAAAAAAATAAATGCTGCTTCATTTTATACAACACAGCTGTTTTGTGACACCTTCTTTCAGTAAATAATTGGAAGATACATTTTTTTATTTTTGAAATCAAAAAAAAAAATGGCTAGCGAACACACACCCAAACCCGCCGCCACAAATAAAAGAAAAAGATCTGAAAATTGGGATGCCTCCTACAAGGAAACTTTTTTATTTTAAAATTTGCAATAATACACTACAAAACAGAATTATTTTATGCACAGATTGGGCGTTTTCCTAAATGCAGTGTTGCAGCGCATCATGAATTTTGATGCTTTTTTTTATTCACTTGCTTCAATATAAAATAACGTTATTAAATACGAATTCTAAATTTTAGAGTTTTTTTCTAATGAATTGTAAAAGTAAATTTCAAAGTGAAGAAAAACGTTGCAAGGGCATCAAAATCCACGATGCGCTGCAGCACTGCATTTAGGAAAACGCCTATTCTCTTCCAACAACGAGGAACAAAGTGTCGATACAAACACTTCAAAGGCTAAGAGGGAAGCGTGGACGAAATTTCTTTGCGCGTACACATACTTTAATCAATACAAATTTTATGTTTCTTAAATCGTTGTACTTTATAGTTCTAATATAATATCACAACAAACAATACCTACAAACTCACAATTTGAAACTTCAAAATTTCAAAGATGACAATCGATATGTCAAAATACATTTTAAAATGCCTTTAAGTGACCCTTAAACGCGGTTGATGGCGTTTAAGTTAAGAGGCCTTTAAGTAACGTTACTTAAATGTGAAAATTGATTATAGATACCGATTTCATACTTAAGAGCTGCTTAGAGGTATTTTAAAGTTAAGTAACCTTTAAGATTTGTTTATAGATTCGCCTGTAAGCTTTCCAGATAGCTTTAGGTAGAAATCTGAACGCTCCCAACAGAGCGCGCCCATTTTTTTATTTGTCAGCTGATCGTCAGCTTGTTGTTAACCGGTAACTGGAATGACAGATGAGGCTCACTCTCCTTATAATGGAGTATATTTGGTTGTAGTTACTGCAAGTTAGGGAACTCCCCAATGCCAAACACAAGTCATTCCAGATTCCAGAAGTAAATAGAAGTTTTCGATTCGAACCCGAATGCAGGAAAAACCATCTGTGTGCTTGAGCTTGTGATAAATTCAATATTCAACATCATTCATATGCTTCTCTTCTTGGGACCCTTACAGATCTTGAAAAGCACAACATGAATAGCGGCATTACAAAGGTAATCTCTTGTTTTAATTAGTTTGTTTAGTACTGAAAGAAATTAATTTTCAATTTCACATGTATACATACATATGTTTTATTTCCCTATCTAGAACTCGGCAGAAAAAGTTGCCCGACCATATCAGTTGCGGCTTCTTGAACATGCCATAAAACAAAACTCAATTATATACCTCCCCACAGGAAGTGGTAAAACTTACATTGCCATCATGTTAATAAGGCATTTTTCAAAGGAATTCCAAAAGTATGTTAAGTACATAGTGTATTATTTAGTTCTTTTGTCTAATATTCTATGATTCCATCTCCTAAACAAGGCCGCTATCTGAAGGTGGCAAACGCTGTGTATTCCTTTGCAATACTGTGGAACTAGCTCGTCAAAATGCCAGAGAAATAGCGAATGTAACTAATTTCAAAGTTGGTCTTTTTATTGGTGACATGAACGTTGATAATTGGCCCCAAGAAAAGTGGGAATCTGAAATTTTTGGAAACCAAGTAAGTTTACATGATTGAACTTGGTTTGTTATTAAACCCCCGCTAACAGTCGTACAAAGGTTTTTGTAGGAACAAGTCAAGTATTTGTGGACATGGTCACCCATCAATATCTGTCCATAAATAATTTGAGTTGCGTTGTTATGGACGAATGTCATCATGCAACCAAATCACATCCAATGCATCGGTTCTTATCTATGTTTGCATTCGCGAATCAAGCCGATTTACCAAGAGTAGTTGGACTCACGGGCGTCCTTCTGAAGTCGGATAAAAAAGGTGACATTTTAACACCTCTTCAGGAAATGGAAGCCGTTTTTCGAGGAAAGATCATAACAGTGCAGAATTTGGACGAATTCCATAATGTTTTACTGTAAGTACTACATTTTATTTCGACTCCATTTTTTTTAGTGCCAATAATAACATAATTGCAATGTATTTTCGTTATTGCTGACGTGGCCTTCTTCGATTGGTGCACGTTCATGTTTAATCCTCTATATTGTCATAAGCTGCATGGATAGTTGCATTATTAATAAAATGCACAACTTGCACGTACGGATGTATGCATACTTGATCTTATGCATGTGAAGTAGTTTGTAATAAAATTGTTGCTATGCAAGCTTGGATGTAATTAAAGAAAAATTTTCAAAGGAGGAGGAGGATATTTATTTTTTCAATGAGTGATATCAAACAAAGAATATGATCCGATTTATCCAACATCTTTTCTATCCTTCTTTCTCTTCCTTAACTTCACGCCCGCGCTGTGTTCAAACATTTAAAGGGTAATCATAATCACTTGAGCGCGTGTAGATTATAAAAAAAAAAAAAAAAAAAAAAAAAACAAACAAAAATCCAAACAAAATTAAAAAAACTGTTGGATCAGTTGTATTGATAATTAGCGAAACGGATACAGTTATGGGCACCCCTAAGCAAATTTTCATCTTATAAGATGAATAACTTTCGCATTAAAAGAGCGGTTGATATATTTTTCTTAAACTTGGGGTTTATATTTTTTTTTATAATAAAATGTTAAAAAAGTTAAATTTGAAAAAGCTTTTTAAAAACTACAATTATTGGCACCCAAGGGTTCAGTTATTGGCAACCCAAAAATTAATGAGAAAATATGGTTTTCGTAGCAGATTTATAATTGACTTTAACAAATTAGAATCAGAATCAGTTAAAAGGTTAACAAAACTTATTTATTTATTATCAGGATTTAAGCTAGTAGGTCTGAACGCCTTGAATGTTAGACTATCAATGTCCTATCCTTTGAACATCTATTCTCTTGCGCCGTTTTGACGGCACGTATAGTTGTCTTCTTCTATTGGATCTTCTCTATCAAGTACTGCCAGATCGTTTTGTGTTACAGTTTCGGCCATTCTGATATTATCGACGCCCTCGTCGAGTTCCTTGTTGCAAATGATATTAACGCGGTAGTTGTTTTCCTGTAGTTTCTCTGCTTTGGTGAAAGAGCGTTGATTTTCTCTACTACTACTCCACTGCCTTTTCCTAGATTGCATGCAATTTTTAGCATAATGACCAGCTTGATTACAATTGTAACATGTGATGGAGTTTTTAATCGTCATATTTCTTGTAGGTTGCCATTTTACAGGATCGTTAACTGAAATCCAAGTTGCGGTTGCTTGCTTCGATGTGTTGCTTAATGCCTTAGAATTCGTACGAATCCCATCATACCATTTTATTTTTTCAATCAATTCCGCAATATCTTTAAAACTCCCCGCAGCTAGGTTTGAACTCATTTGAGGATCGTTCAAGCCCGTAAGTATATATTGAATCACAGTCTTATCACAAAGACCAATTCTTTTTCCCAGCATGTTTGTTTCAAAGCAGTAGTTTTCAATTGATTCATCTGGTTTTCTCATTTTCTTCATCAACTGCTGGTGTATTTCAACCTCGCTATACTGATGGGGAAAATTCAATTTGAGTCCTAACGCTAATTGAACCCACGAGGTAGCAGCTTCTTGACTTGTATCCCACCAATATCTTGCAGGTCCTAGCATTTTGGACGCAGCCGCCATTAGTAATGCCCTCTCATCCCAGTCATATATATCTCTTAGATTCTCAACACGGCTGACCCAGCACTCGGCGGACATAGACGAAATATCTCCAGGTGAAAAAACTGGTATTGCATCTGCAATTTCTCTTATCGTACAGTTTACCCTCGGTCGGTCAGAACAAATATTCCTTTGTAATCGGGATGAGTCCAAAGTTCTCAACTTTTCAGTTATTTCACGCTCCTTTGTGAAAAGAATTCGTTCCTTTTCGAGAAGATCCTTTTCTCGCTTAATTAGCTCCCATTCTCTGGCCCTTAGTTCCTCATCTGTGACTGTCCCTGACTCCGAGATTGTTGCATTTTGATCTTCTTCCTGGTTTGTGTCATTAGCACCAGGTGCTTGATGCAAAATGTCGCTGGAATGGGAACCAGGTCTTGTTTGACATTGTTTCTTATCATGGTCAAGTATTCTTTTGATGAGGATCCTTTTGGATCCACTTATGGGTAGCCCTCTATTCTTAAGCTCATCTTGAAGCTGTTTGACACACAATTTGTCCATTTGTGTTGATCTAGAATAAAATTAATTAAACGTGGTTTATCTTATATATACTTAACGGATTTATATGAGCTTTCCCGATATATACATATCTTCACATAATCAAACAATAATTCCAAGTATAGATTGATAGAATAATCAGAATCTTACATGTTTTGTTTAATCATTATAAAGTCAAAATGCCATCTTCGAGATTACTGAAATTTACCACAAGATTCGGAGCATATTCAAAAAAACAATACATTTCAGCCGTTTATTTCAAAATGAAAGCATTTTATATCACATTACTCACATCATCAAAACATCGTATAATACACTTTATGAAAGGTTGTCTTTTCGTATACCGAAAACACAAATTCATGTGTATATACTTCCGATGATCAAACAGCAGTAGCCAGTCTCTTTGCGACACATACAAAAGTTAAATCAATCAGCTATTAGATAGGGATGACCATATATGCTTTTTCGTACACCGAAAACGCCAATATTTTACATATGTAGCAAACCATCGTGCAACACTACACATATGATGTTGCACAAGTATTATCTGTCCTTTTTGTACGCATTACATCTAAAAGAGTATCTACTTTCTACTATATACTTCCACACAGATAAACGCTTCTTCTTTGTATTTATTTACAAACTTTTCGCTTTTAAACAGAGATAACATTACTTTTTCATCAACTGAAAATGCAAGCGTCTACTGTAGTGCCTTTTACCATACAAAATAACGGTCAACGTCGCGCGTTGAGCAATTAGTTTAGTATTCCAATTGAATAACCTAAGTATTCAGTTTCCTACATCCATTTTGTAGACCAACTTCTTGGATTGATAAAAATTTATTATTTGTTCATTGATGATTTAATCAAACATAACACAACATCACAAAACCTATGCTCCGAAAATTGACACTCTCAAAATAATCTCGCAATAGAATTAAAATGTACTCACACAAAATATACTTATCTCAAATAAATAAATTAACTTATCTTGAAAAGGGTCGCGATCTCACTTCTGAACTTTAACAAATTAGAATCAGAATCAGTTAAAAGGTTAACAAAACTTATTTATTTATTATCAGGATTTAAGCTAGTAGGTCTGAACGCCTTGAATGTTAGACTATCAATGTCCTATCCTTTGAACATCTATTCTCTTGCGCCGTTTTGACGGCACGTATAGTTGTCTTCTTCTATTGGATCTTCTCTATCAAGTACTGCCAGATCGTTTTGTGTTACATAATGTAGATTTAGAAATATTTAACTCTTTGGAAGCCGATTTTTTGGATGTTTATCCATTTTGTATGTAGAGAAGAGCTTTCCTGAATATTATTTTCGTTGTACTTGTGTTTTTCGTGGCGTTTTTTTGAAAATGAAAATTGTCTGTTGATATACAGCTATGGACAAAGAAATAACACACTTCTCATTTTTCTTAGTAAAATTAAATTTATTTTCGATTTTTGAACTTAAATACTTTATTTCTTATTTTATTACATAAACTGACTTATAAGCATCAATTAAATTAATTAATTAGAACTTACATATTTAATTTCAAATCAATTTTTAAACAATTTATTTTTAAGTGATGACCATTATTATTTGTGGACAAAGAAGTAGCACACCTGTTATAATCATTCTAGAAAACTTTTTTGAATGAAAAGTTCTTAAAATTTTTAATAATTTGGTACTGCCATGTTAATACTTTGTTGGTTGACCATGATTTTTTAAAGTTGCTTGGCACCTCCGTGGTAAGCTTTCAACCAACAATTCAATTTCAATTTTGTTTTATTGAACATACTATTTACAATTTGGCTTAGAACTATAAGATACTACATTTATGTATGAAAGTTTACATTTGTTGGCTCATAGGGGGCCTAACTACATATATACAGTGACTTAAGTTTAATTATTTTTATATAAAATTTACATGACGAAAAAAAAAAATTAAATTTAAAATGTCGGTTGTATTGTCCTCAGGGTGTTCATTCCTGGTTGTCAGTGGTGATTTTTGTGGGTTGTGGGCAGGGATGGCGTTTTAGCCGCGGTGGTAGGCTGACCCAATGTCAGCGTAGAACGAGACTACTTCCTCGTTGTCCATGATTACGTTGTCATCTAGAGTTTCCATCACACTGAGGTACCTCGGCTCGGGATTTCGTTGTTCTGTTGTCATCCTTCTCATAAGCTGATTCGGGTGGTCGATGATGTTCCCCATTAGTTTCTTCGTTGAAAGAACTAGATATTTGTCCAGCGGGATTAAATTGGCTTCTGTGTAGAGATGCTCGTTCCTGTAGTGTTTCTGTCGTTGACGGTCGAAGTAGAGTCCAGTGCAGATCCTCAGTATCTTCCTTTCGAATAGTTGAAGTTCCTTCATAGCTGTCTTCGAGATGGAAAACCAGACTGGGAAGGAATAGCTGATCACTGGTCACAGGAGCTGCTTGTAGATTAATATCTTTGTCGGTTGGCTAAGACCTGATCTTCTTTTCAGCAGTGGGTGCAAACGGCTGAAGGCCCAGCTGGCCTTTTTCAGAACATTTCTTGAGTGCAGGTTAAACCTTAGCAACTCATTGAAGTGCACTCCCATATACTTGACATTTGGCTTTGCCACTATGGAGGATCCGTCAGGGAGTCTTAGGACCAGATTTCTGCAAATCGTTGCGGTGCGAAGGCCTCTACCAGTTGAAGGTCTCCTGAAGCAGACAAGTTCCGATTTGGAAGTATTGATTCGGATGCCCCATTTCTGGTAGAATTGGAAGAGTCTGTTAATGTGGGTTTCTACTTTTTGGACAGCGATTAGAGGTGACATTGATGTGGCGTAGGTGAGCGAGTCATCAGCATACAGAAGGTTCTCGGATCCAATTGGTGAAGGTTGGTCTGAAGTCATCAAGTTGTAGAGGAAGGGGCCTAGTTTTGAGCCTTGGGCGACTCCAGCTCTGATGGTCTTCATGTTTGACTTGCAGTTATCTACTTGAACGAAAAATTTCCTGAAAGATAGGAAAGAAAAGAGAATTTTTATTAATGGCGGAGGTACTTGCATAAGATGAAGTTTGTGGATTAGACGGTCTATCCACACGCTATCGAATGCTTTCAACCAACGCTTGACATCTACTTTGCGGTATTGAGTACCAAGCATTTTGTATTCCTTGCCAAAGATCGTTAAAATTTTTATATTTTGTTTGCCCAATTTTTACCTTAACATCATACCATAGGTGTTCTATTGGGTTAAGATCGGGACTTTGAGCTGGCCAGGTAAGAACATCGATTTGTTCATCTGTAAGCCAATCTTTTACCAATTTCGATGACTGTTTGGGGTCATTATCATGCATAAATATCCAATTTACTGGCATGAACTCAAAGGAATATGGTTCCATGGTGTCCTTTAATATATTAAGATACGAGAATTTGTCCATTCTTCCATCAATCCTAACCAATGGGCCCACTCCATACCAGGAAAATGCGCCCCAAACCATCAAATTTCCTCTTCCGTGTTTTATAGTCCAAAGTAGGGTAGCCAGATATGTTTAGATGAAACTAGTACTGGAGTTTCAAAAACCCGGACTTTCCCGGACAAATGAGGATTGAAAAAAGAGTACAAAACAAGGACAGAATAAACACATTTATATTGTAAGAGGAAACAAAAAATTGTATTAACATTTAAATAAAAAATCACATTTTTAAGTTACAAAACATCTTTGAGGTATAAAAAAAGGAACTTCATTTGTTTTTTTTTTTTAATAAATAGCCTTTACAGTGCTTGTTGTACTTTTCATTACATCTAATACTGTTAAGTATATCACTGTTGCTTTCTTGCTAAATTAATTCCTTTGTTAAAATAATTCCTTTGACGGAATCAGGTAACAGTTTGTTTCTATCTTTTGTCCACTTGAATTTAATAACGTTTTCTTTACAGCCGGAATCATCAAGCTTCTTCAAAATAGATTTAATTCTAAGTGGAACAAAATCGTTATCGATTCGCTCGTAAATATTATTGACAATATTTTGTAAAATTTCAACGGTTTCAATAATAGAAATGTCTTGTTTTTCAAGTTTTTGAATATTGACGTTGAATGTTGACATGAGAGAATGAACCAAAAATAAATACGCCTCGCTTAAGTCGTCTTTAAAAAATGTTTGCAATATTTTAGGCGGATTCTCGTACATAAGTAAAAGACGTTCAACAGCAAGATAGAGAGAAAGCCATCTGGTTTTCGAATGGTATAAGAAAGGCTTATATTCATTTTCAAGAAATTCAGAAAAATCTCGAAGTCTTTCCGTTCTGACTGTGTAGATAGAGAAATAGTTGTATATTTTTACAATTATGATATCGGCGTCAACTGGTAAAGTATCACATCCATGGTAGACATCCTATACCTATCATGTTTTGGTTGACTAAAGATTTTAACTTCGAATAGACATTGTTCGAACCTTTCCTTTGTCTTCCACCAAAATTGGTATTGCAATAATTGTCAGCGCAAAATCCACTTACTTTTGATAATAAGTTATTTTGTGTAAGAGCTTTAACAATAAGTTGGGCAGTTGTTCTATAATTTCTTTTCTCATATATTGGATCTGTTCGTTCACTTAATTTTAATGGGCCTCGGTTCATTTTTGAATAACCATTTAATTATAAGTAGCATAAAAGTAAATAGATACACAATGGGTAAAAGGAGTACAATCCCGGACAATTATCAAAAACTATCCCGGACCTCCCCCACACAGTGAAAAAAGAGTACATGTCCGGGAAAATACGGACGGATGGCAACCCTAGTCCAAAGTATACTTCGGGTTTTAGGCTTCGCACTTGGGTCGATGGACAAACGTTTTGCCATCAGGTCCAATACGGTTAACCTTTGTTTCATCGCTCCAAAGGACTCTCTTCCAAAACTATATGTTTTTGTTTTGATGTTTTTTAGCAAATGTAAGACGATCTCTGATGTTTTTTTTTTGACAGCAACAGTTTTTTTCTGCTTACGCGCCCATCAGCTTTACATAATTAAGTCTTCTTCTTATGAGTCTGCTTGAGATGTTCAAATCGAATTCTTCGTTTATTTCAGCCATAATGGTACCAGATTATTTGAAAGGGTAACACTTGCATTTTCTTGATATCGCTCTATCCACTCGTATTGATGTTTTACGAGGGGGCGGGCGGCGTAATTTATTCTCAAAGCTTAAATTTTGATTTCGTCTTACCAAATAAATTGCATTATACACCATTTTACGGGAACAGTTGAGGATTTTGGATATTTGGCAAGTATTTTTTCCATCTCGGTGAAGATCAAAAATAATTCTTCTTTCTTTCGGAGTACAGTGAACTTTTCTGCCCATTTTGTTTTCAATATTTGTTGATTTAATGATAAAAATTAAAATATAGCACTTTCTATCACAACTTTCAAACGCAAAATAAAGATTTAACGGTTAAAAATATAATGTGCTATTACTTTGTCCAGTTAAAAGAAAGTAAAAAAGTATGAATAGGTGAGTGCAAGAGAATCTTAACAATATTACGGTACTTTTAGGTTTTATTTGTCATCATCAGTTTGTCTGCACAACATATTAAAAAAAACATCAGACGCATTCCACATAACGGTAAATTCAAATCATGATTTTTGTTAATAGTGTGCTATTTCTTTGTCCATAGCTGTATGTAGTTCTTGGTACTCTTAAAAGAATAATTATTGGCAGTGCCAGTAATTGAAGCCCCATAGAATGAATAATTCGCACCTCTATGCCAATAATTGAACCCCTACATATGCCAATAGAATGAATAATTGGCACCTCTATGCCAATAATTGAACCCCTACTTTTTTGTGGAACCAATTATTGGCACCCCTTTTTCTTAAAATTTAACAATTTGTTTAACAAAAAAATTGTTAAAAACGTTAACTTTAATATATTTGTTTAACAAAAACTTTAAATTTTTATTAAATATACCATAAAATAATCAAAAACGAACGATTACCAAATTTTCTTTCCTTAGCATGAACACTCAATTTTTGATCACTTTTTCACAACACTAAAATGTTTTTACTTTTGCATTTATAAAGACGAACTGAAGAGGAAATTAATAAACACAAAAACTCTGTTATGGGGAATTAGAATTGATAACCTTCAAATTTTGCAAAATAGAGCTATGAGGTGTGTTTTAAAATGTGGTAGAAGAACCCATATATCTGATATGTTAAGTGAGTTGAAATGGATGAATGTGAACCAAAAACTGAAATTTAACTTATTAATTTTTATATTTAAACTTAAAAATGGATTGTATCCTATGTACCTTCAAAAGAATTTACAATATGTTGGTAACTATTACAACCTAAGAAATGTAGGTGATTTTAGATTGCCTCTATTTAGGAGAACTAGTTCTCAAAATAATATTATGTATAAAAGAACACATAAGTAAAAAATTGTTAAAAAGAGTTTTTTAAAAAAAAAACTAATAAAGAATTAAAACTAAAACTAAATTAGATACAGTTTAAGAATAAACAAACATTTTTGACTGAAAAGGTGTCAATAGACCAAAATAAAAATAATTGTATCCGTTACGCTTATTATTATTTGCAATTTAAAAAAAATGTTTTTTTTCCTTCACAAACAAAAACAATTTTTTTCCAAAATTTTGCATGCGATATTATAACAAGTTTAAGGGAGTTCTTGTTTAATTTTGTTGGCTTAAGTTTCTACAAAATATACTTTTTATATGCCCATTGGGCTGGAAAACACGAAAATGACGGTAGTTTTTTCTCGAAAATTGTTATTTACACTGGAGTACACGCGCGGCCTACTATAGTAGACCACAGTATCAGTTTTTTTGTTTATTTTATTTTATTTTATTTTTCCTGTACCGATAAATTATTTTACAAAATTTGAAGTTCTTAACTAATACATATTTATGAATTTAAGTTATTAAATGCTAAACACAATAAATGAATATAATATTTAAATATTTTTGTTCTTTTAAATCTTTATTAATTTAAAAATTATTGAGATTTTGAAATGGTCTACCATAGTAGCAGACGCGAGGCATTGATGTAAATAGAGTTATAAACGATTTAAGTTTGGTCTATTCATATATCTTCTTCTTCTTCCTTTTCTTCGGCGCTGTTATGATCTCGATGTCGAGGGGATCATAACTCTCCCACGTATCTGCTTCACACTAGTGATCCGCCTGTGGGGTTCGCCGGGTTGACCTCAGAAATCGTCGGCAAGCCTCCCGGTTTTGTATTTTTCCTTTTCTGAGGCCAACTGAATGCTGGTGTTTTTGCATTTGTTTGTACCAGGAGTGTTTAGGCCTACCTTTCTTTTTATTCCGAATTGAAACGTTGTATGATATTGCCTTTTTGACGGGGTTCTCAGGATCTCTCCTTTGAACATGGCAATACCAACTGAGTCGGTCGTGTTCAATTTTTTGGGAAATGGTATTCTTAACATGAAGGCTTCCTCGGATCTTCGTACTTCTAATTCGATCAAGCTTTGTAACTCCTGCTGTCATACGAAGCATCTTCATCTCAGCTGCCGTTAGCTTACTCTCATACTTTTTGTACATTGTCCAACATTGTGAACCGTATGTGAGTGATGGACGCACAACTGAAGTGTAGAGCTTTCCTTTCAGCTTAGGGGGCATTTTTCGGTCACAGAAGATAGCAGAATTTTCCCGCCACTTCATCCACCCTACGCTTACGCGATGATTGATATCGTCATCACAAGTAGCTTCGTTATTTATCATAGACCCCAGATATTTAAACTTTTCACACTTGGGAAGCACTACTCCATTCAAATAAATGTCTGGAATAGGCCTGTGTGGATCAGAAAATGGGCAGCATAGGTATTCTGTCTTTTTCGCGCTTATGCGGTACCCACTTCCTTCTAGAACATCCACCCATACGTCAAGTGCTCGTTGTAGGGATATCGGGTCTTCACTTATGATGGCTCCATCGTCAGCAAAGAATAACTGATGTACTTTTGGATCCGTCACTTTGCCTTCAAGCAGGTAATCAAGAACTGTAATAAAGAGCAGGGGACTCAAGACACTTCCCTGGTGTACACCTACTGTGATTTCGAATTCTTAGGTGACTCCAGCTGCGCATCTTACTTTAGTAACTGCTCCATCATACATGTCCATAATTATCCGCACATAGGTTTCTGGAACTCCTCGTTGCCTGAGGGCCACCCATATTAGATCTCGTGGTTGCCGATCGAATGCTTTTTCAAAATCAACCAATACGACATGCAAATCCTCCAAAGAATCCCGATGTTTTTCCATAATTATTCTTATACTCTGGATTGCATCCGTAGTTGACTTACCCCCGACAAACCCGCACTGGTCATCAGATAGCCTAATTATTTTTCGCAGTCGGCTACCCAAGACTCGCTCAACGATCTTCATGGTGTGTGACATCAGCTTTATCGAACGGTAATTATCACAGCTTCGAGTATCACCCTTTCCTTTATAAATTGGAAGAAGGTAACTTTCCCTCCATTGATTAGGCATGCGATCACCTCGTATAAGTTTGGAGACAAGAATCATGAGCCATCTAAACCCGATGTCTCCCATCTTTTTCCAAAACTCTGAGGGTATTTCGTCTGGGCCAACAGCTTTTCCCTTTTTGGAGTATTTTACCGCCTCACTTACTTCTTCGACTGTGACGTCGGATACTTCGCTTAAGTTAGGTGAAGCTATTGGAAAGTATAGCCTTGGAAATTGTTCGTTTAGAAGTCCGTCACAATACTGTCGCCACCTGTGAAGAATTTCGTTGTCTTCCACAAGTAGTTGGCCTTGAGCATTGTTAATGAACTTTGGCGAACAAATCTCCTGGGCATTTCTTCTTCTTTGAGCGGCTATTTTGAAGATAGTTGCGCCCTTATTCGTGTTTTGCCGTAGCTCTTGAATAGCACCAACTGTCGGGGTAGAAATTTCATCCAGCTCCCGATACAGGTTTTCTGTATTCTTTGCTTGAATTTGGGCGCACTTCTTCTTCGCTTCTTTCTTGCAGTTTCTATATTCCACTTCGAGGCGTGACTTTTGCTCTGTATCATTAGAGGGGCACTTCGACCAAGCCTTGAAAGCCATTTTCTTTTTACTTATAACTGATTTAGCTTCATCATTCCACCACCATGTTTCTTTGCCTTGTTGGTTGTGTCCTTTTGAAACCCCTAACAGTGTTTTGGCTTTTTCTTTGCAAGTTCTCTGTAGGAGATCCCACATACTTTGTGCTGTACTCTCTTCATTTCGAACTATATCGGTGTTGTTATACAGAACGTTTTGCATATTCGAAATAAAAGCTTCGCCTTTTTCCTTATCCAGATTATACCATTTGATCTTCCCAAAAGTTTTTGTATGTTTGTTGTCGTTCACTGTCTCCATAAAAAATTCTGTCAGTAGGAGACGGTGTTGGTGGGCGATCGCTTCTCCTAGTATCACTTTGCAATCTTTTACCCGGGGTTTCATGAAACTAGATACCAAATGGTAATCAATCTGGGTTTCATTTCCACCACTGCTGTAAGTGACCAGGTGTCGGCTTTGTTTGACGAACATGGTATTTAGTACGATAAGACCGTATGTTTTGCACATGCTCAGGATGTCTTCACCAGGAGGGTTCCTGGTGCCGTATCCGAGGCCTCCATGGCAATCTTCATAGTCTTCGTTTGTCTTCCCGACATGTCCGTTCAAATCTCCGCCCACGAACAAAAACTCTTCCTTTGGGATGTCCTTAAGTAGATTGTGAAAGTCTAGCCAAAATGCATCTTTTTGCACCTGCTCACATCCAATTTGGGGAGCATATGCAGTGACAATATTCCACAACTTTCCTTTAATCACCAATTTAAGGGACATCAAACGGTCGCTGGATTTCGAAATGGTCAATACGCTGCCTAATAGATGTTTTGCAAGGATGATTCCGATTCCGTTTTTACCCTTTTCCGTTCCATAGTAGAACATCTTATAGTTTTTTGTCCTCGTATCCAAGAAACGGGCCCTGTTTCCCGTGTTTCGCCATTTTGTTTCTTGAACACATAAGATGTCCACTCGCCTTCTTTTCATCATCTCTTCCAGCTCGAAGCTTCGACCTGTCATACTGCCAACGTTCCAACTCGCAACTCTCAGATTTTGTATAATCTGCGGCATTACTTTGCTAGCCCCCGGAATCAGTACCATGTGTAACAATGGTAGTGCCTGGCCGGGTAGTGTCATTTTGAGCGAGTACTTCCATAATGCTTTCATTATTCACAAAATCCTGGTTGTAAGTATCGACGTGTGCATGCTCCAGTTTTGTATTTGATCTCTCTTTTACGGCACCGGTGATCTCCAGTCGTGCCAACCCAGGGACTGGCATGCACACTTTTGGGAAAGTTTATAGGTGTTACGTGTCGCTAGGTTCACCTGGCTGTTTGTGGCCTAGATGTATTTACTCCTTTAGTCGCCTTTTACGACAAGCGGGGAGGCGCTGCAGGAATATTCTAACCCGTCCCTGCACAGGGAAATATCTGATTTATTTATGAATGGGAAAAATGTAGATGTGGTAATAAATTTGATAAAAGAAAAGATTTTGGAAAATTTGTATCAAGTTATCATCAAATCGTCTGTAAAATTTTGTTAAAATAAAAATCACCAAGCACCTATTTGATGTTTTTAGTATCAAATTATATATCTCCATACAAAATAAATGTGTTTATTTTTTGAGTTGGAAATCAATTTGCTTTTGTTAAATTTTAAAACCAACTCATTTAAATAAATTACTTGATTGATTCAAAACAAAATAAAAGAGTTGAAAACTGAAACTATATATCTGAAAAAATAAGGGTTTATTTTCTTAATTTACAACTGGATTTCGCCCATCCAAAATGCATTTTTTTCGACAAATAAAAATCATAATCAGAATTATTATATTTATCTTACGACCATTTAAACCCTTGCAGATATTCAACAAAACCCGTAGAAGTTATGCTGAAGTACCCGAACGAATCAATGGTCTATGATGTAGAGAATTATATCAAAGCCATAATCGATAAATGCTATATTCAGCTCGAAAACTGGAACATGGGAGAGAAAAGGACACATTCAAAAAATCTTCGAAGTTTGCGGGAACCGTCCAAACAGAAACAAGTTAAAACTCTACTCTCTGATTTTCTATACCAAATGGATGATATGGGACTTTACGCTGCTTCTATAGCAATAATGGGAGTTATAGTAAATCTAGAAGTGAATAAACGCAATGCCCCAACAATGGTTTTGCGGAACATGTATCGATACACGCTGACAAAATGTGAGTTTATTCGCCATTTATTGGTAAAAAAGATAAAATCATTCATTTCGGACGATGATGACGAAGACGATATGGATGAAGCTGATATTATATTAAATTATTCTAAACCAAAACTTCAAAATCTCCTGTCGTATTTAATTTCGGAATTCCGTTCAAAGAAAGGTGATGAAATAAGTGCCTTGTTGTTTGTGCAACGTCGATACACCGCCAAATGCCTATATTTTATAATAAAGAACTTTGTAGCTGCACACCCGCAGCTAAAACATATTAATCCTGAGTTTATGGTGGGGCGAACTGCCGGAATGATCTATTCCATTGACACGATACTTGATTCGAAATGGAATAGAAATGTAAGATCTTTAATATGAATTCAAAGATTAGATAACAAGGAAAAGAAATTTTTATTTCAGGCTATTCAAAGGTTTCGTTCAAAAGAGTGTAATTTAATCGTTTGCTCGAGTGTACTTGAAGAAGGAATCGATGTGCAGGCTTGTAACTATGTTATTTCTTTTGACAGTATAAAAACATTTAGTTCGTATGTACAAATGAAAGGACGTGCACGTTCTTCAAATAGTACGTATGCTGTTCTGTGTGAAAGTATGAAACATAGAGAGGTTGCGCAACAAATTAAACAATACCAAGAAATCGATACTATATTAAAAAAATATCTTATCACACGTACCATCGATAGAGAAATACCAGATGAACGTTTAACTGCAGAACAATTTAGAGAAATAGTCACACCATTTAAAACCCGCACTGGCGCTATACTACAAGCTGAGGGTACTATAATGCTTTTACATCGCTATTGCCAGACATTACCGCAAGATTCATTTACTAAATCACAAGCATTATGGTCGATTGTTTTGGATGAAGAAAACAAAATCGTGGTCTCTTTACAATTACCACTTCAGTCTACTGTCAAGGATGTTATATTGGTATGTATAAAAAAGTAGAACATTTAAATCCTTAATTACTTTGTGTATAGATTAAGTTATGCGGAAGTGGTTGTTGTCAGTCCAGTTTAAGGTTAATTGTCATACCAAACTGAAGACTTTCTAGCTATTCCTTTAACTTATCAGACCTTCATATGAAGCGCATGTTTGCATTATATTCTGATCACCTAAATCACTTAAGTCCTTGGGATAGCAGATACATATGTATATACATAAAATGTCGTTGTGTGCTTCACTATACATATTCGGTAATTTTATATATTTAAGGGCTAATAATAAATATACATATTTAGAAATATAAAATTCTGAATTGGCTGTCTACTTCAATATTTTGTCCAAATGCTTGTCATCCAAGCAACACAGTTTGGCTCATTAGTTAGTGTTTACTGATTTTCCTAGAAATTTTACGCTAAACTAATTTTTTTATAATACTTTTTGACCCACCCGGCTTCGCTCGGGCTCAAAAAAGGTTCATGATAAATATTTAGATGTTCTTCGAGTATATACAGTCTGTTTAAACATGGGTGGAACTCTCCGCTCAACTCCTTCTGCTGCACTTGATGTTCTTTTTCATCTCATACCGCTAGATATTTTTAGCAAACAATCGGCCGCTAACACAGCCATTCGACTTAAAGCCTCCTCGCAGTGGATCAATAATGATATTGGTCACTCTACTATACTGAACTCGTTCAGTAGTCTACCTAGTAACGTCGATTACACCACCCCTCATCCAAAATTTGATAAAAATTTTCAAGTATCCATCCCTTCCAGGTCTTCTTGGGAAAATGAGTCGTTTTTGATAGACGAAGCAATTCATTTCTATACAGATGGATCTAAAACCGATGACGGGGTCGGTGGAGGCGTATACTCCGAAAAATTAAATCTTTGTCTATCTTTTCGTCTTCCCAATCACTGTAGCGTGTTCCAGGCAGAGCTTTTAGCAATAAAAGAAGTCCTCTCTTGGCTAAAAGAAAACGTTATATCGACAACCGATATACGTATCTTCTCAGACAGTCAAGCTGCCTTAAAGTCACTGGACTCTGTCTCCATTAACTCACAAACAGCCCAAAATTGTCGATCATCTCTGGTGGAGATGTCAAAACAGTTTAACATTCACCTTACATGGGTGCCGGGGCATAGAGACATTCCAGGAAATTGTAAAGCTGACGAACTTGCAAAAAACGGAACAATATTACCTTTGTTGGATAGCAAATCTAACATCGGTATACCCCTAGCTACTTGTAAACTTATGCTAAAGCAAGATACCATAAAGAAAGCCAACCACAGGTGGACCAGCACCCCAACTTGCCGGTCTACTAAACTGATTTGGCCATTGTTTGATGCTAAACGCTCAAAACAACTAATTTCTATTGGTAGATTGCATATTAGCTCCGTTATAGGTGTCCTTACCGGGCACTGCCTAATAGGAAGACATGCTTCTCGTCTTGGAGTTCCTGCAAATGACTTTTGCAGAAGCTGCATGGATGAAGAAGAAGAGGAGTCAATTCCCCACCTTCTATGCTCTTGTCCCGCCCTAGCGCAAAGACGTAGACTCCACTTGGGAGACTACTACTATAACGATCCTAGTGATCTAAATAATTCCGACATTCACTGTCTCAAACGCTTCATTATTAGCTCAAAATGGTTTAACGAGTAAGGGGGATTTTTGAAATCCTTGTGGTATCACAACGGACCAAATATTGGTCTAAGTGTGCTGTCCTTTTCCGGTCAGCAGCCACTTTAACCTAACCTAACCATATACAGTCAAAATCGGTTATAACGACATCGGTTATAACGAAATATCGGTTATTGCGAACTAATCTCTAAGTCCCGACCAAGGTTCATGCTAATTGTACTAACCAAATATCGGTTTTAACGATATCGCCTTTAACGAACTATCGCTTATAACGAATAGTTTTAAATTGAAAATTAAAAAACCTATCGTTTATAACGAATATTAAAAAATAAATAAGTAGGCATTGAAAATTCCGTGCATTTCAAATAATAAATTATAGGGTTGTCGAACTGAGATTTAAACGGCAGAATAGTGTCGTTTAACTTAAACTACAGAATGAACTCTGTTCAAGGACTGTGAAACCAAATTTATTGTTGAACTGAAGTTTAAACCAAAAGTGGGGTTTAAACTTCCAATGTGAAACTGGGGGTAAGTGTGTTATTTTTTTTCAAAATGAGTTCAAAACGTAGAGTTTTTACGATTGAAGGGAAATCGGAAATAATTTCAAGGCTAAAAGCTTGTGATTCCAATAAAAGAACAAAATAAAATAAAGAATAAAAAATGGAAAATCGGTTATAACAAAACACCGGATATAACGAACAAATTCTCGAGTCCGATCGAGTTCGTTATAACCGATTTTGACTGTATATTATTATAATAGTTGACCTCTTTCGTTTTTAATGTCTGATTATCTTAATAAGAAGTTAATATTGAGCCGCCAGGTAAAGCATTCCACATTCGTATGGTGCAGCTAAAAAAAAAATCTGAATTTAACAGTACATCCGAAGTTGAGCTAAATATTAAAATAATGGGCAATCCCTGAAGGGCGAGTATTACTGTTAAATTGTTAAGTTAAGGAATGCAACTGATTTTTCACTAGAACACTGTTTTTAAAAATAACGGTTATATAATGAAGGACAAGAAACATTGCGGCGGTGCTCGAGATTCAAATATTTCTGTTTTAGTTCTACCCCCTATCATTTTTAATGTTCTTTTTAGATTCTATTTAAGAGATTTAAGTCGGTTATTGGAGCACCTACCCAAATAAGGGAATTATACTCAAGCTTTGGACGAATAATGGCTCTATATATTACAGCCGGATCGGAAGAGGTGGCAAAGGAAACCTAAACACTTAGCACCGTTTTTGACTACGTCGAATATGTGGTCTGTGATGCACATACTGAAAACTGAAAGTTGTTCTGTTTTCTTAATGCAAATGTCGCTCTTGGATAACTGCATGGGATTGGGTTTTGTTTCAGCGACAGAAGACAGAAGACACCATTGAGTTTTTGAAGCACTAAATTTTACGCGGTTTTTGGTCCCCCATTTGACAATGCTATCGGGATCAGAATTTAATGAGCTTATCATACGCTGTCGTTCTGAATCGACAACCGAAGAACACAAACATGAGATTACTGCCGTCAGCAAAACAATTTAATGAGTTAGAAGTTTCAAACAAAAGAGCATTAATGAATATGAGGGAGAGAGAGTCGAAGACAAAACCCCGCCCTGTGAATCATGTGCATTTATTTTATGAATTTCAGACTTGAACCCGTCCAACACAACTTGTATTGACCGGTTCGAAAGGTAGTTTATAATACAACGAAAAGGAGAGTCATTAATAACAAATGCCAATTTTTTATAAGAGGGCTTGATGCTTGATTATTGCTACAAGAAATATACTGCGGGTCATTAGGAAGCTTTCGATCTTACGATATTTCTTCAACTGATAATCTATCAGAATTTCCATGACCTTGGAAAGAATGAACGTAAGTGCAATTGGACGATAGTTAGAAGGTGTTAAATATTCATCTTTCTTAGGGACAAGCTGGACAAATGCTGTTTCTTATCCACTCGGAAAGTAGAGTAGGATAGATGAAAAAGCTTACGCAATTGGTTTTGCAAGCAATGAAGAGCACCTCTTCTGAAAAAATAGTCAGCGGATTTGTGTATAACGAGATCTTCTTGCTACTGTACGACTGCGAAAGATGTGTCCCATAAAATCGTTTAGGCTTTCAAGTACAATTAACAGCAAACTATACTGCAAGCTAATTGCCTTTTTTTTTTAGGTGACATAAGGAGTTTCATTGAAGATGAGCGTTAGAACCGAAGACCAAGCTGTATTTCGTAAATTTTTTCAACTGACCAACTTTTTTACTAGCTTTGGGACATTGTATGTAGTACTATTTTCCTTAACTGTTGGTCTTGCAAAAATTTTGTTCGTCGAATATGTCATTACAGGAGTTTCTAGAATTCTCTTTCGGTTTGATACATTTTTCCCTATTCGGAATAAAGTTTCTAATTGCGAAAAGAATTAAATTTGTAATCATATCTGCCATGGATATGACGTCCCTATGAGACAGTCATAGTTGGCTTTCTCGTATTGGCAAACGATTCTTTAAGAGATTTTTTCTCTAACTGGGTTTTGTTGACAAGTGAAATTTGCAAACATGACACAAGGTCTGATGTGCCGAAATCCGAGTGGGCACGGTAACGAGCTGAGTCAGATTGTCTGAGCAGAATAACACAGACACGAAGCTTAAATAATTACAGTTCAAACGAAAAGAAAGAAAGAAAAATAATAAAATATATAAATCATTTTTAGACGGTTTACCCACTCTCTAATGGATCAAAAACCGATGACGGGGTTGGTGGAGGCGTCTGCTCAGGAGTACTAAACTTAGATATCTAATTTAGTCGTTCTAATCATTTTAGCGTGTTCCAACGTGTTTCGGAGGTTTTAGCAACGGATATGCGCATTTTATCAAACAGCAAAGCAGCTATCAAATCTTTGCACTCTGCCTCTACAAATCCCAAAACAGCCCTAAACATATATATATATATATATATATATATACATCTTTCATTGAGATCGCGCAGCAGTTTTATTTGTGCCACAAAATTTGAAGATTTCAGTGATTACGTTTTTAGCTGGCAATTCATCTAAAATCCGTGGCATATTTTGCTATAAGTAGTTGAATTAATACGCCAATTACGACGATGCTCAGAAAAAATTCTTCTGCCTAGCCAATAAACGGATACGAGAAACGCAATAAGGTAATCCGTTAAGGTCCGCAAATCACCATCATATTCCAATGAAATGAATTTTTCCCAAAAAGTTTTTTTTTTCAAATTTTTGAAAATCAATTCTTGCTTAATTGCAATATTTTTTTTTATTTTTTTGCTTTAAAAATATCCTTAATGGTATAGTCGAACTTAAAAAAAAAAAAACATTTGGACATTTTATAACAAGGCAAAGTACATAATGAATATTTGTCTTAATTTCAAGTCGACCTCAATATCTGCTTTGTTAAGAGCGGTCTTACTAAGCTTAAAATGGTTTTCTAATAGAAGAACGAGCAATCATAGTTCTGCTACCGTTACATATTTTTTATTATTTCAGAGTGATGTAATGAAGACTTGTAAGCTTGCCAAAATGTCAGCTGCTTTTAAGGCATGTGTTAAGCTTTATCAAAATGGTGAAATCGATGACAGCCTGCTACCAGTCACTCGTAAGAAAATACTTGAAAACTGCACTGAGACATACTTTTCTAAATGGAAAAACGAAGAAAACGGTAATTGACAAAATGTGTGATATGTCATTTTATTATATTTATTTCTCGTAGATAATGCCAAAGAAGCTGGAACCAAAAAAAATGTACGTGACTATAACAAAATTTACCCTGAAGAGCTAAATGGTTCTATTCCCATTCCTGGAGAAATAGCCTATGCTTATTGTATCCAGATAAAACCAGAATTTCACTTAGATGAGGATAACGCAAACATAATTAACTTTTTTAATTCAAATTCAAACTATGCTATTATTGTGAGAAAGAAACTTCCTGCTTTAGCACCAATACCGCTATTTATGACGCAAGGTCCACTCAAAGCAAAAATTTTAAAAGAGCCCTTTGAGTTTATTATCGCTGATAGCAACGAACTGGGAAAGTTAAAAGCATTCAACAAAATGCTATTTTCGGATATACGAAAGTTTTGGAAAAGATTCCTGGCTTTCGACAATAGAAATGGTCCAAATGCATATTTGATTGCACCAGTGCAACATAATTGTGCAATCGATTGGGAGTTGGTTCGTCAATTTCAAAAATTAACGCCAATGCGAGGTACAACTGAAACTGAAAGATTAAAGAAAATCCATAAGCCTGAGGACTACCTTGGAAAAGTTGTTAGCACTTGGTACAGTGCCGATGAAAGCATTCGATATATTGTGACAAAAATTCGATTTGATCTAACTCCGTTAAGTGAATTTCCATCGAATGCTTTTAAAAACTATGCAGAATATGTTGAGAATAAATACCGCGAGCGAGTTGTAAATAAGAATCAGTTTATGATAGAAGTTCAGGCACTTACCTCCCGTAGTAATTTTTTTATAAATTCTTCGGGTAAGTGTTCAGAAAGTAAACGCTTGAAACGAGACAGTAAGATATTGGTTATACCCGAGATGTGTCATAATTTTCGATTTCCTGGCGATTTATGGTTAAAAGCTTTGTTTTTGCCATGCATTTTGCATAGATTACATTATCTTTTGAATGCCGAGAAGCTTCGTGTTGATATAAATAAATTTTTAAGAATTGAAACAGATGCCAATTATAATCCGGCTTGTATCGAAATAGATTATTCGCTTCGCAGAGTAGGAACTGATAGCAAAGAACCAAAAAGTATGCTTCCAGCTCTGGAGACTACACGTCGAGATACAATAAATTCATGTTATACTCTCGTCGATATTGAACAAGGAAACTGGAAATCTTACCAAGAGCCAATTGACGTCTACAGAAATATCAACACATTGTACCCAATCGAAATCGACTATTATTACCAGTTTGTTAATAATTTATTGGATGATATGGACAATTTAAATCTAAATGATAAGCCAGATGCTTCTTTACATAATCTTGAAGCTCACAAACCAAAAGTAAGGAACTACCATATTGAAGATTTATCTAAAAGGATTGCTGATGTATCTTTCGATTCGGCCCGCCGTATAAAAATTTTGGATCATAATGCTGTTGCCCCTCTAAAGACAGCTGAACAATTTGAATTTTTGGCTGCAATAACAACGGCGAAGACGAATGATCACTTCGATATGGAACGTTTCGAAGTATTGGGTGATTCGTTTCTAAAGTTCAGTTGTTCCTTATTGTTAATGCATAGGCATCAAACTTGGAATGAAGGTTACCTTACGGCAATCAAATCTCGCTTGGTAAGCAATAGAAATTTACTGTACTGTATGCGGGCGAAATTCAGTGGTACATTTATTTGTTCCTCAGTTTTTGAACCAACTAGCGAATGGCTGCCGCCATTTTCTTCGGTACCTTCAAATATTCTGAAAGCAATCGAGCATGATGGTCTTTCGCCTAATTGTCTTTACGAGCTAGATCTCAGTGAGGAGGAAATCAACTCGGGACTTTGCAATCAAAAGACATTAGAAAGCCTTTGTGATAATACAAATCTGTCGGAGACCTCCGTTGAATGCCTTTATGAATTCATATACAAACAATCTTTAGCCGATAAGGTTGTGGCTGATTGCCTCGAAGCTCTCCTGGGCGTGTGTGTTAAAAATTATGGAGTGCAAAAAAGTTTCGAAATGCTCAACTATTTTGGAATTTTCAATGATGTCGATAAATCATTACTTCCAAAACTTCTACAAATTAATCTCGGAAGCCCGTTGTTGAAAACCAATGTTAAACAATCTGAGGTCGATGGATATTTGCTGAACTATCAATTTTTGGAGGAAAACTTAAACTATAAATTTAAAGATCGTGCATATTTGCTACAAGCATTGACACATCCTTCATATCCTACAAATCGGATAACTGGCTGTTACCAACAATTGGAATTTTTAGGAGACGCTATCTTGGACTTTTTGATATCATGTTATATCTTTGAACATTGTACTCATATGAATCCTGGAGAGATTACGGATCTGCGTTCATCGCTGGTCAACAATGTTACTTTAGCGTGCGTGTGCGTTAGAAATCGCTTCCATCAGTACATGCTTTTCGAAAGTCCAACACTTTCTGAGTCAATAAGAAAATTTGTCGACTTTCAAAACACCCAAGATCATCGTGTTACCGATCAGGTGAAGATTCTCCTTGAAGAAACCGTCGTGGAAAAAGAATCTTTTAATTTGGCGCAAAATATAGACGTTCCTAAAGCCTTGGGCGACATTCTTGAAGCCTTAATTGGAGCTGTATTTTTAGACTCAGGAAATGATTTACGATGTACTTGGAGCGTAATCAATCAATTAATGGACATCGAACTGAACGAATTTACTGCCGAAGTGCCGCTTGATCCTGTTCGTCAATTATACGAGTATAAGGGAGCAAAACCTGAGTTCACATTGGAATGTGTAGAATACGATGTTGTCATGATGAAGTGCAAATTTTACTGCCGTGACTTCGTAAAGACTGCCACTGGTTGTGGAGGTAATAAATCTATGGCCAAGAAAGCCGCTGCCAAAATGGCTTTGCAAATCTTGCACGCCAATTAAAAGCAATATTATCTTTATTAATGTTAAAATATTATTAGTTTATTATAGTTATATTCCATTGCTTGTTTATGTTTGGGTTTTCTTTTATTCTAATCTGTACACAAAAAAAAGAAGATTTTTAACGAATAAATAATCTTAAAAATTGTCTTATGTGTGTATGCTCTGTATAAAATCATTTGTTAAATTTTATATAACTGGTTTTAAAATCCATAAATTCTATAAATGTTTGTTTATATAAAATTATATTGAGTTACTTATGTAGTTATCTGTTTCTGTATTCAAAAATAATTATTTAAATATTAAAAGTAACTACATATATTGTGTATTACATATTTTAATAAATTGTAAAGCCTTTTGGGAATACAACAAAACAGTTTTTCTTTTTCTCAAAGTTAAATAGTAATTGAGCCTCCAAAATATCCACTTTTAAAGAAACTTGTGTACACTTTACTGTTCAAAGAATTTAAAATGTTCTGTGAAACTAAAACAGGCGGACCACCCTGACAAATGCTTAAACCTTCCAAGGAACTTACTATTAGAATAATTGAAAAGAAAAACCAAACTTTATTCTACAGAAATAATCTTTAATGTTTCTTCCTTGAAGTTAAATTAACGAATGAGTAAAGAAAAATGAAATACATGTATGACTCTAATTTAAAAGGGGATTCCCCGTTTAAGAGCAGTTATAAAAATTCAAAATTAAACAGTTTACCAACAGTCAAATAAAAAATAATTTTCTTTTGTATAAAGGTGTGAACTACGAGTAAATAGAATTAAGGTTCAAACTCAATACTAACAAACTTTTTGTTTGTGGTATTGAAAAGCTCTTGAAACAAGGTTTTTATTTCAGAACTTCCACATTAAATGAATGTACATATATTAGTTAGAGAAAATTCTTCTTTTTTTCAACTCCACCGAAAGAAGGCGTCTTCTAATAGACCAGACCCGTTTAGTTGGTTTAAACCTCAGTCATAGATACAACTAAATTAAAGTAGAATTAACGTGTTTACAGAGTTTCTAAGTCAAGCTTGAATGCAATAGAAACTGATTTATCTATATACCTTTACCATTTCTTTGTGAAAAGACCGATGTTTCGAGACATGTAAATACGATTAAAAATTTCGTTTCACAGTAAAAGCTATTGAAAAATGACTTCGGTGCAGCAAAACATACACTTTACAAAAGTAATTAACAAACAATTTTATCAACATACATATATACTCGTAGTTGCACTTAACTCAAAATTATGATTTTTTTACTTATGACGCTCTAATAGCAAATGAGCGATTACAGTCATCGTCTAACCTCTGTGCCGATAACATCGTTTCACAAGTTTTACAGTGACTTCCTCTCGCCAAGCGCGCAAACCGGTTTCTCACCTTTAAACCGTATTTTACTTCATCGAATCTCTTTTCTCCCTTTTCCCTGCTGACGTGTGTACTTATAAGTGTTAGTGAGTGAAATACTGCAAACATGGCCCACGGGCCAAGCATGGTAGGCGGTTATTTTGGGATTCTCGACCCAGACCCTGACCCTAACCCTCAACCTAGAAAAAAGACCAAATATAACTCCCTTCCCCTGAACTCCTTCCCAGATCTCCCAACAAATCCTAATCCAAAAAATCCACGTTTTGTTGTAATGTGCCCAAAAAATAAAGATAAACCTATCACAGCCCTCAGTCCATTCCTCCTTAAAAAAGCGATCGATGCGATCAGCAAAGACTACAAAAATATATCGCAACTACGCGACGGGAGTCTCTTAATCGGCTCTATTAAGGTAACCGTCGGAGCGGAACTTTCTCCGCAACGTATCCTTCGTCGGAGATTCAATTTCAGTTCGAAGTAGCTTTCATCGGAAGAAATTTTACAGAAATCCAGCGACGCATTGCGATGGATATAAATTTCAGACAGAGATGCGCTAATTAACCGATATATCGAAAATGCGATATATTTTCGATAGTTTTTTATAAAATAAACACAATAAGCGTTTTAAACCATAAAAAACCGGTGAGAGAGTTTAGTTTATTGTTTATAAAAAGTATTTTTTTCAATTATAATGCGCTAGCGTTTTTAAGAAATGTAATTAGATGCACCGATTTTTAAATCAAAACTATCGATTAAAGTCCCCTTCCTATTTCCAAACGTATGTTTTTTGTTTCCATTTGAAGTGTCAAAAAAAAGAATAAATTGAAAAAAAAACTTTTGAAAAACAATATTTTATATTTATTTGACTAATAGGTACTTTAATCACAATGGAAATGAATCAATGCACAAAACAAAAGATCACGAACGAACTTTTTTTCCATTCAAACATCCATTTGTCTTGGTTCCAATTAATTTATTTGATTGGGCCAGATCTCCACAAACACAGCTACAATTTCTGATGTCTTTTTGATGTAATCCGCTCATATTGTTGCGAACTTGATTTTTCGTTCTGCCTAAGAACAAAAAGTCTATTATAAATAGGTAACACAAGTTAACTCAAATAAAGTTATTTTCCTTATTACTTACATTTTAACTAACAATTTCTTTAAAAAGAAAATACTTTCCGCAACAAGAACTTGTCGGAGATAATTTTGTTTGTATGTGTCAAAAATAAGACCATTAGAAGTGCTTCATCGCACACAAATGGCATGCGTTGAATTTCGTCGGACAGAATTTCCGATCAGCTGATCGGAGAAATACCTTGAAGCAAAATGTCTCCGATTCGGAGGAAATCGGAGAAAATTCCGCTCCGACGGTTACCTCGATAAGGCCGAATATTCGTAAACTCGCAAAAATCTGCACAAGCCTTTCTCAAAGCCAAAAATCTTGCTGGTTCTTGTGAAGTTACAGTTAAAATGCACGATCGGTTAAATCAATCGAAAGGGATAGCATTCGCCCCCTGCCTAAATGACGTCTCCGAAACCGAAATAATCAGCGAAATGAAAAGTCAAAGTGTTACAGATGTTTAAAAGTTTACGAAGAAAATCGATGAAAACAAAGTAAAACCCTCAGGATTAATCCTATTTACATTCGACCTCTTCCAACCCCCAAAAAGTGTAGACATAGGTTTTTATTCCGCAAAAATCACCGAATATATCCCGAACTCCATGCGGTGCCGAAACTGCCAATTACTTGGCCATACAAAAAATCGCTGCAATGGTAATGCAAAATGCGAAACATGCAGTCTTCCCCCTCACCCCCCACAACCATGTAATCGTACCATGTGCGCTAATTGCTCCCTCTCCCATCCTTCAACCTCCAAATCCTGCCCGTCCTACCTACAGGCAAAGGAAATATTAAAAATTAAAACATTAAATAAATGTACAATGGCAGATGCTAGGAAATTATACAATCAACAAAACTCCATCCACACTCCTCACCTAACGGAAAGTTTTGCAGATAAAACAAAAAACACACCAAATGCACCGCTTCAACATCAAAATCCCCCCCAACCCCAACACGTAAGTCCACCACCTATTCCCACATTTAATAATATTCCCCCATCAAACAACGCCGCAAAAGAAATAAAAACAAGCAAATACACAAATAATAACCATGAAAAAGAAACCGCTAGCACATCATCATCAACTACCTCGAATACAAAGAAATCATTACCCAGCTTAATACTCTCAGCTACAAACGTTAACACTCAATCCACTAACACAACTTCAAACACATACACATCTTCCCCCACTCACCCCTCTAAACCCAACACTTACACAGTTTCTCATACTAACACCTCAACAAATTCTAACACTATTCCCAATTCCACTCAACCATCATCAATCACATCACAACCTCCCATAAACAACACTAACACAAACAATCAACCTTCCTTCACCCCAACTACACTCAATCAAAATACAACAATTCTCACTCAATCCATTTACTCTCCATTATCAGCTGTTACCCAAACATTGCTGGCTAACAATAGGTTCGTTTGTTGAACTTTACCCAGGGTTGACCCAGGTTTTCTTGACAACCCTCAGAGTTGTCAACAAAAACTGGGGTTTTCGGTTTTCAAAAAACACCCAAGAGCTTTCAACTGTTTTGTTGACAGCTAAAAGCAAGACAAAATCATTTTGTGATCTGATAAAACTTTAAATTTGTTATAAATTAGTTTTAAAAATGAACGAAAACAATTTTGCGTTGTTGCTGAATGTTTCACCCGATGAGTACAACAAACATTTAATTGCAAATACAAGCAATAACATGCAACATGCGAATCGCCAAACGACAACAAAAGAAATACATGGGTGATTCTACAAACAATGGAATAAAATGATACAAATTTCGGCACGACATTTTTGGAAGCCAAATGTCGTAAGAATTGTTCTAGTTGATCCTTAAAACGTCTCTTTGCGTTGTTGAAAGCGGCCAGTAAAAAAAATTAAAAATGACGATTTTAAGGACATTTTTTGAAAAAGGATGTTCAGGGGACTGAGGTTTTTTTTAAGGTGACTGAATAAATCTTTAGTTTTTTTGTATTTTCTCTTGGGTACACACTGAAATATAGAAATTAAATTAATAAACATACAAATTCATGGTTAATACATAATAACTTAGCATTTTATTAAAAGAAAATAATATATTACAATAAATTTTTTTTTCTACTTAGAATCAATTTAAAATAAATTATATTCTTTTTAAAAATTTTAAAAATATTTCGCAATGAAGTTCGAAGTTTAACATAATTTAAAAATTCTCAGGTTTCTGAATAAAATATCATTTGTTTATTTATTAGCCAGGGGACTGATACCAGGGGACTGAGGTTTTTCATGGTTTTTGCGCAAAAAAGATATTAAGGTTTTACTTAAAAAATCAAAAAAATATATATAATATTACAGTTTTATCAAACCTATACTATACTGCTAAAAAAGATGCCTACTTACATATAAATTTGTTTCGTAAAAACTCACCAGAGGACTGATAAACTAAACGGACAATCCACGACTTCATGCACAAATGTCTTTTTCACAATACTAACATAAGAAACAGAATCGAGTTGCACCATGATTTTATTGTAAGGAGACTTGGTACTTCAAATTGCCAGTGCTGGAAATCCGATCGACATCCTAGTTTTTGATATTTTCGACTGTTTCAATATATGCCAGGGGACTGATACAAAAAGCGGGGGACAAAGTTTAATTAAGTTTTTTTGTAATAAAATAAATTACTAAAAAATATTTATTTATTTCGTAGCAAAGATGTATTATTTGGCGTAACTTCGGTGGTATTCATTTTAGTATGAGACCTGAAATAAGATAACGGTAATAATTTTTCTTTGCGAAAACGCACTGGGGACACGTCAGGGGACTGAGAATCGGACACTTTGAAGAATTTTTTGAGCAATATAAAATAAGGTCACCCTAATAATATTGTTAGGCCAGGTAGATATCAGTCAGATTTAATTTTATAAAAAAAAATCAAATTAAATAATTGAACGGATTTCAAAATATTTCTGGGGCCGCCGAAAATTCCATCGTTTGTAGAATCACCCACATATGAAATCTCATGACTTTTGACAGTTTGATCGTTACCTGAACTCGCCCCAGCAAAATACCTGGATCTACTTCATGGCGAGTTCAGGGCGACCCCAGGTCTCAAAAAACACAGAATTTGCTCACCAGGGTGACTTCAGGTTTTTCAAAAAACGATTTAGGGCGACCCCAGGGTGACTTCAGGGCTCAACGAACAAACCTAATGATTACTACATTGACACTACAAACAATCAAGATGTCGAAATGTAATAACCAATTGATAAACCAAATAAAATGCACGACTGGATCGCACGAACTTGCTCTTATGTAAAAGTACTTTGGAATTCAAGATACATTTTATAAATATAAAACATGGATTTATTGAGATAATAATGTTCAAATGCATAAAATTGCCGTCTGGTTTCCGGAAAAGTATGAATTTATGCAAATAAACCTTAAAAAATCGTTTTATTATTAAAAAAAATTTTTATATAAGAAATTTCTCTAAAATTTTTCAAGAAAAAAATGTGGGATGCGAATTTTAAGTATTTAATAATATTGGTTTTAGGAAATAATTTCAAAAAATAATCGTTCATAGGTTTTGAAGATATTGATTTAAAAAAATTTTTTTTTTTTTTTAAAACCCAATAAATATTTTTTCGAATATTTTTATATACAATATTATTTTAAACTTAAGGGGACTCCTGCTAAAAATTTTGGGTTAAAATCCTTAGAGCCGTTAATGAGAAAGTCGAAAATCAAAAAAACGGGTCTATGGCAGGTACCCCTAATAACATTTTGCCCCAAAATTTTTTTTGACCAAAATATAGTCCATGTCCATAATATCACACTTAATTTTTTTTATCGAAATCGTTAGAGCCGTTTTCGAGATAAATAAGATTTTGCATTACGGGTGTATGGGGGGTACCCTTAGTTTTGGAGCTAAAAAAAAAATTTCAATTTTTCCTCTAGAGAATCACCGAAGACCCTTAACTGCCGAGATTGAAAGAAATAGGTCCAGTGGTTTAGGCTGTAGTGAGAGGTACAGACATACAGACACACTGAAACATGTTTTTTGTGTACTAAATTTTCCTTAAAATTTTTATAAAAAAAATTGATATGCAAATTATTAGTATTTAATAAAATACATTTTAAAATGTAATTTAAAAATTTAATCGTGTATCGGTTTTCAAGATATTGAATTTTCAAAAAAAAAATTGTATTATTTTTTTAAAAATCCAAAAACTATTTTTTCGAAAAAAATTTTAGTTCATATTTTTTCAAATGCAAAGCAGCTCCTGCATAAAAATTTTGGTTAAAATCGTTAGAGCCGTTGGTGAGAAATTCGAAAATCAAAAAAAACGTTATATGACAGGTACCCCTAATAACATTTCCCCCCAAAATTTTTTTTCACCAAAATATAGTCCATGTCCATAATATCACACTAATTTTTTTTATCGAAATCGTTAGAGCCGTTTTCGAGATAAATAAGATTTTGCATTACGGGTGTATGGGGGGTACCCTTAGTTTTGGAGCTAAAAAAAAAATTTCAATTTTTCCTCTAGGGAATCACCGAAGACTCTTAACTACCGAGATTGAAAGAAATAGGTCCAGTGGTTTAGGCTGTAGTGAGAGGTACAGACATACAGACACACTGAAACATGTTTTTTGTGTACTAAATTTTCCTTAAAATTTTTATAAAAAAAATTGATATGCAAATTATTAGTATTTAATAAAATACATTTTAAAATGTAATTTAAAAATTTAATCGTGTATCGGTTTTCAAGATATTGAATTTTCAAAAAAAAAATTGTATTATTTTTTTAAAAATCCAAAAACTATTTTTTCGAAAAAAATTTTAGTTCATATTTTTTCAAATGCAAAGCAGCTCCTGCATAAAAATTTTGGTTAAAATCGTTAGAGCCGTTGGTGAGAAATTCGAAAATCAAAAAAAACGTTATATGACAGGTACCCCTAATAACATTTCCCCCCAACATTTTTTTTCACCAAAATATAGTCCATGTCCATAATATCACACTTAATTTTTTTTATCGAAATCATTAGAGCCGTTTTCGAGATAAATAAGATTTTGCATTACGGGTGTATGGGGGGTACCCTTAGTTTTGGAGCTAAAAAAAAAATTTCAATTTTTCCTCTAGGGAATCACCGAAGACCCTTAACTACCAATTTTGAAGAAAATACCTCCGATAGTTTAGGCTGTAGTTCGAGGTACAGACATACAGACATACAGACATACAGACATACAGACAGACAGACGGAATTGTCGGACCCACTTTTTTCGTCTTCGCTATCATCGTAATGTCAACTTTGATCAAAATCTCGAGTTCGATTTTTTTTCCAAATGCAGAACTTGCCCTATAGTACCTATATCGCAAGTAAAAAGCGACTCTGCAGTTCGGGGATTGAATCGATCGGACAACATCTGGCCTGCAGAGTCTCTGCACTAAACAACAGATTTCCGTCAACCCAAGTATCTCTCAACAATCCTATATTCAAAAAATAAACGCAACAGGCCACCCTTTTTTTACTTCAAGTAAAACAAGCTCGTGTAACCAATCCCCTTCTAATCTAGCTCTCAATATTCTACAGTGGAATATGAACGGTTTTGCTAATAACCTTGATGAGCTTAAAATAATAATAAATCAACAGAACCCAACTATTGTATCTATTCAAGAAACACACTGCCAATTCGATTTTGTACCAATTGTACCAAAAGCCTTTATGGGATATTTCCAAAATATTCCAAATAATACCACCTCTAAACAAGGGGTTGCCTTACTTGTCAAAAAGAACGTACCACACAAAGTGCTATCTTTAAATTCAAACCTACAAGCTTTGGCAGTCGAAATCCAAACCAAAATCAAATTCACGTTTATAAGTATATACCTCCCACCCCTTCAACCAATCAATAAAACAGAATTAGACAATTTAATTAACCAAGTTATTAACCAAGTACATTCCCCAATAATATTCGGAGGTGATATTAATGCGTGGAATACTCTTTGGGGCTCCCCAACTACGAACAGCAAAGGTTCCTTGCTAGAAAATGTTTTCACCGATTGTAACTTAATTATATTAAACGACGGCTCTCCCACTCACTTATCAACACACGGTACACTTACACACGTCGATGTTACCTGCTCTTCTCCAGAACTACTTCCAAAGATTAATTGGAAAACCTTAAAAGACTTGCATAATAGTGATCACTTCCCTATATTGGTTACTATTAACATGGGCAGAACTATAATATCGAATTCACACATCTCCAAATTCAAAACCGATTTAGCGAACTGGAAGATATTCAATAATCTAGTCACAGAGTACCTAGCCAAGAAACCATTATCCACTAATAATAATAAGGAGGCTGCGCTCCTACAAAAAGCAATAAGAACAGCTGCAAACAAATCCATTCCCCAATCGTCTCCAATCAACTATAAACACGTAGTACCTTGGTGGAACCCCGAACTTTCAAAACTACGGCAAGAAAAAATGTCTGCATTAAAACAATTCCAAAAAACACAATCTACCCAAAATCTAGTCCGATACAAAAAATCGAATGCGAAATTCCGCAAAATACTAAGGGAAAGCAAAACAAACTGCTTTTATAAATTTACATCATCTATCTGCCCCAACACCTCGTCTACAAAAATATGGCATAACATCCGGCGACTTACCGTCGATTTTACCCCACTGACAATCACCTCGATGGTATCCCATATGAGTCATATAACTGATCCTCCTGAAATTTCCGAATTCCTTGCAGAATCGTGGGCTGATAAATCTAAAAACTCAAATTTTTCTGATGTATTCTTAAATGAAAAAATCGCCGTCCTTAACAGCCTCCCACCATCAAACATAACCAACGCTTCTGCTGTACGTATTGAACAGCCTATTTCATCAGTTGAGTTTGAATCAGCTATTAATCAAGTCAAAGGCAAATCCCCAAGTAGAGATAAAATTTCTTATCCTATGCTAAAACATCTTTCAACACAAACTAAAACGAGGATAATTAGCTTATACAACAACATTCTTATTTCTGCCACTATTCCTCAAGCATGAAAAACAGCCACAATCCTACCCATTCCAAAGCCCAAAAAGAACAAAAACACAATCGAAGGTTATCGCCCGATCTCACTCATCCCATGCTTGTCGAAAATTCTAGAAAAGATCATTGCCAAACGAATTCTATGGTTTGCAGAAACTAACAAACTCATTAGCAGTAACCAAGTAGCTTTCAAACCTAACCGAGGATGTGTAGACGCTCTTCTTCACCTCGACTTTTTCACTTCTAATGCGACAATGACAAAACTAAAACCTTGTTTAAAGCCGCCCTAGAAGATATTCTAGATTGGTCAGAACTATCAGGAGCCAAACTGTCCATTCAAAAATGCAAACTGCTTCACATATGTAGGAAACTGCGCTGCCCTGAAATTGTTATTAATATGAGAAACATACAAATCGAAAATGTAAATAATCTTAAGATTCTTGGACTAACCTTTAACTCTAAGTATTCTTGGAAACAACATTGTTTAGACCTTAAGAATTCTCTAGTTGCGAGGACTAATATAGTAAAATATTTAAGTTGTAAAAAAAGTAACGCTCATATAAACACTCTAAGACTCTAACAAATATTGCGAAAATGTTAGTTCTAAGTAAGATAGAATATGGGTTATTCATATATGGCCACAGTCCAAAATCCGTTTTGCAGATAATTAAACCAGTTTACCACCAAGCTGCGAGAAAAAGCATCAACGCCTTCCCCACCACCCCAATAAAAAACATTCTTGTTGAAGCCGGACTACCAACAATCGAAGAACGCAGGGACGCAATAACATTAAAACTGTACTCTAAAATTATCTTCTCCAGACACTCAGTCATCGATAATGATGTGAAAAAAGCGAGGGACCACAAGCTCACAAAGAAAATCCCATCCGCCATAGCCACAATTCTTCAAACAGCATCTTTACTCAATATCGATACAAAATGTAAACATAATGCAACCGAACGCTACCCCCCATGGTTTATCGAACCGGACTCAATAATATTTAAACTCGCAGACTACAAAAAAACTATCACAAACAACGAAATTTTCCGCCAAATCTTCTTAAGTATCTCAACAGACTTAAAAAATAAAGGATGGAATTTCCTCTATACAGATGGTTCAAAAAGTTCAGACTGCACATCATTCGCAGTCATACTGGAAAATGGAAACCCAGTCTGCACCGGCCACCTCCCCGATTTTGCATCTATATTTACGGCAGAAGCTTTCGCCATCCTTCAAGCCATACAAACGAGTCAAAAAGGCAAACATATAATATGCTCGGATAGTATTTCCGTACTCAACGCGATAAGGAATCCCAACAATAACACCGAATTGATCTCAGAAATCAGAAATCAGCTTATCAAATCATCAAATAAGATCAAGCTATTGTGGACTCCCGGTCACGTCGGCATCAAAGGTAATGAGCACGCCGACACCGCAGCCAACCCCGCCAGGAACTCTCCTTTGATCCTATTCAATATTTTTACAAAAAAAGACCTTACTAAACACATAAACAATACTACAACCGCAACTTTAAAACCAGACTGGAGTCTATATCACCACCACTACAAAAAAATCAACCCTGAACGACTCAGCCCTAAGTTTCCAACCACTAATGCAAAGCACAAAATCTCCAGTTTCACAAGACTCCGACTAGGCCACACTACTGCAACCCATCAACACCTACTTATACTTACAAAGAATCAGCCCCCATTATGTAAGCACTGCGGAACAAACATAGACTTACAACACATCTTAAAACATTATAAAAACACTAACCCTATTATAAATAGTATATTTAAGCACAACTCAATTTACGAAATTTTAAAAAAATCTAACTATGATAACATTGAAAACATTACGAGATTCCTCTCTCAAGCCAAGATAAATATTTAATTATAATCATCACAGAACCAATAGTCCTCGCAGCTAGGCTCTTTTTTTTGTAATATTAGCTTGTAATTTTAATTATAGGTTAATAAAATATAATAATAATAATATTATTATTAATAGGGGTATTTTGTTGTTGGAATGTAAGAAAATGTTACACTTTTACTATGATACAAGACTAGTTACAGCGGATCGTGAATACCCCTGATGTAATTAATTACAAATTTTTATTCAAAAACAAAAATCCAAATGGTTTTCGATATTTTAGTTTTTGAGAAAATTAAACATTATGGAAACTATTTATTTGTAATAATAACATTCGATCCGCAATTTTTGCTTAAAATACTTAATTACCCCCGTTTAGTAACTTTTCATACAAAATCGTTGAAAAACAAAAATTATTTGAAAAGCCATTAAAAATGGTAATGTTTAATACTGTGCGTTATTAAGATTTCAGCTGAGCTCTTTTTGAATTGAAGCAATCCTGTACTTTTTAATGGTTCAATTATCATTCAATTTGACAAGATACGGGGAAGAAATGGAAGGTTGAAGACACCTGCTGTCTGTCGAGGCCAAACTTTTTGGCAAACGAGGACCCTACCCTTGTTTCGGCCAGATGATCAGGGATACAGGGTAATTAAATGCATAAATAAAAGTTTTCTATCTGAATTTTCTTAGTACGTGAATTAGTAATGTTATCAGTTTATGGGAGGACTTGAGGCTCTGTTATATCATAGCTAAGGATATTCGTCGGCAGCTAAAGGCTTGTAATCGGTTGCCACTGGATGAATACAGGTGGACAGGTTCTTCAGATGCTTAATCCTCTGGTTTGAATGCATGATTGGGTAGTGTTGAAACCGAGGAATCTCACATGAACATTTCATAGTTCCTGCTTAAGATGTGTGGCGAGAGCCCAGGGGGATTTGAGATGACTGAATTTAAACTTCGGTTGGCATAACAAATGTTAATATTAGTATTCTGCAGAGTCAGGGAGCAGACTCCTACGAAGTTGATGCCATATGTCGTTCGGCTCTATCGAGGTAGCCGTCGGAGCGGAATTCCCTCCGATTTCCTACGAATCGGAGACATTTTGCTTCGAGGTATTTCTCCCATCAACTGATCGGAAATTCTGTCCGACGAAATTCCGCTCCGACGGTTACCTCGATAGAGCCGTATATGTTGCACATAATAGCGAACTCATTTTAGGCAATCGTTTAGTTTGTGTCAAAACACAAACTTTTTAGTTGTGCAACTAAAAATTGAATGTGCGCGCCTAGCCTTATAGGTCTTTTACTAAATATAATTGAATTAAAGATCAATGTTAATGTTTTATGCTAAGTCTCTAAATTTATTATGCACTACCTATACATTTTACAGTTAATATTCAACGTTTCTGCTTATGTATAAATAATATTAAATTAATGTCTATAATAAGGCTTTCTATTAAGTTTATTGCAATTTCATAAAATTAAGTCCAGTGACGACTTAAACAGAGGATAGACAAATTTTAATTGGGGAGATTCAAATCACAGATGTATTTTCGTTATTATCTAACCTATCCGGTGGGTTGTGATCGCTTGATGAGTCTGCGGGGGAAGCACTTAGAATAATTGCATTGCTTTCTCCAAGTGGTGCTGCATTGATCACTAGATTTTCAACTGACCAACTTGTCTTGTTGCGCAATGATTGATCAATCCTGGAAGAAATTGAATTGGATCCAGATTCACGACGACGAGTTGAAGTTCGCAAAACATTAGCAACATCAAATGCTGTATAAGGCTGCCTGGATCTTGTTAATATAGTTGTACCAGCTGATGAGGGTCGAGGTTCACTTGATCTATCGATCTTATGGGCTCCTCTTAAATTGCGGCCTAATGAAAGGCTTCGTTGAGTGTAACTATTGTATAGAGGCCTTGGACGGATTTCAATATTTTGAGGTTGATTATCGACACCAGCTGGGTTGGACAATACTGTAGAATAATCAGGTGGAAGACTGTTATCGGCCGACTCAAGAGATAGAATTGGTCGTGTCCGACTTGGTTCACCCAAAAATCTATAAGACAACAAATTTAAATCCTTTATTTAATGATTGACAAATTTGAACTATACCGTCTAACACTTCGCCTTATGCTTTGACGCAAGATTTTAGCTAGTCGAGCTCCAGTAGCTGTTGTGTATGAAGGAGGGGGTGTATATTTTGGAGGAGCATCATCTTGAGCATTACTCGCTTCTAGATCTGAATTCCTTAAATTGTATTGACCAGCTTGATGCCTATTTCTATCAGCACCGGGTCGCCCTCGGCGGTGTAGTAATGGTGATTCAGTCGGACGATATAAAAGCTGAATACGCTAAAGAAATGCAAATTAATTAACATCTAATCATCATTTACAAAAACACAACTTACATCCAAAATATCAGGTGGACCGTTTGTAAGGTATCGATATATTTGAATAATTGCTGTAATCGGTACAATCAGTAAAAATGAAACCTGAGTTAGACCACCAACTTTCCGAGTCCAAAAGCTAAAGTAAGACTTCCCTCGCCAATGATAAAATTGACTTGTCAATGAAACTTTATATTCGATTATGGCTAAAGTAATCAATGCAATGGGAAGAAGCACATTCCAAGAAAGAGCCAAGAACGCAGACATTGATCCAGTCATTCGCAAGTCATTAACTAGCACATCTCCATTATAAGGACGACCTCGAATCAAAAAGACTGCCAAGATTTCCGCTGTCCATAAAATCAACATCCACCATGCTCCTCCTAATACCATATCGAAGTAGTGTATCATAGCCAAGCCCATTTCGGAGGCGAATGGTATGCCTAATAATAGAGCAGTGACACAACTCAATAGAACTGAACTTGTGGAGTTACCCAATCCACTAGAAATAGGCTTCCACATGACACACAGCTGACCCAATCCAAACAGAATGAACATAAAGAAGGTAAGCGCAGTCCAAATCCATGATAAGTCATTCTGAGCAATAGCCATTGCCGCTGGAAACAACTCGGTTATCAATCGCAACGCCTGGTAGCCACTCTCCCGAACTGATGTTAAAGGAGGACGACGATATGTTTCTCCTAAAAGGCTCGAATAATGTGGCACCCACTTAGTTGGGAACGAAATAAGGGCAGGTGTAATTGGACCTTTGAGGGAATATACTGAAGTGTAGGAATCCATAAATTCTGTAAAAAAATAAGTCGAAGCACTAATTTACAAGTTATAAAAAAAGTTGAAAAAGTTGAGCTTACCATAAGACCGTGGTACATAAATGTAATCGTTTTTATGCAAAATCTGCTCACAAGAGAATCCAAATACCCCTGCCAAACACAGCCCCATTAATGTCAGCAATACCACCAATATTGCTTCGCGACGAAGAATTACTTTGCTATTGTTTTTTCCATAACTTCGGCTGCATACAGATATAACAGATGCGCCCAATAAACCCCAAGTGAGAAAAGCTTCTTGAGCAGCAGCAGTCCAGGTTTTTGAATTTATTAAAAAATCCTCAAAGTCCGAAGCCGAGAATATATTTTGTGCATTTGAGAATCCGATGTAATATAACAGCCGAAAGGTAATCACAATGAATAAAACCAGTGGAACTAATGTTAAAAGTAATATAACTTTCCCGAAAGATTTCAATCCTTTGCAAAGCACCAAGAAGACTATTGTCCAGATTATCGACAAATTGAAGGCGAGCTGCTTAAATGGAAATCCATATTTTTTTTTAACAAGTTTTCTATTTTTAAGGAACAAAAATGTCCAACTTACCATATCACTCACCTGGAACCGAACATCACTACCATCAATTCGCCTACCCAAGTGTAATCTCTGTAGCACTATTCCATTGAAATAATCGGCAACAGTTTCAGTTAGATTTCCCGACACATTCGTTGATCGATGATACATATAAAATGATTCTTGCCACCGATACAGTGGTTGAGCTTTTGTTAGAAATGAATCCTTTAGATAAACTAAAAGCCAACTAATGCTGACTGTTGAATATAATCCCATGACACATTGTCCCAATACCAGAGCGATTCCGATACCTCGGCAAATTGGACTGATTTTCCACATTGAAACCGGTCCAGCTTTTATCTTGGCTCCCAGACAAATTTGCAGCCAAAACAGTGGTATTCCAAAAACAACCGAAAGAATTAGGAACTGAAGCAGGAAGTTTCCTCCATAGTGAATTGTCTGGTTAGCAAAACGGCTGATGTTAAACAGACCCAAAGTACAGCACATCAGGGCCAATATTCGGCCATATGCATTCGGCCACTCTGCATTGAAATCTAGGTGTGCTGATTGATTGTTATCTGGATCGATATGAGATATTCGTGGCTGTATATTACCGTTCTCCAAAGGTGGAGTAGCGGGCCTTCGTGGAGAATGATCTGCTGCCGTTGAACCTATTGAGCTTGATCCAGTGCTAGAAACCAACGAAACCGGACTAGGATTGCGTGATGATCCAACTGAGCTGGGTTCCGATCCGATGTACCCCGCACATATAACATCTGCCAGGTGTGAAGTAGTATTTGGATTGCGACGATTACAGTCAATGGAGCCATTAACTGGAGCGCTCATTGGTCTATCATGATTTATAATAATGCAATGATTACCACTGCCTGTGGCCTCGGAACGAATGGAAAATATCCGCGGATGACCATCAGCTCTTCGCCCGAATTGTCTAGGACGATCTTCAGTGGAGTCTTGTCCTTCTGCAGAATTCCTGTCAACCATTTCTTGTAAAATATCATAGGGTGTCAGTACACTGGGAGTAAAGTCAGTCTGGGATATACATCTTCTCATAGTGGGTGTACTTAGTGGAGCACTACCACTTGCAGACGAATCCTCAACTTCAAGGGGAAAAGATAACTCCCCCGAAGTTGATGCTGGTAAGTCCTCTTCACTGCGTATATGATCGGGAAGAACCAGAAGTGATGTCTTTCGCATTGAATTACGGCGCCATGTCTTGCGAACAGGAGAGGTTGATCTAGCAAATTTACCTGCATAAATATACGAGAAAAAACAACATATTAATACTATGAAATAACCCGACTTTTAAGATTATATTATATGCATGTTTATTACGTGTCTAAAACGGTTCGTCTCTTCTTCGATTAGAAAAATATTTTTCTGTTGTGGTTTTTTAGTTGGTGAATTTGAAAATACCTAGCAACATAAAAATTACGTTTCACACAGTGTCACAGCTCTAAGAATGTATTAGGGCGCAAGGTGAGAGGGGCGCAAAAATAACCGACAATGTGTTAAGCTAAATCACTAATAGCAATTTTATAACATTACAAAATTATTTTTATGAAATATACACTCGTTAAAAAAAATTGATTAACTGGAAGATTTGTACATATATTGATTAATTTAGTTTTCAAGCTCATTTCTATGCGTATGTTAATTTGCGTTACTAAACAACCCACTAACACATCCATAAGGAGCGTCTGATTGCAGGATTTCAGTTTTCTCCAAGCTCTCAAAAAAGAATCTGAAGTGGGAACAAAAACATTTTTCTATTTTTTAGCAAAAGCATTCGTTGCAAATGATTGTACAAGTGATTCAAAAAAATACAAACAAATCAAACGTGCTGGGGCTAAGAGTACGAAAATTAAAATTTCAATTACGCGTAAAGGTTTGACAATTTCTTATCCATATAATAAGGCTGATTTTAACGTTGATGGCGAACTACTCAAACGATGTTTTCCACCTATCCGGGTGATAGAACTAATCATTGACGTATAATAAGTTAATGAAACTGATTTTTACATTAATTAAGACCTGCTAAAACGTCGTTTTCGACATAATGTTCCTTTCACTGGACGTTCATTTTTAGCATCGATCCTAAAATCAATTCATTGAAATTCTAAAAAAAATGTTTAAAGAGAAAAAAATATCAACAATTTAATCATTCAAATTAACTGGCATCTGATTTCTATCTATCAAACCGAAAGAGAACTCATGGTTTGATTCGAGCTGTAAAGAGGTTATCCGGGTCAGAGAAGTAAGTTTCCGATGTTATAAAGCCAAACCTACTGAGGAAAACCGGAATAAGTTTAAACAAGCTAGAAAGACCTGCAATGATCATATTCGACAGACCAAGTTCTTGCATGACCAACAAATTAGGCAAAAAATACTACAATGTCCCAAGGGTAGTACAAATTTCTGGTCATTTGTAAAAAATATTCGAAATACTACTTCGTCCTCGGTCCCAACGCTCGTTATCAATGACACCCCCTATGTCAGCTCACTAGATAAAGCCAGTTTACCTGCAGCACACTTTGCTGCTAATTCGACGCTGCCAGAGAGTGTTATGACTCCTCCTGTACTTGAGAACACAAATTTTTCCATGGGACGAATCTTCTTTCGTACTCGTACAGTTGCAAGAGTCCTGAAAGATCTTGACATACACAAATCCGCTGGCCCGGATAGTATCCCTCCCATTGTTCTGAAGAGGTGTTCTTCAACGCTGGCAAAACCACTGCGTAAGCTTTTCTATCTATCCTATTCCTCTGGACTCTTTCCGAGTAGATGGAAAACAGCATTTGTCCAGCCTGTCCCTAAAAAAGGTGAATCTTCTTCCCCCTCTAACTATCGTCCAATTGCACTTACGTCCCTTCTTTCCAAGGTCATGGAAACACTGATAAATAACACTACTTTACAACATTTTTTACCCATACAAAAAAACGATGTGCATTGGTAGATTAATAAACCCTTAAAAAGAAACTGAAGTTACAAAAAAATAAGGACGTCAAGTTTTTTTTTAAATTCATTTTCTGTATTTCTCAATTTTTGCTTAAATATATCACAAAAAAAATTAAAAATGACACAAAATACTCTTTTTTTTATACTGGTTAGTGTCAGTTTCTCTTAATGTAGACCAGCAGTAATCAGCTAACATATTTTTATCCCAAAAACCTTGGTACCGCTCTTCATAGGACTTCAAATCCTGATGAAAACGTTCACCATGTTCATCGCTTACGCTTCCCAGGTTTTCAGGAAAAAAATCCAAGTGCGAATGTAAAAAATGAATTTTAAGTGACATGTTGACTCCCATTCTGTAGTAATTCTTCAATAAATTGGAAACAATTTCTTCATAGTCGTCGGTTTTATTGTTGCCCAAAAAATTGTTCACCACCGCTTTGAAAGAATACCAAGCATCTCTTTCGATATTTGACAAATGTCCATCAAAATGTTCATCCCTCAATATCTTTCTTATTCGGGGGCCAATGAAGATTCCTTCTTTAAGTTTAGCATCAGATAAATTGGGGAAAACTTTTTTTAAATACTTAAAAGCTGATCCATCTTTGTCAAGCGCTTTTACAAAATTTTTTATTAGTCCTAATTTGATATGAAGCGGTGGTAAAATAACATTTTTTGAATCGATTAGAGGATTGTGTTTAACATTCTTTTCACTAGGTATATATTCTACACGTAAGGGCCATTCTTTCTTTATATAGTGCTCCTTCCTAGCTCTACTATCCCATAAACATAAGAAACAGCAATATTTTGTATATCCGCCCTGTAAGCCAAGAAGAAGTCCCACAACTTTGAGATCTCCACACACTTTCCAATTGTGTTCTTCATATTTTATGAGCTTAATTAATGTTTTCATTGTCTCATACGATTCCTTTGTATTTACCGCGTGTCCTATTGGAATAGATGGATTTGTGTTCCCATTATGAAGTAATACCGCTTTCAGACTTACTTTTGAGGAATCTATGAACAAACGCCATTCGTCAGGATCGTAGGATTGGCCCATTGACTTAAAAAGACCACGAACATTATGACAATACTCATATCCGTCATTTGATTCAAAGTACCCAGCAAATTGATCACTACGTTTGCGGTAAACAGTCACTCGGGTTTCAGGAGCTAACAAATTCCATTGCTGAAGCCGTGAAGCAAGCAGTTCAGACTTACTTTTTGGAAGCTGGAGGTCTCTCACAAGGTCATTTAATTCACTCTGTGAAATCAAGTGTGGCCCAATATCCATAAGTTCATCACTAAAGTCACCATCATCAAGATCATCGAACTGGCTCGTGAAAGATTCTTCCGATTCTATTTCCATATGTTCCGGTTGATGTGTTCTACTCGAGGTGCTGGGTAATGATGGGTAAGGAACTCCTTGGGAATGCAAAACAGGTTTTGTGACCGATGCAACATCAGGGTATTGAATATGTTTTTTGTTTTTGTTGTTATATCCTAAGGTTTTTGTGAGGCAAAAGTAACAGTCCGTTTCATGATTTGATTGCTCCCTCCATAATATGGGGACTCCAAATTGCAAATATTTTTGGTTTCCTGCAGCCCAGTTCGTTAATATACTTCTGCAATTTTCACACACTACTCCAGGAACCCACTTTTTATCAAGGTTTGTCACAGAAATTTTAAAATATTGAAGGTATGCCCGTTTTACCACTTCTGTGATTGGTCTCTCCGTTTTTGTTAAAATAATTTTGCCACAAACATAACAAAAGTTATCTGGGCTTAATTTGCACTGTCTTGGAGACATTTAAAACAAAAAAAAAATTGAAAAAATTAATTCAACACACAAATAATGACCGACAAACTACAACGCAATATTGTTAGTGCATGTTAACTTCTTAACGGTATATTAAAAAAACCTTACGTCATAAAAACATGTGACATATATTTTAGTAATAAGGGGGGAAAGAGAAAATAAATCTAGTACAAATAACCGTTGGGTAAAAGAAAAAAGAATATTTTGTAAAGTAGTGTAATCAGCTCAAGAAATATCTCGAAGAACGAAAGCTTCTTAATGACCGACAGTACGGCTTTCGTAGCAATAGGTCCACTGGTGATCTGATGGTACTCGTATATCTCACCGAAGAGTGGCACAAATCTTTACATCGTTTTGGAGAAAGTAAGATTATTGCACTTGATATTTCAAAAGCATTTGATAGAGTTTGGCATCAAGCTCTCTTATCGAAAATTCGTGCATTTGGTATTGATGAATCTCTTCTTCGTTGGATTAGAAATTACCTTTCAGGCCGCTCAAACAAGTCGTATTGGATGGCCTCAAGTCTGAAACTCATAAAATAAATGCTGGTGTACCCCAGGGCTCCGTTTTGTCTCCGACTCTCTTCCTCATGTTTATCAACGATTTCTTATATGAAACTTCTAATCCATTAAATTGTTTTGCTGATGATAGGACCCTCAGCTTTTCATATTCGTTTAAAGATTCACTTCCTTGTTCTTCGGAAGTGGAACTTGAACGGCAGCGTATGATAAGCTCATTAAATTCTGATGAGCATTGTCCATTGGGGAATAAAAAACCGTGTAGAATTTAATGCTTCAAAAACCCAATGCTGTTTTCTATCGTTAAAGCGAAACCCTCCCCTTTTGCCGCTATCCATGAGCGGCACTTGCATTGAGGAAACTGAACAACTCTCTGTGCTCGGTATGTGCATGGAATGATCACATATTCGACGTGGCCAAAAACGCTGCCAAGTGTAAACCCTTCCTTATTTTCCTAACGCTCGTACTGTGTTAATCATTTTAAGGGTAGTAATAACCCCTTGAGTGCGCGCTAATTATAAAAAAAAAAAGATAAGTTTGGGAACGAAAAGCCTACGAAAAGTTTTTTTTTTAATAAAATTCAGTAGAGGCGAAATTGGAATTTTCGCCTAAGCTTGCTTTCCATATATTTTTCTCACAAAAAGCTTTAAAGATTTTGATTAAACATTGTACCTCTAATGCAAAAAAGTGGTAATAATTAAACTTTAATTAGGTTTTTGGCTAAATACAAAAATACCTAGTGTGTTGACGTTTTTTGCAAAGCATACAAACATGTACATATGTAAATGTATGTTTTTGCATCATGCCAACATCATTTTTATTTTAAATTGAAAAAAGGAACTTTTAGTAAATTTTTAATATAGAAAAGAAAATAAAGTAGGGCGAACGTGTGGGTTCGCTCACCAACCGTTACCACCTAAAAAAAAAAAAACATTTGTTTCCAGGAGTACTGCAGCTTTTGAAGAAGTAGCAAAAGCTCTTGTCATGATTAGTGCTTTTATTTCGGCCGTTCGGACTCGGCAGAAAATTGTAGGTCGCCTCCATTCCTTCGGACAACATGAGCACAGGAAACGTTGAGAATTGTAGGTAAGTCACTAGGTTTAGATTCTCTTGGTTAGTCCCTAACTTTATTTATTTTATAGGATCTCTGCCAGGCCCAAAGATAATCTAACTTCGACTCTGGTTGAATTGAACAACTTTCTGACTAGGTATACAAAATGTGAATCATCATTTATGCCCTCTGAATTAATTCCTCCTCAATTGATTCAATTTAAAAACCTCATAATGCAACAAAGAAAAGAAAAACAACATGGCGCAGCGACAATGGTGAAAGTCTTCTTTTTTCCTATTTATCCATCGTCGCTCATGAATCTTTATTAAAATTAAATCGATGGACATTCATATAGTAAAGCTATGCAGTGTTCTGTACACAGAATCTACAGCAATGTTCGTTCTATTGGTAATCTGATGAGAAAGTACACATAGAAGTAAACTCTAGGTTCCCAGGTCACATTGTGAAAATGATTGTATGTACGAGTACGTTTGCGGTGATATTCTAACAAACAAAACAAATGATATAGAAATTAATCTCAGCAAACACACTTGTAATGAACAATGAACTCAACGACATTTTTTTGCAAGAAGCCAATGAACTTTGATATCCGCTCTGAGATTTGCGGTCGCTTAAGCCAAAAGCCGAAGATTAAACAGTTTTATATCTTTTTATGGTATTCCTTTGGAAACTCATCTTATCCTTAATAATGCAATCAACGTTTTTGTTTTTTTTATGTTGCAACACATTCGTTTATAAAAATACTAGCGTACCCGTGCGGGAACTCCCGCAAGCAAATTTTTTTTTTCAACTGAAGTTTTTCAAAATAAATCATGTGTCTAAAAGTTTCTGTAGATTCGCTCAGTTTTTCTTGCATTGGAAATCTTGTGTGAAGTACGGAATGTTGTTTTTGGGTGTTTATTAACTTCCCATAGGGAGTTATTGTAATCGGTCCGATTTGTCAAATTGGAATTTTTGACATTTCTCGACGTTTCAAGGTCCCTAGAGGCTATATCAATCATTTTTAGAGAGATGCCTGTGTATGTGTGTACGTACGTTCGTACGTTCGTACGTCCGTACGTTCTGGTACCATTTTTCGTCGTCGATATCTTAAGAACGAGTAAAGATATTGACTTCAAATAAATTTTGTTTAATAGATAATAACTTCGAAAGAGGCTGAAAGGGCGTTTATTAAAATTCAGTGAGTAGTTTTTTCACTATAACGGTTTAAAAAAAAAAGTAAAAATTTTGGTTAGTTTCAAATATCTCACGAAAAAATAATGCTATTGATTTCAAATAAAATTTAATGTACTCATTATAAGGTCATACAGATTTGGTATGAATTTGGAAAAAAATGAACATACCGTTATTTTTACTTGCGACTTATAGGTACTATAAGGCAAGTTATGCATTCGTAAAAAAAATCGAACTCGAGATTTTGATCAAAGTTGACATTACGATGATAGCGAAGACTAAAAAAGTGGGTCTCGCAATTCTGTCTGTCTGTCTGTCTGTCTGTCTGTCTGTCTGTCTGTCTGTCGGTTCGACTACAGCCTAAACGGCTCGACCGATTTTCTTCAAATTTGGTAGATATGGGTTTTAATTTTTTACCCCCGGACGTTTTTTTTTTTTTTTTTTTAAGACCAAAAATAACGGTACCTGCCATACGATTTTTTTTCGAAATTTTATAAATATTTTTTTTTCTCAAAAACTGTCCCACAGAATTTTTTAAAAAAAATTTGAAAAATTTCATTTGGTTAAAACTAGCTAATGGTTAAAAAAAATTTTACAAAAAATTGTTATTTTTGGTAGACCCCCTGGGTCCATTTTTTTTGTTTTTGATTTTCTCGAAAACGGTACAGCCGATTTAAATAATTTTTTTTATGCCAAAGCTCCTCCAAAGTTTGAATATTATTGCGTATTCAAATTTTCAATTTTTATTTTTTTGGATTTTTAAAAAAAAAATCAAAATTTTTTTTTGGAAACTCAATATTTCGAAAACCCCATGCTCGATTTTTTTCAAACTTGACAAAAAAAAGTTTTTTAACATAATCTACAAGATTTGAGAAAAAAAATTTTGTTTCATCTAAAACTAACGGTACCTTCCATACAAATTTTAAAAAATGGTTTTCGAAAATCGTATTTTTCTCGAAAACGGTTCCGAGAATTTTGCTAAAATTTTTTTTCTTTTGATTAATCTTTACGATCTATAATTTAATAAAAAAAAATTTAAATCTAGATATTACTGACTGTACCTACCATAGAACGATTTTTTCGAATTTTGAATTTCTCATCATAGACATAACGGATTTTAATGAAATTTTTTTATAAAAAAGCTCCAAAAAAGTTTAAAAAACAATGCATTTAAAAACTTAAGAAAAAATATTTTTTCAATTTTTAGAAAAAAAAAGTCGTTTTTTTTTTTTTGAAAAATTCGATATCTCAAGAACGGCTTATTATTTTTTTTTGGAAATTAGACTTTTAATTCGTACAATAATAAAAGCTTAAGGTTGGCTTACCAAAATTTTTTCTTAAAAATGTTTTAAAAATTTTGTACATAAAAGCTTATTTTTTTAAGGAACCACTACAACGACTTATAATTTTTGTTCTTGAATAAATTCATATTTGCATAGCATTCTGTTTTTATCTCTTACTACTAAAAGAATTAAAAAAATTAATTTTATCCTTATGAACAGTTTTCTCTAATAACATTCGTTTTTAAAATTCCTAGTCTATTACATAGGAGCAAGTTCGTGCGACCCAGTCGTGCATTTTATTTTAATTAAAAACAACTGAAAAAAAAAATTTCATAACCCAGATATTCTAAGAACGGAAAACAATTTGAAACTCAAAATAATTTTATTTTACGAAAAATAATGTGTTTGACAACTGGTGAAAATTTAAAAAAAAAAATCAGTTTACAGTTTTTTTACAAAAAATAAAAAAACTATATAAAATTCTATTGAAAATTGGTAAAAATTGTTTTTCGACTCAAATTTCTCGAGAACTAGTAGTGATATTGACTTCTTATTTAGTTTATTTTATACATAGTATAATTTTGTACAATTGGTAAAATGTTGACAAATATTGAATTAATAGTTTTTTTTTTTAAATAAAAAAACTATTAAAAATTCTAGTGAAAATTAGTTAAAATTGTATTTCAAGTCGAATTTCTTGGGAATAAACACCGATAGTTCCTTCTAAAGTATGTTGTTTTATACATCGATACCTTCCCGTAAGAATTTATACTAAAAAACGAAGAAAGTTCGAGTTGAATCATAGTGTGCTAAGAGACAATTTTGGTTAAACTAAGTGACATCTAACAAAATTTTTTGTTGCTCACGACAATGAGATCTTTATTAATGTCGCTTAGCATAATTTTTTTTGGCGGATAATACAAATTTCAGGGGCAACATTATTTTAATGAGAAACCATGGCAGTTGATATTTTTTTTTATTTTTACTCTAGTTTCTTTTTCATGCATAATAGGTTGGCGAAACCCAGGCCAAAACTGGCCCTTAACATATACCTAGTATATTTCCTCATCAAAAAGTCATTTTCGAAAAAAGTGTCGCTTAGTACATTCTTACGGGAAGGTATCGACATAATACAATTATTAACATATGGTTAAATTTTGACAAGTATCGAATTGACAGTTTTAACAAAAATATAAAAAAAAATCTACTAAAAAGTGGTAATATTTGTTTTTCGACTAGAATATCTTGAGAACGAGCAATGATATTGACTTTGCCATTATTTAATTTTATACATAAAACAATTTCTAACAAATGGTTTATATTTGACATATATCTAGTTTTAGAGCGGATATATTTTGTAAGTACCCTTCCATCAATAACCAAACCATATCTTTTATATTTGAATATTTTGTTTTTAAATTTTTTTCAATTAAAATTTTTGGAACCGAAATAATAAAGTAATTTCTATAATATAATACATAATTTTATTATCAACTTAGTTCCTAGAAGAATGTATGTACTGTACATACGTATATGAATAAGGTTGTTCAGTTGTACCCAAGTCCCACATATTCAAATTCCATTAATAGCTATGGTAAAATTGAAGAAAACGTCACAATATGTTTTTATCTTTTTGTCCATGAAAAAGATGTAAAATTCTACTCTACTATTTTGAAAAAACTAACAAACAATAAGCAAATCACATACGTATGTAACTATCCTATAACAATATATGTAGTTAAACCTGTAGGCACATAAAGTTTAACTTACATTAAAATAGTTTAAATTCAAAGACACGCAAATATTTGTCAATTTTTTTTTGTTTTTAATTCGGAGAATTTTATTTTTGTTTTATTTTTTTAAAACTTTTTTGAGTGTTTTTATCGTTACTGCTTAGGTAAATTAATCAAACAATGCCCCTCCTCTGGGCACGCACCACCAAAGTACGGAATTTCAATGCAACTACTTATGTATATGTACTACATGTCAGTGCAATACGAAGATAGAAGTAGAGATAAATAATTTTGGAGTGTTTCGACCACCCAATGCCCCTCCCCTGATAATAAAAAAAGTAGCCTATAAGGTAATCCAGACTATAATTTTTTTGTGTGTTAAATTTTATCAAGATCCATTCAGTTGTTCAAGCGTTATTGAGTAACAAACATCGTAACATTCACATTTATAATATTAGTAGGATAGTAGGATAGGATATATTTCGAGATTTGGTAAATCAAAACGTTATGGAACTATATATGGATGATATAATTATATGTATATGCCGAATCATCTGAAAAGTGTCTTCAAAAGATGGAAAAAGTGCTTGGTGAAGCTGCAAAATACGGCCTGAAAATTAAATGGAAGAAATGTCATTTTCTTCAAAAGACTGTAAATTTTCTGGGTCACACAATTGAAAATGGAAATATTCGACCAGGCAGAGAAAAAACAATCGCTGTTAGTAAGTTTCCAATTCCTCAAAACGTCAAAGCTGTGCAGTCTTTCCTAGGACTAACTGGTTTCCTTAGAAGGTTTATAAGGGATTATGCTAGTATCGCTCGACCACTTACAAACTTATTGCGCAAAGATGTTGCTTTTAAGATGGATGCAGATGAAGTAAATTCATTTCAGAATCTCAAAAATGCGTTGATAAGAGAACCAGTCTTAAAAATTTTTGGGAGAAACGCACCTACTGAAATTTACCCTGATGCATCAAAAGAAGGTTTTGGAGCAACACTGTTGCAAACGATTGACGGACAGCTGCACCCCGTGTTTTTCTAGAGCAAAAAGACGTCAGCTCAAGAGGCGCAACGTCACAGTTATGTACTTGAAGTCAAAGCAGCATACCTTGCTCTAAAAAAATTTCGTCATTATTTACTTGGCACTCATTTTAAGTTGGTTACAGATTGTGCAGCATTCAAGCAAACAACGAGCAAGAAAGATAACCCACGTGAAGTAACACAATGGATCCTTTATTTTCAAGACTTTGACTATGAAGTTGAACATAGGCCTAGTGAAAGAATGAAACATGTTGATTGTTTAAGCCGATATCCGCAGAAAGTCCTTACAATATCTTCAGAAATAACATCACGTATTCGAAAAGCACAGCAAAAAGATGAACATATAAAAGCAGTTGCAGAAATCCTTGAAAGTAGACCATATGAAAATTTCAGAGTAAAGGGTGATTTAATTTACAAAACTGTAAATGGAAACGATTTGCTGGTTATACCGAAGTCCATGGAGCGTGAGGTTATTGCAGACGCACATAATTTCGGCCACTTTGCAGTACGAAAAACAATTCATAACATTCAGTAGAACTATTGGATACCCCATTTGGAAGGTAAAGTAGGACAGTTCATCAATAGCTGCATCAAGTGCATAATACACAATAAGAAGTTTGGCAAAAAAGAAGGTCAACAACGGCGACAAGCCGTTGGATACACTGCATATCGATCATCTTGCGCCAATGGATGCTACATCGAAGCAGTACAAGTACTTCTTTGCAATAGTAGATGGATTTACAAAATTTGTTTGGTTGTACCCTACTAAGTCAACTGGACATGAAGAGGTCTTGAAAAAATTCAATGAATGGTTCGCCTAGAAGAGTTATCAGTGGCAAAGGATCAGCATTTATATCTAACGGTTTTGAAGAATACATGAAGGATAACAACATTGAACATGTCTTGACTAATACTGGTTTTGCAAGAGGAAACGGCCAAATTGGGCGTGTTAACAGGTCAATTTTGTCCATCATTGCAAAATTATCATCGGACGAACCTTCCAAATGGTATAAGTTTGTGCCTAAAGTTGAAAAAGCTATCAACGCGCACATCTACAGTTCCACAAAAATTTCACCTTTTGAACTGATGTTTGGGGTAAAAATGAAAAATGAAGTAAGCTTCGAAATTGTGGAGGCGCTTGAACAGGAGGTTATTGAACATTTTAACAACCAACAAGAGCAGATACGTCAAGAAGCAAAACAACAGATACAACAAGCTCAAATAACATACAAGAAATGCTACGACAGAAAACGCAAGAAGGTACATAACTATAAATTAGGAGATTTGGTTGCAATTAAACGCACCCAGTTCGTTGCCGGCAGGAAGTTAGCAAGTGGGTATCCTGGTCTATAATGAAGTCATCAAACTGAAACGTAATGGACGTTATGATGTCCCAAAATCAGCCCAAGGCGAAGCACTGTCTACAACATCAACCGGTTGCGACAATATGAAGCTTTGGAAGTACATCGTTGAAAATGAAGAGTTATTGTCATCTGGGTCAGATGACGAATTTCAGGATGACCAAGTGTAAAAGTATAGAAGCATCGTTAATGGATATCAATAGCATTAGCCGTCCAGTTACTTTGACGAAAACTACTTTGCTATAATTTCTTAAATCGATTGTTGTTTGATTTTTTATCATCAAGATTGTTTGAGATGTTTTCAATATTATTTTCATTACTTATTTTACATTCAAAATAAATACGTCTCTTAATATTTTAAATAATATTTTACATATATACCCAATAACCTGTACATTTAATTTTATTACCCAAATTATTAAAACTTTGTTTTGATTGCATTTTTGTCAAATCAAAAAACAAAAACATACATATATTAAAGATCGAAAACATAATCCATCTCATGGCTTTAAAAGAAGCCAGTGAATAAATTAAATTTGCACAATACGTTTAACCGAATAACCTTTAATATGTTCAATAAAAGTTGTGAAAACGACTGAAGCTTCATATGAATTTCAGTAGGTATAGATAATAATGCAGTAAGCGCAACGAATTTAACTCGTATAAGTGGAAACAAAGAACGGAAAAGAAAACTAGTCTGTGAATCAAACGCAAACCTGCTCTTCAACAGCCTGATTGACCTCTCCCTTCCTTGCTCTAAACTTAACCCATGCGCGCAAGAAAGTGTAAATCCTAAAAATAGTAACAATATTAAGCTCGCCATAGCCGCCCACACCACTGTGCGACGTTCGTCGCTTTGTCTGCAGACTTTTAAGAGAGAAAGCAAAGAAAAATAGTATTATATCTTACCCGAATGAGATGTATTGTTATTTGTGGTCTTAATAACCTCATTGTCACCACCGCCACGCATACTCCGAAGTGCACTGCCACTTCCAATAGTCTTTCTGAGCATATGACCCCGATTTAGAAATTCATTCTCACAGCCGGTCTTGCCGCCTTTCGAAATTGTAAAACTACTACGCATGTTATTTGGAAGGGTTGTAGGTCGACGTTTGGGAGCTTTGTTTAGCACCTTAACATTATCACAGTCAATGGAGCTATTAAGACTCTTGTCATCTAGCCCATCCAAGTATGTGTCCAGTTCTAAGAGGCAGTCTTCAACTTTTTCCGTTTGCTCTGAAGATGACGTCAATTCCCCACTAGACGAACTAGCATGGTTGTCCAAAATTGCATCAAGTTCGTTCAGTACATTCAATGCTTCTTCTTGGTTAAGGGTAAGCGAACTGTGATTGGTGTTGTGGTCTTTTTTTGGATTATCAAATGGTGCAGGCATATCAATAGTCTCACCCCCTCTACGCAGTGTGCAGAATGGATGTTCAGCCTTTTTTCTTTTATTGCGGTTTTTACTAGCAGATGGTGACCTTAAGGACCTTCTTTCGTTGGACATTCGCTCATTGAAGATTGGTGGTCGTTCATCATCGCTTAGTTCAGAAAATTCGCAAGAATTTTGTATTGACTCCATGGAAAGGTTATTCGATAGAACATACGAACTATTATTTTCTTCTGATTCCGCTTTGAGTTTTTTATACGGCGGAAGTGCGTCATCTTGCGATTTAATGACACGTCTTAATTTCCTTCCCACAGTTCCGTATGATGATGTCAAGGTAGTTTCTTCGTCTAGTTTAGACAATCGCTTGGTGTCACCAAAGGAAGAGCCTTTCAAAATATCATCCTTTGATTTGCGCGAAAATGGCAGCGTACAATATGCTGAAGCCCCTTGTGATGTATTTGAGAACATTGCCTTCTTTTTCTGTGATGTTCTTGAACAGAATTTATTTATTGAGTTTCCATTTTAGTGTAAATATATTTTCCTCTCTCCATGTACCTGAAATTATAGGTTGAAAATTAAACATTGATTTGATTTCAAGTATGTACATATGTAAGTAGGTTTATAAAAATACTTTATTAAATATGCATGTAGTATGGACTATGGATGTTCTTTTTTTTTCAAAAAAGTTCAATAGGGGTTCATTTTGCTGGAGCATTTGTAATAGTTGCCTAATTTAAACCATTCCACAAGAGAACTAAAATCATACATACATATGTATGTATTAAATACACACGAGCACATACATTTGTATGCCCGTTGAAATAAACAATGTTGAATGAAAGTTTTTTAGTGTAATTTGGTCACTAGGGCAACGAGTTCAAGAACCCTGTGTCGTTGGGGAAATTTAATGTCAGTTCAAGGCATAGAAAACAAAATTGTAAAAGTCATTTACAATTTTAGCTATTTCAGTCAAAATTAAAGAACATTTTCGGATGATTACAGAAATTCAAAGAAGAATAATTTTAGTGTATCTTATAAAGGGTGGGCTAAAAAAAGCTTCTGTTTAAAAATGTAATACAATAAACAAAATTAATTATTTTACACGCCTTATCGCTTTATAAGTAAAGAAAATATTCCAAATAATTATGGAATACCTACACTTACATAGTTCAAGTGGCTGACTCGGCTGGCTTCGCAGTAGCGCATTCTCTCACTCCAAAGCGAATTATACGAGAACTTTTTGTAGAATTTTCCTCAGGCTAGTGCGTGAAATGTTGAGCTGTTGAGATCGATGGCGAGTTGATGTTCGTGAATTAAGTCTCACACTCTCGCCTACAACAGCTAAATTCTTGTCTGTGCGCACCGTATGACGAGGGGGACCATGAGTGTTGTCCACTATTATACCAGTCTCAAGAACTTTTTGCACAAACTTGGGTACAGCAGGCGCGGTAAGGGTGCTTCATTTCGGCCAAAACTTTTTTAAAAAAAACGTACTGCTTGAGATACACAGCACTCACTTTGGAAATAAGTTTTCAATATTTCCCAACTTTGCTGAAGCGTAAAACGACTCATTTCGTTCCGCGGAGGTTTGATACTGAAATAGCTGTCAGTGTCAAAATAACCTATGATTTACATAAAAAAAAAAAAACAGTAGATGGCCCACCCTGTACATATATTCGCTTAAGAGTACGCATATTTGCCTAGTAAAATAATAAGCACACAATATAATATTAATTAAAATAATTTTTTATTTTTGGAAATTTAATTTTTATTCGTACAATATCTAACAAAAAATTTAAGTTGGCGTACCAAATTTTTTCTAAAAAAGGTTTTTAAAATGTTGTATAAAAAGTTTATTTTTATAACAAATCGCTACAACGACTTATAATTTTAGTTTTTGCATATACATATTCATATTTGCTTACAAAATCACATGGCATTCTGTTTTTAAGAACGATTTCAGAACAATCTTCAGGGAGACAGAGACGAAGCCGATTTTGAGATAAATAAGCAAAATTCTATAAAAAAAATTCATTAAGATCCGTTATGTGGATAATGAGAAATTCAAAATTCGAAAAAATGGTTCTATGGTAGACACAAGCTGTAATATCTTATGGTCAAGTTTTTTTTTATTAAAAAATTAATTTAAAGATTAAGAGAAAAATACGATTTTTGAAAACCATTTTTTTTTAATTTTTTAGCATTCGTATGGCAGGTACCGTTATTTTTGGTCTTAAAAAACAAAAGAAAAAATGGAAAGTGATATCTAAAAAGTTTAAAGAAAATCGGCCGAGCCGTTTAGGCTGTAGTCGAACAGACAGATCAAAATCTCGAGTTCGATTTTTTTTACGAATAATAAACTTGCCTTATAGTACCTATAAGTCGCAAGTAAAAAGCAACAAATTCAAGTATATCATATTTATAACACAAGATGTCAACAGTTAATAAAAGTAAATGAAAAACGGAAACTAATGTCGATTTCCCTTATCCTTTGAGATTTCGATCACGAATCAAAATTTTTGGTTGGTGTGTGTGCAATGGCGTGTTTCGTTTACGTGTAAGTCCCTCTTCAAATAGGGATTTGAAGATTTTCGTCCCTGTCAAAGAAAAATTTATTTTTTGGTGTGAAGGAACGTAAAATATGGCAAGGAATCAAAATCTTCACACAGAAATTTGATTTTTTATTGAAACAGCTACAATGTAATAGAGAAATTTTATTATTTAATGATTACTGACTAAAATTTGATGGGTTCACTTGTCAAGTTTTTAAAACCTTTCGAATTTGGGCATACAAAAAAACTTGCCAAGTAAGCCCATCAAATTTTAGTCAGTAATCATTAAATAATAAAATTTCTCTACATTGTAGCTGTTTCAATATTATTCTACTTTAAATATTCGGTATTAAACCTTCATAAAGTAAGAACTTGGCGTACTTTTAGATCACAGTACTTTTCACGGCTGACTTGTTACACAAAGGTTTTTGTATAGAAGAACTTGGCTCTTTTTTTAACATTTATGTTTTTGGTCTGATCTCACTCCTTTTTGCAAAGATTTTAATATTTTGCCATGTCAAAATCTCGAAAGATACGGAAAGATAGAAGGGTGTACTCAACTTGGTTTAAAGCTTCCTATTTCTTTTGGTATATTTTCTTTTTGTTATTGGTTGTTTTGATTTGCGCTTCAATTATTTCTTCTTGTCCTGGCAAGATACCTAACACTAACATACCTACCTTAATTACGGCAATCAGAAATGCTCCATATAAATTAAACATTTTCTCAGAAAGTGGGCGGATACCACTCCCCCTGAATGGAAAACCTCAATTTTTATTTTTGGTCCTTTATATGTATTTTGAGCCCTACCGTTCTACCAAATTTCATCGTTTTACAGCAGTCGGAAGTGCTCCATTTAGCCAACACCAATTCGGAGAAAGTGGGCGGATACCACGCCCCCTGAATGGAAAACCTCAAATTTTTTTCCTCTACTTGCATGACAAGACCTACCGTTGTGCAAAATTACAAGATTCTACGATGTCGGGAAGTGCTCCATAATTTTGATGATGTCAGTCAGTGAGTGAGTCAGTCAGTCAGTTACCGTTTCTGTGATTTTTGAGGCCTTATATCTCAGGAACAGCTTATAATAGAAAACTGAAATTTGGTGAGGCGCCTGTGCTTGACTAGCTTAGCAAATATTCGGAATTTCAAGTTTCTGACTTCATTGGTACTGAAGATAGGGAGGGGTCAAAAGTCGCCTGAGTTTGTTCCTGTAAAAAGGGTGTAGTGCCAGAACTTGGCTGGGCACTACCGTGCCCTTTGATAAGATCTGTCACTTAAATCTGGCAAAAAATTAATCAAACTGTGACGAAGTACATAGACACAACCTATGCTGTTCAGTTTCGGAGAAAGTGAAATGAATTTCCAGACTTCTTTTTGAAGAGAAAGCACCCCACATCTTTCGCATTTTTTTTTTAATATCTAATTCACATGCGCTCAAGGGTTTATTGTGAAACCCTTATAATGTTCAACATTAACATACCACGAGCGATGGGCAAATTAGGGGGGAGAGAAAGGAGATGTCTATGAACATTGGGGTTGAATGTTATACTCGAGTTTCGGGCTCTTAATCATCTCATAAATTGTATCCAGATCAGAAGGGGTGAAAGATATCTTACATCGACATAGAAATCCTCAGCATTTATCTTGGTGGTCATTCCAACGATGATCAGTTTAAGTTTATACACATACCAAATGCTGAGAGCTTTTCGACTTCTTTGATGCTAGTGCCATACAAAGACAATGACATAAGTGATACATTTTGCTTCAACGACAACAGGCAACATTGAGTTCTCGTAGCATTAAACTCTACACGATTTATGTATTTACAAAAAATTAAAATACAAAAGGAAACATGTAGCTACTCGTAAATAGAACAAGAAAAAGGCTAAACAAAAATCAAAGACAACTCTTAATTAAATTTACATTTGTCCAATCACTGCGAATTCCAGCCAAGCGACTGGAACATGTTTATGTTTTTTTCCAAAACGTTTTCCGAAACTCTTGTCTGAAGCAGTATACTGGTAATTTAGCGCAACTTGCGTTTAAATTGCTGGCGGCATGAGCATTATTCTTCCTCACGTTCACAGAGCTTTCTTCTTGATCGAGTCAGAGTGCCATTACTTTCGAATTTTTAAACAAATAAAATGCACGACTGGATCGCACGAACTTGCTCTTATGTAAAAGTACTTTGGAATTTAAGATACATTTTATAAATATAAAACATGGATTTAATTAGATAATAATGTTTAAATGCATAAAATTGCCGTCTGGTTTCCGGAAAAGTATGAATTTATGCAAATAAACTTTAAAAAAACGTTTTATTATATAAATAATTTTTTTATATAAGAAATCTCTCTAAAATTTTTCAAGAAAAAAATGTGGGATGCGAATTTTAAGTATTAAATAATATTGATTTTAGGAAATAATTTCCAAAAATAATCGTTCATAGGTTTTGAAGACATTGATTTAAAAAAAAAAATTTTTTTTTCAAAAAACACAGCAAATATTTTTTCGAATATTTTTATATACAATATTATTTTAAACTTAAGGGGACTCCTGCTGAAAATTTTGGGTTAAAATCCTTAGAACCGTTAATGAGAAAGTCGAAAATAAAAAAAAACGGGTCTATGGCAGGTACCCCTAATAACATTTTGCCCTAAAATTTTGTTTGACCAAAATGTAGCCTATGTCCATAATATCACACCTAATTTTTTTTATCAAAATCGTTAGAGCCGTTTTCGAGATAAATAAGATTTTGCATTACGGGTGTATGGGGGGTACCCTTAGTTTTGGAGCTAAAAAAAAAATTTCAATTTCTCCTCTAGGGAATCACCAAAGACCCTTAACTACCGAGATTGAAAGAAATAGGTCCAGTGGCTTAGGCTGTAGTGAGAGGTACAGACATACAGACACACTGAAACATGTTTTTTGTGTACTAAATTGTCCTTAAAATTTTTATAAAAAAAATTGTTACGCAAATTGTTAGTATTTAATAAAATACATTTTAAAACGTAATTTCAAAATTTAATCGTGTATCTGTTTTCAAGATATCGAATTTTCAAAAAAAAAAATTGTATTATTTTTTTAAAAATCCAAAAACTATTTTTTCGAAAAAAATTTTAGTTTATATTTTTTAAAACGCAAAGGAGCTCCTACGTAAAAATTTCGGTAAAAATCGTTAGAGCCGTTGGTGAGAAAATCGAAAATCAAAAAAACGGTTCTATGACAGGTACCCCTAATAACATTTCTCCCCAAATTTTTTTTTTCACCAAAATGTAGTCCATCTATATAATATCACACCTAATTTTTTTTATTAAAATCGTTAGAGCCGTTTTCGAGATAAATAAGGTTTTGCATTACGGGTGTATGGGGGGTACCCTTAGTTTTGGAGCTAAAAAAAAAATTTCAATTTTTCCTCTAGGAAATCACCGAAGACCCTTAACTACCGAGATTGAAAGAAATAGGTCCAAGGGTTTAAGCTGTAGTGAGAGGTACAGACATACAGACACACTGAAACATGTTTTTTGTGTACTAAATTTTCCTTAAAATTTTTATAAAAAAAAATTGATATGCAAATTGTTAGTATTTAATAAAATACATTTTAAAACGTAATTTAAAAATTGAGTCTTGTATCGGTTTTCAAGATATTGAATTTTCAAAAAAAAAATTGTATTATTTTTTTAAAAATCCAAAAACTATTTTTTCGAAAAAAATTTTAGTTTATATTTTTTAAAATGCAAAGCAGCTGCTACATAAAAATTTTGGTTAAAATCGTTAGAGCCGTTGCACAGTGGTTTCGCCCATACGACAAAAATTAAAAAATAAAAGCAATTGCTTTTTGGTTCAAGTGTATTTTTCTAATAGATTACAGTTCAATATTTACCGTTGTAAGTATTTTGACATAAATGTCACGTGTTATCTGTTTTATTTTCGCTTTCAAAGTGAGACAAATATTTAATTTTTTGTGAAAATAAATTTAAATAATTGTGAGTAGTTTGAAGTGATTTTTTTTAAATAAAAGTTAAATTATTGCAATTTTTTCGCAATGGAATTACAAAAGTAAGGTACCTATTTAGAGTATTTTATTAATTCGTTGTCAATATTTGGATGTTTGGTTTATAATAAATGTTAGTAAAACCGTGTACCATTTTAGTGTTTTTTGTCATTTTGTTCAATGTTAAAATAAAGTTTTAATATAGTAATTAGCCACACATAGCGGTAACAGTCCTTGTGTTATAGAGAGTGAATAGTCAGCTTTTAGAAAAACCTTATCTTGGCACCCACAATCACCCACAACCAGCACAATTAATGCTTTAGTTTCACGGTTTTGAGCAAAAACGATTTCTTTTTTCTGTAAAAATTTTCTTTAGGGACGAAGTATTTTTGCTTGGTATCAAGAAAGAATATCTGCGAAATTTGGTCAACGAAAAACGGCGAGTTGGGTGAAAAAAAAACGCAGGTTTTCAATACCGTTATGGATAATATAAGTTAGGAATGGGAAAAACCGGACGGTTAAAACCGAAACCGGTTATTTGGTTTCAATTTACCCGGTTTTCACCGAAGATTTTTTTTTTTCACCGGTGTTTTTTCTAAAATCCAATAACCGGGAAACCGGTTATTTACTTTGGTACCACAGAAATAAAAAAGTGTAGTCTTTGAAACAAAATCTCCTTGTATCATAAGAACTGCACTTGTGTGCAACATGCGACGTTATTCACCACTTCCATCTTTTCTTTTATATAGTAATTAAGTGTATAGTGGTAGGAAAGTGAAATCGTTTTAAACTACACTATCGCAAAATTACGTTGTATCGTTTTGTATATTATTGTGTAAATGGAATAGTGTGGAAAAAATACCGTGTCCGCTTAAGGAAATTCTACATTTACATTCTACATTCTACAAATGTAACCATGTAAGTAGGCGTGTCAGTGGGCTGAAATTTTCTTAAGTGATTTCTTACGATGTGTTATATCATATCTGAAAGTTTCTTTACAATCGGACATGTGGTTCGAAAGTTATTGAATTATGACGTCGTCTCCATACAACCCAAACCACTGTGCGTTGGTGAGAAATTCGAAAATCAAAAAAACCTTTCTATGACAGGTACCCCTAATAACATTTCCCCCCAAATTTTTTTCTGACCAAAGTATAGTGCATGTCCATAATATCACACTTAATTTTTTTTATCAAAATCGTTAGAGCCGTTTTCGAGATAAATAAGATTTTGCATTACGGGTGTATGGGGGGTACCCTTAGTTTTGGAGCTAAAAAAAAAATTTCATTTTTTCCTCTAGGGAATCACCGAAGAATCTTAACTACCGAGTTTGAAGAAAATACGTCCGGTAGTTTAGGCTGTAGTTCGAGGTACAGACATACAGACATACAGACATACAGACAGACAGACGGAATTGTCAGACCCACTTTTTTCGTCTTCGCTATCATCGTAATGTCAACATTGATCAAAATCTCGAGTTCAATTTTTTTTCCAAATGCAGAACTTGCCCTATAGTACCTATATCGCAAGTAAAAATGGCAAACCATCAAACTATCTTCTCTTAATTCTGCTTCTTAATTCTTCTCTTAATTCATTAACTCACATTTTCTTCAGTCCTCACAGTAATTCTAATTAGATACTTGATTTATTGTTAATTGTGTATTTCTAAATTCAAATTGATGGTTTGTTGTTCTTTCTTCTTTTGTTTTGCAATTTTTGAAAACATTTGCCATAAGTGCTATAAGGTCTATACTTGTATTGATGGTTCAAATCAATAATGAGATACAATATATCTCAATATATATGTAAGTAGTAGGAATAAGGATACTTGAGACTGGGAACTTTTTTTACGACTTTTGTTCATGGTTTTATGGTTTTTAATGGCTTTTTGGGTTTTAATGGCTTTTTAAACGTTTTGTTTTTCTTTGTCGGCATGAGCGGCGCACAATTCGATTCAGTTTTTCTTTTTTGTATGACCCTTTTTATATTGGTTTTTGTTGGCTGTGTTTTTTATTGCTTTTTAAATGTTTGGTTTTTGTGTTGAAAAAAAAGAAAAAAAAGAAAGTATTTTGACATTGTCATTGAGGATCGGTATTGGAAAATATCAGTGAAGTGCATTTTTTAAAATGTACTGTTGCCCGTTGATGTTTTTCAAGTATCTCGTTGCAGATAGGGATAAATATACATCTGTTTGTCATCAGATATACGGACTTTTTACATGAGGACTTTGACCTAGTGCGATAGGATTTGGTGGTGGTTGTTTTTAACACGTCGTACTGTTGCTGTCCGGTTGTGTGTTTCAAGTGTCGTTGTAGCTAGGAACATATTATTTGTATAGATATTTTTGTTTGTCATCAGGTATGCTGACTGTGTTTAGATGAGGGCATCGGTCCAGTCGGATATTTTTAATAGATTTTTTATTGTTTTGTTTTTTTCTCTGCGGTACGAGGCTGCTGGTTTTTTGTTGATTTGTTTCGGGGGTGGGTGAATTATGGATTGGTTAAAGAAGATGTGGTGCATGATGAAAGAAAGAGATCTTTTGTATATTATTTGTATAGATATTTTTGTTTGTCATCAGGTATGCTGACTGGACTGTGTTTAGATGAGGGCATCGGTCCAGTCGTTTTTATTGTTTTTGTTTTTTCTCTGCGGTACGAGTATGAAAGAAAGAGATCTTTTGTGGAGTTTTAATTGGTTTTTGTATATTGAGGATCGGTATTAGGTAATATATGTCAAGTGAATTTTATGCACTGTTGAAGCTAGAAACATATGTGTTTTATTTTATGACTTTTTAGATGAGGGCATCGATCGAGTGCGTTAGAATTTGGTGGTGGTTGAGGGTTAAAATTGATATCAATTTTGTGGTGTGTACTAGCGAGAAGTGTGTGTGTTGGAGTTTGAATTTAAATGAGTAACGATGAGAAGGGATATGTTTTTGTTTCTATTTTTGTTTTAATGGTGTGCCTTGGGGATGATGTATTGTTTGATGTTTGAATTAAAAGATTGGTGGTTGCTTGTGCGCAGATGGGCACACGGTGGTGTGTTGGGGTCTACGGTTGCTATTTTTAAATGAAATAAGTATGAATATATCTTAAATAAAAGTAAATTGAAATCATTGTAATAAAATAAAGCTTTTTATTTTAATAATATACATAAAAGATGGTTTTTATTTATTTTCTTTTGAAATAGGTATCCATGAATTGTGATCGGATGCAAAACCAAGCCATTTTACATATAATTGATCTTTTTTCCTTCGCAGCACTTTTTCGATTAGATAAGTATCGGGAAACTTAGATTTTTGTAGTTCAAGCTCATAGAACCCGCCTTTTATGGGGTTTGCCTGATAGTCTTCTAACAGATATGTAACTGGATTTGTATGTTGAACTTTGGTTATTTTAAAGATTTCTGTTGTCCAATTCGGTGTGTATCCTTTATCAAATACATGCTTGTATTTACTAATTCTTACAAAATCTCCCACCTTGAACTTTGGAGTAATATGAATTTTGATGTGATCATATATAGTTGAAAGTATTTGCTTTTCATTTGTAGCATTGACTTTGGACGGCTTCATTTTAATAGTGCGATGTTTTGAATTGTTGTACTTTTTAGTTAGTGTATCTATCATATTTATCCAACAGTATGAACCATTAGCACTGAACTCTTTCCACATAAGGTTTTTCAAAGTGCGATTAAATCTTTCGACAATCGAAGCTTTAAGAGATGAAAATGTTGAATAATGATTGATGTGAAGTTTTTTCATAAGACTTTGAAAAGTAGTGTTGAAAAATTCTTTCCCGTCATCTGTTTGTAAATTGTTGGGAATGCGGCCTTTATTTAATATATTTTCCATAGCTTCAGTGACACTCGACCCGGTTTTATTTTTAATAGGAGCTGTCCAAGCAAATTTAGAAAATGTATCAATTACCGTAAGAAGATATCGATTATTTTCATTATCTGCTGAATATGCCCCCATTTCTACTAGATCAGCTTGCCATAAATCATCAAGCCCCTTGATAATGACTCGCCTTTTTTGGAAATTTCTTCTTGCTGACTTATGCAGTTCTTCGACAACGTCTCTTTTACTCATCTTTTCACAGAATGATTAAAACAACAAAACATTTTACCTTTTTATTAGTTTATTCATTTAAGATTTGTTTATAAAAATTTACAATTCTCTTAATTTTATTAATTTTTATTTTAATTTGAAAACATGAACAAGTATCTGGTCCTTCATAGCACAAGTTTGGTGACCAGTTTGAAGTACAGTTCAGGAAATGAAATTTATTTGGTGACATAATATAATCATCCTTTTCGAATCTCTTTACAAACAAAATACAATTCATAGCTTCTGAAAAGTGTGCCTCATGTATGATATGTTGGTTGGATTTTAAAAAGGCTAGAAGATCATCAATGACTAATTTAATTTTAAAAGAAGACATGTTTTTCGTTTGAATTATGAATGGAAACTGAATTCAAAATAAAGTAAATAAGAAACATTATTTTTAAAAATATTTATTTTAATCTTTCATACAACGACATTATTTTTTTAATTCTTATCAACCTATTTTCAACCATATAGCATGCACATGTATCTGGTCCTTCTTTGCATAAATTTGAAGACCAAGGGCAGGTAGGAAAATGGCAACCATAATCAGATGTTGTCGAAGATACATTGATAAATCGTTTCAAGAAGACCATGCAGTTCAAAAGTTCCGTATGATGTTCGTCTAGTAAGATGTTCTTATTTTTAATAACGAATTTTAAGATTTGATCAAAAATCAATGTGGGGTTTATTTTGGGCATCGCGATTTAATGACTGTTCACCTAGGTATTTAAGTAAAGACTAAATTGATTTTAAGTAGACATTAGACATGATATGTTCTCCCTTGTTAAAGTATTTTTCAATTTCGATTTGAAAGCTTTGTCTTAATTGACCAGCTTGCTGATCAACATAGCTTTTGGAAGCAGCGTCTCCTTGTTCTTCAGGTTCCTGAATGTTTTTTAATCATTTTCCATTTATGTTGTAATCACCGTTTTCTGTTTTGAGAAATCCCTCGCCAGGTGGTCCAGGCAATCCTGACTCGCCCTGCGGTCCCGGCTCTCCTTGTTTGCCTCTTGGACCCCTAGGTGGGGTCCTATATGAATAACGACCAAATTTATCAACACTCATTTTTTTTATTCGATAATATCGGCTTCTTTAAGTTCTTCAATAATTGAAACAATTTCGTTAGAATGATTGTTATTTCCAGCTTGTTGTGAAGCAATGAGAAGTCTCATTCGATCTACAAGCTCATTAGGGTTATCCCAAAATATATAGTCCTTTTTCAGTTTTGATAATTGCATCAATCCATTTCCCGATTGTGGTGTTGATAGTGAATGTGTTGGATTATTAGAAGTATTTGTATTGAATCCTAATAATTTCCTAATTATTTTCGTATACTTATGACCCCGATTGCCACGTATTTGTCCGTGTGAATCATGTCCAACCCTATGTGTATTTGTTTCATATAATATGGTCTTGTAATTTTTTAAATCTTCATCAGTGTAGATGCTTTTATCTGGTATTTTCTTAAATATAAGCTCATACAAACCATTTGTCCCTTCAAAGGTTTTATTTTTTATTTGTATATCTTTTCCAAGAATGATTAATTCACCATTTCCAATGTACCACTTCTCATCTTTTGAATATACCCCATACGTTTTATCAAGCGTGTTTGAATTATTTATAAACAAATCTACTTATTTTTTAGGTGTATCATGGAATTCTTCTTGTAATATGAGCTCTGAAAAGTTACGGTGGTTAAGGCTTTTCTTTGGTCGTTTTGGGGTGATGCTATCAGTTAATTCAGGTGAACTGTTAATAAAAGTGTTTGGTGTGATGAATTCATCTCTTAAATATTTTTCCTTTGCTGGGCTTTCAAATTCATTTTCTTGTACTTGTTGTTGTTTAAATTTGCGTTTTGTTTTGTTAATAGGACTTTCAATAAAGTAATTTTGATTTTGTTCTTCTTGTTTTGTGTTTGATTTTTTCACTAACTCATTTAGGGGTCTGGTAATGGGTCTTAGAGTTTCCTCAATTTCGGTTTCGTAAGCTTCTCTACCAGTCCTTAGAGCTTTGTATTTCTTTCGCAGAGCATCGGTGGTTTTAATAAGCTCCTTTGTTAGTTTTTCGTCTATGTTAATCATATTCTAAGATTTATTTCTTCATACAAATGCAGTTGAAAAATAAGACTCGAAGTTGTTGGAAAAGCCTTTCGATGGTTTTCAAACTGAATTTTATATCGTAGTTACTGGTCTTAACTGTTAAATACTGCGTCTCAAACTGGTTTGAACCGCTTTTTACTGCTATAATCTGCTCACTGAACTGCTCTGTACTGCTCTTATAGAACATAACTGTTCATATGATGCAAAAATCAAAAATTTTGTCTATTTTATAACTTGAGGAAGCAGTCAAAGCCTTTTCTATAACGACCTTCATTCAAAGGGCTGTCCTTATCAATTACCAAAAAACCATAATTTGTGTTCCAGCATTCTGCTCATACCTTTTGAAACATTTTAAATGTCATATCCGAATTGACATGATCATTATAAACGTGTTTTAAATTCATATCGTCCTGTTTGAAGATGATTAGAAAATTCGCATTGTCTCGAATTAAGTGTTTCGGTATTCTTGTATATGTTTGGCACAAATAAAAACTATCGATGTGATGATGTCGTCCCATACTAAAATACACTCGAATTGTGTCTTGTTTTTCACAGGCAATATCGTCAAAGATGAATATAGAATTTGGCTTAGCGTCTTCGGGTTGAATAACATCACTGTTATTGGAAAATGTAAAAAAACCCATATTTTTCACTGGTTTTATGGCTTTTCGCAAAAACTCATACTTCGGTTGATGTAGAGATTTAGAATATATATAGATATTTTCAAATTTCAAGCCGTTTGGGTGTAGGAGTAAACTCATCATAACATTTGTTTTTCCACAGTTTGAGGGACCAGTAATTAACCCCCTTATACTATATGGAAACAGTTTACCATGTTTTTTTTTTGTTTCAATATTGCTAGCCAATTCCATATTTTTTACTGGTAATTGGTATTGTTGTTTAACGAATCGCATATTGATAAAAACTAAATAATAACTTTTATATGCGAAGTTTATATTCGAAACCCGTCATATCGTTTTCATCTCTCGCAACGTAAAGATGATCATATAAAATGATTGATTATTTAAAAAATTGCAACAGTCAGCGAAACATTGTGAAAGGGGAAGGTTTATTAAACACTGTAATAAACAAACTACCACTCGAACTACATCTACCTGGTTATCAATACTGTGGACCTGGAACAAAACTTCAAGAACGTTTAGCTCGAAGGGATCCAGGTATTAATTTGCTTGATCAAGCGTGCAAACAGCATGATATATCTTATTCTAAATTTACAAATACAAGTGATCGGCATATAGCTGATAAGATTTTATCTGAAAAAGCTTGGCAACGAGTAAAATCCAAGGACGCTAGTATAGCTGAACGTGCAAATGCACTATTGGTTACCAATCTTATGAAGGCAAAAGTAAAATTAGGCATGGGGTGCTCTAAGAATACAGACAAAAAAGCTAGAAATCAGCTAAAAACGAGTTGTTCAGAGCATAAAAACGGCGTTAAGAAGTCTAAAAAAGATAGCAAGACTAAACAAGTCTCATTGAGGAAAGTAATTAAGATTATTGGAAATAATCTCAAACGTAAAAAACCATTCAACATAGAAAATGCAATTAAAATAGCATTATCATCGGCTAAGAAAACTGTTAGAAAAAACAGTAATAACATTAAGACACCGCGAGTTATTTCAGTACCAAAACTTGGTGGAGTACTTCCTTTCCTCGTTCCTTTATTTGCTGGACTTTCGGCTCTTGGAGCTTTAACAGGAGGCGCTGCAGGAGTAGCCAAAGCTGTCAATAATATTAGTATTGCTAAAAAAGATCTGGAGGAGAAAAAACGTCATAATGAAAAAATGGAATCGATTGCAGTTGGACATGGCTTACACCTTAAACCTTATAAAAAAGGACTGGGGCTTTATTTAAATCCACAGGAAAAAAACTTCTAGGTTCGCTACCCAATCGTGCATTAAATGAAATAGACTTGAAAAATTTTGCAACCAATTTAATTCCAAATTTTCGAGGAGTTTTCATGCGTGATAATTTACCAACGACTGGACCTTTAAAAAATGAGTGTGGGATTGTCAATCTTGATTGCTCAACAGGTCCTGGGACACACTGGGTAGCGTATAATAAAAGAGGTAGCCAAACTGAATATTTTGATAGCTTTGGAAATCTTCAACCTCCTATTGAAATAATAAATTATTTGGGTGAAAAACTTAATTATAATTATTCTAATTATCAAAGTTATGACTCTTTTAATTGTGGTCATTTATGTTTAAGATTTTTATATGATTGTTATTTTAAATAAATAAACAGTTTTATTTAAAAATGGTTTCATTGTTTTTCTTATCACCATGGCGTTTACACTTACGCTAAGCGGAAGAAGTTCCCACCTATCTGCTGAATACTTTCCACCTTTGAACCTGGATCAGTATTACGTTTGTGGATTGATTGATTTTCAAACCTACAACTCTATACCGAATGTAGATGAGCGTAACAATTTGTTCCATATAGGGGAATATGAAATTGAAATACCAACTGGGACTTATGAAATTGATGACATTGCAAAATTTATTTCCGAAGAATTATTATTGCGAAATTCTACGGCTGTAGTTAGAATAGAAGCAAATAATAATACAATGATGTCTGAAATCGAAAGCAACGAGAAAATATATTTCAATAAGGATAGAACTATTGGAAAATTACTGGGTTTCAGTAAATGTATTCTTGACTCCGATGTGTTACATTTGTCGGATTTACCTGTTGATATAAATAAGGTGAATATAATACGAGTTGAGTGTAATATCATTACTGGCTCCTATTTTAACAATAGTCCTGTACATACTATACATGAATTTTCTCCAGAAACTGGGGCAGGGTATAAAATTATAGAAGTTCCCAGAAATGTCATCTATCTACCTGTGAACGTCAATCGAATAAGCAGTCTAACATTAAAACTCGTGGACCAAGACGGTGACTTGATAAACTTCAGGGGAGAAAGAATAACTGTGCGATTGCATTTAACCCCAAAATCACAATAATGTTGATCTATAATAGTTATTATAAAATAGATACCAAAGGTTATCATTCATTTAGTCCTAATACAACAGCAACACTATCAAGACCAGAACTTTCATCTGAAAACAAAACCTATCTTCTTGCATTAGGATTTAAACTAAAATAATGAGCAATATGAACGAAATATTAAATATTACTCATGGACCGAGCTATGATAACAGCATATCTAAGTTTGAGTACCATAGTTACTCGCCATTCCTCCAGTCCTTCAATCCAAGTGATGAAATTCGTATCCCTATACAACAACAGGACTTGTGCATTTTACCCTGTGAAAGCTACATTTATATAGAAGGAAGTCTAACAAAATCAGATGGAAAGCCTTCTTCTACTGGGAAATTAGCAAATAATGCTATGGCATTTCTTTTTGAAGAAATACATTATGAGCTAAATGGAGTGGACATTGAGAGCAACAAAAACGTTGGCATTACAACATCATTGAAAAATTATATATCATTGAATGAGAATGAAAGTAAAAGCTTAGAAAATGCTTCATGGACTGGAAACTCCACCGTTACACCTGTATCAGGTACTTTTAATTTTTGCATACCACTAAAAAATCTTTTGGGATTTGCTGAAGACTATAAAAAGATTATAGTAAATGCAAGACATGAATTGATTCTAATTCGTACTCGAAGTAATGAGAATGCCTACTATTCTGACGAAGAATTAAAACTTTCAATTTTTAAGTTGCAATGGAGAGTTCCTCATATAACATTATCCGATTCAAATAAACTTACATTATTGAAACAAATTCAGTTAAATCCAATTCAAATTCATTTTCGAAATTGGGAAATGTACGAATACCCAACACTACCAACTAACACTGATCATGTATGGACAGTTAAAACTTCAAGTCAACTTGAGAAGCCAAGATATGTTATTATTGCTCTACAAACCGATAAAAAAAACCAACGAACCAAGGATGCCAGCAAATTCGACCATTGCGAAGTTAGCAATATAAAGGTGCATTTAAACTCTGAATCTTACCCTCGTGAAGATTTAAATCTTAAATATGAGCTAGACCGGTATGCCATTCTCTATGAAATGTACAGTAAATTTCAACACTCATATTATCAGAAACAATCACAACCACTTTTATCTCGACAAGACTTTAAGGATATCGCCCCAATAATGGTGATTGATTGTTCCCGTCAAAATGAATCAATTAAAACAGGACCAGTAGATGTAAAAATTGAGCTTAAGACAACAATTCCAGTTCCAGCTTCAACAACTATGTATTGCCTTATACTTCATGATCGTATAATTAAGTATAATCCCTTAACAGGAGAAGTTAACAAACTCACTTAATTTTATTGTCATCATTATTGTAAGCTTGTTAGTAGAAAAAGTGAGTTTATCAAGAACGTATCTTAAATATGAATACCTATATTGTAGACTTTCAAGGATTTGGAGTATTTAACAATGGCTTCATTTTGAAAGAAATCGCTGTATTTCATAATGACCACCATCATCATTTCGTTGTTAATTCTCCATTTAATTTAAATCTTCTGTCCACACCACTTAGAAGGCAGGCAAGTTGGTTATATCAAAATTATCATGGATTAACCTGGAATAGTGGGTTTACAAATTTTTCTCGAGTAAAGATATTTCTTCGAGAACAAATCCAAAGTGGAGTTGTTTACGTTAAAGGAACTGAAAAATCGCAATGGCTTAGAGAATTACTCAATAGCGAAAACATAGAAGTCATTAACCTAGAAGATATCTACAGCTGTCCAAGTTTAAAGGAACTCCGAAGAATTTTTCCTAATCAAATAAAATGCCTAAGCCATGGAAAATGTTGCGCCCTTCAAAATGTTTATCTTTTAAGCAAGTTCATAAGACAAGCAAACCTGTTGTAAAATAAATACAATTAATAAATAAAACAACAAATCTTGTGTATATGTATGTATATATTTTTTTATTTCATCAACTAGAATAATGTCTTTTAAAACCGTACGGTACGGAACTATGATCTTCGAGAAAACGACGTTTTTCTGCTTTGGGTTTATATGTCTTAACCTCTTCCACAGTAATCACTTGATGTTCTCTGGTTCGTCTTATGTTATTAGACTTAATAACTATGCTGTCATCATATTCTGCAGAAAAGTTTAATACCGCTTCTTTTATTGAATCAAAATTAATTTTTTGGGATGATTCATAGTTCAGGAAGATGCCCTTTACCTTACACACAATGTGTTCACTATTATCCTTAGTGCTGTAGACTTTATAGGCGTAATTTTTTGGACCGCCACTAACAAATTCAGTGATGTAACTCCCTTGACCATAGCTCTCTAATTCGTCAGTCATATCACCTATAAATTCTCCAGTAGGAGGATCCGGTTCTCCTTGACAGCTTACATAGATAACGGAATCAGTATCATAGTAGAGAACTTTTTCTTTAAGTTTTTCCAAATAAGTGTACAATTTAAGACGGGCTTGTGTTGTTGTATATGCGGCAATACAAACATTTACCGTGGGGAGGGAGTCAGCAGCTTCTTCTTTCAACTCAAAATTAACCACAATATTGTCTTCATTGATTGGTAAAATATGCAAGACTTCAATAGAAGGATGAGTTAGCAGAAGATACAGATCTGAAGGTTTGTTCAAGATACAAGTTTTAGTATGATTTTCTCGTTGTCCGAATTTACCCCAAAAAGAATTCAAAATAAGTTTGGCTAGTGATCTTTTCCCAGGATTGTTTTCTATTTCAGAAAACTCTAGCTCTATATTTTCCTTTTCTAGAAAATCAGCAACATATTTGTTTTTATCTTCTTCAGATGTGCATGTACTCGGCCATCCTGATGCTTCTTGTTTTATTTTTAGGTATGTATTCATCATACGAGTAAATAGACCATCGGAACTTGTATCTGGATTATACTGAGTAACATCATATTCCCAAATTTCAAAAACAGCAAGTAGCTTATACCCCGTTTCAACTGCTTTCACAACTTCTTCGATTACCCAGGTTCCAAGTAATGCTCTTTCGTCATCAGAATGAGTGCAGATTTGTTCTTGAGTTTTTCAGCTTATTATTTTGCTTCATAGGTAAGACCGGATGAAATAAATTTTCTGGCGGAAGAATTTTGCATTTTACGAGTCCATTTATACCCTCGAGTTCCAAAGCAGAGCAAATATCATCGTTAGCAGTGTGAATTTTTGGGTGACCAACAGGGAATTTCCCATTTTTGCAAACCCAGGGGTAAAGGGAACATACGTCTATGTATTTTATTTTTTCCCCCTCCTTACATTTATAGTAATTAAATGTATTTCCTGTCCGTCCACCATAAAAAGCATCTCGAGGATTCAAAGGTGTGTTCTGTATTAATGGATGATCATCCAAGAAATTGAGTTCTTCATTATTTAGGAATTTTTGTTGAGTCTGAAATTCACAGTGCCACATTTCAATTACTTCGTAATCAAATGACCTTAATCGTGTTGTTTTGGCTAACGTTCTCTCATATCTTTGATTCAGGGTGTCATATTTGTCTTCGGATAAAGGCTCGTCTCGTTTATGTTTTAAACAAGTAGGATGACCATGATAAAAACAACCATGGAACTCGAAAATCTGTTTCGTTTCTTCACAAAATCCATCGACTTTAATCCCATTTACTACCGGTTCTGTCCCTTTAGCGGCATGCTTTATGTCAATTTTTCGCTTCTTTTGCTCCCAAATCAACCATTTGATTGCAACTGTTGATTGATTATCTGTGCACCTATACCCGTTTTTAGGTATAAGCCCAATTGTATTTGGTTGCAGAAAGTTCCGTCTGAACACGAGGTTACAAGCTGATGCTATTGTTGTTCCTTCCAAAAATGGTTCAACATTGCTTTGTTCGAGGAACAATTGTCTAAACTTTAAACAAGTCTCAGCCAAAATTTTAACATCGCTAATGCAATATTCTACTAGTTCACGCTCCATGTCAAAGCTATCGTTTTGATGTTCCGCATACCATTTTAAAAAGTCGTCACGATCTTCAGCTTTCATGGAATCCGGACTATAGTATTCTATTGCAGGTAGCTTCCCGATGTATTTAGCATTTTCCTTTATATTGAAAAAATGCGGAAAATAACCTTTTTTTAAAACAGGTGAAAGTTGGAATGCTTTGGGGAGTTTTGAAAGAGCCATCGGAAAGTAGTTTAATGAATCTAAGAACTTTATATTTGCAATTTCCATTAATATAATTTTACTTCCTCGCATGATTAATATTGGGGTCAATTTTGTATGTTCCAATATGTAATTTAACACAAATTGGTGATCGTAGGATTGCCCATTATGTGCTATCACAACTACTTTTTTAAACTTTTGCCGAACATGAAGTATGTGTTTCAGAAATTGAGCTACAACACTTTCGTCTTCTTTTTCCTTAATTATGTTTAGCGATAGATTACACTTTTGACAGAAGTACAAATTTGGAACATGTAAACAGTGATCACACTTTTGTTGAAAAACACATAAATTGGGTTCATGCAATTTTATCGGAGTAGCTAATGCTTCGCTTGCAATCGTTATCATTTTTTCGCCTATTACTCTCTCTTGGCGACTCTCCAAATCATAAAAGATGTACAGGATGCCTTTACATGCTGGTGTTTTGTTATCTGGCTGAATGAAGCACATGTGATCTTTTGCTACATGTTTACTACACATCTTGCAGAAATATTCATCGCAGATATGTTGGCGACTTCCTCCGTATGTTTTGAGGCATAAAAGACATTTTTGCATTTTTTCACAAATTGAATTTTTACCTGTTGAATTGCTTGCTTTGTGATTGTCGAAACAGTTTTTTCCTCTAAAATTTCGATTGCAATCTTCACACATGATTTCTTTTTCATTTCTGAGGCAGCTTGGTGTGTTTTGACATTGTGGGCAGGATCGTTTACATCTATGCTGACTTTTTGAATTGTATGGGACATGGCAATCTTCACAATAATATCCACAACAAAATGCAGCAGTTAACGATGTTATAACATTAAAATGATTGTTATAATAAAGCAAATTAATGCTCTTCTTTTCTTCAGCATCTTGAGCGGGAAATCCTTCAAATATCACCTTTTGTCCCTTTGACCCATACTCGTACACAGTCACCTTATATTCCTTTAAATGATTTTGGAATATTTTCAGCTCCGGAATTCCACAACCTTCAGTCGGTACACTTATGTGTGCATCATTTATAAGTTGAAGGGCTCTTTGGGATTGAATTTTCCCAATGTCTCGTCTGATTTTTGCCTTTAGGTTGTTTTCCTTATCTGCATACACTTTACCCACAACTAAAGCGCGAGGCAAGCATAAATTGTCATTGTTTTTTATGCTGATTATGCCTCGGCGATTAATGCATTCCTCAGTGAATGTATTATATTTCCCACTTTGGACTTTTCCTGTTCCTGAAGGGAGCTTAACCGACGTTATGGTCAAAGAAAAATCATCCGTGCTCAAACCTTCCGAATTGCTCTGAAAGATCTTAGCAATCATCTCCCATACGTCGCTAAATTTCACATTTGCACAATCTTTGAAGTTGATCCATCCATTTCCTCGTTCAGCACTGAAACTCTTCCCGCAAAAAGTAATTCCTACTTTATCTGCAGGGCTGACGTCCTTTAGCGCATGTTTAAACATGTCGTTGACTGCTTCCCTGATCCATGACGTTGGTTCTTCCCTCTCTGGAATGGGTTTAATCCTGAATTGGATTTTTCTACCCATTAGGTCGAACCGCTTAATTTTTGTCTCCAACTCGCAGATTATCTGGATTCGCAAGAAAAGTAATAAACAGAAAAACAACATAATGTTGAGAAAAACCAAAACCAAACAAAAAAATAATAAAAAACAATTCAATTCAATTTTTTTTTATTTATTTTAAGGTATTAAAAACATATTTTTTCTATTCTATACGTTTCAATGAGAAAACTAATAGAGAAACGCATATATGTATATGCATGTAGCATATAACAAAACCAAAAGGAAAATGAACGACAATAAGAACAATAAAAAGAAAATATTTTGAAGTTAGAATCAAGTAAAATTTTATTTAATATAAGGAGTTATAAAAAATATGTTTTTGACTGAGAGGAATTGAAAATTCCTCTTTATTTTTTGTTTTGCTGCCGGTAGGAAGTTTTACCTCCACTTTTTCTTTCGGTTGTTGTTGTTGTTGCTGTTGCTGCTGCTGCTGCTGCTGTTGTTGTTGTTGTTGTTGTTGAAGTTGTGGTTGATGCTGCTGTTGCTGATGTTGTTGTTGTTGTTGTTGTTGTTGTTGTTGTTGTTGTTGTTGTTGTTGTTGCTGGATCTTCTCGTGAAAATCCAACTTGTATGATTGGTCCCAGGGCTCGACGACCTCTAACGCCAAATTGGGGAGCTCCGCGATGTCATCGTCGTCAAATTGCCCAGCACATCTTTTTGGCAAGAAGACCGATGAGTTTTCTAACTCCAGCAAAATTTGCTGACCGTAGCGCGTTGTGCATCGTTTTGCTTTTACAATATTATACCGCTTTTTTAGCGTTAAATTTTTAAGGCTGGTCAGAGGTTTAATTTGCTTCTCAGCAAAAACATTAGCGTTAGCGCGTATTTTATTTAATAAGGAAGACATTTTTTTTTTGAAATTTACGTATAATTATTTTAAACTGACGTTCACTTTTTGTGTTGGAATACAACTGAATTAAAAACTAAAGAAAGACCTAGTTTTATACTCTTGAGTGCGTTTTTCTACAAATATGTTTTTCATGATGGTCATTGGGGGCGGGATTTTTTTTTATGATGAGCTTGGTTTTTTTATGATTATAAATTCCTATTCCTAAAGTATTAAACCTCCTCTTTGTTAAGAGGAACGTGCCTTTTCTACAAATTATTTTGTGTCAAGTGTCGAATTCCCCAATTAATGTCCCCCATTTTTTTCCTGAAAAACTCAAGTGTTGGGTATATCGGCTTGCTTGCTATTATTTCTCATGTGGAGTTTTCTTATTCATCTTCCTCATTATCAATGGGCTTGATGATTATGGCAATCTGATTTACTCGGTATGGGGCATATTGGACAGACAATGGAAATAATCGCGTGTAACTGTTCTTTGTTTAAAAACTTCATTATGGGACGACATCGTCACATCAATAGTTTTTCTTACACTGAAATAGCGAGCGGAACCATACAACACGTTATGGCGCACAAGCAACCACCAATCTTTTAATTCAAACATCAAACAATACATCATCCCCAAGGCACACCATTAAAACAAAAATAGAAACAAAAACATATCCCTTCTCATCGTTACTCATTTAAATTCAAACTCCAACACACACACTTCTCGCTAGTACACACCACATAATTCATATCAATTTTAACCCTCAACCACCACCAAATTCTAACGCACTCGATCGATGCCCTCATCTAAAAAGTCATAAAATAAAACACATATGTTTCTAGCTTCAACCTTAGTGCATAAAATTCACTTGACATATATTACCTAATACCGATCCTCAATATACAAAAACCAATTAAAACTCCACAAAAGATCTCTTTCTTTCATAATGCACCACATCTTCTTTAACCAAGCCATAATTCACCCACCCCTGAAACAAATCAACAAAATAAAACCAGCCAGCCTCGTACCGCAGAGAAAAAACAAAAACAATAAAAACGACTGGACCGATGCCCTCATCTAAACACAGTCCAGTCAGCATACCTGATGACAAACAAAAATATCTATACAAATAATATACAAAAGATCTCTTTCTTTCATCATGCACCACATCTTCTTTAACCAATCCATAATTCACCCACCCCCGAAACAAATCAACAAAAAACCAGCAGCCTCGTACCGCAGAGAAAAAACAAAACAATAAAAAATCTATTAAAAATATCCGACTGGACCGATGCCCTCATCTAAACACAGTCAGCATACCTGATGACAAACAAAAATATCTATACAAATAATATGTTCCTAGCTACAACGACACTTGAAACACACAACCGGACAGCAACAGTACGACGTGTTAAAAACAACCACCACCAAATCCTATCGCACTAGGTCAAAGTCCTCATGTAAAAAGTCCGTATATCTGATGACAAACAGATGTATATTTATCCCTATCTGCAACGAGATACTTGAAAAATATCAACGGGCAACAGTACATTTTAAAAAAATGCACTTGACTGATATTTTCCAATACCGATCCTCAATGACAATGTCAAAATACTTTTTTTTTTCCAACACAAAAACCAAACATTTAAAAAGCAATAAAAAAAACACAGCCAACAAAAACCAATATAAAAAGGGCCGCTCATGCCGACAAAGAAAAACAAAACGTTTAAAAAGCCATTAAAACCCAAAAAGCCATTAAAAACCATAAAACCATGAACAAAAGTCGTAAAAAAAGTTCCCAGTCTCAAGTATCCTTATTCCTACTTATGTATTTCTCTCAACATCATTATATTTATAATTGAGTGTATTTTTTGGTAGTTTAATTCTAATAATCTCTTACAGAAAAAGGGACTGAAATAATTTAAATTTTGTATTTGGAGTTTGTGCTTGGAGTTTTTCTAGCTGAACATTTTCATCAAACTCCTTAGATACTAGAAGGTACACTACCGACTTATCTTAAAAGAATATATAATACAAACACGAATGAATCTTAAAAACCAACAAATTTTCGTTGGGGAAATAAGCTATATTATGTATGTAAAAGATATGCAACCAAATTCAATGTTAAGTTTATTTTCGTATTTGTTTAGCATTATTTCACGTCACCTGTTTAAGCCCAAAGCATCAGACCGGTTTTATTTAAGTAGTTAAATAAAAGAAAGAAAAAAAAACATATTATTTAGACGTGTTTACTTTTCCCCAAAAAAAAAAAACGACAAGCCCCGTTGCATTCCGAAAAAAATATGTACATAGGTATTTTAAGTATGAATTTAAATAAATTCGTAAATTAAGCACGTATTGTTGAAAAACGCATTAACGTGATTTTTTGCCAAGACGTTAAGCTTCCTATCCTAATACCTGTTAGACTCTTAGTTTCTGAATATTCACAAAGCAAAATGAAAAAAAAAAAATTAGTAGATGACGGATAGAAAAAATTCCTCAATGGTTTTCTTATCATTTCTTCAAAGAATATTTTATTAAATAGTAAGAAAAACTCTTTTTGTTTTATCTGAAGGCAAATTCAATAAGATAGAGTAAGTGGGTTTTTCAATAAGGGTAGATGTTGAAAAGGAATAAAACAAGCTGTGTGTGAGGTATTAAGAAAATTATATTTTTATTTTTTATTTTATGCCATTATGTATGGAATATAACATCGTTTAAATGACAACAACGGTGGAACGGGTCCAATTTGAATTTTCCGACAGCGCAAAGTTTGCGCTCATTTCGATAATAAAGTTTTACCATTTAGACGCGCTGCTCAGTCGTGTTACTTGTCATGAAGATTTGGTATCAGTAACTTAATAATAAACAACAAATTTGACAGATGTCACCAACTATAACATGGCTGCCACAGGCCGCCAGAATCTATCTACGCCAAACGAAAAACCATTTGAGTAAATTTTTGAGTAAATTCTATTAAGGGGCTGATAGCAGTACTTAAATTTACAATAGTTGCTTTATAGAAATTATAAGAAAAAATTAATCTAAACTGGTCTAGAAACTAAAATCACGAGACTATACGTTGAAAACGTAACGTTTATGTTCAAAAACTCATTTGAAATCACTGTGGGAAAAAATTTTTTTTGTGTTACCTAAGATTGAGCTTTGGTGCATTTGTTAGAAAATATCGTTCGAATACCTAAAATATTTCAAATATTTGGCTAAAACTTCTTTTCATAGAGAGTCTAATCCTGGTGACTTCTTACAACTCTCAATTTTTCCTGTGTTCATGTTACCAGGAATGGAGGGGACCTATAATTTTTTACGGATTCCGAATGGCTAGTGAGCAGAACTTCTTATGACAAGAGATACTCTTAGAAGATTTGTCAATTCTTCGCAAGAGGCAGTACCTACACCCCTGAAAAACGATTATACCAAGGCGTATTGTTGAGACAACCACCTTTAGTCTCAGAACATCGTGCCACACATCTTTCCTATCCTTCTTTCTCTTCATTAACTTCACGCCCGCGCTGTGTTGAAAAATTTAAAGGGTAATCATAATCCCTTGAGCGAGGGTAGATTATAAAAAAAAAATTGAAATAAAGAGGAGTTAAGATGATGATGATGATGATGATGATGATGATGATGATGATGATGATGATGATGATGATGATGATGATGATGATGATGATGATGATGATGATGATGATGATGATGATGATAATGATGATTTTAATAACTTATTACAAGTAATTGTAATTGTAGTATTTTCAATTATAATTACATGCATTTTTTATTGGTAAAACTTCAATTCGGTACTGATTTCTTGTAATTGTAATCGGCCTTATTATCAATAATTGAATGTAATAATTATTTCCCGACACTTTTAATCGGCATTCCATTTAACACTAAAAGCTTGTCTTAATTTATATAAAATCATCAACAATATTTGATCATATTTTCTAAAAGTCCTGCTTTAATCGTACCAAACCTTGAAGCATTCTGTTGTTCTTCATATCTTGAAAACTACTAATAAGATATTTGAAATAATCTTTTAACTCATATGGTCAAATACTGGTGCATCTACCCTATCTTCTTAAGAGCATTCGGTTAGGTATTATTGCAGGAATTAAATATTTTTCGTTATAAAATACTTTAACCAAAAATCGTTATTAATGGTACCTCCAACAGAACGGTACGTTGTTTTACCATCAACTTTCTCGCTTATCTTTTATTCTCATTAAGATTTTAATAAAATGATTTTGATATGACTTTCTCCTTGGATGAATACCCTAACAAAATAATACTGCTTTTCTTGAGTATTTTATGGTGTGGTTCTTTTTTCTCTGACTATTCTTCATTTTCTTTCTTCAAAATCTTAATAACTACAAGTGACAAAGAATACAACAAATGTAGCAACTTGAGTGCGAGATCACGAATGCGTGAAATTGTAATATTTTTTTGTTAGGTATTTTAATGTGTAGTAATTATCGCTTGAAAAAAAAAGAATACAAAAGAAGTATTTCAATGTTGTTTGTTCATAAATCCCTTTTACCAGAACGTAGTAAAAAGGGGTAATTGACTAGACGTTGACGCACATTTCAAAATGAAATACGATATTTATGTTTTTGGTTACTAAAAAAAGAATAAAACTTTCAAAAAATATTTTTTTTTAATTGGTGTACTCGTACACATGTAAGTACTCTTGAATTTCAAGTTTCGAATACTTATAAAAATCGAAGTATACGATGACAGGAATTACACGAAAAAGTTGGTAACGCAGTTCTTTCCGTCTGTTCATCTACAGGCTAAACAGTGGTTGATTGATTTTTTTATAAACTTGGCAAATAGCATTTTTTCAATGTGAAAATGAAAATCTCATTTTTCTCAAGAATGACTTTTCTAAGAACGATTTTCATTTTATCATTAACTACAATCTTATTTTTCTCTTAAAATTTATATATATTTGTTTATATACTTACATAGTTATTATTGCAGTTTAAATAGTATTGAAATTTAAACATATTTTTGTTTTAAATTAGTTCTAAAAATTGAGGAAAATTCGACAATTTTTTTTTTTAACTAAATTTTTATATGTGAATCGATAAACCTATGGCTCACATGTGTATTCGTATTATAATTACATTTAATTACATATAATGTGATTATGATTTTGGTTATAACAGGTACAAAACTTTGTCAGTTTGTAGGTAAGGCTCATTTTTCACTTATTCAGTTCCATTAAGTTTGGCTAATATGTGACTCTTTATCGTTCGAAATTATATCTCATAAGACCTGTTCATACACACTGAACTCATATAAGGTTTATATTCAAGGATCCGACTACCACTCGTCTACTACTCATCATGTTATTACCGGTCATACATATGTGAACATTACCCACGTTTATGTACCTACTAGTGCCGAATTGTTACCTTTTTAAAACCGATTCGTATTAATGTTGCTATCATATACTAGCATCGTTGTCCGACGCATCTGAATAAAAACTGAATACGGGTCAAATGGAACAGCATAAATTTAAAACGAGCTTGGAGCATACTATGGTTTTACATTAGTTGAGATCAAACATTTACATATATTAATGAATATTCCATGTTGCCCCCATGTGAGTTTATTTCTGGAAAGCACAGTGGGTCTGATAATGTTAGTTAGTTAGTTTATTGTTGTACCATGATGATATTTGTTATTCTTATTTGAGAAGACGTTTTATAAAAAGAATAAATCGTTATAACTAAAAATTCTGAGAAAAAAGTTTACATTCCAAGCAGTCTTGCATTTCACTGAAACCAACTCGAAAGAAATTATGTACTTCGAAACAAGCAAACATAATAGCTACGGACCTGGCTCAGTGTGTATAAGAAAGAAACGTTAGACCCCGTTATTCATTGACTGTGAACATAACTAAAATCCATTCACACCAACTGTAAACATACTACAACGTGTTCTTCTATTTATGTATGTTTATTTGTCTATTGTATTCATTAAGCTGGCAAAAAGGAAAAGGTATTGAAGACAACCAGCACCTGCATCAATCAATTCTTGATAAAACCATAAGATCCTTACCATTTTACGACTCAACATATATTTTGTATCAAGACAAACTTGTAAAAATTTGGATACATCAAAAGCAAATAACATTATGACGTCAAATCAAATCAGTGGATAGAATAGCAAAAGTCTTAAAATAACAGTCGAATTCGTGCAATGAATATGCATGTTCTAAACGCCCCAAATTCATATATTCGTCTTACCTGTTTGTAGTACTCGTAAATTTATTCCAAAAATACATATGAATGTAGTAGATAAGACACCTCAAGATTGTCTTGAATATATTTTTTGTTTGTAATACGCTTTTTGTTTAAACAACTCAAATTGTATAGGAAGCAAGTGAATGAAAAGTATGTATGTACAATGTACATATATATTCATTTGAGGAAGGAATCTATTTTCAATTATATTTTTGATTTCTAATTTTTTTTTATTTTTTTTTAATATTTCATTTATTGAAAATAAAAAATGGAAAGTACCTATAAAGAATGAAATTATTTTGATAAAACCTCAAAGTATGATAATGGAGAATTCCAACAAAAAGCCAAAAAGTATCTTTCGTAATAACATCTGTTGTACTCTGCTTCTCAACGGCCAACGAATATCGGCAGAGAACCTAAACATTTTTACCGATTTGATTTAAATTTGATCCAGAGCCTTTATTTTATCTAATTCCTTAGGAAAAAATTTTAATATTTGTTTTAGTTCATCTAGAACGATATTATGTACTATACTAATTTTATACTATACTACTTAACAATTTGCTAACTGTAAAGTACTTTACTAACTCTTTCTTAGTTTCAAACATTTTGTAACTAAGGCTATTTTTTAATACATTACTTCTGAACACATCTAAAACAATGCCAGTTCGTAGAAGTAAACAGACCTTTTTGACATTTGAATTTGAATATGAATATGAAGTAAGCAAGATACTAAAAAAATGAAATGTTAGAGAAAGTAATACGGTTAACTTAATTAAAATTTGCAAAATCTTCATTTTAACCAAGTATCATGTTAAAACAGTTTAACATCGTACTAATTTAACCAACATTTTGCGCCAGTATTTTTTGGATATAAAAAAAAAAAACAAAATTTGATATTTCACAGACAAGTGCATAATTTTTTGCATCGGCACATTATTAAAAATTACAAATTGTCGTACCATATTTTTTTTTAAATACTTTAAGATTATAATAAAAAAAAACTATAAAGATTTGAATGTTGTCCAAATTCGTTCAACACAAATTCGTTAAACAATTTAAATAAAATACATGACTGGATCACACGAACTTGCTCTTATGTAAAAGTACTTTGGAATTTAAGATAAATTTTATAAATATAAAACATGGATTTAATGAGCTAATAATGTTCAAATGCATAAAATTGCCGTCTGGTTTCCGGAAAAGTATGAATTTATGCAAATAAACTTTAAAAAATCGTTTTATTATTAAATACATTTTTTATATAAGAAATTTCTCTAAAATTTTTCAAGAAAAAAATGTGGGATGCGAATTTTAAGTATTAAGTAATATTGATTGAAGGAAATAATTTCAAAAAATATCGTTCATAGGTTTTGAAGATATTGATTTAAAAAAAAAAATTTTTTTTTTTCAAAAAAATCCAACAAATATTTTTTTCGAATATTTTTATATACAATATTATTTTAAACTTAAGGGGACTCCTGCTGAAAATTTTGGGTTAAAATCCTTAGAGCCGTTAATGATAAAGTCGAAAATAAAAAAAAACGGGTCTATGACAGGTACCCTTAATAACATTTTGCCCCAAATTTTTTTTTTGAACAAAAAGTAGCCTATGTTCATAATATCACACCTAATTTTTTTTATCAAAATCGTTAGAGCCGTTTTCGAGATAAATAAGATTTTGCATTACGGGTGTATGGGGGGTACCGTTAGTTTTGGAGCTAAAAAAAAAATTCAATTTCTCCTCTAGGGAATCACCAAAGGCCCTTAACTACCGAGACTGAAAGAAATAGGTCCTTAAAATTTTTATAAAAAAAATTGATATGCAAATTGTTAGTATGTATTTAAAAAAATACTTTTTAAAACGTAATTTAAAAATTTAATCGTGTATCGGTTTTCAAGATATTGAATTTCCAAGAAAAAATTGTATTATTTTTTTAAAAATACAAATACAAAATACAAATGTATCGAACATATGTAAGAGTACTTAGGAATTGTAAAATTGTATGAAAAAATATGAATTCATGCAAACAAAATTTAAAATATCGTTAGTGAAGATTTATTAATAAGTTCATTTTTTATATGCGAAATTTCCTTAAAAAATTTGCTATGCCGATTTCAAGTATATAATAATATACATTTAAGGAAATAATTTTAAAAAAGAATCACTCGAAAAAGAATTTCGAAAACTTTTATATACTAAATTGTTTTAAATTTGAAAAGGTACCGGTACAAATTTGTTGAATTGGTAGATCCGTTAATGTGAAAGTCGAAAATCAAAAAAACCGAAGAAGATATGTCAAGTTCAATAATCTTACTTTCTCCAAAATGATGTAATGACTGGTTGCACTGCAACCACACCATTAGATCATCAGTGGATCAAAAACTTGAGCTAATAATTAATCAGAGTTTCCACGACCTTGGGAAAACGGGACGTTTGTGCAATTGGACGATAGTTTGAGGACGAAGAGGATTCGCCTCGCATTTGACTGACTGGACAAATGCTGTTTTAAATCCACTCGGAAAGAGACCAGTAGAGAAGAAACGTATCTGAGAATTGCATTAACTGGCACTGTAACCTTTCAGCTGAACATATTTCCATATGTGAAGTTAAAGTAAGCATCACAAGCATAGACATCTATTGTGACATTTTGACAAACGTCAGGAGGATAGAGACAAAAGAGTGGGAAGTGAAACACGAGTGAGAAAAACGAATATGTACTATCAACTCTTGTCATAAAATTTATTTAAAATTCATTCAAATTTTATGTTTATATGTTTAAATAAATAAAACATGTACATGTACACACCTACTTTGAAATATTGTTGTTTCTCAAAAGATTTAGTCAGATATTATGTAAATAATGATAGCCTCAATGAAATATTAACGTTGGATGCGCAATTTAACGAATTTGGAATCAACTAAAAATAAGCTTAGATCTAAATCTAGATCTAAGCTTAAGTATTTAGCTTAATTTTATTAAGTTCTTTGCAACTCATTCTGTTTTTCATCAAATATATTTTTATTTATATTAAATATGTTTTTACTTAAAAGCTAAAGACTTGAATTACGAACACTCATTAAGAATTTCATTTTTTTTAAAGACAAAAACCAATATGTAAAACCCATATATCCAGTTCAGGCATGCATCATAAACGATGACTAATTCCCTGCACCCATTTAATATATGTATGTATCTCAAGAATATGAAATTTCAGACAAAGAATATAGAATTCCGTCGAGCAATTCAAGCGTTGAAAGGAACTAAGAACCACTCAGGTCAAGAGTGTTAATTAAACGAATCAATGAATCAATTACTAAGTCAACTGTCATGCATCTGCTATACGGGAAAATTAAATTGATCGTTTATGTTTTCTTATTCTATTTTTGTTTTATGGACAAAACCTAAAGAAAATATTATCGAAACAGAAACATGATGTGAGATTTGCTAAGAGCTCAAATTTCAAGGTCGAATATGGCAGGTACAATAATTAATTCAAATATCTACCGCACTTGATAACCTTGACAAACGCGATCCAATAAAATTAATTTTGCGATCTCGACAAAATTATTCATAATGAACCTAATTTCGGTAGGAACAATTAAATTCAAAAATATTTTGTAAAGTAAACTAAATGTACTATAGAGTCGCACATACTTGTTTTTTTTTAGATCACTAAGTCGTTTTCGAAAAAAAATAAAAAAAAAAAAAAAAATAAAAAAAACAACAAACCATATCAACGTACCTATTTTCAAAAATAATTTTGAAAGTTTAACTAAAATTAAAAACTATACTTATTTTTGTAAAGAATTATAAAAGATATACATAAATGTATGTATGTACATATGTATGTAAATCTTTTATATTTGTCAATTACCAATTTATAAAAAAAATTGTATTTTGTATTTTTAAATTCAACTAATTAAGAAACCTATGAACTCCTAATTCTTGTTATTTACTACGGTCTCCTTAATTTTTATAAAAAGTGATGTAAACTATAACATTTATCAATTGATGATTGGAAATTGTAATAGGGGTAAAAGGGTCAATATTTAAGTTATTCGAATAATTCTTTCTCATTAACCGGCGTGCAGTTGTTATAATTTTGAATGAGACCACAACTCTCCACAACTTAACTTTTTCAACCTATGGGGTCTGCCTTAAGTTATAACAGAACTATGGAAATAATTTCGAGTTTCTTATATTTAACGATCCCATTACTTTGCCTTAACATGGCCTATGGACATCAGAAGTATAAAGAATTTTTACTACAAATTTAATTTTACCTTAGGCGATTAAGCGGGTGTTTGTGGGTTTTTTTGTTTGACTTTAAACAACATACATATATGATTTATTTAAAAACAAAAGCTACTACGTGATTCTCAGTGAAGAATTGGTGAGGTCAGTTTCTCAAAACTTAAACAATAATATAGAGCAAAAAGCGATATCAACTAAGTACGTGTTAAATAAGTGGGAACACAAAAGATTCAATTTCTAGAATTGAGAAGTATTACGATTCATAAGTGTATCGAATTGCAGTTTATTTCATTTGTTTATGTGTCAAAGATAATTAAGTTTTATATACTCGTACAAATAATAAATAAGAAAAAGATATTTTATATATTCTGGAATTACCAGTTGATACACATGTTTGGATCATGAACAAGGCCATGTCTAGTTTTTAAATATTGACTAAATAATTTGACATAAAGGGTGGGTCAAATACAAGTTTCTTTTTAAACATGCAATAAAATTAACAAAATTTATAGAAACATTCCCATTAACTATGGAACAAGCGATAACGAAGCTGTTTGAAACGTTGATCTGTTGAGATGGCGGGTTGATGTTCGTGAATTGAGTTTTATACTCCCGGCTACAGCAGCCACGTTTTTGTCTCACCAGTCTCTCTTTTCCAGTCTCACGAACTTTTTGCACAAACTTACGTACAGCAGGCGCGGTGGGAGTTTTATTTCGGCCAAAACTTATTTTCAAAAAACGCACTGCTTGTGCTTCGCAGCACTAACTTTGGAAATAAGTTTTCAATATTTCCCAAAGTTGTTGAAGACTTAAACGACTCATTTCATTCCGCGGAGATATGTTACTGACTTTCTGTTAAGATTTCGAGAGGTAAACAGTTAACAGTGTCAAAATAACTTATGATTTAAAAAGAAACCACTACATGACCCACCCTGTATTTTAATAAGTTTGCAATATTTTTATAGTAGATATTTTTTTTTATAATTATCCCACACGTATCGATTTTGGATACTCTTAAAATGTTTTAACGAATTTCGAACAGTATTCATAAATGGTTCTTAATTTATTTTTCGGTGTAATCTTGATATACATATGTTTAGTTTTCATTTTCATGACTTGGGGATAATTTGTTTGCCTAACTACATTACAAGTAAAACATGTGTAGGTAAGGAAATAAGTCTACAAGCTTAAAATGTTTTGTTATGTTTTAACAAATATGATATAAAAAATATATATAAAAAATAATATTTAGTGGTGCCCCAAGCACAGTCTGCGCTTCTATTCAAATAATGAGCTTCCAAAAATATTCATTCAAGTTTGCGAAACAAATTGAGTATAGTAGGAAGTAATGGCTTAAATGTTGTAAATGTCAAAAAATAGGATCGAAAAGCATATATTATGTAGATTTCACTTGGAAAATCAGCTTTTCATTGTTCAATTGTTATAGATGGCATATCAATTGACACTCATTTTAAAGTTTTTCGTATGCTATATTTTTGACGAGTCGTTTCTAAAAACTTTTTTAACTTTTGCAGATTAAATAGAAATGTAAAAGTTAAATATAAAAATTACGTATACGCCATGGTGTACCATTAGTTCACAAAACACTTATTGTTTAATACTAAGGAAGGTGCAACGGTCAGTTTGTTTGTACACGGGTGGAACACTTTACTTTTGCGGATTGGAAATTATTCTAAAGATTTCTGCCCAAGGCTGCATGGACGAAGAAGAGGAGGAATCGCGATTTCTCATCTTCTCTGTACATGTCCTGTTTTATCTCAAGTACGTAGACTCCATCTGAGAGATTTCTACTAAAATAATTTAAGTGAAGTGGAAAATAAAGGAATAGTCAATCTTGCTTGCTTCATTAGAAGGTCCCTTTGATTTATCGATTTAAGAGAAAGTCTCCAAGATTCAATGCGGTATCACAATGAACCGACTCATGGTCTTAGTCTGTCGGCTCTCTTTCGGACAGTCACGTCAATCTAACCTATTCTAGCCATTAGTTCACGGGTCACCTTCTTGCTAATTAATAATTATTTTGATAGAATTTTATTTGAAATATATTACGTTAAATATATTTACATTTATTTTATACTCAACGTGAACTGTTACAGTTTCAGACTGCACTTGATTACATAAAATGTTACCAATAACAAGAAAATCTTTTTCGTATCTTTAAGGGTTCAACCTTAAAGTAAGAAGTTATTGATTTTCATTACTCTTTATCCCTGACTCTTTTCAAAGATTAATAAGTACGAAGGAAATAATGATCTGGGTTCGCTTTCACACTCATGAGTTTCGCAAAAAGTCCGAGACAAAAAGTTATCGTCGAATAGAAGAGTCTAACATATTGTTTTCCAGTCAGAATGTTCTACAAAAATATGTTAAATGTTATTACTTTTTGAATTTGCTTTTGGTATACCTGCCCTAATCTTAACACAATAACAAATAATAGGTATTCTGTTTGCTAATATTTTTTTTGTTTAGCAAACTGTCATAGTACATATTTCCGATCGAAAAATTTAATAGAAACAATTGGTGTCATACCAGTTGAACTAATAACAAATATTAACAATAACCTGTAGGTAAATACGCAGTACGAAAATATCTTCACTTATTAACTAATGCATTTACTCAAATCTTCATATTAGAGAAAATAAAATTCTAATATTCAACAACTACAACCTTGAAAACTAGCTATTAAATTTAAATTGTCACAAACTTAACGAGTTTTTATTTTAAATTAACACGAAGCTTAAATTAACCCGGAAGATACTTTTTAAACTACTTTTAGGGCACCGTTACACAAAAAGCAACATGAGTCACACCACAGTTAAGATATTTTATGGTTTCTTTTTCTTTTGAAAAAATGTTTTCCAAAAACAAAGATAATAACATTTTAAAATAACTGTAAGTTAATTTCAACGAAGCAAGAATTGAATGAAAGTAAGTTTCTTTAATCGAAAATAACTGTATTGAATCGGAAATATATTTTGTTATACACACGCTATATTATAATTTATGATATTAACAAGAGCCAATATTTTGTGTTATAAAAATTACTCAAAAAGAAAATATTTGATCAGCTTTTTTGAACCTAAAATCAATTTTTTATTTTGGCACACGTGGTTTGATAGCACAGCAATTTCTCCACTGTGGCGAGTTCAGGGCCCGTATCGCGTAAGAGTAAAGTGATCACTAAATTAATTGATTGTCTTTTTGACAATCGCTCTCTCTATATTTCTTTATTGATATGATAGAGACAGCTATAGTGAAAATGACAATCAAAAAATTGATAATCAACTATCACCTTACGCAATTCCACCGCAGGTAACAACCAAACTGTCAAAAGTCCCATGAGATTTTATATCTATCTCTTTTGCTGTCGTTTGTCGATTCGCATATTGCATGTTATTGTTTATGTTTGCAATTAAATGTTTGTTGTACTCATCATCCTCATCAGATGAAATATATAATTTATAACAAATTTAAAGTTTTATCAGAACACAGAATTATTTGTTTCTTGTTTTAAGTTGTCAACAAAACAACCGAAAACTCAGTTTTTGTTGACAACTCTCAGGGTTATCAAGAAAACCTGGGTCAACCCTAGGTAAAGTTGAACGAACGAACCTACTATTATTTCAATTTCCTTTCGATCAGCGAGAAGGCGAGAGGTTTATGGAAACATTGGTGCCCTCTATAATATTATTGTAGACTTACTAAAGAGAGTTTATTCTGAGATGAGATATATTAAAAATGTCCAGATTAATAATTCGACTGCAGTTGTTTGACTTTATTATTTATATCTTTAAACATTTAGTTTCAAAAAAAGGTTGTGTGTACTGACGTACGCGCGGTAGAAGTAAAACTTATTTTCCCTCAAGCAAAGCCTCTGTAAGATTCTAACCTATAAACGTACAAACATTTTGTATTATAAAAACATGTCGCAGTCTTTGACAGATAACGTGTCGTTTTGACATGTCACTGACAGCTGCATAGAAAATTTTGTATCCCCATCGCCGAAAAAGAAGTTTTACTTCAAAAAGTTTGTTTAGCTTATCACGTATACAGTCGCATGTCATAACGGAGGAAGAGAGATTATAAATATGTATCATTTACCTATTGAAATAAATATTTTTTTAAAAACCAAGAACCAACAGCAAATTTTGAAAGTGAATAAAACCAAAATATGAGTGTGAAACGTTTATAAAAATTTTAAACGACCCCTGTCGGATTTTTTTGGCGACTTTTGTTTGTTGATTTGATATTCTTTTCGAAATAATGTTACCTCAAACCTTCGCAAATTACTTCAAAGTAACCCTGTTGGACCATGTCCACGACCGTAAATCAATTGTAACATGCGTAACCACGTTTCAACAAGACGAGAGACTAAGAAGAAATCTTCAACCACGGCAGTGTACCGCTGAGCTCTATGACTTTTTGATCACTCAGCACGGTGAATTTTTCACGATGACCTTCGTTAACACACAAGTTGTTGTTTGTTGTGCAGAATTGTGCAGAAACTGAAAGATGGTTCTTGAAAACGTTCCAAAGATCGCAATTCGTTTTTTTCAGTGATGAAAACCTTTAGGCCGTGTGCACAGATGCATTCTTTTAACGCGCGGTGCTGTTTGTGTTTGCCTTGCAGCAATGGAGGTTTGTAAAAAGAAACGAGTAATGTTCGCATATCATGTGCATAAAAACTATGTTCTTAAAAAGAAACGACGCCGCTCATATAAACTTAAATCACTTATGTTACATACGATATAAATAAATTTTGATTAAATATAAAATAAAAACTGGTATTTACATATTTTGTTTTTGGCTTTATAATTTTTCACAAAATACTCGGCAAACATTAGCTGTGTTTTTTTGGAAAAGCTATCCGTAGTACAGTAGGATTTTATATGAATAACAAATACAACATCCGCAATAGGATCACTACCGATAAAAGGAGAAGTGAAATCCTGCTTCGGATAGAGATTTGACGTTTATTCGAGTATCGGCAGTGATCCTACTGCGGATGTTGTATTTGTTTTTCATATAAAATCCTACTGTACTACGGATAACTTTACCAAAAAAACACGGCTATTGATAAATAATTCCTAATCAAGTTCTTCCATGTTTGGCTCTCTATTCTACTCTATTTGTCCTACCACTCTATGTTTCCTATATATCACAATCATTTTTCACACCTAAATAACTAGGTCTATTTAAAACCACTTTTAAAAATAGCATAATTAAATTTTTGAATTTTATTAACGCCGTTTCGCTCAAGCATAATCATCTATTCCTATGCTAATTAAAGTCAGTGTAACAGTTGATATTCTAAAGCCGGAAACTACAAAATTCTCGTATCAAAGGTTAAGAGTGTATCAAATTTACACATTTCTGTATTTGAAAATTTATTGGACTCATTAAGATTTCGGGTTAAAACTCTTACAATGAACAACAAAACTTAATGAAAAAAGTTTATTTATAAATACAAAAGAGTTGTTGTGGCTCATGCATGTGGTGTAGGTATACAAAACAGAACTGAAATTGGACAAATGTAAAACCATCTTAGAGTCACTGAACCGTTGTGTGTTGTTTTTTGTGAAAAAGTTAGATACTATAAGGATTTTTTAAACACCGAAATTTTAATCAATATATATATTTAATTTACATAAATTTCTATATTTAACGATTTCGTACATTTTTGTTATAAAATCATTTACGGAAGATTTTTAGATAGGAATTACATTAGTTGGATCTAATATGGGGTTATCATCGGAAGATAAGCCCGACAGCCCGGGGATTTTGAAATAACCAAAAAAGAAAAAGATATCGGGAAAAATGAAGAGTAGACAAACGGATGAAAGACTATTGAAGCTTCGTCGTTTTTCGAAAATTCGAGTAGTCAAAACATCTGAATCTGATCAGATCATAACAATAAAACGAACAGGTTTAAAGTGACAATAGTGTTATATACTTGTCTCTTTCTTCATTATGTTTCTTTATTTTTCATGTATTTGTTTCCTCTTTTCTGAACACCACTAGCCAAGGCGTTTTTGAAAAAAAAACAAACACACAAAAGGAAACATAAATGGCTATATAACACTGCGTTAACTCTGATCTGTATCGTTTTATTTTCAGCTAGTTCTATTTACTCAGTCCCCGCTATGTGGCCTGCTCTGGGCTAAAAAATGAAAAACTCCTATTAAAAATAATATAATGCGAGAAACATATTAACACAGTAACTTCAACAGCAACTTTAACAGCAACGAAAACTTCAACATCAAAAGTCTTGTGAAATAGAATCCAACTGGAACAGCGTTTTTGATAGCATATAATCAATATAGTTTCAAATGCGAAATAATGTTGCCGTACATTATACAAATTAAGGTGAATTGCGTCAATGTATACGACTTGGGCAACTTGTCATACTAAAATTAACTTGTTTTTCGTAGTTCTTCCATTGTTAAAACCACAATAAATAGACGAAACAAAAAGATGGTTGTCATATTTTCATTTGAGTGTTGATAATACTGACAAATTTCACCTTAAAAGTTGGTAGCATTTGCACAGGGACATCGAATTTAGGGTTTAGGTCTAACGTTGATGTCGATGTCGAAATCGCTGTGTTAATTTAATCAAAGCCATTTAAAATCAGTGGCGCAAAATTTTAATTGAATTAGTACGATGCTAAAGCTGTTTTAGTATGATACTAGGTTAAAACAACGAATTTGCAAATTTTAATCGAATATAGCATCATACTTTCTCTACCCTTTTATTAAAGTTAAAATCATCGAATACCTACTTTATTTTTTTAGTATCGTGCTAGCTTCATATGACTCTTTGAAATTTGCAAACATCAAAAAAGGTTCGTGTACTTACATTTTTACACGAAATGTCATTGTTTTAGGTGTGTTCAGAAGCAATTTATTAAGAAAATTCTTTTAGTACGATACTAGTTTGAAAATGTTTGAAATTAGGAATGAGTTAGTAAACTACTATAAAGTTAACAAATTGTTAAGTAGCATCATACTAATACCTTAATAATAGGCTGTTTAAAATTTTGCGCCAGTGGCTGTTAAAGTTGCTTTGCCAATCTGTTTCTCGCATAATACAATTTCTGATACCATTTTCAAAACAAAATGGCCATCCTTCTGTCAGATTAAAAACACATTTTTAAAAGGAAGTGTTAAATAAATGGATTTGAAAATCCAAAGGAAATCAGATCAAATCTGGAGCATAAGTTTTTTCGATAAAATTCACGTAAGCTTACAACGTTTTTAGCCTATTTCTATTTATTTATTTATTTTACTTGTATCGAATTAAAACTAATTTAGTATGATAAGCTTCCGCATAATTGAAGAAATTGATCAAAATCGATTAAGAAGTTAACGAGAATGTCAAAATTCAGTTTTATATATATGAAATTTGCAAATGTAATTTCACCTGTGAAGAACATGAGAGTGCAATTCAAGTACATTTCATGAATAATGGTTATTAGCATTAGGGATTTTCCTTTCATGTCTGTTTAATGACATTTTAACAGAATTTCATATAAAGACTAGAATTAAATTAGCGAATTTCAATGAACAGAACAATAATGGGGGAATAATAAAAATTCACACAATGCAAGTCCACAAGCGATATAAACAAATTGAATCGACGAACTAACACCCCAACGTTAATTACAACCAGGTGGCGGTTGAGGTATGTAGTTTGTGCTGACCTTAATCATACACTTAAGGTCAGTGTAAACAAGTCTACCTGAGTGCACTCTCTGTATATTAAACGAATTCGATACGTCACATTCGAAGAAAAACATTTTATTGTAGGTAGTTCTTATGATTTTATATAGCACAGGTGCACAAAGGTATCCATCATGGTTGAAAGGTATTTCCCGTAAACAAGCTGACTTACTTGGATTACTTTTGCCCATAAGGTAGGCAAATAAATGTTATTTTATTTGATGGGAAAATTTAAGCCCCAAAATAGATACCTACACATTTGAAATTGGCTTAAGTGATCATGAATTTTTGCCAAAATAAAAAAAAAACTGAAGTAGATGCACTCCACTGTTCAAGTACGAGAGAACGAGAAAATCCGGTAAAACCACTATGTGGATCGGACGAGTAATAAACAATGGCCGACACTATAGAGAGAAAGATCCTAGACGGAAACCACCTTAGCTCATTGATCTCGCATATAGGTAGAGTAGAAGGTGTTTTTCTGCATATTTCGATTTCGAGTGTAATTTAATCTGCCTAAAAAGATGAGGAAAGATTCTCTGGAGCAACCGGAACATCTCCAAGAAACTACTACAACTATTGTGCAGTTCTTTTTTTAGACCAAGCGATATTGCCTAACTTCGTCGCTGCCACTGCTGCGGCGCAATCATGTTCATATATATAGGTATATATTGTTTCTCCTGCGCAACGAAGCATACCACGTTGTGTGTTATGTAGCCTGGCACTGAGCACCAGCGCTGCTGTGCCACAAACTGTATTGATGGGCAGCTATGTGGATGACGATTAGAGCGCAGTGTAATGTTGCAAAAAAAAAATCACTTAAGCGGATATTTTTTGTTTAAATAAAAACATTAGAGAATGTTGCGTGGATAAATGCATCAAAGGCAACAGAGTGGGCTACAAAAACACAACACAGCTTTTATGAACAGCCTTAAAAAGAATCAATCAAACATCAACACATACACGTCCGTGGTTCCGGAGAAATCGCGCAATAAATCGACTATAAATCAGCATAGAGGCCACTCTTGTGGGCGGTCCCTTGTGAAGCCATTAGAGTGTAGCTACAAATAATTGTTCCAAAAGGAACTCATATTATGTGGACCTAAACCGCATGCTAACAGGGGTTAATGACCATTTTATGAGCGCGATTATCCCCAAGTGCAACAAGCTATTATAAATTCAATAAAAACAAAATGAATCACTCGACCATGTTGAATACCTATTATGAGAAAAGTGGGCGATATGTTCCGTCCTCAACAATGCTTAATATGTACGTATGAATTTTTTTAAATATCGTTACAACTTACCTCACGAAAATGTATATCCAAGAGATTTGTAATTAGTCCATTCAGAAACCGTTTGAATGTGCGGTGTGCGGCTGCAGTTAGTTGGCTTTCAAGAAAAACTTATCTTAACTTGTTTAACGCAATATACCTATGTTGGTATGTACGAGTATGTAAGTAGGTACTAAAAAAAACTTTCAGATTTATGTACGTAAGTACACCACCAGCGGTGAAGTGATCGCGTAGGGGTTTTCAACTTGGATACAACACTCACACACAATTACATTCACGAAACTTCTTTTTCAAAAAAGGCAAACGATTCTCTGTATAGGCGCGATATAAAAATGTATCTATTAGGTGTATTTTCCCTATTTAGAAGATCTTCACTTTATTTGAGCATACTTAATGAAATTAGGTTAAAGATCAACTTTTTTATTCTACTATATTATGCTCTGGCGGTCTGTGCAACACAGTGGGGAGAGAAAAATGCACGACACACAGCATAGAAGATCTAAAAAAAAAACACGTCTACCACGGACAATGAATTGAATCGAACTAACTTACAGAATAAAAGATACATCGAGCGAAAATTACAGAAGAAGTAGCAAACCAGCCAGAGCCCCAGAGCCAGGAGACAAGCAAGAGTATAGCGATAGCGAGCACAAGTATCTATATCTAGCTCAAGAAAATCTAGAGAATGGAGCACCAATGGCACTGTGTGTAAAGCCGAGGGCGAAGCGAGTATAAACTGTGCTGTGATACTGTGTGAACACAGAGAGACGGAGAACCAGTAATGTCAAATAAAACCACCAAAACTGGTTTTCACATTTTGCTTTCTTTTCAAATTAAACTTCGATATTCAAACGAAAGCCAAGGACGTAGCTGGAATTTCATAAACATGGAGGAGGGGTACCGGTAATTATTTAGAATTGAGGCTGCAGACAAAAATGGCTCCAAAAAAAATTTTCACCACCTGGAAACTATTTTATTGGGTAGAATAAGATAATTAAAGGTGGGGGAGACATGTTTTATGGGTTTTCATCGAAAAAAACCCTTTTTCAGTTGACATTGGATATAGGCCTTAGGGTAAATTCAGTTTCTTTAAATCCAGATTCTGTAAATGCAAAAGAAATCTTGCACACACCCAACCTTGCACCTACCCCAAACACTATAGTGTGCCCAAGCAGGGGGGTTGCAGGGTGGCAGCATGCCCCCTTATACATATCTCACTGTTTATCTAAAACTGCTTTTTTATAGGATTTTTGTTTTTTTTTGCTTGCTTACGCATTACGGGATATAACGAGGATTCAAAGAGATACCGATGAACATTGGTTTTGAATGTCTAAATATGCTAATGGGAGGAAAATATTCGTGGAGTGCGGCTAAAGAAAGAACCTCTGAATTTAACAATACGTCCGAAGTTAGGCTCAAGGACACTCCGTAAAGCGCAAGTATTACGGTTAAATTGTTAAAGGGGAGGAATGCAACTGACTATTTCACTAGAACACTGTTTATAAAAATAACGGTAAAATAATGAGACTAGAAACATTGAAAAATATTTATGTTATACTTCTATCGCCTATCATTTTTAAAGCTCTTTTTTGGATTCTGTCCAAGAGACTCAAGCCATTAGAGCACCTACCCAATTATGTACTCGAGCTTTGGACGAATATACATATAACCTTATAGATTATAGCCAGATCAAAAGGGGTGAACAATTTTTTGTCTACAACATCGAAGGAAACCTAAACACTTAGCTGCGTTTTAAGCGACGTCGAATATGTGGTCATTCTAAACAAGGTCGTCTGTGATACTAAGAAATAAAAGCTGATCATTTTGCTCAATACCTAGTGGTAAGCGGCATGGGGATGGTTTGCTCTATAACGATAGAAGACACCATTGGGCTTTTGAAACATTCAATTCTACGCGGCTTATGGTTTTTTTCAGGAGTGTACTGCCTCTTGCGAGGAATTGACAAATTCTCCAAGAGTATCTCTTGTCATGGAAAGTGCTACTCATTAGCCGTTCGGAATCGGCAGAAAATTGTAGGTCCCCCTCGTTCCTGGTAACACGCGCACAGGAATGGTTGAGAATTGTAAGTCACTAGGTCCTGGTTCACTCCGAGCTGTTGCACCACCAAATTTAATCAGAATTTATCATACGCTGCTGTTCTAAATCCACATTAGAAGAATGGGGACATGCATCTGGAAACGAATATGAGAAGCTGAGATTACTGTCGTTAGCAAAACAATTTAATGGGTTAGAAGTTTCAGACAAAAGATCATTGATGAATATGAGAAAGAGAGTCGGAGACAAAACCGAGCCTTGTTAAATTTCAGACTTAAAACCATCCAATACAACTTGTATTGAGTGGTTCCAAAAGTAGTTGCTAATCCAACGAAGAAAAGATTCATCATTGATGCCAAACTCTATAAAATGTTTTTGAAATATCATGTGCAATTATCTTACTTTTTCCAAAACGATGTGAAAATTTGGTTTTAAGAATTTCGTGGCGAATTTGGAAAATTGTACGTTTAAAGTATTTATTCTCCTTTGTACTGGGGCGGGAAACCCGTTAAATATGACCCGTGGAAATATGACTTATTTTAAGAGTGGATAAGAGAGTTAATTCCCCCTTAGGTACGCTTTTGACTTCAACAATCTCATCTCTTGGGGAACAACAACAAAGTGTTACTATAGTAACAGAATGTGTCTATCTTATTATGTAGGTTTAAATAGATTAATAAATTGTTTTCCATTGTAGATTTTCATTTTATGTTTGTTTCCTATAGTTTGATAGTTTAGTTGGGTCTATGCAGTTCATTGTTTATTATGAATCACACACTCTTTTGTTTGCATTGTGATAAAATAGTTGTTATCAAAAAAAAAAATAGAGAGAATTTCAACAAACAACTTTTGTAAGGATTCCAGTAGCTTGCGCATATGTTGGAAACATATTGACAAGATAATATAACTGGGTGATAGTAGATATTTATCTCCTTGTTTTGAGTGCTTACTTTAAGTTTATATTAAAAAAAAAGTGACAATCAGGTCATTATTGTTTGATTATCCATGTCATGCCTGATATGGTTAGAAGATTATAATTTTTCAAGTCATGAATTTATATTAATTCAGATATTTTATTCTTTCAAATCGAATTTAAAATATTAATTGAGCCAATAGTCTCCGCAGCTAGGCTCGTTAAATTAAGTATTACCATGTAATTTTAATTATATGTTAATAAATTATAATAATAATAATAATAATAAAATATTAATTTAATAGACCAAAAATGGCTCGCCATTAAGAATAAAAATTTTTTTTAAATGATGATTTTTAAACTTTAAATTTGTGAGTTTAAGTTTCAAATGGATAGGATAGGCCAAATATCATTGCAATTTCGTTTTGTATAGGTATATAATGCATATGTATAACTTAGGTGGCACCAACCGCTTGAATAATTCATTGAAAGGGGATACGATTTTCAGGTCATGTCTTTACAAAAATGCTAAGAGAATGGTTTCGAACATTATGTGAAATTGATGTTTGAATTCGAACTACTATTTATACATCTTAGGAGCGTAAAATTAATAGATCAAAGTTAGTTGTAGATAGATAGATAGTTTCTTATTATATGTGATAAAATTATTTTTGATAAGGAATAGAGACATGACGATTTTGCCGTCTGCCGGGTATGACATTTAATAATAAAAAAAATGTAGTATAATTAAAATTATAGTTGTACAAAAAAATATGGATTCAAAATATATTATATGTTGAAGCCGTAAATGATAGAAATTCATGAAGCATACAAAAACAGCTTGATATGAATATTGTATGACTGAATAAACGTTATTTCGTCATTGTCATTATATGGGTGCAAAAATTGTATAAACTGAGATAGCCCCACTGGCCGTTTAATATGTGATACACGATATCTAAAAATAAAAATAGTTTCTTGAAAATAAAATCATTTTATTTCTGTAAAATAGGGCAAGCGCCAATGAAAGGGAAAACATCTTCAGATTCTATTCTATTACAAAGATTACAAGAGCTTTGGACGTTGAGGCTCTTGTTAAATGTTGGTCTTATATTTTTTCATAATACTTTCGATTATATCCTTCCAATCACTTATTTTTGTTTCCAAATTACATAGAGAAATATCGTCAGTTGTGCCCTTTTTAAGAAAATTTAAAACAGAAATGGTTCTATGGGAGGTATACATTTTTCAAAAAATTATAAAAGTCTGTGACCCAGTTTAAATTAAAAATGTATGGCACGTACCGTTATTTTTGATCTTAAAAAAAAGCTTTCCATCAAGTCTAAAGTAAATCGACCAAATCGATTGGCCTTTAGCCGAAAAGACAGACAGCATAACTTGCCATAAGGACCTAGAATATCGCAAGCAAGAAATTTACATATGTACGTATGACCAAATGTATTTGATCTCGTAAAATATCATAATAATATCCACTGTTGCTTAACCGGATATGTTTTCTTCTGACGATGTCATGATATCGTCTGATATTAGTAAACAGGATTAAAACGCTTCTCTTGTATTGCTTTTATCAATTCAAGTTCAATTTTCCTAATTAAATCTAAATAGCCCTGCCGGTTTGTGATTCCGTATTTGAAACTCACTGTATGTTTTTGTTTTTTTTTCAGTCTGAAACTAAATCTATCGTTTTAACATTATCGTATTATAAATTTGTGGAAGATATATTTTTAGAATATTTAACAATTATTATGTTGTAAAATACATAAATCTATGTTTCCAATTAGCTGGCTAAGTTATTTTATAAAACTATTTTTTTTTAATAAGCAAAGAATTTATTTACAATAATAGAGTTTTCTGATACATTAATTAATTAATCAAGTAAGTTTCAATTAGGAATTTTCAGTTATCGATACATAAACTCTACTTTATTTTGACCTATCGTTTTAAGAGGGTATTTGATGAAGTGCGAATATCGCTTTAAATAATATCTCATGGTAATACAGTACAATCAATGTTTCATTTTTTACAATGAAAAATCATTGAAAATTCGATTTATTAAAATTCAAGTATTTTGTTATACTTCCATCTTGGCTTTCGTAATTTCATATAAAACACGTATTGTTCTTGCTTTGCCAGAACATATGCTAAAAATGGAACGATACAGAAAAGATAGGCATGGGCCCTGCGCATGGATGAAACGGATAATCGTAAAGTAAAAAACCTTCCGCTTATAATATAAACACATAATTTTCCCCAGCTTGTTCGAAGAGTTTGGCAAAAGAACCGAAATACCGAACTAAATGAACAATGGTTTGACAGCAACAGTTTCTTACGAATCCGACACTTGCAAAAAATTCGCACTCCATACCACAGGAAGTAACTTGAGAAGAATCAACGCAGAGTAGGTCTGACTGTCGAACACTTTTGGAATGCCGCCCAGAATGAAGTTCAGACGATCTTCAAACCTTACAGATGAATCAAAACAACTGGCTAACCTTCTTGATCCTATAATTGTATACATCAAAAACATCAGAAGATATGCTTTGATGGAAAAATTAATGAGATATAAAATATAATTTTAAACTTAAATGGCATTACATGGTTTTTCTACCTAAATCCCTTAATTCTAAGAGTTTGTAAATTTATGTTATAGGCTTCTTTGTAAATAAATAAATAAAACATGTAGACATTTTTTTTTTTTTACATTTTTAGCGTAACCATATTATGCCTTTCGAAGGTTTGCGATGGCTTGAATCGAATTCGATCTTAACATTATTCTATTGATACAAAAAACTTCTTTTAGCTTTATATAATATAATTACCTTTGTCGTGGCATTATGAATAGCATACTATGATGTTCGCCTTCTTTGCATTACTTTTTTTATTTTCACGTATTTTATATATAAACATGTCTTTTTTTAAGAAAAGAAAAAAACACCAATTAAAATAAGAAGCACTTTTTATATATGTAAGTAGAAGGATTTGTCACTTCCTTACAAGAGGCACTTACCATTTTGCCAAGGAAACTACTTAAACTCCAGTTAAATGACTGATACAAAAACAAAAATTTGAACGATACTTGAAGATCTTACAATTTGTATACATTTTTTCAGAAGAATTACTAGTTATTCGTACCATGTTTTGAAACCATTTTTCTAAAACTACAGTAATGAATAATAAATTAAAAAAAAAATACTCGCCTAGTTGAGAATGATGTAATTTGAGACCGATCACTTCTTTCTCTGTCATAAACGTGAGACTTCACATTCTTATTAGAATCGCTCTATTTTTGGAAGTTTGTTTTCTTTTAGTTCCTTGTCGTTTTTGAGCAGCTGATATATTAGGTGATTCAAGATGTGTACGTATGTATGTATGTATAATCTTCTAAAAGTTTGTTTGCAATAATAATGAAATCTGAATGCATATTCAGCTTAATACGTAATCTTGGATGCTTAACTTTCTATAAATGACATAAAATCATACTATTCGGAGTTCAACTTATGTTTCTTTGGTCTTAAATATTTTAAAATAAACTAGTAAACATAATGTTTGTATGACATTCATATACCTTTATTTTTTCAATAAACAAGAAAAAAACATTTTAAATAAATTATGCATCACAACATACATTAGTGGAACAGATAAAATTTATAATAAGCGAAGACATACATTATTTATATTATTTTTAGTAAGGAAATATATAAATAAATGTATGGAAGGCTATTAAATTTACAACCACTAAACAACATAATAAGTTTGTTTTTTATTTACATTTATATCATCTACTTGCAATTTAAAAAATAATCTACATTAAACCATGTTCGAGGAGAAAAAGGTAGGAACATTATAGTTATTATTACTACATATTTCATTTTAAAGCCATCCGAAGATATAATATTGATTGGTTGTTTTGCTTTTTCATATATGTATTATTAACAGCATGCGGTTAGTAATAATATAAGGGTAACTAAATAATACCTAACATTATTGTACCGAAAAACTTATATGAAATCATGTTGAGAATTCTTCACGATAAGAACGTTCGAACAAATCCCTTGATTGAAGTTCTGCAAAGTGGGCACTGACTAACTCCAGGGGCACACTGAACACAAGTTACTGTTTAGAACAAATAAGAATATTTTACAGATTTTCATTAAATTTAGAAGTAATTTAACACTTACCAAGATGCCCACATGGTAAGAATACCACACCAACTTCCTCGTCCATGCAAACCTTACAGAGGCGAGCGTCTTTTAGTTTTCGATTTTCCTCTTCCAAAGAAAGATTTTTATCGTTACTAGATTCAGATGATTTTGATTGGGTTTGACATTCTGAGGTCCATTTACTTGGACCGGGAATTGAAGGTCCAACTGATCTAAGAGCATCAGAAACAGCAACTGGAGCTTGATGTGAGGAAGATGGCATGCATTCAGATGTCGGTTGATTATTGGACGTCGAAGAGCTCGTAGAAGACGGAATGTGATTGTTTTGTTCCCTTTCGACTGATGGAGCCATTTGATTAGTTGCATCAGGACGAGTCTCTGATCTGACTTCTCCAAAGAAAGAATTTATCAGACGAGATAATTGCTGGGTCATATGATTTTCGTATTCTTCCACTTCGTCGTCTTCATCCAATTGATCAGCAAGAACAGCTTTCACAAGTTCCTCATTAGTTTCATACGGTCGACCAGAGCTCTCCAGTTGCCTCTGAGTAATATTTCGAACACAACCAGCATTAAGGCCCATTTCTAATGCCTGTAGGACAGGTTGAGTACACATTGCTTCATCCAAAGTCATTGGTCTTTCGGGTAAAATTGGCTCCTGTGATGTTTCACAAACATTGTTTTGTGACATTTGTCGAGCAACTTCTTGTACTTGAGTCACATACTGAGGACTCATAACCAATTTCACAAATTGACAGTGAGGAAACCATTTGGCATGATCAAACCAAGGATCATCTTCCTTCTGCCAAGATCGCAAACCTCCATTGCAATGAAAACAGCGAACCTGATCATCAATGTCTTGGTAATAGAATCCAGCCTGCGATAGTGCTTCAGGTTTTTGTATATCAGGAATTGGCCAATTAGCATAGGTACGCATACGTGCATCCAAACTAGAATACTTTGCCTTTTTCGGTGCCGAAATTTGTTGTATTCCCAAGTCCCGAATACCATCACTAGCAATTTCAATTAGCGGACCGAGTTGAACTCGAGGGCAGTCGGGAAAGAATCTCTGATGCTCTTCGAATGCATTATCATTCTTTTCCCATTTTGCTATGACTCCCTTGCACCAGGCACATTTAACTTGGTCCGATTGATTAAGGTAGTAAAATCCAGCTTTAACTAAGGATTGTGGTGAGATATTTGGATTCTAAAATACGTGAGAAAAAATAAACAATTAATGTAAAGTAATAATTTAGACTAGTAGAACTCCTAAGCCCCATTCACATTAGGGCGGCCGAACAATGAAAAGCTTTATATACATTTTATAAGCATACTAGAGCAATAAAAATTAGAGATCCCATTTAAGAGTAAGCTACCAAGATCATATAGAGCATAAGCCCAACAGATTTTTTCACATTATTTAAAAAAAATTATATAAACACACATGTGGATATATTAAATAAATAAAATGAAAACTTGGTCATAGGCTACGGGAAAAAAGATCATCTGTTTGATATTTGATTCTGAAAGTTCGTCTATTTAAAAACAAATATTTAAAATTATAATTGTAAGAATAATAAAAAGAAGTAGCTCAGAAGATGAACTGACTAACTTGAATTTTTATTTTATTACTGTGAAGTCAATTGATATTTTTTGAGTTCATAAATTTTGACTTAATACCACTTACAAAATAAAATTGTGATGAGCTTTGAAAATCATTATTTATAATTATATAAAAAAATTATTAAGTTGACTTCGAAACATCGAACCAAAAACTCAGTGTGATCAAAAACGGTCAGCAAGTTTGCCAACTATCGGTTTTTGAAGGCGATACAAGATTCGCCGGTTCTGCTAGTTCGCGTTTAACTATTTAATTATATCAACGAATAGGATCTGAAGCGAAGGTTTTTAGTATCATAAGACCGCCATTGCAAACTTTTCGATTCCAAATGTGTGAAGGTCTTAAATAAAACCTTTTTGAAAGAGGTTGATAATTTCTCAGTGGTATTGTTAAGGAACAAACGAGCGTGGTTTACATCCTACACTTGTCACACATTTGGGCCTATCGTGAATAAAATTTCCCTGGGAATTGTTCCCAACTTTCAAAATAGTCATTTCGAATAATGTCGAAAGTTTCCCTTGGAATTAATTGATATTGGCAATTAAGTTTCATAGTGACTTTGGCTTTTATTTAAAAAGGCTAGTCGCCAGCTTACAATGAACAGTGCAGAAGTATTGACCTTTCCAATTTTCGAAGATGCGGAAAATTCCGAGGGAAATTTTGTTCATGATAGCTCCCAATTGTATCAAGACTGATTTCTTAACAGACATGTTTGAAAAATACGTACATATCTTTTTATGAGAACTAAGTCTTTAAACATAAATATGTATAAGCATAATTTACTGATTCCAAACTTAAATATTAAGCAACTTTTAGACGATCAACTTAAACATGTATTTGTTTATTTTCCTTATGCGTAAATTGTTTATGTTTTTAAGTTTTGTTTAAGCAAAATGGGCCTTAGTTGTTGACAATATATTTCAATGTAACGTTAAATCAAACTCGTGTTTTCAACACATGACATGAGATTCACTTATTGTTTTTAAAATAAAAGACGTGGTAGCATTTACTGCCACTACTAACCTACTTGTGCGATTGAAAATGTAAATTCGTTTTCGTTGGAAACTTTGTTAAAGGAAAATGATATAGAGAAAACATTTTAAAAGTAATGGGAATTCTTGAGTAAATTTGAAGAATGATTTTTCTGAAGATAATTGCGACTAATACTCCTTCCATTTGTGAAGATATGTATATTCGTTGTAATTTAGTGAGTTGAGTTACTCTGGACTTTTTACTGACAAGAATTTAAAAATAAGTATTTGAATTTTGATTATTTTTGAGTTAGATATAGACCAGCATTCGACTTAGAGATCTTTATATTGATACTTTATTAAATATGGCGTAATTAAGAAAGATACTTCAGTATGTTAGACATAAGGAAACACAGGACCACATACTAGAAATATGTTGTGCACTCATGCATCAAAGGAAAAACCACCTGGGACAATACCATGTGGAAGAGAGCAACCTATCCCTCTCTGAAGGTGCCCCAAATACCAAGATTCTTAAGAGCAATAGATTTGGAGGAGGAACTGTAGGATGAGCAAGCTTATTCATTTTTAAGTGGGGCACAATAGATCACCAGGTCGCAGTGTAATACCCCCAATACATAATTCATTCATTCATGTCAGATATGTACGTAAGTCAGAATCCGATATGTTAAAATTAATAAGAATTTGTCTTCAACTGACCTCAAACGCTTTTAGCTAAATGAAAATGTTTAGACCTTGAGGCGATCCACATCAAAAACTGATTTGTAATTGAGTTATGTTGTAGCACCTCAGGCATATGGACTTAGTTTTTCGAGCTTCAAGTTCAAAATTCAAATCGGTATCTCCATTTAAACCCTTCCTAACTAATTACTGTGATAATCAATTTAAGGGAATTAATAACCTATTTAGTGCGCTACGATAAAAGATTATATTTGTTCATAGGTAAATGATTTTGTATTTAGTCAACTTTATAGTTTCGAAGTAAATAACTTTTTTCAATCGAGTAACTTAATTTATATCGGGCTTGAGCAATAGAAATTTAATATACTAAGTAGGTATGTGATTACTTCTTTATTGGGAGAAAATAGTCCAAACTGATAAACTAATACTCACAGGCCAATTTTTAAAAGTCGCTAAACGATGCATTTCATTCTTCAAATCGATTTCATTAATGTTATTGCTTGCAGGTGCATTGGTATTGTTGCCCGCATCATTTCCACTTGTTAAGGACCCATTGATCAATGGAATATTTCCAGATTCAGCTGGATTAATAATATATATACAAAGTGGAAACAATCTTCTATGTCTTGCCATTATCTAGAAAATATGAAATATTGAGATGTAAAGTGAATTTAGTTATTAAACCAACTAAATTACCTGGTCTCCATATTGCCAATCAGATATCTTCTTTCGACACCAATGACATTCGGTCTCAAGCAGATTGCCAGTTGCATAGAAGCCCCCTCTGGCCAATCGTTCAGGATCGATTGGGGCATTCGTTGGCCAACCACTAAAACTTCGTAAGCGATTTTCTTCACTATTCATATTTTAATTAGTATGTGTATTCAATATCAAATTGATGGATACACCTTTGACCTTAATCGTTTTTTATTTGATGAAATGAAGCGCTATCTCCCTTTTCTTAAAACTCAGATATTTAGTAATAAATTTTATTAACAACGCATTTTCAATCCCAACAAATGGAAAAATCTATTTCCTTGAGGGGTTTTTTCTTTTTGCTTCTAATACTGTTACTTATATTAGAATCTACTTGCATGTTTACTAATAAACTTCGAAATGAAAAATATGGAATCTAGTAGTATATTCCATTGTATTTGCAATTTGTTACGTACTGGCGTTACCTAACAAATAATTTCCAAAATTGAAAGAATTTAATGAGAACAAACTCGAAGGAAAAATATTTTTCTACTTTCACGCACTGAGCCACTGCCACACCAGAAAACCAGGCCAAAAGCCAAAACTTCGCCTTTAACCAAAGAGTGTCGAGTTTTCTGCCCAAAATAGTTAAAAAAATGACAGCTGTGATGAAAAAGTAGAGGGTATGTTTCCTTTAAAGAAGAACTTCATTTTCATACAGAGCTGAATGCTGTTTGTAATCATCAGTCTACATTGTGACTTTTCACATAGTCGAGTTTCTAAACGATATCAGGGGCCTGTTTCTCAGATCATACACATCATACATTTCATACAACATACAACATTTTCATACATCATACACATCATACAATTTTCTGTTTCTCAGATTTCATTGGAAGTGTTGTATGATATTTGTTTTATTGTATGATGTGTATGATTCTGACATTTCATTATTATTTGAGTGTGAAGTTAATATAAATCTCAATTTTGCTTTCTTGTGAAATGTTCAACTTGAATGCATAAAAACAATGCACACCTTTACAATAAGAGTCATCGAAGAACATCGAAAAGCACTTCAGGATGTATTGCTGATTCAAGAAAATGGAAATCAAATTCGTAAGTTTAATGAATTCTGAATCATGACTCCAACTAATAGTCTAATATTCTCTCAAGCTACAAATATTAATAACGTGGACTCGAAAGAAAGAATGGCTCTTTTGGATGTTCTCCTGCAATCAACATGCGAAGGGAAGGCACTCACAAATGAAGATATACGAGAAGAAGTCGACGCATTTATGTTTGAGGGCCATGACGCAACAACCTCAGCTTTAAGTTTCGCCTTCCCTCAAATCGCCCGACACCCAAATGTCCAGCAAAAGCTTCTCGAGGAGATATGCGAAGTTCTAGACAAAGATCAAAGTCATTGCATTACCTATCAAGTTCTGCAGGAATTGAAATACACCGAATGTGTTATAAAAGAAACTTTACGACTTTATCCACAGGGATTGGGAAACATGCGTAACCTTCATCTGGCCTTACCGGAACGTCATCGCTGCCTCTGTACACGAGCATGGCGCAGGCCCCAAAAGAGACGCCGATGGTGCTTTGCTCACGAGAAGAGAGGAATTAAATTAATTAAAGCCGAATTTGGAAATCAAAGCTTAAATTGAAAAATGTATTGAACAAAAGCGAAAAGAATACAATGAGAGGCAGAAAGATGATGAAGATAGTAATATAAATTAAATTACCAACACACCACGATTTCGATGTGTCCTTCATTCCGTGTAAATAATTTCAACCAAATATATAAATGTTTGAATATCCAAAAGATTTTATTTTTGCATTTTATAATATATGTACAAACTTTATTGCATTATATTGATTGGTCTAATTGAACTATGAAGAAAATGAGCGACTAGCACAGTCCATATATGTATTATAGTAAGTCAATGGTTATAAGGCTCTATTTATTATTATTATTATTGAAGTAAAACTTCTTTTCATAGCTTTGCTTTGAGAGAAAAGAAGTTTTACTTCTATCGCGCGTACGTCAGTACACACTACTTTTTTACTTACAGCAGAATTGTGTGTTGTATTAAATGTATGAACATTTATAGGTTAATTTACTGTATGATGTAAATGATACATTTCTGAGAAACAGAATCATACAACATTCCAATATTTCCAGTGTAGTATTCGGTCATACATTGTTGTATGACAGCAGTACATACAACAAATTTGAGAAACAGAAATCATACAGCAAAACTGTCAATATCGTACATTGTATGATGTGTATGATTTGAGAAACAGGCCCCAGATTGATTGTTTGGAATAAATATTGTAATAGAAACTCGTTTTTTTATGTGATTGTGTTGTGATTGTGATTGAGAGTATTCAAAAGTTGCAAGCAAAAAAAAAATCATACATATATACATTTACCCAAGTAAAAAAATAAAATTCATTAATGACTGATTATTTGCAATCGTTTAATCTTTATGATGCTGCTGCGGCTGCGTGATGATTGGGCAGCCTCCTAGAAACCCTGGCGCTGAATTTCTGAGTAGGGAATATTGATAAGATGAAGAATATGCAATTACCCCTAACACACACCACGAACTACTTCATCGAAGCATATTGTCGATAAGGTTTTTGGGTCGTGTGAAATGAATATGTGTCGACATAGCAGTGCGAACTCTGGGAATCGAAGTAGTATGCCGACATGGCGTGTAAAAAGGACCGAACTAGTTCGTCAAAACAATTTTTTATGATGTTATTCGGTTTTAGTTGTTAAAATTTACAAATCGCCTGAAAAAGAAGGAATAAAATTCAATCTCCTTAAGCAACAATTCAATAAAGCTTTGATCAACACAAAAAAGTGGTTCTGGAGCATTAAAATCCAAATATTTTTCGGTCATTTTCACTTTTCATTTAAAATTTTACAACTCTACCATTTAACAGCTGATTTTGGCATGTACTTCTACGTCGGCGTATTGGTGTGTAAATGCCCATACAAAAGCGAAGTACTTTGTCGATTAGGTTGATCGATGTGGCGTGTGTTAGGGGTAAATGACAGACAATGGAGTATACAATTTTTTTGAGAGTCTAATATGTCCATTGGTTTCTCTCAAGGAACGACTCATTCTAAAATCCAATGGAACGGTGCTAACTCGGGGTGTTGGTGAAAATCTGCGACAGTTATGTATTATTTGTGTATTTTGGATTGAATAATTTTTTTCCGAACAAACTAAATCGTAGCAACACGAACGAAACAAAATCAAACAAGAATGCTGATTCGGGGTTTTACTTTTGGCATTGAGGAGGAACGTTCTCTTCTCAGAATAGTCAGAAGAGTATTTTTTCTTCAAATGAAATGGTTTGAGAAGATTTCTGGACGCTTCCGGAAGTGCAATGGAAAATGAAATTAATAAATTGTTTTTCTAGAATATAAAAAGAAATAATATTTTTTTTTGGATAGTACTTATTTGTAGTAGAATGCAAAATAGAAATAATCAGGAACGAGAAAATAGCTTCGTTGTATTAATGTAGATTTGTTTTATTCCGTTAGGGTGACGTTTGTTGCATGGGCAAAAATGAACTTTTATCTTAGGACACCTCACAAAAAAAGTTTTTTAATTTTTTTAAGGAATTATCGGAATTATCGTTAAAGCTTAAGTATGTAAAATATTAAAATTAATTTTAATTGTGTTATAAATAACTTACCAAAAATAAACAAACTTTACCTAATTTTTTGAGCTGAAAAAATGTGAATCTTCAAAATTCAACGGTGTTTTTTTTTTTTATTGAAATAGTTGATAGATTGTTCTCTTTATAATGGAAAAGTGAGTACATTTCAACATAAATATATTTTTTCGGTCTATATTTTCTTCAAAAAACTGTTAAAGAAATTTTGTATATACAAAATTAATTATTTATGCGGTAACAATTTTATTATTTCATTGCATTATTGTAAGTTTAAAAATTAGACCACCTGAATTTCGTACTTTAAAACGAACAAACAATGGCTAATCAAAATCCGATTTAAAACGCGCCATCTCGGAAAAAACTCTTGCTACACATAGGATTGAGAAAGGCTTGAAAGTTCTACAAAGAGAAAGCCACGCTTCTAAACGTTACACTTTGATAACCCTTCACATTTGGAGTACCGCCAACACTGAACAGGAATCAAGACACCCAACATGTACCCAACATGTCTCTCGCCTTCTCCAAAAACTCCAAATGAAAAAAAAGGAACGGGCAATACTTCGTGAAAAAAAGTCCATTTTTATTATTTTGTCTTGAGCTCTAATAGATAATTTGCCTTAATAGCTTAAAAATAGGGCAACATTATTTTTCGTCCCAAGACAAAAAGACGCCCCATAAATGATAGGTACCAATCGTTCCCTTTAGTCTGCATCCAAACACACGGACTTCACGGATAGAATTGCTCGACTCACATTTCTCGTGTATTCCCTATGAAGTGGAGTTGGAGATTATTTTGAACATTTTATTTAAATGAATTAAAAATTTTTTATGGGGTGTCACCAGCAAAAACAAAATAAATAAAGCTGCTGTCATTATTAAACAAAAATGTATTTTTGTGATTTTGTCTCCATGTTGTATATTTATATGAATTTTAGTAAAAGAAAAACGTTTTAATATTATTAAAACAATTTTAAAATATTTTATTTTTAAATTTTACAACATTTATTGAATACATTTAGAGAAGCGACGCGTTTTGGAAGTTTACTCCATCATCGGGCTTTTTACAAGTTTATTAGTTAAGCGTCTTGTTGTGTTGCTTGCTGCGTTGTCCTTGACGCTTAACTAATAAACTTGTAAAAAGCCCGATGATGGAGCAAACTTCCGAAACGAGTCGCTTCTCTATATTTATTCAATAAATGTTGTAAAATTTAAAAATAAAAATATTTTAAAATTGTTTTAATAATATCATAACGTTTTTCTTTTACTAAAATTCATAAAAATGTATTATTTTTTATTTGCTTCAGAACCATGCTGCACTTACAGTTTATTGCCTACGTTGTTGCAACCTGTGGCCTAACCCTCCTTGGAATCTGTATGGCCAAATTTTATACCAGATTACCCTTAAGCGTTGTTACTCAGCTATGACATCACTCCACACTGTTCAGCATCCGCTGGCCCTCCCACACTCCGTGAAATTGAAATTCAAAAGATTAGCCAATCACCTGGGCAGAACTCAAAAAGCTCAGAAAAGACTGTGTGTTGGCATAAATTACAGAGGATATTTATTTAAATCAAAAGAAAGAAACTTGTTCCTACTAAATTACAAAAATGGTAGGTATATAGCTGCGGTCAAAATAATAGTAGTGAACCTTTTGACACAACAAAAAACTAATAAATTAATCTACTAGTTTTAAAGAAATAAATAGTTACTTATTTTCAAATTAATGTTTTTTAGGCTTTTAATTTCAGAAAAAATTATTTTCAAATTCAATAAATTAGTTGGTTAATTCGAATCTATCCAAGTCAGTCATATAGAAAAACAGCGGTCAAAAAACAGTAGCGCATTCAAAATACACCTTTAAATATTACAAAAGGGAAAGTTAAAAGACAATTTCTACCATAAATGATACTCGAGTGTTTGAATCTTAAATTAATATTTAGTTGCATGTCCCTTGTTAGAAATAACAGCAGCATTACGACGTTACATCGAATTAAAAAGATTTTCACATCTTTCTACAGGTATGGACCTCCAAGACTGCTGCAAGATTTTCTATAGGAGTAGGCGTAGCCCACACCATGACATTAACCCTTTTTTTGGGAACCACTGCTTCCCAAGTTTACTTGTATGTTTTGGGTCGTTTTGTTATTGAAAGGCCCATTCAGTGGCATTTCATTTTCAGCGTATGGGAACATAATTTCCTCCATGATCGTCACATAAAGATGCTGATCCATAATGCCTTCAATCCGGTATATAGGACCAACACCTTAGAAGGAAAAACATTCCCAAACCATTATGCTGGATCCTCCATGCTTTACTGTCTTGGCTGTGAAGCGTGGATTATATTGTCTTTGTAGGCCTTTTTACATAATACATATTGACGAGATCGCTTTCCACCATAGAACACAATCTTGGACCACAGAATATTCCTCCAAAAAAACATGAAAATTCAGGAACTTACCAATGAGTTTTATTTACACTTCTATTATTTTGACTGCAACTGTATAATAAAAATCAAGACATTTGAAACAAAAAAAAAAAGGTAAATGTGATTCTTTTATATTATAATATATTTATTTTTACTAATATCGATACTACCTATCAAGTTATCCTCTAAGGCTGCCATAACAAAAAGAAAAACCCATTTTCGAGGCCTATGATTTTTGAAAATTTATTTTGACCTAAGCGTTTTATTAGCAAGCAATCTTTAGGTTAGGTTAGGAGGGGCGTGCACAGCCCAGAGGTTGTTGCGTACACGGGGGCCTATTGGTCCACTGTGATCCCCTATTAATAAAAGCAGATATGCTCCTAAACTAATGTCTATGTAGACTGGTTCATTTGCGAACCAGCCTGTGCTTACTATAAATTTTCTTATATTTGCCATTGAGACCTGCGTTAGATCGTTTAGTTCTCCAACAAACCTGTTTCCAAAATAACGGAGGCGATTTGTTTGGAGGTTCGGACAATCGCAGAGCAGATGTTTGATGGTTTCAATCAATTACAGAAATCGGGTGCAAATGCACCCATTTTAGTGGCCATTGTGCCAATGGTGCAGTGACCCTTTAGTACGCCTAGCAGGATTCTAATGTTCTTTTTACTCAGCGATAAAATATACCGAGTTTCCATTCATTAATTTTAGGCCATAAATTTCTTAAGATTACGCAGTCGTCCCTAGAGGACCAGGAGTTATTGATTTGTTCTTTCGTTATTAGGTCTATTTTTCTGCTGCTGCTGTTTTTATTTTATACTGACCCTTTCCTTGCCAGTTCATCTGCTGTTTCATTCCCTTCTATATTACTCGTACTATGTCCAGGAATCCAACAGAGATTGACTTGGTTAGTGTTACAAATATTGTTCAGCATGTCTCAGCAATCTTACATAATACACTTATGTATATTGCCCTTTCACTCATCCTTGATCTGAAAGGATACTTTGGTCGAACATACATACTGTCGTCGAGCCATATAACCAAGTCAGCATAAAATCTAAGTTTCAAAGTAGGGGTAACAAGTAAAGGTTTTTCATTTTATCGACTGGTTGCGATAAAATACAAGAACATGTGTTGTATATATATAGTTGTCCCTCTCTAAGTATGAAAAGCAAAACAACAATCCGTTATTGCAGTTAAAGACATCCAAGTAAAAAAATAACTTAAACAGTTAATATTCTGTCGCATTGATATTCTGTCGCATTGTAAAACAGTTTAAATTCTTTTGTAACTTGCCATAAATAGTCTTTGATTCCTTGCTGTGGTAATAGTTTAAAGTTTTTTATTACCAAAAGGTATGATTCTTTTTTGCAAAGTATTGCTATCATAAATAATAAATTATTGTCTATTATTTTAGTGATTACATTTGTACGAGTTATAATTATTTGTGTACTACGATTTTGCTAAGAAAATCTTAGTTTCGCTAGGAGTGTAAGTTGATTATTTTAAAATTACATTTGTAATATAGATTTTAAGAATTTTTGTAAATTACAGAAAATAAAATTGGATTTTGAAGTTAGTTAAAAACTACAAAAGCGTTCACCAATTGTTATTCTCAAACAGCGACTCTAAGGTAAGCAATCTTGTAACAACATAATTTTATTTTACTCAACGTGTGGCTGAACCCACGTGAATTCAAGTGTACACGATTATAAGCAAATTCTCTAAGCATGGGTAAAGATAAACATAGTTGCAGTATGTCAAAGTGTCGGAGACCTGACGATGATGAAATGGTTGCATGTGATAGGTGCAAAAGGTGGTGGCATTATTCATGTGCTAAATTCGACCCAGATGCGTACGAAACTGCAACCCCATGGTTCTGTAAAGAGGATTCCTGTGAGCCTCATGATGAAGTTTCCCAGCATAGCCAAGATCTTGAAGGTCAAGGCACGTCCGGCGAAAAGGATTTAAGTGACTCGTTGAACATGCTCATAGAAGCTGCAGCTGTAGCTCAAGCGACTGTTCTGCAGAAAGATGGTGAGCTTGTCGCACTTCGTAAGGAAATGGATGAGCTGAAATCAAGACTGGCTAAGGTTCCATCGGTATCTGAGCGTCCTGCGGTCCAGTCAGACGAGGCACGTTCTTCCACTCCTAACAAACTTGATGACAGGTTGGAAATGATCAAGAGGATTCAGGCAAATCACAAATCATTGATGGACAACTTAGTGCAACAACAACAATCTACACCTCATAGTGATTTACCAGAACGGGGTCGAGGTTTTTATGAGTCGTCGTTTCCTGATGCTGACATGTCAAATCTGTTAACCATTCTCAACAGAAGCAACGTGCAAGAGCTGCCAACGTTTTCAGGCGAGGACAAACGTGAATGGCCTTATTTTGTGGAGGTTTTCAACACGACGACTGTAGAAGGGCGGTATAGCGGCAAAGAAAATGTATCTCGTCTGAGGAAAGCATTAAAGGGCGAGGCATACCAGCTAGTGAGTGAGCGACTGAAGTATTCCTCTGATGCGGATGCTATAATAGAGTCGCTTCGTGCAGTCTTTGGGAGATACGATGTTCTTGTGCACGATTTAACCGCGGATCTACTTTGTCTTCCTGCTCTTTCATCAAAATGCGACCCTAAAGTTCGTTTGTGGGCTGTTAAGTTGAATGGTTTTGTAGCAGACATTAGATCGATGAAGAGGGACGATGACTTAAATAATGCCTTTGTTTTGACGTCACTTGCGAGTAAATTAGGTCCGGGTTTGTATCAGGATTGGGTTAGGTATAAAAGCAGGATAGTGAAGCCTGACTTGAAGGATTTTGCCAATTTTGTTACGGAAAAAGTGGTAAGCTTACCACCTGTTCTCACGAAGCCGATGCGTTTATTGGCTGATGTGAAAGTTTCGCAGAAGAACCAAAAGACGTCAGGAAGGGTTTTGACCCATCAACCAGTTTCAACAGATGCAGTTACCGGTAGTTGTTTAAAATGTGGTCGTGAAAAGCACAGTTTGGAGCAATGCTTGGAGTTTAAGGACTTGTCTGTGGAAGACAGATTGGCGTTTGTAAGTCGAAATCGAGTATGTTTCTCCTGCTTAGACCCATCTAAGCATGATTGGAAACTGTGTCGTAAGAAGTCAACTTGTGGATCCGGCGGATGCGATCGTCGCCATCATCCAATGTTACATCCAGTGGTTTTGAGTAAAGCATTATCTCTTAATGCTGCTGCTACCCCTTTCGTGGCGCAACCACACGTCCACTCTTCACATATTGGGTTCAATGCATCGGTTTTGTTTAAGATTGTGCCGATTCGAATTTACGGAAACAAGAATAAATTTATTGATACCTTTGTCTTCCTGGACGATGGTTCGTCGTTGTCAATGGTAGAAAGGGACATTTTTGATGATCTGGCGCTAGAAGGTAATCCTGAGCGTCTTACTCTTCAGTGGACAAAGGGTGTCTCACGTCAAGAGGATTCAATGCGAACTTCGCTTTCTGTGTCTGGTGTTAATAACCGTAAACATCATATATTGAAGAACGTGTACACAGTAAAGAATTTAGAGTTACCTGGTCAGTCTGTAGACGTTGCTGAGTTGCAAAGGTTGTATCCACATTTGCGAGGACTCCCATTGTCGGATTTAGTGGACGCTAAGCCTAAAGTATTGGTTGGTTTAGACCAAGCGAAGTTCCTGTGGGGTCGTGGTCAGCGTCATGGCAAGGATGATCAACCATGTGCAATAAAAACATTATTAGGATGGATCGTCTATGGAAATGCATCGCCATCACTTGATGTTAAGTGCCTTAACGGGGGTGAAAAGCCGTCGATGCATTTCATGCTACACGATGCTATAAAATACGAAGACCAATTGCATGAGCTAGTAAGATTACACTTCACTACAGAGGATTTCGGGGTCATGGTTCCTAAAGGTGACTTGATTAGTCGAGATGAACGTCGAGCAGTAGATATCATGGAACGAACCTTACGGCGGGTTGGTGATTGTTATGAGATTGGGTTGCTTTGGGCCCATGATGAAGTAAGATTGCCAGATAGTTATCCAATGGCTTTAAAACGTCTGGAAGGTTTAGAAAAATCTTTAAGAAAAAGACCTGATTTGTTGGAATGGAAGAATAATCACATGAAGGAATTGTTGTCGAAAGGTTACGCAAGATTGGCTTCTGCCGAGGACTTAAGCAAGGCCTGGCCGAGGGTATGGTATGCGCCAACATTCGTGGTTGTTAATCCAAATAAGTTCCCACCGAAACCGAGAGATGTATCCGATGTAGCAGCTAAAGTAGGATCGGTGTCGCTGAATACTTATCTTCTTAAAGGTCCAGATAACCTTGTGCCACTTCACGCTGGCCTTTTTAAGTTTCGTGAACGAGCTGTAGCAATAAACGCTGATGTGAAAGAAATGTTTCACCGAATAAAAATAAAAGAAGACGATCAACAATGTCAACGTATTTTGTGGAGAGATGGAGATATTTCCAAGCCGCCGACGGTCTATATTATGCAAGTCATGATGTTTGGTCCCAGATGCTCCCCCACCAGTGCGCAGTTTGTAAAAAACCAACATGCAGAATCATTTCGCAAAGATTACCCCGAAGCAGTAGAAGGTTTAACAAAATGTACATACGTTGATGATTATTTTAATAGCCATGATTCGGTGGAAAAGGCACTAACAGTAACTCGAGATGCTATTCACATTTGTAAGGCGATGAATTTTGATCTGGTTGGGGTACAGTCCAATGATAAAGAAGTATTGCGTGCGATTCCTGAGAGTCATGTGAAAGCAAGTTTGGTTAAAATAGATCCGAATGAGTGTGAATCTACAGTGTCCAAGATCCTCGGTATGTACTGGAACCCATCATCAGACCATTTCACATACAAGTTGGCAAATGTTGAGTCTGTTAAAGAAATGCTTATCTCCGAGACGAATATTACAAAGCGAACGATGTTAAGAACAATAATGAGAATCTTTGATCCCCTAGGCCTAATGTCTTATTTTATCATTCGCGGGCGAATTGTGTTGCAAGAGGTCTGGAGAGAGGGGTTTGATTGGGACGAAGACATTTCAAAAGATTTGAAGATTTGTTGGCTGCAGTTTATAAAGGAGTTAAGACACATTGAAGGCATTAAAATTCCGCGGAGGTACGTGTCCTATAACCCCGACGAGTCAAACGTGAGCCTAATTGTTTTCGTCGATGCTTCTGAAAAGGCTTTTGCTGCTGTCGCCTATTTGAGGTTTGAAAAGCATGGCAATGTTGAAGTTTCTCAAGTGATGGCAAAAGCTAAGGTCGCACCAGTAAAAAAACTGTCTATTCCAAGATTGGAATTGCAAGCAGCGGTCCTGGGGGTGCGATTAGCGGCGACAGTCAGGAGGTCACACTCAATAGACATAGGAGAAACAATGTTCCTGTCGGATTCCAGCACAGTCCTTTCTTGGATTTGTTCTACAAAGTTTAAGTTTCCAGCTTTTGTGTCCGTCCGAGTAGGTGAGATCCTTGACACAACATCTCCACGTCAATGGTTTCATGTAAGGTCTAATGAAAATGTTGCGGACGACGCCACAAAGTGGAATGATCCATCGCTAGGAGATGCTTCATCAAGATGGTTTTTAGGACCTATGTTTCTTAAATATTCTGTGGATTCATGGCCAGTTTCACCAGGGAAGTCGGACGTAAGCAAAGTAAATGATGAAGTAAATACGTCTAACTGCATCCTAGTGCACAAGCAGTCACAAAGAGTATCGTACGACATTTACGATGAGCTGAAAGCGAGATTTCGCGCTAGGTGGTCGTCGTCGGTAAGGGTAATGGCGTTTCTCTTGCGTTTCAAGGATATCTTGCAGAGAAAGTTTGTTGAAAAAGAGATATTTATAACACCAGAAGAATACCAACGAGCAGAAAACTGGATGTTTCGCAAAATTCAGTCAGATGCTTTCCCTGAGGAGATTGACGCCCTGCAGAAAAGCGGAAAGGTAAAGCTGTCAAGTTCCATTGTTTCTTTTTCTCCGTTTTTAGACAAGGAATCTACTCTTCGAATGAGTTCCAGAGCACAAAAGGCATTGACATCTTATGCGGCACGTAATCCCGCAATTCTTCCTAAGTCTCATCCTCTGGTTTACTTACTAATCGATCACTACCACGTAAAGAATTTACATATGGGATCCACAACGGTGATTGCAGATATTCGAGAACGTGCCTGGGTTATAGCTCTCAGAGGTGCTTTGGAACGGGTAAGATCGAAATGCTACATGTGTAAAAGGCTGAAAGCAAAGCCCGTGATGCCATTAATGGGCCAATTGCCCGAAGCTCGATTAGCCTTTAGTTCAAGACCGTTCACTTATGTCGGAGTTGACTGTTTCGGACCTTTACTTGTGAGATACGGTAGAGGAACAGTAAAGCGTTATGGCATGATATTTACGTGTTTAACATTCCGGGCAGTGCAAATCGAAATGCTAAATGATCTCAGTCTAGACCAATGCACCATGGCGGTTCGACGTTTTATCATCAATCGTGTTGTTACACGATTTATTTACAGCGACAACGGTCTTAATTTTATCGGTGCAAGTAATCAGATCGACAAAGATGTTAAAGAAATGGAGTATGCTTTATGTGATTACGCAGCTAGGTATGAAGGCATTCGTTGGCGCTTTATTCCGGCATATTCACCCTGGATGGGAGGAGCGTGGGAACGACTCATTAAATCAGTGAAGAACAGTGTGGAATTTGTGCTGAGAGGGATCATACCGCGTGAAGACGTTTTACGAAACGCCTTAATAGAGGCGCAGGGACAGATAAATCGTCGACCACTTACACACGTTCCTGTTGATCCAGAAGATCCGAAACCACTCACACCTAACTTAATGCTCTTCGGCGACGAAGATAGAGATGTATCAGCACCAGGAGTTTTTACGGATAGAGATCTGTGTAGCAGATTGTATAGCCGACGTTCCCAGCACTTATTGGCCCAGTTAATTAAGCGGTGGTACACGGAATACCTCCCAGATATAACACGCCGTTCAAAATGGTATGGCAAAACAAAGGATGTTGAAGTAGGGAACATTGTTATTTTAGTCGATCCAAACGAGTTGCGTGCTGCCTGGCAATTAGGGCGCGTAGAGAAAGTGTATCCAGGCCCAGATGGTATAGTTCGTACGGCTGACATTAAACTTCCAAATGGGAGTCTCAAAACTAGGAGATCAGTTGGGAGGCTCGCCTTATTAGATTTGGAGTCTTCACCAGGAGTTCAGACGGGCCCCGGGATGTCGTCGAGCCATATAACCAAGTCAGCATAAAATCTAAGTTTCAAAGTAGGGGTAACAAGTAAAGGTTTTTTATTTTATCGACTGGTTGCGATAAAATACAAGAACATGTGTTGTATATATATAGTTGTCCCTCTCTAAGTATGAAAAGCAAAACAACAATCCGTTATTGCAGTTAAAGACATCCAAGTAAAAAAATAACTTAAACAGTTAATATTCTGTCGCATTGATATTCTGTCGCATTGTAAAACAGTTTAAATTCTTTTGTAACTTGCCATAAATAGTCTTTGATTCCTTGCTGTGGTAATAGTTTAAAGTTTTTTATTACCAAAAGGTATGATTCTTTTTTGCAAAGTATTGCTATCATAAATAATAAATTATTGTCTATTATTTTAGTGATTACATTTGTACGAGTTATAATTATTTGTGTACTACGATTTTGCTAAGAAAATCTTAGTTTCGCTAGGAGTGTAAGTTGATTATTTTAAAATTACATTTGTAATATAGATTTTAAGAATTTTTGTAAATTACAGAAAATAAAATTGGATTTTGAAGTTAGTTAAAAACTACAAAAGCGTTCACCAATTGTTATTCTCAAACAGCGACTCTAAGGTAAGCAATCTTGTACCAACACATACATTTAGCGGTTTTTCAAAATACAAAGTGGAAAAATATGGTATACAAAGCAAAGAATTTGATTTTGAAATCAAATAACAGTTTAAGGAAAAATATTGTTTTGTTGAATAATCTGGTTCCTGTTCGGCTATTTTGGTCACTTGATGTGTAATCAAACTAGTTTGGTTTCACTTTTCCCGACGTTTTAACAGGGTTTGCTGCCTTCTTCAGGGGATCCTTTATTGAAACAATAAATCACAAACACAGTTTAACAAATTTGTTTACAAAGAAAAAACAAAACTTCAAAGAACTTACATAAAAAATAAAATAAAATAAATTATTTGTTAGTTTTAAATTAAAAAAACTTTGTTGTAACAATAAACTTAATTGATTTTAAAATTTAAAAGATTTAAGAAAGTTGCACTTCTAATGCGAAGATCAGTCTTGTTTTAATTTTAACTCAAAATTTCAAATTCCTTGGCGAAAGGAAAAATAGAGAGCAAAACTTGTCGGCAACCTGACCCTAGTGACTTACAACTCTCAAAAAATCCTGTGTGCGTTTTAGCAGTAATGAAGTGGACCTATAATTTTACAATTTTCCGCCGAGACCGAAAGGCAAAGATGAGAAGCAATTTTCATGACAAGAGATACTGTTGGAGGATTTGTCAGATTCTCGCAGAAAGCATGTGAAAAAAATCACATTTTTTTGAGTGAAGAATTATTAGGTGACCACCTTAATTTATTAAGTTCGCAACTTTTTAAGTTTTAACACAATTTACAAAACTATGTATTTATAAATTATGCAAAAGTTATAAAAAAAGAGTAGGTACCCCTCGAATCTATTTGGAAATGATCCCGTCTTCAGCATTATTCTATTCCAAATCAAGAAAAAAAAAAAAAAAGTTTATTTTCTTTCTCAACTTCATGAATACATTTTAAAGAATTAAATTTCATTTTTATTTTGTAATTCGATAACGTTTTGCCCTCAAAAAAGAATTACAAAATAATTTGAAGCAGATTAAATGAAACATTCGCTGGAACAATGAAGCCGATTGTTCAATGCTTTTCAAAAGAAAATTCAAATACTTTTGTTTCCAGTATTTAGTCACAAATATTTAAAATTCTTATTAAACGGACTGTAGTAGCTTTTTGGTTTCGACAATCACAACACATTTGTTTACATTCAGAAGACACTGATTGGAGGAATTAAAATATCAAATTTAAAAAACAACTCGAACATCCGCACGCTTTGAACAAATGTATGTTCAAAAAACGGGATTAAACCTTATCTATCTTTAATTCCTCGAAGTCAGAACTCCGCGAACTCTTCAATCTTATCTATCGAATAAAAACTGATCGCAGTTTGTACCTTCCGCTTCCATCCTAAGAGATTTGGCAGTGGATACATGTTGTTTTGGGTCTCCATTCACTTACCCGACTTGTTGAAAATAATCACCTGCACCTCCAACGAATGAAAACTCTATTTGATTTGGGAAAATAAAAATGTAATTTTATTTTCCTAGTGTTTTCATCTTCAGTTTACAGCTATCATCAAAAATTTCTTATAAAAAACAAAACTCCACTGTAACTTTCTACAAGAAGTATGTCCTGGGCTTCCTGAACGAGAAAAGCTTCCTGTTGCCCTTGTGGTGCACCCTCTGTACCAATGGGAACTTTATCTTAGAGTTGTGGAATTGTTTGACGTGCACTCGGCGAGTCTTGCTGGCAGCAATTGCCTCGACCTTGATGATCTGGATGGAGTGAGCACGAGCACGATGACGTGCACCCATGTCACGGTAGCACTGAGTGACGGCTCCGCCGACAGTCAGATCGCGGTATTCACGGTACATGTTGTGTGTGCCGGAACGTGAGTCATAACGCAGCCAGATGCCAAAGTTCTTGATTTTAATTGGGGAAGTTTCGTACACTTGCTTGAGCGAGACGATTTCACCGGTGGTCTTCTTGAACTTTTTCAGTTGGCGCAAGAAATACCAGAAACGGGACTTAGCCACAATATTATCTGGGGCGAAGATTCTCATTTTGTAGAGAGGAGTCTGGGGCTCCTTCTCTGTGGGCAGTTTGCGCCCGATGACTTCGTATTCCTTCAACTGAAATGGAAAAATGTATTTTCTTTAGTATCCATCATAACACAAGGATATAAATTTATATTCAAACACTTCATCTAAAATAATTAGATCACAATAAACATTTAAGTTTTGGATTTATATCTCCCCTGAATATAAATGATTTTTTTAAGAATATATCAAACACGTATTTTTGTCAGAAGCGAGTTTGACAGATGACCATAACACATGGTGATTACACATTATTTTACACAGATTCCTCAAAAAACACATATAATTTTTCGATAAATCAAGTAGCGAACATTTTGTTATTAATTTAATACTGTTTATTGCGATTTTTTCACTTAAATAAGACATTTTTTTCGGGAAATTTACCTGTCCCTTAGCTTTCATTTTGGCAGCGTTCTCAAAAAAGGAAACGGAAAGAGATGTTCGCCCATGATGTAGACTTTTAGTACATTTTGTACACTGAACTGAAATAAGGAATGTGTTCAAAGAGTAAATGATTTTTCAATATCGAAGCTAAGGTGCTACTCACATTTGATAAATCAAAGTTGCTTTATAATTAGGACTATTCGGCGAGATCTTTTATTCTTCTATTCTGTTATTTTGCTATGAATTTCCATACAAATGTTTGAGCTGTCAACAAATCTTTTATGAATTTTAATTTTGGTATTCAGCACGCTAAAATCTGTTATAAAATCTGCTACGAAAACTTTTATGAACTGTCAGATGTTCGAACATAGAAAAAAATTTTTACGAATAGCATTTTTAATATTCAGCATGCCAAAATCTGTTAAAAATCATAAAAGAATAAAAGACAAACTTCTGTGACTTTTATCATAAAAGATTTCAATAAGTACACAGGTGCATCAAGTAATAATGAATATTTATCTTTTATTTCGTATGGCCATGGTATTCCCAAAAACATATGAGGTAAAATCGTGTTCCATTGTGTGGATACCAATAGTGTGTAAGGCTAGGCGCGCACATTCATTTTTTAGTTGCACAACTGTTTGGTTGCTTATAGAAAGATGAACTATTTGGTTGAATTTTCGCGCAGGTGCAGGAGTTTGTTCGAAAACATTTACATATTTTGATATTGAGAAATGTCAAAGTGTCATATGAAGTTAGTAGGATACAATCAAAAATAAATCAAGTTCTTAAACAAATGCCTATATCGCGATTTTTACAGATCTGAATAGAAAAAATTAATTTATTTTACCAATGGAAAAAAATAACCAGTTCAAACTTGTTAATTTGGCATCATTATCTATTGTTAAAAAACTAATTTGTGAATTTCTTAGTAGCGATAGCAACGAATCAATTTACAACATGCCGCATGATATGAGTGTGGTACGAGCTTCAAGCAGATCTGCTTGACGTGATATACCAAAAAGAGAGATATTAAGTGTCGTGAGTTTAAAGTATGAGTGCTTTTTACTGAGTATAATCTTTGTATATAAAACTTATAGTTCTCCTAAAAAGACGAACGATTGGGGCTTGTTAGTTTTGTCTCTGCTAAATTTAATAATAATATATTATTTTTTTTACTACTTGTTTTGTATCTTATCCTACTCTCCACTGTAAAACCATGCGCTAATTTCAACGCCAACAACAGGATAGCGTTCGCATCAAAAAATCATGCTCCATGATAATAATATAGGTTTTAATATATACAAAGGTATGATGGAATAGACCAGTTCAATTTAAATCAATTGTTCCTTAAAATGTGATCTCACAAACTTTGGTTCGTAAAATATTTCCAAAACAGCAAAATCTTTTCCTGAATTCCGAGTTCTTTGAAATAACATTTTTCTAAACGGGCCTAATGTGTTATCACCACAAGATTTTTTCGAACAAAAATGTTCTAAATAAGTACTAAAGTTACCAGATACTACGAAAAGACACTTTTGACGTTTAATTTCTCGAAGTTTCTCGTTCCCCCAAAAACCGACAAATCGAAAAAGTTTTTGTTATTCTTGTAAATATTGGTCTTTTCTCGAAGCTGTCTAATAGAACAAAGAAAGAGATAGAAAGTAGGATTTCCTGTGCAGCGACCTTGTGGTTATGGGAATTTAACAGTGTTTGTGTGTAATTTTATTCTACAAAGTCAGTTAGAAAGAGTAAGAAAATATTTAGTAAAAAGCTTATGACTATCCAATACCACTACGACTTGTCAAAATTGCAAATTTTTCATCATTCTCGATTCTAGCTAGTCGGTTTGGTTGGTTTTCCAGTCTTCCACAAAAGAACGTGATTTTAATTCACAAAAAAACTATCAAATAAAAATATATATTAAAACAAAATAAATAAATAAAATTAAAAAAATAAATTGAGGGCATAAAACAACAAAGTTTTCTTTGCTTAAAAGAACTTTTGAGAAACGAAAACCCTTTTTAAATCCATCCATCTGCATTAATCATGGCCAAATGGGGAGAAGGTGACCCACGTTGGATCGTTGAGGAGCGTCCTGATGCCACCAACGTTAATAACTGGCATTGGACTGAAAAGAACGCCACGTTATGGTCAAAAGAAAGACTTAAGTCGCTCTTTAGTGATTTAAAGATAGGTAAGTAATATTGAAGCTATTCCTTCTATGGCACGAGTATGAGAAAAGCATGAACTAATTCTGTTTCATTATTTGCAGATCAGAGTGGAATATTATGTGTTATTGATAAAATAGAAGATTGCACTGGTGAAGCCACGGCCAACAATCGAAAAGGCAAACTCATTTTCTTCTACGAGTGGAACATCCTTTTGAAATGGTCCGGCAGACTGCCAGGATCCAAAGAAAAGTACTCTGGAAAAGCAAAAATCCCAAATCTGTCCGAAGAGTATAATATCAATGAAATCGAAATCACCATCACAATAGACGAATCGAACAATGAGGATGCTGACAGATTGAAGCAATTTATGTACAATGTGGGACGGGATGTTATCAGAAAACAATTGGGCACATACATCAAGGAACTGAAAGAAGAATACTCGAAAGGTCTTATATTGCCAAGAAAGGGTTCTGAAGATGTAACATCACCGAAAAGCAGTGGACAGGCTAAGAAAAGTGCCTTCAATAGCTCGTCGAACTCTGACTCAACTACCCAGAAAGTTGCTTCGTCCAGCTCAAATAAGAACGACGAAACAAATTCTTCGGTTGGCTATAAGTTGGATGTGAAGACCTTAACTATGAGTGAAGACTTTCAATGCAGCGCATTTGACCTTTATAATGCTCTTACCAAACAGGAGATGGTAACCGCCTTTACACGGGGACCAGTGAAAATTGAAACTGTTCGCGGAGGAGAGTAAGTAAAGAATTGAAAGTATTTCTATTTTTCTCTGTGTTTATATTTAGTATCCAGCTTTTTCTTACAATTGGATGCCAGAGCTCTCAGTAAAGTTTATTTTGTCTGTCAATATCTGTACTTATAGATTCCGATATAAATTAATGATTGCAATGGAACACAACAGAATGTGGTCCTGTTTTCTGTGGGAAGAAATATAAAATATTTTCTCATTTTCATTATTTTGACACTAGATTTATAACGTAGTTTTGAACTCTGTTGAAATGTCGAATATGGTTTTAAAGAAGCTGTTAGACTAGATTTATTTTTTTTTCCTTAAAGTAATAATCACCTATATTCTGAAACTCGTATTTATGACTCGTATTCGAATACATTCGAGGATGTTCAGAACATGCTCGACATGCTCGGACTCTGTTCGGAGCTCTATACTGAACTAAAAAAGAAAAACGCCTATAGTTAAAGAGCCGATAAGCCAATTTTTGGTTTGAAGGTATAACCAAAATATGTGCATGAGCGTTTTTAACGCATGCGTCATGACATCAAATACAAAAGTGTGTTTTAAGTGTTAGAGGCATAACGACTTCTATTCCTATATTAAAAATAGGAATTGATGCTCTGACATTTTCCGTAAGCCTAAATACCTTAATCTTGCGATCTGATTTATTGGACGCTCTTGCTACACATAGCATTGAGATACGCCATAAACCAGATTTCAATGGCGTAAAAGTTCAACAAAGAGAAAAAATGTTACTTTGGTTTATTGCCATTTCTAGTGACCAAAAAAGCTGAAGGAAGAGGATAATCTCATCCATCAACAGAAATATGTATAATCATTTTACACTGCAAACTTTACACCTAAGTTTACTCGGTATGGTAAGAAGTGCCACATGTAGATTCTGCAACAGGCATGATGAAACACCTGACCACATACTTGGAAGATGTTGTCCACTCATGAACCAAATGAAAAACCATTTGGGACAATACCAGGTGCAAGAGAGCGACCTTTCCTCTCTGAAGGTGCCCCAAATACTAAGATTCCTAAGAGCAATAGATTTTTTGGAAGAACTATAAGATGAGCAAGCTCATTAATTTTTAAGTGGGAGCACAATAGATCTTCAGGTCGCAGTTCAATCATTTGTCTTAACTAATTTAGCTTATATATTTAATACCTTTATGGAAATCAAGACCCTCATTATAAATAGTGAATCTGTTATGAAAATTATCAAACGCGATCTATATTGTATTATTAGAAAAATTTAAGTTTATGTTGGCAGAACTTTCAATCTGCAAATTCAATAGCAAAACAAAGCGAAACGAATTTTAACAAAATATTTTACAATTACTTCACAAGACCGACGCGCGCCGCGACAACAACAAACGAGAAGATGAGATATGACACAAGACAAACTAACTTGCGTCAAATTAAAATGGGTGCGTTTGATAAAAAGCACAACAAGCAGTATTCAGAGTACTGCCGCCCACTAGCTCAGCGATGGGGTGGGTTCAGTGATGTAATTAATCGAATTTGATTAATTAAATGAAACAAATGAAAGAATCTATAAAAAAATAACAAGTGTAAGTACAGGGTGTACTCACACAGAGAATGGGCGTCAGTTTTTTTTTGTTTGAATTAAAGGAAATTACAAACCTTTTGGAGCGGACTCAAGAAATTTTTATTTGAATAACTTAAAAAAATTTAAACTTTGTTTTGAAGAATTTTTTTTTTCTTTAATTTATTTCGATTTTTGCTTGTGAAACCTTACAAGCAGGATTAAAACCCAAGATCTTTTTAAACAAATTAGATTCAACAAATTGGAACGGTAAAACAACAGAACCGAAAGCAAATGAAACGCAAGTGAAAAGAAAAAAAACGCAATTGGGCCGTTAGCGAAAAAAACAACCGTGTCCCACAATTAACTGGAATAGAATTCGAAATATTCAGCAAAACCTTACAAAATCTTTTAAAATTGACACACAAAAAAAAAACTCTGCTTATCTTCTTTTCCATATTTACGGATCTCACTCTTTTCCTCTATCACCTCGATTATTTCTATTGTTTTTTTTTTTCAATTCCTTCTCCGTCTCGAACCACAGTATTTTCTTTCCTTCACAATTTTCTCGACAACTTTTTCTCCAAAATGACCAAAAAAACTTTTTTTCAACTTTCTAATTCTTTTTCGATTTTTCTCGACTTATCCAAAAAATCAACTTTTCGCTTCAAAAGTTCTCAAAAGAGTCCCTTTCCAAGCTAAACCTATTGTCTTCCTCGGCCATTCCATTCTCTCACACATTCATACGTCCAGCCAATCGTTTTCGAGATCTTCAGTCACGGGATCACGGCTTCCTAGAAAGCTACGTGCTCTCCTCGAAAACCTCCGTTCCTCCGTAGTCGAATCTCATCGAAACTTTACTCTCACACACACATTCAATGATTCAACAAGTTGTTGGATGTTTTTCCAAAACTTGCCGAATCCAAATGACCGAGTTCAGACCCCTTTCAACTAACTTTTTCGAGAAAATCTAAAAGGATTAAAAATCGAGAAAAAGTTTCTACTAGGCATTCTCCTAGTTACTATTAATTATTCGCGAGTAATTCGAAACGCGAAGCAATCTTTCCAAAACTAAAACCGAGGTGAGAGAGGAAAACGATTATTTAAATTTTAAGCTCTAATTAGTTATTTTCTTTCGTTGTCAATTCTGAAAGATCTTCTATTCTTACTAAAATTGCGTTTTAAGAATTTCGAAGCACGTTAACAACCCATTTTGCTTACAAAAAAATTATAGATTACGTTAATAAAAGGTTAAATTTGGTTACTAAAATCTTGATTAATTATTCGGCCTGTTTGGAGATAAGTAAGAGTCCACCTGACTTGATTACTTCTTCAGCTCATCTGCTGGCACATCGAAAAGAGACCGGCCGTCTTCTTTATAATTTTAGAACCAACTGTTCCACTCCGTTTGCATATACGAGAACATAGCTCAGAAACCTATTTTTGTTACTTTTCCAAAATACTTTAAGAGCAGGTCTCTGGCTGATGGCCACCAGGTATCTACTAACTCTATAAGTATTTTGGAGCAGCAACGGAAAAAGAAACTAAAAATGAATAAAAAAAGTTATTCGTTTTTAACATTGGTAGGTCTTATTTGGGCTACCCTGTATTAGGCAATTCAAGTTTTTAAGATTTCAGAGATGTAGGCAATCTCTGAAACAACTAAATTTAGTTTTAGATTAAATAAATATATATATAAATCAGATGGTGCAACAGCTCGAAGAGAGCCAGGACGTTGTGACTTACAACTGTCAACCAATCCTGTGTGCGAGTTACCAGGAATGGAGAGGACCTACAATTTTCTACCGGATCCGAACGGGTAATGAGCAGCACCTTTCATGACAAGAGACCCTCTTGGAGGATTCGTTAATTCCAAGAGGCAAGAGACATTACAACCTTGAAAAAAACTTTTTTTGCAGCGGTTGAGAATCGAACTCATGACCGTCCACGCACTAACCATTATGCCATGGGATACAACTATTTACTACTTTTAGATTCCCTTGATCAATTTTTGACCATGGCACATTTATGTTATCTGAAATATATGTACTCACAAAGTCTAAAAACACACTGCATAAGTGTGTGTTCATTGAAATTAACACGTTCTTTAAGTGTTGAGTGCGTCATGGTTTTAGTTTTGTTCAATATGTTGTCGATTTGAGATGACGAAGTTTCAATTTTATAGAAGATTGTAAAAGATATGCAGGACAAAATAGAAAGTGTTGTGTTTAACTACAATAAAAAGGGAGAAGCAGGTACTAATACATATTTCCTAAAATAAGTACAATAACCTTACTGTGCATTCCGGTAGTTACTTTTACTTCCAAATACACTTTTGCCTCCTATAATTCCAAGTATATCCAACAATATAAAATACAAAATACAAAATATTGACAAACAAATAAATCGTCCTAAACATAAAACGGTCACACGCTATAAGAGCTATGATGTCCAACGGATTGTTCATTAACAAATCCAATGCATCAATTGAAGAAATCCATCCAGTACGAATTTATCTTAGCAAAGGCAAATTTCACTATTAGCGAAGACTACTGTGCAGTAGTAGACTGAATAGTCCTAACCTCCGAACTGGACATAAGATGACGTATATTTACGAAAAGCCCGTTTAATAAATTTAGCCCTTTGAATTTCACTACTAGATCTCTACATGGAGTATGTTTTCTTATAGATTCGCACTCTTCGGTGGAAACATTCAAGGAAAGTTTGTAGAGTTGGTTCCTGAAAAGAAGATAACTCAATCGTGGAGGCTCAAATCATGGCCTGCTGGGCATTACTCGAGTGTAACAATAGAGCTTGAGCAAATGGTAATATTTAAAAAAATATATATGCTTATAATAAGTAATTGAACATAACTTGATGTTATATTTCAGCGTGATCATACCCAATTGAAACTAAAACAATCTGGTATTCCATCTGCCGAATATGACACCACTGAAACGAACTGGAGACGATATTATTGGCACAGTATCAGGCAAACCTTTGGATTCGGACCAATGCTACGGAATGGATTATAAATTAAATTAAATTAAAAAAATAAAAATTGACCCAAAGTTCAGATTCACAATTAATAAAACTGTAGCAGAATCTTAAGTTAGTTCTTAATAAATAAAAAGAATTAAGTTTAATTTTATTTTCACTTAAAGCAAACAAAATAAGCGCATTATTAAATTATTCTTAAAGCATTCGAGGAGCCCATTTTAAAATAAATGCAATGTTAGTTCAAAAATTATTATAAATAAAATGCTTTAAGCTTGTAAGTCGAACACAATAATTATTAAATTTTAATTATCTCGATTCATATTTGTTTAAATGTGTTTACAAAAAAAAAACAACAATTTTCTTTAATGCAAGTTGAATTTGAACATAAATTATTGCGGAACAAAAATGCATTGTGTACTTTTTAATAAGTGTTGATTAAAACAGCATTCAATGAAATTACTATTTATGTCTTTTATTAAACTCAGCACTCCCATTTTCAATGTCTGGAAGAGTCCGGAGGTCTTTAATTAATAAGTTAAATCGTGGTTAAATGTTTTTTTTTTTTTTATTCAAAGTCTCTTTAGAGACTGTAATTTTTAAAATTATACAGGAGTATAGTGTTTTAAATATCGTTTTAATTACGCTAGCAGAAATAATTAATTTTTGTTTATGATTATTAGTTTTTGTAAGTAGTGTAACTAATCAGTCAAATGCTTTTGTTACGAAGGCGACATCAGTAACAAAGACAGCGAGAAATTAAACCACTTTACTTTAACTTTATTTTATTTTCTTATATTATAAATATAGGTAGGCACAATAAGCGCTTAAGGCGTGAAAATAAAGTTTTTATTAATGTAAAGACAACTATTTAATGCGTTGTATAATGCGTTGCGAGATGCGTTTTTGCATTGAGTTGAGTTGTGTTGAGTTGTTTAATTTTAGTATTTTTGGCTGTCTGCTTCTGGCGAAATACGAAATGATAGTGACGGTTTTCAGGCGTGGCGGCATTCAAATTCTTGCTACATTGGTGAGGAGCGAGACAGATGTACATTCGGTTGCAATTTGCAAGATCCGTTCCTTTCGTGCCAAGTTCTGTGATGCCAACCCTCCACAACATCCCCCCCCACGTGAAGGTCCCAGGACTTCACCCCAAAACGTCTAGAACGGCAAGTTTGGAGACTGGACGTCGAAGTATCCCATTCGCTGTCCGAATCTTAATTGGGATCCCACGACGATTCACAAAATTTCGAAAGCAGAGGATGCAGCTATCTGTAGATAAGTCGGCGGCGAGTTCTATGTGAATTGCGCGGATCGTCAAACAAGTGAACAAAGCTGCCCATCTTTTTTCCCTTCGTCTTCCTATCGCAACATGGAGTGGGCCAAAATAGTCCAATCCTGTGTACGAGAACGGTCTTATGAATGGTGTCACTCGATCGCTTGGAAGTTGTCCCATAATAGGTGGCTTTGGTCTGGATCGTTCATTCTTACAGCTCTGACATCTAGTTTTGGCTCGCTTAACTACTTCTCGCAAATGTGGTATCCAGAATTTTCGGCGAATTTCGTTGACGACGAGTTCATCGTTCTGATGATAAAATACTTCGTGATACCATTTCACAACAATTTCTGTAAATTCATGTTTACTTGGCAATATTATCGGGCATCGGGCTGATTCGGGTAAGACGAAGGCATTATTGAGTCGGCCGCCAACACACATCACTTTATGGTTGTTGAAATGTGGATTGAGTGTAAAGATGCTACTGCTTCTGGATACAGTTGAGTTCTTTTGTAACTCAATGACTTCATTGGCATAAGTTTCTTTTTGCACAATTCGACATAAAACTATTTCGGCTTTTTGTAGTTCGTCGGCCATCAACTCACCTGAAGTAAAGGCTAGATTCTTTTTTCTCGACTTGAACTCTAAATTATTGATGAATCTCAGTATCCATGCTACGGATCTTTTCAGTCGTAGATAGTTCGAAAAACGGCTGATATCTATTAATTGACGGGCTGAGATGATTATGAGGCACCTACGTTTATCTTCATTTGTTTCGGTTTGAACTAATTCGTCAGATGATGGCCAATGTTTTTCTGAATTAAGCAAGAATTCAGGTCCCGTCGTCCATTCATTGTTTGGCTGGTATTTTATTGGATATGGCGTTCTCGTTGCTTTGTCGGCTACGTTCAGTTTAGTTGGCAACCAACGCCAATCGTTTTCATGTGTTGTTTCCAAGATCTCTCCGATTCTGTGAGCGACGAAAGGCTTATACTGTCTGTGGTCTGACTTTAACCAAGCTATGACAGTTTTCGAGTCGCTCCAGAAGATAGTCCTTGATGGACGAACGCTATGAGATTCGATTATGGTATTTCTCAATCGAGTTCCTAGTACTGCTGCTTGGAGCTCGAGTCTGGGAACTGAAAGTAACTTTAATGGTGCACATTTGGTCTTACCCATAATAAAACTTATTTCGGTCCTAGAGTTTGATGTTATTCTCCAATATGAAACCGCCGAGAAGGTTGTCTCACTGGCGTCTACGAAAACATGCAACTCTAAGTCGACGTCCGGTTGGCATAATTGTGATGAGTAACACCTACTCATACGGAACTGTTTAATGTTCTTCATATTCACAATCCATTGTGAAAAGTGTGTAAATATCGACTGGGGTATTTCTTCATCCCACTGTACTCCTGTTCGCCATAATTCTTGCAACAAAATTTTTCCATATAAAAGGAAGTCCGCCAGCATACCAAAAGGATCGTACACTGACATAATCAAACTTAGGACTTCTCTTTTTGTTGGGCATTTGGTTCCAGAGATTATTTTGGGGTCGACTTTGTGTAAACGTAGTTGAAACACAAACTCGTCGGCTTGGCTATCCCAAAACATTCCTAGAACTTTATCCACAGAGTCTACAGCATTCATATTGACTATGACTGGTCTTGGCATATCGTCGTTGTTCAGTTGATTTTGAACATCTGTTGCATTTGAGATGAATCCGCGAAGCTCAAACCCTGCTTTTAGATGTGCACTCTTGACGGCGCGGGCTATCTCAATTGCTTCATGTTCATCTCGGAAGCTGCACACAAAATCGTCTACGTAGTGGTCATCTATTATGGCTCTGATGACTTCTGGATGGTCAGCAGCAACTTCTCTCGCATTTCGATTTTTTATGTATTGTGCACTTGATGGCGAACAGGTTGTCCCGAAAATCATGGAACACATAACCCATGTCTCTATGGCGGCATATTTATTTTCTCTCCAGAAGAATCTTTGGCTGTCTTGGTCTGGCTTTCGGATGCGAACTTGTAGAAACATTTCCTTGATATCTGCACAGAGTCCAACGGGCTTTTCTCGAAATCTGAGCAAAATCTTAATTAAGGATTGGCTGTCATCTGGTCCCTTGAGAAGCATTGAATTCAATGATGTTCCATTCACTTCGGCGGCGGCGTCAAAGACTAGGCGTAATTTCCCAGGTTTATTGGCATTAAACACTGCAAAATGTGGCAGGTACCATGTCTTTGGTGAGTGAATGTTAGCTTCGGCTGGCGATAACCTTCTGGCATATTCTTTGGACATAAAGTTCATCATCGCATCGACGTAGGCCTTTCTGAATTCAGGATTTCTTTCCATCTTTTTCTCAACTGAATAAAAGCGGTTGATAGCCATTTGCTTGCTATTCGGCAGCACGACGTTATCCGAATTCCAAAGAAGGCCGGTTTCGAATCGTTGACCAATTCTTCTTGTACTTTCCTCTTGAATCTTACGACTTCGCTCAACGTCTTTCGCTTCCGGAAGCTTCTTTGGCATAGAAACTCCGAAATTCTCTGTCGTAAAATATTCTGCAACTATGTCCTCAAGATTTTCTTCTCTTTCTCTGGCGTGTAATAGGATAGAAACTTGACATGTTGAAGTAATTTGACTTGCTGTTGTCTTTCCATAGACTACCCAACCCAATGGGGTTCTGGCTGCAATTAAATGTTGTCCGCATTTGACACTCCTCATGTTGGCAATTATATGGCAGTTATCCAATCCAATGAGGATTGTTGGCTCGGCTTCGCAGTACTCATGAATTGGAAGATTTTTCAATTGGCGGTATTTAGTGTGGAGTTCGCTTAAGTTAACCGTCTGCAAGGGTAGGCTCAGATCTGGAACAGAGCGCATATTTATGTGATTCCAATTATTGTTCCCCACTCCTCTGATGTCTAATTGTATTGACATCGACATCAATTTCGCTTCTTTGCCACCAAACCATTGAATAGATAGCGGCTGCTTCTTTTCTTTGAAACCTAACTGGCTCGCAATGGTTTCGTTGATCAATGTTGCGGATGAACCTTCATCCAAAAACGCAAATGTCTTAATGATTTGGTTATTGGCACCTCGAAGCTCAACTGGCAGCATTTTGAAGAGGAGTTTTGTAGACTTGGGGTTAATAGTTTTCACTTGCATAGTTCTAAGATGTTCTTTTTGCTCTGGTTCCTGATTATCGTGCAGTGTTAGATGGTGGTACTTGCGGCAACCATTCACCTTGCATTGATTCTTCCGGCGGCAGTTGTAAGTGTTGTGTCCTTTGGCCAGACAACTGAAACACAATCTCCGGTTTTTTACGAAAACCCATCTTTGTTTTATTGACTTCTGCAGATAAGCACTACAATCCACTAAAGAATGAGAATCAGCACAGTTTTCGCAAATGACTCTGGGATTTGGTCTCGTCAGAGGAGGCGTTTCGTTGACGACGTAAACTTGTTTCGTATTTGTTCGCTGCTGAATAGTATGCGGCTTTGGAAGCGAGACCGCTGGTGACGACACATTCGTTGTTGCTTTGGAGATAACTTTTGCAATTGGTGCTATCCAAGAAGCAAAATGTTCCAAAGTTGGAAAGGGCTTGATAAGTGCTGCATATGAGGTCCACTCGATGCGTTTGGACAATGGCATCTTCGAAGTCAACTCTTCCAACAGACTTGGACTCCCTAAGTACTGAACCGAGTTTGCATTGGACAAAAACAAAACAAGATTCCTAACTTTGGTAGCGAACGGCACAAGTCTTTCGAGATGATTTTCAGGAATCGGCATTATGTCTTTTACTTTAGACAGCTGGCTTCTAATAAGTAACTCAGGCTGGCCATATTTGTTTTCAAGCTCTTCTAATACACGAGGTACGTTCTGTGCATTTATCAGTAGACTCTCTATCTCTTCGTACGCTGCTCCTTTTAAACATTTTCGAAGACGGTAGTTGTTCTCAATCATTGAATATCCATATACTGCTGTTGATTCATGGAACGTTGTAATAAATATTGGCCAGTCTTCGGGGCGACCATAGAATTCGGGCAAGTCATGGAGCTTTCTCGTAGTTGTATACGACGGCAATGAAGGAGTTGTTTGTCCATATGCACCTACAAATGATGTTGACGAATTTACTTGTTGTTGCGCAAGACTTGGGAACACGGATGGACCACAAACGTATTGCTGTTGGTACGGATACGTTGCTGGCCCGCTGATCGTGTACGTTGGTACTGACTGATGGAAATCGTAACGAGTTGACATTGGCACTGGCTGTAGATATTCGCAGCGAGTTGACATCGGTCCCGGAACATATAAATGATTTGGTGCATTAGGAAACAACGATGACGTATTTTGAGCGATCTGTGGCTGCTCGGCGATTTGTTGGTTGTTTCCTCTCACCAATGGCGCATTTAGCTGGTTAACGGTTGGATGTGAAGGTGTTGCTGAAGCAACGACGGTGGCTGAGGCGATGGTATTTGTGGAGGTGGCGATGTTGACGGAGGCGGCAGTGCAGGTGGCGATTTTCGATGTTAATTCAACTTGTAGTTGAGCTCTTTTCTGTTCGCTGGCGACTAACTGTTGCGATGTCAGCTGGCAATTCTCTTCAAGCACTCTCAGACGATCCATTAGTTTTTTAATTAGATCTGTAGAATCGTCTGAAGTGGGCTGGCTTTGGATAATAGTAGCGTTAGACTCATCTGACTCAACGTCGTCGGCTACCTCGGTGTTCTTTGTTGGCGTAGATGAACCTGACATGTTCATGACGAAGTCCTCAAGGTAATTCGGTAGTTTTCCTTTGTTTCCACGTTCGCTCCGCCTGGACATAAGAAGTATTAGGCAGCGATTTGTTCAGCAACGAAGGAGTTAAACGACTTACCAAACTGTAGACAACTTAACGGCACCAGTCTAGTACTTGTTCGGCAGATGTGCAATTAAATTTGCAAAGGCGTTGACAAAATGGCGGACGAACTTTCTTGTCAATGGCGAATCCACAAAATTGTATCTTTCGGCGTTAATGTTTTATTTCACACAAGGAAATATATCATTTCGTATTTTAAAGGAATAAAGTTTATATTTTCGGCTAACGGCAAGGTTGAAATGAAACTTTATTCCTTAGGCAAGCGGCGACAATGATTTTTGTAAAATTAAAATTTGGCCAGCGGCGAAATTTAACTAAAATTAAAATTTGTTACGAAGGCGACATCAGTAACAAAGACAGCGAGAAATTAAACCACTTTACTTTAACTTTATTTTATTTTCTTATATTATAAATATAGGTAGGCACAATAAGCGCTTAAGGCGTGAAAATAAAGTTTTTATTAATGTAAAGACAACTATTTAATGCGTTGTATAATGCGTTGCGAGATGCGTTTTTGCATTGAGTTGAGTTGTGTTGAGTTGTTTAATTTTAGTATTTTTGGCTGTCTGCTTCTGGCGAAATACGAAATGATAGTGACGGTTTTCAGGCGTGGCGGCATTCAAATTCTTGCTACATTGGTGAGGAGCGAGACAGATGTACATTCGGTTGCAATTTGCAAGATCCGTTCCTTTCGTGCCAAGTTCTGTGATGCCAACCCTCCACAACAGCTTTTGAATCCAGCAATACCGTTTGGATTGGAATGATTATGAAGAATTAGCCGTCTTTACCTAAGACGTTTAAACTCAGTCGTATAAAATGTTCAGACATCATTGAACTGGGCGCGTATCGCGTAAGACTAAGGCTATCTCCATAATTGATTGTCGTTTTGACTATAACTGTCTTTATTATATCAATAACGAAATCTAGATAGTGGGATTGTCAAAACAAAAATCTATTACTGAGCTATCGCTTTAGTCTTACGCTATACCAGCCCTTGTGCAAAAGTTTTTGCCGCTTGTGTGTAGCTCATATTAGTTTCAATCGATAACCGTAAACGAATCTTGCTTCAAGAAATGCCGATTGATGATAAATTTTGAAGTAGAATACATGAAATATGTGGACCTCATTTCAATTTATTAGACACGACGCTTGGTGTGGAGCTCAATAGCACATTTTGCTTTACCAATGATTACCAAAAAATTTATTGGAACAAAATCTTTAAAGCTAGTTTTATACTGAAAAATCAGCATTAGACATGTATAAACAGCCATGGCGAAAATAATAGCAACGATCTCTAAATTTTGTGTGATAGTATTTTATGTAGTACCTTTGTATATAAAACTTATAGTACTATCAAGAAGAGGAAAGATTGTGGCGACATCTTAAGTATAGGGACAGTACTTGCTAGATTTGTCTCTGCTAAATTTAATAATTAAATATTTTCTTTTTTACTTCTTGTTTTGTATCTTATCCTACTCTCCAGTGTAAAATCTAGCGCTAATTTCAGCGCCACCACCAGGCTAGAGTTCGCAATACAACATCACGCTCCATGATAATACTATAGGTTCTTATAACAAAGGTAGTACTTATATAATGTCGTTTTTATTTGGCAATCCGGAAGCCTTCCAGACTTCTGAAAGTGTTTACTAAAAAAAAATGACAGTTCTGATTCCGAAAATGAGAAATTTGCTTCTGGATTTAACATCAGAATTGAAACCAGAAGCACTCACACATTCATATACTTAAACGTCAAACTCGACCGTTGCCATTTTTTGTATCCTAATTGTGCAAAAATAATTTTCTTTCAACAAACATTATTTTTGATTTTATTCTCTTGCAAAATTTGTTGGAATTCTCTTCGTCGTCTTCGTCATCATCAAGTGATGATGATATGCCAAGAAACAAAAAGTACAGAACTTCGTGGAGGATGTAGTAGACAAATATTAAGAGGAACAGGTAAATATTTTTATATTCAAGCTTTTAAAGTTTAAAACATTTTATTAATTCAAACTTCAGAATCGTCAGAATAAGAAAAAGTGTTCAGTTGGGATTACGAATTGACAAATGACATAAGGCAAATAGGTATTCAAAAATGTTTTTGTTATTCATAAGTGGTAAGTACTTTGTTAATTTGTTTTATGTACGATTTTGTGAAAACCCAAGGAGATTTACAAAATGTCCATGTCCGTTTGCAGTAAGCTTCCTCACAAGCTGAACATAAAAATAGCAATACCTGATTTAATTAATAAAAAAAACAAGACATTCTGATAACCAATGGAGTTACTTCATATATGTATGTACATACATATGTATATGTATTATCACATAGTTTAAAAAAAATCTTTTAATTTTTGAAACTGGATGTATTCGGCAGTTTTCTTGTGGAATCGAATACCAAACTTCTTGGACGATTCTCCAGAAAGAGAATCGCTTTGTTGGAAGGTTCTAAATAGGTTTAAGGTCCGATGATAAGGTCACTCTATACAGTCCATTTCATTTCTTTGAAACCAGAGATTCGTTGACTTTGCAGCGTGCTTGGAATCGTGATAAATGTGACAATATAAGTGCAATATATAGTGTTGATATAAGAAATAGTCTGTGATATTAGTTTTTATTTTGCTCATTTGTTTTTCCTTTTCTTTTGGTCAAATAAGTGTTATTTATTTAAGTGTTATTTATTGAACTGTGTTATGTAAAACTGTATAAAAAGTCTAATAAAATTCAACCCCTGATGATGCCGGAAAACAACCGGAGAAACGTTGGAAAAGAATGGATTAACTTTTAATTGATTGCATTCATTTTTCTCTGAACATCAAGCCCAAAATTTCACTATGCATAAGGATTAAAATTTATATTTTGAATACAAAAAACTTAAAATTAATGTAATTGACAAGTAGGTAGTGGTCAAAGCAGCTGTAAGAGCTGCTATAGGAGTTGAAGTAGTCTGGCAAATAGGTAGGGGTGAGGATGGTATCCAAAATGTCTGATAGTCAAGAGTTTCACTTTCGTGTAGTGCGGAAAAAAGAATGCGTGAATATAAAAGTACGTGTGAGGTAGGATTCAAGGGTAAATAAATGCGCATTTCCTGAAGCGGGAGTATAAGAGGAGGAATGCAACAAGCCAGTTCACTAGTTAGTTAGTAAAAATACCTTGAGGGAAATACAAATAGTTAACAATGCGTTATATGTAGTTTTATCAACCAACATCTCAAAAGCTCTTTTTTTTTGGATGCTATCCAAGAAACTCAAGCAGTTTATTGGATCATCTGCTCAAATATGAGAATTGTGCTAAAGAAGCTTTGTACCAATGTAGGCTTCATAAATTACAACCAGATCAGATGGGGTATGAAATTTCTTGGATTGTCTGAAGGAACCCTTATATCTAGCACAAGGTTGTCTCTAAAGAACATTATGAGAACTGTCCGGTTTTCTTCATGCAATCGTCACCGCTCATGGATAGTAGCATGAGGGATGGGTTCAGCTTAAATGACGATTGGTAACTGCTAACGACAACAGAATTTAATGAGCCCATCATACTTTGCTAATGTAGTTTTACATCCGAAGGGCAAAGATGCGAATTTAGAAACGAATATGAAAAGTTGGGGGTACCTACTGTCGCCAGAAAAACAATTTATTTGACTAAAAGTCCTTGAAAGGAGATTATTGGTGAATATGAGAAAGAACGTCGGAGACAAAAGGGAGCACTGGGGCATAACAGCATTCACTTTATGAATATCAGATTTAAAACCATTTAATACTTATTGTATAACGAGTCCCAAAAGGTAATTTCTAATTCAACTAAGGACAGATTCGCAAGTACGAATGGCACGCATTTTCGATGAGTGAGTTTGATCCCATACAATATCAAATGTTTTTGAAAAATCATTTTACTTTCTCTAAAACGGTTTTAAAATGTATGCCACTTTTCAGTAAGATACACATTCAGATCAACAATGGAGCTTTTGTTAAAAAAGGCATACTACCGGTCATTAAAAAGCTTTCCTCCTTCAAAATATTTCTTAAGCTGATAAGTTACTTATCAGCGTTCATCGTGCAATTAGACGGTAGTAAGAGAGGAAGATGATTCGCTTTTTCGGGACAAATGTGGTTCTCCATTAACTCGGAAAGAAAACAGTGCAATAAGACAGATGAAAAAGCTTATGCAATGGTTTTCCGGACTAACAGAACAAATTTGAGTATATCAAGCTTTTTTAGATCTTGCGCAACTGCGGGAGTGTGAAAGAAGATTTATCTCATACAATCGTTTGGTACACGAGGAGTCATGGCATTTTTTGGCAGCGTCGAAGAAGCAGCAAACTGTGTTGCAATCAAATTGGTTTTCTCTATTGAGCTGAAAAAAGGAGTGTCATTGAAGACGAGCATTTACTCCGAAGACCAAGTAGTATTTCGTATGTTTTTTTTTACAAATTAAAAAAAAAACTTTAGTGCTTTTAGGAAATTGTATTCATTATATTCATCATGAACAAATTTAAGACAACATGAACAATAGATATTTGCTATAAGCAGTCTTGAGAGTAAATGTTACTGAGTAAATAACTGTGCAAAGCAAGAAATATTTCTAGAGGAGGATCATACTTTTAAAGATTTTACAGCTTCCGTACTAATAGCTTCAAAAGAGATAACTGAATTGAGCGATTGATAAGATTACCAAAAAGTTTTCAATGTCTTTTTTAAAGAGCAATATTTTGCAGTAATTAACCAATACAACTAGCCTCCATGCATACGAGTCAGCTTATCTGTCCAATTTTCAAGAAATGTGATAAGGAAGTCGGTGCACACTACAGTCATCTATGCAAATTTGTACAAAACTCCTTTGCAAATGGCTTAACGATTGGGTTCACAACAATAATTTACTGATCGAGTCACAAGCGGGGTTTCGAAAGAATTATTTTACAATCGACCAAATTTATTCGCGTGCCAATATAGCTGAAATCTGTATGGGATCAAAAAGCAAACTTTACGTTTTTTTTTATCGATTACAAGGTGGTAACGCTGAAGCTGTGCAATAAAGGAGTATCTTCGAAGTTTTTGAAAGTTTTGAAGCATCTCTATAATTCAATAACTTCTGCAGTAGATTTTCGAAAAACTCGTAGTAGAGATAGGACAGAGACAAGGTTGCAATTTGAGAGATATTGGAAGGTGGAGTTCATGTTTCGCTGTATCTTTTATTCAAAGTACTTATGTTCGCTGATGATACCTGGAAGTGCTGGAAGCCCTCAGTTGATGATCAATAGATTGTTTGAGTACTCTGCAACAAGAAGAGGATTCGGGTGAACCTAGACAAGTGCAATCATGATTTTCCTAAATAGTGGAGGCCGAAACTGCCGCAGTGGAAGTTGGAAATTTAGAGCTCAAAGCATTGAAGTCTTTAATGAATACAACTATCTTGGTGTGCGGATGTCTAGAAACTTGAATTGGAAAAACCATATGCTCGATAAGTTGTACAAATCCAAAAACGCTTCAAACGCAACATAGAGGACTGTGGTTCATTGTTAAGATGTTGACTACGAATTCAAATATCGTATTTTTGAAACCACAACTAAAGCGATCATGCTATGCAGCTCATAAAGAGTTTGATGAAGTAAAACAGCTTTAGCGTTATTTCTTAAAAAGAAGCTTGAATCAAATCCAATTCTAGTGTTTGAGACAGGTTTTCTTGCTTTGTTTATTGCAACTCTGAGACTACCCCTCACACGCTTTTTTACCTTTAACGGTACCTGCCATACGATTTTTTTTTGAAATTTTATAATTATTTTTTTTTTTCAAAAACTATTCCACAGATTTACTTAAAAAATTCAAAAAAAAAAATCATTTAGTTAGAGCTAGGTAATGGTTGAAAAAAAAAATTCTGAAAAATGCTTATTAATGGTACCTCCTTGGAACAATTTTTTTGTTTTTGATTTTATCAAAAATGATACAACCGATTTGGATCATTTTTGTTATGTTAAGCTCCCCAAAAGTTTGAATATTATTGTGTATTCAAATTTTCCAAACATTTTTTTTTTTTTAATTTAAAACAAAATCAAATTTTTTTTTTCAAAACTCAATTTTTCGAAAACCCCATGCTCCATTTTGTTTAGACTTGACAAATAAAAGTTTCTTAATACAATCTACAAGATGTAAGAAAAAAAATTATTTTAAATATAACTCAGGTGTTAAATGTTAAAAAATGGTTTTCGAAAATTGCATTTTTTTTTGAAAACGATGCCTAGAATTAATTTTGATAATTTTTTTTCTTTCGATAAATTTTTATCGGCAGACGGCAGTATTGCCATGTCCTATTGTTAAGAGTAAAATATTGTAAAATTTGATTGAAAAAATAAAGAATATATCTATCTATCTATATATAGACCAATCTATAGACCAATCTAATTTTATAAAAACAAAATTTGATATTAAGACTGTACAAGTGTACATACATACCATACAACGATTTTTTTTAAATTTTGAATTTATCATTATTGGCAGAACGGGTTTCAATGAAATTTTTTTATAGAAAAGTTTCCAAAAAGTTTGAAAAATATTACATTTCAAAATTAAGAAAACATTTTGTTTGGAAAATTCGATATATCAAAAACAGGTCGATATTTTTTTTGGAAATTTAATTTTCATTCGTACAATAATAAAAACTTTAAGTTGGAGCTGTTTTAGTAGTCATTTAATAAATGAATTTAATACATATGCAAATTTTTTCTCAAATAACATTCATTTTTGAAATTCTTAGTCTTTTAAAAGCAAGTTCGTGCTACCAAGACGTGTATTTAATTATTTTTTTTAAGCCTTAATGCCCATGTGCGACTTTCTTACTTGCGACTTATAGGTAGTATAAGGCAAGTTATGCATTCGGAAAAAAAAGTCGAACTCGAGATTTTGATCAAAGTTGACATTACGATGACAGCGAAGACTAAAAAAGTGGGTCTCGCAATTATGTCTGTCTGACTACAGCCTAAACAGCTCGGCCGATTTTCTTTAAACTTGGTAGATATCATTTTTAATTTTTCCCCCACTCGTTTTTTTCTTTTTTTTTTAAGAGCAAAAATAACGGTAGGTAGGTACCTGCCATACGATTTTTTTGAAATTTTATAAATATTTTTTTTTTTTTCAAAAACTGTTCTACAGATTTAAAAAGTAAAAATACAAAAAAAAAATCATTTAGTAAAAGCTATGTAATTGTAGAAAAAAAATGTTCGAAAAATGGTTATTGAGGGAACCTTTTTTTTTGTTTTCGATTTTCTTAAAAACAGTACCACCGATTTTGATAGTTAATTTTTTTAGTATTGTGTATTCAAATTTTCAAAAAATTGTTTTTTTTGGATTTAAAAAAAAAAATAAATTTTTTTTTTAAAACTAAATATTTCGAAAACCCCATGCTCCATTTTGTTTAAACTTAATTAACAAAAATTTGTCAATATAATCTACAAGATGTAAGAAAAAAAATTATTTTACCTAAAAATAAAGGTACCCACCATACAAATGTTAAAAAATGGTTTTCAAAAATCGAATTTTTCTCGAAAACGGCGCCTAGAATTTTGATAATTTTTTTGCTTTCAATTAATTTTTATGATCTTTAATTAAATAAAAAAAAATTGAAATTGAGATATTACAGCTTGTACCTACCATAGAACCATTTTGTCTGATTTTGAAATTCTCGCTATCGACATAACGGATTTTAATGAAATTTTTTATAGAGATGCTTCTTAAAAGTTTAAAAAACATTGCATTTCAAAACTTACAAAATAAAAAATATATTTTGAATTTTTGGAAAAAAGTCATATTTTTTTTTGGAAAATTCTATATCTCAAAAAGGGTTTAATATTTTTTTTTGAAATTTAATTTTCATTCGTACAATAATAAAAACTTAAAGTTGGCGTACCAAATTTTTTTCTTAAAAATGTTCTAAAAATTTTGTATATAAAAGCTTATTTTTTAAAGAAATCACTACAACGACTTTGTTCTTGCGTAAATTCATATTTGCATAGCATTCTGTTTTTATCTCTTACTACTAAAAGAAGTTAAAAAATTAATTTTATCCTTATGAACAGTTTTCTATAATAACATTCGCTTTTAAAATTCCTAGTGTATTACATAGGAGCAAGTTCGTGCGACCCAGTCGTGCATTTTATTACATCTACATCATGAATTACCATAATGAGAAGTTTGATTAAGCCCGCGAATTTTTCCTTACACCAAACCAATGCTTATCCTTTAATGAAAATAACTTTTTGCCACCACTTTTTGAATAGCAAAATATTAAAAGAATTGCTTCAAAAAATATATTCTCTTTTTTTAATGGACGTTCACTACGGCGTATGTGGAACATAAATAATATCAGTATTTTTGTTATAAGAAGTTTAAAATAAATCTGAAAATAAGCTATTTTACTATTCAATTCAAACAATTGACCCTTTCTAGAAACATAAGACAAGAATCCATTTAAATAAAATAACAACCCCTGACAAAAAATTTAAATGAATACAAACAGACTATTTTCATAACTAACCCTACGAGTAACACTGTGAATCTACACAAGGGCTCCATTGAAACAATTTCGATGCAAGTACTTCCACAAAAAAAAAAAAAAAACAAATCATAAACTTTCAATCACTATGTAACAACTCACAATCGTCAAAGTCCATTCAACTTGAATACGTAAAAAAACGTTTCCATATTATTTATGAAAAAGAAATCCCTGCCCATTCAAAACTCATAGAGATCCAAAGAAACACAGAACACATCAGGCTATTGCGCAAATATAAATTATTTTCCAAGCGTAGTAAATCACATTCTATGAATGGACCTATGGAAAACACACTAACACCACACTATTTACACCTGAGGGAGTCTGATGTATGTACTAAGCTTACCGTACGGAATATCAATCTAATACAACCTATCATATTTCAACAGTACATCAACCTGCAAGGCATCATGATGCCAAATCAATCTACTCCTGAATAATAAAAAAAAAACAATAACAAAAAAATGATTGCCTAGGAGAATGGAACTCATGTTGCGATACTCTACTCATCGCATAAAGAAAATTTCAACTTGAAGTTAACTGTAATTGAAAGCAACTGATAAATATTCCAATCTTCGGTGTCTTCAATAGAGAGTGCCACTTCCAAATACCACAAACACCATACTTTCCAGCTTCCGATTTCTGATGATTGCGCTCCAGCTTCTGGCCCCCCTCTTTTTGTCAAAAAAGTAGAGAAGTTTGTGGAACGCATACTTGCAGGAACTCACCTAGTTTGCTACAGCGCACGCCCGACGCGCCCGAAAACAGGCTTCAATGTTGTTAAATTTTCTTAAACTAAACATTTATTTTTAAAAATTTTGTTAAGCCACTTGTATAACAAATTTTAAACTCTAAACTATTTCAAAGGACAATCATTTATCCTCACTTTCTATCACATGTCTCCTAAATACAATACACATGAGAACTCTTGCACATGTATTTGCTCCGGTTCTTTAAGTTAGTAGGTCAAAATTTAACACATATGAGCAATCCATTGTGGGGGAGCAGCAGTATCTATGTCAGTGTCCTTCATTCCCTTTCAGAGCTGTCCTTTTTCGGTTTGCTCTAGCGATACATTTACCTACATCCATTATTGTGGAACGTTGAATAAAAGGATAAGAAGCGCCCAGCCACCCGCTCATAAGGAAGCTTAGCTCTAGCTCCAGCGGAGAGCAGTAATCGCACACACATTCAAGCAAAACCATCCCCAAAATGGGGGGAGCGACAGCGAGAGAGAGACGCATCTTTCCAATCCATATTACCTTCCCGTGAATGTGTTTTGCTGAACATTGCTGATGCTCTAAGAGCAAGGATCTCTGTTATCCTTGTTGTTTGTATTCAGTCCCGGACGAGAATCTGTATCGAAAGCTCCTCACTCGCAACGGACGTTATCACCGCGATATGGGAAAATAGAAAGAAATTATGTTTTGTGAGTTAATATAAAAAAAAAAAAAATATCCTGCAAGCAAGGAGCACAATACAGTATAGTGAAAATAGTGAAAACATCCTAAAAGTATTCAACGGATTATATAAATTATAAATAGATAATACGGTTTCGTTGTTCGTTCTGTTTTTCTTATTTAACAAAATTATGTTATAATGAAAAAAAGAAAAAATAGTGAAATTGAGTATATCCTGTAAGGATACGAAGATTGAAAAAACCTGTTTCTCTATTTGATTGCTTCAAAGTGAATTATGTGAAGTGGGCGTGCTAATATTTGTGTATTACCGAGTGTGTGTATGTGAATAAAGAGTTTTGTACAGATTTTTCATAAAATAAGTCTGAAAATTTTAAATTTCTATGTAATCGAATTAATATACACATCCTATCCTAATGCGAAGGATATGAAAATGTGTAAAGTGAAATTGTATTAATTCATAAGAAAAAATATTAAAAAAAAATTCATGTGTTATAATTTTTTATCCTTACGAAAAATGCAATAAGGAGAAAAAAAAATTTAATAAAAACCCTGAATTAGTTAAGAATAACGAACGAAAAAAAAAAGAATGACTCTCCCAAGGAATAGAACATAGAGACAGGGGTAATAGAATCGAAAAAGAAGAGCAAAAAGGATATCACCACCAATACATACCATTATCATTGCTATTATAGTCGCGCGGAGACGACGACAAAGCAACGAACAAGAAGTAAGTGGACCAGAGGATACCACATTCCTGGAATCCTTTTGTAGCATCTCTCATTTGTTTATAGCGCGCCGCCTGCATATTGAGTTGTGTTTGTGTGTGTTGTTTTTTGAGCTGAGACTGGAATTTATAGTGTATGGATTATTATTGTTGTGTTTTTTTTTTGTTTGTGTGCAGCAGCACGGCGCGGCGCTAACTCGTCCCCTATAAATATCGTTTACTCCATTTTAGCCTGGTGACAAGTGTTCACAGCATATTTGCAAAAAAACTTACAGGATTTTGTTTAGATTAAATTCTGCCAAAGCATTATTTTTTTTTCAAATTTGTTTGCGTGTGATATACATTGGTTTTGGAGGTTTGTTTTGTTTCAAAATTTATAAGCTTGAATTAATCACAAGAACTTGTTCAGCAAAAGGATTATCAAGGGATAGTGAGTGACGCTTTTGTTGGTTCCAAAAATCGAGGTGTATTTTGTGACTTTAATGCCATTTTAAAATAATGAAAGCCAAATGTAGGGTTTAAGTGTTTATTGAGGGACCCTTATAAAGTTAAACACAACACGGTCGATGGGGAAATCAGGGGGGAAGGAAAAGGAGGTGTCGATGAATATTGGTCTTAAATGTTTGCAAATTGAAATGGAAGGGAAAATTGTTTCAGGTAAATTATTCCATAATCGTGTTGTGTGACTAAAAAACGATTCTCTGTATTTGACGGTATGACCAAAATTCTATCCAATAAGTGGAGAGATTGTACTGCACCTGCCCAAATAAATGAGTTACACTCAAGTTTTTAACGTAGCTAGATCAGATCAGATAAGGATATAGCAGCATTTTTAGCGGTCTTGAGAATGTGGTCGTTCCAAAAAAGATCGTCGTGGACACACATACCGCTTACTGAGAACTTTTCGGTTTCTTCGATGCAAGTGCCATTTAATGACAACAGTGGCGTAGCGTACCATCTCGGCGCCCGGGGCGGGAGACCCATTTTGCCGCCCCCATTTAATACTAAATTAAAATTAAATTTCGAGACATCATTTCACAGGCAATGAAGTAGATATCTTTTATTGAAAGTAAAATAGAATTAGCGGTTTCATAAACGGATTTTACGAATGAGGCTCGTGAGACAAAGCTGCATCTGCGGATTCATCTCCATTCATGCGTGTTTTCCTGCGAATTGTACTCGTTTTGAAATCGATTCCGAGTTTTTTCCAAAAAGTCTTAGAAAAGTCGATTGCGGCTTGGACGAAACGGTCTCTGCTCTCCACCAGGAGAGCTTTTAAAACGCAGAGTTTCTGAGCACACTTATCCACACTCAGTCCACTTTGCTGCAGGTAAATCTGTGCGTCTTCTTCTTCAGGTAGCTCTGCAGCTCAAAAGCCAAGAAAAGTGAGGAAGTTGAATGACTGCATGACTGTCAGAAGAAGACTGGCTACCGATCCGTCAATTCTTCCAGTACCTCAAGAACTTCCACAAACTTATTTGTAAGCGTCTTTACAGCTTCACTAGGTTCACTTTTTCTGCAGGCTTGTGACTAGATGTTTGAGATACTTCTGGTGAGTCGACTTCGTCTTGACCCTGCTCTGTGGTGGGACCAGAACGACTTCCAACTTCGACGGCAGGCACGTCTTCTTCTTCTGCCCGTAAAATAAGTTATGCATTCCCATGAATATTGGCCGGAGGACAATTCTAGGCCACTCACGATTGTAGATGGAGGAATCTTACTTACATTGGAATCACTTCCGCTGCTGCTGGATGCCGCCGAAGACGTAAACGTAGCTTTTGAACCAGAACTAGAACTGAAATATTTCGGGTCTTCGCATCTACTTCTTTCTTAGCCTTTTTCTTGCGGTATTCCGCGCCGCTTCCTTTAACTCTTTTCATTTTCAAAAACTAGTTCAAAGGTTGAGTGAAGTACTAAGTGCTTAGTTTTAAAAGATTCAACAGTATTTAAACTATAAACAACACAATCGAAATAACTTTCTGTGATGCGGTAGGGAGCAAAAACATTGAGCTGGCTGAGACTAGAATAACGTTTCCGTCGAATCCTAGTTATCTTATCATATCTCGCATATGCATATCATATGTTTCGGAACACTCCCTTTCAGTTTCGAGAGAGTTTCGGAACGTTTTGTTTTAGTTTCGCGATCAGCGCGACAATACGGAATGCACTCTTACGGCCCTACTCACCGTCTACGAATTCACGAAAGCGGTCAACGACGAACCACAGATAGGGTGCAAATTTCAAATTTACATCATTAGTCGTTTTTTATTGGGAATTGTATAGGCAGCGCAGTAAAATTTTACACAGTAAACAACAACAAAGGAATAGTGCGTATAAACTAGGCAGTAATAAGAGTGCACATAATAGCGCTGATAAAGTTTTGGAGCATCTGGATTACAGTGACACTCAAATTGGTTGCAAAAGTTTTATTTTTCTTGAGGTTGACAGATTTTGATTATTCGAGAATGTGTTCGGTGATATTTGTTCATTTTGTGGTAAATTTTCACAAGAGCAAAATTATGTGGTTTGAAATATTAATTTACGATTAGACGGTAAACATTAATAGTCAATGGTCAAAATTTTGCCTCTTAATGCGTGTGCATGTTCCCTATCTGTCACGTGAGAGTATGAAAATCATCGAAGGATGGCTGCGATGCCAAACGATTAAAAAGGACATGAAAATGATTTTTTTTCTGACACCGAGCCCTTAATTTGACTTTGTGTACATACATGCCATTGAGATTTGATTTTATTAATAATTTTGCCACTTGTTTGACATCAAATTTTTCAGTGATGTTAATTCAGCATAAACCACATCAAAACGTATACTTTTCCAACGCATCCCTTAGCTTATTCAAAAGTGGATTGTTTATTCGTAGGTTTATATTTCATTTTTGGTTTTCATTTCCTTTTAGTTTGTTCACTTAATGAGTTCTACTAAATTAAAATGATTTGTTAAAAGAAACTCAGAAATTATGTACATATAGCCCTTTTCTGTTTTGGATCTTTATTCATTTCAATTTGTATTATTTTTGTAAGAAATTACATATTTATTTTGCTTCTTTTCCAAATCAGCTGATTTTGACACGGGTGTAAATGCAAAGCATACCAACTTTAAAATTTAAAGTAAAAGTGTATATGCAGTCAAAAAAGCATTTTATTCGGACTTCCATTGCTGCACTATGTATATATTACCAATAAAATACGCCTAATGTTGTTTGTTGACTTGTCAAACGATCTGTCATGAAACATATGATTTCTACTCTACCCGCATCACCGGTGACATTTTGCCGCCCCCCTAGGCCTGCCGCCCGGGGCGGACCGCACCCCCCGCCCCCCCTACGCTACGCCGCTGAATGACAATAATACTCGTATAAGGGGAACATTTTACTTCAACGACAATAGAAAACATTGAGTTTTCGAAGCATTAAACTTCACACGATTTTGTATACCCTATTTAGCATGCTGTAAAGATCGGAATTTAATGAAGTAACCATACGATACCGTTGCAATTCAACTTCCGAAGGAGATGAACGTGAATTTGAGAACGAGTATGAGAAGTTGAGAGTAGAGTCGTCGGTAAAACAATGAACTGGATTAGAAGTTTCGGACAAGAGATCATTTATAAATATGAGGAAGAGAGTCGGAGACAAAACGGAGGCCTGGGGAACACCAGCATTTATTTTGTAAAGATCAGACCAAACCATTTACTTCTAGATCTTTCAACATATCGATACCTTCCAGTAAGAATGTATTAAGCGACATTTTTAAAATTGTTCAGGAAACGAAAAAACGTTTCATTTAGTTATTTTTTTGTGTATTTTATTGGACGAAACAGATTTGTTTCCCGTAAGAATGTATTAAGCTACATTTTAAAATTTGTTTCGTCCAATAAAATACACAAAAAAATTACTAAATGAGACGTTTTTTTCGTTTCCTGAACAATTTAAAAAATGTCGCTTAATACATTCTTACGGGAAGGTATCGATATGTTGAAAGATCTAGAAGTAAATTTCTAATCCAAAGAATAAGGGTTTCGTTAATACCAAACGCACGCATTTTCGATAAGTGAGCCTGGTGCCAAAGTCTATCAAATGCCTTAGAAATACTTACTTACTTAAAGTGGCGCTACAGTCCGGGGTGGACCAGGGCCTCAACTAACAAGCTTCTCCAGCTAGCTCTGCGCTGTCCCTCGGGTTGGATTCGAAGTTCGTGGTTATATCTTCTCCTCCACTCGCCGTCTTTGCAGACGAGACCAAAGATCACACGAAGAATTTTTCTCTCGAAACATCCTAAAGCGCTCTCATACTTTTTCGACAAAGCCCAAGAGTAATTCTCCGTTTGATTTCAGCGCTGGTGTTATTTTCTGAGTTTATACCTGCGCCAAGGTATATGAAGTCCTTGAATACCTCAAAGTTATAGCTGTCTATAATGAAAAGGTGTCGATTTGTAGCTCCTGGGTTTTTTTCCAAGATCTGCCGTAATGTGAATATTTGATCGATGGTGGACTCTCCTGGTCTAAAGCTGCACTGATATGGACCTATCAGTTTGTTGACGAAAGGCTTCAGACGTTCACATAGTACAGCAGAAAGTATCTGACACGCGATGTTCAGAAGACTTATGCCTCTGTAGTTGGCGCAGTTCAGGGGGTCACCTTTCTTGAGGATCGGACAGACAATGCTGAGGTTCCATTCGTCGGGTATGCTTTCTTTCGACCATATTTTGTAGATGAACTGGTGCATACTTCCTACCAAGTCATCGCCTGCCGCTTTGAACAGTTCGGCAGCGAGGATATCAGCTCCAGCGGCTTTGTTGGACTTGAGATTCGATATAGCTATCTTCAATTCGTCCAAGTCGGGAGGGCGGTATTATTGGTCTGCGTCACCTAAGTCGAATGGTACTATTTCTATAGCAGCGGCATTAGCTTCTTCATCGCCGTTATAAACATTGGAGAAATATTCTTTCCATATTCTCAGCATGGACTGCGGTTCCACTACGATGTTCCCTTGATTATCCATGCAGGCTTCGGCTCGAGGATTGTATCCTTGTGATGTTTTTTTTTTACCTTTGGGAAAACTTCCGAACCTCATTCCTGTTATAGCATCCTTCTAATTTCCTTGATCAAGCGCTTCTCATGCTCCTTCTTTTTCTTTCTGAAAAGCCGGTTTTCTTCTCTCCTCTTCTGCTCGTAGAGCTCGCGAGCAGCTCTAGTCCTTCCTTGCAGCGCCGCTTTATATGCCTTTTGTTTTACTGCGGGATATCCGCCGAACCTTGGCTACAACGAGGTAGTGGTCCGAGTCGATGTTAATCTTTCGGAATGTGCGGACATCATTTAACCTGGAAAAGTGCCTTGCGTCGATCGCAATGTAGTCAATCTGGTTTACAGTTGATTGATCAGGAGATCGCCATGTCTCTTTGTGAATATCGAGATATTTGAACTGCGTACTGGCTACAAGAACGTCCCGCCCGCGAAGCCTCCGTATCCGAGGCTTGTTTTTGCTTCGAAACTAAGGTGTATTTTATGTGGCCGGGAAGTCACCCCGGTGGCACAACCCCCAAACCTGGAGGGCCAGGTCCTTAGCATGACTCCAAGAACGGGGAGCCGGGTAAACCGCTCCTTATAGTCCTGAGCTCCGAATATGTCAGAGTAGCCCCGTAAGGTGTTCACCAAGTAGTTCAGCCTCACTGGAACTATAGACGCCACCGTTGATTACATTCGAAATATCAAGCGCAATAATCTTACTTTCTTCAAAACAATGTAAAGATCTGTTTTAATCTTCGGTGAGATTTGCCATCAGATCAGCAGTGGAACGATTGCTGCGAAAGCCGTTTGCCGGTCGTTAAGAAGCTTACGATCTTCGAGATATTTCTTGAGCTAATGATTTATCAGCGATTCCATGACCTTGGAAAGAAGTAACGTAAGTGCAATTTGTCGAGGAAAGGTTGCTTATTTTAGGAACAAGTTGGACAAATGCTGTTTTCCATCTTCTAGGGAAGATTTCAGAACAGTAGACGGAAAAGCTTACGCAATGATTTTCCCAGCGATGAACAACACCTCTTCAAAAAAATGGGAAGATGCAGGGTATAGTATCAGGACCAGCTGATTTGTTTGTTTTAATATCTCGAAGTGCTCTTGCTACTATACGAGTACTGAAATATACCTGTCCCATTGAATGATTTTTTCAAGAACAGTAGGTGCAATGTTGCAGCAAAATGAGCTGCAAGTACATTTGCCTTATCTGAAGAGCTAGTTATCAGGTTGTCAATGAAGATGAGCGTTGAGACCACAGATGAAGTTGAATTTTATACGTTCTTGACAAATGACCGGAAATTTCTACTGCCTTTGGGACATTGCAGGATTTGTTGCCTTATTTTCTGGTCACGTAATAATTTGGTTCTTTTTATAAAGACCATTTCAAAATGAGAACTATCGAATCCAAAATCCAAACCTTAGAACCTAAAAAGAAATATTTCTGGGTGTAGATATGTATGTATTTATGTTTGTAAATTTTTGAAATTTCTTCCACGATATCAGCAGTATTTATTTATAAAATATTTTTTTCTTGTGACACTTCCTTTTTTACTTCTTCTGACACTTCACTTCATTTATCTTTGAAATCATAACTAACATAAATGTCAATAACAAATTCAATTTTATTTTGTTCCTATTTCTCGTTTTTAGACATGACACGTGCCAAGGAAATGGTATTGATTCATGTTTAAAAGAAATTATATCACATAACCTATCCTAAAACATACCTTTACGTATTTTTTGTGTATGTGTATGTGTATATGTATATTCTTTTTATTTTGAAATGTCCTTGGTAAGCATTGGCTGGTTAAGGATTTGCTACATGCGATATGAATTTTTGTGTATCATTAGTTTTTGAAAACACGTGAGCTCTAAAGTGGGTTTAAGTGAATTATACTCGTATCATTGCGAACTTTATAGGAACGTTAGGGATTACTGATAATCGAACCCGAATTTTCATTCAAATAAGAGTGTTTGATTATAGACCAGGCTTACATACATAGGTACATATTTGCTCTGTTGAGTAGTAGAGTGCTCTCTGCGAACACTTTGTCTTCTTACCATATACCGAGAAAAAATGTCTTCTATACAGAGTGGGGCAATCGGGAAAATAGGGATTTCGACACAATCCATATCCCAAACAAATATGGTTCTCACATTAAGGAGGAATATCCATATACAACTCCAAAACACATCACACGAGACAATTGTGATTCCGAAATTCGAACATAAATTTCGACATTTATGTATGTACGTATTATGTTGAAGATTTTTGACGCACAGAATTCGCATTCGATCTTCAAATTGAAGAGTGCATCACGCAGGGTTTCCGCTAGGTTTGGTTAGGTTGAATGACGATTTTATCGTATCACCTTAGATCCAAGGGCAAGGGAAGTGTACAAAAAAATTATTTAGTGGAAGTGTTAGGTATGGGTTGCCTCCCTGAAACGTCCTGATTTCTGAATGAAGTTAAGGATGCTTTTTAGTGGTAAAAATTCAACATCGCCTAGTTTGTCGAACAAGTATCCTCTCATATTTTCAGTTCTGCCAAGTTTGGGACATTCACAAGCGAAGTGGGATGAGCCCTCTCACACTTCCTCGTCCTGACACCCTTTGCATAAGTCAGATGCCCTGATGCCCATTTTGCTCATGTGGGTTCATGTGTGTTGTGACCCGTAAGGACTCCAACCAAGAGAGACTGTTGAGGTTTGTTATGCGTTAATAGATACATATATTCTGTGTTTTTCCTTCATATATCTGGCCAAAGATTCCTTGAAACGCGACAGGTGTAAAATGTTGACCATCTGTGGGTTGGGTCGGTTCAAGTGATGAACCGTTTGCCAGTTCATCAGCAATTTCATTTCCATAAATGTCGCGGAATGTCCCGGGACGCATCCAAGCGCGACTGAATTTATTTCGCCGGGCAATCTTAATTAACTACGGCAACGTGCAACCAGTTTTGACTTCGTGACAATTGACTAAATGGCGTAGAATCTATGAAGATATCTATGTTCTTGTTCTTCAGTTCACATGTGGAAATATATTTTGCTTTTGGGAGCTTTAATGGTCTTGGTGGGTTGTCTGAGAAGATGCCCAGCTTCCGTTTTGGAACCGCCTACATACATGATCCGCGTTTAGGACCCGGTTTTCTATTCATATCTCCCTTGTTCGAATATGTGCTAGTGAGACTGGGTTAAAATCTATGTTCGGTGAAATATAGTCTATTTGAATATCTGTCAGTGAAGTTTAGGATGGTTCCGTGACCACAGTGGCCTTTTTTCCAATTTGTATACTCTTTAAGTCATAGAGCACTTTTGGCCGCCAAATCCTTCGTGATAGATCGAGTGGGGCAAGTGAGAGGAAGGTTCTCATGACACTTGTTGTGTCGATACATGCCAGTCTCTGAATTTTTGGATTGGTTCTCTTATCCAAAGCTGTCCACCAAAACAAACAGGCATACGTCAGGATAGGCCTTATAATGGCTGTGTACATCCAATGAATGGTCTTAGGGGTTGGGTCCCCATCTCTTGGCAAAAATTATACTGCAGGTTAAGAAGGCTATTGCAGCTTTCTTTGATGTTTTCTTTCCAAATTAGTTTACTTTCGATAACTAAACCATGATATTCGGCCGTGAGGGTTTCCGCTATATTTGGTGTTATTTTACATCACAAAGTAAGTAGACTTGTTCTTACGATTTTTAAGTCGGGACTCGAGTCTACACCCGTACAAGAGCCAAATGACTCATGAGCTTAAAGCTTATGACCGTAGACAACACATTTTGATTGCTGACTGGGTTTCAGAGCGTTTGGAAGAGGACTTCAATTTTGGGCGAACATTTTAGCGACGATGTGAATTTTTGAATGAATGGCTTTGTTAAAAAGCAAAATTTCCATACATGGGATGACACCAACCCGCAAGAAGTTTACCAAGTAATAATGCATCTTCAAAGAGTTACCTTTTGGTATGGACGACATTTGGTTCCAGCACGAGGGCGCCACGATTGACATTATGACTTGCTCTAAAATTAAAAAAAAGGACCTTAACTTTTTCTGAATGATATTCGTATCATTTTGGTTTTAAATTCATTAGATTCAAACAACCGGCTGCCGTCTAATCAGTTCTCAAATACGCAGTGAATTCAATTACAAACGCACCTTTTCCAGTTCCTTCTTAGCTACCTTCGGATTCCCACATGAAGTTACTTAGATTCTCTCTTTATACCAATCTTGCCATTAAAGACATTGAGATATTCATCAATAATTCCAATATCTCAATTTACCTACTGATGGTACTCAAACGATGTTGTGAATAATCTTTTAACCGCTACATGACGCGATTTCACCACAAATGCCCCTTCAAATGCCTATGCGCTTCACTTATTTATTTATCCACATCTCCAGAATTGAGAGCTTTCACTGTTGGTTCCTACAATTTGCTCTTCGTGGGCTTTTTTAGATCAATTCCTTGATCCTTCCTCCCTATCAAGACTGCCTTCAATTAGCCTTGAATACGGTAACAGTCAATACCGGCAATCACAGTCAGAGAGAGATGATAGACTAAAAAACACACAAACCCCAAAGCAGAGCGCAAAGTCGACTACACAACCAACACATGCAACAAATGTGGAAAACGGCACAACTGAAACAATTATTACTACGTTTATGCAGTATCGAAAGATCGGGTTGAATTAGGGTCAGATTTTTGACACAGGGTTTTCGTCATTTAAGTTAAGAGCTCGATTTGGAGTTGAGTTGAAATGGTGTTCTACGCTTCCGAAAAAAATTGTCAAACTAACTCCTCGACCCAGGTTTTTCGTCTCACATTTCAACTCGACACCTCTGAGCGAGTGCGATCGAGTCCAACGAAGCTCATTTCAACTAAATACAGGTATAGAAAGGGTAGAAGCAAGCTTGAAGCTCTTCATAGCCTATGACACATTTACATATATCTTTGAATTTTGAAGAAAATATAATCAGACCAACTAAAACAAATTTGTTAGTTTTTCGTGAAAAACTAACAGTTTATTGAAAAGTGTTTTTGAAAACAGAAATGTATTACATATTAGATTTTTACATAATGAATATGAATTGTACAACTGTCATCGGATTAGAATCTTCAGTGAAATTGAATTTGGTCTGTCTGAAAAGTGTTAATTTTGTTGAGAAAACTAAAAATACTTCTAATATTCTGATTGAAGAATATGAATGAATATTGGCTAAGGTGTTTGCAGAATAAATTTCAATTAGTTATTAAAGGCAACACTGTCCCAGTCGTAGAACCACTACGAAAGATACCATTTCATTTAAAAAAGGAACTCAAATTAGAATTGCAGCAGATGGAAAACTTGGGAGTTATTGTACCTGAAAAGGAGCCAACCTCCTGGGTGAACTCAATTGTAATGATAAAAAAGTCCAATGGTAAATTAAGATTATGTCTTGATTGAAGGCATTTAAATAAAGCAATTATCCGTCCTTATTATCCATTTTTGGATACTGAAGAAGTGAAATCTCATTTATCCAATTCGAAAATGTTCACGTGCATTTTAGAAAATACCCTTGCATGAAAAATGAAAGCTCTGCACTTTAAATACATGTTACTTTAGAAATAGATTTTTACGTCTTTCATATGGAGTTAATGCCGCGCCAGAAGTATTTCACTCCAAATGGTAAGAATATTTTCTAATATCCCTAATGTTATGATATACATACAGTGCTGTCTGGGTAGCGTGAACACGCATGGCTCGCATGAACACCAATTGTTTCATACTGAGCACTCTATACAGTGTTGCCATAAAATATTTTTGGAAATCGGGAGATTTTCGTTTCAGAAATCGGGGAAATCGGGGAATTAGAAGTTCAAATAATCTTACCTACTTAAAAAAAAAGTGTTGTTCGTCATTTTATTTAAGTTCATTTTTAAAATTCATATTATTTGAACACAGTTAGTTCTTTAAATTAAAAATAAATATTTCTCCTCTAAAACAAATAGTCTTGTATATGGGCTTATCCCTGTAAATTTTAACTTCTTGAGTTTGAAAAAAAAAACAAAAAAAAAATTAAGGCACGCATGTAAATTTGAGTTTTTCTTCAATTATAGAACACGAATAAATAAAAAACTTCAAAATAACTCATATGTACACTGCCGCTCATCTGAATAGGTTCACTGTTTTTCGTAACTTACTGTAAGACTATCTGCATATATATGGCAATGACTCGTCTGTGTTATGTATGTAATGAAAGAGCATTATTATGCGCTAAGTTTGGGAAAAAAAGTTTTCTCTTAAAGCTTACCGTTATTCTCATACGCTAGCTAAACTTAATTCATTAAAAAAAACTAAGTGTTTTTTTGGCTCATCTGAATAGGTTCAAAAGCAAAAAATGGAGGAAAACAAAAAAAATAACTGTTATTAAATGATTTATTTTGCACATTGAATAGGTAGAGACATAATAATTCATATTAATAATGTGTATCGCCACCTTTTTTTTGAAACTGTTTCGAAAATTGGAATTGGAATGAAGTCATACAGTTTTTCTAGATATTGCAGCGAAATCTCTGCCCACGCTTTCTTAATTCCCTCGATTAAGGACAACTTGTCTTCATATTGTCTCCCCGACTCATACACCTTACGGAAAAGAAGTCCCCAAACATTTTCAATTATGTTAAGGTCAGGTGAGTATGGAAGCCATTCCAACACCTCTACATTTTGGTTCTCGATCCATTGTTTTACCGACCTCGCTGTATGGATAGGGGCATTATCATGCTAGAATGACAATGGTATTGGTCTGAAAAGGTCAGAGATTTGTGGAAAGACCTTTTCAAACACAACTTTGTACGCATTGATATTCATTCGAGATGTAAGAAATTGCAGCTCAAAGGTTCCATAATATGAAATTGCTCTTCACACCATGACACTGCCTCCACAGCTATGCAGACGGCTTATATAATGTTCTTCTTTACGAAGGTCATGAAAGTAATAGTTGTAGCCATCTGGGCCCTCTAAGTTGTATTTTTTTCATCTGAAAATATAACTCGCCTCCACTCCGATTTCAACGACATGTATTTTTTTTGCAAAATTGGAGACGATTTTCTTATCGTTTTTCGTTCAAAGGTGTATTTTCGGTATTTTTTTCTTTTTGAATGCTTAGTACTCTTAATAACGCGTTTCACCATCACCAAACTACACTTAACACCAGTTTTGAGTCTAATTTTTGACGCGGAATCATGCGAATTAGAAGCAGCTGTTATGATTGCGCGTCTATCGGCCATTGATGTGGCCTTATAAGTGTAACCTTTCATATTTTTCCCGTAGTTTTCGATGTTCCGCAAATATTTACCCACTAAATTTTGGCTTTTTTCTATTTTTTCTTGCGATTTTTCTTTGGCTTATCCCTAATTTAATAAATGCTTTTATTTTGCATTTTTCTTCCTATTTTAAGGATTTTCCGCGACCCATTTTTCTTGTTAAACGGTTTAAAACAAGTCGATTTACCAAAAAACTTAACTTTCAGTACACATCCGCCGCGCACATCAATTAAAAATGATTTTTTTGCTTTCGAACCTATTCAGATGAGCCAAAAAAACACTTAGTTTTTTTTAATGACTTAAGTTTAGCTAGCGTGTGAGAATAACGGTAAGCTTTAAGAGAAAACTTTTTTTCCCAAACTAAGCGCATAATAATGCTCTTTCATTACATACATAACACAGACGAGTCATTGCCATATATATGCAGATAGTCTTACAGTAAGTTACGAAAAACAGTGAACCTATTCAGATGAGCGGCAGTGTATTGTTTGTTGAAGAGTATAAAGGTATAACGTATAGAAAAATGAATTTAAAATAATTTATTTTACGCACCGAGTTAATTGATTTGGTTTTTATTTTTAATCTTCACAGCTTCTGTTTTCAAACTTATTTGTTTAACACTTTCACCATTTTTTTTTTATAATTTCTACAGTTTAAATTACGCTCATTGTAAGGGTAAAATCAAACAATGCTTTGGTGTGTTAGTAAAAAATGTGCCTATTTTGAAACAGTTACGTTTTTTACGTTCGTTTTGTTAACTTCATAAAATTTGTACATAATGAAGCACGCATTGAAGCCAAAGTTTTTTTTACTCTAGATAGCTTAAATAATGATCCAGACCATAAAAAAATGCCCCATGATCAATGTTAAAAAAATAGACACGAAAATTTGTGACAATTAAAGATTTACGAAAAATCACGCATGGCAGTTTTTTTCTAAAATTTATATCATATAGGATTATTTATAAGGAAGGCACGCACTCAAAATGAATGATTTCAATTAATTTTGACCTTCATTTATCTGAAAAAAAAAACAAAAATTGTACTAAATAATCTTATGTTAAACATTATTTTTGCAATAATACAAAACGTTAATTATCCACGCACGCAGCCAAAAGTCTCAATATTCGATGATTTTTTCGATTTCAAACACTTTCGCACTATCTCGATGGTTCATTTTATAAATTGAATAGTTAAAACTCAATGATATATATAATATTATAAGTTCCACAACCTGAATATTTAATAATAATGTCTATATATTTCGACGCATGGCAAAAGTTAAAATTTGCACGGATAAGCCCATATGGGTAGCTTATAACAAACTTTAACATTAAGTTCTTCTAGCTTACAAAGACAAAAATAGTATATAAGCGTTTAAGTTGAACCACATAATGTACTTATATACCTATATTTAGAAATATGCGTTTCCTATCGCACTCACAAACGAAATTAGTGTTTCAATTTTGTTTTTAAATTAAATATATTTTTATTAAGCTGTCTTTACTTCACATTCACATATTTTTGACCGTTTTCTCCTGCCTATTTTATTAATCCTAATATGGGTGCTGTTAAATGCTCCTATGACTTGTCGAAATTCATTTACGATCTTAAATCCTTTCGTATTTGTCATTTTTTTAAGCTGCTTGGCTTTCAATGCAAATTCATTGACAAATCGTGGAGACACGCACGTCGCACTTTTGTTTAATTTTTTTGATAAAACAAAGCAAATTTGACAATTTTATTTCTTATTCCTTCGCTAAACTACCTACTTTGGTGGTTTAGCTTAATCATAGTTAGTAAACGTCACATTTTTTTTATTAATGCAGTTTCACACTTAGTCCAGGACTTAACGATAAACCTCCACTAAACCATCTTTATTAATATGGGTGTAAGAATTTAAGATATAATTCATAAATATGATCTTCTTAATATTTTAAAATAACTTTTCCACTTTCTAGATAATCTTCTTTGGCTTCAAATGCAAGGTACCTACATTTTGAGAGGTTCGTATAATTGTAAAATCCGCGAAACAACACATTCTTATGATAACCAACGAGTTTCTGATGGATGAAGCAGCTATAACAATTTTAAAAATTCTTGATATTTCGCTACTCTATTTGACTGTTTTGAATATACATAGTTACATATATCGACACATTGTTTCAACAACTGTTGAAGTTTGAAGCAGGCATAATGATGTACAGATGGTAAAAGAATTACAGATGCATTTCAAAATTATAATGTTCGGGCAATCACCCTTTGGTAATGAAGCAACAGAGTTTTTACTATCTGACAAATTGTTTGCTACATCCGCCGCGCCGCCGCCGCCGCCGCCGCAAAACCCGTTACATTTTCTTTGTAATGTATTTTCATATCAAAAAAGTTGCTATTAATAGTTAAATGCAAATTTAAGTTATGCTATTAAGAGCGGAGAATATATGAATTTTTTTTTAAATATGAAAATCGGGAGAAAGTGCACTATTTACATCAAAAATCGGTGTATCGGAAATAGGTTTAGAAATCGGGAGAAATACGATAAATCGGTGTTTCTGGCAACACTAGTGCGTGAACAACAAAAACCTCGATAGCATGAACATCAAATTTATGCTCCCATTTCGGGGATTTCCCTTTATTTTAGACATCGTAGTTTTATACACACGTTCAAAACACATTTTTGCACCGCATACTCGTTTTTGTTCATAATATTTGTACTGATTCCAATGAAAAAAAAAACCTATTTACATTTGAACACGTGAAACTCGCTCCTGTTTGTTTGCTTCTTTTCAGTGCAATTTGTTTTTCGACATTTCAAGTTTATTTTTCGTCTGTGCAAATATGTTAACAAAAAAAACCAAAGTTTTTATCGTTAAAAGAAAAAGGTGATGTTATCGAGAAGCTAGAAAAGGGTGTAGCCCCATCAATTTTATCCCGGGAATACAGTGTGGCTAAATCAACAATTTCGGCCATAAGAAAAAATAAGGAGAAACTCTTTAAAAAGGTCGCCACTAGTCAAATCAGTTCGCTCAAAAGAAAAACCTTAAAACAGGGTGAGTATATCCTACTATGGAACGGGTGCTGTATAAATGGTTTTTAAAGCAGCGTCGAAAGAATTTACCAGTTGGCGGTGAGATGCTCAAAGCAAAAGCAAAACTGTTGCATCAAAAACTAAAAGAGGTATGAGGCTTCAATGCTAGTTCTGGTTGGCTAGATGGATTCAAATCTCGTTTTGGTGATCGGCTTCTTAAAATCTGTGGAGAGAAACTTTCATCTGATCACAGCGCAGTTGCACCATTCAAAAATAATCTCGCAAAGACTATCCATGAGCTCCAGCTATCTCAGAACCAAATTTATAACGCTGATGAGTCGGGTTTGTTTTCGAAGTTGTTGCCTGAAAAAACGTATGTGACCAAAGGAGAAAAAACTGCTTCCGGTAGAAAAGTTGAAAAAGCTAGAATTACATTCTTAGCATGCACTAATGCTACTGGTCTTCACAAAATTAGGCCGTTGATCATTGGAAAATCGAAAAAACCTCGTTGCTTCAAAAATTTCAACATTCCTGTTGATTACCGTAGTTCTAAGAACGCATGGATGACTTCCGATATTTTCAAAGCTTGGTTTCATAATTTATTTGTCCCACAGGTAAGACGCATGATGAAAAGTTATTTTACCAGGTGCAAGATTTCTTACGAAAAGAAGGCCTGCCAATAAAGGCTGTTTTACTACTCGACAACGCACCATGTCATCCTTCGGAGGCCTTATTGAAAACAGATGATGGCTCTATATTAACTATGTATATGCCACCAAACGTGACACCATTGATCCAGCCAATGGATCAAAATGCAATTCGTATTACAAAGCTGTATTACAGGAAAAGTCTCTTACGATTAGCTGTTGGAAAAAAAGATGTTTTGAACTTCTTAAAGTCATTAACCATAAAAGACGCAGTTTCTTTATTTGCAATAGCTTGGAGTCAACTAAAAGAAACCAGATGTTATAGAAAAATGTTGGCGCAATATTTTACCACATAAATTTACACATGACATCGAACTACAAAGCTCAGATGAAGAGGAAGATACCCCCCTTAATTTAATAAGAGACAAGTTAAGGCAGCAGCAGTTGGAAGAAATCAATAAATTGCAAAACCTGCTACAAATTATTATCCCAGAGGTTTGTCTCATATGATTAAGAAATTAAATCATAGATATCAATTGATTATGTAATTTAGGCAACATCGACTGTTACGGATATCAACACATGGAACGCTATTGATGATAGAGTAGAGCCAATTGAAGATGAAAGCGAGCTTATATCATCTGATGAAGATGAAACTGACGAAACTCCGAATCAAACCAAAATAACTGCGTCAGAAGCCATCCAGATATTTTATAAGGGGATAGAGTGGGCTGAAGAAAATACGTCTGACTATTCAGATATCATAATGTTAAAAAAACTTCGTGAAAAGGCTGTGCAGAAGGTGCTGAAGGAAGTCCGTATTCTCCTAGATTAGATCGAATGGACTGGCAGAAAGATCAGTCCAAACAATCAAGAAGTTGTTGAAAAATTGTTTAGAAGGTAAATCTGATCCATTGTATATAGAGTGACTCCAAATCTAAGTACATATTCTGCAGCTAAACTCTTAATGAATAGGAAACTTAGAACCGAAATACCATCAAAAAGTAAAACGAATGTTTAATAAGAACAGCAAACAAATGAAAAAATATTACAATCGTTCTACAAGGCCCTTAAGAGAGCTACAAATAGGAGAGAAAATTTGTTATAATAAAATGCACGACTGGGTCGCACGAACTTGCTCCTATGTAATAGACTAGGAATTCTAAAAACGAATGTTATTAGAGAAAACTGTTCGTAAGGATAAAATTATTTTTTTTAATTCTTTTAGCAGTAAGAGACGAAAACAGAATGCTATGCAAATATAAATTTATGCAAGAACAAAAATTATAAGTCGTTTTAGTGGTTTCTTAAAAAAAAGCTTTTATATACAAACTTTTTAAAAGATTTTTAAGAAAAAATTTTGGTACGCCAATTTTAAGTTTTTATTATTATTCGAATAAAAATTAAATTAAAAAAAAACATTGAGCCGTTTCTGAGATATCGAATTTTCAAAAATAAGAAAAAATAATTTTTCTTTTCAAAAATTCAAAAAATATTTATTTTAAAGTTTTGAAATTCAATGTGTTTTAGACTTTTTAGAAGCTTCTCTATAAAAATTTCATTAAGATCCGTTATGCAGATAATGAGAAATTCAAAATTCGAAAAAATGGTTCTATGGTAGGAACAAGCTGTAATATCTTAAATTCATTTTTTTTTATTAAATTAAAGATCGCAAAAATTAATTGGAAGAAAAAAAATTTTATCAAAATTCTAGGCGCCGTTTTCGAGAAAAATACGATTTTTGAAAACCATTTTTTTTTGAATTTTTTAGCATTTGTATGGTAGGTACCTTTATTTTTAAGTAAAATAAAATTTGTTTTCTCACATCTTGTAGACTATATTGAGAAACTGTTACTTATCAAGTTTAAAAAAAAATCTAGCATGGGGTTTTCGAAATATTGAGTTTTGAAAAAAAAGTTTTGAAGTTTTTTTTAAAAATCCAAAAACTTTTTTTTTTGAAAATTTTAGTATACAATTCTATTTATGTTTTTGGGAAGCTTTAGGAAAAAAAAAATGATCAAAATCGGTGGTACAGTTTTTGAGAAAATCAAAAACAAAAAAAATGGTTCCATGGGGGGTACCCTCAATAACAATTTTTCGGAAAATTTTTTTCAACCAATACCTAGATTTAATTAAATGAATTTTTTTTGTGTTTTTATTTTTAAAATCTGTCGAATTGTTTTTGAGAAAAAAAAATGTTTATAAAACTTCGAAAAAAATTCGTATGGCAGGTACCGTTTTTTTTTGGTCTTAAAAAAAAAAGAAAAAAACGTGTGGGGGAAAAAAATTAAAAATGATATCTACCAAGTTTAAACAAAATCGGCCGAGCCGTTTAGCCTGTAATCGAACAGACAGACAGACAGAATTGCGAGACCCACTTTTTTAGTCTTCACTATCATCGTAATGTCAACTTTGATCAAAATCTCGAGTTCGATTTTTTTACGAATGCATAACTTTCCTTATAGTATCTATAAGTCGCAAGTAAAAAATATCCTAATTCCATATGATAGGTATTCTGGTAGTGTGGTAGAAAAATGAGGTCTTATTTAATTCACGGTGAAAATGATCAAGTATATCGACGTAACAGACAGCATTTAATAAAGTTATCCGATACGAAGATGGAGTCTAGTCTGAAAAAGTTACAATAAATAGAAAACAGTCCATCGAGCAGTAGTTCTCTTTCGAGTTCTGAAAATGAATGTTGTAGTACTAATAGTGAAATGGTTTCCCGTACAAAGAAGAAAATTGGTACTAGATGTGGTAGAGAAACACTTATACCTGAAGGCGATTAATTGGCATCTGTTCTTCATATCGTAAGTAGATTTAAGTTATCATGATTTTAACTTCTGATTGATTATAATATTAAATATAATTGTTTTTCAAATTATTATTAACTTTATGAAAACAAAACTTGGTCAAACTATTATTATTAATTATAAATGAAAAGATGTTATAGTGTTAGTTGTGTTGAATGAAGGTCAGTCTTGAATAGTCATTCGTAAGTGCAACATCTCTTTTATTTAAACGTACAAGGGGAAGTACACAAATACAATAGAAATTTGATTCTTCTAAGACAAATGATGAGTCCTTGGGTCTTGCGTCCTTGTGCCCTTCCGTCTTAGACCAAGTTTTCCGAATAGTCCCAGCTTCTATGAATCCTAGTACTACACCAACTTCAACTTATAATACAAATTTTTAACCGACTTAACTTTAAAAAAAAATTAATTAATATGTTTTAATTTTAACAGTTCGGCTAACATAAAGACGAAAACTTTGTCCCTCCTAAAACTTTTCAAATCCAATTAAAAACAATATTTCCAACCACTATGAACAACTCATTAGCAAACATTCTATTATTACAAACTCGTATCGAAATATGTTTCAAGGTATCGTATTGTATGTATATATGAATTTACTTTCAAAAATATGGAGAAATGTCATTATACCGAAACCATCATTAGCCAAAATCTATTTAAAATTTATTTGAAATTCTATACACACTTAATTAGGATATTATTAACAACATGGTCCGTCCATATAGCAGTGATACTTAGTTATACATAAACACTTGGATCATATTTAATTAAACTCAATATTGTGCAAGCATTATAATTATACGCGACAATTCTGTGTCTGTCTGTATGACTCAAAATTAAATGAAACGAAAATTATTCTCGATTGATTGTGATTAATTCCACCTCATATGTATGTATGTATGTATTTTGCTTGCAGTATCGATTCATCCCTATGGAATATGCTGGCTTCTGTCAAAATAGTTACACAAATTTGTGCAATTAGTTGAAATGCGTTTCATTTCGATTGGGTGGTTGAATAATGAACACTTGAAAGGTGCCAAGGCAAAGGACGATCAGCGACATAATCAGCAGCAGAAGTGGCGTAATATGCAATCAGGATTTCCGTCTTCATTACGATGCTGTATAATTATTTGAGAAAATGGAACATTCGGAAGCGAAGGCATTATTTGGATACATGATAAGGTAAGTTATAGTTATGTTATAAGGAATATTTAAAGGAACGATAATTGTAGAGCCTTGATAAGTAGGACATTTCAATAGAGAAATGGGATAAGCCTTTGTGTTATTTTTATTGTATGTTGTCCCTTTTTAATTTAAAGCGTTATTTTTAAAGCTATCGATCATATTTATAATCATTAACTTACTTTAGACAGCCACTCAAGTCCAAAAAGCTATGAACCAAACACGTTTTGTTCTTATCTAACTTATGCACCGGAATGCATTCATCTAACTTACGAGTATTTACCGAAATCTGTGATATATACCTAGACGACCATAGTGACATTAAATTTAATTGAATAAAGCATATTTTTTTGTTTGTCGGTGGAAATCTTCAGAAGGCACTTGGTAATATTCGGTACCAAATAGTATGGACTCTTACAGCACCAAAACCACTGGGATCAGAGCCAATCTATGAAAGATCGATAAATGATTTTTCTTTTTCTTTTTTTTTTTTTTAAATCAATTTGGAGGAAGTTTAAACTTTTACTTTCTCGTATCTTTTAGACCATCAGCTCATGAGACTTGGTTCGTCTAAGTCTCCGAACATTGCCTCTTACATTTAAGACGGTTTCCATCTCGGAGTTGGTATGACTTCACAGTCAATGATTGTGTGGTACAGCGTGTTTTGACCACTTCTGTGACCATTTCAATTTCCAAAGGGGTTGCAGCACTTGCTTGTATAACATTATTTTGTTTCTGGATATATAGACCACAGTTCTGCCCTTGTAGCTAGTACATCATTTTTTTGTACTTTAAGTTCAGTTCTTCTCGTTTCTTTTTGATGTGCTCTTTCCATTTTAGCCTAGCATCCAAATTCATTCCAAGGTATTTGGCTGTCGCCTTCGTAACGGATTTATCAGACAGCAAAGATGGCCATGAACATGCTTTGTATATAATAAAGACAGGGTTGGTCCTAGGATATTTCCTTGGGGTACACCGGTTTCAATTTTCTTTAGTTCCGAGTGATTTTGCTCGTCCCGTACCCGGTTCGTAACGTAAGATTTAAGTATTTCGTACTACTGCTTTCGAGTTCCATATGCAGTTTCTACTTAACACTCAAATGCTAAACCTTGTCAAAGGCTTGAGTAACATCTAGTATGGCTTGGTATAAGTCTCTTTTCTTCTATTATTACGCTAAGCTTTTTCAGGAGCAGTTCCTCAAAAACTTTTGCCATGATTGGTATAAGTGATATTGGTCTGTAAGATGTTTCTTCTGTTGGAGTACTTGCTTCTGCAGCTTGTTGCAATTGATCGCCTTCATGATCAAGTAGTTCAATTCTTTCCATAGGGGATCTTAGGTTTATAATAAATATTTACAAAGTATTTGGCAGTGCCGCGTGTAAATTCTCTAAACTTTGCAACGTTCATATTATATGCCCTTGAAATTGCTACCAATATGATATGCATTTTTTTCCATTAATGTTTTAACCACACCCAAGATTTCAGAAGCTACGACGCGTTGGTAAAAAATCGTATTGTTAGGGTTGCCATAATTTGAATTCCCAATATCAGGCTTGGGTTGATCAACAATTACACCCATTCGATCCCTAAAATTCTCTTGTATTTGGGCTTTATTCAATGCTAGAAAATTTTTGTCCTTTTTACAAATTTTCCACTTTTCTAATTGGTAGCCTGTATAACCAATATGTAAGCGGCACTCAAATGCTCTAACCGTGTAAAATTGACAATCTTAACCTCACTCGGATTATGGGACATCAACAGATGGTGAGCGCGGGCCACCATATAACATCAATAAACCGAAGAAGGTACAAGGAACTACAAGCGTTGACACCACATGGGTTCTAAAATCTTACCCAACTGATGTCTTAAGCGTTTTTCTGCACCTTTTACCACTTGATTTACACATTTAGTATCAAGTATCTTGCGTGGCATTCAGACTAAAGGAATCGAACTCTTGCATTGCCAAATCTTGTGGCCATAGCCATATTACGAAGTTAATTCCAATAGAGATTTTTTCATCTCCCACTGACTACTGCTCTAAAATGGGTGTGGTCTTGGTTCAGGAATCTTCTCTGAGACATTGAATATATCTAGGTCGTTTAGGCTACCAGACTTCAATGCTTGCTTGCTTCTCGGCTTCGAAAAGGTGTTCATTGCGAGTCCTAGTTGCGAAGTTGACGCCTCTTGTCTTAACCTTTTTTCGAACGATTTTTTTGGGCGACCGCCTTTAGATTGTGTAACCTGATCAAGAAGCTTAGAGCCAACAGAAGTCTGTAGCCAAGCCTAATTTTGTTTTTTAAAAGGATATCATTTCTAATTGACTTCAACAAATTTTCCTTAAATATAACTGCAAATTTTGAAATTGTACTTTAGAGCTCGTTAACATTAACTATATGGCGGGCTTCGAGGTAGGTCTCCAAAAGTTTGAATTTTTTGTCAAATGTTTTGATCTTTGTGCGACGTTTAATACGAACTGTTTTGGAAGGTTGGTCCACAATGATTAACCTCGTTGAATTCGTATCCTTAAGCCTTTCAGCCTTACAGAATCGAAGGAAGTCGAAGTTGTCTCCACAGATTTCAGTAAGGCATTTGATAAAATTTCTCATAAGCTTATTCTATTCCAACTGTCAACCCTTGGGATTGAACTTATCTCCGTAAGATGGATTTCTTCTTACTTAAATTTTCGATTCAGATCTACCTTCTCTGATTTTTTAGCTACCTCCGGAGTCCCCCAAGGCAGCCACTTGGGACCTCTCCTTTTTAGTCACACTATCAACGATATAATGGTCACCAAATATTCTCGACCTTAGTGTTTTATGTATTAAAGAGCTCAACTTTCTCACACAATTTGACGAGATTATTCTTAAAGTAAACTGTGCACTAAGCTTTGTGAAACGATGGCTCAAAAAATGATCTGACCTCTACGTTGTTTGACATCTTCATATAAAGTATAATTGCATCTGGTCATAGTAAATATGACAAAGCGTCCACATTATATTAATATGTGACATAGCCGATCAACAATTGTTGACCCGAACCCAACCCGATTAACAAGGGTAAAAATCAACGAAGCTGTGTTGACTTAACAATAATTTCCTAGTTTGGACATGTTTATCAACATAATTGTCAGCTGTCAAATTTGTTTCGTGAATTTTTTGTGATGAATTGGTCAGACGAGAAAACATATACAGGGGTGGTTAATTCTTGTGAAATCAAATAGGAGAAGGTTACAAAAACAAAAATACCCGGTATTAATTGCTAATGGAATTATTTGTGGTTTTGATGTGTGGAAAAGGCAGAAATCGAGTCCAAGTAGACTCTTCCTCACTAATGATAAAAAAAAAAAACGCAAACAAATTGTTCTGAAATTATTTCCAATAACACTCTAGTCTAGTCAACTTTGACACAGTTACTTTAAATGCTAACCATATTGATCGACAATGATGTAAGTAAATAATTTTGATCGATATAATGTGAACGCAACTTAAATAAATATCTTGTGTATAAAAGTGTATAATATTCTTGGTTAATTTTACTTGACATATTTTCTTTCTATGAGGTAGACAATATAAAATGATTAATTCAAATAGCCTCCGCGTGAGATAACCATGTTCTGAAATCGCCAAAGTTCAAAATGTTGGTTGAATGTGTAACGGGCCATGTGGCACTAGATGAAACCACATGTCGTCGGTATACATATCATCCAATTCGGTGGTTTGGCTAACGTGTCGTTCTCAAAGAACTGGAGACCGATGCACAGTAAGACAAAATTGACCATTTTATGATATTACTCGTAACTATTTTATAATGTACAAATGTTGCTTTGATGGTGGCTGTTTGTGTTTTCATGCCGTTTTGTGCCGTTTTTGAAATATCGAATTTTCCAAAAAAAAAAAGATTTTTCAAAAATTCATATAATACTTTTTTTTTAAGTTTTGAAATGCAATGTTTTTTAAACTTTTTACAAGCATCTCTATAAAAAATTTGATTAAAATCCGTTATGTCGATAATGAGTAATTCAAAATTTGAAAAAATTGTATTTTATATATGTATTTTATTATATGGTATTTTATATTTTTTTTTATTAAATTAAAGATCATTAAAATTCTAGGCCCCGTTTTCGAGAAAAATACGATTTTTGAAAACCATTTTGTAACATTTGTATGGTGGGTAGTGGTATTTTTAGGTAAAATAATTTTTTTTTCTTACTTATGGATTATATTGACAAACATTTGTTTATTAAGTTTGAAAAAAAATCTAGCATGGGGTTTTCGAAATATTGAGTTTTGAAAAAAAAAATTGAAACTTTTCTTAAAAATCAAAAAAAAAAAATTATTTTTGAAAATTTGAATTCACAAATCTGTTCAAATTAATGGGGAGCTTTAGAATACAAAAAATGATCAAAATCTGTCGAACAGTTTTTGAGAAAAAAAATATTAATTTTGGGGAGAGGGCCGGGGGAATTAAAAATGAAATCTACTTAGTTTAAAGAAAATCGGTCGAGCCGTTTAGGCACATTTTTACTTGCGACTTATAGGTACAATAAAGCAAGTTATGCATTCGTAAAAAAAATCGAACTCGATATTTTTATCAAAGTTGACATTACGATGATAGCGAAGACTAAAAAAGTGGGTCTCGCAATTCTGTCTGTCTGTCTGTCTGTTCGACTACAGCCTAAACGGTTCAGCCGATTTTTTTCAAACTTGGTGGATATCATTTTTAATTTTTTCCCTCCGCACGTTTTTTTTTTTTTTTTAAGACCAAAAATAACGGTACCTGCCATACGAATTTCTTTTCGAAATTTTGTAAATATTTTTTTTCTTAAAAACATTTAAAAAAAAAAAGATACAAAAAAATTTCATTTAGTTAAAGCTACATATACATATACTGGTTAAAAATAATTTCCGGAAAATGGTTATTGAGGGTACCCCCCAAAGAACCATTTTTTTGTTTTTGATTTTATCAAAAACGGTATAACCGATTTTGATGATTTTTTTTTGCTAAAGCTTTCCAAAAATTTGAATAGAATTGTGTATTCAAATTTTCAAAAAAAAATTTTTTCCAAACTCAATATTTCGAAAACCTCATGCTAGATTTTTTTTAAACTTAACAAATAAAAGTTTCTTAACATAATCTACAAGATGTATGAAAAAAAGATTTATTTTACCTAAAAATATAGGTACCCACCATCATCATCATCATCGGCTCGACAACCGGGTTCCGGTCCTGGCCTCTTTCAACAAGTCTCTCCACCTATCCCGGTCTCTAGCCGACGCCATCCAGTTGCGCACCCCAAGGCTTCGGGCGTCCTGGTCTACGCCATCTCTCCAGCGCAAGCATGGTCTACCACGCTGCCGTCTACCATAGAATGTACCACAAAGAACTTTCCGAGCAGGTTCCTCTTCGCTCATGCGAGCTAGGTGCCCTGCCCACCGGAGTCTACCGAGCTTAATTTTTGTCACGATATCTGCTTCTAGGTAGATTACGTACAATTCATGATTGTACCGTCTCCGGAATCGTCCTTCCTCACATATGGGGCCAACAATTCTCCTTAAGACTTTTCTCTCGAACGCAGCTAAGAGGTCGGAGTGCCTTTTGCTAAGCACCCAAGTCTCGGATCCATATGTGAGTACTGGCAGGACCATGGTCCTGTACAGCAGCAGTTTTGAAGTTATGGTGAGATTTCTGGATTTGAAAAGCTTTGACAGACTATAGTAGGCTCTGTTGGATTTGAGAAGCCGCCCGCGTATTTCTTCTTCTATATTGTTATCGGCTGCTACTATTGACCCAAGGTATTTAAAGGATTGCACCACTTCAAATTCGTGCTCCGCTTTCGGGACTGGTGGAAGTGTGATCATAGCCTCTCCGCGGCGGCCGCTAGAAACAAGCCTTTTAAAAAAGGTTTGGCTAATATGATCAGGCTGGTTCCTCAGGTTGGCGACAGGTTAATTCCCTGTCCCGTAAAACTAAAAGAATTACGAGACCGACAACAAGCCTCGGAAACGGACTGATCTCACGACGACAACCTACGCAAAGAAAAGGTACCCACCATACAAATGTTAAAAAATGGTTTTCAAAAATCGTATTTTTCTCGAACACGGCCGCCTAGAATTTTGATAAATTTTTTTTTGTTTCAATTAATTTTAACAATCTTTAATTTAATAAAAAAATTGAAATTAAGATATTACAGCTTCTACCTACCATAGAACCATCTTTTTTTTTGGAAAATTCGATATTTCAAAATCCGCTCATTATTTTTTTTTTGAAATTTAATTTTCATTCGTACAGTAATAAAAACTTAAAGTTGGCATACCAATTTTTTTTTTCTTAAAAATCTTTTAAATTTTTTTTTTTTAAGAAACCACTACAACGACTTATAATTTATGTTCTTGCATAAATTCTTACTACTAAAAGTATTTAAAAAATTAATTTTATTCTTATGAACAGTATTCTCCAATAACATTCATTTTTAAAATTCCTAGTCATAGGAGCAAGTTCGTGTGCTTTATTTTTATTTTTTAATTTGTCGAACAGTTTTTGAGAAAAAGAAAAGAATACATATTTATAAAATATCGAAAAAATTAGTATGGCAGAACCCGTTATTTTTGGTCTTAAAAAAAAAGAAAAAAACGTTTGGGGAAAAAATTAAAAAAGGATATCTACCAAGTTTAAAGAGAATCGGCCGAACCGCTTAGGCTGCAGTCGAACAGACAGACAGAATTGCGGGACCCACTTTTTTAGTTTTCGCTATCATCGTAATGTCAACTTTGATCAAAATCTCGAGTTCAATTTTTTTTTCTGAATGCATAACTTGCCTTATAGTACCTACATATACATAAGTCGCAAGTAAAAAGTATCGAAAAAAATGTAAAATCGATTTTATAATAAAAATTAGTTTTCAGAAATTGAAAAATATTCATCGATTTTTGTTTCAAATAAATATTTTTAAAAAAGTGATTTTTTCAATCTTCAAATTTTGTTGACGTCATTTTAGAAAATCGAAAAAAAAAATATTTTGGGCTAAAGTCAAGTACCTTTTATTGGAATTTATTATTTATTTCCTACTTTCAGACCTGACTTGACTTTTGTCCAAATAGAATAGAGTAAATTGTTAAAGAAAGCCTTAAATACATTTCTTCTTTTCATGTCAATTTTTTTAATACAAACAAATTTTGTTTTCAGTTATTAAACAATAAAAGCAATGTACATACTTTCATCTAGGTGCTACATTTTTTTTATGGATGAAACTAAAGTAGCTTTTTTTTAACACTTAAATATAAACTTTGATCGGCTGTCTAAGCTTGAATAATAGACATACATAACAAAAATCACACTCTTCATATCAGATTAACAGTTAACTTTAATTGAGCAAACTTTAATATATCGTTGCTTTAATTTAGCAAGGTGACATTTTAATCATCGGCATGCATGGTGCAGTCCCACTGTGCGATGATGCCTCCAGCCTGAAATCCACACCAAACATGCATTGAAATTTGGTGGATATCGTGTGGATTGAGATTTTCCCAAATTCGACAATAATACTTGTTGTAGAATTCAGCCACATACACATGGGTCTCGTCCATGAATATTATTTTCCGTCCGAAATTGTTGTCAGCTTCCACACGTCGTCGTTGTATATGATCATTAACTCTGAGCTGAGCTCTAAGTACTGGTGCAAGCCGACGCCCAAGTCATTCGCCGACGCCCAAGTCATTCGCCAAGTTGTGGTGGAATTGACTTCCTGGGCTTCTCCTCCACATTCCTATTAACAGTGGCCATATTTTCGGCGGATCTTGCGTTTCGTTGATGCACGTATGTTGGCGAGACTTCTCGGAAGGACGATTATGGCGATCGTAAAATAGGCAAATCGCGAGAAATGTTTCTGAACAGAGAAACCACTTTCATAAAAGAAATTTAATCATGTTGTTGAACGCTAAAACTCTCCACGTTGATCTGGCAAGACAGACTTAACAAATGAGAGCCAATAGGACAGATGTAGCTTCAACAATCAACTGTCAAATTTTGAAAAATATTTTTCATAATGTCGATTTCCTTTACACATGAGAAATCAATTTCTGTGTGAAGATTTCGATCTCTCGACAGATTTTACGTTACTTCACACCAAAAAAATCGATTTTTTTGTCGACAGAGATCAAATCCGTATTTGAAGAAGGATTTACATGTATATGAAATACGCACACCAAAAGAAAAAAATTTACAAGGGATCGAAATCCCTAGTGTGTAAAAGAAATCGACATTAGATAATCGTAGGTATAGGGTTCTTAGTGTCTTTTTTTTTGCCTTATTTGGCAGTATCATTTCTCAAATTATTTGATTCGTTCTTGTTGATTCTCATGCTTTGATATTAAGTAAAGTTAAAATGTCCAATAACAAGACAAGCATTAATAAAGTTAATATTAATGAGATATTAATTTTACTTGAATTTGGTTCAAAGAAGCGGAAATAAGCTTAAATCCAAGCCATTCATACGTGTCGTATGAGAAAAATTTTCATACAGAAAATAAATATCCACTTTTAAATATAATATCATCATGTGTACCGAGGAAAAACAAGCTTCCACCATTAGGGTTACGTTAAGTTACTTTATGCAAAAGCAATCCCGAGAAACCTTGTATGATATTTGCATATTATTTTTAATCTTTAGAGCAATGCAAATATTGGAAATAAATAAAATATGCCAAACTATAGATAAACAGGGCGAATTTGAGTAATGGTTGGGGCTGAATGGTTTGGAAAATTCCTCGTAAATAATGCTTATATGTGATGATAAAACAATGTGTAGGGGATGCCTCATGCCTCTCTACCAGAATACGCAGTTCTATTCTCCATGCATACAATGTATGCGGGTATGTATATGAATAATGTAGGTTATCCATATTCTGCACACTCGGAATTCTGCTTCTAATGCATATCACGGTCGTTATACCTACTTCATGAGCTAGATAGATAGCATTTCAAAATGAAAGCATATAAATTCCAAATAAATCAATAATCGACAACTTGACAAGTGAACGCTATAAATGCTGCAAACAATAGATATTTTTTGGCCTGTTAAGGGCCAAGGACGAAACCTGCCCTTACCTCCTTCTAGAGTGATGTGTATTGAAAATGTATGAATTATATCTCACTATATTATACATTCGGCGTTAGTTGAGTGAGCTCAATTTTTTGTATAGAGATGCACTGGTGCAAAACTGCCCTGCACAATTTTGCAAAGAACTCCTTTGAACAAATTGTACAGTGGCATGGCAACCTTTCGTTCTTGAATTCAGGTTGTAGAGGAAGAACTCGCTTGATGGAATCAACGGTGACGTCAGGTTTATTTACTTAGTGAATACCTTTAACACTACTATGCTATATATTTGGAACTCAGGTGCTTATAAGTTGCTGTTTATCCAATTTATCGTTTTCGGAGGTATATTGATTTATCTTGTCCTCAAGGGTGAGCGGTGAGAGTTGTGCCTTTGGTGTGACTTTCTAAACTAAGTCTATTTGTAAAGCATCCGCAAGAGCTAAGAAGCGACGTAAGACCGATGAGCTAGTGGAAGCTCTAAATTGCTGCGAAGCAAATATCGCTAACATCCAAGAAAAGCGATGGGATGGTCCGAGCGTACGTTGGACTGTTATGCACAGGGTCTTATGCTCCATTCTTAGCTGCTCCAATTTGTTTTGAAGGTAAACTGCCTCTTAGGAGGTAATGAACAATAGTTCAATAGTTGTAAATAAATACATTTAAGCCCTCTAAGCGTCGGAATGATCTCTAATTTTATTTTTAACTCTGATATTCGCTCATGCCCCACCAGATAGAAGATGACACCAAAGGCATGTTTTATTAGAGCTTTAAGATTAAACACGTATGCGTCCTATCTATCTCTTAAAATAACATTCTGGTAGGCGAATATAACGATTAGCTAGGCAGATAAGATATCTTTGGTGGTACAGTCAAAATGGGATCGACGCAATGAACTCCTTGGATGTCTTAAAGTTCCGCGAGCTAACATAGACTCGAGTCCCCTCCTACTTCTGTAGCCAAGGTAAGGCAGAAAATATCCCGACCACACCGAAAATAGGAAAAAATGTGAGATAGATGTTATCATCTTGAGAACTGCGATAACCCAGCATCGAGCATTGAGACGCAAAAATGAGTGCATGTAAGCACGCAGCTAAATAGAATGCATACAAAGCAGCACAGCATAGAAGGAGCAGATAGCTGCTTATTAGGAAAAAAGGAATCTGATGGCAGAAATCAGGTTTGCAATTTGACAAAAATATCCTTTTAAGGTTAAACGGTCAAAACCGAAGCCTGGTCTTATGATCAAGTTTATGGTCTTGCGGCATCATCAATTTTCTTCAAATTTATTAATAATTTTTAAATTTCGAAAATTCCAAACAATCCTCAACAGCAGTTGGGAGAAATGTAAGGCAACTAAACCTGTCCGCCGAGTCCAAACGGCTAAGAAGAACTCTTTTTTCATGACAAGAGTTTTCACGGAGGATTTGTATTCACCAAAGGCATTTTCTCTTAAAAAAAATATTTTTCATGGGAACCAATCGCCATGCTCCCTGTGTGAATGCCCAATGCCTTATTCAGTTCTTAATCAGCTTTATTGCTATTTAAATTTACAGAAGTTAAGTAATTCTCTTAAGAGAGCATAAAATTAAATAACAAAAAAGGGTGGGTAAAACTTTCATTTGCCCTTAAGGATGATAAATACCTCCTAAGATTTTACTTAAAAATTAAATGATTAATTTACAAAACAAACAAAGAAGAAAACTTAAAAACATACTAATTTCTTTTGCAGTACCTAACTACCCACCTACAAGTTTTTGTTGCCCCATTAAAGACATAAAACCTCGTATTGTTTTTGAAAATGCACAAAATGTGCACCCAACCCATCCCTCACATCGTTCATACCCTCTCTTATCCCCCTCCCCTCACATCTCATTCACTATCGAATAACAATGCTCTTGAGTCATTTGCAGAAAGGAAAAAAGTGATTCGTTTAATAGTTCCAAGTTCCAAGAAAGGATAATCTAGCTTGTTTTTTTTGTGTCATTCTCGATCCTTTTGTTTTGTACGCATTCGTTATCACTGTTTGTGTAAATGTTTATAGAGAAGTATATTTTCATGTAAGGATATACACAATACAGTGCTGTGTACACTTTTGTTCATCTGTCTGAACTTTAACCTGATTAAATTGATACTAAAGGGAGAGTGGTCTCAAAACCATCTATATGAAATACAATGAATTTTTCAATTTGTCTCCCCAAGAAAGTAGCGAGCGATTTTGATGCATTTGTTCAAAATATTCATTCAAAACGGATATCACACCTTCAGCGCAGCAGAGTTGACTGTGACTGATTTTTTTCATTCATAATCTACTTCTTCCTTTACTCTCTGCCACAAATTGTCAAAACCTCTCTCTTTCCTTATAGTACCAGAATGTTAGAGGTCCTTCGCTCTAAGACCCATGCAGTTTTGATCAAACTCATTGTCTACCCTCTAAAATCTACGCTCTAACTGAAACGAATTTAAACCAGGGATGGAAAATGAAAATTTTCAATTGTACTGAAATCTGGAATAAAATTGTACTGAAATGATGTCAATTGTACCGAAAACGAATTTTGTACGAAAAAAATCAATAATTCAACTATTTAAAAGTTTTCCAACGTATTTTATTTAAAAATAAAATGCACGACGTGCGAACTTGCTCTTATGTAATAGACTAGGAATTAAAAAAAAAAAAAGAATGTTATTGGAGAAAACTGTTCATATAGATAAAATATTTTTTTTAATTTTTTTAGTAGTAAGAGATAAAAACAGAATGCTATGCAAACATGAATTTATGCATGAAGAAAAATTATAAGTTCTTGTAGTGGTTTCTTTAAAAAAATAAGCTTTTATATACAAAAGATTTAAAACATTTTTAAGAAAAAAATATGGTACACTAGCTTTAAGTTTATTACTGCACGAATGGAAATTAAACTATTAAATTAATTAATAAATTAAAAAATATTGAACCTTTTTTGAGATATCGAATTTTCCAAGAAAAAAAATTACATTTTTCCCAAAAATTAAAAAAAAAATTTTTTTAAGTTTTGAAATCCAGTGATGTTTAAAATTTTTGCAAGCATCTCTTTAAAAAATTTCATTAAGATCCGTTATGTCGATAATGAGAAATTTAAAATTTGAAAAAATGGTTCTATGGTAGGTACAAGCTGTAATATCTTAATTTCAAAATTTGTTTTATTAAATTAAAGATCGTAAAAATTAATTGAAAGAAAAAAAATTTCATCAAAATTCTAGGCGCTGTTTTCGAGAAAAACATGATTTTTTAAAACCATTTTTTTTTTTTAATTTTTTAGCATTTGTAGGGTAGGTACCTTTATTTTTAGGTAAAATAAAATTTGTTTTCTCACATCTTGTAGATTATATTGAGAAACTTTTATTTATCAAGTTTAAAAAAATCTAGCATGGGGTTTTCGAAATATTGAGTTTTGAAAAAAAATTTAATTTTTTTTTTAAATCCAAAAATTTTTTTTTTGAAAATTCGAAAACACAATTCTATTTATGTTTTTGATGAGCTTTAGCAAACAAAAAAATGATCAAAAACGGTTGTATGGTTTTTGAGAAAATCAAAAACAAAAAAAAAATGGTTCCATGGGGGGTACCCTCAATAACCATTTTTCGGAAATTTTTTTTCAACCATTACTCGATTTAACTAAACGAAATTTTTCTGTATTTTTGTTTTTAAAATCTGTCGAACAGTTTTTGAGAAAAAAAAAATATTTATAAGATACAAATATTTATAAAAATTAAAAAATGATATCTACTAAGTTTAAGTCAAATCGGCCGAGCAATTTAGGCTGTAGTCGAACAGACAGACAGACAGAATTGCGAGATTCTTTTTTTGGTCTTCGCGTAATGTCAACTTTAATCAAAATCTCGAGTCCGATTTTTTTTACGAATGCATAACTTGCCTTATAGTACCTATAAGTCTCAAGTAAAAATCAGATCAGATATGATCAGTTTGTCTTCTTAAAAAAAATATAAATAAATATAAATAGCTCCACAGAAAAAAAAATACTATCTTCTTTTTAAAAATATATACGTATACATAACTTTTGTATTGTATTGTAATGACGATACTAACTCTTTTTCTTGTCCATTTTTGCGACACCAGCTTATACAAAAAAATTGAAATATAAAACTAAATATCTTAAAAATGTACAGATGAAAACCACAATCACATTCACAAGTTTCAAGTTTAGTGTTTTGTAAACAAAACGATGCGATGTCTGAAAAAAAGTTGATCGATAAAAAGACAGAAAAGAAAGACGCCATCAAGAAGTGAAAACTGTAATTAAGAGTTATAATTATAATGGAAATTTTGAAATTGTACTGAATTGAGACAAATTGTACTTTTGTACAATTGTACCGAATTTTCCATCCCTAATTTAAACCAAAGAATAAAACAATTGAAATGGAGTTGGGCAGGTCACATCTCAAGATTACAAGACAACCGTTGGACAAAAATAGTAACGAAATGGACTCCACCACACGAAGTAAGACCAAGAGGAAGACCAAGAAAGAGATGGATGGACGATCTAACACAATTCAACAATAACTGGTATAATGACGCAAAAAATAGAGTTATATGGACAACAATGGGGGAGGCTTATACCAGACTGACTTAAATCGAAAACAAAATACCTAAACGAAAAATTTGATGAAAATTATATTATTTATTTAAATTAAAGGTTAAAAAAAAAAAATATAAAAGATAGAAATGGAAAATAAAGAATAATATTGTAGACAAAAATCATAAAATATATATATTGTAAAAGAAAAAAAGACGAACAAAAATGAAAATATGTAACTTTAAATTATCATTATGTTATATACACGAAATGTAATTCAAAGAACTTAAAGGTAAATAAAGCTTATAATAACAATAATAATAATAATTAACAATCAGGAATTGTTTCCATCTTCCTTTAATGATCATTACCGACCTTCTGATGATTCCCCTTGTCGAGGTGTACTAGTAGCTACCCAGAACACAGTAGACTCATCCCTAATTGCAATATCGACTACGTTTCAATAAAAATAACCATTCCCCACAAATCACGGAACGTTATTTGTTGCTACATTTTGTCTTTACAACCTATCAAATCCTATCAACTTGCCATAGTTACAATTGATCATATAATAGGGCTATTTGACCCCCGGTGACTATTCGGTGACTTTAACCTCGCTCATTTTAAATGAATCTTATCTGAAAATGAAGCATATTATGTTGCATCCAATCCCATCTCTACAAGGAATGTCTCTTTATAGATAACCTTGCAGACTCAAGCCTCTGTCAATTTAGCGGTATTCCGAATTTTGTGGTTAGTTAACTAGATTTAATTTTCACAACAGATCCCATCAACCCTTCAGTCTCACTCAGTTTTCTTTCTATATCTTCTATCGACAACAATCACCCCCCTCTTAATATAAACATTTATCATGATTCTCGTATGTAGACTTCCTCCCCCACAAGTCTATCTTCTAATGATTTTCAGAAAGCTAAATTTTCTCAAATTAATGAATATGTCACCGCAGTTTTTTTTTTGACAATTTTATAGATAAATATTTAATTCAAATTAGCTTTTTTGGCCTTTAGTCCACAAAAATTGGCGTTTCGTCCAGGTTATCTCACATGGACTCATCAGTTGACTTGTGAGGACCTTGTCAATACGCAATTTTTGTTAAGTTCAGTTCATCTTACATGAATTTTTTGACAAAAATCCAATGTGAACTATATCCAACAAAGATTAGAATTGTAATCATTAATGTTGGAATTTTTTTTTTTTTGCCCGTGGCCTGGCATTGAATATTTAAATGAAGGTTTTTTTATAATACAAACTCTATATACTACTGAAATAAATCAGCCAAGTAGAAGACTTAGCACTATTATTGGACTTGTTGAATTATTGATTCAAATTAGCTTTTTTGGCCTTTAGTCCACAAAAATTGGCGTTTCGTCCGGGTTATCTCACATGGACTCATCAGTTGACTTGTGAGGACCTTGTCAATACGCAATTTTTGTTAAGTTCAGTTCATCTTACATGAATTTTTTGACAAAAATCCAATGTGAACTATATCCAATAATAGTGCTAAGTCTTCTACTTGGCTGATTTATTTCAGTAGTATATAGAGTTTGTATTATAAAAAACCTTCATTTAGATAAATATTTAATTCTATTTCTCTTCATGTACCCTTTTACTGGCGTAAAACTTCGTCTTCTTTCCCACCTTGGTATAATCACAGACTATGATCGTTGTGAAACAAGAGGAATAAGTTTTAGTCAGTTTTCCTTCGTTCTCGGTCTTTAACCTAACTACTCTAATTATCTTGGTATTAACATTCACTTTACCCAACTTTACAAGTCCCTCTATCAACCCTATTTAATCGAAACCCAATGCAATCTTATTAAAGTCTCTAAATCCTTCTTTCAATTTGTCAGTTTTGATCCGTTCGTTCGTTCTTGCTAGTTTTTTAAAGCAATCTTTTACTGACGACACCTTTATATCTGATTGTAATTATTTCATTTATTTACCGAATTTCTCCATCGGTCTCTTTCTACCTTATAAAATTGACCCATTTCTCAATGATGAGTATATTTTCGGTCCAGATGGTATCTTCACGATATTTCTCAAAACATGCTCTTCAACATTCTCTCTTCCGCTCTCAAAAATTTTCAATTTATCCCTATCTCAAGGACGGTACGCCGCCAACCGGTGGTCCCAGTCTATTCATTTCAGTATATTTGGCCCCACGACAACTGGTCCCCCGACAACTGATCCCACATTATCTATCTTCTTTCGATAATCAAAAATTTGGCTATCTTCTTCTGCCCCTCCTTACCCCTACTCCATGTAAAATGTAAAGAACCTTTGCATACACCCAACTCGCACCTACCCCAAAATCATTATCATATAGCGTGCCCAAATAGGGGGGTTATATACCTCACTGTTTATACGTCGTAATAAGAAACGGGATTTTTATATGTTTGTAGTGGGATCGGTTTTTGTGGGATCAGTTGTCGTGGGACCAGTTGTTTGGGACCAGTTGACAGGGAACCCTCAAGGAGGATTCCCTCAGTTATGGAAGACCTCTTTCATAACCCCAATACATAAAAAGGGCCCAAAGTGTGTTACAAACTATCGTCCAACTTCTAACCTTTCACATATTCCCAAAATCTTTGAAAACATTTTGTACGATATTTTAAGTTTTCGTTGTAATTCTCTCATTTCCCCTCAGACAACACAGCTTTGTCAAAGGTAGGTCCACAACGACTAACCTCGTTGAATTCGTACGCTTAACCCTCTCAGTCTTAGAAAACGGAAAGGAAGTCGAAGTTGTCTCAACCGATTTCAGTAAAGCCTTTGACAAAATCTCACATAAGCTTATTCTATTCATACTGTCCACCCTGTGTGATCGAAATCAAATAGTGTAATCACCAGTTGATAGAGTACCGCGCACTGGCAACTCTTTACTCACGCTGACAATTTTTTCTCTCTTGCGCTTATAGAAAAAAGCTCAACTGTTGCGAATAAATTTAAGGCAATCGTTTAGTTTTGACACAAAACACAAACTTTTTAGTTGTTCGAATCAAGTTGCTCTAAGTGCGCGGTGTCCAATATAAGCCCATAATATGTTTCATTTTAGCAACTAAACAGTTGCAAAACTAAAAATTGAATGTGCGCGCTTGGCCTTAGGCTTGAACCTATCTTCTTAAGATCGATTTCTTCTTACCTGAAAAACTGTTACTGCAAATTTCGATTCAGATCTACCTGCGGGGTCCCACAAGGCAGATACTAAGGACCTCTTCTTTTTATTCTCACTTTTAACGATATTGATAGGGTCATCAAATATTCGCACTCTCACTTTGTGCTGACGATACCAAGTTTTTCAAGGCCATTTCTTTGACATATATGATTTGACTCTTCTTCAACTTGATCTTTCTTGATAGTTTCTCTGTCTGGTGCCTAAAAAATTGCTCTCCTCTCGGTCTCTATCTTGTCCATTATCAAACCATATCAACCGTTGAGTCAATTCGCGACCTTCGTGTTTTATGTGATTGAGACCTCAACTTTCGCACACATATTCTTAAAGAAAACTCTTCACTAGACTTTGTGAAACGGTGGTCCAAAGAATTCTCTGAACCCTACGTGACCCGATCTTTGTTTGCCTTCTTCAATACGCCTGTCAATCAGGGTTGCGAATTTTTGAATTAAAAAAACCATAAGTCATAAATCTGTAGATGATTTGTGAATTAAAAAAATTTAATTCATAAGTTAGTTAGTGACTTATGATTTAAAAGAAATTTAATTCATAGGCTAGTTGGTAAATTGGAAATGTTTAAGCTTGTTTTGACTACATAATCATTTAATTATTAACGAAGGTAGATTTCAAGCTTTTGTGTGTCATAAAATTATCATGCTAGCTTATAAATTTTCCAATTAATAATTTTTTAATCAGACTTTTTCAATTAGCTTATGAATTAAATTTTTTAAATTCATAAGTCACTATGTAACTTTTGAATTAAATATTTTTTAATTCTTAAGTAACTTACTTGCTCATGACTTAATTTTTTTTTAATTCATAAGTCACTAAGAAGCTTATGATTTAAAATTTTTTAATTCACAAGTCACCAACTGACTTATGAATTATTTTTTTTAATTCATAAGTCAGTAACCAGCTGCTGAATTACATTTTTCTTAATTCATAAGTCACCCACTAGCTTGTGAATTAAAGCCAATCTTAAACTAAAAAGTGACTTAAGCTTTTGCAACCCTGCTGTCAATTATAGTCCCCTTATTCCCTTGAACCCATCTAGATAGTTTTTACTCATGCATTCGTCAAAAAAATCGATTTTGATTAAACTAAGATGGTACTGAAAGCTTAGAAAGTTTGTCTCTCGATTCTATCAGTCACAAACAGCTACATTATGTCAATTTTCTTTAAACTTGAACGTTGCCTGCTATGCATTTTTTTCGAAATTGTAGAATTTTTTTTTTTTCAAAAACCATTCCACTCAATTGAATAAATTCAATAAATTTCTTTTAATAAAAGCTCCGTTAAGATTAAAAAACTCATCCAAAATAGTTCTTAAGTTAGGTTAAGTTAATGGGCTGTCGGTTGATCTTGTTACCGTCACACTTAGATCAATGTAAATCCGTTGTGATACCCTAGGGATTGTGAAACCTATGGTAATCCTAAGTAATTCAAGTTAAAGGTGTTGATGAGTTTCAGCAAGCTATAGCCTGAAATGTCGGAGGGTACTCGTACTTCTAAGTCACTGAAGAAAAGTTTGTCTCGTCACATAATCTGATTTAGGAGAGGCCTTTCAAGGGCGTGATCCTTTCCATTACCTCCACTTGAGAAATAATCCCTCTACCAGACCCGTAGCAGCATGAGGCTCCTTGCAACGCCTGGTAGATGAGTTTGATGAATTGTATTGGGGATTAATTGCACTGCGACCTGTAGATCTATTGTGCCCCCTCTTATAATGATGAGCTGGCTCATCCTATAGTTCTTCCTCCAAACCTATTGCCTTAAGGAATTTTAGTATTTGGGGCACTTTTAGAGAGGGTAGGTTGCTCTCTTCCACCTGGTACCGTTCCAGATGGGTTTTCCTTTGTTGCATGATTGGACAACACTTTCCCAGTATGTGTTCCGGAGTTTCCTCATGCATGTTGCAGAATCTGCAAGTGGCACTGCTTACCACACCAAGTAGATTAAGGTGTCTTCTAAGTTTACAGTGTCCTGTTAGAATACCTGTTATTATTCTTAGGTTATTCCTACTTAGGTTGATACAGTTTTCGAAACGTTGCCGGTTGTAGTTTCCCAGCAAAAGTTTCGCCTGTCTCAGCCTAGGGAGTTCATTCCAGTTATTGATTCTGTTTGCCTCCTCTTCTTGTTTAATTCTGGTTTTGATGACATTTTCACCTATTCCGCAATAGGGTTCAGGCACTGTTAGGGGAGTTGAAGCTCCTAATTTTGCTAGGGAATCTGCCTTTTCGTTTCCAAGAACACCAACGTGACCAGGTACCCAATAAAGTGTGACCCTGTTCTGTTTGCCTAGTTCGTTTAGTCTACTTATGCACTCCCCCACCAGCTTAGAGTTGATGGTGTATGAGCTCAGTGCCTTTAGTGCTGCTTGACTATCTGACATAATGGCAATGTTCTTGTTACGATAATTCCTTTCGAGATTGCGATCCACGCATTTCCCTATCGCGTTTACCTCCGCTTGGAAGATGCTGGTGGACCGTCCCATCGGTATGGAAAGTTTGGTTTTTGGCACCAGTCCCTTCGCTTATTCTCGATCCATCAGTGTACCACTTGATGGTATTTGCTTCGAGTGTATAGTTTATATCCTCTCCTACCCAGTTTTCTTTGTTACTAAGCTGTGTAAGAAAGTTTTTCTCGAAATTATGTTTTTTGATCATTCCATCTCTTGGGATGTCAATAAGGTTAGTAATTGTGGACCTGTCAATTAGGTCCCTTTCTCTGAGACCAATAATTTTACCTGTCCCAGTTCCTTCCTTTGAGAACCTCATGATTCCTCCCACTCCAGCACTTCTAATGACCTTGTGTAGAGGGGATAGATGGAGGTAACCTCAATACCTGCGGTAGGGCAGGTTCTCATTGCTCCCGTAATACAGATACATGCGAGCCTTTGGATTTTTTCTAGGGTTTTCCTAGTTGTTGTTAATTCGGTTTTCTTGTGCCATGCAACCGCGCCATAGGTAATGATGGGTCTTACCATCATAGTGTACATCCACCTAAGGATGCTCGGTTTGCAACCCCATGAGTTTGATAGGTCAGTGGTTAGTGTATATGTTCATTTGTTCGGTCAGTATTGCTGAATAAGTCGAAGGGGCTATCCCTTTCCTTAAGTGGATTTTACCAATCTTAGGGAGAGTGCATCATTCAGTTGTTTTCGTTCGTTGTCATCCGTGACCCTTTCTATGTCTTTTTTGTTTTTCCTTGGAATGTCAGAAAGTTCCTCCAAGTTGTTGAAAAAGTGTCTCCCTAGGTGCCTGTTTCTCAGATGATATAGCGCAGGGCAGTGAAACATGTAGTGAGGAAGTATCCTCATGTATCTCCTCCTCACCGCATCCTCTGCATAAGTCGTCCATACAGAGGTTCATTTGTTTTCTTGTGGTAACCCAGTTGGTTGTGACCGATGGTGATGCTCATGAGAAGAGATAGAGACTTTGGATGATACTCGTAATGTCGGTTTTTTGTTTGCTGAAACTAGGCCATAGTTTTCTGGTTATAAGACAGATATCGAGCGAGTTTCATATCTTGTTTGTTGTAGTTAAAACTCGTAGCTAGCTGCCGATTACCTGATGTTAAATATTACAGGGTGGGACCTGAACTGTGATGTCTGTCTTGTCAGCGCTTTAATTACCTTGCACAACGCTGTGACCAGGAACCCAACAAAGCCTTATGTTGTGCTGTGTACCAAGTCGCTAAGCTGTTCGCGACAGCAAGTTAGAAGCTTCTATTTGATTTCAATGACAGAAATTGCTTTTATTACCGCTTGGCTATCAATGGAAAAGGTGATATCAGCTTGTGGTATAGCTATCATTGAGACTTGTCTAGCAGCTTTGGTCACTGTCAGGACCTCGGCTTGAAAGACACTCTAGTAATCAGGAAGTCTGAATGAGCTGGCTAGTCCATGGGTTTCCGAAAAAAACCCTGCACTATCACCAGTTTCCATCTTTGAATTTATTGCTATCATCGATTCGCAGGTTGATGGCTCGTTGATTTTCCAGTCCTCTCTTCAAGGAAAGGCGGCGTTGAATGGCTTGTAAAAGTCTAAAGTTGCTTAAATCATCATTTTTTCATCAACGTCATCCGCCAGTGGAATTCTTTACCTTAGCTAAAGTTACGTCATTTATATGAGATTTATGGGAGAAAATTGTTTCGCCGTTATAAACGAATATCGCTGAAGCAGCTGTACAGCAGTTTAAAAATGACAGATCAATTTAACTTAAACGAAAATAGATTCATCCTACAACAACACACAACCTAAAAATTGGCCTAACCAAAACGCAAATCAATTTAAAGTACAGGCAATTTGCGAATGATATATTTAAAATTGGACAGGTGGTTTCTGAGATTAGCGCGAATATACAAACAATCATAACAGCCGTTGCCAGGCGTGCTTATATTGCGCCTTGTTAGTAAACCGCTAGATCGATTTTGACAAAACACTTTTCTGCAAATGCCAAAGATTTTTTTAAACTTTGGGCTCAATCAGTTTAGAGGAAATGGGAAAACACTATTCAAATTGCCAGAAAATTGAAATTCGTATGAGTTAAAACTTATTGAGTTGATAAAGTTTTACATTACCATTGAATGCATTTTTTTTGCACATCACTGTAGTAAAGGAGAAGAGAATCTGTAGAAAACAGAAGAACACTTCATTTCCTTGGAAAAATCACAAATAAATAAACGAATCCCATGAAACGACAAGGTAGGTAGGAGGGCAAAAGACTACAAAAGCAAGAAAATAATGCTTCTATATCTTGCGATAAAAGCAGACAGAGTGAAACGAAATGATAAAAGCTTCCCTCGCTATCGTCCTTTTTAACAAGCCTCAGGGGCTGTTGCAGCATCGCTCTCTCTGGCATTGTTGGTGCCTCATTTGTACTTATGATTGCATAAAAGACGAACTTCATCTCCATCTCCATGCTCATCGCCTTAGTAGTAGCCATAGTCGTCATAGAATATGCACCCAGATATAGTAGTTGGAAACAGAGGCTTTAAGTGCAATAAGTAAAAACTAAAAAAAAAGCCTTTAACTCTAAGACAACGACAATTAAACTCAAGGGTGCAACATTTGCCCACCAGCCGTACTTACTTCTCTTAAGCAATTTAACCACAAAATGAGTGCCAGGCCTGGTGGCCTGATGAGGGATGACGATGACGAGATGAAAGCGTTGCCTGGCAATGTAATGGGACGGGATTGAATGATTGGAAAAACTTTAATTATATTAAATGTGTGAAGTGTGATGTTGAAGTTCCTTGCAGTATCCTTGGGATTAAAGAAGCTCACACGTATAGTCCACACGTGTAGTGGATTTTTTCAGGATTATTTTTCCCTTGCTGTGGTGTGGTTTATTTTCATTGAATTCCAGGCAGTGCTGAATATCCCGCACCCAACATCGCATACAAACCACTTGAGGCTCACCACCTGAAGGCTGAAAAGGGTGGTAGTGGCATAAAATGTCGATACCGTCTTTTTCGTAGTTCCACCCGTGTTTGGGGATTCGAAAATAAAAACATGAAATAAAAGAAGAAAAGTTTTTTAATTTTCATTTTTTTTATAACTTCTGGCGGAGCCATGTGCAAAAGTGGCTTTTGTATAAATCAGAGTTGTTAAATTTTTGGCAGCTAAAAGTGAGGTTGATTTTTATTCGTTTTATCTTGGCCTCTGGAGGCAGAACAGATGCATGATGGGAGCTAAAAGTTAACCCGAAAATTGGATGCCTTACCTTTTGTTCCTTTTATTGTTGTTTTTTTTTTGTTTTTCCTTGAAATTATTGAGGGCAGATTGTCTCGCCTGGATTCACTGAAAAATATTTAAAAAAAAAAAATGTATGGTTCCCCGCAAAAGAATTTTTGACTAAAATACGGCTTGTGTTTGCCCATCCAATCGAAATGAATTATTATGGTCTATCTTTTTTTTCCTTTTTTTTAGAATTTCATGCTCCAATTTTTGTGAGGATATGTATTTGTTCTACTTTGTTAGATAATTTTATTTGAGGTTGAAATGTTGGTTTATCATTTTAAAAAAAGGTCATGTTATGGTCTTGATATTAGAAATTTAAATTAAACTCAACTTTCGTTTATTCAAGAATATCGTTTGGTACTCGTAGATAGAAACTTAATTTCAAATTTATAAAAGTAAAAATATTAAACATCATTTGATTTGTTCGTAGTAGAAAAATAAAACTTAAATTCGATTTAACTAGTAGACTCGTGCTTGCGTTTCTTCGTTTAGTATTCGAAATAAAAAATCTGAATGTTTAAATTTTGAATTATTATATTATAATGAGGCAGAAAGTATTTCCTCAGTGTTCTTTTATTCAAATAAATTTCTATTTTTTAATCTCAAATTCAATTCAATTTCAATTCAATTTTTTGTATGTGCAAGTACTTTGGGATTTAAAAATTGTATTTATAAGAACATTAAATAGAGAAAAATGTTCAAATACATAAAACAAATTGTTCAAATTACTAAATCAACTACTTAATTAGCTTGAGCTCGAAAATAAAAAAAATAAAATGCACGACTGGCTCGCACGAGCTTGCTCCTGTGTAATAGACTAGGAATTTTAAAAACGAATGTTATTATAAGGATAAAATAAATTTTTTAAATGCTTTAAGTAGTAAGAGACAAAAACAGAATGCTATGTAAATATGAATTTATTCAAGAACAAAAATTTTAAGTCGTTTTAGTGGTTTCTTAAAAAAAAAACTTTTATATAGATCTAAATTTTTAAAAGATTTTTAAGAAAAAATTTTGGTACGCCAATTTAAAGTTTTAATTATTGTTCGAATAAAAATTAAATTTACAAACAAAAATATTGAGCCGTTTCTGAGATATCGAATTTTCAAAAAAAGAAAAAAATAGATTTTTTTTTTTAAAATTCAAAAAATATTTGTTTTAAGGTTTTGAATTGCAATGTGTTTTAGACTTTTTAAAAGCTTCTCTATAAAAAATTTCATTAAGATCCGTTATGTGGATAATGAGAAATTCAAAATTCGAAAAAATGGTTCTATGGTAGGTACAAGCTGTATTATCTTAATTTCAAATTTATTTTTATTAAATTAAAGATCATACAAATTAATTGTAAGAAAAAAAATTTTATCAAAATTCTAGGTGCCGTTTTCGAGAAAAATACGATCTTAGAAAACCATTTTTTTTTAATTTTTTAACATTTGTATGGTGGGTACCTTTATTTTTAGGTAAAATAAAATTTTTTTTCTCACATCTTGTAGACTATATTGATAAACTTTCATTTATCAAGTTTAAAAAAAATCTAGCGAAATAATGAGTTTTAAAAAAAAAATTTAAGTTTTTTTTAAAAATCCAAAAAATTTTTTTTTGAAAATTTGAATACACAATTCTATTTAAATTTTTGGGGAGCCTTAGCAAAAAAAAAATGATTAAAATCAGATATACGGTTTTTGAGAAAAGCAAAAACAAAAAAAAATTTTGTTCCATGGGGGGTAGGGGAGAAGGGGCACCTTTGACTTTAAAAGGGGTACATTTGACAATGGTGGATTAAGCCCCACATCGTGTGCATTATATTTCTTAAAGTATCAACGGATCCAGCACGTCTGTTGTTTGAATAGTGATAAAGTAAATTTTTGTTTTTAAACAATTTATTATACAATAATAACGAAAAAAATAAATCAATAAATTCAATTTCTAAAAAAAACAACAACAAGAATAAAAAACATAAATTGTTTCATTTATAAGCATTAAAAAATAAGTCCATATAAATCTAAATTCAAATTTATCGATATCGACATTTTTTAAATAATTTATTTAATATATAATTTTCCAAAATCAACGTCAAACAAATATTTTTTGCAAAAGTCAAAGGTGCCCCGAGGGAACGTTATAAGTTTTTTTTTAATAATTAATATTATATTTTCACAAAACTGGCTTTAACTTATTGAACTTTAAGCATAGTACTATCATAATATTGATTCACTATAAAAAAAATATTTTATTAGGTTTATTAATCGCTTACTTACCGGTGGTTAAAAATTAGATCCGAGACACAGAAAACACAAAAAGACGTGGTACTCCACGAAGAGTTAAAGAAAGACTGCCAAATTTCATAACGTTTCTTTAAACCAAACTAAGCTTCTTCCTTCATCCAAACTTTTCTTTTTTAAGGGCACGATCATACCGAAAAACGCAAAGTGAAATGTGCCCCGGTGTCAAATGTACCCCAGCTTACCCTACCCTCAATAACCATTTTTCGGAAATTTTTTTCAACTATTATCTACATAGCTTCAACTAAATGAAATTTTTTTGTGTTTTTATTTCTTAAATCTGTCAAATAGTTTTTGAAAAAAAAAATATTTATAAAATTTCGAAAAACTTCGTATGGCAGGTACCGTTATTTTTGGTCTTAAAAAAAATGGGTGGGGGAAAAAATCAAAACCCATATCCACCAAGTTTGAACAAAATCGGCCGAGGCGTTTAGGCTGTAGTCGAACCGACAGATAGACAGACAGACAGACAGAATTGCAAGACCCACTTTTTTAGTCTTCGCTATCATCGTTATGTCAACTTTGATCAAAATCTCGAGTTCGATTTTTGTTTACGAATGCATAACTTGCCTTATAGTACCTATAAGTCGCAAGTAAAAAAGTTAGAAAAACCTAAAATTTTAGAAAAACCTAAAAATGTACAGAAAACACAATATTGAAGATACTATCTACTGAGAGTCGAATAAAAAATACAAAGCCATGTGCGTGCTGAAAAAACGCAATTACTATTTAAATATCGCAAATCAACTGGCGTTAGTCAAGGCAACAAGCGATTGGTGGAAACTCGCTAAAATAATGCGCGGTATTACTAAAAATCGGAAGTCAGATATGACATCATTTGAGTTTAGAATGCACTTCCAAAACCTGCTTAATCCAACAGCGCCTTCAGTAATTTCATACGAGTATACCTTAAATACAGATATCCATATACCTTTGCTTGATGAAGACATTGAAATGAATGAAGTTCAATCAGCTATCGCATCAGCATATTATAACAAAGCCCCCGGAATCGATGATATTCCTTTCAAGTTCTATAAAAATGCTTCGCCTAATTTAATTAAAGAAATCCACTGACTATTTTGTGACACCTTTAATACAGGAACAATTCCCGATTCTTTCAAAATTTCAATAATGTTTCCTCTTTTCAAGAAAGGTAGTCCTAACGATGTAGCCAACTACAGCGGTCAACTACAATCTGTTCACAGCTGTTCTGTTGAATCGACTTAATCGATGGGTCGAAGAAAATCAGATTTTGAAAGAATTCCAAGCTGCACACAGACAAAACTACTCAACTGTAGACCAAATTTTTAATCTCTTTTGCCTCAATCAAAAAAAGAAACTCTATGCGTTTTTCATTGATTTAAAAACTGATTTCGACAATATAAGCCGAGACGCATTATTCCACAAACTGACACTTTTGGGAATGTCCACAAAAATTCTCTCAATCCTGCAGGCTCTCTATCACAACATCATTGCAACAGTATGGAATGGAACAAGCGTCAGCGACTTCTTTCCTATCAATAAAGGTGTAAAACAGGGATGCGTTCTTAGTGTTCTGCTATTCATCTTATTTTTGAATGACTTCGACTCTCAACTACCGGGTGGATTAACTGTTGAAGGCATATCCGTAAGTCTTACTTTATGCCGACGATATTGTTCTTCTTTCTGACAATCCCGATTCCTTGCTTACAATGATAAATAGCTTCGTAAATTATTGTTCAAGGTGGAATCTGGTTGTGAATTTAAGAAAATCAGAAGTAGTTATTTTTAGAAACGGTAGACGTCGGTCAGTTTTTTTTTTTTTTTTTTTTTTATAATCTACACGCGCTCAAGGGATTATGATTACCCTTTAAATGTTTGAACACAGCGCGGGCGTGAAGTTACGGAAGAGAAAGAAGGATAGGAAAGATGTGTGGCACGATGTTCTGAGACTGAAGGTTGTTGTCTCAGATATTTTATCTCCAGGGATGGCGGCTGAACTAAAGCGGAGAATGCCGTGTCTTTATTTCTATGTCGCTTATAATTCACATTATTTTATTCGTGTTCATGCTTGTTGGGCATACTAGTTTAACTCAATTACATGTTGTTAGTGTTATGCCTGAACAACATGTAATGAGTAAACCAGCAACCCATTGATGACAATTTTAGAAGGTTTTTAATGGAATTAAAACGACATAGACGACGGCAGGGATCGAACCTGTGATCATGAGGTTCACAGACGAGCACACATCCATTGCGCCACGGCCACCCCCAATGATTAAAAATGAACTTTTAACAATGATGAAATCAAAATATCCATAAATACAAGTATCTAGGAGTAACTCGTGGACAGAGCATCTTACGCAGAGACTTGCAATGTCTAAAAACTCAATAAATGCTACTTGGTTAAACTTCATCAAAAACAAAAACATACAACACTCAGCTAAGTACAAAATAAATGAAGCTGCTTCAAAATCAGTGATGAACTACTGTGCGCAAGTTTGGGGTTATTTATCAAGAGAAGTCAATATTGAGTTTAACTGGTCAACAAAGTCTGAGTGGAAAGCGTTGCATATAAAAACTTGCACAAAACTTGTAGAAAGACTTTGGACGGAAAACACAAACAGAGCGCTTCAATCACGGACCGAGAGCCCACAGCAATTTTTGGGTGTGATTGATAACAAAAAATAATTATTTATAAATGTGAACGTCTTGCATACTCTAGTGGGCATTATAGTGCGCCATTTAAAAAAAAAAAATCATTTAAAAAATTTCATTGCCCGTGAGTAAACCCGTCATCCATTTATGTATTTTATACACTAAGTAACACCTTTCAATCGAAAATAAAAATGTATTTGCAATCTACTTTCTTGAACAAACAACATATTTTTAATTTTTTTTGTTTAACGGAGTTAACTTTTAAAAATAAAATAAAACTACACAAAATTAAAACTTGCGCATGTCTAATAAAAACTAATGACAAAGAGTCAATTTACAAAAAATGACATGTGCTATAATATGTATATTAATTATGCATTTTTATTTTTTTTTTTAGGAAAAAATTAAAAATTGTATTTTGAGCACTGATGTGTATGGAGAGTACCCACTGTGCGGCGCCGAGAGTTTTGATAATTTTTTTTTTCTTTTAATTAATTTTCACGATCTTTAATTTAATAAAAAAAATTGAAATTAAGATATTACAGCTTGTACCTAAAATAGAACCATTTTTTCGAATTTTGAATTTCTCATTATCCACATAACGGATCTTAATGAAAATTTTTATAGAGAAGCTTCTAAAAAGTCTAAAACACATTGCATTTCAAAACTTTCAAGTAAATATTTTTTGAATTTTTGAAAAAAAAATCTATTTTTTCTTTTTTTCGAAAATTCGATATCTCCGAAACGGGTCAATATTTCTTTTCGTAAATTTAATTTTTATTCGAACAATAATAAGAAATTTAAACTGGCGTACCAAAATTTTTTCTTAAAAAGCTTTTAAAAAGTTTGTATATAAAAGCTTTTTTTAAGAAACCACTACAACGACTTATAATTTTTGTTCTTGCATAAATTCATAGTTGGATAGCATTCTGTTTTTGTCTCTTACTACTAAAATAATTTAAAAATTAATTTTATCCTTATGAACAGTTCTCTCTAATAGCATTCGTTTTTAAAATTCCTAGTCGATTACATAGGAGCAAGTTCGTACGACCCAGTCGTGCATTTTATTTTTTTCTCGTTTAATTAAAAAATCACTCCAGATTCGTCTCGAAATTGACGCGAATGTAAAATGATAGAAATTGTATGGAGTTCGAATGGGTTGCGAATTTAGTAATACCAAATAAGTTGAACAAAATGTCGGTGGTGCAGGGCATGTTACCGACATTCGATCAACTTCTTTTCGTCGGATTCACTAATGGCAAACGTTTGGAAATTAATTGAAACTGTCACCTTAGCTCATTTGCCCAATTCTGTAATAGGAGTGTATATGTATGTATTTACGACAGATTTATTCTTTATACAAGTAATTTAAACCCAACGCATCAACATCTCTCCCCCCTCGCAATATTATCATGCTACAGCCTTGCTTTGTGAATATACAAAAATATCCTTGACCCTTGATTGATGTTACATTTAAAGTAAAGTGAGAGGTATTAGTTGTTCAAACATCTTTCATGGCATTTATTAAGCTTCTTACGAGTATCAAGAATAGATCAAGGATTCCATATCGCAAGGATACGTTAATATTCTGTTTGCTTTATTGATGTGATATTGCTTCTCCGGATTTAATTCTCCACTGTGTCGATAAAATTAATGCTATTAATAAAACAGAACCATAAGATAGAACTGAAGACATACCCCAGAATGATGATGTTTGCTTTATGATATTCATTACAGTTTGACTTAAGTAGGTATAGCTTTAAAAAAAGAATGCGTTGCTTAAATGATTCTCTCAATCCAATATAGCGGAATGTTATTTATTAGGTTAGTTTTGGGCTTTTGTATTACCGTATTAGCAAGATAAAAGAGGCAAGGAATTAACCTTGAATTGAATTACAAGCAGCTTTATACCTATGTATATTTAATACATCGTTCCTTGGTTAGTGTATATCTCTGGCTAAGAAGGTATAAGAGCAATTACTTATCTTTTAAAATGTACATATATGTATACTTACTCGTATTTTAATTGATGATAGAATAGAAATTGTCAAAGTAAATATAATCGGATAAAAACTAAAATTTTAAATCAATTGGCATCTTAGCCATCATCTAGTTCATGACTTCACAGATGGAGCACGATCTATGTTTTGAAATTTGGAATTGTGTGGTTTGACAGATCAGGAACAAAAAAAAAAAAAATTGAATGAACTTGCAATGAAATTTGACACCATTTGTTTCGTCTTTCGTTTTTTCGACGTGGCGTGGCCGTGGCGCGATGTTTGTGTGCTCGCCTGTCAACCTCAGTATCACAGGTTCGATCCCTGTCGTCGTCTATGTCGTCTTTAATTCCATTAAAACCTTCCAAAAATTTGTCATCAATGGGTTGCTGCTTTACTCATTACATGTTGTTTAGGCATAACACTAACAACATGTGATTGAGTAAAACTAGTATGCCCAACAAGGATGAAAAACGAATAAAATAATGCGAATTATAAGGGACATAGAAATAAGACACGGCAATTCTCCGCTTTAGTTCAGCCGCCATCCCTGGAGATAAAAAGTCTGAGACAACCACCTTCAGTCTCAGAACATCGTGCCACACATCTTTCCTATCCTTCTTTCTCTTCCGTAACTTCACGCCCGCGCTGTGTTAAAACATTTAAAGGGTAATCATATTCCCTTGAGCGTGAGTTAATTATAAAAAAAAAAAAAAAAACATTGGGCGAGAGGTGAAGAAATGTTGGGGGAATGAAGATATTTAGCTCCAACTAAAATTAGAAAATTAGTAACTTAGATACGAGTAACTTTACACTTTTAATCATCATATGAATTGAAACCTCTTAAAATGGAACCTACTCGTATTACTAGCCCTTCACAAACACGCATTGATCATATTTTTGTAAGGTTGGACAAAAAATTCATTCAAAAAATTTCGGCTCAAGTTCTAGATCTTAAAATTGCTTAACACTGCATGATTACTTTTGATATATGTAGATAAAAGTTCACTATCAAATACTCTTAAGCCAATACCTTTTAAAATAATACGAAAAACTAACTTCGTTTCTTTAATAAGACGTTTAAAATTTGAGTTCTGGGAGCCTGTCTATGCAGACAAAAATCCGTCAATAGCCTACGAAATTTGTGTTAGTATCTATCGAAATATTGAAGCCTTAGATAAGTCAGAGGTTGTTTAAAATAAAATGCAATGCAATGAGAGATAAAAATAGAATACCAAATTTAAATGTATGCAAGAACGAAAATTATAAGTCGTTGTAGCGGTTTCTTAAAAAACTAAACTTTTATATACAAAATCTTAAAAACATTTTTAAGAAAAAAATTGGCAAGCCAACTTAAAGTTTTTATTATTATATTAAAAAAAAAAAAAATAAATTGCACGACTGGATCGCACGAACTTGCTCTTATGTAAAAGTACATTGAAATTTAAAATACATTTTATAAATATAAAACATGGATTTAATGAGATAAAAATGTTCAAATGTATGGAATTGCCTTCTGATTTCCGGAAAAGTATAAATTTATGCAAACAAAGTTTAAAAATCGTTTTATTATTAAAGTAATTTTTTATATAACAAATTTCTTTAAAATTTGGGATGCCTATTTTAGGTATAAGTAGATTTTAAGAAATAATTTCAAAAAATAATCGTTCAGACGGTTTAAAGATATTGATTTTTCAAAAAAATCTTGGAATTTTTTTTTTTTTTTTAATCCCAACAAATATTTTTCCGAATATTTTTATAAACAATAATATTTTAAACTTAAACTGAAAATTTTTGGGTAAAATCGTTAGAGCCGTTGATGAGAAAGTCGAAAATCATAAAAATCGGTACCGTTAATAACATTTTGCCTCAAAATATTTTTTGACCAAAATGTAGTCCATGTTCATAATATCACACCTATTTTTTTTATCAAAATCGTTAGAGTTGTTTTCGAGATAAATAAGATTATGCATTACGGGTGTATGAAGGGTACCGTTAGTTTTGGATCTAAAAAAAAATTCAATTTGTCCTCTAGGGAATCACCGAAGACCCTTAACTACCCTTAACTAAAATAGGTCCAGTGGCCTAGGCTGTAGGGTGAGGTACAGACATACCGACACAGACAGACACACGGAATTGTCGGACCCACTTTGTTCGTCTTCGCTATCATCGTAATGTCAACTTTGATCAAAATCTCGAGTTCGATTTTTTTTCCAAATGCAGAACTTGCCCTATAGTACCTATATCGCAACCAAAAAGTATTATGAAACGATAAGTGAAAATGTAATGCTAATTATTATGCATATAAGCTGCAAAATTGAAGAGCAAACGTAAAACAAGAATGGAAAGTACGATAACTTGGCCGCCAAGATTTGATAACGGATTTTTGTAGAGGGGTCAAATATAAGCACTTTTTACTATGGGAGGGGGGGTCTATCTCCCCCCGTTTAGGAGGTAGGGGCACTTTTAGAAAAAATGGTTTAAATTGAAAAAAAATAAAATGCACGACTGGGTCGCACGAACTTGCTCCTATGTAATAGACTAGGAATTTTAAAAACGAATGTTATTAGAGAAAACTGTTCATAAGGATAAAATGAATTTTTTTTAATTCTTTAAGTAGTAAGAGATAAAAACAGAATGATATGCAAATATGAATTTATGCAGGAACAAAAATTATAAGTCTTTGTAGTGGTTCCTTAAAAAAATAAGCTTTTATGTACAAAATTTTTAAAACATTTTTAAGAAAAAATTTTGGTACGCCAACCTTAAGTTTTTATTATTGTACGAATAAAAGTCTAATTTCCAAAAAAAATACTAAGCCGTTCTTGAGATATCGAATTTTTCAAAAAAAAAAAATTACTTTTTTTTCTAAAAATTGAAAAAATATTTTTTCTTAAGTTCTTAAATGCAATGTTTTTTAAACTTTTTAGGAGCTTTTTTATAAAAAATTTCATTAAAATCCGTTAAGTCGATAATGAGAAATTCAAAATTCGAAAAAATCGTTCTATGGTAGGTACAGTCAGTAATATCTAGATTTAAAATTTTTTATTATTAAATTATAAATTGTAAAGATTTATCAAAAGAAAAAAAATTTTAGCAAAATTCTCGGAACCGTTTTCGAGAAAAATGCGATTTTCGAAAACCATTTTTTAAAATTTGTATGGAAGGTACCGTTAGTTTTAAATAAAACAAAATTTTTTTTCTCAAATCTTGTAGATTATATTAAGAAACTTTTATTTGCCAAGTTTGAAAAAAATCGAGCATGGGGTTTTCGATATATTGAGATTCCAAAAAAAAAATTTGAATTTTTTTTTAAAAATCCAAAAAATAAAAAATTGAAAATTTGAATATGTAATAATATTCAAACTTTGGAGGAGCTTTGGCATAAAAAAAATTATTAAAATCGGCTGTACCGTTTTCGAGAAAATCAAAAACAAAAAAAATGGACCCAGGGGGGCTACCGAAAATAACAATTTTTTGTAAATTTTTTTTCAACCATTAGCTAGTTTTTACCAAATGAAATTTTTGAAATTTTTTTTAAAAAATTCTGTGGGACAGTTTTTGAGAAAAAAAAATATTTATAAAATTTCGAAAAAAAATCGTATGGCAGGTACCGTTATTTTTGGTCTTAAAAAAAAATAGAAAAAAACGTCCGGGGGTAAAAAATTAAAACCCATATCTACCAAGTTTGAAGAAAATCGGCCGAGCCGTTTAGGCTGTAGTCGAACCGACAGACAGACAGACAGACAGACAGACAGACAGACAGACAGACAGACAGACAGACAGAATTGCGAGACCCACTTTTTTGGTCTTCGCTATCATCGTAATGTCAACTTTTATCAAAATCTCGAGTTCGATTTTTTTTACGAATGCATAACTTGCCTTATAGTACCTATAAGTCGCAAGTAAAAATATTAAAAAACAACGGCAATACCTACAATAAAGTGCTATACTGCGTTTGAAAGCCAGAAGATTGTTCTATAATCCTGCATTTAAATTAAATTACTCATATCAATAGTTTTTGAGAAATTCGCATTTAAAGTCCAAATTTTGATAAAATAACGTGAAAAAAAAAGTTTAGACCAATTGTTTTCAAAATTGTGAAATGAAATTGTAAATTAGCTTACATGTGTTTCATGTATCTATCAGTTCTTAATCGAACACAAAAAACCGCATGGTTCTATGTCTTCTGGTTTTTGAGAAAATCGAAAATAACTAAAACTACTTTTCTACAAAATGTTTGATATTTTTTGCTTCCTTACATAAATAAATCAGTGCTAGCTTCCAACATTACAATATATAAACAGTAAAGTATGTATGGGGGGGCATGCTGCCCCCCTGCAACCCCCCTGCTTGGGCACACTATAGGATTTGGGGTAGGTGCGAGGTTGGGTGCATGCAAAGTTTCTTTTGCATTCACAGAATCTGTATTTAAAAAAATTCAAATTTATTCTATTTATCCAAAATACATATAAAATACAATAAACGATCTTGAAAACCAAAACAAACTTCTGACCATGTTCACCAATACATGGCACTATTTTTCTATCGAAAATACTGCCTAAAAAGGAAATATAAGGACGACTGGGGTTCGCAAATAATAGAGTTTTTATCAGATGTAAAAAAGTTTACCCTTGTTATACCGATGGTGATATATGTGAGGGTTTACAGTTAAAAGACATCGATCCTCCCACCCTTCAGAGCGAAAATTTAGAAAGTGTTTTACCGCCAAAACATCCTCGGCTTCCCACCATAAAAGAGTAACTCAACGAACTCGACAGTTATAGTACGGACGATGGCTTTATTGACGAGACTTACACACCTTTTTAATACATTTTGACCATTTTTAACTAACTATGACTGACTAACTCCTGACTAACTGACAAAATAAGTGACCCAGATGCAATTCTACCTCCTCATGGTGCATTCTGGGTAACGCTAAATGAATTGCGGTACTGAACTAACAAAGATTCATTATGTTTATTAACATTAACCCTTAAAATGGAATCACAGTCACCACCAAAAATCAAAAAAAGTAGTTTTGGTAATTTTCGATTTTCTCAAAAACTAGAGGACATAGAACCATGCGGTTTTTTGTGTTCGATTAAGAACTGATAGATACATGGATCACATATAAGTTACTTTACAATTTCATTTCAAACTTTTGAATACAATCGGTCTAAACTTTTTTTTCACGTTATTTTATAAAAATTTGGACTTTAAATGCGAATTTCTCAAAAACCATTGACATGAGTAATTCAATTTAAATGCAGGATTATAGAACAATCTTCTGGCTTTCAAACGCAGTGTAGCACTTTATTGTAAGTGTTGCCGTTGTTTTTTAATATTTTTTTTTTCAATTTAAACCATTTTTTTCTAAAAGTGCCCCTACCTCTTAAACGGAGGTTTTCTCAAGAACCAGAAGACATAGAACCATGCGGTTTTTTGTTTTCGATTAAGAACTGATAGATACATGAAACACATATAAGCTAATTTACAATTTCGTTTCACAATTTTGAAAACAACCGGTCTAAACATTTTTTTTTCAAGTTTTTTTATCAAAATTTGGACTGTAAATGCGAATTTATCAAAAACTATTGATATGAGTAATAAAATTTAAATGCAGGATTATAGAACAATCTTCTGGCTTTCAAACGCAGTATAGCACTTTATTGTAGGTGTTGCCGTTGTTTTTTAATATTTTTTTTTTCAATTTAAACCATTTTTTCTAAAAGTGCCCCTACCTCCTAAACGGGGGGAGATAGACCCCCCCTCCTATAGTAAAAAGTGCTTGTTTTTGACCCCTCTACAAAAATCCGTCATCAAATCTTGGCGGCCAAGTTATCGTACTCTCCCCTGAAATTCAGAAGGAAATTTTTTCTAAAATTGGAGTTGTTGGAAAATTAATATTAGATCCTGTGGCCATTGCTAATCATTTCAATATATTTTGTATATCAGTACCGATGCAATACAAGCCTTTTCCTGTACCAAGTGATTGCACATGTAATTTATTTGCTGATCTAGTAAGCGAAACATTTGTTTTTCTTTCCTTTTTCTCCTTTGGAAATTCATAAACAAATCCTTTTCCTCGATGATAAAAATTCAAATACTTCCGACAATATTACCAACTGCTTTTTGAAAGAAATCCATCCACTGTAAATGCCATTTTGAAAGTGTGCAGTGAAATAAAAATATAACTCTTTTTATAGATATGACTAAGGCATTCGATATGGTAAACCACAATATACTTAGGACAAATTATATAAAGTTGGATTCAGAGGTGTTATACATAAGAGGTTTTCCTTGTATCTTTTAGGAAGAAGTCAATGTCGCAAAATTTTAAACATTTAAGACCTGCTCCAATTTTTGAATGGAAGTCGACTCTAAATATTATGCATAAAACGAGAACCGACTTTTTGTAAATTTTAAATGACATAAACTATACTTTAACATTAAAGAGCTCGTCTAACTTTAGAAGCAGCAAATAGCTACTTTATCGTCAAAGAGTATACTTTATCTATGTAGATTGACAATGGTTATTTTATACCAAAAACAATCGAAGTAAAATTGTTTACTGATGTTTTATTTGATTTTTTAAAAGATGTGCTTAAATAGACTGAATATTAGATATGCGAAATATGTCAAATTTAGGATTGTTCAACGTAAATTCCACATTAGTTAGAAGAGTTCTTTAACGTATTTAAAATTATGAAAAAGTTAGACAAAGTCTCGCTGACTTAACTGACTGTGACTGTGTTAAGTAGAGCCGGTTTTATTCCTTAAACGAGCAACGTTTAAAATTTTGCGAACATGTGTGAGACTTGCCTCTTACGAGTATTATAGTGATGAACTTGAAGTTTATAATAGTGGTGTATCACGAGGATCTGTTTTAGGACTTACACAAATGATAATCTATTTGACTAAACTATTTATCTGATATGAACAATGCAATTCTTAAACAATGGTTTGCTAAACATCAGTTACTTATAAGTTAAAAAAAAACAAAATTGATGATTTGTAACTTAAGAAAACCTTGCCATGATAATTGTGAAAATGTCATTATCATAGGGTAATGGTAAATATTCGTTTGGCTAGAAAAACCAATTTTTATAGATTTTACTCTGCGGCGCACAGTGGTGCTTTTGCGGAAATAAATACAAAAAATGAAATTTGGAATATGGATTTGTTTCATTTATTTTTTCATAGATATACATATGTACATATAACTGTTCCATGTTTTCCCAAAATTTGCGAATTTGCGAGATACAGCGCTCTAAAGCTACCCTATCCTTAAGTTTTGAAATTTATATAATTTCATGCATTAATTTTTTTTCATGAAGATTAGCATTCTAATAACTGTTTGTAAAAACGAAATTTCTTTTATAAAAAATATGCTATTGAGCTTTCAAAATAAAAAAAAATTAAAAAAAATTAATATTTTTTTTTCGTCTTTTAGTTGAGTTAGGACTGAGTGACCTAAAATTAATATTTTAATGTTCTTTCCGTAGAGCTACAGTTTTAGCTACATTAAGCTACGTCTAGTGGCTATTATTTTTGGAAAGCTACAATATTCAACTAACTATTCTCGAAAGAATTGTATCCATCCTGATCCGATTTTGAACGCAGTGTACAAATTTGTTTCACTGAATCCGATTAAAAAACACGGTTTCGACTTTGGTCATGTTGCAAAAATTGTAATTTCATGGTTAATAATGGTTGGAAAGAATGCAACCAAAATTTTATTTTTGCCAAAAACATATGTCTTCATTAAAATATAAAATAAAATTGATCCTTTGAAGGATCTCTGATATAATTCAATTTTATGCCCAATAATTTTTCTTACCTCAAATTTTTTTCCAAATTCAAACTTATTTTTTTTGGAAATATGTGGTGAGCTTAATTATTGTTTTATGATGTTATTAATACTTTAAAAAATGTGTACTTTAATATTTTAATCACTGCATGCACCGTTTCGTTTTATGGAGTACATATTGCATTTGGGATATAACTTAAGCTTTAAAGCGTAGAGAACTAATAAGCCTACTCGTGCTATCAAGGAAGAGGAAAAAAACTAATTCAAGCGGAATTCATATCAAAGGTTGGAATAAAAATTGACGTTGTAAAGCAAGGAACTGGAACAACGAATGATCGCAATAATTTACGAAGATTTTTTGGAAATCCAAATATGGCTGCAGATATGACTAAAATAGACATTAGATTGATAACCAGACTCGCAGTCATATTGGAAGTTATTTGCAGCAATTTTTCAATCGATACCCAAAAATTTAAGACTTATAGTGAAGAGACAGCTAAGCTCGCGAACTGTTCACAAAGCTTTGCTACACTGAGCAGAAGTAATAGAAAGTGCATCCTTGCCAGTTGGATCACTTTCAGAAGAGGCCCAAGAGTGCAGGAATAAGTACTACAAGTGCTATGTGACCCACCACTCGATAAAGTTTCCCGATTATCAACGAATGAGGATATATTCCATGTGATCCTGATATCATCCGATTCATTTATAACCCAATTAAGACCTGAACCAAGAAAAAACATCTTCCTTTGAGTGAAAAACCTCTTGAATTAATTAAATAACTTATTAATATAATTAATTAGGTGTACACAATTATTTATTTATTTATTTCTTATATTTGATATATGCTTGTGTTATTATATATCTATGTATGGTATTTGATTATTTAGCTTAAAAACAAAACAAACACAAAAACAAATAAAAAGAAAATTGTTTCGATATAAGTAAATAAACCCTGTAAATCCGAAAAATGTCAATAACTTTTCTCTCAAATATTTTTTTTTAAGCAAATTTTGTCAAAATATGTGTAAGCCCAGTCTTAACATGTGTGCGAAATTTCATTAAATTCCGTTAAATGGTTTAGATTTTACGGATTTTTTTCCGCTCTCCCATACAAATGGCACCACTGTGCGGCGGCACTTAGGCTTTATAATTCACTACCCTTCGAAATAGAAAGAGAAACACAATACCATTGGTTCTTAAATAAAGTAAAAAATTGGCTATTAACTTTGGATAGTTCTAATGTCAAAATATTATTGAATTAAGCTCTTAATTAACGTGAGAGACGGAATTGCCGGACCCACTTTTTTCGTCTTCGCTATTATCGTAATGTCAACTTTGATCAAAATCTGGAGTTTGATTTTTTTACGAATGCATGCTTCTTAAAATTATTACAATATGTTGTTTTACAATGTATTTATATTAATTTTAAGGAACAGAATAAAAATATCAATGGAAAGTATTAAAATCGGTATTTCAATCCATTTACACAACAGGCGATCTCTTTTTGATGCGCCTCAAAGCTTCCAATGTAAGCTCGATGTATAGTAGTAGTAATTTCGCAATATCCCAATGTAACCAGGGCCTCAAATGCAATCTTACGTATAGTATGGGAACGTGCTACACAGAACGTGAAACCGTAACAGGCTATACGGAATGTATACGTTAGACCCACATTTTTGGTTTATTCAACCGCCGCCGGCCGCGCCGGCATAGATGTTTGCACATCAATAATTGACAATTTCGCTGGCTTACAACATAATTGTCACATTCGGGGTGTATTGGCCATAAAAACTGCACTTCGCAACAAAAACATGTTTCTTGTTTTATTTGTTTTCGTTCATAAGAATCGATTTATTGTTGTTTGATGAGTCAAAATATGTATTTTCAATCAAGTGCGAATCGTAGCTCTAAAAAGATTTAATAATTTCTCGATGATTTGAACGGTATAAGTTTACTTTCATTTTTAAAAAAATACATTACATTACATTATGATAACGCAACCTAAATAGAAAACAATAAAGTTGCAAGTTGTCTGTACTTGTTTCGCAAACTACCCACTTACTTGGTCTTTTTCTCTAACTAAATCATTTCAATGATGTCACTTTATGCCATAATGAAAGAACACATTCCGCAACAACTAAATTCCTCCTTGATTTATGAAGGTGGTAAAATTTATGACTTCCAAAAACTCCCTCCCTCCCCGTTTCAAGTTATAGCTTCCATCTTCATATAAGTTTTTATTGGAGGGCTTCCTGAGTATAGATACTATTTCACGTTCCGCGTGATAAAAACACAAGACATAAAAAAGTATTCCCCTCTTCAAAGTTTCCCTATAAAAATGCGAATATCATCATCACTAGAGCTTCTTGATTATGCAATAAAATGAACTATTCGACTCAGCCAAACCAAACTAAACTACAAAAACAAACAACCTATAAATTTCTAAGACGCTTCTTACGTAGAAATGCGTTTCAATAATATACTTTGCGCCTTCTTAAATAAAATTCAACAACAAAAAAAAAACATACATCTTCATAAAATGTCAACACTTGTCGTTTGTGCCATCAAATTATCCTGTTTTATGAAGCGTTTGCGATTATACTTTGTAAACGATTCCCTGCCAATAAAGGTAAATCAAATGAAATCCTGTCATCGAAGAAAAGATGAAAATAAATTTAATCCTTTAAATATAATTTTCGCAACATTAGCAATGCATGTTCAAGGATACACATCTACAGAAGAACGATTGACATTTTTATATATCTACATATAATTCAATTTTAAAATCTTCTCCACATGTGGGAAGGGAATCCTATACAAAAACAAATCGTTCGTGTGTTAGTATTTTTCCTTAGGGAAATCTTTCAATTAATCCAAGGATAAAGTTGCTCGTTTCAAACGACAAAATAGCAAAATTATTCAGTAGTTGGAAAAGAATTCTAATGTACTTTGAAAGCCCTTCGTTTTTGTGTTTCATAGTTCTTGCAAGGGCAAAATCTTTTCAGATGTCAATTTCTTTGCTTTCGAAATGAAAATTAAATTTTGCCATCCTTTGAAACTCTCTTCTTACCTAAGAGCTCTTTGAAAATCACGAGTTTTGTGAAAATAGAGAAATGTTATAACCTAAAAAGGTTAGATAGGGTTTTTTGCAACAAACTCATCAGAGTTGGATTGAAAGGTGGCAGGCTGCGGAACAGTCTTGGTTCTTGGGAGAAATTAGGCCCCTATGCGTTATGCAAGTATTAAAATTATCTGTGTAGCAGAGAAAGTGTTGCCGAAAAATTATTGAGAACCTAGATAGGGTAAGAGTTGAGTTTTTAGCTATCCGGAAAACTGCAATGGAATGGAGCGAAGGCAAAACGAATATGAAATCCTGGGAAGTTGAACTACGAGTATCATAAAGAGTAGGCTTGTCGGCTTCAATGTTTGTGGTTTTGTGATATAAGGGAAAGATTTAAGCAAGAAGACTAGTGAGAGCGAACAAAATAAAATGTGTTCTTGCTGTGTAAACCTCTACTGTAGCCAATCATTGAAGGCATAATGTATAAGGCTATTAGGACAAAAGAATTGCTTCAGAAAAGTGTGATCAAATGTCAAAAGGATCAAAAAATTAATCTCTTCTTCAAAGAATCTTTTTACGAAATTGAAACAAAAATCATAGGTATATAATAAATTGCCATTTACAATTGAAATGAGAACAATTTTGTTGATTGACCGTGCAGTAGCAGTTAGCAGACTCCAGCAGATAGAGTGGGCATTGTGGTCCCACACTTTAATATACCTACACAAGGTGTTTCCAAGGTGGTATTCAGATCAACGACCTACCAGAAAAAATTTGTGTATATGACTTACCCCAGAAATGTAGTATCCAGTATCTGGGATTTTACAATGTTGTCAGGGGTAACACATGTTCGAACCTCTACTCGGTAGAAGTCCGTGTTTAAATGTTTAAATGCTGGTTTATCTAGGACGCCCCAAAACCGAGTCAGTGGCGGGAGACCCATTTTGCCGCCCCCATTCAATACTTAGTTAAAACTAAATTTCAAGACATCATTTCACAGGCAATGAGGTATCTTTTTATTGAAGGTGAAGATCGTCTTTTGATTTAACGTGAGCACCTGCCTATTATGGCTCAATCTCACGGGAGGCCTACCTCCATTGGGGTCAGATTGGGTCCTGACCATTAACCCCGACATAGCAAGCTATCTCAGTCGCAAAGTTGTGATATGTTGGAGCATATATACACCTCTTGCTTTGGAGGCGAGGTCTATCTAACATCTCTTGAATTCAACAAAAATTCGGCATAAACCAAGCCACCATGATGCTCCCACTAGGGGGCCTACCTCATAGATAGGGTTTGAGCAGAGGGTAAAACTTAACCCTCAACTCAAATGGGCACTATCTCCCATGGTACCAGAATATAGCTTCCGGTGGAGCTTCGCAACCGAGGTCACTTCCAGATGAGTTCCTGCAAAACTCTGGGCCTGTCAACCCTTAGGATACACACACCAAGAAGTCAGCCGGGGTAGTAACCAACAACTTAGTATGTTTCCTTTTGGTCTTAATTCGCCATGCGACGAACTATGAAAGACGCTTCTAGTCTTTTGCTCACCCTACGGCAAACTAGGAAAGCCACTCCTAGTTTTTTGCTTACCTTACGGTAAAATAGGAAAGACGTTCCTAGTCTTTTGCTCACCCTACGGCAAACTAGGAAAGACATTCCTAGTCTTTAGCTTACCTTACGGCAAACTAGGAAAGACACTCCTAGTCTTTGTTCTAAAGAACTGGGACGACGATCCCACTATTATTTGCTACTGCAAATAAGATCTCCAGTTACGCAAGTAACCCGAGACTTACTTGGGCATGAAAGCCCAACCTAACAGCACACCCCGCCCCCCCAAAGCCGCGACCCACACTAGCCCCAGATTGACATTCAGGCGATCAGCCTGTCTCCCAAGCCAACACAGTCTCCAGGCATTTGCCTGTCAACCATGCCGACAAGGAATCCAGTCCCGCCAACGAACACCAATACTGGGTGAACCCCAACTCGCCGCGGTATCTAAAACAAGGACAGACAGATGCCATTATTGCCTTCGAGTCTGAAAGACTCTGTCGGCAAAGCCGGCCAGACTATCAGCCGTCTCTCTCGTGAAGAGGATCCGACTGAAGTCCCAAGTACCATCCACCCACACAACACCCATCGCAGGGAGATCCCTGAAGTGAGTGTATCGCGGACACTCAGTTAGCACATGCCTCGAATCTTCCCTCGGAGCCCCACATGAACAGTCCGCCGACCTAGCCAAGGTCCTCTCATGCAAGAATGCATTCAAGGAACCATGATCAGTCAGAAGCATGCCCGTGCGAAACGAGAAGTCCAAGCATTCCCTATCACAAGCTGGCCCTACCTCAGGAAGAAATTGGAAGGTAGTCCCTTTCCACTATCAGTCCAACGAGACTGCCACCTAGAGAAAACACATTCCCTCAACAATAACTTACGCTCCCGAGTGCTCAAACCCTGAGCATGCCTGGCCTCGCTCCAATCGGATGCCGAGAGATGCCGCTGCCTCACCAACCTGCCGGCAATACCTCTCCGTATCACCTCCAGGTCAAGTGGAGGCACACCAGCCAACACTTGTAGAGCCTCCGTAGAGACGGTCTTGCACACCCTAAGCGTGCCGAGGAGCATGACTCTCTGACAAGAGATAATCTTGCTTCTTCCTGTCACGGTCTTGACGGCGTCATACCACACACAAGAGCCGAATGCCGCGCAAGCAACAAACAGCCCGTTGTATACAATACGCACCGCCCGCCTAGACAGGCCCCAGTCACACTTGAGAACCCTGCTAACCGCCGGCACAAGAGATCGGAGTCTCGTCCTCACCTGTAAGAGATGAGGAAGAAAACTCATTCTCTCCCCGATAGTGATCCCAAGATACTTGACTTTCGCCACATACCTCAGGCTCACACCGCCAGCCCTAACAAGCGGCGGCCGGTTCAAGGACAGTTTGCCCTTGAGCAGCATAGTGGACGTCTTTTCCACAGCAACCTCCACCACAACACCCGCGCCCCAAGCACCCACCAAGCCCATGACGTCCGTGCTCCTGCTCTCCAGCTCAGCACGAGACTGGCCTTCGATTAGGACCAGGAGATCATCAGCATAGGCAACGCACCTACAGAACGGACGCCAAGATGAAAGCTGCTGCAGCAGAGGATCCATCATCAGGTTCCATATATACGGTCCCCCGATAGACCCCTGAGGACATCCCCTCTCAACACCAACTGTAACGGAATCCACAGGACTCTCGACGCGAGCAGTTCTGCCAGAGAAATAGCTCCTCCAGATAGCAATCTCGCGACACCCTACCTCACCCAACCTCCGCTCTACACTCGTCCAGTCAAGGTAGTCGAATGCACCCTTGAAGTCAATGAAGATGCCGAGCACGTACTTTGGAGTTGATCCATCGACAGTGTCCCTCTCGAGTAACCATGCATCATCGACACTGCGACCTTGTCTAAAGCCAAACTGGAATGGAGACTGCTCAGGAATAGTCTCCATCAATCTATCAACCAAGACCCTCTCCAGCACCTTTCCAAGCACCGGAAGGAGGCTGATGCCACGATAAGACCTAGGATTAGTCCTGACCCGATCGTTGGACTTCAGAAGCACTATCACCCTTGCACACTTCCACTCCAGTGGAAAGTAACCTTCCCTGAAGCAGTCCGAGTAAATAGCCATCAAGTATTCGGGAACTACCGACCAGATAGCTTTCACCATCCCGCTGGTCAGTCCATCGAAACCCGGTGACTTCCTCGATTTAAGCCTAGCTATGGCGCAGCCAATTTCCCCCTCCACTACGGCAGGCGCTTATTGAAGGTAAAATAGGATCAAAAGTTTCACAAACGGATTCTACGGGCCTTACGAGCAGCGAAGTCAGAAATAACTTTGTCAAAATCAATATTTGCAGCCAATTCTTGTTCAATCGACAAAATAGCCAAGTTTGATAGTCTAGTTGAGCTCATAGTGGATCTGAGATAATTTTTGATTAGCTTCAACTTCGAAAAACTTCTCTCACAACTAGCAACACTAATTGCTAAAGTAAAATATATACGAATCAAGATGACTATATTTAGAACCGAAATTCCTAGATTGAGTTTTTGAATGAACTGGAGAAGCTCCAGTGGTCTTTTGTCCCTTAAATCTTCCTCTGATTCAGAACTGGCGATAAACTTCTGGGTCCTGCTCGTGATACAAAGCTGCATCTGCGGATTCATCGACATGCATGTGAATTCTTCTCGTTTTGAGTTCGATTCCGAGTTTTTCGCAGAGATGCTTAGGCAAAGTCGATTGCGGCTTGGACGAAACGGTCTCTGCTCTCCACTAGGAGAGCTTTTAAAGCGCAGAATTTCTGAGCGCACTCAGTCCTCATTGCTGCAGGTAAATCTGTGCGTCTGGCTCCCGATCTTGTTTCGGAAGTTTGACATGAATCCGTCAATTCTTCCAGTACCTCAAGAACTTCCTCAAACTTGTTTTTAAGCGTCTTGACAGCTTCATGTCTAGCGCTCCAGCGCATTTCAGTGACTCGTTTCACTGCTTGACCTGTGACGCCAATCAAAGCGTTCCACCAAGCAGTTGATGCAGAAAAGAAGGCAAATAGCTTCTCCGCAGAGTTCCAAAAAACGTCACGGAATTCACTAATTCAGAAGCAGCGTGTACCCCAGCCAAGTTGAGTGAGTGGTTTGTGCATACAACGAATGTAGCTTTCGGATTCAGTGCTTTAATCCGGGCTTAAACTCCATTGTGGATTCCTGACATTGTGGCAGCGTTGTCATAAGCCTGTCCTCTCAAATTATGTATGTGCAGTCCGTCTGATGTTTTATTCGCAATTATATCGTTGCTGAGATCTTCTGCATTTTTTTCTTTTGGTTCGAAGAAGTCGATGACAGATTCTACCACGGCGAGCTTTTCTCCTTCGATATGTACGTATCGCAGAATCTGGCTCATTTGGTCTTTGTGGGATATGTTTGGTGTACTGTCGAAAATTATGCTATAATATTTAGCTTCTTGAATGCGAAGGATGATGGTGGATTAAACTTGCTGTCCCAGTAAGTTTATCAATTCATTCTGGGTTTCTGGAGATAGATACGAAACTGGGACTCTTGCTCCCAACTTTATCTTTGTCAGGTGTTCCATTAGAAGAAGGTCATATTTAGCTAGGAGGTGCACTAACTCCAGAAAGTTCCCGCGATTGCCACTATCATCTCCTCGAATGTCTTCTCGACGTCCTCTGAAGGCCAGATTCCGTTTCGCTAAGAACTGGATAATATTCAGCAACCGGTACAGTATCCTTCTTCAGATGCGAAGTTCAAGTCGGAGTTGCCAAACAGCTTGCAACAGAAACAATACAAGGATTACTTCAAAGGCGAGTACACCATCCATGTTCAGAGAACCTTTTCACCGTTAGATAATGGTTTGTAGAACCACTCTTTGGTTAGTTTTCGGATACCGCCTTTCGTTGAAGTCGTTGAGCGAACAACATCGGAAAGTTTGGAATCGATGTTCTGTACTGAGTCATATCCGCGACGTACTAGAAGCGTTCTGACTTCGTCGGTCATAGTAGAAGACCAGGAACCTACATCGTCGAGATTCACATCTTTGGCTTCGGCAGGAGCAGAGGCTCGATTTCAATTATGACTTCTTTGGCAGCATCGAGGTTAACTTCTTCTGCAGGTTTGTGACTAGATGCTTGAGGTACTTCCGGTGAGTCGACTTCGTCTTGACCCTGCTCTGTGGTGGGATCAAAACGACTTCAAACGTCGACGGCATGCACGTCTTCTTCTTCTGCCTGTAAAATTAGTTATGCATTCCCATTAATATTGGCCGGAGGACAATTCCAGGCCACGCACGATTCTAGATGGAGGAATCATATATGTACTTACATTGGAATCACCTCGGCTGCTGCTGGATGCCGCCGAAGACTTTAACGTGGCTTTCGAACCAGAACTAGAATTGAAATATTTCAGTAATGCACCTTGAGACTTTTCGCATCTGCTTCTTTCTTAGCCTTTTTCTTGTGGTATTCCGCACCGCTTTCTTTGACTCTTTTCATTTTCAAAAACTAGTTCAAAGGTTGAGTGAAGTACAAATGTTAAGTTTTAGAAGATTCAACATTATCGTTTAAATAAACAACACAATCGAAATGACTTTCTGTGATGCGAATTTTAGGGTGCATTTCGTTATTGTCGCGCGACTCGCGAAACTCAAACGAGAGCGTCAACGACGAATCGCAGGCAGGGTGGCAAATTTCAAATTTACGCCATTGTTGTTTGTTGACTTATCAAACGATCTGACAATCTGAAACATAAGATCTATACTCTACCCGCTTCACTGACGACATTTTGCCGCCCCGGGCAGCCGGCCACCTCCTGCGCCATACCCACGCTATCCCACTGAGCCGAGTGGATGGTTTGAACCACCTTTACTTCGGAAAGCTATTTTCACAAGAAACCGCCCGATATTTTTATCTCTATATCTTAGCAAGGCTGACACCAGCAAAACGTGAAGAGAACACTTCACTTCACTTCGAAAGTACCTCAATAGAAGTGCTGATGTTGATGTATGTAATCGACTGGCACCTGCAGCCAATAATGATATCTACCAGTCTATAGTTCATGCTAGAATAAGAGCTATCAAAAGAGCTATCAATTATAAAAGAAGGAAGGAATACTGCCTGCCCAGAAAAAAGGAGGTAATCGAATATATTCCGTCTACCCGACTACCATTACAAGTGCGGAAGCGTCTTGCAAAAATGTACTCATGTTAATGGCCAATAGGCCGAACTAAGCAAAGCAACAGAAGATGTCATACACCTCCTGCGTGAGGTGTAGAAGCTTGCTGAGTTGTAGAAGCTTAGCAGGGTCAATGATTCTCTCCAAATAAGTATGCTACTAATGGGAGCTTATAATTCTCCCCTAATTCTTCACGTTCAAAACCCTCCATATCACTTCTTTCCGCCTAATAATAAGAGTTTTTTTGTTGATGGATTATTGACTCGAACTTAAGGGTTATGTATGACTATAATTTAAATGTCTTAGCACAGTGCGAGTGTTTAGGAGGAGAATTTAGTAAAAGGTTATGATGTACACTTGTCTTATACGAGCATGGTTGGATATTGAGTTGAATTCCACATTCGTTTAGTACGACTAAGGAAATAATCTCTTCACTCAGCGGTACGTCCTAAGGTAAGTTCAAGGGTATACTTAAAATCATTGTACTGAAAATCAGCGGGTATTGTGAATTCACAAGCTATAAAGGTCTCGGAAAGACAGCACCCCAATCCCTAAATGTCTCAGATTACATTTCACCAGCACTCACTCCGAAAATAGTACTGGAACGCATCAGGGAACATCTAGAAGCCACACTCGATGCCGGACAAGCAGGTTTCCGCACTGGATCCTAATGCATTGATCATATCAATACTTTAAGAATAATAATTGAGCAGTGAGTTGAATATCGATCACCACTTCACCTGCTATTCACTTTGAGAAGGCTTTCGATAGCGCCAATAGAATAGAGAATTTATTTGGCATGCTTTACGCAGGAGGGGTATCCCGGATAAATTACTAGCTATTATTAAGGCAATTTATGAGGGATCCAAATGTCACGTTTTGCGCGAATGGAGGCTGTCAGAAGAGTTTGAAGTCCAAAGTGGAGTCAGACAGGGCTGCAATCTGTCACCAATATTGTTTCTGTTGGTGATAAGCGATGTCCTGCGAGCGGGCTTGACGGGAAATGGAGGGATTCGATGGACTCTGACGTCTGACCTGAAAAATCTTGACTATGCGGACGAATATGCTTCCTCTTTCATAGGATCATGGATCTCATCCAAAGGGCAACAGGGGTGGAGAGAAACAGAAATCGTAGGGCTGAAAATCAACTCCGGCAAATCAAAGATATTCAGCCTCGGAACCCAGTCATCTTCTCTCATAAACATTTCTCAACAAGCTGTAGAGAAAGTACAGCGCTTCCAATACCTTGGAAGTATTATATCTACCGAGGGTGGCACCAAACAGGACATCAGCAGTCGAATCGGGAAGGCAAAGGCTGCTTTCGGTATGCTTAGAAATATATGGAGGAATAACTCTCTAAGCGTAAGAACCAAGCTACGGCTGTTTCGATCCAACGTCGAATCCGTGTTACTTTACGGTTGCAGCACTTGGAAAGTAACAGTAGGTGTCACTAAGAAGCTGCAAACGTTCATTAATAGATGCCAACGAAACATCCTTAGGATTGTCTGGCCCAATCGTATATCAAACGAAGAGCTCCTCAGGAAAACGGGACAGGAACCTATTGACTCTATTTTACGAGGTCGAAAGTGGCAGTGAATCGGATACACGCTTCGAAAAGGCGACAACTGTATTGCGGCGCATGCAATGCAGTGGAATCCGCTCACTCAAGAAGGAAGAAGAGCTGGACGACCGAGAAGCTCATGGAGAAGGACAGTCGAGGAGGAGTCAGCCCAACTAGGCAAGATTTGGAGGGAGTTGCGACTCATATCCAGGAACCGAACACGATGGCGAGATGGCGTTGTGGACGCCCTATGTCCCACTATGATCCGAGTAAGTAAGTAAGCACTCACTTCCATTCATCCAAATAATTATTTATTGAAATCCTTTAGTGGAATGTTAACAAAAAAAAAACGGTAGTTGCGATTGTCGATAGCAGCAATACGTATGGATTCAAAGGAATATATCAAACTCATTAAGATCGTTGTTCCTTGCAGCTCCAGTGGTAATTCGCACTCATGTCGTTTTCTTTGATCTCTCTCGTAGTAGTCCGTTTCAGTCCTTCTGCGCTCCCAAACACTCTAAGCCCCATCCATTGGAAGTCTTTTTTAGTGGTGGGGTTCGAAGTCAAGGAAAAAGAGATTCTCATTGACCAAAGGAAAACCAGATCATAGATCGATTTTTGGACACAAAACCTGCCAAATGATAATTGAAATATCAGCTGTGTCTAAACAACTCGTTTCAAAATACAACATACAAAACATTCGAAGCACATCCATTCGTTCTTATATACCAAAATTATAGGCTAGTAAAAGATCCGTTTTTGCGTCTCAGAATGCAGGTGCCAGTAATGTAATTTGCATATAGTGCAGTCATTTCCTTCGAGCAATAGATGTATTTTTCGACTGATGGACGTTTTGAGTACCTAAATGAAATTTTTATGCAGGAAGTAATTTGGGTGTCGTTAGATTCGACAGGATATTTACTTTCTCATTATTCCTGATAGCGCACATGCATCTACTTTACAGACATACCTACAGCCAGCTTTGCAAACTAACCGGAAGTTAAATTTAGATATAAATTTCTTCATCCACTTTTTGACTATATAATCAGTGTATGTATCTGTTTGTGTATCTTCAGTTTATGTACCTAAATCTCCTTTCAGGGTTTCAAGGGTGATTCTGTTGTCGCATATAGCTTAGGATTAAGTCAGCACAAACATGAAGTATATATGATGTGTGCGGATTTTATGTTGTGCAATATCCTGAATGCATGATCCTTGCCGAAAGCTATTTGCCAACAATAAAATGCAATTTCATCATCATCGTCATCAGCAAACATCAAAAAGTCTCAGTCGGTCCACGGCGGAACAAAGCTGTTTGCAGAATCGATGAGAGCTAGATTCTTAAAGCCCCGTAGCAACCCGAAGCCTCCTCTTGCTTGTTCTATTATTTATGAATGATTACCAAATCCGCACATAAAAGCTGCATTAAATAGTTCATTTGCTCATAGCATGTATCTTTAGCATGAATGATTTAAAAAACAAAGGAGCCCGAGCTAAAAAAAGGATTACCAATTGGGGGCCAGTCAGTCAGAAGCACATCGTTGGAGCACAAGATAAACAGATGATATACATAGATGAATCTTTATTTGATTAAATTTTTCTTAATGGGGTCTGGACCGTGTCACAAAGCTAATGTTTATTTACGGTTTGCCGCTTTCAAAGCTAGCAAAATACATAAAAGCAAAGAGAAATTGTTTTCTCAAACAATTTATCTAGCGTCGATAACCTGGAGATTTCACATCACATACATATGGAGATTTTAAGACCCCCTTCACTGGAGAAAACAAATCATAAAAGATTTCTCTTCTACCTTTTATACGAAAAAAGAAGTGGGTGTCAGGTGAAAGCTTCTATTAGCGAATACTCGTGGTCAAGGTCCTTAAATAACTGGTTCCAGTAAAGAATACTTTTGCATACATGAATTTGTGTATGTATCTAAGTTGTATCTAAAATTGAACTTTTTCTGGTTAACTTTTCAAGAGCTTTTCACGCCAGTAGGTAATGAGAGGTCTGGTTGTCGAAAATAGAAATATAGCCACCCAAAGTGATTTTACTGAAAATTGACCCAAATCTAAAAAAGTCATCGGATGCGGATGGAGATATTTCCGCAACCAAGGCTCGTAACGGGTTGCAGTTTTCAATTCTGAATAGAGAATTAACAGACCTTTCCATGGATGTGCCAAACTCAAAAATTTATTTTTCATTAATTTTGGGAAAAATCATGGGCTAACACTTGTCTTTAAAAATCATTAATTTTTCGAAGTTCACCAATCCCACCGAGATATACATCATAGGAAAGGTCTATTCAATACCTACACACACCTGCAAGCTAAATCGTCCTGCGTGGTCTGGTTATCGAAATATGGCCATCCAAAGTGATTTCACTGATTCCACAGATTTTTGAGCTTTAACTACCTAACAATGTGTTTGGGTGGCGATATTTCCGAAACCAGGGCTTGGAAAAGGTTGCGGTTTTCAAAATTTCTTGTCAATTTTGTAAGAGCTATTCATTAGTGAAAACTAGAAGGTTCTGCGAGGTCTGGTTATCGAAATATGGCCACCCAAAGTGATTTTCCTGAAAATTGACCCATATCTAAAAAAGTCATCGGATCCGGATGGAGATATTTCCGCAAACAAGGCTCGTAACGGGTTGCAGTTCCACAGATTTTTGAGCTTTAACTACCTAACAATGTGTTTGGGTGGCGATATTTCGGAAACCAGGGCTTGGAAAAGGTTGCGGTTTTCAAAATTTCTTGTTGAAAACCAGAAGGTTCTGTGAGGTCTGGTTATCGAAATATGGCCACCCAAAGTGATTTTACTGAAAATTGACCCAAATCTAAAAAAGTCATCGGATGCGGATGGAGATATTTCCGCAACCAAGGCCCGTAACGGGTTGCAGTTTTCAATTCTGAATAGAGAATTAACAGACCTTTCCATGGATGTGCCAAACTCAAAAATTTATTTTTCCTTAAAATTTGTTAAAAATCATGGGCTTACCACTTGTCTTTAAAACTCATTAATTTTTCGAAGTTCACCAATCCCACCGAGATATAGATCATAGGAAAGGTCTATTCAATACCTACACACACCTGCAAGCTAAATCGTCCTGCGTGGTCTGGTTATCGAAATATGGCCATCCAAAGTGATTTCACTGATTCCACAGATTTTTGAGCTTTAACTACCTAACAATGTGTTTGGGTGGCGATATTTCGGAAACCAGGGCTTGAAAAAGGTTGCGGTTTTCAAAATTTCTTGTCAATTTTGTAAGAGCTATTCATTAGTGAAAACCAGAAGGTTCTGCGAGGTGTGGTTATCGAAATATGGCCACCCAAAGTGATTTTACTGAAAATTGACCCAAATCTAAAAAAGTCATCGGATGCGGATGAAGATATTTCCGCAACCAAGGCCGTAACGGGTTGCAGTTTTCAATTCTGAATAGAGAATTAACAGACCTTTCCATGGATGTGCCAAACTCAAAAATTTATTTTTCCTTAAAATTTGTTAAAAATCATGGGCTTACCACTTGTCTTTAAAACTCATTAATTTTTCGAAGTTCACCAATCCCACCGAGATATAGATCATAGGAAAGGTCTATTCAATACCTACACACACCTGCAAGCTAAATCGTCCTGCGTGGTCTGGTTATCGAAATATGGCCATCCAAAGTGATGTCACTGATTCCACAGATTTTTGAGCTTTAACTACCTAACAATGTGTTTGGGTGGCGATATTTCCGAAACCAGGGCTTGGAAAAGGTTGCGGTTTTCAAAATTTCTTGTCAATTTTGTAAGAGCTATTCATTAGTGAAAACCAGAAGGTTCTGCGAGGTCTGGTTATCGAAATATGGCCACCCAAAGTGATTTTACTGAAAATTGACCCAAATCTAAAAAAGTCATCGGATGCGGATGGAGATATTTCCGCAACCAAGGCTCGTAACGGGTTGCAGTTTTCAATTCTGAATAGAGAATTAACAGACCTTTCCATGGATGCGCCAAACTCAAAAATTTATTTTTCATTAATTTTGGGAAAAATCATGGGCTTACCACTTGTCTTTAAAAATCATTAATTTTTCGAAGTTCACCAATCCCACCGAGATATACATCATAGGAAAGGTCTATTCAATACCTACACACACCTGCAAGCTAAATCGTCCTGCGTGGTCTGGTTATCGAAATATGGCCATCCAAAGTGATTTCACTGATTCCATAGATTTTTGAGCTTTAACTACCTAACAATGTGTTTGGGTGGCGATATTTCCGAAACCAGGGCTTGGAAAAGGTTGCGGTTTTCAAAATTTCTTGTCAATTTTGTAAGAGCTATTCATTAGTGAAAACCAGAAGGTTCTGCGAGGTGTGGTTATCGAAATATAGCCACCCAAAGTGATTTTACTGAAAATTGACCCAAATCTAAAAAAGTCATCGGATGCGGATGGAGATATTTCCGCAACCAAGGCTCGTAACGGATTGCAGTTTTCAATTCTGAATAGAGAATTAACAGACCTTTCCATGGATGTGCCAAACTCAAAAATTTATTTTTCATTAATTTTGGGAAAAATCATGGACCACTTGTCTTTAAAAATCATTAATTTTTCGAAGTTCACCAATCCCACCGAGATATACATCATAGGAAAGGTCTATTCAATACCTACACACACCTGCAAGCTAAATCGTCCTGCGTGGTCTGGTTATCGAAATATGGCCATCCAAAGTGATTTCACTGATTCCACAGATTTTTGAGCTTTAACTACCTAACAATGTGTTTGGGTGGCGATATTTCCGAAACCAGGGCTTGGAAAAGGTTGCGGTTTTCAAAATTTCTTGTCAATTTTGTAAGAGCTATTCATTAGTGAAAACTAGAAGGTTCTGCGAGGTCTGGTTATCGAAATATGGCCACCCAAAGTGATTTTCCTGAAAATTGACCCATATCTAAAAAAGTCATCGGATCCGGATGGAGATATTTCCGCAAACAAGGCTCGTAACGGGTTGCAGTTCCACAGATTTTTGAGCTTTAACTACCTAACAATGTGTTTGGGTGGCGATATTTCGGAAACCAGGGCTTGGAAAAGGTTGCGGTTTTCAAAATTTCTTGTTGAAAACCAGAAGGTTCTGTGAGGTCTGGTTATCGAAATATGGCCACCCAAAGTGATTTTACTGAAAATTGACCCAAATCTAAAAAAGTCATCGGATGCGGATGGAGATATTTCCGCAACCAAGGCCCGTAACGGGTTGCAGTTTTCAATTCTGAATAGAGAATTAACAGACCTTTCCATGGATGTGCCAAACTCAAAAATTTATTTTTCCTTAAAATTTGTTAAAAATCATGGGCTTACCACTTGTCTTTAAAACTCATTAATTTTTCGAAGTTCACCAATCCCACCGAGATATAGATCATAGGAAAGGTCTATTCAATACCTACACACACCTGCAAGCTAAATCGTCCTGCGTGGTCTGGTTATCGAAATATGGCCATCCAAAGTGATTTCACTGATTCCACAGATTTTTGAGCTTTAACTACCTAACAATGTGTTTGGGTGGCGATATTTCCGAAACCAGGGCTTGAAAAAGGTTGCGGTTTTCAAAATTTCTTGTCAATTTTGTAAGAGCTATTCATTAGTGAAAACCAGAAGGTTCTGCGAGGTGTGGTTATCGAAATATGGCCACCCAAAGTGATTTTACTGAAAATTGACCCAAATCTAAAAAAGTCATCGGATGCGGATGAAGATATTTCCGCAACCAAGGCCGTAACGGGTTGCAGTTTTCAATTCTGAATAGAGAATTAACAGACCTTTCCATGGATGTGCCAAACTCAAAAATTTATTTTTCCTTAAAATTTGTTAAAAATCATGGGCTTACCACTTGTCTTTAAAACTCATTAATTTTTCGAAGTTCACCAATCCCACCGAGATATAGATCATAGGAAAGGTCTATTCAATACCTACACACACCTGCAAGCTAAATCGTCCTGCGTGGTCTGGTTATCGAAATATGGCCATCCAAAGTGATTTCACTGATTCCACAGATTTTTGAGCTTTAACTACCTAACAATGTGTTTGGGTGGCGATATTTCCGAAACCAGGGCTTGAAAAAGGTTGCGGTTTTCAAAATTTCTTGTCAATTTTGTAAGAGCTATTCATTAGTGAAAACCAGAAGGTTCTGCGAGGTGTGGTTATCGAAATATGGCCACCCAAACTGATTTTACTGAAAATTGACCCAAATCTAAAAAAGTCATCGGATGCGGATGAAGATATTTCCGCAACCAAGGCCGTAACGGGTTGCAGTTTTCAATTCTGAATAGAGAATTAACAGACCTTTCCATGGATGTGCCAAACTCAAAAATTTATTTTTCCTTAAAATTTGTTAAAAATCATGGGCTTACCACTTGTCTTTAAAACTCATTAATTTTTCGAAGTTCACCAATCCCACCGAGATATAGATCATAGGAAAGGTCTATTCAATACCTACACACACCTGCAAGCTAAATCGTCCTGCGTGGTCTGGTTATCGAAATATGGCCATCCAAAGTGATTTCACTGATTCCACAGATTTTTGAGCTTTAACTACCTAACAATGTGTTTGGGTGGCGATATTTCCGAAACCAGGGCTTGGAAAAGGTTGCGGTTTTCAAAATTTCTTGTCAATTTTGTAAGAGCTATTCATTAGTGAAAACCAGAAGGTTCTGCGAGGTCTGGTTATCGAAATATGGCCACCCAAAGTGATTTTACTGAAAATTGACCCAAATCTAAAAAAGTCATCGGATGCGGATGGAGATATTTCCGCAACCAAGGCTCGTAACGGGTTGCAGTTTTCAATTCTGAATATAGAATTAACAGACCTTTCCATGGATGCGCCAAACTCAAAAATTTATTTTTCATTAATTTTGGGAAAAATCATGGGCTAACTAACCACTTGTCTTTAAAAATCATTAATTTTTCGAAGTTCACCAATCCCACCGAGATATACATCATAGGAAAGGTCTATTCAATACCTACACACACCTGCAAGCTAAATCGTCCTGCGTGGTCTGGTTATCGAAATATGGCCATCCAAAGTGATTTCACTGATTCCACAGATTTTTGAGCTTTAACTACCTAACAATGTGTTTGGGTGGCGATATTTCCGAAACCAGGGCTTGGAAAAGGTTGCGGTTTTTAAAATTTCTTGTCAATTTTGTAAGAGCTATTCATTAGTGAAAACTAGAAGGTTCTGCGAGGTCTGGTTATCGAAATATGGCCACCCAAAGTGATTTTACTGAAAATTGACCCATATCTAAAAAAGTCATCGGATGCGGATGGAGATATTTCCGCAAACAAGGCTCGTAACGGGTTGCAGTTCCACAGATTTTTGAGCTTTAACTACCTAACAATGTGTTTGGGTGGCGATATTTCGGAAACCAGGGCTCGGAAAAGGTTGCGGTTTTCAAAATTTCTTGTTGATTTTGTAAGAGCTATTCATTAGTGAAAACCAGAAGGTTCTGTGAGGTCTGGTTATCGAAATATGGCCACCCAAAGTGATTTTACTGAAAATTGACCCAAATCTAAAAAAGTCATCGGATGCGGATGGAGATATTTCCGCAACCAAGGCCCGTAACGGGTTGCAGTTTTCAATTCTGAATAGAGAATTAACAGACCTTTCCATGGATGTGCCAAACTCAAAAATTTATTTTTCCTTAAAATTTGTTAAAAATCATGGGCTTACCACTTGTCTTTAAAACTCATTAATTTTTCGAAGTTCACCAATCCCACCGAGATATAGATCATAGGAAAGGTCTATTCAATACCTACACACACCTGCAAGCTAAATCGTCCTGCGTGGTCTGGTTATCGAAATATGGCCATCCAAAGTGATTTCACTGATTCCACAGATTTTTGAGCTTTAACTACCTAACAATGTGTTTGGGTGGCGATATTTCGGAAACCAGGGCTTGAAAAAGGTTGCGGTTTTCAAAATTTCTTGTCAATTTTGTAAGAGCTATTCATTAGTGAAAACCAGAAGGTTCTGCGAGGTGTGGTTATCGAAATATGGCCACCCAAACTGATTTTACTGAAAATTGACCCAAATCTAAAAAAGTCATCGGATGCGGATGAAGATATTTCCGCAACCAAGGCCGTAACGGGTTGCAGTTTTCAATTCTGAATAGAGAATTAACAGACCTTTCCATGGATGTGCCAAACTCAAAAATTTATTTTTCCTTAAAATTTGTTAAAAATCATGGGCTTACCACTTGTCTTTAAAACTCATTAATTTTTCGAAGTTCACCAATCCCACCGAGATATAGATCATAGGAAAGGTCTATTCAATACCTACACACACCTGCAAGCTAAATCGTCCTGCGTGGTCTGGTTATCGAAATATGGCCATCCAAAGTGATTTCACTGATTCCACAGATTTTTGAGCTTTAACTACCTAACAATGTGTTTGGGTGGCGATATTTCCGAAACCAGGGCTTGGAAAAGGTTGCGGTTTTCAAAATTTCTTGTCAATTTTGTAAGAGCTATTCATTAGTGAAAACCAGAAGGTTCTGCGAGGTCTGGTTATCGAAATATGGCCACCCAAAGTGATTTTACTGAAAATTGACCCAAATCTAAAAAAGTCATCGGATGCGGATGGAGATATTTCCGCAACCAAGGCTCGTAACGGGTTGCAGTTTTCAATTCTGAATATAGAATTAACAGACCTTTCCATGGATGCGCCAAACTCAAAAATTTATTTTTCATTAATTTTGGGAAAAATCATGGGCTAACTAACCACTTGTCTTTAAAAATCATTAATTTTTCGAAGTTCACCAATCCCACCGAGATATACATCATAGGAAAGGTCTATTCAATACCTACACACACCTGCAAGCTAAATCGTCCTGCGTGGTCTGGTTATCGAAATATGGCCATCCAAATTGATTTCACTGATTCCACAGATTTTTGAGCTTTAACTACCTAACAATGTGTTTGGGTGGCGATATTTCCGAAACCAGGGCTTGGAAAAGGTTGCGGTTTTCAAAATTTCTTGTCAATTTTGTAAGAGCTATTCATTAGTGAAAACTAGAAGGTTCTGCGAGGTGTGGTTATCGAAATATGGCCACCCAAAGTGATTTTACTGAAAATTGACCCAAATCTAAAAAAGTCATCGGATGCGGATGGAGATATTTCCGCAACCAAGGCTCGTAACGGATTGCAGTTTTCAATTCTGAATAGAGAATTAACAGACCTTTCCATGGATGTGCCAAACTCAAAAATTTATTTTTCATTAATTTTGGGAAAAATCATGGACCACTTGTCTTTAAAAATCATTAATTTTTCGAAGTTCACCAATCCCACCGAGATATACATCATAGGAAAGGTCTATTCAATACCTACACACACCTGCAAGCTAAATCGTCCTGCGTGGTCTGGTTATCGAAATATGGCCATCCAAATTGATTTCACTGATTCCACAGATTTTTGAGCTTTAACTACCTAACAATGTGTTTGGGTGGCGATATTTCGGAAACCAGGGCTTGGAAAAGGTTGCGGTTTTCAAAATTTCTTGTCAATTTTGTAAGAGCTATTCATTAGTGAAAACTAGAAGGTTCTGCGAGGTCTGGTTATCGAAATATGGCCACCCAAAGTGATTTTCCTGAAAATTGACCCATATCTAAAAAAGTCATCGGATCCGGATGGAGATATTTCCGCAAACAAGGCTCGTAACGGGTTGCAGTTCCACAGATTTTTGAGCTTTAACTACCTAACAATGTGTTTGGGTGGCGATATTTCGGAAACCAGGGCTTGGAAAAGGTTGCGGTTTTCAAAATTTCTTGTTGAAAACCAGAAGGTTCTGTGAGGTCTGGTTATCGAAATATGGCCACCCAAAGTGATTTTACTGAAAATTGACCCAAATCTAAAAAAGTCATCGGATGCGGATGGAGATATTTCCGCAACCAAGGCCCGTAACGGGTTGCAGTTTTCAATTCTGAATAGAGAATTAACAGACCTTTCCATGGATGTGCCAAACTCAAAAATTTATTTTTCCTTAAAATTTGTTAAAAATCATGGGCTTACCACTTGTCTTTAAAACTCATTAATTTTTCGAAGTTCACCAATCCCACCGAGATATAGATCATAGGAAAGGTCTATTCAATACCTACACACACCTGCAAGCTAAATCGTCCTGCGTGGTCTGGTTATCGAAATATGGCCATCCAAAGTGATTTCACTGATTCCACAGATTTTTGAGCTTTAACTACCTAACAATGTGTTTGGGTGGCGATATTTCCGAAACCAGGGCTTGAAAAAGGTTGCGGTTTTCAAAATTTCTTGTCAATTTTGTAAGAGCTATTCATTAGTGAAAACCAGAAGGTTCTGCGAGGTGTGGTTATCGAAATATGGCCACCCAAACTGATTTTACTGAAAATTGACCCAAATCTAAAAAAGTCATCGGATGCGGATGAAGATATTTCCGCAACCAAGGCCGTAACGGGTTGCAGTTTTCAATTCTGAATAGAGAATTAACAGACCTTTCCATGGATGTGCCAAACTCAAAAATTTATTTTTCCTTAAAATTTGTTAAAAATCATGGGCTTACCACTTGTCTTTAAAACTCATTAATTTTTCGAAGTTCACCAATCCCACCGAGATATAGATCATAGGAAAGGTCTATTCAATACCTACACGCACCTGCAAGCTAAATCGTCCTGCGTGGTCTGGTTATCGAAATATGGCCATCCAAAGTGATTTCACTGATTCCACAGATTTTTGAGCTTTAACTACCTAACAATGTGTTTGGGTGGCGATATTTCCGAAACCAGGGCTTGGAAAAGGTTGCGGTTTTCAAAATTTCTTGTCAATTTTGTAAGAGCTATTCATTAGTGAAAACCAGAAGGTTCTGCGAGGTCTGGTTATCGAAATATGGCCACCCAAAGTGATTTTACTGAAAATTGACCCAAATCTAAAAAAGTCATCGGATGCGGATGGAGATATTTCCGCAACCAAGGCTCGTAACGGGTTGCAGTTTTCAATTCTGAATATAGAATTAACAGACCTTTCCATGGATGCGCCAAACTCAAAAATTTATTTTTCATTAATTTTGGGAAAAATCATGGGCTAACTAACCACTTGTCTTTAAAAATCATTAATTTTTCGAAGTTCACCAATCCCACCGAGATATACATCATAGGAAAGGTCTATTCAATACCTACACACACCTGCAAGCTAAATCGTCCTGCGTGGTCTGGTTATCGAAATATGGCCATCCAAAGTGATTTCACTGATTCCACAGATTTTTGAGCTTTAACTACCTAACAATGTGTTTGGGTGGCGATATTTCCGAAACCAGGGCTTGGAAAAGGTTGCGGTTTTCAAAATTTCTTGTCAATTTTGTAAGAGCTATTCATTAGTGAAAACTAGAAGGTTCTGCGAGGTCTGGTTATCGAAATATGGCCACCCAAAGTGATTTTCCTGAAAATTGACCCATATCTAAAAAAGTCATCGGATGCGGATGGAGATATTTCCGCAAACAAGGCTCGTAACGGGTTGCAGTTCCACAGATTTTTGAGCTTTAACTACCTAACAATGTGTTTGGGTGGCGATATTTCCGAAACCAGGGCTTGGAAAAGGTTGCGGTTTTCAAAATTTCTTGTTAATTTTGTAAGAGCTATTCATTAGTGAAAACCAGAAGGTTCTGTGAGGTCTGGTTATCGAAATATGGCCACCCAAAGTGATTTTACTGAAAATTGACCCAAATCTAAAAAAGTCATCGGATGCGGATGGAGATATTTCCGCAACCAAGGCCCGTAACGGGTTGCAGTTTTCAATTCTGAATAGAGAATTAACAGACCTTTCCATGGATGTGCCAAACTCAAAAATTTATTTTTCCTTAAAATTTGTTAAAAATCATGGGCTTACCACTTGTCTTTAAAACTGATTAATTTTTCGAAGTTCACCAATCCCACCGAGATATAGATCATAGGAAAGGTCTATTCAATACCTACACACACCTGCAAGCTAAATCGTCCTGCGTGGTCTGGTTATCGAAATATGGCCATCCAAAGTGATTTCACTGATTCCACAGATTTTTGAGCTTTAACTACCTAACAATGTGTTTGGGTGGCGATATTTCCGAAACCAGGGCTTGGAAAAGGTTGCGGTTTTCGAAATTTCTTGTCAATTTTGTAAGAGCTATTCATTAGTGAAAACCAGAAGGTTCTGCGAGGTGTGGTTATCGAAATATGGCCACCCAAAGTGATTTTACTGAAAATTGACCCAAATCTAAAAAAGTCATCGGATGCGGATGGAGATATTTCCACAACCAAGGCTCGTAACGGATTGCAGTTTTCAATTCTGAATAGAGAATTAACAGACCTTTCCATGGATGTGCCAAACTCAAAAATTTATTTTTCATTAATTTTGGGAAAAATCATGGACTAACCACTTGTCTTTAAAAATCATTAATTTTTCGAAGTTCACCAATCCCACCGAGATATACATCATAGGAAAGGTCTATTCAATACCTACACACACCTGCAAGCTAAATCGTCCTGCGTGGTCTGGTTATCGAAATATGGCCATCCAAAGTGATTTCACTGATTCCACAGATTTTTGAGCTTTAACTACCTAACAATGTGTTTGGGTGGCGATATTTCCGAAACCAGGGCTTGGAAAAGGTTGCGGTTTTCGAAATTTCTTGTCAATTTTGTAAGAGCTATTCATTAGTGAAAACCAGAAGGTTCTGCGAGGTGTGGTTATCGAAATATGGCCACCCAAAGTGATTTTACTGAAAATTGACCCAAATCTAAAAAAGTCATCGGATGCGGATGGAGATATTTCCACAACCAAGGCTCGTAACGGATTGCAGTTTTCAATTCTGAATAGAGAATTAACAGACCTTTCCATGGATGTGCCAAACTCAAAAATTTATTTTTCATTAATTTTGGGAAAAATCATGGACTAACCACTTGTCTTTAAAAATCATTAATTTTTCGAAGTTCACCAATCCCACCGAGATATACATCATAGGAAAGGTCTATTCAATACCTACACACACCTGCAAGCTAAATCGTCCTGCGTGGTCTGGTTATCGAAATATGGCCATCCAAAGTGATTTCACTGATTCCACAGATTTTTGAGCTTTAACTACCTAACAATGTGTTTGGGTGGCGATATTTCGGAAACCAGGGCTTGAAAAAGGTTGCGGTTTTCAAAATTTCTTGTCAATTTTGTAAGAGCTATTCATTAGTGAAAACCAGAAGGTTCTGCGAGGTGTGGTTATCGAAATATGGCCACCCAAAGTGATTTTACTGAAAACTGACCCAAATCTAAAAAAGTCATCGGATGCGGATGGAGATATTTCCGCAACCAAGGCTCGTAACGGGTTGCAGTTTTCAATTCTGAATAGAGAATTAACAGACCTTTCCATGGATGTGCCAAACTCAAAAATTTATTTTTCATTAATTTTGGGAAAAATCATGGGCTAACCACTTGTCTTTAAAAATCATTAATTTTTCGAAGTTCACCAATCCCACCGAGATATACATAATAGGAAAGGTCTATTCAATACCTACACACACCTGCAAGCTAAATCGTCCTGCGTGGTCTGGTTATCGAAATATGGCCATCCAAAGTGATTTCACTGATTCCACAGATTTTTGAGCTTTAACTACCTAACAATGTGTTTGGGTGGCGATATTTCGGAAACCAGGGCTTGGAAAAGGTTGCGGTTTTCAAAATTTCTTGTCAATTTTGTAAGAGCTATTCATTAGTGAAAACTAGAAGGTTCTGCGAGGTCTGGTTATCGAAATATGGCCACCCAAAGTGATTTTCCTGAAAATTGACCCATATCTAAAAAAGTCATCGGATGCGGATGGAGATATTTCCGCAAACAAGGCTCGTAACGGGTTGCAGTTCCACAGATTTTTGAGCTTTAACTACCTAACAATGTGTTTGGGTGGCGATATTTCGGAAACCAGGGCTTGGAAAAGGTTGCGGTTTTCAAAATTTCTTGTTAATTTTGTAAGAGCTATTCATTAGTGAAAACCAGAAGGTTCTGTGAGGTGTGGTTATCGAAATATGGCCACCCAAAGTGATTTTACTGAAAACTGACCCAAATCTAAAAAAGTCATCGGATGCGGATGGAGATATTTCCGCAACCAAGGCTCGTAACGGGTTGCAGTTTTCAATTCTGAATAGAGAATTAACAGACCTTTCCATGGATGTGCCAAACTCAAAAATTTATTTTTCATTAATTTTGGGAAAAATCATGGGCTAACCACTTGTCTTTAAAAATCATTAATTTTTCGAAGTTCACCAATCCCACCGAGATATACATAATAGGAAAGGTCTATTCAATACCTACACACACCTGCAAGCTAAATCGTCCTGCGTGGTCTGGTTATCGAAATATGGCCATCCAAAGTGATTTCACTGATTCCACAGATTTTTGAGCTTTAACTACCTAACAATGTGTTTGGGTGGCGATATTTCGGAAACCAGGGCTTGAAAAAGGTTGCGGTTTTCAAAATTTCTTGTCAATTTTGTAAGAGCTATTCATTAGTGAAAACCAGAAGGTTCTGCGAGGTCTGGTTATCGAAATATGGCCACCCAAAGTGATTTTACTGAAAATTTACCCAAATCTAAAAAAGTCATCGGATGCGGATGGAGATATTTCCGCAACCAAGGCTCGTAACGGGTTGCAGTTTTCAATTCTGAATAGAGAATTAACAGACCTTTCCATGGATGTGCCAAACTCAAAAATTTATTTTTCATTAATTTTGGGAAAAATCATGGGCTAACCACTTGTCTTTAAAAATCATTAATTTTTCGAAGTTCACCAATCCCACCGAGATATACATCATAGGAAAGGTCTATTCAATACCTACACATACCTGCAAGCTAAATCGTCCTGCGTGGTCTGGTTATCGAAATATGGCCATCCAAAGTGATTTCACTGATTCCACAGATTTTTGAGCTTTAACTACCTAACAATGTGTTTGGGTGGCGATATTTCGGAAACCAGGGCTTGGAAAAGGTTGCGGTTTTCAAAATTTTTTGTCAATTTTGTAAGAGCTATTCATTAGTGAAAACCAGAAGGTTCTGCGAGGTCTGGTTATCGAAATATGGCCACCCAAAGTGATTTTACTGAAAATTGACCCAAATCTAAAAAAGTCATCGGATGCGGATGGAGATATTTCCGCAACCAAGGCTCGTAACGGGTTGCAGTTTTCAATTCTGAATAGAGAATTAACAGACCTTTCCATGGATGTGCCAAACTCAAAAATTTATTTTTCATTAATTTTGGGAAAAATCATGGACTAACCACTTGTCTTTAAAAATCATTAATTTTTCGAAGTTCACCAATCCCACCGAGATATACATCATAGGAAAGGTCTATTCAATACCTACACACACCTGTAAGCTAAATCGTCCTGCGTGGTCTGGTTATCGAAATATGGATAACCAAAGTGATTTCACTAATTCCACAGATTTTTGAGCTTTAACTACCTAACAATGTGTTTGGGTGGCGATATTTCCGAAACCAGGGCTTGGAAAAGGTTGCGGTTTTCAAAATTTCTTGTTAATTTTGTAAGAGCTATTCATTAGTGAAAACCAGAAGGTTCTGTGAGGTCTGGTTATCGAAATATGGCCACCCAAAGTGATTTTACTGAAAATTGACCCAAATCTAAAAAAGTCATCGGATGCGGATGGAGATATTTCCGCAACCAAGGCCCGTAACGGGTTGCAGTTTTCAATTCTGAATAGAGAATTAACAGACCTTTCCATGGATGTGCCAAACTCAAAAATTTATTTTTCCTTAAAATTTGTTAAAAATCATGGGCTTACCACTTGTCTTTAAAACTGATTAATTTTTCGAAGTTCACCAATCCCACCGAGATATAGATCATAGGAAAGGTCTATTCAATACCTACACACACCTGCAAGCTAAATCGTCCTGCGTGGTCTGGTTATCGAAATATGGCCATCCAAAGTGATTTCACTGATTCCACAGATTTTTGAGCTTTAACTACCTAACAATGTGTTTGGGTGGCGATATTTCCGAAACCAGGGCTTGGAAAAGGTTGCGGTTTTCGAAATTTCTTGTCAATTTTGTAAGAGCTATTCATTAGTGAAAACCAGAAGGTTCTGCGAGGTGTGGTTATCGAAATATGGCCACCCAAAGTGATTTTACTGAAAATTGACCCAAATCTAAAAAAGTCATCGGATGCGGATGGAGATATTTCCACAACAAAGGCTCGTAACGGATTGCAGTTTTCAATTCTGAATAGAGAATTAACAGACCTTTCCATGGATGTGCCAAACTCAAAAATTTATTTTTCATTAATTTTGGGAAAAATCATGGACTAACCACTTGTCTTTAAAAATCATTAATTTTTCGAAGTTCACCAATCCCACCGAGATATACATCATAGGAAAGGTCTATTCAATACCTACACACACCTGCAAGCTAAATCGTCCTGCGTGGTCTGGTTATCGAAATATGGCCATCCAAAGTGATTTCACTGATTCCACAGATTTTTGAGCTTTAACTACCTAACAATGTGTTTGGGTGGCGATATTTCGGAAACCAGGGCTTGAAAAAGGTTGCGGTTTTCAAAATTTCTTGTCAATTTTGTAAGAGCTATTCATTAGTGAAAACCAGAAGGTTCTGCGAGGTGTGGTTATCGAAATATGGCCACCCAAAGTGATTTTACTGAAAACTGACCCAAATCTAAAAAAGTCATCGGATGCGGATGGAGATATTTCCGCAACCAAGGCTCGTAACGGGTTGCAGTTTTCAATTCTGAATAGAGAATTAACAGACCTTTCCATGGATGTGCCAAACTCAAAAATTTATTTTTCATTAATTTTGGGAAAAATCATGGGCTAACCACTTGTCTTTAAAAATCATTAATTTTTCGAAGTTCACCAATCCCACCGAGATATACATAATAGGAAAGGTCTATTCAATACCTACACACACCTGCAAGCTAAATCGTCCTGCGTGGTCTGGTTATCGAAATATGGCCATCCAAAGTGATTTCACTGATTCCACAGATTTTTGAGCTTTAACTACCTAACAATGTGTTTGGGTGGCGATATTTCGGAAACCAGGGCTTGAAAAAGGTTGCGGTTTTCAAAATTTCTTGTCAATTTTGTAAGAGCTATTCATTAGTGAAAACCAGAAGGTTCTGCGAGGTGTGGTTATCGAAATATGGCCACCCAAAGTGATTTTACTGAAAATTTACCCAAATCTAAAAAAGTCATCGGATGCGGATGGAGATATTTCCGCAACCAAGGCTCGTAACGGGTTGCAGTTTTCAATTCTGAATAGAGAATTAACAGACCTTTCCATGGATGTGCCAAACTCAAAAATTTATTTTTCATTAATTTTGGGAAAAATCATGGGCTAACCACTTGTCTTTAAAAATCATTAATTTTTCGAAGTTCACCAATCCGACCGAGATATACATCATAGGAAAGGTCTATTCAATACCTACACATACCTGCAAGCTAAATCGTCCTGCGTGGTCTGGTTATCGAAATATGGCCATCCAAAGTGATTTCACTGATTCCACAGATTTTTGAGCTTTAACTACCTAACAATGTGTTTGGGTGGCGATATTTCGGAAACCAGGGCTTGGAAAAGGTTGCGGTTTTCAAAATTTTTTGTCAATTTTGTAAGAGCTATTCATTAGTGAAAACCAGAAGGTTCTGCGAGGTCTGGTTATCGAAATATGGCCACCCAAAGTGATTTTACTGAAAATTGACCCAAATCTAAAAAAGTCATCGGATGCGGATGGAGATATTTCCGCAACCAAGGCTCGTAACGGGTTGCAGTTTTCAATTCTGAATAGAGAACTAACAGACCTTTCCATGGATGTGCCAAACTCAAAAATTTATTTTTCATTAATTTTGGGAAAAATCATGGACTAACCACTTGTCTTTAAAAATCATTAATTTTTCGAAGTTCACCAATCCCACCGAGATATACATCATAGGAAAGGTCTATTCAATACCTACACACACCTGTAAGCTAAATCGTCCTGCGTGGTCTGGTTATCGAAATATGGATAACCAAAGTGATTTCACTAATTCCACAGATTTTTGAGCTTTAACTACCTAACAATGTGTTTGGGTGGCGATATTTCGGAAACCAGGGCTTGGAAAAGGTTGCGGTTTTCAAAATTTCTTGTTAATTTTGTAAGAGCTATTCATTAGTGAAAACCAGAAGGTTCTGTGAGGTCTGGTTATCGAAATATGGCCACCCAAAGTGATTTTACTGAAAATTGACCCAAATCTAAAAAAGTCATCGGATGCGGATGGAGATATTTCCGCAACCAAGGCTCGTAACGGGTTGCAGTTTTCAATTCTGAATAGAGAATTAACAGACCTTTCCATGGATGTGCCAAACTCAAAAATTTATTTTTCAATAATTTTGGGAAAAATCATGGGCTAACCACTTGTCTTTAAAAATCATTAATTTTTCGAAGTTCACCAATCCCACCGAGATATAGATCATAGGAAAGGTCTAATCAATACCTACACACACCTGCAAGCTAAATCGTCCTGCGTGGTCTGGTTATCGAAATATGGCCATCCAAAGTGATTTCACTGATTCCACAGATTTTTGAGCTTTAACTACCTAACAATGTGTTTGGGTGGCGATATTTCCGAAACCAGGGCTTAGAAAAGGTTGCGGTTTTCAAAATTTCTTGTCAATTTTGTAAGAGCTATTCATTAGTGAAAACCAGAAGGTTCTGCGAGGTCTGGTTATCGAAATATGGCCACCCAAAGTGATTTTACTGAAAATTGACCCAAATCTAAAAAAGTCATCGGATGCGGATGGAGATATTTCCGCAACCAAGGCTCGTAACGGGTTGCAGTTTTCAATTCTGAATAGAGAATTAACAGACCTTTCCATGGATGTGCCAAACTCAAAAATTTATTTTTCATTAATTTTGGGAAAAATCATGGACTAACCACTTGTCTTTAAAAATCATTAATTTTTCGAAGTTCACCAATCCCACCGAGATATACATCATAGGAAAGGTCTATTCAATACCTACACACACCTGTAAGCTAAATCGTCCTGCGTGGTCTGGTTATCGAAATATGGATAACCAAAGTGATTTCACTAATTCCACAGATTTTTGAGCTTTAACTACCTAACAATGTGTTTGGGTGGCGATATTTCGGAAACCAGGGCTTGGAAAAGGTTGCGGTTTTCAAAATTTCTTGTCAATTTTGTAAGAGCTATTCATTAGTGAAAACCAGAAGGTTCTGCGAGGTGTGGTTATCGAAATATGGCCACCCAAAGTGATTTTACTGAAAACTGACCCAAATCTAAAAAAGTCATCGGATGCGGATGGAGATATTTCCGCAACCAAGGCTCGTAACGGGTTGCAGTTTTCAATTCTGAATAGAGAATTAACAGACCTTTCCATGGATGTGCCAAACTCAAAAATTTATTTTTCATTAATTTTGGGAAAAATCATGGGCTAACCACTTGTCTTTAAAAATCATTAATTTTTCGAAGTTCACCAATCCCACCGAGATATACATAATAGGAAAGGTCTATTCAATACCTACACACACCTGCAAGCTAAATCGTCCTGCGTGGTCTGGTTATCGAAATATGGCCATCCAAAGTGATTTCACTGATTCCACAGATTTTTGAGCTTTAACTACCTAACAATGTGTTTGGGTGGCGATATTTCCGAAACAAGGGCTTGGAAAAGGTTGCGGTTTTCAAAATTTCTTGTCAATTTTGTAAGAGCTATTCATTAGTGAAAACCAGAAGGTTCTGCGAGGTGTGGTTATCGAAATATGGCCACCCAAAGTGATTTTACTGAAAATTGACCCAAATCTAAAAAAGTCATCGGATGCGGATGGAGATATTTCCGCAACCAAGGCTCGTAACGGGTTGCAGTTTTCAATTCTGAATAGAGAATTAACAGACCTTTCCATGGATGTGCCAAACTCAAAAATTTATTTTTCATTAATTTTGGGAAAAATCATGGGCTAACCACTTGTCTTTAAAAATCATTAATTTTTCGAAGTTCACCAATCCCACCGAGATATACATCATAGGAAAGGTCTATTCAATACCTACACACACCTGCAAGCTAAATCGTCCTGCGTGGTCTGGTTATCGAAATATGGCCATCCAAAGTGATTTCACTGATTCCACAGATTTTTGAGCTTTAACTACCTAACAATGTGTTTGGGTGGCGATATTTCGGAAACCAGGGCTTGGAAAAGGTTGCGGTTTTCAAAATTTCTTGTCAATTTTGTAAGAGCTATTCATTAGTGAAAACCAGAAGGTTCTGCGAGGTGTGGTTATCGAAATATGGCCACCCAAAGTGATTTTACTGAAAATTGACCCAAATCTAAAAAAGTCATCGGATGCGGATGGAGATATTTCCGCAACCAAGGCTCGTAACGGGTTGCAGTTTTCAATTCTGAATAGAGAATTAACAGACCTTTCCATGGATGTGCCAAACTCAAAAATTTATTTTTCATTAATTTTGGGAAAAATCATGGGCTAACCACTTGTCTTTAAAAATCATTAATTTTTCGAAGTTCACCAATCCCACCGAGATATACATCATAGGAAAGGTCTATTCAATACCTACACACACCTGCAAGCTAAATCGTCCTGCGTGGTCTGGTTATCGAAATATGGCCATCCAAAGTGATTTCACTGATTCCACAGATTTTTGAGCTTTAACTACCTAACAATGTGTTTGGGTGGCGATATTTCGGAAACCAGGGCTTGGAAAAGGTTGCGGTTTTCAAAATTTCTTGTCAATTTTGTAAGAGCTATTCATTAGTGAAAACCAGAAGGTTCTGCGAGGTGTGGTTATCGAAATATGGCCACCCAAAGTGATTTTACTGAAAATTGACCCAAATCTAAAAAAGTCATCGGATGCGGATGGAGATATTTCCGCAACCAAGGCTCGTAACGGGTTGCAGTTTTCAATTCTGAATAGAGAATTATCAGACCATTCCATGGATGTGCCAAACTCAAAAATTTATTTTTCATTAATATTGGGAAAAATCATGGGCTAACCACTTGTCTTTAAAAATCATTAATTTTTCGAAGTTCACCAATCCGACCGAGATATACATCATAGGAAAGGTCTATTCAATACCTACACATACCTGCAAGCTAAATCGTCCTGCGTGGTCTGGTTATCGAAATATGGCCATCCAAAGTGATTTCACTGATTCCACAGATTTTTGAGCTTTAACTACCTAACAATGTGTTTGGGTGGCGATATTTCGGAAACCAGGGCTTGGAAAAGGTTGCGGTTTTCAAAATTTTTTGTCAATTTTGTAAGAGCTATTCATTAGTGAAAACCAGAAGGTTCTGCGAGGTCTGGTTATCGAAATATGGCCACCCAAAGTGATTTTACTGAAAATTGACCCAAATCTAAAAAAGTCATCGGATGCGGATGGAGATATTTCCGCAACCAAGGCTCGTAACGGGTTGCAGTTTTCAATTCTGAATAGAGAATTAACAGACCTTTCCATGGATGTGCCAAACTCAAAAATTTATTTTTCATTAATTTTGGGAAAAATCATGGACTAACCACTTGTCTTTAAAAATCATTAATTTTTCGAAGTTCACCAATCCCACCGAGATATACATCATGGGAAAGGTCTATTCAATACCTACACACACCTGTAAGCTAAATCGTCCTGCGTGGTCTGGTTATCGAAATATGGATAACCAAAGTGATTTCACTAATTCCACAGATTTTTGAGCTTTAACTACCTAACAATGTGTTTGGGTGGCGATATTTCGGAAACCAGGGCTTGGAAAAGGTTGCGGTTTTCAAAATTTCTTGTTAATTTTGTAAGAGCTATTCATTAGTGAAAACCAGAAGGTTCTGTGAGGTCTGGTTATCGAAATATGGCCACCCAAAGTGATTTTACTGAAAATTGACCCAAATCTAAAAAAGTCATCGGATGCGGATGGAGATATTTCCGCAACCAAGGCTCGTAACGGGTTGCAGTTTTCAATTCTGAATAGAGAATTATCAGACCATTCCATGGATGTGCCAAACTCAAAAATTTATTTTTCATTAATATTGGGAAAAATCATGGGCTAACCACTTGTCTTTAAAAATCATTAAATTTTCGAAGTTCACCAATCCCACCGAGATATAGATCATAGGAAAGGTCTATTCAATACCTACACACACCTGCAAGCTAAATCGTCCTGCGTGGTCTGGTTATCGAAATATGGCCATCCAAAGTGATTTCACTGATTCCACAGATTTTTGAGCTTTAACTACCTAACAATGTGTTTGGGTGGCGATATTTCCGAAACCAGGGCTTAGAAAAGGTTGCGGTTTTCAAAATTTCTTGTCAATTTTGTAAGAGCTATTCATTAGTGAAAACCAGAAGGTTCTGCGAGGTCTGGTTATCGAAATATGGCCACCCAAAGTGATTTTACTGAAAATTGACCCAAATCTAAAAAAGTCATCGGATGCGGATGGAGATATTTCCGCAACCAAGGCTCGTAAAGGGTTGCAATTTTCAATTCTGAATAGAGAATTAACAGACCTTTCCATGGATGTGCCAAACTCAAAAATTTATTTTTCAATAATTTTGGGAAAAATCATGGGCTAACCACTTGTCTTTAAAAATCATTAATTTTTCGAAGTTCACCAATCCCACCGAGATATAGATCATAGGAAAGGTCTAATCAATACCTACACACACCTGCAAGCTAAATCGTCCTGCGTGGTCTGGTTATCGAAATATGGCCATCCAAAGTGATTTCACTGATTCCACAGATTTTTGAGCTTTAACTACCTAACAATGTGTTTGGGTGGCGATATTTCCGAAACCAGGGCTTAGAAAAGGTTGCGGTTTTCAAAATTTCTTGTCAATTTTGTAAGAGCTATTCATTAGTGAAAACCAGAAGGTTCTGCGAGGTCTGGTTATCGAAATATGGCCACCCAAAGTGATTTTACTGAAAATTGACCCAAATCTAAAAAAGTCATCGGATGCGGATGGAGATATTTCCGCAACCAAGGCTCGTAACGGGTTGCAGTTTTCAATTCTGAATAGAGAATTAACAGACCTTTCCATGGATGTGCCAAACTCAAAAATTTATTTTTCATTAATTTTGGGAAAAATCATGGACTAACCACTTGTCTTTAAAAATCATTAATTTTTCGAAGTTCACCAATCCCACCGAGATATACATCATAGGAAAGGTCTATTCAATACCTACACACACCTGTAAGCTAAATCGTCCTGCGTGGTCTGGTTATCGAAATATGGATAACCAAAGTGATTTCACTAATTGCACAGATTTTTGAGCTTTAACTACCTAACAATGTGTTTGGGTGGCGATATTTCGGAAACCAGGGCTTGGAAAAGGTTGCGGTTTTCAAAATTTCTTGTTAATTTTGTAAGAGCTATTCATTAGTGAAAACCAGAAGGTTCTGTGAGGTCTGGTTATCGAAATATGGCCACCCAAAGTGATTTTACTGAAAATTGACCCAAATCTAAAAAAGTCATCGGATGCGGATGGAGATATTTCCGCAACCAAGGCCCGTAACGGGTTGCAGTTTTCAATTCTGAATAGAGAATTAACAGACCTTTCCATGGATGTGCCAAACTCAAAAATTTATTTTTCCTTAAAATTTGTCTTTAAAACTCATTAATTTTTCGAAGTTCACCAATCCCACCGAGATATAGATCATAGGAAAGGTCTATTCAATACCTACACACACCTGCAAGCTAAATCGTCCTGCGTGGTCTGGTTATCGAAATATGGCCATCCAAAGTGATTTCACTGATTCCACAGATTTTTGAGCTTTAACTACCTAACAATGTGTTTGGGTGGCGATATTTCCGAAACCAGGGCTTGGAAAAGGTTGCGGTTTTCAAAATTTCTTGTCAATTTTGTAAGAGCTATTCATTAGTGAAAACCAGAAGGTTCTGTGAGGTCTGGTTATCGAAATATGGCCACCCAAAGTGATTTTACTGAAAATTGACCCAAATCTAAAAAAGTCATCGAATGCGGATGGAGATATTTCCGCAACCAAGGCTCGTAAGGGGTTGCAGTTTTCAATTCTGAATAGAGAATTAACAGACCTTTCCATGGATGTGCCAAACTCAAAAATTTATTTTTCATTAATTTTGGGAAAAATCATGGACTAACCACTTGTCTTTAAAAATCATTAATTTTTCGAAGTTCACCAATCCCACCGAGATATACATCATAGGAAAGGTCTATTCAATACCTACACACACCTGCAAGCTAAATCGTCCTGCGTGGTCTGGTTATCGAAATATGGCCATCCAAAGTGATTTCACTGATTCCACAGATTTTTGAGCTTTAACTACCTAACAATGTGTTTGGGTGGCGATATTTCCGAAACCAGGGCTTGGAAAAGGTTGCGGTTTTCAAAATTTCTTGTTAATTTTGTAAGAGCTATTCATTAGTGAAAACCAGAAGGTTCTGTGAGGTCTGGTTATCGAAATATGGCCACCCAAAGTGATTTTACTGAAAATTGACCCAAATCTAAAAAAGTCATCGGATGCGGATGGAGATATTTCCGCAACCAAGGCCCGTAACGGATTGCAGTTTTCAATTCTGAATAGAGAATTAACAGACCTTTCCATGGATGTGCCAAACTCAAAAATTTATTTTTCATTAATTTTGGGAAAAATCATGGACTAACCACTTGTCTTTAAAAATCATTAATTTTTCGAAGTTCACCAATCCCACCGAGATATACATGTAGGATGCCTATATTTTACATCCTAAAATAAAGCCCAACATTTGAGAATATACCTTATTAACTTTAATATCATTTTTCCAAATCATTCCATATTCGAACTTAAAGAATTTGAAGCTAATGTTATATAACCTTTTTATTTTATTCAGTTATAGAATTGCGCGAAGTAAAGTCCAGAAAAGAAAAGAAAAGTCAAGTTAAAGTAAAAGTCAAGTGAAAGTCAAAGTCAAGTTACCTACATACGAGTATTTCCTTTGAATCATTATTTTTTTAATTTAAACTTTAAATTCATTTAAAAAAAAAGAGAAACACTCTTTATTATTAATTTTAATTAGTGAATTAAAAACTATATTTTTAAACTTAAAAACTACGCCGTTTCAATTTAATCCCTCCCCCTACATACATCATAGGAAAGGTCTATTCAATACCTACACACACCTGCAAGCTAAATCGTCCTGCGTGGTCTGGTTATCGAAATATGGCCATCCAAAGTGATTTCACTGATTCCACAGATTTTTGAGCTTTAACTACCTAACAATGTGTTTGGGTGGCGATATTTCGGAAATCAGGGCTTGGAAAAGGTTGCGGTTTTCAAAATTTCTTGTCAATTTTGTAAGAGCTATTCATTAGTGAAAACCAGAAGGTTCTGCGAGGTCTGGTTATCGAAATATGGCCACCCAAAGTGATTTTACTGAAAATTGACCCAAATCTAAAAAAGTCATCGGATGCGGATGGAGATATTTTCGCAACCAAGGCCCGTAACGGGTTGCAGTTTTTAATTCTGAATAGAGAATTAACAGACCTTTCCATGGATGTGCCAAACTCAAAAATTTATTTTTCCTTAAAATTTGTTAAAAATCATGGGCTTACCACTTGTCTTTAAAACTCATTAATTTTTCGAAGTTCACCAATCCCACCGAGATATACATCATAGGAAAGGTCTATTCAATACCTACACACACCTGCAAGCTAAATCGTCCTGCGTGGTCTGGTTATCGAAATATGGCCATCCAAAGTGATTTCACTGATTCCACAGATTTTTGAGCTTTAACTACCTAACAATGTGTTTGGGTGGCGATATTTCCGAAACCAGGGCTTGGAAAAGGTTACGGTTTTCAAAATTTCTTGTCAATTTTGTAAGAGCTCTTCATTAGTGAAAACCAGAAGGTTCTGCGAGGCCTGGTTATCGAAATATGGCCACCCAAAGTGATTTTACTGAAAATTGACCCAAATCTAAAAAAGTCATCGGATGCGGATGGAGATATTTCCGCAACCAAGGCTCGTGACGGGTTGCAGTTTTCAATTCTGAATAGAGAATTAACAGACCTTTCCATGGATGTGCCAAACTCAAAAATTTATTTTTCATTAATTTTGGGAAAAATCATGGGCTAACCACTTGTCTTTAAAAATCATTAATTTTTCGAAGTTCACCAATCCCACCGAGATATACATCATAGGAAAGGTCTATTCAATACCTACACACACCTGCAAGTTAAATCGTCCTGCGTGGTCTGGTTATCGAAATATGGCCATCCAAAGTGATTTCACTGATTCCACAGATTTTTGAGCTTTAACTACCTAACAATGTGTTTGGGTGGCGATATTTCCGAAACCAGGGCTTGGAAAAGGTTGCGGTTTTCAAAATTTCTTGTCAATTTTGTAAGAGCTATTCATTAGTGAAAACCAGAAGGTTCTGCGAGGTCTGGTTATCGAAATATGGCCACCCAAAGTGATTTTACTGAAAATTGACCCAAATCTAAAAAAGTCATCGGATGCGGATGGAGATATTTCCGCAACCAAGGCTCGTAACGGGTTGCAGTTTTCAATTCTGAATAGAGAGAATTAACAGACCTTTCCATGGATGTGCCAAACTCAAAAATTTATTTTTCATTAATTTTGGGAAAAATATGGCCATCCAAAGTGATTTCACTGATTCCACAGATTTTTGAGCTTTAACTACCTAACAATGTGTTTGGGTGGCGATATTTCGGAAATCAGGGCTTGGAAAAGGTTGCGGTTTTCAAAATTTCTTGTCAATTTTGTAAGAGCTATTCATTAGTGAAAACCAGAAGGTTCTGCGAGGTCTGGTTATCGAAATATGGCCACCCAAAGTGATTTTACTGAAAATTGACCCAAATCTAAAAAAGTCATCGGATGCGGATGGAGATATTTCCGCAACCAAGGCTCGTAACGGGTTGCAGTTTTCAATTCTGAATAGAGAATTAACAGACCTTTCCATGGATGTGCCAAACTCAAAAATTTATTTTTCATTAATTTTGGGAAAAATCATGGGCTAACCACTTGTCTTTAAAAATCATTAATTTTTCGAAGTTCACCAATCCCACCGAGATATACATCATAGGAAAGGTCTATTCAATACCTACACACACCTGCAAGTTAAATCGTCCTGCGTGGTCTGGTTATCGAAATATGGCCATCCAAAGTGATTTCACTGATTCCACAGATTTTTGAGCTTTAACTACCTAACAATGTGTTTGGGTGGCGATATTTCCGAAACCAGGGCTTGGAAAAGGTTGCGGTTTTCAAAATTTCTTGTCAATTTTGTAAGAGCTATTCATTAGTGAAAACCAGAAGGTTCTGCGAGGTCTGGTTATCGAAATATGGCCACCCAAAGTGATTTTACTGAAAATTGACCCAAATCTAAAAAAGTCATCGGATGCGGATGGAGATATTTCCGCAACCAAGGCTCGTAACGGGTTGCAGTTTTCAATTCTGAATAGAGAGAATTAACAGACCTTTCCATGGATGTGCCAAACTCAAAAATTTATTTTTCATTAATTTTGGGAAAAATATGGCCATCCAAAGTGATTTCACTGATTCCACAGATTTTTGAGCTTTAACTACCTAACAATGTGTTTGGGTGGCGATATTTCGGAAATCAGGGCTTGGAAAAGGTTGCGGTTTTCAAAATTTCTTGTCAATTTTGTAAGAGCTATTCATTAGTGAAAACCAGAAGGTTCTGCGAGGTCTGGTTATCGAAATATGGCCACCCAAAGTGATTTTACTGAAAATTGACCCAAATCTAAAAAAGTCATCGGATGCGGATGGAGATATTTCCGCAACCAAGGCTCGTAACGGGTTGCAGTTTTCAATTCTGAATAGAGAGAATTAACAGACCTTTCCATGGATGTGCCAAACTCAAAAATTTATTTTTCATTAATTTTGGGAAAAATCATGGGCTAACCACTTGTCTTTAAAAATCATTAATTTTTCGAAGTTCACCAATCCCACCGAGATATAGATCATAGGAAAGGTCTATTCAATACCTACACACACCTGCAAGCTAAATCGTCCTGCGTGGTCTGGTTATCGAAATATGGCCATCCAAAGTGATTTCACTGATTCCACAGATTTTTGAGCTTTAACTACCTAACAATGTGTTTGGGTGGCGATATTTCGGAAATCAGGGCTTGGAAAAGGTTGCGGTTTTCAAAATTTCTTGTCAATTTTGTAAGAGCTATTCATTAGTGAAAACCAGAAGGTTCTGCGAGGTCTGGTTATCGAAATATGGCCACCCAAAGTGATTTTACTGAAAATTGACCCAAATCTAAAAAAGTCATCGGATGCGGATGGAGATATTTCCGCAACCAAGGCTCGTAACGGGTTGCAGTTTTCAATTCTGAATAGAGAGAATTAACAGACCTTTCCATGGATGTGCCAAACTCAAAAATTTATTTTTCATTAATTTTGGGAAAAATCATGGGCTAACCACTTGTCTTTAAAAATCATTAATTTTTCGAAGTTCACCAATCCCACCGAGATATAGATCATAGGAAAGGTCTATTCAATACCTACACACACCTGCAAGCTAAATCGTCCTGCGTGGTCTGGTTATCGAAATATGGCCATCCAAAGTGATTTCACTGATTCCACAGATTTTTGAGCTTTAACTACCTAACAATGTGTTTGGGTGGCGATATTTCGGAAATCAGGGCTTGGAAAAGGTTGCGGTTTTCAAAATTTCTTGTCAATTTTGTAAGAGCTATTCATTAGTGAAAACCAGAAGGTTCTGCGAGGTCTGGTTATCGAAATATGGCCACCCAAAGTGATTTTACTGAAAATTGACCCAAATCTAAAAAAGTCATCGGATGCGGATGGAGATATTTCCGCAACCAAGGCTCGTAACGGGTTGCAGTTTTCAATTCTGAATAGAGAGAATTAACAGACCTTTCCATGGATGTGCCAAACTCAAAAATTTATTTTTCATTAATTTTGGGAAAAATCATGGGCTAACCACTTGTCTTTAAAAATCATTAATTTTTCGAAGTTCACCAATCCCACCGAGATATAGATCATAGGAAAGGTCTATTCAATACCTACACACACCTGCAAGCTAAATCGTCCTGCGTGGTCTGGTTATCGAAATATGGCCATCCAAAGTGATTTCACTGATTCCACAGATTTTTGAGCTTTAACTACCTAACAATGTGTTTGGGTGGCGATATTTCGGAAATCAGGGCTTGGAAAAGGTTGCGGTTTTCAAAATTTCTTGTCAATTTTGTAAGAGCTATTCATTAGTGAAAACCAGAAGGTTCTGCGAGGTCTGGTTATCGAAATATGGCCACCCAAAGTGATTTTACTGAAAATTGACCCAAATCTAAAAAAGTCATCGGATGCGGATGGAGATATTTCCGCAACCAAGGCTCGTAACGGGTTGCAGTTTTCAATTCTGAATAGAGAGAATTAACAGACCTTTCCATGGATGTGCCAAACTCAAAAATTTATTTTTCATTAATTTTGGGAAAAATCATGGGCTAACCACTTGTCTTTAAAAATCATTAATTTTTCGAAGTTCACCAATCCCACCGAGATATACATCATAGGAAAGGTCTATTCAATACCTACACACACCTGCAAGCTAAATCGTCCTGCGTGGTCTGGTTATCGAAATATGGCCATCCAAAGTGATTTCACTGATTCCACAGATTTTTGAGCTTTAACTACCTAACAATGTGTTTGGGTGGCGATATTTCGGAAATCAGGGCTTGGAAAAGGTTGCGGTTTTCAAAATTTCTTGTCAATTTTGTAAGAGCTATTCATTAGTGAAAACCAGAAGGTTCTGCGAGGTCTGGTTATCGAAATATGGCCACCCAAAGTGATTTTACTGAAAATTGACCCAAATCTAAAAAAGTCATCGGATGCGGATGGAGATATTTCCGCAACCAAGGCTCGTAACGGGTTGCAGTTTTCAATTCTGAATAGAGAGAATTAACAGACCTTTCCATGGATGTGCCAAACTCAAAAATTTATTTTTCATTAATTTTGGGAAAAATCATGGGCTAACCACTTGTCTTTAAAAATCATTAATTTTTCGAAGTTCACCAATCCCACCGAGATATACATCATAGGAAAGGTTTATTCAATACCTACACACACCTGCAAGCTAAATCGTCCTGCGTGGTCTGGTTATCGAAATATGGCCATCCAAAGTGATTTCACTGATTCCACAGATTTTTGAGCTTTAACTACCTAACAATGTGTTTGGGTGGCGATATTTCGGAAATCAGGGCTTGGAAAAGGTTGCGGTTTTCAAAATTTCTTGTCAATTTTGTAAGAGCTATTCATTAGTGAAAACCAGAAGGTTCTGCGAGGTCTGGTTATCGAAATATGGCCACCCAAAGTGATTTTACTGAAAATTGACCCAAATCTAAAAAAGTCATCGGATGCGGATGGAGATATTTCCGCAACCAAGGCTCGTAACGGGTTGCAGTTTTCAATTCTGAATAGAGAGAATTAACAGACCTTTCCATGGATGTGCCAAACTCAAAAATTTATTTTTCATTAATTTTGGGAAAAATCATGGGCTAACCACTTGTCTTTACAAATCATTAATTTTTCGAAGTTCACCAATCCCACCGAGATATACATCATAGGAAAGGTCTATTCAATACCTACACACACCTGCAAGCTAAATCGTCCTGCGTGGTCTGGTTATCGAAATATGGCCATCCAAAGTGATTTCACTGATTCCACAGATTTTTGAGCTTTAACTACCTAACAATGTGTTTGGGTGGCGATATTTCGGAAATCAGGGCTTGGAAAAGGTTGCGGTTTTCAAAATTTCTTGTCAATTTTGTAAGAGCTCTTCATTAGTGAAAACCAGAAGGTTCTGCGAGGTCTGGTTATCGAAATATGGCCACCCAAAGTGATTTTACTGAAAATTGACCCAAATCTAAAAAAGTCATCGGATGCGGATGGAGATATTTCCGCAACCAAGGCTCGTAACGGGTTGCAGTTTTCAATTCTGAATAGAGAGAATTAACAGACCTTTCCATGGATGTGCCAAACTCAAAAATTTATTTTTCATTAATTTTGGGAAAAATCATGGGCTAACCACTTGTCTTTAAAAATCATTAATTTTTCGAAGTTCACCAATCCCACCGAGATATACATCATAGGAAAGGTCTATTCAATACCTACACACACCTGCAAGCTAAATCGTCCTGCGTGGTCTGGTTATCGAAATATGGCCATCCAAAGTGATTTCACTGATTCCACAGATTTTTGAGCTTTAACTACCTAACAATGTGTTTGGGTGGCGATATTTCGGAAATCAGGGCTTGGAAAAGGTTGCGGTTTTCAAAATTTCTTGTCAATTTTGTAAGAGCTATTCATTAGTGAAAACCAGAAGGTTCTGCGAGGTCTGGTTATCGAAATATGGCCACCCAAAGTGATTTTACTGAAAATTGACCCAAATCTAAAAAAGTCATCGGATGCGGATGGAGATATTTCCGCAACCAAGGCTCGTAACGGGTTGCAGTTTTCAATTCTGAATAGAGAGAATTAACAGACCTTTCCATGGATGTGCCAAACTCAAAAATTTATTTTTCATTAATTTTGGGAAAAATCATGGGCTAACCACTTGTCTTTACAAATCATTAATTTTTCGAAGTTCACCAATCCCACCGAGATATACATCATAGGAAAGGTCTATTCAATACCTACACACACCTGCAAGCTAAATCGTCCTGCGTGGTCTGGTTATCGAAATATGGCCATCCAAAGTGATTTCACTGATTCCACAGATTTTTGAGCTTTAACTACCTAACAATGTGTTTGGGTGGCGATATTTCCGAAACCAGGGCTTGGAAAAGGTTGCGGTTTTCAAAATTTCTTGTCAATTTTGTAAGAGCTATTCATTAGTGAAAACCAGAAGGTTCTGCGAGGCCTGGTTATCGAAATATGGCCACCCAAAGTGATTTTACTGAAAATTGACCCAAATCTAAAAAAGTCATCGGATGCGGATGGAGATATTTCCGCAACCAAGGCTCGTAACGGGTTGCAGTTTTCAATTCTGAATAGAGAATTAACAGACCTTTCCATGGATGTGCCAAACTCAAAAATTTATTTTTCATTAATTTTGGGAAAAATCATGGGCTAACCACTTGTCTTTAAAAATCATTAATTTTTCGAAGTTCACCAATCCCACCGAGATATACATCATAGGAAAGGTCTATTCAATACCTACACACACCTGCAAGCTAAATCGTCCTGCGTGGTCTGGTTATCGAAATATGGCCATCCAAAGTGATTTCACTGATTCCACAGATTTTTGAGCTTTAACTACCTAACAATGTGTTTGGGTGGCGATATTTCCGAAACCAGGGCTTGGAAAAGGTTGCGGTTTTCAAAATTTCTTGTCAATTTTGTAAGAGCTCTTCATTAGTGAAAACCAGAAGGTTCTGCGAGGCCTGGTTATCGAAATATGGCCACCCAAAGTGATTTTACTGAAAATTGACCCAAATCTAAAAAAGTCATCGGATGCGGATGGAGATATTTCCGCAACCAAGGCTCGTGACGGGTTGCAGTTTTCAATTCTGAATAGAGAATTAACAGACCTTTCCATGGATGTGCCAAACTCAAAAATTTATTTTTCATTAATTTTGGGAAAAATCATGGGCTAACCACTTGTCTTTAAAAATCATTAATTTTTTGAAGTTCACCAATCCCACCGAGATATACATCATAGGAAAGGTCTATTCAATACCTACACACACCTGCAAGTTAAATCGTCCTGCGTGGTCTGGTTATCGAAATATGGCCATCCAAAGTGATTTCACTGATTCCACAGATTTTTGAGCTTTAACTACCTAACAATGTGTTTGGGTGGCGATATTTCCGAAACCAGGGCTTGGAAAAGGTTGCGGTTTTCAAAATTTCTTGTCAATTTTGTAAGAGCTATTCATTAGTGAAAACCAGAAGGTTCTGCGAGGCCTGGTTATCGAAATATGGCCACCCAAAGTGATTTTACTGAAAATTGACCCAAATCTAAAAAAGTCATCGGATGCGGATGGAGATATTTCCGCAACCAAGGCTCGTAACGGGTTGCAGTTTTCAATTCTGAATAGAGAATTAACAGACCTTTCCATGGATGTGCCAAACTCAAAAATTTATTTTTCATTAATTTTGGGAAAAATCATGGGCTAACCACTTGTCTTTAAAAATCATTAATTTTTCGAAGTTCACCAATCCCACCGAGATATACATCATAGGAAAGGTCTATTCAATACCTACACACACCTGCAAGCTAAATCGTCCTGCGTGGTCTGGTTATCGAAATATGGCCATCCAAAGTGATTTCACTGATTCCACAGATTTTTGAGCTTTAACTACCTAACAATGTGTTTGGGTGGCGATATTTCGGAAATCAGGGCTTGGAAAAGGTTGCGGTTTTCAAAATTTCTTGTCAATTTTGTAAGAGCTATTCATTAGTGAAAACCAGAAGGTTCTGCGAGGTCTGGTTATCGAAATATGGCCACCCAAAGTGATTTTACTGAAAATTGACCCAAATCTAAAAAAGTCATCGGATGCGGATGGAGATATTTCCGCAACCAAGGCTCGTAACGGGTTGCAGTTTTCAATTCTGAATAGAGAGAATTAACAGACCTTTCCATGGATGTGCCAAACTCAAAAATTTATTATTCATTAATTTTGGGAAAAATCATGGGCTAACCACTTGTCTTTAAAAATCATTAATTTTTCGAAGTTCACCAATCCCACCGAGATATACATCATAGGAAAGGTCTATTCAATACCTACACACACCTGTAAGCTAAATCGTCCTGCGTGGTCTGGTTATCGAAATATGGATATCCAAAGTGATTTCACTGATTCCACAGATTTTTGAGCTTTAACTACCTAACAATGTGTTTGGGTGGCGATATTTCCGAAACCAGGGCTTGGAAAAGGTTGCGGTTTTCAAAATTTCTTGTTAATTTTGTAAGAGCTATTCATTAGTGAAAACCAGAAGGTTCTGTGAGGTCTGGTTATCGAAATATGGCCACCCAAAGTGATTTTACTGAAAATTGACCCAAATCTAAAAAAGTCATCGGATGCGGATGGAGATATTTCCGCAACCAAGGCCCGTAACGGGTTGCAGTTTTCAATTCTGAATAGAGAATTAACAGACCTTTCCATGGATGTGCCAAACTCAAAAATTTATTATTCATTAATTTTGGGAAAAATCATGGGCTAACCACTTGTCTTTAAAAATCATTAATTTTTCGAAGTTCACCAATCCCACCGAGATATACATCATAGGAAAGGTCTATTCAATACCTACACACACCTGCAAACTAAATCGTCCTGCGTGGTCTGGTTATCGAAATATGGCCATCCAAAGTGATTTCACTGATTCCACAGATTTTTGAGCTTTAACTACCTAACAATGTGTTTGGGTGGCGATATTTCGGAAACCAGGGCTTGGAAAAGGTTGCGGTTTTCAAAATTTCTTGTCAATTTTGTAAGAGCTATTCATTAGTGAAAACCAGAAGGTTCTGCGAGGTGTGGTTATCGAAATATGGCCACCCATAGTAATTTTACTGAAAATTGACCCAAATCTAAAAAAGTCATCGGATGCGGATGGAGATATTTCCGCAACCAAGGCTCGTAACGGGTTGCAGTTTTCAATTCTGAATAGAGAATTAACAGACCTTTCCATGGATGTGCCAAACTCAAAAATTTATTTTTCATTAATTTTGGGAAAAATCATGGGCTAACCACTTGTCTTTAAAAATCATTAATTTTTCGAAGTTCACCAATCCCACCGAGATATACATCATAGGAAAGGTCTATTCAATACCTACACACACCTGGAAGCTAAATCGTACTGCGTGGTCTGGTTATCGAAATATGGCCATCCAAAGTGATTTCACTGATTCCACAGATTTTTGAGCTTTAACTACCTAACAATGTGTTTGGGTGGCGATATTTCCGAAACCAGGGCTTGGAAAAGGTTGCGGTTTTCAAAATTTCTTGTCAATTTTGTAAGAGCTATTCATTAGTGAAAACAAGAAGGTTCTGCGAGGTCTGGTTATCGAAATATGGCCACCCAAAGTGATTTTACTGAAAATTGACCCAAATCTAAAAAAGTCATCGGATGCGGATGGAGATATTTCCGCAACCAAGGCTCGTAACGGATTGCAGTTTTCAATTCTGAATAGAGAATTAACAAACCTTTCCATGGATGTGTCAAACTCAAAAATTTATTTTTCATTAATTTTGGGAAAAATCATGGGCTAACCACTTGTCTTTAAAAATCATTAATTTTTCGAAGTTCATCAATTCCACCGAGATATACATCATAGGAAAGGTCTATTCAATACCTGCACACACCTGCAAGCTAAATCGTCCTGCGTGGTCTGGTTATCGAAATATGGCCATCCAAAGTTATTTCACTGATTCCACAGATTTTTGAGCTTTAACTACCTAACAATGTGTTTGGGTGGCGATATTTCCGAAACCAGGGCTTGAAAAAGGTTGCGGTTTTCAAAATTTCTTGTCAATTTTGTAAGAGCTATTCATTAGTGAAAACCAGAAGGTTCTGCGAGGTGTGGTTATCGAAATATGGCCACCCAAAGTGATTTTACTGAAAATTGACCCAAATCTAAAAAAGTCATCGGATGCGGATGGAGATATTTCCGCAACCAAGGCTCGTAACGGGTTGCAGTTTTCAATTCTGAATATAGAATTAACAGACCTTTCCATGGATGTGCCAAACTCAAAAATTTATTTTTCATTATTTTTGGGAAAAATCATGGACTACACTTGTCTTTAAAAATCATTAATTTTTCGAAGTTCACCAATCCCACCGAGATATACATCATAGGAAAGGTCTATTCAATACCTACACACACCTGCAAGCTAAATCGTCCTGCGTGGTCTGGTTATCGAAATATGGCCATCCAAAGTGATTTAACTGATTCCACAGATTTTTGAGCTTTAACTACCTAACAATGTGTTTGGGTGGCGATATTTCGGAAACCAGGGCTTGGAAAAGGTTGCGGTTTTCAAAATTTCTTGTTAATTTTGTAAGAGCTATTCATTAGTGAAAACCAGAAGGTTCTGCGAGGTCTGGTTATCGAAATATGGCCACCCATAGTAATTTTACTGAAAATTGACCCAAATCTAAAAAAGTCATCGGATGCGGATGGAGATATTTCCGCAACCAAGGCTCGTAACGGGTTGCAGTTTTCAATTCTGAATAGAGAATTAACAGACCTTTCCATGGATGTGCCAAACTCAAAAATTTATTTTTCATTAATTTTGGGAAAAATCATGGGCTAACCACTTGTCTTTAAAAATCATTAATTTTTCGAAGTTCACCAATCCCACCGAGATATACATCATAGGAAAGGTCTATTCAATACCTACACACACCTGCAAGCTAAATCGTCCTGCGTGGTCTGGTTATCGAAATATGGCCATCCAAAGTGATTTAACTGATTCCACAGATTTTTGAGCTTTAACTACCTAACAATGTGTTTGGGTGGCGATATTTCGGAAACCAGGGCTTGGAAAAGGTTGCGGTTTTCAAAATTTCTTGTTAATTTTGTAAGAGCTATTCATTAGTGAAAACCAGAAGGTTCTGCGAGGTCTGGTTATCGAAATATGGCCACCCATAGTAATTTTACTGAAAATTGACCCAAATCTAAAAAAGTCATCGGATGCGGATGGAGATATTTCCGCAACCAAGGCTCGTAACGGGTTGCAGTTTTCAATTCTGAATAGAGAATTAACAGACCTTTCCATGGATGTGCCAAACTCAAAAATTTATTTTTCATTAATTTTGGGAAAAATCATGGGCTAACCACTTGTCTTTAAAAATCATTAATTTTTCGAAGTTCACCAATCCCACCGAGATATACATCATAGGAAAGGTCTATTCAATACCTACACACACCTGGAAGCTAAATCGTACTGCGTGGTCTGGTTATCGAAATATGGCCATCCAAAGTGATTTCACTGATTCCACAGATTTTTGAGCTTTAACTACCTAACAATGTGTTTGGGTGGCGATATTTCCGAAACCAGGGCTTGGAAAAGGTTGCGGTTTTCAAAATTTCTTGTCAATTTTGTAAGAGCTATTCATTAGTGAAAACAAGAAGGTTCTGCGAGGTCTGGTTATCGAAATATGGCCACCCAAAGTGATTTTACTGAAAATTGACCCAAATCTAAAAAAGTCATCGGATGCGGATGGAGATATTTCCGCAACCAAGGCTCGTAACGGATTGCAGTTTTCAATTCTGAATAGAGAATTAACAAACCTTTCCATGGATGTGTCAAACTCAAAAATTTATTTTTCATTAATTTTGGGAAAAATCATGGGCTAACCACTTGTCTTTAAAAATCATTAATTTTTCGAAGTTCATCAATTCCACCGAGATATACATCATAGGAAAGGTCTATTCAATACCTGCACACACCTGCAAGCTAAATCGTCCTGCGTGGTCTGGTTATCGAAATATGGCCATCCAAAGTTATTTCACTGATTCCACAGATTTTTGAGCTTTAACTACCTAACAATGTGTTTGGGTGGCGATATTTCCGAAACCAGGGCTTGAAAAAGGTTGCGGTTTTCAAAATTTCTTGTCAATTTTGTAAGAGCTATTCATTAGTGAAAACCAGAAGGTTCTGCGAGGTGTGGTTATCGAAATATGGCCACCCAAAGTGATTTTACTGAAAATTGACCCAAATCTAAAAAAGTCATCGGATGCGGATGGAGATATTTCCGCAACCAAGGCTCGTAACGGGTTGCAGTTTTCAATTCTGAATATAGAATTAACAGACCTTTCCATGGATGTGCCAAACTCAAAAATTTATTTTTCATTATTTTTGGGAAAAATCATGGACTACACTTGTCTTTAAAAATCATTAATTTTTCGAAGTTCACCAATCCCACCGAGATATACATCATAGGAAAGGTCTATTCAATACCTACACACACCTGCAAGCTAAATCGTCCTGCGTGGCCTGGTTATCGAAATATGGCCATCCAAAGTGATTTAACTGATTCCACAGATTTTTGAGCTTTAACTACCTAACAATGTGTTTGGGTGGCGATATTTCGGAAACCAGGGCTTGGAAAAGGTTGCGGTTTTCAAAATTTCTTGTTAATTTTGTAAGAGCTATTCATTAGTGAAAACCAGAAGGTTCTGCGAGGTCTGGTTATCGAAATATGGCCACCCATAGTAATTTTACTGAAAATTGACCCAAATCTAAAAAAGTCATCGGATGCGGATGGAGATATTTCCGCAACCAAGGCTCGTAACGGGTTGCAGTTTTCAATTCGGAATAGAGAATTAACAGACCTTTCCATGGATGTGCCAAACTCAAAAATTTATTTTTCATTATTTTTGGGAAAAATCATGGACTACACTTGTCTTTAAAAATCATTAATTTTTCGAAGTTCACCAATCCCACCGAGATATACATCATAGGAAAGGTCTATTCAATACCTACACACACCTGCAAGCTAAATCGTCCTGCGTGGTCTGGTTATCGAAATATGGCCATCCAAAGTGATTTCACTGATTCCACAGATTTTTGAGCTTTAACTACCTAACAATGTGTTTGGGTGGCGATATTTCGGAAACCAGGGCTTGGAAAAGGTTGCGGTTTTCAAAATTTCTTGTCAATTTTGTAAGAGCTATTCATTAGTGAAAACCAGAAGGTTCTGCGAGGTCTGGTTATCGAAATATGGCCACCCAAAGTGATTTTACTGAAAATTGACCCAAATCTAAAAAAGTCATCGGATGCGGATGGAGATATTTCCGCAACCAAGGCTCGTAACGGGTTGCAGTTTTCAATTCTGAATAGAGAATTAACAGACCTTTCCATGGATGTGCTAAACTCAAAAATTTATTTTTCATTAATTTTGGGAAAAATCATGGGCTAACACCACTTGTCTTTAAAAATCATTAATTTTTCGAAGTTCACCAATCCCACCGAGATATACATCATAGGAAAGGTCTATTCAATACCTACACACACCTGCAAGCTAAATCGTCCTGCGTGGTCTGGTTATCGAAATATGGCCATCCAAAGTGATTTCACTGATTCCACAGATTTTTGAGCTTTAACTACCTAACAATGTGTTTGGGTGGCGATATTTCGGAAACCAGGGCTTGGAAAAGGTTGCAGTTTTCAAAATTTCTTGTCAATTTTGTAAGAGCTATTCATTAGTGAAAACCAGAAGGTTCTGCGAGGTCTGGTTATCGAAATATGGCCACCCATAGTAATTTTACTGAAAATTGACCCAAATCTAAAAAAAGTCATCGGATGCGGATGGAGATATTTCCGCAACCAAGGCTCGTAACGGGTTGCAGTTTTCAATTCTGAATAGAGAATTAACAGACCTTTCCATGGATGTGCCAAACTCAAAAATTTATTTTTCATTAATTTTGGGAAAAATCATGGGCTAACCACTTGTCTTTAAAAATCATTAATTTTTCGAAGTTCACCAATCCCACCGAGATATACATCATAGGAAAGGTCTATTCAATACCTACACACACCTGGAAGCTAAATCGTACTGCGTGGTCTGGTTATCGAAATATGGCCATCCAAAGTGATTTCACTGATTCCACAGATTTTTGAGCTTTAACTACCTAACAATGTGTTTGGGTGGCGATATTTCGGAAACCAGGGCTTGGAAAAGGTTGCGGTTTTCAAAATTTCTTGTCAATTTTGTAAGAGCTATTCATTAGTGAAAACCAGAAGGTTCTGCGAGGTTATCAAAATATGGCCACCCAAAGTGATTTTACTGAAAATTGACCCAAATCTAAAAAAGTCATCGGATGCGGATGGAGATATTTCCGCAACCAAGGCTCGTAACGGGTTGCAGTTTTCAATTCTGAATATAGAATTAACAGACCTTTCCATGGATGTGCCAAACTCAAAAATTTATTTTTCATTATTTTTGGGAAAAATCATGGACTACACTTGTCTTTAAAAATCATTAATTTTTCGAAGTTCACCAATCCCACCGAGATATACATCATAGGAAAGGTCTATTCAATACCTACACACACCTGCAAGCTAAATCGTCCTGCGTGGTCTGGTTATCGAAATATGGCCATCCAAAGTGATTTAACTGATTCCACAGATTTTTGAGCTTTAACTACCTAACAATGTGTTTGGGTGGCGATATTTCGGAAACCAGGGCTTGGAAAAGGTTGCGGTTTTCAAAATTTCTTGTTAATTTTGTAAGAGCTATTCATTAGTGAAAACCAGAAGGTTCTGCGAGGTCTGGTTATCGAAATATGGCCACCCATAGTAATTTTACTGAAAATTGACCCAAATCTAAAAAAGTCATCGGATGCGGATGGAGATATTTCCGCAACCAAGGCTCGTAACGGGTTGCAGTTTTCAATTCGGAATAGAGAATTAACAGGCCTTTCCATGGATGTGCCAAACTCAAAAATTTATTTTTCATTAATTTTGGGAAAAATCATGGGCTAACCACTTGTCTTTAAAAATCGTTAATTTTTCGAAGTTCACCAATCCCACCGAGATATACATCATAGGAAAGGTCTATTCAATACCTACACACACCTGCAAGTTAAATCGTCCTGCGTGGTCTGGTTATCGAAATATGGCCATCCAAAGTGATTTCACTGATTCCACAGATTTTTGAGCTTTAACTACCTAACAATGTGTTTGGGTGGCGATATTTCGGAAACCAGGGCTTGGAAAAGGTTGCGGTTTTCAAAATTTCTTGTCAATTTTGTAAGAGCTCTTCATTAGTGAAAACCAGAAGGTTCTGCGAGGCCTGGTTATCGAAATATGGCCACCCAAAGTGATTTTACTGAAAATTGACCCAAATCTAAAAAAGTCATCGGATGCGGATGGAGATATTTCCGCAACCAAGGCTCGTAACGGGTTGCAGTTTTCAATTCTGAATAGAGAATTAACAGACCTTTCCATGGATGTGCTAAACTCAAAAATTTATTTTTCATTAATTTTGGGAAAAATCATGGGCTAACACCACTTGTCTTTAAAAATCATTAATTTTTCGAAGTTCACCAATCCCACCGAGATATACATCATAGGAAAGGTCTATTCAATACCTACACACACCTGCAAGCTAAATCGTCCTGCGTGGTCTGGTTATCGAAATATGGCCATCCAAAGTGATTTCACTGATTCCACAGATTTTTGAGCTTTAACTACCTAACAATGTGTTTGGGTGGCGATATTTCGGAAACCAGGGCTTGGAAAAGGTTGCGGTTTTCAAAATTTCTTGTCAATTTTGTAAGAGCTATTCATTAGTGAAAACCAGAAGGTTCTGCGAGGTCTGGTTATCGAAATATGGCCACCCAAAGTGATTTTACTGAAAATTGACCCAAATCTAAAAAAGTCATCGGATGCGGATGGAAATATTTCCGCAACCAAGGCTCGTAACGGGTTGCAGTTTTCAATTCTGAATAGAGAATTAACAGACCTTTCCATGGATGTGCTAAACTCAAAAATTTATTTTTCATTAATTTTGGGAAAAATCATGGGCTAACCACTTGTCTTTAAAAATCATTAATTTTTCGAAGTTCACCAATCCCACCGAGATATACATCATAGGAAAGGTCTATTCAATACCTACACACACCTGCAAGCTAAATCGTCCTGCGTGGTCTGGTTATCGAAATATGGCCATCCAAAGTGATTTCACTGATTCCACAGATTTTTGAGCTTTAACTACCTAACAATGTGTTTGGGTGGCGATATTTCGGAAACCAGGGCTTGGAAAAGGTTGCAGTTTTCAAAATTTCTTGTCAATTTTGTAAGAGCTATTCATTAGTGAAAACCAGAAGGTTCTGCGAGGTCTGGTTATCGAAATATGGCCACCCATAGTAATTTTACTGAAAATTGACCCAAATCTAAAAAAAGTCATCGGATGCGGATGGAGATATTTCCGCAACCAAGGCTCGTAACGGGTTGCAGTTTTCAATTCTGAATAGAGAATTAACAGACCTTTCCATGGATGTGCCAAACTCAAAAATTTATTTTTCATTAATTTTGGGAAAAATCATGGGCTAACCACTTGTCTTTAAAAATCATTAATTTTTCGAAGTTCACCAATCCCACCGAGATATACATCATAGGAAAGGTCTATTCAATACCTGCACACACCTGCAAGCTAAATCGTCCTGCGTGGTCTGGTTATCGAAATATGGCCATCCAAAGTGATTTCACTGATTCCACAGATTTTTGAGCTTTAACTACCTAACAATGTGTTTGGGTGGCGATATTTCGGAAACCAGGGCTTGGAAAAGGTTGCGGTTTTCAAAATTTCTTGTTAATTTTGTAAGAGCTATTCATTAGTGAAAACCAGAAGGTTCTGCGAGGTCTGGTTATCGAAATATGGCCACCCATAGTAATTTTACTGAAAATTGACCCAAATCTAAAAAAGTCATCGGATGCGGATGGAGATATTTCCGCAACCAAGGCTCGTAACGGGTTGCAGTTTTCAATTCGGAATAGAGAATTAACAGACCTTTCCATGGATGTGCCAAACTCAAAAATTTATTTTTCATTAATTTTGGGAAAAATCATGGGCTAACCACTTGTCTTTAAAAATCGTTAATTTTTCGAAGTTCACCAATCCCACCGAGATATACATCATAGGAAAGGTCTATTCAATACCTACACACACCTGCAAGTTAAATCGTCCTGCGTGGTCTGGTTATCGAAATATGGCCATCCAAAGTGATTTCACTGATTCCACAGATTTTTGAGCTTTAATTACCTAACAATGTGTTTGGGTGGCGATATTTCGGAAACCAGGGCTTGGAAAAGGTTGCGGTTTTCAAAATTTCTTGTCAATTTTGTAAGAGCTCTTCATTAGTGAAAACCAGAAGGTTCTGCGAGGCCTGGTTATCGAAATATGGCCACCCAAAGTGATTTTACTGAAAATTGACCCAAATCTAAAAAAGTCATCGGATGCGGATGGAGATATTTCCGCAACCAAGGCTCGTAACGGATTGCAGTTTTCAATTCTGAATAGAGAATTAACAAACCTTTCCATGGATGTGCCAAACTCTAAAATTTATTTTTCATTAATTCTGGGAAAAATCATGGGCTAACCACTTGTCTTTAAAAATCATTAATTTTTCGAAGTTCACCAATCCCACCGAGATATAGATCATAGGAAAGGTCTATTCAATACCTACACACACCTGCAAGCTAAATCGTCCTGCGTGGTCTGGTTATCGAAATATGGCCATCCAAAGTGATTTCACTGATTCCACAGATTTTTGAGCTTTAACTACCTAACAATGTGTTTGGGTGGCGATATTTCCGAAACCAGGGCTTGAAAAAGGTTGCGGTTTTCAAAATTTCTTGTCAATTTTGTAAGAGCTATTCATTAGTGAAAACCAGAAGGTTCTGCGAGGTCTGGTTATCGAAATATGGCCACCCAAAGTGATTTTACTGAAAATTGACCCAAATCTAAAAAAGTCATCGGATGCGGATGGAGATATTTCCGCAACCAAGGCTCGTAACGGGTTGCAGTTTTCAATTCTGAATAGAGAATTAACAGACCTTTCCATGGATGTGCTAAACTCAAAAATTTATTTTTCATTAATTTTGGGAAAAATCATGGGCTAACCACTTGTCTTTAAAAATCATTAATTTTTCGAAGTTCACCAATCCCACCGAGATATACATCATAGGAAAGGTCTATTCAATACCTACACACACCTGCAAGCTAAATCGTCCTGCGTGGTCTGGTTATTGAAATATGGCCATCCAAAGTGATTTCACTGATTCCACAGATTTTTGAGCTTTAACTACCTAACAATGTGTTTGGGTGGCGATATTTCGGAAACCAGGGCTTGGAAAGGGTTGCGGTTTTCAAAATTTCTTGTCAATTTTGTAAGAGCTATTCATTAGTGAAAACCAGAAGGTTCTGCGAGGTCTGGTTATCGAAATATGGCCACCCAAAGTGATTTTACTGAAAATTGACCCAAATCTAAAAAAGTCATCGGATGCGGATGGAGATATTTCCGCAACCAAGGCTCGTAAGGGGTTGCAGTTTTCAATTCTGAATAGAGAATTAACAAGCCTTTCCATGGATGTGCCAAACTCAAAAATTTATTTTTCATTAATTTTGGGAAAAATCATGGACTAACCACTTGTCTTTAAAAATCATTAATTTTTCGAAGTTCACCAATCCCACCGAGATATACATCATAGGAAAGGTCTATTCAATACCTACACACACCTGCAAGCTAAATCGTCCTGCGTGGTCTGGTTATCGAAATATGGCCATCCAAAGTGATTTCACTGATTCCACAGATTTTTGAGCTTTAACTACCTAACAATGTGTTTGGGTGGCGATATTTCGGAAACCAGGGCTTGGAAAAGGTTGCGGTTTTCAAAATTTCTTGTTAATTTTGTAAGAGCTATTCATTAGTGAAAACCAGAAGGTTCTGCGAGGTCTGGTTATCGAAATATGGCCACCCATAGTAATTTTACTGAAAATTGACCCAAATCTAAAAAAAGTCATCGGATGCGGATGGAGATATTTCCGCAACCAAGGCTCGTAACGGGTTGCAGTTTTCAATTCGGAATAGAGAATTAACAGACCTTTCCATGGATGTGCCAAACTCAAAAATTTATTTTTCATTAATTTTGGGAAAAATCATGGGCTAACCACTTGTCTTTAAAACTCATTAATTTTTCGAAGTTCACCAATCCCACCGAGATATAGATCATAGGAAAGGTCTATTCAATACCTACACACACCTGCAAGCTAAATCGTCCTGCGTGGTCTGGTTATCGAAATATGGCCATCCAAAGTGATTTCACTGATTCCACAGATTTTTGAGCTTTAACTACCTAACAATGTGTTTGGGTGGCGATATTTCGGAAACCAGGGCTTGGAAAAGGTTGCGGTTTTCAAAATTTCTTGTCAATTTTGTAAGAGCTATTCATTAGTGAAAACCAGAAGGTTCTGCGAGGTCTGGTTATCGAAATATGGCCACCCAAAGTGATTTTACTGAAAATTGACCCAAATCTAAAAAAGTCATCGGATGCGGATGGAAATATTTCCGCAACCAAGGCTCGTAACGGGTTGCAGTTTTCAATTCTGAATAGAGAATTAACAGACCTTTCCATGGATGTGCTAAACTCAAAAATTTATTTTTCATTAATTTTGGGAAAAATCATGGGCTAACCACTTGTCTTTAAAAATCATTAATTTTTCGAAGTTCACCAATCCCACCGAGATATACATCATAGGAAAGGTCTATTCAATACCTACACACACCTGCAAGCTAAATCGTCCTGCGTGGTCTGGTTATCGAAATATGGCCATCCAAAGTGATTTCACTGATTCCACAGATTTTTGAGCTTTAACTACCTAACAATGTGTTTGGGTGGCGATATTTCGGAAACCAGGGCTTGGAAAAGGTTGCGGTTTTCAAAATTTCTTGTTAATTTTGTAAGAGCTATTCATTAGTGAAAACCAGAAGGTTCTGCGAGGTCTGGTTATCGAAATATGGCCACCCATAGTAATTTTACTGAAAATTGACCCAAATCTAAAAAAGTCATCGGATGCGGATGGAGATATTTCCGCAACCAAGGCTCGTAACGGGTTGCAGTTTTCAATTCGGAATAGAGAATTAACAGACCTTTCCATGGATGTGCCAAACTCAAAAATTTATTTTTCATTAATTTTGGGAAAAATCATGGGCTAACCACTTGTCTTTAAAAATCATTAATTTTTCGAAGTTCACCAATCCCACCGAGAAATACATCATAGGAAAGGTCTATTCAATACCTACACACACCTGCAAGCTAAATCGTCCTGCGTGGTCTGGTTATCGAAATATGGCCATCCAAAGTGATTTCACTGATTCCACAGATTTTTGAGCTTTAACTACCTAACAATGTGTTTGGGTGGCGATATTTCGGAAACCAGGGCTTGGAAAAGGTTGCGGTTTTCAAAATTTCTTGTTAATTTTGTAAGAGCTATTCATTAGTGAAAACCAGAAGGTTCTGCGAGGTCTGGTTATCGAAATATGGCCACCCATAGTAATTTTACTGAAAATTGACCCAAATCTAAAAAAGTCATCGGATGCGGATGGAGATATTTCCGCAACCAAGGCTCGTAACGGGTTGCAGTTTTCAATTCGGAATAGAGAATTAACAGACCTTTCCATGGATGTGCCAAACTCAAAAATTTATTTTTCATTAATTTTGGGAAAAATCATGGGCTAACCACTTGTCTTTAAAACTCATTAATTTTTCGAAGTTCACCAATCCCACCGAGATATAGATCATAGGAAAGGTCTATTCAATACCTACACACACCTGCAAGCTAAATCGTCCTGCGTGGTCTGGTTATCGAAATATGGCCATCCAAAGTGATTTCACTGATTCCACAGATTTTTGAGCTTTAACTACCTAACAATGTGTTTGGGTGGCGATATTTCGGAAACCAGGGCTTGGAAAAGGTTGCGGTTTTCAAAATTTCTTGTCAATTTTGTAAGAGCTATTCATTAGTGAAAACCAGAAGGTTCTGCGAGGTCTGGTTATCGAAATATGGCCACCCAAAGTGATTTTACTGAAAATTGACCCAAATCTAAAAAAGTCATCGGATGCGGATGGAAATATTTCCGCAACCAAGGCTCGTAACGGGTTGCAGTTTTCAATTCTGAATAGAGAATTAACAGACCTTTCCATGGATGTGCTAAACTCAAAAATTTATTTTTCATTAATTTTGGGAAAAATCATGGGCTAACCACTTGTCTTTAAAAATCATTAATTTTTCGAAGTTCACCAATCCCACCGAGATATACATCATAGGAAAGGTCTATTCAATACCTACACACACCTGCAAGCTAAATCGTCCTGCGTGGTCTGGTTATCGAAATATGGCCATCCAAAGTGATTTCACTGATTCCACAGATTTTTGAGCTTTAACTACCTAACAATGTGTTTGGGTGGCGATATTTCGGAAACCAGGGCTTGGAAAAGGTTGCGGTTTTCAAAATTTCTTGTTAATTTTGTAAGAGCTATTCATTAGTGAAAACCAGAAGGTTCTGCGAGGTCTGGTTATCGAAATATGGCCACCCATAGTAATTTTACTGAAAATTGACCCAAATCTAAAAAAGTCATCGGATGCGGATGGAGATATTTCCGCAACCAAGGCTCGTAACGGGTTGCAGTTTTCAATTCGGAATAGAGAATTAACAGACCTTTCCATGGATGTGCCAAACTCAAAAATTTATTTTTCATTAATTTTGGGAAAAATCATGGGCTAACCACTTGTCTTTAAAAATCATTAATTTTTCGAAGTTCACCAATCCCACCGAGAAATACATCATAGGAAAGGTCTATTCAATACCTACACACACCTGCAAGCTAAATCGTCCTGCGTGGTCTGGTTATCGAAATATGGCCATCCAAAGTGATTTCACTGATTCCACAGATTTTTGAGCTTTAACTACCTAACAATGTGTTTGGGTGGCGATATTTCGGAAACCAGGGCTTGGAAAAGGTTGCGGTTTTCAAAATTTCTTGTTAATTTTGTAAGAGCTATTCATTAGTGAAAACCAGAAGGTTCTGCGAGGTCTGGTTATCGAAATATGGCCACCCATAGTAATTTTACTGAAAATTGACCCAAATCTAAAAAAGTCATCGGATGCGGATGGAGATATTTCCGCAACCAAGGCTCGTAACGGGTTGCAGTTTTCAATTCGGAATAGAGAATTAACAGACCTTTCCATGGATGTGCCAAACTCAAAAATTTATTTTTCATTAATTTTGGGAAAAATCATGGGCTAACCACTTGTCTTTAAAACTCATTAATTTTTCGAAGTTCACCAATCCCACCGAGATATAGATCATAGGAAAGGTCTATTCAATACCTACACACACCTGCAAGCAAAATCGTCCTGCGTGGTCTGGTTATCGAAATATGGCCATCCAAAGTGATTTCACTGATTCCACAGATTTTTGAGCTTTAACTACCTAACAATGTGTTTGGGTGGCGATATTTCGGAAACCAGGGCTTGAAAAAGGTTGCGGTTTTCAAAATTTCTTGTCAATTTTGTAAGAGCTATTCATTAGTGAAAACCAGAAGGTTCTGCGAGGTCTGGTTATCGAAATATGGCCACCCAAAGTGATTTTACTGAAAATTGACCCAAATCTAAAAAAGTCATCGGATGCGGATGGAGATATTTCCGCAACCAAGGCTCGTAACGGGTTGCAGTTTTCAATTCTGAATAGAGAATTAACAGACCTTTCCATGGATGTGCTAAACTCAAAAATTTATTTTTCATTAATTTTGGGAAAAATCATGGGCTAACCACTTGTCTTTAAAAATCATTAATTTTTCGAAGTTCACCAATCCCACCGAGATATACATCATAGGAAAGGTCTATTCAATACCTACACACACCTGCAAGCTAAATCGTCCTGCGTGGTCTGGTTATCGAAATATGGCCATCCAAAGTGATTTCACTGATTCCACAGATTTTTGAGCTTTAACTACCTAACAATGTGTTTGGGTGGCGATATTTCGGAAACCAGGGCTTGGAAAAGGTTGCGGTTTTCAAAATTTCTTGTTAATTTTGTAAGAGCTATTCATTAGTGAAAACCAGAAGGTTCTGCGAGGTCTGGTTATCGAAATATGGCCACCCATAGTAATTTTACTGAAAATTGACCCAAATCTAAAAAAGTCATCGGATGCGGATGGAGATATTTCCGCAACCAAGGCTCGTAACGGGTTGCAGTTTTCAATTCGGAATAGAGAATTAACAGACCTTTCCATGGATGTGCCAAACTCAAAAATTTATTTTTCATTAATTTTGGGAAAAATCATGGGCTAACCACTTGTCTTTAAAAATCATTAATTTTTCGAAGTTCACCAATCCCACCGAGATATACATCATAGGAAAGGTCTATTCAATACCTGCACACACCTGCAAGCTAAATCGTCCTGCGTGGTCTGGTTATCGAAATATGGCCATCCAAAGTTATTTCACTGATTCCACAGATTTTTGAGCTTTAACTACCTAACAATGTGTTTGGGTGGCGATATTTCCGAAACCAGGGCTTGAAAAAGGTTGCGGTTTTCAAAATTTCTTGTCAATTTTGTAAGAGCTATTCATTAGTGAAAACCAGAAGGTTCTGCGAGGTGTGGTTATCGAAATATGGCCACCCAAAGTGATTTTACTGAAAATTGACCCAAATCTAAAAAAGTCATCGGATGCGGATGGAGATATTTCCGCAACCAAGGCTCGTAACGGGTTGCAGTTTTCAATTCTGAATAGAGAATTAACAGACCTTTCCATGAATGTGCCAAACTCAAAAATTTATTTTTCATTAATTTTGGGAAAAATCATGGGCTAACCACTTGTCTTTAAAAATCGTTAATTTTTCGAAGTTCACCAATCCCACCGAGATATAGATCATAGGAAAGGTCTATTCAATACCTACACACACCTGCAAGCTAAATCGTCCTGCGTGGTCTGGTTATCGAAATATGGCCATCCAAAGTGATTTCACTGATTCCACAGATTTTTGAGCTTTAACTACCTAACAATGTGTTTGGGTGGCGATATTTCGGAAACCAGGGCTTGGAAAAGGTTGCGGTTTTCAAAATTTCTTGTCAATTTTGTAAGAGCTCTTCATTAGTGAAAACCAGAAGGTTCTGCGAGGCCTGGTTATCGAAATATGGCCACCCAAAGTGATTTTACTGAAAATTGACCCAAATCTAAAAAAGTCATCGGATGCGGATGGAGATATTTCCGCAACCAAGGCTCGTAACGGGTTGCAGTTTTCAATTCTGAATATAGAATTAACAGACCTTTCCATGGATGTGCCAAACTCAAAAATTTATTTTTCATTATTTTTGGGAATAATCATGGACTACACTTGTCTTTAAAAATCATTAATTTTTCGAAGTTCACCAATCCCACCGAGATATACATCATAGGAAAGGTCTATTCAATACCTACACACACCTGCAAGCTAAATCGTCCTGCGTGGTCTGGTTATCGAAATATGGCCATCCAAAGTGATTTCACTGATTCCACAGATTTTTGAGCTTTAACTACCTAACAATGTGTTTGGGTGGCGATATTTCGGAAACCAGGGCTTGGAAAAGGTTGCGGTTTTCAAAATTTCTTGTTAATTTTGTAAGAGCTATTCATTAGTGAAAACCAGAAGGTTCTGCGAGGCCTGGTTATCGAAATATGGCCACCCAAAGTGATTTTACTGAAAATTGACCCAAATCTAAAAAAGTCATCGGATGCGGATGGAGATATTTCCGCAACCAAGGCTCGTAACGGATTGCAGTTTTCAATTCTGAATAGAGAATTAACAAACCTTTCCATGGATGTGCCAAACTCAAAAATTTATTTTTCATTAATTTTGGGAAAAATCATGGGCTAACCACTTGTCTTTAAAAATCATTAATTTTTCGAAGTTCACCAATCCCACCGAGATATAGATCATAGGAAAGGTCTATTCAATACCTACACACACCTGCAAGCTAAATCGTCCTGCGTGGTCTGGTTATTGAAATATGGCCATCCAAAGTGATTTCACTGATTCCACAGATTTTTGAGCTTTAACTACCTAACAATGTGTTTGGGTGGCGATATTTCGGAAACCAGGGCTTGGAAAAGGTTGCGGTTTTCAAAATTTCTTGTCAATTTTGTAAGAGCTATTCATTAGTGAAAACCAGAAGGTTCTGCGAGGTCTGGTTATCGAAATATGGCCACCCAAAGTGATTTTACTGAAAATTGACCCAAATCTAAAAAAGTCATCGGATGCGGATGGAGATATTTCCGCAACCAAGGCTCGTAAGGGGTTGCAGTTTTCAATTCTGAATAGAGAATTAACAGACCTTTCCATGGATGTGCCAAACTCAAAAATTTATTTTTCATTAATTTTGGGAAAAATCATGGACTTGTCTTTAAAAATCATTAATTTTTCGAAGTTCACCAATCCCACCGAGATATACATCATAGGAAAGGTCTATTCAATACCTACACACACCTGCAAGCTAAATCGTCCTGCGTGGTCTGGTTATTGAAATATGGCCATCCAAAGTGATTTCACTGATTCCACAGATTTTTGAGCTTTAACTACCTAACAATGTGTTTGGGTGGCGATATTTCGGAAACCAGGGCTTGGAAAAGGTTGCGGTTTTCAAAATTTCTTGTCAATTTTGTAAGAGCTATTCATTAGTGAAAACCAGAAGGTTCTGCGAGGTGTGGTTATCGAAATATGGCCACCCAAAGTGATTTTACTGAAAATTGACCCAAATCTAAAAAAGTCATCGGATGCGGATGGAGATATTTCCGCAACCAAGGCTCGTAACGGGTTGCAGTTTTCAATTCTGAATAGAGAATTAACAGACCTTTCCATGGATGTGCCAAACTCAAAAATTTATTTTTCATTATTTTTGGGAAAAATCATGGACTACACTTGTCTTTAAAAATCATTAATTTTTCGAAGTTCACCAATCCCACCGAGATATACATCATAGGAAAGGTCTATTCAATACCTACACACACCTGCAAGCTAAATCGTCCTGCGTGGTCTGGTTATCGAAATATGGCCATCCAAAGTGATTTCACTGATTCCACAGATTTTTGAGCTTTAACTACCTAACAATGTGTTTGGGTGGCGATATTTCGGAAACCAGGGCTTGGAAAAGGTTGCGGTTTTCAAAATTTCTTGTTAATTTTGTAAGAGCTATTCATTAGTGAAAACCAGAAGGTTCTGCGAGGTCTGGTTATCGAAATATGGCCACCCATAGTAATTTTACTGAAAATTGACCCAAATCTAAAAAAGTCATCGGATGCGGATGGAGATATTTCCGCAACCAAGGCTCGTAACGGGTTGCAGTTTTCAATTCGGAATAGAGAATTAACAGACCTTTCCATGGATGTGCCAAACTCAAAAATTTATTTTTCATTAATTTTGGGAAAAATCATGGGCTAATCGTTAATTTTTCGAAGTTCACCAATCCCACCGAGATATAGATCATAGGAAAGGTCTATTCAATACCTACACACACCTGCAAGCTAAATCGTCCTGCGTGGTCTGGTTATCGAAATATGGCCATCCAAAGTGATTTCACTGATTCCACAGATTTTTGAGCTTTAACTACCTAACAATGTGTTTGGGTGGCGATATTTCGGAAACCAGGGCTTGAAAAAGGTTGCGGTTTTCAAAATTTCTTGTCAATTTTGTAAGAGCTATTCATTAGTGAAAACCAGAAGGTTCTGCGAGGTGTGGTTATCGAAATATGGCCACCCAAAGTGATTTTACTGAAAATTGACCCAAATCTAAAAAAGTCATCGGATGCGGATGGAGATATTTCCGCAACCAAGGCTCGTAACGGGTTGCAGTTTTCAATTCTGAATAGAGAATTAACAGACCTTTCCATGGATGTGCCAAACTCAAAAATTTATTTTTCATTAATTTTGGGAAAAATCATGGGCTAACCACTTGTCTTTAAAAATCATTAATTTTTCGAAGTTCACCAATCCCACCGAGATATACATCATAGGAAAGGTCTATTCAATACCTACACACACCTGCAAGCTAAATCGTCCTGCGTGGTCTGGTTATCGAAATATGGCCATCCAAAGTGATTTCACTGATTCCACAGATTTTTGAGCTTTAACTACCTAACAATGTGTTTGGGTGGCGATATTTCGGAAACCAGGGCTTGGAAAAGGTTGCGGTTTTCAAAATTTCTTGTCAATTTTGTAAGAGCTATTCATTAGTGAAAACCAGAAGGTTCTGCGAGGTCTGGTTATCGAAATATGGCCACCCAAAGTGATTTTACTGAAAATTGACCCAAATCTAAAAAAGTCATCGGATGCGGATGGAGATATTTCCGCAACCAAGGCTCGTAACGGGTTGCAGTTTCCAATTCTGAATAGAGAATTAACAAACCTTTCAATGGATGTGCCAAACTCTAAAATTTATTTTTCATTAATTTTGGGAAAAATCATGGGCTAACCACTTGTCTTTAAAAATCATTAATTTTTCGAAGTTCACCAATCCCACCGAGATATAGATCATAGGAAAGGTCTATTCAATACCTACACACACCTGCAAGCTAAATCGTACTGCGTGGTCTGGTTATCGAAATATGGCCATCCAAAGTGATTTCACTGATTCCACAGATTTTTGAGCTTTAACTACCTAACAATGTGTTTGGGTGGCGATATTTCCGAAACCAGGGCTTGAAAAAGGTTGCGGTTTTCAAAATTTCTTGTCAATTTTGTAAGAGCTATTCATTAGTGAAAACCAGAAGGTTCTGCGAGGTCTGGTTATCGAAATATGGCCACCCAAAGTGATTTTACTGAAAATTGACCCAAATCTAAAAAAGTCATCGGATGCGGATGGAGATATTTCCGCAACCAAGGCTCGTAAGGGGTTGCAGTTTTCAATTCTGAATAGAGAATTAACAGACCTTTCCATGGATGTGCTAAACTCAAAAATTTATTTTTCATTAATTTTGGGAAAAATCATGGGCTAACCACTTGTCTTTAAAAATCATTAATTTTTCGAAGTTCACCAATCCCACCGAGATATACATCATAGGAAAGGTCTATTCAATACCTACACACACCTGCAAGCTAAATCGTCCTGCGTGGTCTGGTTATTGAAATATGGCCATCCAAAGTGATTTCACTGATTCCACAGATTTTTGAGCTTTAACTACCTAACAATGTGTTTGGGTGGCGATATTTCGGAAACCAGGGCTTGGAAAAGGTTGCGGTTTTCAAAATTTCTTGTCAATTTTGTAAGAGCTATTCATTAGTGAAAACCAGAAGGTTCTGCGAGGTCTGGTTATCGAAATATGGCCACCCAAAGTGATTTTACTGAAAATTGACCCAAATCTAAAAAAGTCATCGGATGCGGATGGAGATATTTCCGCAACCAAGGCTCGTAAGGGGTTGCAGTTTTCAATTCTGAATAGAGAATTAACAGACCTTTCCATGGATGTGCCAAACTCAAAAATTTATTTTTCATTAATTTTGGGAAAAATCATGGACTAACCACTTGTCTTTAAAAATCATTAATTTTTCGAAGTTCACCAATCCCACCGAGATATACATCATAGGAAAGGTCTATTCAATACCTACACACACCTGCAAGCTAAATCGTCCTGCGTGGTCTGGTTATCGAAATATGGCCATCCAAAGTGATTTCACTGATTCCACAGATTTTTGAGCTTTAACTACCTAACAATGTGTTTGGGTGGCGATATTTCGGAAACCAGGGCTTGAAAAAGGTTGCGGTTTTCAAAATTTCTTGTCAATTTTATAAGAGCTATTCATTAGTGAAAACCAGAAGGTTCTGCGAGGTGTGGTTATCGAAATATGGCCACCCAAAGTGATTTTACTGAAAATTGACCCAAATCTAAAAAAGTCATCGGATGCGGATGGAGATATTTCCGCAACCAAGGCTCGTAACGGGTTGCAGTTTTCAATTCTGAATAGAGAATTAACAGACCTTTCCATGGATGTGCCAAACTCAAAAATTTATTTTTCATTAATTTTGGGAAAAATCATGGGCTAACCACTTGTCTTTAAAAATCATTAATTTTTCGAAGTTCACCAATCCCACCGAGAAATACATCATAGGAAAGGTCTATTCAATACCTACACACACCTGCAAGCTAAATCGTCCTGCGTGGTCTGGTTATTGAAATATGGCCATCCAAAGTGATTTCACTGATTCCACAGATTTTTGAGCTTTAACTACCTAACAATGTGTTTGGGTGGCGATATTTCGGAAACCAGGGCTTGGAAAAGGTTGCGGTTTTCAAAATTTCTTGTCAATTTTGTAAGAGCTATTCATTAGTGAAAACCAGAAGGTTCTGCGAGGTCTGGTTATCGAAATATGGCCACCCAAAGTGATTTTACTGAAAATTTACCCAAATCTAAAAAAGTCATCGGATGCGGATGGAGATATTTCCGCAACCAAGGCTCGTAACGGGTTGCAGTTTTCAATTCTGAATAGAGAATTAACAGACCTTTCCATGGATGTGCCAAACTCAAAAATTTATTTTTCATTAATTTTGGGAAAAATCATGGGCTAACCACTTGTCTTTAAAAATCATTAATTTTTCGAAGTTCACCAATCCCACCGAGATATAGATCATAGGAAAGGTCTATTCAATACCTACACACACCTGCAAGCTAAATCGTCCTGCGTGGTCTGGTTATCGAAATATGGCCATCCAAAGTGATTTCACTGATTCCACAGATTTTTGAGCTTTAACTACCTAACAATGTGTTTGGGTGGCGATATTTCCGAAACCAGGGCTTGAAAAAGGTTGCGGTTTTCAAAATTTCTTGTCAATTTTGTAAGAGCTATTCATTAGTGAAAACCAGAAGGTTCTGCGAGGTGTGGTTATCGAAATATGGCCACCCAAAGTGATTTTACTGAAAATTGACCCAAATCTAAAAAAGTCATCGGATGCGGATGGAGATATTTCCGCAACCAAGGCTCGTAACGGGTTGCAGTTTTCAATTCTGAATAGAGAATTAACAGACCTTTCCATGGATGTGCCAAACTCAAAAATTTATTTTTCATTAATTTTGGGAAAAATCATGGGCTAACCACTTGTCTTTAAAAATCATTAATTTTTCGAAGTTCACCAATCCCACCGAGATATACATCATAGGAAAGGTCTATTCAATACCTGCACACACCTGCAAGCTAAATCGTCCTGCGTGGTCTGGTTATCGAAATATGGCCATCCAAAGTTATTTCACTGATTCCACAGATTTTTGAGCTTTAACTACCTAACAATGTGTTTGGGTGGCGATATTTCGGAAACCAGGGCTTGGAAAAGGTTGCGGTTTTCAAAATTTCTTGTCAATTTTGTAAGAGCTATTCATTAGTGAAAACCAGAAGGTTCTGCGAGGTCTGGTTATCGAAATATGGCCACCCAAAGTGATTTTACTGAAAATTGACCCAAATCTAAAAAAGTCATCGGATGCGGATGGAGATATTTCCGCAACCAAGGCTCGTAACGGATTGCAGTTTTCAATTCTGAATAGAGAATTAACAAACCTTTCCATGGATGTGCCAAACTCAAAAATTTATTTTTCATTAATTTTGGGAAAAATCATGGGCTAACCACTTGTCTTTAAAAATCATTAATTTTTCGAAGTTCACCAATCCCACCGAGATATACATCATAGGAAAGGTCTATTCAATACCTGCACACACCTGCAAGCTAAGTTCACCAATCCCACCGAGATATACATCATAGGAAAGGTCTATTCAATACCTACACACACCTGCAAGCTAAATCGTCCTGCGTGGTCTGGTTATCGAAATATGGCCATCCAAAGTGATTTCACTGATTCCACAGATTTTTGAGCTTTAACTACCTAACAATGTGTTTGGGTGGCGATATTTCGGAAACCAGGGCTTGGAAAAGGTTGCGGTTTTCAAAATTTCTTGTCAATTTTGTAAGAGCTATTCATTAGTGAAAACCAGAAGGTTCTGCGAGGTGTGGTTATCGAAATATGGCCACCCAAAGTGATTTTACTGAAAATTTACCCAAATCTAAAAAAGTCATCGGATGCGGATGGAGATATTTCCGCAACCAAGGCTCGTAACGGGTTGCAGTTTTCAATTCTGAATAGAGAATTAACAGACCTTTCCATGGATGTGCCAAACTCAAAAATTTATTTTTCATTCATTTTGGGAAAAATCATGGGCTAACCACTTGTCTTTAAAAATTATTGATTTTTCGAAGTTCACCAATCCCACCGAGATATACATCATAGGAAAGGTCTATTCAATACCTACACACACCTGCAAGCTAAATCGTCCTGCGTGGTCTGGTTATCGAAATATGGCCATCCAAAGTGATTTCACTGATTCCACAGATTTTTGAGCTTTAACTACCTAACAATGTGTTTGGGTGGCGATATTTCGGAAACCAGGGCTTGGAAAAGGTTGCGGTTTTCAAAATTTCTTGTCAATTTTGTAAGAGCTATTCATTAGTGAAAACCAGAAGGTTCTGCGAGGTCTGGTTATCGAAATATGGCCACCCAAAGTGATTTTACTGAAAATTGACCCAAATCTAAAAAAGTCATCGGATGCGGATGGAGATATTTCCGCAACCAAGGCTCGTAACGGATTGCAGTTTTCAATTCTGAATAGAGAATTAACAAACCTTTCCATGGATGTGCCAAACTCAAAAATTTATTTTTCATTAATTTTGGGAAAAATCATGGGCTAACCACTTGTCTTTAAAAATCATTAATTTTTCGAAGTTCACCAATCCCACCGAGATATACATCATAGGAAAGGTCTATTCAATACCTGCACACACCTGCAAGCTAAGTTCACCAATCCCACCGAGATATACATCATAGGAAAGGTCTATTCAATACCTACACACACCTGCAAGCTAAATCGTCCTGCGTGGTCTGGTTATCGAAATATGGCCATCCAAAGTGATTTCACTGATTCCACAGATTTTTGAGCTTTAACTACCTAACAATGTGTTTGGGTGGCGATATTTCGGAAACCAGGGCTTGGAAAAGGTTGCGGTTTTCAAAATTTCTTGTCAATTTTGTAAGAGCTATTCATTAGTGAAAACCAGAAGGTTCTGCGAGGTGTGGTTATCGAAATATGGCCACCCAAAGTGATTTTACTGAAAATTTACCCAAATCTAAAAAAGTCATCGGATGCGGATGGAGATATTTCCGCAACCAAGGCTCGTAACGGGTTGCAGTTTTCAATTCTGAATAGAGAATTAACAGACCTTTCCATGGATGTGCCAAACTCAAAAATTTATTTTTCATTAATTTTGGGAAAAATCATGGGCTAACCACTTGTCTTTAAAAATCATTAATTTTTCGAAGTTCACCAATCCCACCGAGATATACATCATAGGAAAGGTCTATTCAATACCTACACACACCTGCAAGCTAAATCGTCCTGCGTGGTCTGGTTATCGAAATATGGCCATCCAAAGTGATTTCACTGATTCCACAGATTTTTGAGCTTTAACTACCTAACAATGTGTTTGGGTGGCGATATTTCGGAAACCAGGGCTTGGAAAAGGTTGCGGTTTTCAAAATTTCTTGTCAATTTTGTAAGAGCTATTCATTAGTGAAAACCAGTAGGTTCTGCGAGGTGTGGTTATCGAAATATGGCCACCCAAAGTGATTTTACTGAAAATTGACCCAAATCTAAAAAAGTCATCGGATGCGGATGGAGATATTTCCGCAACCAAGGCTCGTAACGGGTTGCAGTTTTCAATTCTGAATAGAGAATTAACAGACCTTTCCATGGATGTGCCAAACTCAAAAATTTATTTTTCATTAATTTTGGGAAAAATCATGGGCTAACCACTTGTCTTTAAAAATCATTAATTTTTCGAAGTTCACCAATCCCACCGAGATATACATCATAGGAAAGGTCTATTCAATACCTGCACACACCTGCAAGCTAAGTTCACCAATCCCACCGAGATATACATCATAGGAAAGGTCTATTCAATACCTACACACACCTGCAAGCTAAATCGTCCTGCGTGGTCTGGTTATCGAAATATGGCCATCCAAAGTGATTTCACTGATTCCACAGATTTTTGAGCTTTAACTACCTAACAATGTGTTTGGGTGGCGATATTTCGGAAACCAGGGCTTGAAATAGGTTGCGGTTTTCAAAATTTCTTGTCAATTTTGTAAGAGCTATTCATTAGTGAAAACCAGAAGGTTCTGCGAGGTCTGGTTATCGAAATATGGCCACCCAAAGTGATTTTACTGAAAATTGACCCAAATCTAAAAAAGTCATCGGATGCGGATGGAGATATTTCCGCAACCAAGGCTCGTAAGGGGTTGCAGTTTTCAATTCTGAATAGAGAATTAACAGACCTTTCCATGGATGTGCTAAACTCAAAAATTTATTTTTCATTAATTTTGGGAAAAATCCTGGGCTAACCACTTGTCTTTAAAAATCATTAATTTTTCGAAGTTCACCAATCCCACCGAGATATACATCATAGGAAAGGTCTATTCAATACCTACACATACCTGTAAGCTAAATCGTCCTGCGTGGTCTGGTTATCGAAATATGGATATCCAAAGTGATTTCACTAATTCCACAGATTTTTGAGCTTTAACTACCTAACAATGTGTTTGGGTGGCGATATTTCGGAAACCAGGGCTTGAAATAGGTTGCGGTTTTCAAAATTTCTTGTCAATTTTGTAAGAGCTATTCATTAGTGAAAACCAGAAGGTTCTGCGAGGTCTGGTTATCGAAATATGGCCACCCAAAGTGATTTTACTGAAAATTGACCCAAATCTAAAAAAGTCATCGGATGCGGATGGAGATATTTCCGCAACCAAGGCTCGTAACGGGTTGCAGTTTTCAATTCTGAATAGAGAATTAACAGACCTTTCCATGGATGTGCCAAACTCAAAAATTTATTTTTCATTAATTTTGGGAAAAATCATGGACTAACCACTTGTCTTTAAAAATCATTAATTTTTCGAAGTTCACCAATCCCACCGAGATATACATCATAGGAAAGGTCTATTCAATACCTACACATACCTGTAAGCTAAATCGTCCTGCGTGGTCTGGTTATCGAAATATGGATATCCAAAGTGATTTCACTAATTCCACAGATTTTTGAGCTTTAACTACCTAACAATGTGTTTGGGTGGCGATATTTCCGAAACCAGGGCTTGGAAAAGGTTGCGGTTTTCAAAATTTCTTGTTAATTTTGTAAGAGCTCTTCATTAGTGAAAACCAGAAGGTTCTGTGAGGTCTGGTTATCGAAATATGGCCACCCAAAGTGATTTTACTGAAAATTGACCCAAATCTAAAAAAGTCATCGGATGCGGATTTTTGAGCTTTAACTACCTAACAATGTGTTTGGGTGGCGATATTTCGGAAACCAGGGCTTGAAAAAGGTTGCGGTTTTCAAAATTTCTTGTCAATTTTGTAAGAGCTATTCATTAGTGAAAACCAGAAGGTTCTGCGAAGTCTGGTTATCGAAATATGGCCACCCAAAGTGATTTTACTGAAAATTGACCTAAATCTAAAAAAGTCATCGGATGCGGATGGAGATATTTCCGCAACCAAGGCTCGTAACGGGTTGCAGTTTTCAATTCTGAATAGAGAATTAACAGACCTTTCCATGGATGTGCCAAAATCAAAAATTTATTTTTCATTAATTTTGGGAAAAATCATGGGCTAACCACTTGTCTTTAAAAATCATTAATTTTTCGAAGTTCACCAATCCCACCGAGATATACATCATAGGAAAGGTCTATTCAATACCTACACACACCTGCAAGCTAAATCGTCCTGCGTGGTCTGGTTATGGAAATATGGCCATCCAAAGTGATTTCACTGATTCCACAGATTTTTGAGCTTTAACTACCTAACAATGTGTTTGGGTGGCGATATTTCGGAAACCAGGGCTTGGAAAAGGTTGCGGTTTTCAAAATTTCTTGTCAATTTTGTAAGAGCTATTCATTAGTGAAAACCAGAAGGTTCTGCGAGGTCTGGTTATCGAAATATGGCCACCCAAAGTGATTTTACTGAAAATTGACCCAAATCTAAAAAAAGTCATCGGATGCGGATGGAGATATTTCCGCAACCAAGGCTCGTAACGGGTTGCAGTTTTCAATTCTGAATAGAGAATTAACAGGCCTTTCCATGGATGAGCCAAACTCAAAAATTTATTTTTCATTAACTTTGGGAAAAATCATGGGCTAACCACTTGTCTTTAAAAATCATTAATTTTTCGAAGTTCACCAATCCCACCGAGATATACATCATAGGAGAGGTCTATTCAATATCTACACACACCTGCAAGCTAAATCGTCCTGCGTGGTCTGGTTATCGAAATATGGCCATCCAAAGTGATTTCACTGATTCCACAGATTTTTGAGCTTTAACTACCTAACAATGTGTTTGGGTGGCGATATTTTGGAAACCAGGGCTTTGAAAAGGTTGCGGTTTTCAAAATTTCTTGTCAATTTTGTAAGAGCTATTCATTAGTGAAAACCAGAAGGTTCGGGTTGCAGTTTTCAATTCTGAATAGAGAATTAACAGACCTTTCCATGGATGTGCCAAACTCAAAAATTTATTTTTCCTTAAAATTTGTTAAAAATCATGGGCTTACCACTTGTCTTTAAAACTCATTAATTTTTCGAAGTTCACCAATCCCACCGAGATATAGATCATAGGAAAGGTCTATTCAATACCTACACATACCTGTAAGCTAAATCGTCCTGCGTGGTCTGGTTATCGAAATATGGATATCCAAAGTGATTTCACTAATTCCACAGATTTTTGAGCTTTAACTACCTAACAATGTGTTTGGGTGGCGATATTTCCGAAACCAGGGCTTGGAAAAGGTTGCGGTTTTCAAAATTTCTTGTTAATTTTGTAAGAGCTCTTCATTAGTGAAAACCAGAAGGTTCTGTGAGGTCTGGTTATCGAAATATGGCCACCCAAAGTGATTTTACTGAAAATTGACCCAAATCTAAAAAAGTCATCGGATGCGGATTTTTGAGCTTTAACTACCTAACAATGTGTTTGGGTGGCGATATTTCGGAAACCAGGGCTTGAAAAAGGTTGCGGTTTTCAAAATTTCTTGTCAATTTTGTAAGAGCTATTCATTAGTGAAAACCAGAAGGTTCTGCGAAGTCTGGTTATCGAAATATGGCCACCCAAAGTGATTTTACTGAAAATTGACCTAAATCTAAAAAAGTCATCGGATGCGGATGGAGATATTTCCGCAACCAAGGCTCGTAACGGGTTGCAGTTTTCAATTCTGAATAGAGAATTAACAGACCTTTCCATGGATGTGCCAAAATCAAAAATTTATTTTTCATTAATTTTGGGAAAAATCATGGGCTAACCACTTGTCTTTAAAAATCATTAATTTTTCGAAGTTCACCAATCCCACCGAGATATACATCATAGGAAAGGTCTATTCAATACCTACACACACCTGCAAGCTAAATCGTCCTGCGTGGTCTGGTTATCGAAATATGGCCATCCAAAGTGATTTCACTGATTCCACAGATTTTTGAGCTTTAACTACCTAACAATGTGTTTGGGTGGCGATATTTCGGAAACCAGGGCTTGGAAAAGGTTGCGGTTTTCAAAATTTCTTGTCAATTTTGTAAGAGCTATTCATTAGTGAAAACCAGAAGGTTCTGCGAGGTCTGGTTATCGAAATATGGCCACCCAAAGTGATTTTACTGAAAATTGACCCAAATCTAAAAAAGTCATCGGATGCGGATGGAGATATTTCCGCAACCAAGGCTCGTAACGGGTTGCAGTTTTCAATTCTGAATAGAGAATTAACAGACCTTTCCATGGATGTGCCAAACTCAAAAATTTATTTTTCATTAATTTTGGGAAAAATCATGGGCTAACCACTTGTCTTTAAAAATCATTGATTTTTCGAAGTTCACCAATCCCACCGAGATATACATCATAGGAAAGGTCTATTCAATACCTACACACACCTGTAAGCTAAATCGTCCTGCGTGGTCTGGTTATCGAAATATGGATATCCAAAGTGATTTCACTAATTCCACAGATTTTTGAGCTTTAACTACCTAACAATGTGTTTGGGTGGCGATATTTCGGAAACCAGGGCTTGGAAAAGGTTGCGGTTTTCAAAATTTCTTGTCAATTTTGTAAGAGCTATTCATTAGTGAAAACCAGAAGGTTCTGCGAGGTCTGGTTATCGAAATATGGCCACCCAAAGTGATTTTACTGAAAATTGACCCAAATCTAAAAAAAGTCATCGGATGCGGATGGAGATATTTCCGCAACCAAGGCTCGTAACGGGTTGCAGTTTTCAATTCTGAATAGAGAATTAACAGGCCTTTCCATGGATGAGCCAAACTCAAAAATTTATTTTTCATTAACTTTGGGAAAAATCATGGGCTAACCACTTGTCTTTAAAAATCATTAATTTTTCGAAGTTCACCAATCCCACCGAGATATACATCATAGGAGAGGTCTATTCAATATCTACACACACCTGCAAGCTAAATCGTCCTGCGTGGTCTGGTTATCGAAATATGGCCATCCAAAGTGATTTCACTGATTCCACAGATTTTTGAGCTTTAACTACCTAACAATGTGTTTGGGTGGCGATATTTTGGAAACCAGGGCTTTGAAAAGGTTGCGGTTTTCAAAATTTCTTGTCAATTTTGTAAGAGCTATTCATTAGTGAAAACCAGAAGGTTCGGGTTGCAGTTTTCAATTCTGAATAGAGAATTAACAGACCTTTCCATGGATGTGCCAAACTCAAAAATTTATTTTTCCTTAAAATTTGTTAAAAATCATGGGCTTACCACTTGTCTTTAAAACTCATTAATTTTTCGAAGTTCACCAATCCCACCGAGATATAGATCATAGGAAAGGTCTATTCAATACCTACACACACCTGCAAGCTAAATCGTCCTGCGTGGTCTGGTTATCGAAATATGGCCATCCAAAGTGATTTCACTAATTCCACAGATTTTTGAGCTTTAACTACCTAACAATGTGTTTGGGTGGCGATATTTCGGAAACCAGGGCTTGAAAAAGGTTGCGGTTTTCAAAATTTCTTGTCAATTTTGTAAGAGCTATTCATTAGTGAAAACCAGAAGGTTCTGCGAAGTCTGGTTATCGAAATATGGCCACCCAAAGTGATTTTACTGAAAATTGACCCAAATCTAAAAAAGTCATCGGATGCGGATGAAGATATTTCCGCAACCAAGGCTCGTTACGGGTTGCAGTTTTCAATTCTGAATAGAGAATTAACAGACCTTTCCATGGATGTGCCAAACTCAAAAATTTATTTTTCATTAATTTTGGGAAAAATCATGGGCTAACCACTTGTCTTTAAAAATCATTGATTTTTCGAAGTTCACCAATCCCACCGAGATATACATCATAGGAAAGGTCTATCCAATACCTACACACACCTGCAAGCTAAATCGTCCTGCGTGGTCTGGTTATCGAAATATGGCCATCCAAAGTGATTTCACTGATTCCACAGATTTTTGAGCTTTAACTACCTAATAATGTGTTTGGGTGGCGATATTTCCGAAACCAGGGCTTGGAAAAGGTTGCGGTTTTCAAAATTTCTTGTTAGTTTTGTAAGAGCTATTCATTAGTGAAAACCAGAAGGTTCTGTGAGGTCTGGTTATCGAAATATGGCCACCCAAAGTGATTTTACTGAAAATTGACCCAAATCTAAAAAAGTCATCGGATGCGGATGAAGATATTTCCGCAACCAAGGCTCGTAACGGGTTGCAGTTTTCAATTCTGAATAGAGAATTAACAGACCTTTCCATGGATGTGCCAAAATCAAAAATTTATTTTTCATTAATTTTGGGAAAAATCATGGGCTAACCACTTGTCTTTAAAAATCATTGATTTTTCGAAGTTCACCAATCCCACCGAGATATACATCATAGGAAAGGTCTATTCAATACCTACACACACCTGTAAGCTAAATCGTCCTGCGTGGTCTGGTTATCGAAATATGGATATCCAAAGTGATTTCACTAATTCCACAGATTTTTGAGCTTTAACTACCTAACAATGTGTTTGGGTGGCGATATTTCGGAAACCAGGGTTTGGAAAAGGTTGCGGTTTTCAAAATTTCTTGTCAATTTTGTAAGAGCTATTCATTAGTGAAAACCAGAAGGTTCTGCGAGGTGTGGTTATCGAAATATGGCCACCCAAAGTGATTTTACTGAAAATTGACCCAAATCTAAAAAAGTCATCGGATGCGGATGAAGATATTTCCGCTACCAAGGCCCGTAACGGGTTGCAGTTTTCAATTCTGAATAGAGAATTAACAGACCTTTCCATGGATGTACCAAACTCAAAAATTTATTTTTCATTAATTTTGGGAAAAATCATGGACTAACCACTTGTCTTTAAAAATCATTAATTTTTCGAAGTTCACCAATCCCACCGAGATATACATCATAGGAAAGGTCTATTCAATACCTACACACACCTGTAAGCTAAATCGTCCTGCGTGGTCTGGTTATCGAAATATGGATATCCAAAGTGATTTCACTAATTCCACAGATTTTTGAGCTTTAACTACCTAACAATGTGTTTGGGTGGCGATATTTCGGAAACCAGGGCTTGGAAAAGGTTGTGGTTTTCAAAATTCCTTGTTAATTTTGTAAGAGCTATTCATTAGTGAAAACCAGAAGGTTCTGTGAGGTCTGGTTATCGAAATATGGCCACCCAAAGTGATTTTACTGAAAATTGACCCAAATCTAAAAAAGTCATCGGATGCGGATGGAGATATTTCCGCAACCAAGGCTCGTAACGGGTTGAAGTTTTCAATTCTGAATAGAGAATTAACAGGCCTTTCCATGGATGAGCCAAACTCAAAAATTTATTTTTCATTAACTTTGGGAAAAATCATGGGCTAACCACTTGTCTTTAAAAATCATTAATTTTTCGAAGTTCACCAATCCCACCGAGATATACATCATAGGAAAGGTCTGTTCAATACCTACACACACCTGTAAGCTAAATCGTCCTGCGTGGTCTGGTTATCGAAATATGGATATCCAAAGTGATTTCACTAATTCCACAGATTTTTTAGCTTTAACTACCTAACAATGTGTTTGGGTGGCGATATTTCGGAAACCAGGGCTTGGAAAAGGTTGCGGTTTTCAAAATTTCTTGTTAATTTTGTAAGAGCTATTCATTAGTGAAAACCAGAAGGTTCTGTGAGGTCTGGTTATCGAAATATGGCCACCCAAAGTGATTTTACTGAAAATTGACCCAAATCTAAAAAAGTCATCGGATGCGGATGGAGATATTTCCGCAACCAAGGCTCGTAACGGGTTGCAGTTTTCAATTCTGAATAGAGAATTAACAGGCCTTTCCATGGATGAGCCAAACTCAAAAATTTATTTTTCATTAACTTTGGGAAAAATCATGGGCTAACCACTTGTCTTTAAAAATCATTGATTTTTCGAAGTTCACCAATCCCACCGAGATATACATCATAGGAAAGGTCTATTCAATACCTACACACACCTGCAAGTTAAATCGTCCTGCGTGGTCTGGTTATCGAAATATGGCCATCCAAAGTGATTTCACTGATTCCACAGATTTTTGAGCTTTAACTACCTAACAATGTGTTTGGGTGGCGATATTTCGGAAACCAGGGCTTGGAAAAGGTTGCGGTTTTCAAAATTTCTTGTCAATTTTGTAAGAGCTATTCATTAGTGAAAACCAGAAGGTTCTGCGAGGTCTGGTTATCGAAATATGGCCACCCAAAGTGATTTTACTGAAAATTGACCCAAATCTAAAAAAGTCATCGGATGCGGATGGAGATATTTCCGCAACCAAGGCTCGTAACGGGTTGCAGTTTTCAATTCTGAATAGAGAATTAACAGACCTTTCCATGGATGTGCCAAAATCAAAAATTTATTTTTCATTAATTTTGGGAAAAATCATGGGCTAACCACTTGTCTTTAAAAATCATTGATTTTTCGAAGTTCACCAATCCCACCGAGATATACATCATAGGAAAGGTCTATCCAATACCTACACACACCTGCAAGCTAAATCGTCCTGCGTGGTCTGGTTATCGAAATATGGCCATCCAAAGTGATTTCACTGATTCCACAGATTTTTGAGCTTTAACTACCTAATAATGTGTTTGGGTGGCGATATTTCCGAAACCAGGGCTTGGAAAAGGTTGCGGTTTTCAAAATTTCTTGTTAGTTTTGTAAGAGCTATTCATTAGTGAAAACCAGAAGGTTCTGTGAGGTCTGGTTATCGAAATATGGCCACCCAAAGTGATTTTACTGAAAATTGACCCAAATCTAAAAAAGTCATCGGATGCGGATGAAGATATTTCCGCAACCAAGGCCCGTAACGGGTTGCAGTTTTCAATTCTGAATAGAGAATTAACAGACCTTTCCATGGATGTGCCAAACTCAAAAATTTATTTTTCATTAATTTTGGGAAAAATCATGGGCTAACCACTTGTCTTTAAAAATCATTGATTTTTCGAAGTTCACCAATCCCACCGAGATATACATCATAGGAAAGGTCTATTCAATACCTACACACACCTGCAAGTTAAATCGTCCTGCGTGGTCTGGTTATCGAAATATGGCCATCCAAAGTGATTTCACTGATTCCACAGATTTTTGAGCTTTAACTACCTAACAATGTGTTTGGGTGGCGATATTTCGGAAACCAGGGCTTGGAAAAGGTTGCGGTTTTCAAAATTTCTTGTCAATTTTGTAAGAGCTATTCATTAGTGAAAACCAGAAGGTTCTGCGAGGTCTGGTTATCGAAATATGGCCACCCAAAGTGATTTTACTGAAAATTGACCCAAATCTAAAAAAGTCATCGGATGCGGATGGAGATATTTCCGCAACCAAGGCTCGTAACGGGTTGCAGTTTTCAATTCTGAATAGAGAATTAACAGACCTTTCCATGGATGTGCCAAAATCAAAAATTTATTTTTCATTAATTTTGGGAAAAATCATGGGCTAACCACTTGTCTTTAAAAATCATTGATTTTTCGAAGTTCACCAATCCCACCGAGATATACATCATAGGAAAGGTCTATTCAATACCTACACACACCTGTAAGCTAAATCGTCCTGCGTGGTCTGGTTATCGAAATATGGATATCCAAAGTGATTTCACTAATTCCACAGATTTTTGAGCTTTAACTACCTAACAATGTGTTTGGGTGGCGATATTTCGGAAACCAGGGTTTGGAAAAGGTTGCGGTTTTCAAAATTTCTTGTCAATTTTGTAAGAGCTATTCATTAGTGAAAACCAGAAGGTTCTGCGAGGTGTGGTTATCGAAATATGGCCACCCAAAGTGATTTTACTGAAAATTGACCCAAATCTAAAAAAGTCATCGGATGCGGATGAAGATATTTCCGCTACCAAGGCCCGTAACGGGTTGCAGTTTTCAATTCTGAATAGAGAATTAACAGACCTTTCCATGGATGTACCAAACTCAAAAATTTATTTTTCATTAATTTTGGGAAAAATCATGGACTAACCACTTGTCTTTAAAAATCATTAATTTTTCGAAGTTCACCAATCCCACCGAGATATACATCATAGGAAAGGTCTATTCAATACCTACACACACCTGTAAGCTAAATCGTCCTGCGTGGTCTGGTTATCGAAATATGGATATCCAAAGTGATTTCACTAATTCCACAGATTTTTGAGCTTTAACTACCTAACAATGTGTTTGGGTGGCGATATTTCGGAAACCAGGGCTTGGAAAAGGTTGTGGTTTTCAAAATTCCTTCTTAATTTTGTAAGAGCTATTCATTAGTGAAAACCAGAAGGTTCTGTGAGGTCTGGTTATCGAAATATGGCCACCCAAAGTGATTTTACTGAAAATTGACCCAAATCTAAAAAAGTCATCGGATGCGGATGGAGATATTTCCGCAACCAAGGCTCGTAACGGGTTGCAGTTTTCAATTCTGAATAGAGAATTAACAGGCCTTTCCATGGATGAGCCAAACTCAAAAATTTATTTTTCATTAACTTTGGGAAAAATCATGGGCGTAACCACTTGTCTTTAAAAATCATTAATTTTTCGAAGTTCACCAATCCCACCGAGATATACATCATAGGAAAGGTCTGTTCAATACCTACACACACCTGTAAGCTAAATCGTCCTGCGTGGTCTGGTTATCGAAATATGGATATCCAAAGTGATTTCACTAATTCCACAGATTTTTTAGCTTTAACTACCTAACAATGTGTTTGGGTGGCGATATTTCGGAAACCAGGGCTTGGAAAAGGTTGCGGTTTTCAAAATTTCTTGTTAATTTTGTAAGAGCTATTCATTAGTGAAAACCAGAAGGTTCTGTGAGGTCTGGTTATCGAAATATGGCCACCCAAAGTGATTTTACTGAAAATTGACCCAAATCTAAAAAAGTCATCGGATGCGGATGGAGATATTTCCGCAACCAAGGCTCGTAACGGGTTGCAGTTTTCAATTCTGAATAGAGAATTAACAGGCCTTTCCATGGATGAGCCAAACTCAAAAATTTATTTTTCATTAACTTTGGGAAAAATCATGGGCTAACCACTTGTCTTTAAAAATCATTAATTTTTCGAAGTTCACCAATCCCACCGAGATATACATCATAGGAGAGGTCTATTCAATATCTACACACACCTGCAAGCTAAATCGTCCTGCGTGGTCTGGTTATCGAAATATGGCCATCCAAAGTGATTTCACTGATTCCACAGATTTTTGAGCTTTAACTACCTAACAATGTGTTTGGGTGGCGATATTTTGGAAACCAGGGCTTTGAAAAGGTTGCGGTTTTCAAAATTTCTTGTCAATTTTGTAAGAGCTATTCATTAGTGAAAACCAGAAGGTTCTGCGAGGTGTGGTTATCGAAATATGGCCATCCAAAGTGATTTCACTGATTCCACAGATTTTTGAGCTTTAACTACCTAACAATGTGTTTGGGTGGCGATATTTCCGAAACCAGGGCTTGGAAAAGGTTGCGGTTTTAAAAATTTCTTGTCAATTTTGTAAGAGCTATTCATTAGTGAAAACCAGAAGGTTCTGCGAGGTGTGGTTATCGAAATATGGCCACCCAAAGTGATTTTACTGAAAATTGACCCAAATCTAAAAAAGTCATCGGATGCGGATGGAGATATTTCCGCAACCAAGGCTCGTAAGGGGTTGCAGTTTTCAATTCTGAATAGAGAATTAACAGACCTTTCCATGGATGTACCAAACTCAAAAATTTATTTTTCATTAATTTTGGGAAAAATCATGGACTAACCACTTGTCTTTAAAAATCATTAATTTTTCGAAGTTCACCAATCCCACCGAGATATACATCATAGGAAAGGTCTGTTCAATACCTACACACACCTGTAAGCTAAATCGTCCTGCGTGGTCTGGTTATCGAAATATGGATATCCAAAGTGATTTCACTAATTCCACAGATTTTTTAGCTTTAACTACCTAACAATGTGTTTGGGTGGCGATATTTCGGAAACCAGGGCTTGGAAAAGGTTGCGGTTTTCAAAATTTCTTGTTAATTTTGTAAGAGCTATTCATTAGTGAAAACCAGAAGGTTCTGCGAGGTGTGGTTATCGAAATATGGCCACCCAAAGTGATTTTACTAAAAATTGACCCAAATCTAAAAAAGTCATCGGATGCGGATGAAGATATTTCCGCAACCAAGGCCCGTAACGGGTTGCAGTTTTCAATTCTGAATAGAGAATTAACAGACCTTTCCATGGATGTGCCAAACTCAAAAATTTATTTTTCCTTAAAATTTGTTAAAAATCATGGGCTTACCACTTGTCTTTAAAACTCATTAATTTTTCGAAGTTCACCAATCCCACCGAGATATAGATCATAGGAAAGGTCTATTCAATACCTACACACACCTGCAAGCTAAATCGTCCTGCGTGGTCTGGTTATCGAAATATGGCCATCCAAAGTGATTTCACTGATTCCACAGATTTTTGAGCTTTAACTACCTAACAATGTGTTTGGGTTGCGATATTTCCGAAAGCAGTGCTTGGAAAAGGTTGCGGTTTTCAAAATTTCTTGTCAATTTTGTAAGAGCTATTCATTAGTGAAAACCAGAAGGTTCTGCGAGGTCTGGTTATCGCGAAATATGGCCACCCAAAGTGATTTTACTGAAAATTGACCCAAATCTAAAAAAGTTATCGGATGCGGATGTAGATATTTCCGCAACCAAGGCTCGTAACGGGTTGCAGTTTTCAATTCTGAATAGAGAATTAACAGACCTTTCCATGGATGTGCCAAACTCAAAAATTTATTTTTCATTAATTTTGGGAAAAATCATGGACTAACCACTTGTCTTTAAAAATCATTAATTTTTCGAAGTTCACCAATCCCACCGAGATATACATCATAGGAAAGGTCTATTCAATACCTACACACACCTGCAAGCTAAATCGTCCTGCGTGGTCTGGTTATCGAAATATGGCCATCCAAAGTGATTTCACTGATTCCACAGATTTTTGAGCTTTAACTACCTAACAATGTGTTTGGGTGGCGATATTTCCGAAACCAGGGCTTGGAAAAGGTTGCGGTTTTAAAAATTTCTTGTCAATTTTGTAAGAGCTATTCATTAGTGAAAACCAGAAGGTTCTGCGAGGTCTGGTTATCGAAATATGGCCACCCAAAGTGATTTTACTGAAAATTTACCCAAATCTAAAAAAGTCATCGGATGCGGATGGAGATATTTCCGCAACCAAGGCTCGTAACGGGTTGCAGTTTTCAATTCTGAATAGAGAATTAACAGACCTTTCCATGGATGTGCCAAACTCAAAAATTTATTTTTCATTAATTTTGGGAAAAATCATGGGCTAACCACTTGTCTTTAAAAATCATTAATTTTTCGAAGTTCACCAATCCCACCGAGATATACATCATAGGAAAGGTCTATTCAATACCTACACACACCTGCAAGCTAAATCGTCCTGCGTGGTCTGGTTATCGAAATATGGCCATCCAAAGTGATTTCACTGATTCCACAGATTTTTGAGCTTTAACTACCTAACAATGTGTTTGGGTTGCGATATTTCCGAAAGCAGTGCTTGGAAAAGGTTGCGGTTTTCAAAATTTCTTGTCAATTTTGTAAGAGCTATTCATTAGTGAAAACCAGAAGGTTCTGCGAGGTCTGGTTATCGAAATATGGCCACCCAAAGTGATTTTACTGAAAATTGACCCAAATCTAAAAAAGTCATCGGATGCGGATGGAGATATTTCCGCAACCAAGGCTCGTAAGGGGTTGCAGTTTTCAATTCTGAATAGAGAATTAACAGACCTTTCCATGGATGTACCAAACTCAAAAATTAATTTTTCATTAATTTTGGGAAAAATCATGGACTAACCACTTGTCTTTAAAAATCATTAATTTTTCGAAGTTCACCAATCCCACCGAGATATACATCATAGGAAAGGTCTATTCAATACCTACACACACCTGTAAGCTAAATCGTCCTGCGTGGTCTGGTTATCGAAATATGGATATCCAAAGTGATTTCACTAATTCCACAGATTTTTCAGCTTTAACTACCTAACAATGTGTTTGGGTGGCGATATTTCGGAAACCAGGGCTTGGAAAAGGTTGCGGTTTTCAAAATTTCTTGTTAATTTTGTAAGAGCTATTCATTAGTGAAAACCAGAAGGTTCTGTGAGGTCTAGTTATCGAAATATGGCCACCCAAAGTGATTTTACTGAAAATTGACCCAAATCTAAAAAAGTCATCGGATGCAGATGGAGATATTTCCGCAACCAAGGCCCGTAACGGGTTGCAGTTTTCAATTCTGAATAGAGAATTAACAGACCTTTCCATGGATGTGCCAAACTCAAAAATTTATTTTTCCTTAAAATTTGTTAAAAATCATGGGCTTACCACTTGTCTTTAAAACTCATTAATTTTTCGAAGTTCACCAATCCCACCGAGATATAGATCATAGGAAAGGTCTATTCAATACCTACACACACCTGTAAGCTAAATCGTCCTGCGTGGTCTGGTTATCGAAATATGGCCATCCAAAGTGATTTCACTGATTCCACAGATTTTTGAGCTTTAACTACCTAACAATGTGTTTGGGTGGCGATATTTCGGAAACCAGGGCTTGAAAAAGGTTGTGGTTTTCAAAATTTCTTGTCAATTTTGTAAGAGCTATTCATTAGTGAAAACCAGAAGGTTCTGCGAGGTGTGGTTATCGAAATATGGCCACCCAAAGTGATTTTACTGAAAATTGACCCAAATCTAAAAAAGTCATCGGATGCGGATGGAGATATTTCCGCAACCAAGGCTCGTAACGGGTTGCAGTTTTCAATTCTGAATAGAGAATTAACAGACCTTTCCATAGATGTGCCAAACTCAAAAATTTATTTTTTATTAATTTTGGGAAAAATCATGGACTAACCACTTGTCTTTAAAAATCATTAATTTTTCGAAGTTCACCAATCCCACCGAGATATACATCATAGGAAAGGTCTATTCAATACCTACACACACCTGCAAGCTAAATCGTCCTGCGTGGTCTGGTTATCGAAATATGGCCATCCAAAGTGATTTCACTGATTCCACAGATTTTTGAGCTTTAACTACCTAACAATGTGTTTGGGTGGCGATATTTCGGAAACCAGGGCTTAAAAAAGGTTGCGGTTTTCAAAATTTCTTGTCAATTTTGTAAGAGCTATTCATTAGTGAAAACCAGAAGGTTCTGCGAGGTGTGGTTATCGAAATATGGCCACCCAAAGTGATTTTACTGAAAATTGACCCAAATCTAAAAAAGTCATCGGATGCGGATGAAGATATTTCCGCAACCAAGGCCCGTAACGGGTTGCAGTTTTCAATTCTGAATAGAGAATTAACAGACCTTTCCATGGATGTGCCAAACTCAAAAATTTATTTTTCCTTAAAATTTGTTAAAAATCATGGGCTTACCACTTGTCTTTAAAACTAATTAATTTTTCGAAGTTCACCAATCCCACCGAGATATACATCATAGGAAAGGTCTATTCAATACCTACACACACCTGCAAGCTAAATCGTCCTGCGTGGTCTGGTTATCGAAATATGGCCATCCAAAGTGATTTCACTGATTCCACAGATTTTTGAGCTTTAACTACCTAACAATGTGTTTGGGTGGCGATATTTCGGAAACCAGGGCTTGGAAAAGGTTGCGGTTTTCAAAATTTCTTGTCAATTTTGTAAGAGCTATTCATTAGTGAAAACCAGTAGGTTCTGCGAGGTGTGGTTATCGAAATATGGCCACCCAAAGTGATTTTACTGAAAATTGACCCAAATCTAAAAAAGTCATCGGATGCGGATGGAGATATTTCCGCAACCAAGGCTCGTAACGGGTTGCAGTTTTCAATTCTGAATAGAGAATTAACAGACCTTTCCATGGATGTGCCAAACTCAAAAATTTATTTTTCATTAATTTTGGGAAAAATCATGGGCTAACCACTTGTCTTTAAAAATCATTAATTTTTCGAAGTTCACCAATCCCACCGAGATATACATCATAGGAAAGGTCTATTCAATACCTACACACACCTGCAAGCTAAATCGTCCTGCGTGGTCTGGTTATCGAAATATGGCCATCCAAAGTGATTTCACTGATTCCACAGATTTTTGAGCTTTAACTACCTAACAATGTGTTTGTGTGGCGATATTTCGGAAACCAGGGCTTGGAAAAGGTTGCGGTTTTCAAAATTTCTTGTCAATTTTGTAAGAGCTATTCATTAGTGAAAACCAGAAGGTTCTGCGAGGTGTGGTTATCGAAATATGGCCACCCAAAGTGATTTTACTGAAAATTGACCCAAATCTAAAAAAGTCATCGGATGCGGATGGAGATATTTCCGCAACCAAGGCTCGTAACGGGTTGCAGTTTTCAATTCTGAATAGAGAATTAACAGACCTTTCCATGGATGTGCCAAACTCAAAAATTTATTTTTCATTAATTTTGGGAAAAATCATGGGCTAACCACTTGTCTTTAAAAATCATTAATTTTTCGAAGTTCACCAATCCCACCGAGATATACATCATAGGAAAGGTCTATTCAATACCTACACACACCTGCAAGCTAAATCGTCCTGCGTGGTCTGGTTATCGAAATATGGCCATCCAAAGTGATTTCACTGATTCCACAGATTTTTGAGCTTTAACTACCTAACAATGTGTTTGGGTGGCGATATTTCGGAAACCCGGGCTTGAAAAAGGTTGCGGTTTTCAAAATTTCTTGTCAATTTTGTAAGAGCTATTCATTGGTGAAAACCAGAAGGTTCTGCGAGGTGTGGTTATCGAAATATGGCCACCCAAAGTGATTTTACTGAAAATTGACCCAAATCTAAAAAAGTCATCGGATGCGGATGAAGATATTTCCGCAACCAAGGCCCGTAACGGGTTGCAGTTTCCAATTCTGAATAGAGAATTAACAGACCTTTCCATGGATGTGCCAAACTCAAAAATTTATTTTTCCTTAAAATTTGTTAAAAATCATGGGCTTACCACTTGTCTTTAAAACTCATTAATTTTTCGAAGTTCACCAATCCCACCGAGATATAGATCATAGGAAAGGTCTATTCAATACCTACACACACCTGCAAGCTAAATCGTCCTGCGTGGTCTGGTTATCGAAATATGGCCATCCAAAGTGATTTCACTGATTCCACAGATTTTTGAGCTTTAACTACCTAACAATGTGTTTGGGTGGCGATATTTCGGAAACCAGGGCTTGGAAAAGGTTGCGGTTTTCAAAATTTCTTGTCAATTTTGTAAGAGCTATTCATTAGTGAAAACCAGAAGGTTCTGCGAGGTGTGGTTATCGAAATATGGCCACCCAAAGTGATTTTACTGAAAATTGACCCAAATCTAAAAAAGTCATCGGATGCGGATGGAGATATTTCCGCAACCAAGGCTCGTAACGGGTTGCAGTTTTCAATTCTGAATAGAGAATTAACAGACCTTTCTATGGATGTGCCAAACTCAAAAATTTATTTTTCATTAATTTTGGGAAAAATCATGGGCTAACCACTTGTCTTTAAGAATCATTAATTTTTCGAAGTTCACCAATCCCACCGAGATATACATCATAGGAAAGGTCTATTCAATACCTACACACACCTGCAAGCTAAATCGTCCTGCGTGGTCTGGTTATCGAAATATGGCCATCCAAAGTGATTTCACTGATTCCACAGATTTTTGAGCTTTAACTACCTAACAATGTGTTTGGGTGGCGATATTTCGGAAACCAGGGCTTGGAAAAGGTTGCGGTTTTCAAAATTTCTTGTTAATTTTGTAAGAGCTATTCATTAGTGAAAACCAGAAGGTTCTGTGAGGTCTGGTTATCGAAATATGGCCACCCAAAGTGATTTTACTGAAAATTGACCCAAATCTAAAAAAGTCATCGGATGCGGATGAAGATATTTCCGCAACCAAGGCCCGTAACGGGTTGCAGTTTTCAATTCTGAATAGAGAATTAACAGACCTTTCCATGGATGTGCCAAACTCAAAAATTTATTTTTCATTAAAATTTGTTAAAAATCATGGGCTTACCACTTGTCTTTAAAACTCATTAATTTTTCGAAGTTCACCAATCCCACCGAGATATAGATCATAGGAAAGGTCTATTCAATACCTACACACACCTGCAAGCTAAATCGTCCTGCGTGGTCTGGTTATCGAAATATGGCCATCCAAAGTGATTTCACTGATTCCACAGATTTTTGAGCTTTAACTACCTAACAATGTGTTTGGGTGGCGATATTTCGGAAACCAGGGCTTGGAAAAGGTTGCGGTTTTCAAAATTTCTTGTCAATTTTGTAAGAGCTATTCATTAGTGAAAACCAGAAGGTTCTGCGAGGTGTGGTTATCGAAATATGGCCACCCAAAGTGATTTTACTGAAAATTGACCCAAATCTAAAAAAGTCATCGGATGCGGATGGAGATATTTCCGCAACCAAGGCTCGTAACGGGTTGCAGTTTTCAATTCTGAATAGAGAATTAACAGACCTTTCTATGGATGTGCCAAACTCAAAAATTTATTTTTCATTAATTTTGGGAAAAATCATGGGCTAACCACTTGTCTTTAAGAATCATTAATTTTTCGAAGTTCACCAATCCCACCGAGATATACATCATAGGAAAGGTCTATTCAATACCTACACACACCTGCAAGCTAAATCGTCCTGCGTGGTCTGGTTATCGAAATATGGCCATCCAAAGTGATTTCACTGATTCCACAGATTTTTGAGCTTTAACTACCTAACAATGTGTTTGGGTGGCGATATTTCGGAAACCAGGGCTTGGAAAAGGTTGCGGTTTTCAAAATTTCTTGTTAATTTTGTAAGAGCTATTCATTAGTGAAAACCAGAAGGTTCTGTGAGGTCTGGTTATCGAAATATGGCCACCCAAAGTGATTTTACTGAAAATTGACCCAAATCTAAAAAAGTCATCGGATGCGGATGGAGATATTTCCGCAACCAAGGCTCGTAACGGGTTGCAGTTTTCAATTCTGAATAGAGAATTAACAGACCTTTCCATGGATGTGCCAAACTCAAAAATTTATTTTTCATTAATTTTGGGAAAAATCATGGGCTAACCACTTGTCTTTAAGAATCATTAATTTTTCGAAGGTCACCAATCCCACCGAGATATACATCATAGGAAAGGTCTATTCAATACCTACACACACCTGCAAGCTAAATCGTCCTGCGTGGTCTGGTTATCGAAATATGGCCATCCAAAGTGATTTCACTGATTCCACAGATTTTTGAGCTTTAACTACCTAACAATGTGTTTGGGTGGCGATATTTCGGAAAGCAGGGCTTGGAAAAGGTTGCGGTTTTCAAAATTTCTTGTTAATTTTGTAAGAGCTATTCATTAGTGAAAACCAGAAGGTTCTGTGAGGTCTGGTTATCGAAATATGGCCACCCAAAGTGATTTTACTGAAAATTGACCCAAATCTAAAAAAGTCATCGGATGCGGATGGAGATATTTCCGCAACCAAGGCCCGTAACGGGTTGCAGTTTTCAATTCTGAATAGAGAATTAACAGACCTTTCCATGGATGTGCCAAACTCAAAAATTTATTTTTCCTTAAAATTTGTTAAAAATCATGGGCTTACCACTTGTCTTTAAAACTAATTAATTTTTCGAAGTTCACCAATCCCACCGAGATATAGATCATAGGAAAGGTCTATTCAATACCTACACACACCTGCAAGCTAAATCGTCCTGCGTGGTCTGGTTATCGAAATATGGCCATCCAAAGTGATTTCACTGATTCCACAGATTTTTGAGCTTTAACTACCTAACAATGTGTTTGGGTGGCGATATTTCCGAAACCAGGACTTGGAAAAGGTTGCGGTTTTCAAAATTTCTTGTCAATTTTGTAAGAGCTATTCATTAGTGAAAACCAGAAGGTTCTGCGAGGTCTGGTTATCGAAATATGGCCACCCAAAGTGATTTTACTGAAAATTGACCCAAATCTAAAAAAGTCATCGGATGCGGATGGAGATATTTCCGCAACCAAGGCTCGTAAGGGGTTGCAGTTTTCAATTCTGAATAGAGAATTAACAGACCTTTCCATGGATGTGCCAAACTCAAAAATTTATTTTTCATTAATTTTGGGAAAAATCATGGGCTAACCACTTGTCTTTAAAAATCATTAATTTTTCGAAGTTCACCAATCCCACCGAGATATACATCATAGGAAAGGTCTATTCAATACCTGCACACACCTGCAAGCTAAATCGTCCTGCGTGATCTGGTTATCGAAATATGGCCATCCAAAGTTATTTCACTGATTCCACAAATTTTTGAGCTTTAACTACCTAACAATGTGTTTGGGTGGCGATATTTCGGAAACCAGGGCTTGAAAAAGGTTGCGGTTTTCAAAATTTCTTGTCAATTTTGTAAGAGCTATTCATTAGTGAAAACCAGAAGGTTCTGCGAGGTCTGGTTATCGAAATATGGCCACCCAAAGTGATTTTACTGAAAATTGACCCAAATCTAAAAAAGTCATCGGATGCGGATGGAGATATTTCCGCAACCAAGGCTCGTAACGGATTGCAGTTTTCAATTCTGAATAGAGAATTAATAAACCTTTCCATGGATGTGCCAAACTCAAAAATTTATTTTTCATTAATTTTGGGAAAAATCATGGGCTAACCACTTGTCTTTAAAAATCATAAATTTTTCGAAGTTCACCAATCCCACCGAGATATACATCATAGGAAAGGTCTATTCAATACCTGCACACACCTGCAAGCTAAGTTCACCAATCCCACCGAGATATACATCATAGGAAAGGTCTATTCAATACCTACACACACCTGCAAGCTAAATCGTCCTGCGTCGTCTGGTTATCGAAATATGGCCATCCAAAGTGATTTCACTGATTCCACAGATTTTTGAGCTTTAACTACCTAACAATGTGTTTGGGTGGCGATATTTCGGAAACCAGGGCTTGGAAAAGGTTGCGGTTCTCAAAATTTCTTGTCAATTTTGTAAGAGCTATTCATTAGTGAAAACCAGAAGGTTCTGCGAGGTCTGGTTATCGAAATATGGCCACCAAAAGGGATTTTACTGAAAATTGACCCAAATCTAAAAAAGTCATCGGATGCGGATGAAGATATTTCCGCAACCAAGGCCCGTAACGGGTTGCAGTTTTCAATTCTGAATAGAGAATTAACAGACCTTTCCATGGATGTGCCAAACTCAAAAATTTATTTTTCATTAATTTTGGGAAAAATCATGGGCTAACCACTTGTCTTTAAAAATCATTAATTTTTCGAAGTTCACCAATCCCACCGAGATATACATCATAGGAAAGGTCTATTCAATACCTACACACACCTGCAAGCTAAATCGTCCTGCGTGGTCTGGTTATCGAAATATGGCCATCCAAAGCGATTTCACTGATTCCACAGATTTTTGAGCTTTAACTACCTAACAATGTGTTTGGGTGGCGATATTTCGGAAACCAGGGCTTGGAAAAGGTTGCGGTTTTAAAAATTTCTTGTCAATTTTGTAAGAGCTATTCATTAGTGAAAACCAGAAGGTTCTGCGAGGTCTGGTTATCGAAATATGGCCACCCAAAGTGATTTTACTGAAAATTGACCCAAATCTAAAAAAGTCATCGGATGCGGATGGAGATATTTCCGCAACCAAGGCTCGTAAGGGGTTGCAGTTTTCAATTCTGAATAGAGAATTAACAGACCTTTCCATGGATGTACCAAACTCAAAAATTTATTTTTCATTAATTTTGGGAAAAATCATGGACTAACCACTTGTCTTTAAAAATCATTAATTTTTCGAAGTTCACCAATCCCACCGAGATATACATCATAGGAAAGGTCTATTCAATACCTACACACACCTGTAAGCTAAATCGTCCTGCGTGGTCTGGTTATCGAAATATGGATATCCAAAGTGATTTCACTAATTCCACAGATTTTTCAGCTTTAACTACCTAACAATGTGTTTGGGTGGCGATATTTCGGAAACCAGGGCTTGGAAAAGGTTGCGGTTTTCAAAATTTCTTGTTAATTTTGTAAGAGCTATTCATTAGTGAAAACCAGAAGGTTCTGTGAGGTCTGGTTATCGAAATATGGCCACCCAAAGTGATTTTACTGAAAATTGACCCAAATCTAAAAAAGTCATCGGATGCGGATGGAGATATTTCCGCAACCAAGGCCCGTAACGGGTTGCAGTTTTCAATTCTGAATAGAGAATTAACAGACCTTTCCATGGATGTGCCAAACTCAAAAATTTATTTTTCCTTAAAATTTGTTAAAAATCATGGGCTTACCACTTGTCTTTAAAACTCATTAATTTTTCGAAGTTCACCAATCCCACCGAGATATAGATCATAGGAAAGGTCTATTCAATACCTACACACACCTGTAAGCTAAATCGTCCTGCGTGGTCTGGTTATCGAAATATGGCCATCCAAAGTGATTTCACTGATTCCACAGATTTTTGAGCTTTAACTACCTAACAATGTGTTTGGGTGGCGATATTTCGGAAACCAGGGCTTGAAAAAGGTTGTGGTTTTCAAAATTTCTTGTCAATTTTGTAAGAGCTATTCATTAGTGAAAACCAGAAGGTTCTGCGAGGTGTGGTTATCGAAATATGGCCACCCAAAGTGATTTTACTGAAAATTGACCCAAATCTAAAAAAGTCATCGGATGCGGATGGAGATATTTCCGCAACCAAGGCTCGTAACGGGTTGCAGTTTTCAATTCTGAATAGAGAATTAACAGACCTTTCCATGGATGTGCCAAACTCAAAAATTTATTTTTCATTAATTTTGGGAAAAATCATGGGCTAACCACTTGTCTTTAAAAATCATTAATTTTTCGAAGTTCACCAATCCCACCGAGATATAGATCATAGGAAAGGTCTATTCAATACCTACACACACCTGCAAGCTAAATCGTCCTGCGTGGTCTGGTTATCGAAATATGGCCATCCAAAGTGATTTCACTGATTCCACAGATTTTTGAGCTTTAACTACCTAACAATGTGTTTGGGTGGCGATATTTCGGAAACCAGGGCTTGGAAAAGGTTGCGGTTTTCAAAATTTCTTGTCAATTTTGTAAGAGCTATTCATTAGTGAAAACCAGAAGGTTCTGCGAGGTGTGGTTATCGAAATATGGCCACCCAAAGTGATTTTACTGAAAATTTACCCAAATCTAAAAAAGTCATCGGATGCGGATGGAGATATTTCCGCAACCAAGGCTCGTAACGGGTTGCAGTTTTCAATTCTGAATAGAGAATTAACAAACCTTTCCATGGATGTGCCAAACTCAAAAATTTATTTTTCATTAATTTTGGGAAAAATCATGGGCTAACCACTTGTCTTTAAAAATCATTAATTTTTCGAAGTTCACCAATCCCACCGAGATATACATCATAGGAAAGGTCTATTCAATACCTACACACACCTGCAAGCTAAATCGTCCTGCGTGGTCTGGTTATCGAAATATGGCCATCCAAAGTGATTTCACTGATTCCACAGATTTTTGAGCTTTAACTACCTAACAATGTGTTTGGGTGGCGATATTTCGGAAACCAGGGCTTGGAAAAGGTTGCGGTTTTCAAAATTTCTTGTCAATTTTGTAAGAGCTATTCATTAGTGAAAACCAGAAGGTTCTGCGAGGTGTGGTTATCGAAATATGGCCACCCAAAGTGATTTTACTGAAAATTGACCCAAATCTAAAAAAGTCATCGGATGCGGATGGAGATATTTCCGCAACCAAGGCTCGTAACGGGTTGCAGTTTTCAATTCTGAATAGAGAATTAACAGACCTTTCTATGGATGTGCCAAACTCAAAAATTTATTTTTCATTAATTTTGGGAAAAATCATGGGCTAACCACTTGTCTTTAAGAATCATTAATTTTTCGAAGTTCACCAATCCCACCGAGATATACATCATAGGAAAGGTCTATTCAATACCTACACACACCTGCAAGCTAAATCGTCCTGCGTGGTCTGGTTATCGAAATATGGCCATCCAAAGTGATTTCACTGATTCCACAGATTTTTGAGCTTTAACTACCTAACAATGTGTTTGGGTGGCGATATTTCCGAAACCAGGGCTTGGAAAAGGTTGCGGTTTTCAAAATTTCTTGTCAATTTTGTAAGAGCTATTCATTAGTGAAAACCAGAAGGTTCTGTGAGGTCTGGTTATCGAAATATGGCCACCCAAAGTGATTTTACTGAAAATTGACCCAAATCTAAAAAAGTCATCGGATGCGGATGGAGATATTTCCGCAACCAAGGCTCGTAACGGGTTGCAGTTTTCAATTCTGAATAGAGAATTAACAGACCTTTCCATGGATGTGCCAAACTCAAAAATTTATTTTTCATTAATTTTGGGAAAAATCATGGGCTAACCACTTGTCTTTAAGAATCATTAATTTTTCGAAGTTCACCAATCCCACCGAGATATACATCATAGGAAAGGTCTATTCAATACCTACACACACCTGCAAGCTAAATCGTCCTGCGTGGTCTGGTTATCGAAATATGGCCATCCAAAGTGATTTCACTGATTCCACAGATTTTTGAGCTTTAACTACCTAACAATGTGTTTGGGTGGCGATATTTCGGAAACCAGGGCTTGAAAAAGGTTGCGGTTTTCAAAATTTCTTGTCAATTTTGTAAGAGCTATTCATTGGTGAAAACCAGAAGGTTCTGCGAGGTGTGGTTATCGAAATATGGCCACCCAAAGTGATTTTACTGAAAATTGACCCAAATCTAAAAAAGTCATCGGATGCGGATGAAGATATTTCCGCAACCAAGGCCCGTAACGGGTTGCAGTTTTCAATTCTGAATAGAGAATTAACAGACCTTTCCATGGATGTGCCAAACTCAAAAATTTATTTTTCCTTAAAATTTGTTAAAAATCATGGGCTTACCACTTGTCTTTAAAACTCATTAATTTTTCGAAGTTCACCAATCCCACCGAGATATAGATCATAGGAAAGGTCTATTCAATACCTACACACACCTGCAAGCTAAATCGTCCTGCGTGGTCTGGTTATCGAAATATGGCCATCCAAAGTGATTTCACTGATTCCACAGATTTTTGAGCTTTAACTACCTAACAATGTGTTTGGGTGGCGATATTTCGGAAACCAGGGCTTGAAAAAGGTTGCGGTTTTCAAAATTTCTTGTTAATTTTGTAAGAGCTATTCATTAGTGAAAACCAGAAGGTTCTGTGAGGTCTGGTTATCGAAATATGGCCACCCAAAGTGATTTTACTGAAAATTGACCCAAATCTAAAAAAGTCATCGGATGCGGATGGAGATATTTCCGCAACCAAGGCTCGTAACGGGTTGCAGTTTTCAATTCTGAATAGAGAATTAACAGACCTTTCCATGGATGTGCCAAACTCAAAAATTTATTTTTCATTAATTTTGGGAAAAATCATGGGCTAACCACTTGTCTTTAAGAATCATTAATTTTTCGAAGGTCACCAATCCCACCGAGATATACATCATAGGAAAGGTCTATTCAATACCTACACACACCTGCAAGCTAAATCGTCCTGCGTGGTCTGGTTATCGAAATATGGCCATCCAAAGTGATTTCACTGATTCCACAGATTTTTGAGCTTTAACTACCTAACAATGTGTTTGGGTGGCGATATTTCGGAAACCAGGGCTTGGAAAAGGTTGCGGTTTTCAAAATTTCTTGTCAATTTTGTAAGAGCTATTCATTAGTGAAAACCAGTAGGTTCTGCGAGGTGTGGTTATCGAAATATGGCCACCCAAAGTGATTTTACTGAAAATTGACCCAAATCTAAAAAAGTCATCGGATGCGGATGGAGATATTTCCGCAACCAAGGCTCGTAACGGGTTGCAGTTTTCAATTCTGAATAGAGAATTAACAGACCTTTCCATGGATGTGCCAAACTCAAAAATTTATTTTTCATTAATTTTGGGAAAAATCATGGGCTAACCACTTGTCTTTAAAAATCATTAATTTTTCGAAGTTCACCAATCCCACCGAGATATACATCATAGGAAAGGTCTATTCAATACCTACACACACCTGCAAGCTAAATCGTCCTGCGTGGTCTGGTTATCGAAATATGGCCATCCAAAGTGATTTCACTGATTCCACAGATTTTTGAGCTTTAACTACCTAACAATGTGTTTGGGTGGCGATATTTCGGAAACCAGGGCTTGGAAAAGGTTGCGGTTTTCAAAATTTCTTGTCAATTTTGTAAGAGCTATTCATTAGTGAAAACCAGAAGGTTCTGCGAGGTCTGGTTATCGAAATATGGCCACCCAAAGTGATTTTACTGAAAATTGACCCAAATCTAAAAAAGTCATCGGATGCGGATGGAGATATTTCCGCAACCAAGGCTCGTAACGGGTTGCAGTTTTCAATTCTGAATAGAGAATTAACAGACCTTTCCATGGATGTGCCAAACTCAAAAATTTATTTTTCATTCACTTGTCTTTAAAAATCATTAATTTTTCGAAGTTCACCAGTCCCACCGAGATATACATCATAGGAAAGGTCTATTCAATACCTACACACACCTGCAAGCTAAATCGTCCTGCGTGGTCTGGTTATCGAAATATGGCCATCCAAAGTGATTTCACTGATTCCACAGATTTTTGAGCTTTAACTACCTAACAATGTGTTTGGGTGGCGATATTTCCGAAAGCAGGGCTTGGAAAAGGTTGCGGTTTCCAAAATTTCTTTTCAATTTTGTAAGACCTATTCATTAGTGAAAACCAGAAGGTTCTGCGAGGCCTGGTTATCGAAATATGGCCACCCAAAGTGATTTTACTGAAAATTGACCCAAATCTAAAAAAGTCATCGGATGCGGATGGAGATATTTCCGCAACCAAGGCTCGTAACGGGTTGCAGTTTTCAATTCTGAATAGAGAATTAACAGACCTTTCCATGGATGTGCCAAACTCAAAAATTTATTTTTCATTAATTTTGGGAAAAATCATGGACTAACCACTTGTCTTTAAAAATCATTAATTTTTCGAAGTTCACCAATCCCACCGAGATATACATCATAGGAAAGGTCTATTCAATACCTACACACACCTGCAAGCTAAATCGTCCTGCGTGGTCTGGTTATCGAAATATGGCCATCCAAAGTGATTTCACTGATTCCACAGATTTTTGAGCTTTAACTACCTAACAATGTGTTTGGGTGGCGATATTTCCGAAACCAGGGCTTGGAAAAGGTTGCGGTTTCCAAAATTTCTTGTCAATTTTGTAAGAGCTATTCATTAGTGAAAACCAGAAGGTTCTGCGAGGCTTGGTTATCGAAATATGGCTACCCAAAGTGATTTTACTGAAAATTGACCCAAATCTAAAAAAGTCATCGGATGCGGATGGAGATATTTCCGCAACCAAGGCTCGTAACGGGTTGCAGTTTTCAATTCTGAATAGAGAATTAACAGACCTTTCCATGGATGTGCCAAACTCAAAAATTTATTTTTCATTAATTTTGGGAAAAATCATGGACTAACCACTTGTCTTTAAAAATCATTAATTTTTCGAAGTTCACCAATCCCACCGAGATATACATCATAGGAAAGGTCTATTCAATACCTACACACACCTGCAAGCTAAATCGTCCTGCGTGGTCTGGTTATCGAAATATGGCCATCCAAAGTGATTTCACTGATTCCACAGATTTTTGAGCTTTAACTACCTAACAATGTGTTTGGGTGGCGATATTTCCGAAACCAGGGCTTGGAAAAGGTTGCGGTTTCCAAAATTTCTTGTCAATTTTGTAAGAGCTATTCATTAGTGAAAACCAGAAGGTTCTGCGAGGTCTGGTTATCGAAATATGGCCACCCAAAGTGATTTTACTGAAAATTGACCCAAATCTAAAAAAGTCATCGGATGCGGATGGAGATATTCCCGCAACCAAGGCTCGTAACGGGTTGCAGTTTTCAATTCTGAATAGAGAATTAACAGACCTTTCCATGGATGTGCCAAACTCAAAAATTTATTTTTCATTAATTTTGGGAAAAATCATGAACTAACCACTTGTCTTTAAAAATCATTGATTTTTCGAAGTTCACCAATCACACCGAGATATACATCATAGGAAAGGTCTATTCAATACCTACACACACCTGCAAGCTAAATCGTCCTGCGTGGTCTGGTTATCGAAATATGGCCATCCAAAGTGATTTCACTGATTCCACAGATTTTTGAGCTTTAACTACCTAACAATGTGTTTGGGTGGCGATATTTCCGAAAGCAGGGCTTGGAAAAGGTTGCGGTTTCCAAAATTTCTTTTCAATTTTGTAAGAGCTATTCATTAGTGAAAACCAGAAGGTTCTGCGAGGCCTGGTTATCGAAATATGGCCACCCAAAGTGATTTTACTGAAAATTGACCCAAATCTAAAAAAGTCATCGGATGCGGATGGAGATATTTCCGCAACCAAGGCTCGTAACGGGTTGCAGTTTTCAATTCTGAATATAGAATTAACAGACCTTTCCATGGATGTGCCAAACTCAAAAATTTATTTTTCATTAATTTTGGGAAAAATCATGGGCTAACCACTTGTCTTTAAATTTTTCGAAGTTCACCAATCCCACCGAGATATACATCATAGGAAAGGTCTATTCAATACCTACACATACCTGCAAGCTAAATCGTCCTGCGTGGTCTGGTTATCGAAATATGGCCATCCAAAGTGATTTCACTGATTCCACAGATTTTTGAGCTTTAACTACCTAACAATGTGTTTGGGTGGCGATATTTCCGAAACCAGGGCTTGGAAAAGGTTGCGGTTTTCAAAATTTCTTGTCAATTTTGTAAGAGCTATTCATTAGTGAAAACCAGAAGGTTCTGCGAGGTCTGGTTATCGAAATATGGCCAACCAAAGTGATTTTACTGAAAATTGACCCAAATCTAAAAAAGTCATCGGATGCGGATGGAGATATTTCCGCAACCAAGGCTCGTAACGGGTTGCAGTTTTCAATTCTGAATATAGAATTAACAGACCTTTCCATGGATGTGCCAAACTCAAAAATTTATTTTTCATTAATTTTGGGAAAAATCATGGGCTAACCACTTGTCTTTAAAAATCATTAATTTTTCGAAGTTCACCAATCCCACCGAGATATACATAATAGGAAAGGTCTATTCAATACCTACACATACCTGCAAGCTAAATCGTCCTGCGTGGTCTGGTTATCGAAATATGGCCATCCAAAGTGATTTCACTGATTCCACAGATTTTTGAGCTTTAACTACCTAACAATGTGTTTGGGTGGCGATATTTCCGAAACCAGGGCTTGGAAAAGGTTGCGGTTTTCAAAATTTCTTGTCAATTTTGTAAGAGCTATTCATTAGTGAAAACCAGAAGGTTCTGCGAGGTCTGGTTATCGAAATATGGCCACCCAAAGTGATTTTACTGAAAATTGACCCAAATCTAAAAAAGTCATCGGATGCGGATGGAGATATTTCCGCAACCAAGGCTCGTAACGGGTTGCAGTTTTCAATTCTGAATATAGAATTAACAGACCTTTCCATGGATGTGCCAAACTCAAAAATTTATTTTTCATTAATTTTGGGAAAAATCATGGGCTAACCACTTGTCTTTAAAAATCATTAATTTTTCGAAGTTCACCAATCCCACCGAGATATACATAATAGGAAAGGTCTATTCAATACCTACACATACCTGCAAGCTAAATCGTCCTGCGTGGTCTGGTTATCGAAATATGGCCATCCAAAGTGATTTCACTGATTCCACAGATTTTTGAGCTTTAACTACCTAACAATGTGTTTGGGTGGCGATATTTCCGAAACCAGGGCTTGGAAAAGGTTGCGGTTTTCAAAATTTCTTGTCAATTTTGTAAGAGCTATTCATTAGTGAAAACCAGAAGGTTCTGCGAGGTCTGGTTATCGAAATATGGCCACCCAAAGTGATTTTACTGAAAATTGACCCAAATCTAAAAAAGTCATCGGATGCGGATGGAGATATTTCCGCAACCAAGGCTCGTAACGGGTTGCAGTTTTCAATTCTGAATAGAGAATTAACAGACCTTTCCATGGATGTGCCAAACTCAAAAATTTATTTTTCATTCACTTGTCTTTAAAAATCATTAATTTTTCGAAGTTCACCAGTCCCACCGAGATATACATCATAGGAAAGGTCTATTCAATACCTACACACACCTGCAAGCTAAATCGTCCTGCGTGGTCTGGTTATCGAAATATGGCCATCCAAAGTGATTTCACTGATTCCACAGATTTTTGAGCTTTAACTACCTAACAATGTGTTTGGGTGGCGATATTTCCGAAAGCAGGGCTTGGAAAAGGTTGCGGTTTCCAAAATTTCTTTTCAATTTTGTAAGACCTATTCATTAGTGAAAACCAGAAGGTTCTGCGAGGCCTGGTTATCGAAATATGGCCACCCAAAGTGATTTTACTGAAAATTGACCCAAATCTAAAAAAGTCATCGGATGCGGATGGAGATATTTCCGCAACCAAGGCTCGTAACGGGTTGCAGTTTTCAATTCTGAATAGAGAATTAACAGACCTTTCCATGGATGTGCCAAACTCAAAAATTTATTTTTCATTAATTTTGGGAAAAATCATGGGCTAACCACTTGTCTTTAAAAATCATTAATTTTTCGAAGTTCACCAATCCGACCGAGATATACATCATAGGAAAGGTCTATTCAATACCTACACACACCTGCAAGTTAAATCGTCCTGCGTGGTCTGGTTATCGAAATATGGCCATCCAAAGTGATTTCACTGATTCCACAGATTTTTGAGCTTTATCTACCTAACAATGTGTTTGGGTGGCGATATTTCCGAAACCAGGGCTTGGAAAAGGTTGCGGTTTTCAAAATTTCTTGTCAATTTTGTAAGAGCTATTCATTAGTGAAAACCAGAAGGTTCTGCGAGGTCTGGTTATCGAAATATGGCCACCCAAAGTGATTTTACTGAAAATTGACCCAAATCTAAAAAAGTCATCGGATGCGGATGGAGATATTTCCGCAACCAAGGCTCGTAACGGGTTGCAGTTTTCAATTCTGAATAGAGAATTAACAGACCCTTCCATGGATGTGCCAAACTAAAAAATTTATTTTTCATTAATTTTGGGAAAAATCATGGACTAACCACTTGTCTTTAAAAATCATTAATTTTTCGAAGTTCACCAATCCCACCGAGATATACATCATAGGAAAGGTCTATTCAATACCTACACACACCTGCAAGCTAAATCGTCCTGCGTGGTCTGGTTATCGAAATATGGCCATCCAAAGTGATTTCACTGATTCCACAGATTTTTGAGCTTTAACTACCTAACAATGGTTTGGGTGGCGATATTTCCGAAACCAGGGCTTGGAAAAGGTTGCGGTTTTCATAATTTCTTGTCAATTTTGTAAGAGCTATTCACTAGTGAAAACCAGAAGGTTCTGCGAGGCCTGGTTATCGAAATATGGCCACCCAAACTGATTTTACTGAAAATTGACCCAAATCTAAAAAAGTCATCGGATGCGGATGGAGATATTTCCGCAACCAAGGCTCGTAACGGGTTGCAGTTTTCAATTCTGAATATAGAATTAACAGACCTTTCCATGGATGTGCCAAACTCAAAAATTTATTTTTCATTAATTTTGGGAAAAATCACTTGTCACTTGTCACCACTTGTCTTTAAAAATCATTAATTTTTCGAAGTTCACCAATCCCACCGAGATATAGATCATAGGAAAGGTCTATTCAATACCTACACACACCTGCAAGCTAAATCGTCCTGCGTGGTCTGGTTATCGAAATATGGCCATCCAAAGTGATTTCACTGATTCCACAGATTTTTGAGCTTTAACTACCTAACAATGTGTTTGGGTGGCGATATTTCCGAAACCAGGGCTTGGAAAAGGTTGCGGTTTTCAAAATTTCTTGTCAATTTTGTAAGAGCTATTGATTAGTGAAAACCAGAAGGTTCTGCGAGGTCTGGTTATCGAAATATGGCCACCCAAAGTGATTTTACTGAAAATTGACCCAAATCTAAAAAAGTCATCGGATGCGGATGGAGATATTTCCGCAACCAAGGCTCGTAACGGGTTGCAGTTTTCAATTCTGAACAGAGAAAAAAACGGAAAAATCATGGACGGACACCACTTGTATTTAAAAATCATTATTTTTGCGAAGCGCACCAAACGAATGGTTATACTAGCGCAACAGTAAGAGGGAATTCAAAATCCAGAACTTCAAAATCAATGGTCATCAATATCTCCTTATAAATCCTTTTCCATTTCCCTTATACTATCCCTCTCTTTTTTTCTTGTGCCTGATTCAAAATTGATTTTAAATATATTTACCCTCAATTGAAAGTTTAAGGTTCAAGTTGTAAGACGCGATTGTTGCTTTTTGATGAAGGGAATTGGCGACAAAATTCAAATATCAATGATAACAAATTATTTATTTTGTTATTTAACAATGAAAGTAATGATGTCTGTTCTTAGCTTTCAGTTGAAGTGTTTTTTAAAACGCTAACGTTTGGCAGAATTGGTTTCATTTTATTCTGTTGCTTGCGATAATTTTGCTGAACAATTGTTGGTAGGTAAGTAGTAGTGATTTAATTAACATCTGAAACATTCCGTACATTCATCGACTTTTCGGGCTACCGATGAACATGTCATCCACATTCGATTAAATCGTCGGCGCCATCGCGCATTCTGTGAGTCAATTTAAAATTAAATTTCTCAGGGACATCCTTAAAAACACACCATTTACCACGAATAAGGAAAATTAGAAAAGAAAAAAAAACTGCAAACGTTAATATCTACATATACCAAAAGTTAAATTAGCAGAAAACATCTAAAGATGATGCCTTTGTTAAGAAATCGTCACCTCCGAGTAGGTTTACACGGCCGTCAAGTAGTGCATTATAGTATTGTTCGTTTCTTCCTTGCACAATCTCATGTCAAGGACAAATCTGCAGAAACTATGTAGAAGTCGCTTTTGTTGCTGCTGCTCCTCTGTTGGCAAAAAAGGTAATTGTCGTTTGTTTTTCATTTTACCAGGGGAAACTGCTGGCAACTTTCTGATGTTATGCCCGTGTTGCCGCTCCATACCTATAGCCATCTTCCATCACATCATCGGGGGCTTTCCTATTGTTGACGTTGCATGTTTAACTTGGAAAGCCCTCAGCTGGTGCTGGGGCACTACTTGACTGTAGCAATGGCGAAGTGCTGTTTATTTGCAGTTTGCACTACGTTCTGAGTGCCATTGCATTGCCAACAAAGACGCGCACCTCTTTCCAACTTTCATATATAAAATACAAGCACACTATCAAAGGGGCGAAAAATGTACTCAAAAGGAGCAGCAACAGCAACAGCACCAGCACAAGCATCAGTAGTTATTAATTTCTATATTATTGTTCTTGTTATGTTTTATCACTTGGTGTTGACTTTGTACTCCGTTTTGTGCAAAGGACGCTTTTATCTTTATGAGATGAACAGTCTACCAATGGAAACTGATTAAAATCAGTGTTTCCACTTTACTGTGATGACAGAAGATCAACTGTTTTCTATTTTTTCCGTTTCATTTCTTGGTGTCAGATGCTTTTGCTTGAAGTTTTCTCTTCGAACGTCTGAAATTATGAAAAAGAAAAATTATTTTTTGTATATGATCTGTCAGTGTCAAAACATCAGTCAATTGGAAATTATTATTATACTGAAGTGCTTCAGTTCAAAATCAGCCATTCAAATGAATTTGTAGTCCCTCCCTTCACGAAACACATATTTGTTTAAACTGTCTAAGTCAAAATTGTTAATCTTTCTATAGAACCTACCCGTTCTTGTAGAGGTTAATCAAAATTTCAAATTCATCATCTAGAGAACTTCATAAAAATGATCGGTACAAAATCTAAATCAAAAAAACTGATTGATTGGAACTTCGCAATGCTAAGCTCCAAGCAATTAATTATTTGTAAAAGAACCTGTTTAATCTAAATCCTGTTTAAATTAAATCTAGTTGAATAGTGGAAAAGTCGTTTGTCGAAATAATGGTCTTAAAGAATTTGATTCGTTGGCGTACAGTTTGATGATCATTTCAATATCGTTAATAGTAAAAATTAAAAGAAGTGGACCCAAGTGGTTACTTTGGCGGACGCCATAAGTTATTAAAACACCCTAAATTGGAGGCAGATCTAAAACGAATTTTCTAGAGATTTCGTCAAATGCCTTACTTAAATCGGCTTAAATCGATTTAAATAACATCACCAGCTTTACTCTGAGGCTGGTGGGGTAGAGGACACCAATAGTGGTTGCAGACTCTCACATATTTGAGAAAACAATGGTGTCTAAGGAAAATAAGGGATTTGCCAGTTAAAACTTAAAGTTTCATACTTTCGAAGCTTGGCAATGCGATGATAATAATTTTAATAGTACGAGTGAGAAATAATCCAAGGGTAATTTTTGGTAAATGAGCAAAGTCTGGAGAAATCGTCCTGTTAGTTCAATTAGAAATTATGAACCATCCGCGTAAGTTGAAACTTATGATTGAAACCTCTTCTGAAAAAAGAAAATGAAAAGTACAAGTTATTTAAAAAATAAATTAAAGTTTCGTGCACTCAAATCTCATATCCAATCTTTTCCCAACCGTTTCTTACGTCAAATATAGCAAGGACAATGCTGAAATGTTTTCAAATAGCACGAACGCTGGGAAACATATTGCTTACATATTGAGTTTTATGTTGACATAATGTGACGACAATATGGTGTGCGTTTTCTGTTCGAGAGATAATTTGTCCATATTTTGTCAACCAGAAAGATACTGCCACTGCTGATTGACGAGAGTTTTTAGTACGACAACTGCAGCCGTGACCAATGGCAGAAATAAAATTCATCAAGATGGAGCCACTCTACATACAAATTGTTTCAATTAAGCGCTGAGAGTAATTTTTCCCAATAAATTAATTAGCAAGTATGGAAGCATACCTTGGGCACCTCGGTCACCGGACCCTAGACTTTCTCACTTTTTTTTGTATGAGAATGCCTTAAGTCAAGGTCTTACAGAAACAAGCCTTAGCTCCGTAGAATCGAATATGAAGTGTGAAGTTGCTGCAATTTAATACAAGTTTTAGGGTCCGTTGAGAGGAATGTACGGAATTTCAACGATGTTGTTTTTAAAACATAAATCCGTATTGTCAGACTCCATTTTGTATCAATAAACTGTGAAAATAAGGATGTTTCTAGTTTTTCTTAAAATAAATATTGAAAAATACATCCTTTAAAATGAACTTATTTTTAAACAAGCTTCTCGATTTAAAAACAGAATTGTAATTTTTAGTTTTTTTTTTTTTTTTTAAGAATTTCCAAGATTTTGAACAGAAATAAATAATAGAGTGGCAATACTCAACGAAATTAAAAAATTCTTCTTTTTTGTCGTTACAGCACCGTTATACACAGCATCATTGCAGTCATTCATAAAGTGTCATCATTTGGCTTAGACCATTCATCGAGGAAGCTTAGAGACATTTCATTATCATCACTATCATCATCTGTGGACGGCTCCTGTCAGTATGGTCACTTACAATGGCTTCGGCTTTGGGGGGCAAGCCCCTCCATCGATTCTGGCCCCATTGTCGCCGACACTCTTCAAAACCACCAGCACCACCACCACAACAACGACGACGACCACAACAACTGCAGCCACCACACAGGCTGCTCTCTTCCTCCTGGAGAACATCACAACACTTGTATTCGAAGACAGCCAAGCCAATCATACAAATGCTACGGTAGTCGCAGAGCGTGGCCTTCGTTACACAATTCCGCAGATGATCCTGCTGGCTATCATTGCCACGGTTCTGAGTATTTTGACGGTGGCGGGCAATTTCATGGTCATGATCTCATTCAAAATCGATAAGCAGCTGCAAACCATTAGTAACTATTTCCTATTCTCACTAGCCATTGCGGATTTTGCGATTGGTCTGATTTCGATGCCGTTGTTTGCTCTGTCGACCATCCTTGGATATTGGCCATTGGGGCCGCACATATGCGACACTTGGCTGGCCCTGGATTACCTGGCCTCCAATGCTTCTGTGCTGAACTTGCTAATTATAAGTTTTGATAGATACTTTAGTGTAACCAGACCATTAACATATCGCGCAAAGCGTACCTGTAGTCGGGCGGCTGTAATGATTAGCGCCGCTTGGGGTATTAGTTTGTTACTGTGGCCGCCATGGATTTATAGCTGGCCCTATATTGAGGGCAAACGAACGGTGCCGGAGAACGAGTGTTATATTCAGTTCATTGAGACTAATCAGTACATCACGTTCGGAACAGCATTGGCGGCATTTTATTTTCCAGTGACGATAATGTGCTTCTTGTACTACCGGATATGGCGAGAGACTAAGAAACGACAGAAGGATTTGCCTAATTTGCAGGCGGGCAAGAAGGATTCATCGAAGCGTTCGAATTCGAGGTGAGTTTTGTTTTGAGTACTTATCTACCTTAATAATATATTTATAATATCTAAGAATGTTATTTAGCAAAACATTATGTCCTCTTGAGTAAATAAGATGAGAGCAGGCTTTATAAAAGACATAGTTGGGACTTCCTTGAGGATGTTAAATACAACAGGATGAATTGCCAAAAAATTGACCCGCTGATGGACAGTTCAATGAACCCAAACCTAGACAAAAGTGACATTGCTATAAATATTAAGTCTTGCGAGCTAACCATGGTTCCCTCACCAGAATTCATTTAAAAAACTATTATAGTTGGGTAGTGGAAAAGCCTTAAAAATATATGAAGACTCAAATATAATTCCTGAATCACCTTCTATGTTTGATTGATCAGCAAAAATTATTATTGTAAGCCTCTCCTTTCAATTCTTTCTGGAAGAAAATTAAGCTTAAGCTTAAAAAGTTCAGTACACAGTAGTTGTCGAAAACATATGAGTCGAAATACAATTTCTGTTACCAAAGGATTTGACAAACTAGCGATTTGATTCTTTTAGTTTTAGGGGCTCTGGCAAGATACTAGATATTTCATTTGGACTTCTAGTAACAAAAGGTGCAGAAAACCAGTAAAATCATTCAATCAACAGGATTTAAGAGTTCCGGTATTGATGGCAACGCTTTATAGGAAATTATTCCCAATAACAAAACCTACAATTTTTATTTTTAGGCCTTATTCTCTATTTAAGGAAGTTTTATAAGACAACTGTACTTTGGATGGTACCTTCGGGGGTACTGTTGCCTAAGAAAACTGTTGATATAGGTTTCTCCCTGAACATATGCGCAGTACAGCAACGGAGTTGTGAAACCCTGAAGCGCGCCACCCAAACTACTACCGTCGAAGAAAACTGTTGACATTGGTGCTTGTCCGACTACTGAACATAAACTTTTTGCGATTAAAGCAGAACATAACCCTCAACTCTAATTTTTGAGACAGTAGTCAAAATCGATTTGGGTTTTATGTCTCACTGTATTGGGGATTTTGTCCTTGGATAAAAAGTTCCTTGGGCTTTAGAACGCCAGGTGTTTCTAAAACCTTCCATATACATAATATACGCTTTGTTATGTGCGGGCCACCAGTAGAGGCACATGTTAGAATCGGTCGTACCAAGGCTGAATAATTCCACAAAATCATATTCGCTTCATGGTGCCACTTTTTATAAAATGTTCTACTGGCAGAGAAAGTTAGAACGTACTGGAATACGAAAAAAAAGCTTGGTCGGTGAATCCAGAAGTGTGTACTTCAACAAGATTCACATGTTTTATTGAAAGCCCATTCTCTCGATTGCCTCTTGGTACAACCCGATTGAGATCCTATTTATTGCTGGCATCCTATTGAAATTTGATTTTGCTCAAAATTTTTCATTTTCCGTTTTGAGAACTGTCATCATTTATCTGACATTCCAAACGTTAATCCAGAACACATATTCTTTTTCAAGAATTTTTATATACAACATTTTTAAAAGATTTTTAAGAAAAAAATTTGGTGTGCCAACTTTAAGTTTTTATTACTATACGAATGAAAATTAAATTTCCAAAAACAATATTGACACGTTTTTGAGATATCGAATTTTCCAAAAAAAATGATTTTTTTTTTTTCAAAAATTCAAAAAATATTTTTTTTAAAGTTTTGAATTGCAATAGTTGTAAAACTTTTTAGAAGCATCTCTACAAAAAATTTCATTAAAATCCGTTATGGGGCCGTTCAAATATTACGTAAGCAGATTTATTACAATTATTTACCCCCCCCAACCCCCTTGTCAGCAAAAGTAAGCGAAGTCGTTATTATTAATTGACAGAAAAAAAAATTATCAAAATTCTAGGCGCCGTTTTCGAGAGAAATACGATTTTTGTAAACCATTTTTTAACATTTGTATGGTGGGTACCTTTATTTTCAGATAAAATAAAACTTCTTTTCATACACCTTGTAGATTATGTTGAGAAGCTTTTATTTTTCAGGTTTAAAAAAATCTAGCATAAGGTTTTCGAAATACTGAGTTTTGAAAAAAAAATTGAATTTTTTGTTATAAAGCCAAAAACAAATTTTTGAAAATTTGAATACACAATCCTATTTAAGTTTTTGATGAGCTTTAGAAAAAAAAATGATCAAAATCGGTACTACCGTTTTCGAGAAAATCAAAAACAAAAAAAATGGTTCTTTGGGGGGTACCCTCAATAACCATTTTTCGGAAAATTTTTTTCAACCAGTACCTAAATTTAACTAAATGAAATTTTTTTGTATCAGTTTTTTTTTAAAACTGTCGAACAGTTTTTGAAAAAAAAAAATATTTACAAAATTTCGAAAAAAATCGTATTGCAGGTACCGTTATTTTTGGTCTTAAAAAAAAGAAAAAAACGTTTAGGGGGAAAAAATTAAAAGTGATATATACCAAGTTTAAAGAAAATCGGCCGAGTCGTTTAGGCTGTAGTCGAACAGACAGAATTGCGAGACCCACTTTTTTGGTCGTCGCTATCATCGTAATGTCAACTTTGATCAAAATCTGGAGTTCGATTTTTTTTTGGAATGCATAACTTGCCTTATAGTACCTATAAGTCGCAAGTAAAAAAACACTTAAATCCAGTTTTTAGGCACTGTCTTTTGGATGGCGGCTCTAAACTTCAGGAGAACACACCTTCTTCATATTGCATCAGGTGTTAGATCTCTCTGCAAGGATTGCACGAAACTTTTGAGATTTTTCTTTGCTCTCAATACGTGCTCTGTAAACTTTAACACTTCACTACCTAGAAGAGACTTGAAAATATCCCCGTCTCTCTGGAATGATCTTCACTGTCCACAACCAGCGGCATCTGGACAACAACTTTTCTTGTTTACCCTCCATTTGTTCCTCAAATATACAGCGCCTACCCTCAGAAGCTTTGAGTCTTTTTGTAAGTTCCACATTCGAGGGCTTCGTCAAAAACTCTCTGAATGTCACTAGTTTTTGTGACATCCCAGTGACTTCGCGTAAACAAATTTTTAATATCTGCCATGATTAATTGATGCTCTCCACCCGCCATGGTTAATTGACAAGGCGATTATTTCCTTAGTCGCACAACACGAATAGGTAATGCGCTACCTAGCTCTGATGGTCTTTTCTGAAAAAGCACTTCCAAACCTATAAATTCGGAATGATTTCAATTAATTGAATAATAAATGGTGGGCCAAATACGAGTTTCTTTTGAAAAATGCAATAAAATGAACAAAATTCCTTCTAATGGGTGATTGTTTTGCTATTTTATTTTTGGCAACACTGGTTTTGACAGCTCACGCACATTACGTGTTTTGTGTCACTGTCAAACATCTTCAGTTTGGTCTATAATTCAACCTTGAATCGTCTTACAAATGAACAACGCTTGCAAATTATTAAATTTTATTAACAAAATGCGTGCTCTGTTCAGAAATATAGTGCGTAAATGGGTTCTTGAAAAGTTGGCCGAAGATCCACTTTTGTATCGAAAAAATTTGTTTAGCGACGAAGCTCATTTCTGGTGGAATGGATACGTGAAACAAGCAAAACTGCCGTATTCCAATGCATCCAGAAAAAGTCACTGTTTGGTGCGGATTATGGGCTGGCGGAATCATTGGGTCATATTTCTTCAAAGATGATGCGAATCGCAACGTTGCTGTGAATGGTGGTCAATTGGCCGCCTATATCGTGCGATTTAACGTCTCTAGACTATTTTTTGTGGGGCTGTTGACAAGCCCGCTTGAATTGACGAACTGGAAACCAACATTGAAGCATTTATACGTGAGATATCAGCCGAAATGTTAGAAAGCGTATGCCAAAATTGGACTGAGCGGATGGCCAACATTTGCATGAAATAATCTTCAAACATTAAATTATATCGACCGTACTATCGATTCAAATAAAGATTTCATGTATTTTTCTGAATTTTATGTGTTTTGTTTTAATTTCCGTTAGCTCTTAAAAAATGACTCTTCTATATTATGGAACATAACGTAGTTCAAGTGTCTGCCTTCGCAGTAGCGCATTCTGTCACTCCAACTTTCAAAGACCTTGTTGATGGTTTCGGCCTGAAGCTAACGGATTGCTTGCATGATATTGGCCTTAAGTGCTTGAATCGATTTCGAACATCGCCAAGACGGCTGATAACACGATTTGTTGATTTAGTCCGCAAAAAATCGATTTTGGCATTGCGCCCCATTCTGCATGAACCAGAAGTCGTCCAAATCCATGTCTTCAAGTTCAGTCAGTAAAACAAATTGGTTGACATGGCTCTGTAACGCCAACCGTTGACCAAAACGTTGTTCCCAGCATCATTTTCGAAGCAAAATGGTCCAATGATTCCATCACTCCACAGTCCACAACAAATTGTGATGATCTGTGGATTCATTGGCTTCTCGACAATAAAGTTTGGGTTTTCCGGGCCCTAAATGCGGCAATTTTATTTGTCAGAAAAGATGTTCAATTCAAGCTGCTCTAAAGCCCAAACTGCGAAGCGATAACGAAGTGCATGGTCGTGCGCCTTCAATTGCCGAGTCAATTGGACCTTGTATGCAAATAATCCGAGATCTTTGTGCAGAATTCTCCTCAGGCTTGTGCGTGAAATGTTGAGCTCTTGAGATCGATGCCGATTTGATGTTCGTGAATTGAGTCTCACATACCGTACGACGACGGGGACCATGATTGTTATCCACTAGCATACCAATCTTACAAACTTGCATACAGCAGGCGCGGTGGTGCTTCATTTCGGCCAAAACCTTTTTTCAAAAAACGCACTGTTCGGGCTACACAGCACTCACTTTGGAAATAAGTTTTCAATATTTCAAAACGTTGTTCAAGTGTGAAGCGACTAATTTCGTTTTGCGGACTTTCTGTCAATATTTCGAGCGGAAACAGCTGTCATTGTCAAAAAGAAACCACTAGATGGCCTACCTTTCACATACAAAAAATAATCATGGCGGAATGAAAAATTGTAGATAGTGTGTGACGTGGCTTACATGCTGAGTCCCAGTTAAACTTTATAATTATCGTGTGGATGTAGAAGATAATTATTGTGTAACGAAAACATTTAGAACTTTGTTCGTTACTCTCTATGAAAATCCCAAGCTAAGCCAGTTTTATTGAGGTTTTCAAATCAGCTTTGTGAATGTTTGAAATTAATATTTTGCAAAACTTTGGCCTAACCTTCGGGAGTCTTGTTTTTTAATTGTTATTTTAAATTATCATAACAACAAGAAACTTTTCAAGATTAAATACTTAATTTACTCCAGTAATAAGATTTGTCTTAATTTCTATTCAGCACATTAACCGTAATTCAGTTGGGCTTTCTGGCAACAAATGTTCAAAATGTTATGCAAAGGCAAATGTCCCTCTGCTATATAGAAATGAACAAATAAAAGAAGTAATTCTTAGTTACTCTACGAACGACAAACCATTTTGGGTCGTCGTCGCTCCCAAACACAAGCAAGAAGCTAACGCAATTCAACCAGTCTTCATTAATAAAATTCATTTATTTGAAGAAGGCAAACTTTTATGCCACATGGTTTATGTATTCTACAAGATATAAGACCTATACAACCCCTAACACACATACACATTTTTACCAAATGCTTCCTGCAATGGTTCTTGTACGTCGTCAATCCATATTAGGCACTCCATTTATCGCCCTGGAAAATAACCTTGATTCAAAACCACACTGGATAATGGGATCAGAATAACAAGACTAGGTGTCTTGTATATGTATAAGCTGAGAGCAGCTTTACGACCATAAAGTTGTCATGCATAAATAAAAATATATAAAGGAAGCTTGGGAGCCTCGTGAAAATTAACTTCTTTTCGTAGCATAAAACATCCGAAAGACTCACCCCAGCCGCCGCCATATTTGATTTCTTAAAGTTTTCATGATGTTCAAAATTTACCGCAGACATATTATGACTATGTATGTTGTATAGACATTTTTGTGTTCTCTGTCAAAAGCCTGTACCATTTCGTGAGAGCACTTAAACGTTCCTCCGCTAAGTCATCATCATTAAGCAAAATCACTTCCCCATTTCATTTCGGGCTTTCCTTCGGAAAAAGACGTCACTATGACGTAAGCACAAGTTTATTTGATTCCTCTGCAATCCAAACATGAAGGCAATTTCAAATGGGTTTGGAGAATGGTCTCAAGTGTTTTCGGTAAAATCATGGAGTAGATATTCGTAAATAAGAAAAAGCTGCTCAAAAAGGCAAAACTTTCAAATAATAAAGCGTACCTTTTACGCCCACGCGCGCAATCATTTTTTACTAACTCTGGCCAAAAAAATATTTGAAAGGTTCCTAACGGTAATATGTGCAACTGCTAAAGTGACACACTGTCGGAAAATGGAAGAAGACAATAGAAACCATCAAAAGGTACAGGCAAAGGAAAGAAAGGCGACAACCATCAACACATAGTAGAATGGCAATAATAGAAAAAATCTAAGCCCGAAACGAAATACAAAGAGGAAGGAACACTGACAGCATCCTTGTCAAGCTGTTCCGACAATCACCCCCTTGTCCTTTGTGAAGTTAATAACACAAATAATATTTACCTGTTTATTTCGAGAGCGCGTATTTCCTTCCAATAAAGTTACCTATACTTGCTACTTTCATTCACCTCCACAAGAGGGTGCTGTTGTTGTTGGAGAGAGTTCGACATACACTTGGGTGCTTTGCTGGCACACAATGCAACAGGATATGTCCCTTCTAGCAGGCAGCAACGGATGCCAGTGTTTTCTCTATAGTATATCTGATTTCAAGCTGGTGCTTCGCTTCTATGACCTACATAGGTTTCCTCCTTTCCAAGTTGGCCACCGTCAACTTGCCTCCAGGTAAAAACAATATGGATACACACATACACAATCGATGTTTTGCGAGGAGGCGAACACTAAAGAACATGATAAAAACCCCATAAAGATGCGGTGACAAGGGTAAGGACGAACCTACTTTGCGGGGGTTGGCTTGCGAACTCATTAAAACCGTCCGCAAAAGGGGAGTGCTTTATGTAGTTTTTTGGTTATTGTTTAGGGCACAGATTGCTTTATGCCACTCGCCTTACACCCTCTGCCCACGCCACCTCCTTCCCTAGTCTCTGAAAGAGTGCCGAAGGGTGACTCATGAATTATAGTGTTTGGACCAGAATTTGTACAGTTAAGTATCTCTGGGTGGATTAAGTAATAACCCTTAGGTGGAAAATGAGGACTTTGTGTTGGAGGATGTTAAAGGATTCTTTTTGTTTTGTCTTTTTCAAGCAAAATGAATGGAGCTGCATTTTGATAATTCATGTTCCCATGTTGGAAGAGACGGAGCAAGGAGAATTCATTTTATTAATGAAACTTGTTTGAACAACAACAACAAAAAAAAATTACAAACTGAATAGAAGGCGTAGATTTATTTTGAATTATGTGTGCAGAGGGTATTTGAATCCGTTATTCTTTCTCAAGGATTTAGTATTTATACGAATTCAATCTCGAATTCAAGGACTTTTGAAAATTCACATACGTAGTAATAATATATGTAATCCTATTGGGGATATGTTTTAAGTTGAAAATGTTCTATGAGATATTTTATCAATCCCAGGAGTTCTTACGTACGGAGGACTCTAGTACAGGACCCTGAAAGAATATCTATTCTTTTTTATATAGAAAAGAAGATAAATGAATGTTGTAATGCATAATTCTTTAGAAAAAAGTCTTAAGAAGTGACAAGCAAAACACGCTAAGGATTGTTTTATTTGAAAAGGTTATAAATTCAGGACATGTATTCTGTCTTGGAAAACGATATTATTTATTAACATACACACAAATGCTTGAATTTAAGGTTCAAAAATATGAATTGAACCCTACAAGATTTGCACGCAGAATTGCGAAAAACACGTTTTTTTTTGTCTAGGGAGGTAGAACGTAGCTATATATCACAATGTCTACAGGCATTTTATTGACAATTTTTTTATAACCTATGTGGTATTACACGTTCGTTTAGATTGACCAACTCAGAGCTTGATCTAAAACTCACCCACGTTCTGCAATTTACTAATTGTGAGTTCGCATAACGGAAATGAAGTTGGATGTCACACGATTCCCACGAACTGCTTATTGTGAATTATATTAAAATGAGAATTCATGTTTTGCATTTAGGTTTTCACCATTGCGGATGAATTTATGGTATGAGCGCACTTGCGATTTTTTGTCAAGGCGATTAAAAAATCACGGTCGCCACAAATTATTATCATGCAACACTCACTTCTGATTTTTTTGCAAGCAAATAAAACACACTACTTTTAAGGCTAGAAACACACTTGTGATTTTCAATCGCACGATTTTTTATCCGCGAGAAATAAGACACAAGGTGTTAAATGCGTATGCACGCACAAGCGACTGCCAACTCCAGCAATATAAACAACACTGTTGAAGATACTAATTCAATAATATCCAAATCCAACAACTCAACTTTAGTCAACTCTTCCATTATCAATAAGTTTGGAACAACCTGGACGCAAATTGAATGGGAAAACCGTCTCAAACGACTGAACACACCCAATCGGATATCTTCATCCTCTTTTTACTTGAAAGGCGCTCCAAATAAAACAGATATTTCTTCGATACAGAACTTTTTCAGTAACAAATTTGGTATATCTGACATACAAGTTCAGCTTATTCTGAAAAGACCTCGATCATTCAAAATAGAAATTCCAAGCAAATATGAATGGCTTTTTATCAATGACGCTAAGATTCTTAAAATCGATGGAATGACGATAACGCCCTGAATTAATCGAGCATCACAATATCTTAAAATTATGTTTTGACCTAAGTTTTTCAAACAATATGATTATAATTCTTTTCCAACTAATCATAACCAAACTCCAACTCCAATACATAAACATCCTAACTTCACTCATTCCCAGACTCTTAGCCCACCACAACCTTTTTCTAGCAATAATACTTCCCAAGAACTCACAAATCACCCAAAAACAAAAAATCCTTATCGCTTTGCTCATTCCCAGGCTTTCCACCCTCCACATCCTTCATATGGTAATAATAATAATTCCGAACTACATAGAAATCGTCCAAGAAATCCCTTTCGTTCCTAATAGTCATTTCTTAAAACCTCCTAAGCCTAAGTTCCTAACTGTCTACTATCAAAATGTAAGGGGTCTGCGCACGAAAACTTCTGACATCTACCTAAATTGTCAAAAACTCTCTGTTGACATATTTGCCCTTACTGAAACAAATCTGACACCGGATTTAAATAACAGTGAACTTTTTACCTCTGATTTTAGTGTCTATCGTAAGGATATCCTAGTCTCAGATGGTAGCTCTTCATCAGACCGTGGTGTTCTCCTGGCAATAAATTCTATTTGGGACTCATCGTTGTTTATCATACCTAATATCCTAAACCTTGAAATAATTTGTGTAAAAGTCCGAGTATCCAAATATTTCCTTTATTTATTGTGCTGCTATATACCGCCCTCCCAGCCTACTACTGCATATGAAATTTTAGTAGATGCAATTGATTATTTTATTGATCATATTGACTCCGAAGATGATATAATTTTAGTGGGTGACTTTAACCTTCCTCGTCTAGTATCGGAAATTTCTGAAGATGAGACCTATTATGTTTCTACCAATGCAATATCTGAAAAAGAAATTTTATTTGTTGATAGACTTCTGTCTTCTAATCTTGCCCAGACAAGTGGAGTAAAAAATTAGTTGGAAAGACAATTAGACTTGGTTTTTTCAACAAATGCTCTTAATACTGAAGTAATTGTAAATAAACACATCCTATCAAAACTGGACAACCACCACCCACCCATTTCAATTACTTTTGGATTTGAGTGCGAAAACATTCGTTCTTACTCTCTCACATCTCTCACATAGAAATTCCGTAAAACCGACTTCGATAAACTTAACGAGTTGATTGGTTAACTTAACTTCGACTTTATCACTATGGACTCGAATATTGAAATTATTATAACCACCTTTTACGCTCTTATACAAACCTGCTTTGCACAATCCACACCACTTATGCCTCAGAAGAATTTTACAGCTTCTCCTTGCTGGTACACCAAAGAACTTCGCCTTCTTCGTAACAGAAGAAATATCCTATGGAAAAAATTTCTCAGGTCAAAATCAGACAATGATCTTTCCAATTACATGGTAGCCTTCTACAACTTTTCCAGCCTGTTTGAGTCACTCTACTCAAATCATCTCATCCAAACTCAATCTGATCTTATCTCGAACCCAAAACACTTTTTTTCAATTTATTAATTCTAAAAGAAAGTCAGATGGTTATACCTCCACCTTGAACTACTGCAATGCCTCATCCGCTGATACTAAAACTATTTCTAACTATTTCGCCGATTTTTTTGGCCAAGCATTTTCTTCTAATAACTCTGAAGTAGACTTGGATTTTTTTAGTTATATGAATGGTTGTACCAAGACCTCTTTGACATCGATTAATATATGTCAATTAACAGTGATTAACAAGGTTCGCCAGCTTAAGGACGATTTTTCATCGTGTCCTGAATGTATTCCTCCTATTGTTCTTAAAAAAAAAATGCATCTCTAAACTTGCTCAACCACTCACTGCTCTATTTCAACTTTCTATTTCTTGCTGTGTGTTTCCCAATCGATGGAAAGATTGTTTCATTATCCCTATACATAAAAAAGGATCTAAGAGTGATGTCTCAAATTATAGGCCAATAGCAAAGCTCTCATGTATTCCTAAATTATTCAAGAGTTTAGTTCACGATTATTTACTTCTTCATTGTAAATTACTCTTTTCTGATAAGCAACATGGCTTTCTTAAAGGTAGATCAACTACATCTAATCTTACTCAATTTGTATCTAATACTATTTGTGCCATGGAATTAGGCTACGAAATTGATGCAGTTGCAACTGATTTCAGCAATGCATTTGATAGGATTTCTCACAATATAATTATTTTCAAAGTGAAATCATATGGATTCCCATCTCTGTTTTTATCTTGGGTCCAGTCCTATTTATGTGATCGCTTAGGCACTGTTTTGTACAGAGGAAGTACTTCCAACCCTGTCCGCTCAACATCAGGCGTTCCCCAAGGTAGTCACCTTGGCCCCCTTCTCTTCTTGTTAAGTATAAACGACGTTGAGCTTACTTTAGTGGGATCTGACCTGGAGATTTACGCTGATGACATGCGTATTTCTAAACATATTACTTGTTCAGCAGATACCCAGCTACTACAAACCGACCTAAATAATTTCCTTACCTGGTGCCGTCATAATTTTCTCGAATTTAACCGTTAGCCGTTCAGCGCAGATTTATAAGATTTTGTTTGCGCGGCCTCGGATGGGACGACCCTTTCAGACTCCCACCCTACCAAAACCGTCTTAAACTGATAAATTTACAGACCTTAAGAGTACGTCGAGATAATGCTGACCTTCTATTTTTACACCAGTTATTATCTGGAGGTATCGACTGCGTCGGCTTGCTACGCAAAATAAAGCAAAACACAAAACAAACTCGCCTCAGATCGACACCACTCTTCTGGATACCTCTTCACCGAACCGAGTGCGGCCAAAATGAACAACTTACAAGAATGCTTAGAAGTGCTAACAACTCAACGATTTTTGATTTAAGTAGTTCAAAAACTGCCCTTAAAAATGCTCTCCAATAATTATACCTTCATTTCCCACCTAAATTTCCACCCTAAACTATTATTACTATTATTACAAATCTAATTTTAAGAATTTTTTTTTGTTTAGTTTTAAGTAACAGGCTTGAATTAAGCTTAAATAAATAAATAAATAAATAAATACAAATCGTGGCGAATATAAAAATGAAAAAAGTTCTATTTTTGTAAGTGTTTTCTTAGATCATGTACGCACTTGCGACTTTTTAGGAAAATTCTCGTCTCTTTTGTTACGTTTATAGTCTACTCATAATACTCATTCTATAGTATTGCACAAATTTCTGCACAGTTCTTTTTAACTATCGTCGATCTAATGAAACTGAACGATAAGTTACGTGCCACTAATAACCAGTTGCATCTAATACTTTTGTTGTTTTTGAGAGTTCAAACGTAACAAAAGGGCCACTTCACAACACTTCCAAATGAAACTCATTTAAATACTGACAAGAATTTTATAAAAAAGTCGCAAGTACGTGCAGGATTAAATCCATTTTTAAGTCGCATGTGCTTGTATTTACATTGAACGCCTTGTGTCATATTTTCTGCGGCTAAGAAAAATCGTGCGATTGAAAATCTCAAGTGCGTTCATGCCAATTTCTTATTGAGATTACGATTTTTAAGTGTGAGCATATCCATTTGATTTATTTTAACTTACGAGAATCGCAAGTTTTTCGCCAGAAAAATGATATAAATTTCGACCTTTAAATCATCACGGTGTTTTGGTTTCAAGTACGTTCATTATCATTTAAACTCATGTGTTCTATTTTAGCGACTAAAAAACCACGCGATTGAAATCGCAAGTGTGTTCATAGCCTTAATCCAGTTAATTTCTACTCTTTGAAATTAATGTGAATCAGTTTTTATGTTGAACAGGTAAGAACGATTTAAATAAAATGAAAATGCTATGAGAAATAATTTACCCGGTACGGGTTTCTCTTGCCATTTCAATTTGTAAATATTCAAGACCAATTCTCATCGTTTAATCCAGTCAATCTTTGTGGATCTATTGATGCTTGGTCAAACACGTGTGGATTATGTTTCCGCCATGAATCGCGATATTTTTGTTTTAATTTTTATTTATTTATTCTATCTACCAGTAATTAACTACACAGATTGCAAAATATAAAAATTTATACCACCTTAAAAATAAAATAGAGATATCACAAACCAAGCAAAATTTTAATTTTAACAAATTTTTGTAAACTGAATATGACTGACAAACAAGTCCACTTCAGTGCAGTACCAATTAAAAAAGATTATCGAAAAAGATATTTGCTCATTCGCACCAAAGTTAGTTCGGTGTCGATTTGAGAACAAACATTAATAACTTTTAGTAAATTTCGAGGAACAATAAGATATTGTAACAAATCTCTTACTAAAATTATATTTGCATAACTAAACTAAGCAAAGTGCAACTCACTTTATAGGAAAGTTTTTCATGCATGTGCTACCTCTTGCGAGGAATTGACAAATTCTAGAAGAATATCTCTTGTCACGAGACGTGCTGCTCATTAGTCGTTTGCAATCGGCAGAAAATGGTAGGTTTCCTGCATTCCTGGTAACACGTAGACATGAATGGTTGAGAGTTGTAAGACACTGGGTTAAGGCTCTCAACGAGCATAATCATGATCTCTTGTTTATTTATTTTTTGAATCAATGCTGATGTTTAGATTATAATGTTATTAGAAAGAAATCAAATTACATCTTTCAATATTCAGTGAAACCATTTATCAAGAAAGTCAAGATGCTTTGTGAAATATAACTCAGTCACTTACATATTGAATACTAAAAAATAATTGTAAATCATCAAAACACATAACTGCTTTTAAAAAAACAAGATTGGAAAGCATGAAGTCATTTACGAAAACAATGAATAAAAGGGGACCCAAGTGACTTCCTTGAGGTGCACTTGAATTTTACTGTGAATAATTCCTTGTACGTATCACTGACTTTATTCTGACTTTTTTTTTCTCTATCCATTAAAGAGGATTCAATCCACAGTGGTAAACTAGAGTGAAAATTAAAAACCCTCAGCTTAATATACAAAACTTTAAGGTTGACTGGAGCTTTGGAAATGTCAATGTATTCAACGTCAATTTGATTTCCACCCTAAATACTATTAGACTATAATTTGAAAATGATATTAAATTAGTTGAATTATATCTCCCACTAATGAACCCACTATGATTTGGAGAGAAATGTTCTTTTACTTCAAAAGCAATTTTATACTTTACGAGTGATTTGATAAGTATACTTTTGACAGTTCCAAGTAATTTCGAAATTTCGAATTGGACGGAAATGTGGGACAAAGGTTTAAATTTTCATTAAAAGTGGAAATCGATTTCAGTTCACTTTCCATTGAAATACAGAATATGAACAAGTATCAATATTTACGTTTTTATGTAGATTGCAATTAAATTAATATAAGAAGAAGAATTTGGGTTTGAAATAGTCAGGGAAACATATACAAGAAGCTTTATTCTGAGTTTTCGACCATAAACCTCTTGTACTTCTATTGAACTATGAAACAGTTAGGAATTGAAAATTATCTTATGGTAACAATATTTCACTTATTTCTTGTAGCATAACGGTTAAATACGTCAAATAGTTCAGTGTTTTTTTGTTCGCGAAATCAAAGATAAGGAACCATTTACCAAAATATTATACACCTTTTTGTGCTTTCAATCACATATTTCATTTATTTGTAGTGTATTTAGAGTTAAGAAAAATAACAGGATAATAAAATGGGTAGAAAAGCGTGATACATCAATTGGACTGCTAAAAATTGTTGTTAAGTATCATAACGATGGTGAATCCTTAAAAATATATCGGACCTGGTTGACAGACCACGATCAACTATTCAATCAATTGTTAAAAGGTTCAAAATTTAAAATAAGTCGAGAAATGCCACAGAAAAAATTCTCAACAATCATGATAACCGTATTATCATTCATGAAATTAAGAAAAATCCCCGAACTTGTGCACCAAAACTTGTTGAAAAGCTGCATCAAGAACTGAACAAGGAGATTTGCATAGAAATGCTGATAAACTGCATACGGGAGCATAGATTTAAAGGTAGATTTGCCCGTAAAAAACCATTAATTTGGCGATGACTCAATGGAACAAACCCTTTAGAATTTGAAGTGCATTAGGACATGCAGTAGATGCTCCATATAGTGAACCAAGCCTGTTCAATATTTCGCTGTTCACAAGGATTTCCAACTATGTATGAATTTGAATCAAAATGCACATCATTTCCGTTGTACCTATTTTTTTTTAATCAAACAACAATTTCACCCAAAAAACATCACGTAACATTTATTGTGAAAAAAATTTAACTGTTTAATTTATACAAAACAAAAAAGAAAGCGATTCATGAGGAACACTTAACATGTAGATAAAAATTTATTTAAAAAAAATAAAATTTTTAAAAAAATGTGTTACTTTTCTTTGCGTCTTGTTGGAATTCAAATTTGTTTGCTTTTTCTTTGAAAGGTTTCATGACTATGGTATCAGAAAAATCTGCCTTATTTTCTACCGCCCACTCAATCACATAACAGCGTTCTTTGCAGCAACTGAAAATGCTGAACGATCCAAAGCCAATTGAACATCTTCCTGATTTTCATTTTCGGCTTCTTTAAGTACCAAGATCAAGTGCTGTGCGCCCGACTTCATTGGAGTTCTTGAATTGTACTGGCAAAGACCATTTCGAAACGAACGAGAGTTCCTATCATAAAGGGTTTTACTTTGTTGTAAATTACAGCATAAGTTATCCTCTGTTTTTCGGTATTTCTTCCTGGAGCAGTGTTATCAGTCGATGAAAAGTATGTTTTTCCAGACAGAAGCTTCCAGTATAAATCTGACTTATCAGTATTATATACTTGATACGGTTTGAGGCTCGACGACATTATTTTCTCTTGCAGAATGCGTTTAAAAGGACAAAACAGTTCTGGTTGAGAACATAGTTTTTCTCTGGACATTTTCAGAAATCGAACTCCATATAATTTTTTGAATTTTTAAAGTCAACCATCGCTATAGCGAATAATCCATATCTGTTACCATTAATTTGATCGAGTATAGAAATAGCTTTCTGCTTCAAAATCAGTCCACTGACAGAAAGATTCTATATACTCTCAGTCGCCGGAGCTGTTATATTATGCCTCGTCTTATATTTGGAACTGACCGTTGATCTGGCCATTTCATTGCTGCTTGGCCAAAAAGGTTGCCGAAGTACCCTTAAAGATGTAATCTTAACACTTGCAACGCCCATGCGTTGTCCATCATTTTGAAAAAGGCTTTGGAAAGCGTGAACTCGATTTTCTCGGCTCCTATCATATATACGGCTGTTTTAGTTTTATACGTTAAAATATTTTCTTTAACTTTTGTTGAGAAATTAAATTTGAAACCTCTTTCCAAAAAAAAGTTATCGACGAAAAACTGTCGAGATTTTGAAGTAAAAAATGGTTTTTAACGTTTATCTCGCCTCATGTTCATCTGATCGGGCTAACTAGCCAAAAAAAAAGGAGATATCAACGACATGAAAAACCTATGCCACATTGAGCTATCGATAGGCTGATATAGAAACGAAAACGATTGAATCGTGGATTATACCTCTTGGAGACACCACATCAAAAAAACATGCGCCGTAACTCTACCTCGGTGGTGGTGTTGAAAAGATTTTGAGCTGTTTCTTTATAATAATCAAATTTGAAAATTTTCAAACGTGAGTAAATTTCTTTTTTTTTTAATTTTCGCAGGATATTGGCCATTTTGAGAGGTTATATTTCCTATAGTTTTTGTCGCACATAAAATTTAAATATACCAAAATGTAGGAAATAAAGTGATCTATAAAAAACAACTTAAGTATTTTTTCGATGAGATGAACATGAAGCGAGATAAACGTTAAAAACCATTTTTTACTTCAAAATATCGACAGTTTTTCGCCGATAACTTTTTTTTGGAAAGAGGTTTCAAATTTTTTTCTCAACAGAAGTTAAAGAAGATGTTCTAACGTAGAAACCTTAAAAAAATACAGCTCTATGATAGGAGCCGAGAAAATCGAGTTCACGCTTTCCAAAGCCTTTTTCAAAATGGCGGACAACGCATGGGCGCTTTTTGTTTGAACTTTTTGGATTTACACTTTCCAATAGGAACTCTTTCAGAAACAAAAGAAAAATTCTCACGCAGTATTTTTTGTAGATATTTCGAATTAATTAATTTAATTTAACTGGACTATTAGTAGTTCAAGTTTTTTCCAAAAACGTTGAATGCTTTCCCTAAGCACGCACTTTATTCATTTAAAAATGCTCTATTCATTCCTAGTAAACAGTCACTTTCTGGTTGAATTTCTTCTCATAATATCTGTGTTTCTATCGCAAAAGTAAAAATTACCCATAAACGTGTGCTTAACTGTGCTGAGCACTTACTTACTTTTCTGACTGACTGAGTGTAGAATGAATTGTGAAGTATGAGATTTTAAGTTTATGTTTTCGCGGTCTTTAGTCGTGTTACTCGTAGATAGATAAAGTTTTTCGGAACTTACCACGTTTCCTTTCTTTAGAAATAATTATAATTTTTTTCACCCGACACGTTCTTAACAAGTTTCATTATTCCTGGCCACGCGTCGGGTGAAAGAAATTAAAATTATTTCTAAAGAATGTAAACCGGTAAGTTCCGAAAAACTTTATCTATTTAACATGAATTTTACAGTGTCTAGAAGCCAACCAAAATGCCGCAGAAACATTGCAGTTCCATCGTACTCGTTTAATACTGAGAAAAAAATTGTGTTTGAATTGTCCATATAAATTTCGTTGTGTTCACTATACTACATAGATAGTTAACTCAAACGAGATTCACTATTTCGAGAGTCTACTGTATTTTACGTTTTTCAGAGATGTCATATAATTCTAAACGAGCTGTCAAACAATACATTGATTTTTTAACAAGGGCTTGAATTGTTTCACAAAGGTTTTTTTTATAGAAATTGGGTATCTATTAGATTTTCTTTTGCATGCAAACACAAATTTGCTTTTTTTTTCATTTTTATCACTCTTCTTCTTAATTAGATATTTCCATTCTTATAATATGTAGTTCGGAAAAAGTGATTTGCCAACAAATATTCAGCTTGCATCGTTGAGCATTTGCTGGCGTTAGGTTTGACTCTCTGTTGTTAGAGAGAAAAAAATTTTGACCAAAGTGCAAGAGGGTCACTTGGTCAAAAACCCTAAGTTCTTCTTTGGTACCGATACCGAAATATATTGTCCCTCTTAATGTTTTTATTCTTAACGACTGAAGAGGTTCTTATTCTTGGTAATCAAATAGAATAAAATATACTTTCATATTACACAAATCAAATACCGTAAATTAACTAAGAAATACATATATTCTTGGAATTTATATCTCCTTTATCAATTTTTGTAAGTGCTTTCATTTTATTCCACACGAAATTCCGGCAGTCGTTATGGATGAAGTAATTTTATTTAAGATCGAATAAGTTCTCATACAAAAACAAGTCCATAAAGAATATAAAATGGGCTTTGAATAAATAAATTATTTTTTTTTTTTTGGGGGAAATGAAGTTAGATTCAAGCCGTTGGAACAAACTGATTTAAATGATTCTTCGGATATTTTTTGAAACGGTAGCATTATTGTGTTGGTGGATCCTGGTTAATTTTTTTCAGAGCCAAATAAGTTATGAGTACAATTAAGTTTATTGATATAGTATGCCTGGTTTTCTTAAGTGCCATCCAAAAATTTGATAAAATGAATCGGTTTCAAGAGAAAATTCTCAGGTCATTTAAAATTAAATTTTCCTTTAAAAATGGAAAAGTTATCGATGAAATACCAATTTTAGATAACGATGGGGTAAAGTTTTAAACAGCCTTATTTTAAGGTATTAATTAGTATACTTTTCTATATACTGTACTACTAACAACTCTCTTTATTTTAAACATTTTTTAACTAGTATCGTAGTTAGGCCATCTTTTCTTTAATAAACACGCCTAAAACAATGACAGTTCGTGTAAAAAAATAAGTAAACAGTAAAATGTCGAAGAGTCATATGAAGTTAGCACGATACTTAAGCAATAAAATAACTAATAAATTATTTTTAATTTAATGAAATGCTAGAGAAAGTATTGTGCTAAAGATCATCGTTTTAACCTAGTACTGTATCAATTCGACTAATAAAGTCTTGTGCTCATATCTCTATTGAATATATGTTAATTTAATTTTTGAATAGCTTTATGACAAGGAGGGTTTAATTTTTGAGCAATAACGGGGTTTTATTGCAAACGTTTAGATTATACATATAGGTACCATATGGGAACATATGGATTACGATGGTAGGATAGACGAAAAAAGTAGGTTTCGTCTGTTTGGATAGAACCTTAACTGGCTGGCTTAGTTTTTTTTTTTTAAACCTAGTAGCTTGTAGTACAGTTTTTTGATTATTCTCCCGACAAGTTTTTTTTTTATGCAACATACTTTCCTTTTTTGAAAGAAAGTCATTCAGGCTGTTGCAGTTGTTGGTGGGCATTAGTCTTTTTAGGGAAAATAGTAAGGGGATCAATCATCCAATTTTTCTTTTTATATTAAAGAAAATATTTTTTCTTAGAAACTGCTTCCTAAAAAATTCATTTATGAAAAAACGTATGCTATCTTTGAATTGTTTATCAATGTTACCTCATTTCCGATTTGCTCAGCAACGATAAAATGGATCTCTATTAAATATTTCATGCAGAAGATTCTTAAAAGTAAGAATTGTATTATATGTCTTAAATTTGAAAATTTTTTGATTAAAAAAAAACAATATCTTAAAAGCTGGACGTGTAAACAGTTTAACTTTGCTTAATACAAAACTAAAACAATATTCGGTTAAACAAATAAAAGGTCTTTCCTCTTTAACAGATCCACAACAACTGATCATATCTTTATTCTCTCAGTATATTTTTCTATCTAACCGGCGCTCTCTTTCTATTAAATACAATCATTATATCTTTCTTTCATTATATCTTCTTTCTCAACATTCATTTATTCATTTGTTTTTTTTTTATTCTTTCTTCTATAAGTGTTGCCACACATGCTAGATTTTTTTTTAATCTGTTTATATAGTAGTTTTTTGACACTTTCTCAAATATTCAAACAACGATTTAATGTTTTGGCCTTAAATAATAATGCAAATTTTAAAAAGCCGGAAAATCTTCTTTTTTCTTAAAATAGCCTACAAGAATTTTGATAAATTTGATTTGTATTGTTAAATTTTAATATAAACCAATTTAAAATTAAGACTTTATTAACAGTTTATCATTTAGATATTTTTTTTATTTTTACTTTTACTTTCGTTATTGGCATAAGGTACTTTAAATAATTTTCGTATTATACAAGATTCGAAAAAGTTTTGATAAGTTTTGTACATCAAATCATTCGAAAAAATATTATTTTTTAATGTCGATATTTAAAAATCTAATTTTTATATGAAAAATAATAAAACTTAAAATTGGCGAACCAAATTTTTCAATGATGGTTCAAAAATTAAATATGAATTATTTTAATTTTTTTTCGAACGGTTTTAAAACTTCTATTTACATAAATTCATTTATTCGTGAATTCTATTGAAAATTTTGTTGATCAAACTATTTACGTAGTTGTTTTACTAATTTAAGGTACTAGTACGGTCTAGAATGCCAAAAAAAAGCAAGATTTTTGGGAATTTTTTTCTCCGAAACCTTATTAGGTAATAACATAATTTTTTTTTAAATAATGAATACATACGTCAAGAGTACAACAATTTTTTTTTAATTTTCGAATTTTGGCTGAATTATAGAGGGCGCAAACGTCGACTCATCAAAAAATACATGGTCCCATGGCGGACAGTTTATCTTCGGATCTATAGTGAACCGATTTTCAAAAAAACTTGTTGCAACTTGATTGGTTTTATGTTTTCTAAGACAATTTACCACAATTTGACCAAATAGCTATGAACAAAAAAATGGTGACCCAAAAATGGCCAGAAAAAATTCCAACTTTTTAAACAAATTGTGGTAAAATGTCTCGTAAGAAACCTTCCTTTTTGTTTCAGTTCAGCCAATTCTGAGATTAACTGTCCGCCATGGGACCATGTATTTTTTGATGAGTCGACGTTTGCACCCTCTATAATTCGGCCAAAATTCGAAAATTAAAAACAAATTTTTTTTTGTACTCTTGACGCATGTATTCATTATTTAAAAAAAATTATATTATTACCTAATAAGGTTTCTGAGAAAAAAATTCCCAAAAATCGTGCCTTTTTTGACAAAGTTATTTTTTAAAAGTTAGGTAGGCCATATATTTATTTATTAATTTTTTAATTAAAATCAGGTTTTGAGAACAAAAAACATATAATCTAGTTTGGAAAAATATTTCATGTCAGGTCTTATAAGCAAAACATGTCCAAAACCGCTAATTACGTAATTTAAAGAAAATGGACTAAGCCATTTTTCTCTAGTCGAACAGTCCCAATTGTGAAAACCACTTTTTTGGTCTTCTTTATAATTTTAATCATGGTTAACATTACAACTATGATCAAAATATCGAGTTCGTTTTTGTTTACGAATCCATATTTATTCCAGTTCTTTTTTTTTAATAAATCTGTAAAGGGTTTTCCAATTGTGACTTGACAACTTTAAACACCTTTACAAAAATGACCAAACTATCAATGTCAAAACATTCAGTAAAAACAACGTTTTCATCATGTGAAGTTCACGAACGATAAACGCTTACAAATAAAAAAAAAATTTTATTACGAAAAACTCGAGTCTGTCACGGCAATATTTGGTGAATTAACGCCAACTTGCGGTCATTATTCGAATAAGCGGACTCAACTGATTGTCTTAAACTTTATAGATAACATATTTAAATTCCTCAACCCCGTTCCCACTCCCACAAATTTTTGTTTTGTTTTTTATTTTTTATAAAAAATAAACATAAAAGTTCCGAGAAATTTTTAATAATTGTAGCTCCCGAAACACTATTTTTTTATTTTTGATTTTCTCAAAAAATATTATTTACAAATTTTATTTTTGTTCTCATAATAGTTAAAACTTAAACTTCGAAAATTTTTTTCTTAAAAAGATTTTAAAAATTTATTTACCAAAACTTAATTTTTACTTGTGTTATAGGTACTATAAGACAAGTTTTGTATTTGGAGAAAAAAATCGGACTCGATATTTTGACCAAACTTGATATTAAGCAAATAGGGAACACGAAAAAAGTGGGACCGGCAACTCTGTCTGTCTGTCTGTACCTCGGCCTACAGCTTATACCGTTAAGGCAAATTTCTTCAAACTTGGAACTTCAGGGTCTTCTGTGACTCCCTAGAGGAGAAATTGAAATTTTCGCTTAGCTCCAAATCTAACGGTATCTGAAGAGTTTGAAAAAAAATAGATAAATAGGCCGTAAGTCGAGGTACAGACAGAGGGAATTGCCGGCCCAACTTTTTTCGTGTTCTCTATCATTGTAATGTCAACTTTGATCAAAATCTCGATCTCGGTTTATTTCCCAAATGCAGAATTTACCTTTTATTTGTTTCTATATATCGCAAGTAAAAAAATACTCATACGCCCTAGTGTACTTGAAGATAAAAATGCCGCAGTAATAGGATTTTTTAATTCTTTTCTATAAACATTGTAAGTTAGAAAAATTAATGCTCTGATATACAAAAGCTTGTCTTAGGCCCTGGCCACACAATGAGCGGCAAGCGGCAGAGCGGTAGAGCGACAAGTTAAAGCGGCAACTGGCCTTTTAATGAGCAGCAGTTGCTGAGTGGCTGAGGGGTTAGTTGTGAAAATGCAATTATACAGTGCTGTTAGCGGTAGTGTTTTACGTGAAAGCTGCCTTAAAATTTGAAAAAAGTATTTTACGTTTAAAAAAAAAGACTTGGTGTTCATCCAATTAACCGAAAAAGAGGAAGTTATGGCGAATTTCACCATTTATATAATAACCTACAAATATGTATGTGAGGATCGCTTCATTTGATTTGCTGCTGGAAAAAGTTTCCACAAAAATTACAAAACAAAGTTAATCGACCCTAGCGAGGTATCCGTTCGGAGCGGAAAATTGTCCGCAACGCATGCTTTGTCGGAGATTCAGATTGCTTTCAAGGTATCCTATCGGAAAGAAAAATAATACACAAACGCGTTGGCACAATTTTGTCCGCGAAGAATTTGTGTCGGACGAAATCGAAAAATAATTGCATTAAGCTGTCGGAAATTTCACAAATAAAGCACTTGATCGCACTTCAACGCAGTTCGCCGGTGCGTTAAAATAATGTCGGAGAAAATTCCGAACAGCTGTTCGGAAGAATACTTCGAAGCAAAAACCCTCCGAATCGTACAAAATCGGAGAACTTTCCGCTCCGAACGGATACCTCTCTGGGGCCGAATATTTGAATAAGTATTATTCCCTTAATTGTTAATTCTTTAAAATAACTCTCCTCTGATTTTAGGTTTTTCTATTTGATTAAATGGATTTTTGCCATAAGTATGCCTTGCCGCTCAGCGCTACATTAAAATAATGTATTTATGTATTTTTACTTGTAATATGAATAACGTAATAAATTTTGCCCTCGAATTTCGAAGGCTACCCTAACCCTAAACTCAACCTTAATTCTCATATAGCTTTCATATTGAAATTGTTATATATGCACATGCACATACATAATATGATCCACATTGTAAGATGACCCTTAAATTTAATTGAGAACATAATGCGCCACATTTTCCTGAGAATCTACTGTACAACCTTCTTGAAAAAATAAAGCAAATGATATAATGTACTTTTATAGATAATAATTTACACTCATACAATACTTCAAGATACGAGTACACTTACTCGTATTAATGGTTCAGTAACATCGAGTGTTGTATAAAAAAAAATCATTTCACATTGGCTCTAGTTGCTACAATGCTGCTCTCAAGTACTCCGAGCTGTCAATTTTATAAAAGCAAAAAGATTTTTCCTTTTATGAAATATATGGTTAAATAAACAACACAAAGCTCTCCTTTCCTTTCTCTCACCCAAAGGCAATTTAGATTATATTGTGTGTAAAGCCGCTCCTGCATTAACCAAATCCCACTTCTGATCTCTCAAACAGGCAAGGACAAAATAATATGAAGGACACGTTCGACATTGTTGTCGTCGTCGTTGTTGTTGTTTTTGTTGTCGACATTGTTCTGGCCTTTGTTAAATTGTGATTCCTTTAAAAATTCTTGCCTGCTGTGGCAGTGCCTAGGAAACACTCCTTGATGCTTGCTTTCCTTCACATTCATATTTTTGGATTTAAATGAAACTTCTTAACGGAATTAAGACGTTAAAATAAAAAAAAATGCAAAGTTCTATAGTAATATTGGCACGGATCCAATGCGGGTTAGGTGTCAATTATAAAACTCAAGCGATATGAATAGCTAGCCTCCACGTCAATTCGTTAAAAAGGACAATAGAACCATAGGCAGGGCACAAAATGGAATGTCTAGTAAGCGTGCACATAATCATAATCCTAGACTTTCCATCCGAGAGACAAAAGCAATCGAGGGGAGTATTTAATCTTTCACGACTGTGGTATTTCTCGAGCATTCTGTCGTCGAACATTCCTCTTATCAAGAATGAAAATGGGAACAGAAGCTATTTGAGAAAAAAAAAACGAGAAAATCATAAATTCCAGAGAAAATCTAAAACTGAAAGGAAGGACCAATGAAGACGACGAAGAAGAAAAAAAAAATGTAGCGAGCGCCAGGAATGATGATAACGGTGCGGTGTCCGTGGTAGAAAGCAATGAGCTTTAAAATGGGAAATTAATCCCAATGATTGTGGAACAAGGTGGGTGGGTTAAATAAAGACACCCTCGCCACCACCGATTGACAGACTATCCGGGTGACTGAATGTGATCCTTGTATAACGAAAGAAAAAAATTCACATAGGTCGAAGCACAGATGCCTTTGGTCCTGATCCTGGTCTGACTCCTACGGCTTCATGGCCATCATTGTGGATGTGGATGGCATGGAATTTTATTGTACATTTGGGAATGTCTATTAGAGAAACTTTGAACAGACTGACACTTGGATGACAGTTACGCTGCTGACAGTCAATTGCAGACCTGGATGAAATTTCCCTCTTATTTGCTCTTGAGTGATGTCTTTGGGGGGATAGAATTTTCGCCATTTTCATCTATGTTCTAGGATTTGAAAAATTTAATCTATATTTGACACTGTTTCCATCTCATTTTAGCGATGAAAATACCGCGGTTAACCACCACGGCATGATGTCCATTTCGCATGTTGGAGGGAATGACCACGATAACTGGCGACGTCCTCGATCTGAATCATCGGCGGATGCCGAGAGTGTTTACATGACAAACGCTGTTATATCTGATGCGGGCTTTCATGGAATGCATTCGCGGAGATCGAGTGTAAGTATCCTGACTTGAACTCGGCCACATTTTTCCTTTCTATTCAATTTTACGACTTTTTTATTTGGTTTTGTGTGCGGTCTACCATTTTCCTGATTTTTGTATTTTTTTTTGGGTTCTTGCCAGATAAAATATGTAATGTCAATCGGGGAGCTGATTGTCCTTAATGTTCGCCCTACTCCAGCTCCTATTCTGTACACAACCCCAGGGTTCTATTCGAATGGATTTTGTTGTTGTTAGACGACAAGGACGACTTTGATTTTTATTTGTTTAGTTTGTTTTTTATGGTTTAGTCAGCGCTTTACCATCCAATGCGGTGGAAAAGTGTTGCAGACGTGATGTGATAAATGGCCCCGACACCATCAATAAATGTCCTTTTTATGTCTTCATTATGATTTTGACAAACAGACACAGAGATACAAGACACGTAGTTAAAGCATCGAAATACATTTTTTTGTATGTTCCTTAATCTCTATTTTGTGGGTATTTATATTTCAGATAAAAAGTGGCAGCAACATGCGAAAGTCGAATAAATGTTTTGGCGGAATTAAAGAATGGTGTATTGCGTGGTGGCATTCTGGCCGTGAGGATTCTGATGATTTTGTTTACGAACATGAGGATCCCTCGGATTTAGGGTATGCAACACCTGTAACCATAGAAACTCCTTTACAAAGCTCCGTATCCAGGTAGTAAAAGCCAAAATAAACAAAATAATATTAAATTTGTTTGTTTTCGTTTTTTGTTTTTTGTTTATTATTTGTGTTTTTTTTTATGTAAATAAATGCAAAAAAAAATATAGTTGACAATTTATTGTTAAGTTGACCGTGTACAGAATTTGTAACGCGATCTTTTCTGTTGCCGTTTAAAAGTTTGATTTTTATGATTTTCATTTGGTATTTGTTGGTTATTTAAAAAGAATGAATTTTCATTTTTTTTTCATTTATCGATTATTGCGTTTGAATATTGTTCAATTGAATTTTATTTTCTGAATACAAAAATGCACAATGCACTGATTTTAGCGCACAATGCACTCATAATTGTATGGAATTTTGCACTTAGTTTATGATTTTTGTGAACAAATAACTAAAGTTGATAGAATTACCTATTTCCGATAAAATGTACCTGAACCGGATCAGTGAATTCATTCATAATATTTTCGTTGAGAATTTCAATATCTTCAGGTCTTCATATTTATTTTATCTAAAATTTGAAGATGGAGATACTATAATAAAGTTTTAAATTTGCAAATTATTTGTTATTAACAGACATCAATCTTTCGAAACTATGAGTAGGTTGCTATTTCTTAAAATATTTTGTACAGATTTTTTAATACAGGAAAACTTAGACCCGCTACTTCAAAAGTCATTTTTGTTTGTTTTTCTGTATAGCTGTATTTAGACTTTCGGTTTTCTGTGTACGTTGTTCGTTGTTACTATCACGCGGAACAACGAGAATTTAAATGATAAAAACGAACAACGAATGAAGAACGTACAAATTCAAAGGAGCTCGGAAATGTCGGTGTTCGTTGTTACCTGGACAACGTGTTTAAATGCGAAAACTGATTAAATGAATATTGTTTAGCAGTGCCGTGCAACTTGTAGGGACATTTTTATTTTTTTTTTTATTAGAGAATGGAGCATCAGAATGTTTCATTATAAATTGGGGTACCTATAGGTAAATAAATAAAATATTTTATCTATTGGTTTTATCTTTCTAGAACGAATAATAATACTTTAGATATAATAATCAGAGGAACGTGCAAAAAAGCACGATATTATTGCGCTAGTTTGGAAAATGAAACAAGATTTGTATGCTATAAATGTTTCCTTTTCAGCAACCTACCATTCGTCCAACAGGATCTTCTTTTTTTGTTTTTTCTCAACTATTAATAGTGCCGCCACTGCCAAAAATTTGTTTGTTGTTAAGAACGAACGAAGAAACAAAACCGAATTAATATAAATGCTTCTTCGCTGTACGTTGTTGAGAGAAGAACGAACTACGAACAACGTACAGCGAATGAAGAACGAAAGTTTAAATGGGGCTTAAGTCTCAACTAGACTGTCAGCTCGTGATTTTTATTTAGTTTTGAAAATTCATAAATTTGTTTCCAATTTTCAGTCAAGCTATAAATAAACAAAAGACCTTACATCACACAATTTTATACACATGTGTCATGTGTTATGTGTACGTGTTGTCGGCTGAAATGAGGGGGAATTACAATTTTCTTCTAAGTCCGCAGAGTTCGAACCGGTAAGTTGATGATAAACTCTTCGATGAATTGTTCCTTTTTCGTGAGAGGTTGTACCCAAGATTCTGCATATTATTTGTCTCAGATCTCAATTAATGGGCTTTATTATCCCCTGTAGTACTGATTGCTGTAAAAAGATGCATCCTCGTTATGGATGAGTTCTTCAAATTGGTCGTCAGTGATAGTTCGGGCCTAAAGAAACCTGTCACTAGGCTATAGTTCATTCTGGAGAAATTGTTGCGCTTCTGAGTTGGGATGATCTTCCAAGTTCCTGATGATTTTTCAGGAGAGCTGCAGCTTATTTTACATGTCCAGTGGTATTAATTTAGCTTCTTCGTACAGCTTCTTAGTTGGTATATATTTCTTCGTCAGTGAGTTAACGTGTAGTCCTGTGTGCGGAACATCTTTTTTTTCAAAATGCTTCGTCTTCTTTATTGCTGGAGCTGATATAGTAAACCAGATGGGAAAGGCGTTGATTGCACACAAGCAGCTTGTTCATCTAACTTAGTCCATTTCGCCTCTTGAGTAGTAGATGGATCAAGTGCGTAGAATAGTTAGCTCTCTTCAAGTAAGTATGCTGAAAAAGTTGATTCCCAAGTACTTCGTGATTTGATTGTTACTTCAGTGTTCTTATTTTGATCGGATCACAGCGTGTTGCAAACGCTCGTCTTCACATGACAGTCACTGGTATTCGGAAGCAAATGAGTTCGGTCTTTTCGCTGTTAATCTTCAGTCTCCATTTGACACAGTATTCCCATAGGTTTTTAATGTGATCTTGAACTCTCTTGGCGAAAATTCTGGTCAGCTGCATAAAACTTCGTCTTTGTACCTGGTATGTTGCCTGGTTGATCAATAGTGTAAATTTTGAATAGCAGCGATCCAAGTTTTGATCTTTGAGGTTGGTTGATGATAGGTGTTTTGCTACCTGCACATAAAAACGTCTATGAGCTAGGAAATTTTTTATTACTCTTTCCAAGTGATTAGGAAGTCCAAGGTCCGAGATTTGAATTGTAATCCAAGCGCTGTCGAAAGCGATGTCCAGCAAGCACGGTACAGTCGTTTTGTTCTGGTTGAGTCCAAGTGTAACATCATTATTGAGTCCAAGTAGTGGATGAATATCAGAGTGTTTACTTCGAAAGCCGTACTGAAACTATGACAACTCTTAATCTACAGAAAACCTTGAGTCTTCAATATTTACGCCAATGGTGTCTTGCTCATACAGAAGAGCTACAAAATTAGCCGATATCCTTCCATCTATGTGCGTTTGTTCTTCTTCGGGACCGAGACTACTTTTGCCGTTTTCCAGGCCGCAGGAAATAACTGTTGTTCAGATAGTTGTTGAAGATTACAGTCAGTAGGAGAACAGCAAGATTTAGTTACTTTTTTAGTACGTAATTAGAAATATTGTCCCTTCCTGCTAATTTTTTGCGGTTTCTAGTAATGGTTATGTCAGCCACTTCTTCAGTATAACTGAAAATATCTGTCAGTGTCGGCTCCAATGATGGGTTTTGTTCGTTGAACAAAATCACGGTTTCAGTGGTTACTGATATTTCCTGAAAGCGAGTTTCAGCTTTTCCAGCTTAAGTTGTTAACACTTCTCGTCCTTGAAGGATGGAGTTTGCTCTTAAAACAGAGAATAAACAGACCTTTCTATGGATGTGCCAATCTTCACAAAGCTTTTTTTAATTTTTGAAAATATCATGGACTAACCACTTGTTTACAAAAATCACTATTTTGTCAAAGTTCACCAAGCCTAGTTTTAGCAAACAAAAGAACGACATTATCATTCAACTGAGTAAAAAGTCTCTAGCTAGAGACATTCTTCAATGACTAAGAAGTACCCTCCGACATTGCAGGCAATAGCTTGCTCAAACTCATCAACACTCCTAACTTGCTTAAATGAGTCACAATCCCTAGGGTTTCACAGCGGATCTAAATTGATCTGAGTGTGACGGTAACAAAATCAACTGTCAGCCCATTAACCTATCCTAAAATAAATGATTTGTAGCAGACTGGACTTAGGTTCCATTGTACCTGACTGTCTAAAACAAACCCAAGAATATGACGTGTCTAAAAACCCCTAACAACTATTTAGTTCAAAAATACTTTAATGACTCTTCACATATCAGAAATGCCTTGTGCAGTTTCCCGAAAATTGAAATGCCAACTTAAAACACTATTTGGTTGTCCCAGTATTGCCAAGCTATAGAAATTTTAAAATGGAGACTCACCTAACGGTAATGCAAACAAGTTGGTCTTACATTTGAAAGTTCAAGCTTGAATACTTTTAAATATCAAACTATTTGCTTGTGAAATTTGACTTTAGGCCGAGAAATCAAAGCTCAAGAAATGAATTATGTGTTACAAACATTTTTAGTGAGGAAACTTTATTTTTACTTTTTATTGATTTTGCAAAATTCCATACTTAACGCACTGATTTTAGTTTTTTTTTAATTTTCTTCTGTTTGAGTTTTTAAGTGTTGCAAATTGAAGTTGATGATAAACAGAAATTACAAAAAAAAAACTGTTTCGTTGTGTTTTGGCTTGAAACTGCTGTTTAGTGTTAGAAACAAAAATAATTTACTCGTAATGTCCACCGAAAATATTTTAATAATTTTTTTTTAAACAAAAACACATAAAACTATATATTATTTTTTTATCTTTGTAAGATGCACATCGATGAATGTGATTCGTGATCCATACGCAACTGTGCGACCACCTAGTATGATATTACCCGATGTTTCACCAACACCATTACGACCACCGCTTACGCCTCTTTCGCAACTTCAAGAAATCTCGGGACCACGCGATTCGCGCTCATTACCAAATAATAGCAATCGTCTTGGCTCGCGGTCTGTTAGCCAAGACTCCGTCTACACTATATTAATACGCTTGCCGTCAGATGGCGCAAAATCGGGCGACGAACATGCCCCATCAATAAAAATGATTCAAGATGATGTTCCTTTACCCGCAATTTCGGCAGCATTACCACCGAGACGGCAATTGCCGTCACGTGACTCCGAATATAGTCTGCCAGTGGTTCGAAGGCTATCGCATGCCCCGCACGATATTCGAATACCGCTAAATGCCAAAATCATTCCCAAGCAGCTGGGCAAAACTGTTCAACCCCTCACCGCCCGGCAGGCCAAGAAGAAGAAAAAGTCTCAAGAGAAGCGGCAGGAGTCGAAAGCAGCGAAGACACTATCCGCCATTTTGCTAAGTTTCATCATAACCTGGACCCCGTACAATATCCTGGTGCTGATCAAACCACTCACCACTTGCGGAGACTGCATCCCCGATGAGCTGTGGGATTTCTTCTATGCCCTCTGCTACATCAACTCTACCATCAACCCTATGTGCTATGCTCTCTGCAATGCGTCCTTCCGGCGGACTTACATCCGGATCCTGACATGCAAATGGCATACGAGAAACCGTGAGGCAATGGTTCGAGGTATGTACAACTGATGGGATTACCTACACGGGGAGAGGGATGTTATTGTTATTGCTGTTGTTTTTTTTTTATTGTGTTTGTTTAAATCTTGTATCGAAGTCGAATCCATGTCGATGTCGAGGATTTTCATTTTGAATTCAAAAGATATTCATGTTTTGAGGGCAGCTTAAGTTCTTCTTTTCAATTTCATTCATCGCACGAACACGCCAGCCTGTCAGGAGAAAACGAAAAGATTTTTCTCAATTTTCAAAGGACTACTCCGGAGAGCTCAGAGTCCCGTAGGGATATTGGCGTTGTCGGTCTTCGTCGGCGGTCAGTCAATTTCAGTCCTGGATTGATTTTATATAATTTATTTTCATTCCTTCAGCCATTCCCAGTCGAAATGGCAGCCATTTATTTAAATTTCCGGTCAGGATATTCCAAAGGTTCTCCTTGGCTTGTTTTGTTTTTTTGTTCGTCATAACAGGTTTATTTTTTTTTTTCGTTTTTGACTTGAACTGTTAAAGTAATGGGCGTGTGATTTGTTTTGTTCATGAAATACTCACTTGTTAAGCACTATAATGCGGAAGTTAAACGAAAGCCATTCTTTTGAAATCTTGCCTTGTTCTTATTTTCTTTAACTAACTAAGGGTTTGTGAAATAGTACAGTACTGAAGACGGCTGTTTATGTATGTACAGATGTTCAATCGGAAGAAAATGGCTCTTCAAATGAGAAACCAAAAGAAAAACATTAGAATTACTTTTGCTACATAAAGATGTCTTTATGAAATTGACTAAATCAAACTTATTGCTGTTAGTCTATTCGGGGATTCTATAGGTGTGGACTTTTGATAAGTGTACACGAAAATGGTGTACAATGTACTGAAACTATACTTTTAGTAATTCAGTTAATTGACTTATCATTTCTTGGATAACCTCTAAGAACTGAACGAAAGCTAACTTCGGAAATGGACACAATCATTCGTGACAAGCTAAGCTTCTATGACAGTGATGACTTTTTTGGTTCTGGGAAACGAAATCTCAGTTGGTACCATGTGATGTTTCTTAAAATCAAAGTTAAAGCTTTTTAACAAGACTTCATATAGTCCAATTGGGAATATAAAGTTTTTTTATGTCTATGGTGCTTTTCTAAGTTTCTAATAGTTTCTTTTTAGTTGTATAAATTCCCTAAAACGCTGCGATTTTTAGCTTTTAGTTAGGCGAAGTTCATTGATCGCCGGCGAGTGCTAAATGGAAAAAGAGAAGACAGAATGAGTACTCTGTATTTTGACTAACTTCAGCTATTTCTTCCCTTAGACACGACTGATGAAAATCTTCGATAACAGGTTTAAAAACCAGAAGAGCTGCATTTAATCTTGCGATTATTAAGTCCATTTCGAAGAAATGTATAGGGCTGTAGAGATAGATGAAATTTCACTCATGTTTTGTATTATAATTAACGTGCACTCAAGAGGATATGCAGTTTCAGCACTAGCGAAAGTGGAGAGAATTAAAAACCACATTGGTTTTAAGTTTTTGCATACGGTAAATAGAGTGAAAAACAGAGTAGGTTAATCGCAGTACCAAACAGTACGCCCGAAATTGGCCTTGATGCTAAATTGATGAGTAACTTTAAAAGAGCGTGTTACGATTGTTTGAAAGGAGGCATGCAAATGACTTTTTTACTAGAGCAATAAATATTAAAGAAACGATAAAATAACTAAAGCCCGAACGCTGTTTAAAAAACGTATATGTTTAGATGTTATGGGTCAAAAATGGAAGAAGGAACAGGAGCTGGGGTGTTCTATGAAGCTCTCCATATTAAAGAATCATTCAAACTCCCAGATGAGTTTAGTGTCTTTCAGGCTGAGATCTACGCTTATGAAAAGGCGGCAGAATTGGTACGCACGAAAAAATTGAACTCGTCGGAGATCATATTTTTCGTGGACAGCCAAGTTGCCATCAAAGCTTTAGCCAGTGAGACTATAAGATCCAAGACAGTAACAAAATACCGAGATATGCTAAACAATATTTGTAACACTATCCAAGTCAATATATGCTGGGTTCCTGGACATAGTAATATACATAGAAGAGAATGAAATAGCAGATGAACTTGGCAAGGAAAGGGTCAGTATCAAATAAAAACATCAGTAGCCATTTAAATTTGGGACCAAAAATCCCGATTGGCGTTATTAAAAGGAAAATAGACCTCATAACGAAAGAGCAAATCCATAACTAATGGTCCTCTAGAGACGATTGCGTTGTCTCTAGAAGTTTCTGGCCTAGAGTTTATGAAAAGGAAACCCGATATATCTTATCGCTGAGTAAAAAGAACATCAGAATCCTGATAGGTGTACTAACGGGTCACTGCGCCATTGGCACAATGGCCACTAGAATGAGTGCATTTGCACCCGATTTCTGTATAGGAGCTGTCAGGATGTCGAGGAGATTGAAACCATTAAACATTTGCTCTGTGATTGTCCGAACCTCCAAACAAATCGCCTCCGCTACTTTGGAAATAGGCTTGCTGGAGAACTAGACGATCTCGAATGGTAAATATGAAAAAATTTATTGTAAGCACAGGCTGGTTCTAAAATGAAACAGTCTACATAAGACATTAGTTAGGAGCATCTCTACTTTTATTAATAGGGGATCACAATGGACCAATAGGCCCCTGTGTACGCAACAGCCTCTGTGCTGTGCACGCCCCTCCTAACCTGACCTAGATGGTTTTAATACCTCCAATCATTTCAAAGGCTCTTCTCTGAATAATATCCGAAAGACGTAAGTGAGTTGAAGAAGTACCAACCCAGATATGGAAGTTATACATCAACTTTCGATGAATATATGTAAGTTCTGTATAAAGAGTTTTTTAATAACGCCGGGTAGATCTTGAAATAGAATAAAACAAGCTGTGTGTGAGGTATTAAAAAATTCGTTTTTATTTGAAAGACTCGCGTATGCCATATGTACGAAATATGACATCGTTAAAAAAAATCCGGCTGAAAAAATGACACCTAAAAGGCATCTGTCGATTTTGGTTTATTCACATAGACCTGCTACTTAAGGAAATCTCACAAGAATGACTTTGGTGGTTAATTCACGTCACCTCTGCGAGAGATAACCTTACCCTCAAATCACTCATCCAGAATTTCAATCATGGCTTCTGCTGTGTGGCCTGTAGCTTCGTCTTGCAGGAACCATATATCGTTTAGGTCAATATGGTTCATTTTGGGCCTTATGAACAAATTATCATCGGTCTAAAGCAATCGCCATTGACGGTGACCACCTCACCAACCTCGTATTAGAAAAAATTACGGACCAATGACGCCCCTGCGCTGGGACAAAATGTATCACAAACAGTAACTTTTTGAGAATGCATTGCCACCTGTTGAATTTAGTGTGGGTTGGTGTCGTCCAATATATATAATATAATATATATAATACAAATAAGTTGGATCTTGTACGGGTATAGGCCTAACTTGCGACGCAAAATTCCTCAAGTGGAAGTCTGCAAAATGTGAGTTCTTGTACACAGCGATGACGGCCTCGGGATCTGTTGTACATGTTCAAAAAACGCAGCGATCTTCGCAGCCGATCTTGCGTGCTTCTGAAGTACGAATGTTGGCTTACTAATGACCAAGCCGGTCGCCTTTAATTTTTCCACCAGACGTTGAAGAGTGGACTGTGAAGGGCCACCACGTCTACCGTAAAGTGGGCGCAGTGACAACAGCTGCTAGAGAGGTATCAATGGTGGCGATACCACGGGCTGATATTACCTTTTGCATTGATAGCCAAGCGGCAATAAAAGCGATTTCTGCCACTGTGATTGGATCGAAGCTTGTCTCTTGCTGCCGCGAAGAGCTTAAGGTTATTGGCACGCAGCACAATATTAAACTCTGCTGGGTCCCGCGACACAGCGGCATACCAGTTAATGAAAATGCTGATGAGTTGGCAAGACAGGGATCAGCGCTTGACGCTAGTCAAGCAGAGATGGTAAGTATTCCACTCTGCAACATTAAAGAGACAATTTCAGATTTAATCCCAAAGAAATCCAATGAAAGATGGAGTCTACTTGACACCTGTGATACTACTAGGAAAGTATGGCCTTGCTTTAACAAGCAGAGGACCGACAAAATTATGCAACTTAGTAAGAAGTCTCTTCTTACTAGCATAATCTCCGAACATTATTTACTGAAATATCATAAATTTAAAATGAAACTCAATACACATGGATGTGGTGTTGAAGAGGTATATGAAGACACATCACACTTTCTCTATGCCACCAGAGAAGAAAATAGCTTGGTAGTTACTTCTTTGACAATCTAGAAGATCTTTCCAATATTTCAGAAATTTACATATTGAACTTCGTTGATGCCTCAAAATGGCTTGACTGATTAACAGAATACATAGGTTTTTATCAAAAAAGAGTGATTACACTCACGGGTAACACAATGGATCTACATTGATCTAAGTTTGACGATAACGACATCAATTTTCAGCCCAATAACCTAACCTAAGTCCATGATTAAGCAAAGTGACAGAGAATCACATGTATGTTCCTAGATAGTTTACCAAATGTAAAGGGACAGCAATAGCGATATTCAAAGCCCAACGACAAAAAATCAAGTGCATTCCTGGCCTAATCCTTAACAAAATACGGTTTTTTATTCGGAGCATATTTTTTAAGTATATTTGGTGGTGCAACAGCTCCGAGTGAACCAGGAGCTAGTGACTTACAACTCTCAACTATTCCTGTGTGCGTACCAGGAACGGAGGGGACCTACAATTTTCTGCCGAGTCCGAACGTTTTATGATCAGCACTTTCCATGACAAGAGATACTCTTGGAGAATTTGTCAATTCCTCGCAAGAGGCAATTTTTTAAGTATTTATGCATACATTAAAAGCTATTAGTTGTATTTTTAGCTTGAGTGTTCAAAATTTACTACGATCACAACTTTTTAATCGCAACCACAGGAAATCGCAAGTTTTCTCGTTCTTGTTCTTTTTTTTCAAAACTCAAATTTCGTACTTAGATCATTTGAGCTGCCTAATGCAAAAATAGACGAATAACAGGTCCTGATCCCTATTGCGGAATGGGACAAAAATGTTCTCAAAAACAAAATTAAACAAGAAGAGGAGGCAATTAGATCCCGAAATTGGAAGGAACTCTCAAAACTAAGGCAGGCGAAACTACTACTGGGCAATTACAACCAGCAACATTTCACAAACTGCTTAAGTTTAAGTAGGGACAACCTAAAAATAATAACAGGTATCCTAACTGGACACTGCAAACTAAGAGATACCTAGGTTTACTTAGTGTGGAAGGTAGTGCCACTTGTAGATTCTGCAACATTCATGCGGAAACACCAGCACAACTTACTAGGAAAATGTTGTCCACTCATGCGCCAAAGAAAAACTATCTGGGATAATACCAGCCACCGATCCACTCTGAAGGTGTACCAAATACTAAGATTCCTAAGAGCTATCAATTTGGATGAAGAACTATAAGATGGGCAAGCTCATCCATATTCAAGTGGGGGCACAATAGATCCCCAGGTAGTTGTGCAATTACTCCAATACATATAATTCATTCATAAGTCTAATGCTGATATCTCATGAAACAAAATGAAATCAATGAAAACGGAAAAAAGGTTAAACAGTGAGAGATTGATGATTTCATTTGAAAACATCAACTCAAATTTGAAAACTTCACTTTCACCCAAATTGTAATTGCCAGACCTCCCTATGCATTTTAAGGTACTATTTATAATCCGAAACAGTATACAAGCTTTTATTAAACAAGAACACTCTCCCTCACCAAGCCATTTGTATACTTTGAAAAGTCCATCCATCTCCTATTAAAAATCTTCGATCAGTTTTATTTTGAGTACAAGTACTTTTAAGCATTTTGGTTTTAGCGAGACCATGAAAAGCAACCAACTATAAGAATACATCCGGTGAGATTTTTCCGACTCGAAACATTTTTGAAGAAAAAGCAATGCACTTAAAGCGAATATCATATAACTTGTAAAACACTTCGATATTAATAGTGTGTTTTTTTTGTAAAAAAAAAAAATAAAATAAAAACACACCTTTTATAAATAAAATAATATTATTAATACAATTTTACAAATGTAAGTAAGTGTCTAGAGGTACATAGAAAAAAAAAATAAAGAAATTTAAAATTACTATAATAAAATTAATTAAGTGCAATCAAAATCAAAAGAAAGCAAAATATATTGGTAGTTATATTCATAAATTAGAAAAAAAAATAAAGTTATCTAACATTTTGTTTTGAATTTATTAAAAATGCTTGGATAGATTTTTTGTTACTGTTTTTGATTTAATAACATCGAAGGGATTTTAAAGTTTTTTATTTGTTCATAGAAAACCCTTTTGTATATCTTTGTTAGAATTAAAATCTTTTGTACTAAAGTTAAGTTATAAAATAAAATGAAAAAAGGATTAAAATATTTATTAAAAAAAAAGAAAACAAGGAGAGCTTTAATTAATTTTAATCTAATTAAGAATAATTCTAGTAAATATATGTATTAAATATTTTGTAAATCTAAGATATTGTGAGTAAATATAAAATTAAGTTTTATCAATGCAGTTATTGTTTTTTGTTTTGTTTAAATTATATTGTATACATTAAATATTTTATATTTGTTAGTGATTTTCTAGTTATCGCAATTAGCATTTAAAATAACAAAAAAAAAATTATAGTTGTTTTGTAAATACCATGTAATAAGATATTTCTACTTTTCAACCACAACAAATAGACTATCCCTATTAATAAGGTGACCCAAAATACAAACAAATAAAAGAGAAACTACATATACGAAAAATAATGCGCACACAAAAGTTTTTACTATTTAAATTCATAACTTAAGTAAATAAGAAAACTTTAAATAAAAAAAAAAATACAACCAAAAAATTGTTTTTTTTTTTTTGTAAGAATTAAATACGAGTACGATGTTAATAGTAAATATTTTTTAATAATTTTTTTTTGGATTTGGTTTCTAGTTTTGTTGCAGGATTTTCGTGAAAGATGTACATTTTTATTCGTTTAAAAAACAGTGACAGCATCAGGATGTCTTTTTTTTAATTTTTATAAATTCTTTAAAAGTTGGAATAAGTTGTTTAAATAGACAGAGTTCTTTTCCTTTTCCTTATTTTTATTATTAACATTACTCTTAAATAAAAATAGAAGACAAAATAAATTTAATAAAATGTGATATGTTAATATTTGTTCTTAACATTGTTAATTGTCATAAAGATACACACATATATGTATGTATGTAATGTAGCTTAGGAGGAAATTTCGAAAATCTTTTCATCTATGGAAAATAAAAGCCCAGAGCCCACCAAAAAAATGTTATAAGTGCAGTGATACCAACTGCTTACCATGATCGTTTTTCAGTATACTTAAGAAAATATTGGATACAAATAGCGGCGTAGCCTCATTTAAAAACTACGTAATAACTGTGCTAATATTAAAGCAGTTAAATTAGATTATTTGAAATAAAAATCATATTACTGTCAAATCCAATATTAACCGATAAACTTTTTTTGGTTCGGTGTTTTCAAGTATTTTATAGTTATACGAGTAACTTTGCTTTTTTACACATTTTGCTGAAATGTAAGTAGCTGAGTAAAAATATTTAATATTTATTTAGTCTACTAAATAATCTTATTAAAAAATATTCTTGTATGACTCCCACTTCTAAAAATCACAGCATTCAATACCGTTTCAGATATTTTTCAATTTTCAAATTTTCTAACAAAGTAAGTTTGCTTTTCCAAACGATTTGATTGGCTATTACCAATCAATTAAGTTTAAAACCTTTAGCGTTAAACTATAATGCAAAAAGTCGCCAGAAAATCGAAGGTTCCACCCATTCTTTCTAACTGGAGTACAGATAGAAACTTTTGAAAGTTACTATTGCATGTAGATTGGGGAATGCAATAGATAACATTGCTTAGAGCAACCGAGTAGATTTGCTAATTCAACTGAGTGAAAATTCTGAAAGATTACCGAAATGATAAACTTCTCCAATCCAGTAAGTAAATAAAATTGAATGAATTTATCAGCTTGTCCAACCATGTAAGTTGTATAAAGCAACCCAATAAATCGGTTACTCCAACAAAGAAGAATACCTATTTCAATAAGATAAGCTACTCGAGTGAGTAAGTTGGTTAATGCAACCGAGTAGATTAACTACTTCAATTTTATATGAATACATAATCAAGCAATTAAGCTGCTCTGAACTCAAATCAAATGCTAGTCCAAATGGCTACATTGACTACTCCAGTAATTGAGTAAGTTTATAACTTCAACCGTGTAGCTTAGTTGCATCTATCGAGTAGATCAGTCAGTTTTTCCAATTTAGTGCTCAGTGCGACAACTGAGTGTAATCAATTGATTGGTAGATCTACATACTGGTCGCTGATATCTGGGTTTTTTGTGTTTGCAATAAACGGAGAATGGGAACCTCGCCTATACACTAGCGATATCCGCTCCTACGGTGAACATGAGCATCAGTGAGTTGATGGGGCCACCTATCCTTGGACCTTGGACTTGGACCACTAACCTAAACTCATCTAGCACGAGGGCCTGGTGGAGATATGATTTTTCAAGTGGGAATAATGGAAAGGATCACGCCCTCAAGAGGTGTCTACTACTCTCCTTTACGAGGTGATTATGTGACGACAGATATTTTTTCGATGACTTTAAAATACCCTTCGAAATATCAGGCTATAACTTATTATATTACATGGGAGTCACAATCCCTAGAGTATCACAATGGATCTACATAGATCTAAGTGTGACGGTAACAATATCAACTTCAGTCCATGAACCTTTACTTGTATTAACAAATTTGATCAAAGTGGGACAAATTATGTAGTCGAAGCTCGAACCATTTAGTTTTTTCTATGATCAAAAACTATCCCCCTTATTACGGCTGGCGAGTCGAACAAATAAACATGTGAGTGTAAAAAATTAGTATTACGGTTGGCGAATCGAGAACCTTTGATTCGACTTAAATGTCATATATTTGATATTTTTAATAAACAATCAAACTTGGAACTCGAATTTTAAAGTTCGCCAACCGTAGTATGTCGAATGTGTAGTTTGCTAATGAAAAAATCTCACCTCGAATGTTCGATTCGCAAACCGTAATAGGGGGGTATGACTAGCTCAGTTCAAATTGTAATTCATAATTAACTCAAATCCTAAACTTGCATTTATTTCTCGTAGACCAATTGATCAAGAGAAAATCCCGATCAACGGAATCGAATAACAAAAATAAGTTGAATTGGGTCGGTCTGAAATTATGGCCAATTCAAATTGAATGGCATTTATTGATCCTAGAATCCTAGTGGTTGTGTCAATGCTGCTTAATTAGCTTTAACGCCAGCTTTTGAAAAACTTGTTAATAGCACACTCCTACTTAAAACTTAAAATAATAATTAATCGAGCAAATATTTGGCAGGGGAAACCGCACGTAAAAATTACAAGTTACAAGTTTTACAAATACACTTCTAAATTGAAATTTGTTCCACATACGCCCTAGTGTACCATAGCTTCAATTAGACAATAGGGATTTAAAACGTTCTTAGCTAATATTGTGCCAGCACTATTTAGTGAGATTAAGATAAGATAGTCGATTTTAAATTAAATTAAATTTAAATTGAGAATATAATTTTATTGATGGTTAAAATACAAACTAATGAATTCAGTACTTGATGCAAAAAAAATAACAAAAAGAAAACGCAACTTAAAATGTATGTATTTTAATTTAAAGTTAAAATTATAATATATTTTTTTTTCTGTTTAATATGAGTGGATATATAAAAATACGTGAGACAATTTTTATGAAATATTTTACATCATAAAAATGAACCCTTTCGATTTTAGTCCCAGCTTGAATTTTTAAACGAATAAAATTGTTTCAGCAAAGCGAACCGTCTTACACGCATTAGTTAGTAAATATTTAATTTTTATACCAAAAACAATAGTAAAATAAAATTCAGAAACTAGGACAAAATTGATTTCAATTTTCAAAAAAAAAAAAAAAAAAAAATAACCACCAAGGCAAAACGTAGATAGATATACAAATAAATCTTTTGAAAAATAAATTTAATAGATACCAAACAAAAAAACTATATTATCTAATGTTAAAAAAAATACATGAAAAAAAATTAATATAAAAACAAAAGTCTAATTAATTTGTAAGCCAAACCCAAACAAATAATTCATATAGCAATCTAAAATGAAACTTTAAATCAATATGACTCAAAAAATAAAAATATATTATATACATATATAAAACTCGTATAGAAAAAAAAATTATAGTCAAACAAATTTTCATCCGATTATTCCACATTGTAATTAATATAACTAAAAAAAAAAAACATTTATAATGATATGACCCGTCGTCAGTCAGTTTTGTGTATTTATTTTTTTATCAAATCACTCGTTTTTTACATTTAATATAATAATAACAAAAAAAACATATTTAAATAGAATTAAAAATACGGGTATATGCTCAAAAACCAGCAGCAAAAATTAGTATATATGTAACAACCATAAAAAAAAGTATATCTTGAGAAATAAAATTTAATAGAAAAATAAAAATTAATTTATAAATGGGAAAGTATTATTTGTATGCAGCATGTACGCATACCATATAAAACAAAAGTTGTGTACATGTAATTATTTATAAGTTGATAAGTAAATAAACTGAAAAAAGTCAAAAGAAATATATATATATGTATGTTTAATAAAAAATCGTTGTTTTTCTAAAAGAATTGTGTTCTGATTGATTTCCGTGTCTAACTACATACGAACTTGAAATAATAAGGATTCTTGAAAACTGGACGAAACTTAAGCAACAACTGTTCCTTATTGATAGTTTTGAAATGGTTGCAAAAATATTTGGAACCGATTTAAGGACATTAATTTGAATTGTAGAGGTAAGGTGCCGGTCAAGACAAGTAAGTACTAGTATTTGAGGCTTCGGATGTGTATGGAATATCTTGACATATTGATCTCGATTTTATAGATTTGGATACGTTTTTGACAAGGTTAAGCCCAATCATCCACTAAAAAGTTGCGTCATAAATTGCTAGGGTAACATTTACTTGCAGGATAAACTTACTCGAAGTTAACTCAACATTCCTATCCTATCCAATTATTTTTTACTAACATAACTAAATTACTAGTTTTACAAAAATTCTTACAAAGGTTCTTATTAAGATTTTAAATAATTGCAAGGAAAAATGTTGATTTAAATTTAAATGAATTATTTATTGTTTTATCAAACAAATTGATGTATTTATATTTGTAAAAATCAAATAGTTTAAACATTTTATCTAAAGGAGAACATTTTCCATACTTGGTACGACAGTTTAAAATAAGTTTACTCCAATATATTCCTCAAATTTCCTTGAGGAATATTAAAGTTAATACAAGAAACAAATAAAAACTGGGTCGCACGAACTTGCTCCTATGTAACAGACTAGGAATTTTAAAAACGAATGTTATTAGAGAAAACTGTTCATAAAGATAAAATTAAATTTTTTAAATTCTTTTAGTAGTAAGAGATAAAAACAGAATTTCATGCAAATATGAATTTATGCAAGGAAAAAATTATAAGTTCTTGTAGTGGTTTCTTTAAAAAAATAAGCTTTTATATGTATACAAAATTTTTAAAACATTTTTGAGAAAAAAATATGGTGCGCCACATGACTTTTTTCAAAAATTAAAAAAAAATATTTTTTTAAAGTTTTGAAAAGCAATGTTTTTCAAACTTTTTGGAAGCATCTCTATAAAAAATTTCATTAAAATCAGTTATGTCAATAATGAGATATTCAAAATTCGAAAAAATGTTTCTATGGTAGGTACAAGCTGTAATTTTTTTTTTATTAAATTAAAGATCCTACAAATAAATTTATTTTTTTATCAAAATTCTAGGTGCAAAAAAATGCGATTTTTGAAAACCATTTTTTAAATTTTTTAACATTTGTATGTGGGGTACCTTTTTAGGTAAAATAAATTTTTGTTTCTCACATCTTGTAAATTATATTGAGAAACTTTTATTTATCAAGTTTAAAAAAAATCTAGGGGTTTTCGAAATATTGAGTTTAAAAAAAAATTTTTGAAGTTTTTTTTTTGAAATCCAAAAAACAAAATTTGAAAAATTAAATTCACAATTCCTATTTAAATTTTTGGGGAGCTTTTGCAAAAAAAGAAAAATGATCAAAATCGGTTGTACCATTATTGAGAAAATCAAAAACAAAAAAAATGGTTCCTTGGGAGGTACCCCCAATATCCATTTTTCAGAAATTTTTGTTCAACTATTACCTAGCTTTAACTAAATAAAATTTGTTTATATTTTTATTTTTTAAATACATGTGTCGGGAAAAAATTTAAAATGATATCTACCCAGTTTAAAGAAAACCGGCCGTTTAGGCTGTAGTCGAACAAACAGACAGACAGACAGAATTGCGAGACCCACTTTTTTTAGTCTTTGCTATCATTGTAATGTCAACTTTAATCAAAATCTCGAGTTCGATTTTTATTCCGAATGCATAACTTGCCTTATAGTACCTATAAGTCGCAAGTAAAAATTTTCGATGAAAACAAAACATAAATAGGAACCTCTGTTCTCGAGACTGGGTATATCTAAGTCTGTTGTTATAAGGTGGGACATCATAAGGATTATCCCACCCAAGTCCTCCAAGCGCAAACCTAATGAATCGTTTTTGCACCTGTTCTAGACTATTTTTATGGCATTCGTAATGAGGTGACCAAATCTGACAAGCGTATTCTAGAATGGGCCGAACAGAAGATATAAAAAGCTGCTCTATCTTGTAAAGGTCGGTTAATTGTTTCGACGCTCTTTTTGCGATCAAATAAGACACCAAGAATAGACATAACTGTTTCACGAGATATTGATATACCATTAAACAAATAGTTGAACGAAATAAAAGAAAACTTTCTTGTAAAACATATAGTTTAAGATTTATTGATATTAAGAAGCAAACAATCACGAGTGCACCAGTCGAAAAACGAATTAAGATCACATTGTAATTCTTCACAATCACGAGTATTTGAAATTGTTTTGAAGATTGTCACATCGTAGGCGTTAATGAGGCACTTGAGCGTATTTTAACACAGATGGTAAGTCGTTTATAAATAAAATAAAAAGAATAGGGCCTAAATGACTTCCCTGTGGGAATCCTGAATTGATTTGAATCTTATTCGTTAAATAACACCGACTAAGATTTATCGAATAAATAGAATTGTAGTCATCTTACAAGTATTCGCTAAATTTTCTTAAAATCAGAACTCGATGCGACAGCTTGTCAAAGGTTTTACTGAAATCAGTAAATACACAATTCACTTGCTTATTGTTTTTAAATGAATCAATACAGTTTTTAGCTAATTCTTTTAAAAGAGTAACAGTAGAGCGACCTTTAATAAAACTATGCTAATTAGGAACAGTAAATGATTTAACATAAAAATATAACGCTTCACAAATAATAGCCTCAGGAATCACAGATGATCTGGCAATAAATAGGCCTGTAGTTTTTAACTTCGTCTATTGTCCCTTTTTTATGTAGAAGGATTATAAAATAACTTTTCAAAATAGATGGGAATGAGCATGAAGACATTGAAAAATTAAAAATAATAGACAAAGGCAATGACAAGTGACGTACACAGTTTTTTTTTTAAATAGTAAAAGATATACCATTAGGACTTGGTATACAGCTGTCTTCAAGGTAAGATATAAACTTTGCACTGTTGTCAATATCAATGTTAAAGTTCATATCAGTCAAGTACGTAAAAGATTTAAAATGTTCAAAGTTTTGAGCCATTTCGTTAGATTTATTACAGAAAAAAAGTTGCGTTATAACCCGTAGGTTATGACTTGAAATTCATTTAACTTAAAAACAAATTGGTAAGGACAATTTCGTCGTCAATGGTAGAAAATATTACATCCAGCAGTTTTCCATTAAAATATCGTTAATTGAAAAACTCTAAGTGATGTTAAATGAGTCATTAGAACTGAGGTTACCAGTTGGTAACATACAATTTGTGTCTTGACAGTGCATCCAAGCGACATTGGCAAGGTTGAAATCGCAAAGGCAAATGATTTCACTCTGGTATTCTAATAAATCATATATAGCTTAAGTATTCGAATGCCTTGGAATAACCCCCTTTCAGGCTTCCAAAAACTATATAAAATGTTATAACATGCAGATTTTGGTGTTTAAATGATACTTGATACTTTTATGCAAAGAATTTCATTGTCAATTGAAACAGAAACATTAATCGGAGAAGTTAGGAAGGAGGATTTTACAGCCATGAGAATCTGGCCTCCAACAGTGTCGATGTTTGGATCAAAGTATCTGTCACACATTGAATGTGTAGTCAAACATTTCAGAATCATTTATACTCGCATGTAGCCAAGTGAGACAAATAATATCATACGAGCAGAATTGTGTACTAATAAATTACCTTTTAAGGTTGAATGGATATGGATATCTAAAGTAACACAAGGTGTATAAATATGACTGTTGGTGTTTTGCAGGATGCTCAGACTTATGCTAATACTGGCTTGCCAAACCCAAAGCAATATTTAAAAATTACCGACTCCCTCTTCGAATATGAACAAATTATGAAAAAATTGGAAACAGCTAATTTTTACTAAAAGTTTAAAGCCATTTTGAAACTAATAAAATAAGCTTTAAAATATTACAGGTAAGCGATTAAGGAAATATTGAAATGGTATCGGTATCCTCTTTTAAACCTTTCCCTGTTTTCCTAACGTTCGTACTGTGAGCACTCATTTTAAGAGTAGTAATAACCCCTTGAGTGAGTGCTTATTTTTTCTTTAGCCGCACTACTAGAATGTTTATTCCCCTCATTGTGACGTACAGGCCTTCAAGATCAATGTGTGTCGACATCTCCTGTTAAATCCTCTTTAATTCGCACTGTGTTACACCGTAACATTAAAAGTCCTTTGAGTGTGTGCCAATTAAATTCAAGAAAACCTGAAAAACAATCTGGCTTCTCAGTTACCTTCATGCTTTTCAATTGCATTAGTGAACATAATTTTGAAAGTTTGCCAACTCAATCAAGCAAATGCTTTTGAAATTTTCAGACAACACCTTTTATTTTTCGCATGACGGATCTGTAAACGAATTATTATCTGCCACAATGGATGTTCTTCAGTTAAATCTTCATATAACATGTCAATCGAGTGAGTGTGTCTTTGTGGATCTCCATCTCTACTACCCAAGTGTGTTCATAACTTCCAACTATAAACGATGATCCCACCCTTGAGGAAGTCCATGAATCTGTCATTTAATGTACTGATTTTTAATTTCAACTCTCTCCCTTACACTACCAACACTTCGGACATAAAATATTTTTTTTTCACCCATAAAAAGAAAAAAATACAACCAAATAAAAATTTATGTTTGCATGGACTCAAATTCAGGACGATTTAAATTTTAAAATTGTCCTCTTTGTCACTCTAAAAAAAACAAAAAACAAATTCTACTTCTCTCTTTACTCTCTTGAGTCTGCATTTTTCTGTGCACAAAAATACAAGTGCAAAGTAAATATACTTTCAGCAAAGACTAAAATCAATAAATTCAACCGTCTTTCCCAAATAATCCTTCGCAAAAAAAAAATATTTTTCAAATATTTACAAACAGACTTGACATAACCTAGAATAAAAAATAAAATTAGTTCTCATTCAAGATTCAAGCAATTGATTGCAAATTGAATTGCAAATTCACAGTTTTCTGCCAAACACGTTTAAATAGCCATTTGGTGCAATCAATTAGTCTTCCCTCAGTCCATAAGGAATTCCCGTATTTAACTGCCTTATGCCAATAATAGGTCTTACTTGGTATATGAAGCATCGTCAGTCGTCACATAAAACATCAAACATATCACAAAACACACAACGCTCCTCCAACTAAACATTTTTGCCCATACGGAAACATAAAAGTTGAAGGGAGGAAAAAATTGTCCTAACAAATCCTTTTGGTGTTCACGATTCTTTCTTCCCCTTTAATTAAACAAAAACAAAAAAAATTAAGGGTCTACCCACCCCTGGCACACGCAAACTGTTCCAACCATTCCTTTGCAGAAGTCCTTTCCTTATAACCCTTGTAATCGACTTGGAAAATTATTGACTGAGGTTCTATCCAAGGCCGCATCTATCGCGGTAGAGTGGTATGGGCGCTTAGTAGTCATTTAATATTAGGGGTTGTTTTTTAAAACAAAACAAGGATCCGAGACCAATTGTATGGCTTGATTACTTCTCTTATGAGAGGCGCACTTTTATACACATAAAAAATTAGTAATAGAATAAAATAACAGAAACTTTTACTGACGACACGTGACGTGAAATATTTCAGGGTCTGGTTCTCCATAATAAGATATCTTACTTTATTCCACTCATTAGACTTAGTTGCATTACAAAGGAATAAAAAGAAAAATATATTTTTAAGCGTTTGTAAAATTTACTATCAATGTGGAACTAATCCAGAAATAAACATTTAGTCGTAAAATTGGCAGAAATAAATAATAAGGGTTTTCGTAGCAGGGTCTTAATGATTTAAATCGTTTCTAACTTCGGCATATAGAAGGTATTTAAACTGTAGCTAACTTCGGAGGAAGAGGGAAGAAGAAGAGCAAAGCGCCAGTATAATTCTCATGTATAGGCAGGTGCTCCAATAACACCAATAACACACTTGAGTCTCTTGGATAGCATCCAAAAATGATAGGTGAAAGAACGATAACAGAAACATTTGAAACTCTCGATCTCTTTCACTTTTTTACCGTTATAAACAGTGTTTTAAGTGAACTAGCTAGTTGCATTCCTTGTCTTAAACAATTTATGAGTAATAATTGCGCTTCAGGGAGTGCCCAACAATTTACGCTTGAGCCCAACTTCGGAGTACGGTTAAATTTAAAGATTTTTTCTGTAGCCGCACTACACGAATGTGGAATGCTTTACCCCGCACTAAATATAAATTTAAAATAAAAAAATACCAATGTGCATCGGTATTTCTTTTTAAATCCTCTCCAACTTCCATAAATGCTGGCATTGTGCTCAAACATATTAAGAGTAGTCAAAATCCCTTTAGAAACTTCTATATAAGAAATTACATTAAAATCCGTTCAGCCGGTAATGAGAAATTCAAAATTCGAAAAAATGGTTCAGTCAGTAGCTAATATCTTAATTTCAAAAAGATCGTAAAAAATAATCGAAAGAAAAAAAAATGTATCGAAATTCTCGGAGCCGTTTTCGAGAAAAATACGATTTTAGAAAACCATTTTTTAACACTTCTATGGTGGGTACCGTTATTTTGAGGTGAACTATTTTTTTTTTTTTTCACATCTTGTCAAATCCTCTATCAACTGTTAAACTTTCACATATTCCAAAAATTTTTAATGGTTAAATGGTTTCTTAAAAAGCAGATCCACCTCCACAAACCTCTTAGAATTCGTTTCATTCACTTTTAGAGCCTTAGAAAACGGGAACAAAGTTGATATGGTTTGAACTCCTTTTCCTGCAATGGATTACTTCTTACCTAGAGAATCGTGAATATTGTGTCTGGTTTAGATGCGTGCTTTCCAATCCTATTCTAGCCACTTCTGGTGTCCCCCAAGGTAGTCATTTAGGCCCTCTCCTCTTTGTCCTTACAAATAACGACATTGTCAAATATCCCTTTATGCTGATGATACAAAATTTTTCAAAACAGATCTCGAGAGTTTCTCAACCAGGTGTACCAACAATTGCTTAGAGCTTAACATTAGCAAATGCTAGAAAATAACCTTTTCACGTAAACACATTAAAACAACTCCCCGTCTGTACTATCTTCATAATCAACCAACCCATACAAATAGTAGAAAAGATAAGGGATCTTGGCCTTTTATGTGACCGTGAAATTAAATTTCTATTTCATATTGATGAAATAATCAATAAATCCAACTCAACATTTGGTTTTGTTAAAAGATGATCTAAAGAATTTGCCAACTCTTTTTGAGTATGCAATAAAAATAAAAGGCATGCAACGACGATTCCTTCGTTTTGCACTTCAATGCCCTTCGTGGGATAATCCTTTAATCCTACCCCCTTACCGTGACAGCCTCCAACTGTTAAACCTCAACTCATTACAGGAACGTAGAGAAATTGCTGCAACATACTTTTCATACATCGACTTCTCTCTGGTTCAGTTGACTGCTCCTCTCTCTTCAACTCGATTTCTTTCAATACTAACACCCGTAACCTGAGAAACCATCGCCTTTTCTATTTACTATCACACCACACCACTTATGGTCATAATGAACCTCTGACCCGTATGCTCCGATTGGTCAATTTGTATCCAAATTCATTTGACTTCAATATCAGCACCTACAACCTCAAACTCCTTTTGTCCCACCCCCACTCTTAGTTATAAGTTTAGATAAAAGTTAGTTTTTAAGTTAAACTTATAGATTCAATTAAGCTCAATAACTGGGGGTTAAGGCCCCACTAAAATTAAAAAATTAAAAAAATTGTAAATTATATTAAGAAACTTTTATTTATCAAGTCTTAAATAAAATGCACGACTGGGTCGCACGAACTTGCTCCTATGTAATAGACTAGGAATTTAAAAAACGAATCTTATTAGAGAAAACTGTTCATAAGGATCAAATTAATTTTTTAAATTCTTTTAGTAGTAACAGACAAAAACAGAATGCTATGCAAATATGAATGTATGCAAGAATAAAAATTATAAGTCGTTGTAGTGGTTTCTTAAAAAAAGCTTTTATACACAAACTTTTTAAAAGATTTTTAAGAAAAAATTTTGGTACGTCAATTTAAAGTTTTTATTATTGTTCGAATAAAAATTTAATTTACACAACAAAAATATTGAGCCGTTTCTGAGATACCGAATTTTCAAAAAAAGAAAAAAATAGATTTTTTTTTTTGCAAAAACTCAAAAAATATTTATTTTAAAGTTTTGAAATGCAATGTATATGTTAGACTTTTTAGAAGCTTCTCTATAAACAATTTCATTAAGATCCGTTATGTGGATAATGAGAAATTCAAAATTCGAAAAAATGGTTCTATGGTAGGAACAAGCTTAAATATCTTAATTTCAAATTTTTTTTATTAAATTAAAGATCGTAAAAATTAATTGAAAGAAAAAAAATTTTATCAAAATTCTAGGTGCTGTTTTCGAGAAAAATACGATTTTTGAAAACCATTTTTTTAAATTTTTTAACATTTGTATGGTGGGTACCTTTATTTTTAGGTAAAATGAAATCTTTTTTATTACATCTTGTATATTATATTAAGAAACTTTTAATTATCAAGTTTAAAAAAAAATCTAGCATGGGGTTTTAGAAATATTGAGCTTTGAAAAAAAAATTTTGAAGTTTTTTTTAAAAATCCAAAAAATTTTTTTTTGAAAATTTGAATACTCAATTCTATTAAAAATTTTGGAGGGCCTATAGCAGAAAAAAAATGATCAAAATCAGTGGTACGCTTTTTGAGAAAATCAAAAACAAAAAAAAATGGTTCCATGGGCGGTACCCTCAATAACCATTTTTCGGAAATTTTTTTTTCAACCATTACCTAGCTTTAACTAACTGAAATTTTTGTATGCTCTTATTTTTTAAATCTGTGGAACAGTTTTTGAGAAAAAAAATATTTATAAAATTTCGAAAAAAATTCGTATGGCAGGTACCGTTATTTTTGATCTTAAAAAAAAAAAGAAAAAAACGTCTGGGGGGAAAAAATCAAAACCCATATCTACCAAGTTTGAAGAAAATCGGCTTAGCCGTTTAGGCTGTAATCGAACCGACAGACAGACATAATTGCGAGACCCACTTTTTTCGTCTTCGCTATCATCGTAACGTCGTCGGCTTTCATCAAAATCTCGAGTTCAATTTTTTTTACGAATGCATAACCTCCTTTATATAGTAGCTATAAGTCCTAAGTTAAAACTAAGTTTATAAAAGCCCAATATTATTTAAGAAAACTAAGAAAATGAAAATTAATATGTTTTCTTGAAATTTTCAATTTTGCTATAACCCTTCTATGTATGACAATATATTTGACTTTCCATGAGTATACATTTAATACCGACATCTAACGGCTTGTAGAGAGCCTACACCTAGTAACATATGTACAACTCTCAACCATGCCGGTGTGCGCCTTGTCGGCAGTCATGGTGGGGACCTGCAATTTTCTTAGGAATTCGATCAGATTAGATGAGAAGAAGTTTCCAAGACAAGAAATACTTTCGGGGGATTTGATAATTCCTTGTAAGAGGCAGTACCCCTAAAAATATTTTTTTTTAATTTTAATTGACCTACGGCATGAAAGTCCTACTTTGAATAAAGATTCTATATCAAGACTAATTCCATCCCTGGCCTTAAATGGATGTGTGGGAAGTTAGGAAAAAGGCGGCATAAAGGTTCATGCTTCACATGGAATTTGGTGGGCAATTAATTAAAAACGTAGTCTCTGTAGTCGGAGCCTAATTGCGAGAATTGTTTGACTCGGATGTGTGTGTTATATTTGCTGCTGTTCTTCAGGATTGTTATTTGAAATTAATTACCTGTCAAAATGTCCTTGAGAATTAGGCTTTCGATTGGCAACGCAACAGAAAAACCATTTGTTTTTTCTTACACTTTGTCAGTCAAACCGATAAGCAACCAACACCACAAGAGCTTGAATTTTATCTCATATATTCGTTGAACCTAACGCACGGTTTTTGTTGACATAATTCCTTAAAAATTAATAAAGCACTTTATTAAATTTCTAGCATAGCGTGTTGTCACACGCGTCTTATGTTCCGGATCCGGGGATGGTCTTATTTATAGCAAAATGAAATATTCATCCATTAATCTGAGTTATATGAATGATGGAAAGGACTATAAACAAGAAAATGCTCATAAAATGTTTAACAGCTTTTTGAGGTGCTACTTCGGAAAATACCCGTCGTCGTCGTTAAGAACTCTCGTTCATGTCTTAGAAATAATTCCAATGACAAAAAAAAAAACGAATGATGGTCGTTGGAATTTTAAGGTCAATGTCCTGTAAACAGGAACATTATGTCAATGTGAAAAATGTTCTGTGGGTTTTGAATTTCATGTCACATAATTTATAGTTAATTTGTTTTTGCTGTCTCAAAAATTTACAAAATGTTTTTATTCCTTGTAATACTTTACACTTGAAGTATTAGAGTTTGGAAATATTGAAATATAGTCTTTGTTATTTTATTAAAACAAACAAAAAAAAAAGAAATAGAAAAAGAAAAAGAGGACAAAAGGATAATTTTCGACATACGAGTATTGAATGGTCTTTCATTAAAGGTTTGAGATATCGACAAAGTTGTTTTATTTCCAAGCTTCGGCGTTTTAAGTCTGTTGGGCTGGTGTGTTAGTCTGTTAATCAATTGCAACTGATTGTCGGCGAAAGCTTGACGAACGTTAGCTTCCAGATGATTCATAGTCCGTGGGTTGTCAGCATAGACTCATGTTTTGAAATAGTTCTAAGGAAAAAATCTATGTCTATCAAATCGCATTAAGTAAGTGGCTAGTTCCCAAATAAGCACCGCAGGATGATGATAAATACTGGTCTTTCTTATTCACAATTGAAAACGTACTTTATTTTTAATTTTTCAATAATTTTTAAAAGTTCAGGAGTAGTTCAACTGCATCTCTCTCTCTATTATGTGTGACAGTCTGTATGGTTTCGTCGAAAAAATGAACCGTCACAAATGTATTCCACTTTACATCCTTTTGCCTGACTACTTTTGAAAATAGATAAAAATAGTTGATGAAAATAGGACTGACAGATTTTAGTAAAATTAATTAAATTTTATCGATCACTATTTTTTAATAATGAAAAAAGCCTAATACAACGATTTCTCGAGGTTCTTTATGTATTTTTTGTAAGACCGATTCTGGAATACGGATATGTAAAGGGTGGGCCATTTAGTGGTTTCCTTTAAAATCATAGGTTATTTTGACACTGACAGCTGTTTCACATTCGAAATTTTGACAGAAGGTCAGTATCACACCTCCGCGGAACGAATTGGGTCGCTTGAACAATGTTGGGAAATATTGAAAATATTCCAAAGAGTGTGCTATGTAGCCCAAACAGTGCATTTTTGAAATAAAGTTTTGGCCGAAATAAAGCTCCCACCGCGCCTGATGTCCGAAAACTTGTGCAAGACGTTCATGAGACAGGTATGCTAGTCGACAACACTCATGGTTCCCATCGTCGCCGTCATACGGCGCGCTTAGACGAGAATGTGGTGGAGAGTGTGAGACTCAATTCATGAACATCAACTCGCCATCGATCTCAACAGGTAAACATTTCACGCACTAGCCTGAGGAGAATTCTGCACAAAGATCTTTGATTATTCGCCTACAAAGTCCAATTGACTCAGCACGATTGAAGGCGCACGACCATCCGCTTCGTTATCGCTTCGCAGTTTGGGCCTTACAGCAGCTTGAATTGGACAACGATTTTTGGAGAAAAATCATCTTTCCTAACGAGGCGCATTTTCATCTCGTTGGCTACGTTAACAAACAAAATTGCCGCATCTAGGGTTCGGAAAACTCGAGCGTTATTGTCCAGAAGCCAATGTATCCACAGAGAGTGACAGTTTGGTGCGGATTGTGGAGTGTTAGCACCATTGGAACAATTTTCTTCGAAAATGGGGCTGTGAACAACGTTTCGGTCAGCGGTGGGCGTTACAGAGCCATGTCAACCGATTTTTTTTAACTGAAATTATTGAAGACATGGATTCGGAGGAACTCTGGTTCATGCAGGATGGCATGCCATGCCACCAAGCTCATGCCAATATCGATTTTCTGCGCACCTAATTAACAAATCGTGTTATCAGACGTCTTGGCGATGTAAATTTGCCGCCTCGGAGCTGCCCTTTAGACTTTTTTGTGGGCATCGATTTTATGCCAAAAATCAGCCCAAAAATCGGAGTGACAGAATGCGCTACTGCGAACCCAGCCAAGGAAGGCACTTGAACGACGTTGTGTTCCATAATTAATGGGAATGTTTGCTTGTTACAATAAAGCCATAATACATGGAAAAATCATACGAGAAGGGATGAGGAATTCCGGCTTTCATTTCTTACCTTAAAGAAGAGATGATAACGTAAGTTGTGCAAAGTCAAAAAGATTTATAAAGACAAAATAAAAAGATCCAGTTGGATCTGTTGCCTTGTGGGTGCGACCTAATAAGTTTTGTGCTAACAAAAAATTAGTTTTGAAATAACAATTTGCTAAGTTGTGTGATGTGCTTTTTGCTTTTCAGCCCAAGTTTTGGTCGCCGGATTTCTAGGGTCGCTTTGAAGAAAACACGAAGCTTCAGTAGGAAGGTCTTTAAAACCTTATATAAAATCTTTATTGAAAACAATTCATATAACAACTAAAACATTCTAGACTTCAATTAATTCACACCTTGTATTGTGTACCTGGTAAGCATCGGTTATTCTCCTTGTACTGTGCTCCTGTCGGTTTCCTTTAGAAAGATCTATTCTGACATTTGGTTTCTCATTAACTGGTATTCGGTATCGAGTTACTCTTTTACAAGTACGGACTACGCTCTTGGCGCTTACAAGATCAGCAGGTTTGAGGACCCTGGTGGCACTAGATCAGCAGGTTTGAGGCCCCTGATGGCACTAGATCAGCAGGTTGGTGGCCCCTGGTGGCACTAGTTCACCAGGTTCGAGGCCCCTAGTGGCACTAGATCAGCAGGTTCAGGCCCCTGGTGGCACTGGATCAGCAGGTTCAAGGCCCCTGGTGGTACTAGATCAGCAGATTTGAGGCCCCTGGTGGCACTAGATCAATGCATATGCACTGACAGATCAGCAGGTACCAAAGCCCCTGGTGGCAATTAGGACGTTTATTCTTCGAACCAAACTGAGGAACGAAATAGCTGGACAATTTTAGTTGCCTTGTAAGCTAAAATCGAGCTCGTCAGCTTCGACCGTTGCAAACAAGTGACTTTCCCTCATTAAAGTAGGTCCTCTTGTTATATTTTCTGTATAAACTGCGTGTGAATTATATACGGGTCGAACGTAAATTACCAAATGTATTCACTCGGCTGTGACGTCATGATCTTATAGTGACTGTATCTATTATGGTATCAAATCCCTATATCTTGCCGAAGTGACTGGTGTCACCGGTAGTTGCAGCATCGTATGGTGTCGCCGGTCGGTCAGTAGCTGCTACGTTGTATGGTGTTGTCGGCCATTGCTGCGGCACGGCGGCGGCTGCGGAATCATGGTTGAACAATTATTTATTATTGATATTGGTGGAAGCATGGAACGCTTCGTTACAGTTGTTCTTACCAAATCCATGAAGAGTCACTTCCTCACATAAGCTGGCTTTCCATTCTCTATTATCCCACACACACTGCAACTGCATTCATTTATATAGATCAAGGGTCCTTGCATCACCAGAGTTTCAGTCCACAAATTGCACCGCATATTTTCCAATGTCCACGACACCGCGAGTTGATGACGATGATGTGTGCTATCCGCATATGATTTGACAAGATTGTGAGCTTCCACTTAAATTTCGTTTTTTTTTCCAGGATTCGTCTCAATGTGAAGAATTGGTCTATGGTCCACCTTTCGCTTGTTATTGCACTTACAGTATTGCAGAATGTCTAAAGATGCTCTCAATGTAGGTTGAGGTTTAAGAGCACTTAAGTTCAGATTATTTATAAAAGAATTGGACGATTCCTTACTTGTCTGCTTAGTTCTTCAAAATTACCTCTTTTTTTTTATTGTGTGTTTGACCTTAATCTTCGGTTTAACCCCATACAATTCAGCTGGATCAAGTAAATATTTCGACTATATAGGGTGCGGCTACTGCAAACTCCTTCACATTCCAGCAGGAGTGGTTCATCAATTATCTTACTCTTCAAGTCACTCCCCATCAGGCACCGACAAGGGTGCGTTTATCATCGATTTCATTTTGAAAACTGCGTACCTATGTACGTTTTGAGAAAAGGAAGTTATAATGGCACACCCACTTCGCATACCAATCTACCAGATTTTGTTCTAAGTTCTGCTGACTTATTTTTTTTTTTCTTATAAATTAAGAAACTGTTTGAGAATTGTTGGCTAAGAATATTATTTTTTACGATTAGCCCTAATTAAAAATCATCATTTAAACAAGAAACCCAGAGCTAAGCATATTTTTAACTCGAACCATTTATTGAAAGACCTAAACTTTGGCTACAATCCAAACATTACAGTCATAAAATTTTCCAATTGGCCAATAATGCCATAGTCTCATTCCGTCATTAAACAAAGCTTAATGGCACTTGTGTGAACTTAAGGAACTGCATGCTTACAGTGTTATAACACTGGATCATTTGCACTATCATTTCCCAAACCCCATGGCTTTGCTGCAGGTCGAATTTTCTAAATGGACGCACATGAAATAAAAGCATATTAAAATATACAATACGACCATGCAAAATAAGCCCCATAAGCGAGCCCGTATGAATGTATAGACAGAAGAAAACCCCCAGGGGGCACATGTCAGAGTATACATGAAATTATTTGTCCATAATACACAAAAAACACACACAATTACTTCGCAACAACGAACATTCCTCCGAACAGTGGCCTCCTCAGCTATTAGCGTTTCCCTGGGAACAAACCTCGCTCAACAGCGGGGGCCAAGCAGTGGCAGTGGCAGCAACAGCAACACACTGAAAAGACTAAATTGTTCTTCATTGAACTCACCCCCTCTTCCACCATAATTCCATATCGGCTACTGGTTGTTGTTATCGTTCAGAAATCGGATAGTACGCCTCCATCCATGCCCAACACTTAAGTGCATAACCAAGGGTAGTTTGGCCACCCAATTGATGGAATCAAATAAATATCGTCGCTCATGCAATGGGCAAGTGTGGAAGAACAACAATTCATATACGGTGTCCTGTGCAGCAAAGGAAGCGGGGGCTGTTTGAAGAATTTATAAATTGACAGACAGTTCGTTTTTTATTTATGAATAAAAAGAGGTATAAACAGCTCTGGGGGGTGTTCGTAAAAGTCCAAGCCCTGTGTCTGTGTGTCCTTCGGAAGTCCTTTTTTATGATTGTAATTTTAGTTTAACACTGGACACGTTACACACTCCTTTTCAGCGGAAGAGCGGAAATTAAAAATCAGAACTCCAAGCTGATTTAAAGTGTTTTATATCCTGCTGCAAGAAGGCTCAGTTCGCGTAGTATCGTCCACGTAACGGGAATTTCCTCCATTAAAAAAGTATCGATATCCCAGCAGCGACACAGTGCCGCCGGAAAAAAAGTACACTATAGCCAGATTGAGATTTCCTGCAATTGGCAGCGTTGCAGTTGATGTCGTCCTTCGTCATGAATTGATAATGTTCTCGGCTGGAATAAGGGACCGGATATCTGATTACTACCTTTTTACACGTTTCCATTTAAATTCCAACCTAATGATGGGCTGTTCATCATCACAGGCCGTACCTCCTGGCAGTAATGCCATTGCCGCTACAACTAATGACCCTGAGAACTTGGTGGACAATTCGAATCCTGAGGCGAGAGCATCAGAAGTTTCTTCTTCCGATGACAAGTACCGTAAATATCGATTTTGTGTAGAACAAGTGTTGAAGCCGTGAAACTTATTTAACTGTTATTTTCTTTCTCTTCTTCGGTTTTTATTGCTTTTTATTTCCATATATCCTGCGGGATGTTGCGGGGGCATTCGACTCCTTTATACTCATTTTTCGATCATCATGCCATCATCGTTGCTGGGTGGATTGACAACGACATCGTCTTCGGCATGGTATGTGCTGGGCTGGTGCTACTTATGCTACGTCGTCATCATGTCATTCGGAATATATATATATTACCATTCTTTATGATTCCAACTGACATTCATATCCTTTTTTCAAATGGGCTGATATGTGGGTGGATATGGACTTATGCAATATACACACTCTCTTCAACACTACAAAACTTCTGACAGCACCTGCGGAGGCGTTTGAAATCTCCTTGGATGATGTTGACAACGACAACGACGACCGAAGTGATAGCCTTATCAAAAAGCATCCTCCGAAGCGATTGCAAAAGTTAGTTGAGCAAGCGGCAACAGCTGTTCCATCAACAACCATTGAACACTTGGAGGAGAAACTAGCCAAGGCAGAAGTTAGACGTCAGCAGTACATTCAGCAGAGAATTGAAAACATCATAACCCTAACATCAAAAGGAGGCAATGGTGGTGCAGGTGTTGGAGGAGGGAGTGAGGACAACGAGAACGATGAGAACGACGAACTAAAGGATGACCAAAAAGATGCTGAAGCAGCTGTCATTGTTACCAGGAACACCACTACCACCACCAGGAGCAGCAGCAGCAGCAACAGCAGTCAGGATGCTGATGTTGTAGTCCAGCCGACAACGTCATTGAATGAGGCTTCTGTAAGTGTGGACAAGAAGCATATTGACGGCGAGCATCAAGCTCAAGGTGCAGACAACGGCATACTGTAGGTATTCAAACTATAAAATTTAATTCTAGCGAAGGTTGATAGACGTTAAGGTACTGTTTTACATTTTTTGTGCAATAAAGTAGTTTTTAATTCATTGGTAAATTGAACTTTTTAATGGTGGCAGAAAGTTTTATGGCTAAAAAAGTAAAAAGTTAAGACGATAGAATGCCGCGATATGGGAAGGGCTAAAGTCTACAAGTAATTTCTTATTCAAAACTTAACTTTAATAATAATGAAGAAAACAAAAATGGGCTTCTTCGTGTATTTGTATCACAGTCTAAGTAGCTAAAAAAATTTTTAATTTCTATAGTAGTTGAGTTTTTTGAGGTATTTTTAATCTCCACAATGTTTTTCTAAGCTCAAATAATGAGAACGCTAACATGCACAGCCTTAGAGAAGATAATATATTTTTTGATGGATCCTTCAGTGGTTTTAGTGAAATTTCATGCCTTCGGATCTTTAAAGGTTTAAGTTTTAAAGTAAGAAAGGGGTACAAGTGACATCCAAATAACAATACTTCAATATGTTAAAATATAGATTCTAATTTTAAACTTAAAAACATCTCATTCTTTTAACATGAGCGGCTTATAGAGTGAGAGGAAACCCTATGAATGGTCTAAAATTTCGAATTTTTCTGCGACTAAAATAACACTTACGCAGTGCCCAATTTCATCCTAAATGAAGTTCTAAATTAGAGAATTAAAGCATCCTAGAGAAGTGGTGATATAATAAAGAAAGAAACGAAAAATTACGACAGTCTTCGAAAGATTCGAATATTATATTTCTATCATTTATTATTTTCAAACCTTTGTTATGCATACTACTCAAAAGACTAAACGCAGCTGAAGATTTGCAAATTAAACGCCATAATGGGGCGATGTTACATTATGCTTTAAAGACGATTTTGAAGAAGAAAAAAATGTGGTCAATCCACAAAAGGTGTTCTGTGATGGACATGCCGAGAACTTAAAGCTGCTCAGTTTCTTTGATGACACTAATGAATGACGGCAAGGAGGGTTTGATTTCGCTTTAACGATAAGAGTTTTTAAGTATTAAAATTTTTTTTTAGGATTAAAATTAACACAGTTTTTGATCTTCACTGACTGACTGACTTGCTGTCGAGGTCTAAATTCAATACATTTTGTATACGCTTACATTGAAGTTCTTCATCTAAGGAACATGTACATATATGGATCTAGAAACGAATGTGAAAAGGTTGTTCGAAAGCTCGATAAGAAAAAAAGATATGAAATTATTGCATAAATGAAAATCAAGAAAAATTGATATATAAAAAATTTAATTTATTGAATTCAAGAGAGTTTGGAAAAGCGATCTATTCACGAGGCGGTATGCTGCAAAAGTGAAAGAAGGTAGAAAGAAGAAATTGACATTTGGCTAAGTATTGATTTCAGATAATAGGAACAAAGTGAAAATAAAGTTATAATAGGTATTGCCAGTTATGTAATATTAAAGTTGAAATATAATTTGTGTTTCGGATAAATTATGTAATAGATCTTAAACATACCGCCGGGGAAGAACTACTGTTCTTAAATAAGGATACAATTCATAATTGAAATTAAATAAATGAATCAAAGATACAAAATAAAGTTTGTATATGAGCATTTCCTCTCATATAACATATACGACGAATGTTGAATGTTGGAACAGGATTTCTAGCGCCTGATACTCGCTCACGTTGTAGAAAAGATGATGAATATTGTTGAGATACTTTGATGATGTTTGAAGATGTTTATGTTGGAGTTTCGCAGTCGAATGATGATGTTGGTGTGTTGACATCGGGAAGTAGACATAACTTTGTTATGGGTCGTTTGAATTGTTTTCCATTTGCATACACAGTAACGACTCTGCATATGTCATCTGAACCTGGATGCAGTTCGACCACTCTAGCCAGTGGCCACTTTGCAGGAGGATATCTTTCATCCATGATGATGACAATATCGTTAATTTGAAGATTCCGTTTTGATTTTGTCCACTTTGGACGTTGCTGTAGACGTGACAGATACTCTTTCTGCCATCTGTCCCAAAAGTGTTGGAACATCTGTTGAATATGTTGCCATCTATTGAGTCGATGGGTTTTGATGTCTAATAGAGATGGTTCTGGAACGATGTTCGTAGGCTCTCCTATGAGAAAGTGGGCAGGAGTAAGCACGCTTAGGTCTGTTGGATCGTCAGTAAGTGGGCACAGAGGTCTGGAATTTAGAGAAGACTCAATTTGTACTAAAAGAGTATACATTTCTTCATACGTATGAATTTTGTTTAAAAGAATGCGTTTAAGATGGTACTTAACTGATTTGACTCCTGCCTCCCATAATCCACCAAAGTGTGGCGAAGCAGGAGGAATGAAGCTCCAAGAGGTACCTTCGTTTTCCATCTGGGCACGGACATCGGGTGAAAGGAGTTCAAGAAATTGGCGATTCATCCTTATGAGTTCCTTGTTGGCTCCTACAAAATTGGACCCATTGTCACTGTACAAGTGACTGCAGGCTCCTCTTCTTGAAGTAAACCGTCGGAACGCAGCCAAAAAACCTTCGGAAGTCATATCTGAGACTAGCTCAATATGAATAGCTTTCGTCACTAAGCAAATGAAGATACAGATAAAACCCTTGTAGGTCTTCGGCGATCTTCCTTTCGACAACTTAAGGTCGAAAGGACCAGCATAGTCTACACCGCTGTGTCTAAATGCTCTGCTTTCATTTACTCTTGATTTGGGGAGTGAACCCATTAATTGCGAAGTACGCTTTTTATTAAATCGAGTACAGAGAACACACTTATGAAATTCTGCTCTTGCAATATTTCTTAAATTGGTTATCCAATATTTATTTCGCATCGGCAACTAAAAGTTTGGACAGGTAACAAGAACCTGATAGAATAAGTGGATATTTCGAATCTTCATCTATATTTGCAAAACGAAGACGACCACCAACGCGAAGTTGGTTATTTTTATCGATGAATGGATGTAAATCGAGAATTTTACTTTTAGAAGAAATTTCTTTTTTAGATTTAAGACATTTTATTTCGTCTGGAAATGATATAGATTGTGAAAGTGTAATAAGATGCATCAGTGTTGTTTGTATTTCATTAGCTTTTAAGCAACCACTGTAAATTTTCTTTCGGTCAGGGCGAAGTCTAAAAATATGAGATGTTACTCGAATTAAACGATTAAGTGAACTGAATCTGCTTAAGAGATTTGTAGAAAATTTGATTAACACATTAGAACATATAAATATCTTCATTCTTTGTTCTAGATCAGTATGAAATCCAGATGTATCTTGGCTGGGCCACTCAGATTTAGGACGGCAAAGCCACTGAGGACCATTCCACCAAAGCGAATGGTTTTCTAAGTCTTGCGGTTGAACTCCTCGTGAAGCACAGTCAGCTGGATTGTGTTCAGAGCTAACATGAAACCACTGATTTACGTTCGTTGTTTCTTGTATTTCGCTTACACGGTTGGCGACAAAAGTCTTCCAACGAATAGGTAGCGCATGAATCCAACCAAGGACGATAGTTGAATCGGTCCAAAAGTATGATTTTAACTGAAAAGTGTCAATTTGAGTAGCAGATAAAAACTTTTTATAAAGTTTCGCCAACAAAACTGCACCACACAACTCAAGTCGTGGTAATGAAATTTGTTTAATTGGTGCAACTTTAGTTTTTGCAGTTATGATATTGACAAAAATCTGACCGTCAGGCCTTTCAGTCCTGCAATACAGAACTGCAGAATATGCATGATTAGAGGCATCCGAAAAGCCATGAATTTCAATGGAAGAAGAATTTGTTGTACCCAGCCATCTAGGTATTTTTATTGATTGTAAAAATGTTAAATGCTTTCTATAATGTTCCCATTCAGAACTTAATTTAGGAGGAAGTGGGTCATCCCATCCAATACCTTCCAACCAAAGTTGTTGAAAATATATTTTAGCAAGAATAATGGTTGGTGCTAATAACCCAAGTGGATCGAAAAGTTTCGATGCATCAGAAAGTAATGTTCTTTTTGAATAAATATAACATGTGGGTAGCGATACTTTGAAGAACAAATAATCATATTTTGGATTCCAAAATAAACCCAATGCTTTAACAGCTGAATCAGAATCATCAGAATCGAATGAAAACTCACAATCCTCTGGTTGTAAATCAGAGAGGAGTTCTGGACAATTCGAAGTCCATTTTCGAAGATTAAAGCCTCCGGAACTTAAAAGATCCTTAAGCTCTTTTTGAATGATTTTAGCTGAACTAATATCGTCAGCACCAGATATAATATCATCTACATAGATATCTTTCTTAAGAACCTCAGCTCCTTGAGGAAAATTTTCTGCTTCATCATTCGCTAATTGTTGCAGAACTCGAATTGAAAGATATGGAGCACAAGTTGTACCATAAGTAACTGTTTGTAATTCATACAATTGTAACGGACTGGTCGCGTCTGAACGCCATAAAATCCGCTGAAACTTTGTTTCTTCCGGATTCACAATGATTTGTCGGAACATTTTTTCAATGTCCGATGTAAAAACGAAGAGAAATGTACGCCATTTCAAAATCACTGAAGACAAATCATTTTGTAATGAAGGTCCGGGTAGAAGTTCTTGATTAAGAGAAGTTGAATTGAGTGGTTTCGAAGATCCATCGAAAACAACTCTTAATTTGGTAGTAGAACTACCTTCTTTCCATATTCCATGATGTGGTAATATAAAACCATTTTCAGTAGAAGGAAGATCAAGTAAATTGCATTTTAAGCTCATATGATTAAGGCTTATATATTCATTTATGAATTTGGAATACTCGTCTTTGAGAGTTTGATTATTTGGAAACACTTTTTGTTCTAAGTGAGTAAAACGTTTCTGAGCATTAAGCAAAGAATTTTGAAAAACAGGATAGTCTTCGTTTAAGACTTTGGATTTGAATGGAAGTTTTACTATGTATCTCCCTGTGAAGTCACGAGATATTGTATTTTGAAAGTACTCTTCACAAGCTGTTTCTTCCGGAGTAGCGATTCTGGAAACGGAAACTTCTTCAAGTTCCCAAAACTTCCGAAGTGAATTGTCAATTGCATTGACTTGTGTATGTAAAGAACTTGTATTTTGAATAGAAATGTTGTTATTTGTATTAATAGGACCAGATAATATCCAACCCAATTCTGTTCGCTGGGCCAATGGTCCGTTTTTAGGTCTGATTATACCATCAAGAATAATTTCGTAGAAAATATCTGCACCTATGAGAATATCAATATTCCCAGGCTCAGAAAAGAATGGATCAGCAAGAGTAATATTTTCAAATTCTCTTGGTAAATTAGAGGAAATTGGATATGTATTGACATAGTCACTAATGGATGACATTACTAGTGCTTTAACTAGTGTTTCAAAATTTGTATTTGTACAAGATTTTAGAAGAAACTCTACAAAACTATTGCAGACTGTTGAAATTGAAGAACCTATCCCACTGACTACGCAGTTGAAATGATGTTTTTTAAGTTTTAGACGTTGAACACATCTTTCGGTTATAAATGAAGTTTGAGATCCTTGATCTACAAGAGCTCGAATAATATGATCACCAGAAGAAGTAGAAATTATGACTTTTGCTGTAGCAAGAAGAGTTTGTGGAACTGCAATGGTTTTAGAATCAGTGCACAACAATGATTGTGTTAACGGTTTCGTTGAAGTATTAGTAGAAGTACTTTGTACATTCGAAGAGTTTTTATGTTCAATATGCATAAGAGTATGGTGCCGTTTGTTACATATTCGGCAATTGTATTTAATTTTGCACTGAGAAACAGCATGGCCTTGAACAAGGCAGTTAAGACAAAGATTATTGTTTTTAGCAAAATCAATTTTCTTGTCAGAAGAAAAAGCTTTAAACTGTGGACAAAGATATAAATAGTGTGTATCTTGACAACAAATACATGATGGATTTTTAAAATTGGTACGCTTTGCAGTGTGTAAAGATTTGTAATACACTTGAGTTTTATTTGACGTTGGAGTTTTTTCTTTGCTATGCAAAGAAACCGAAACCTTGGTCTCTACAGCTTCCAAGGAACGAAAAGAATCTTCAAGAAAAGTAAAAAAATCTTCGAGTTTCGGTAACTCATTTGTTTTTGTTTTGGCACTAGAGTTTTTCTGTACCAGAAAGTTTTCCCAATTTCTACGAGAAGTTTTATCTAATTTTTGGGATATGAGAAAAATTATAAAGAGATCCCAGGATTCGGTAGAAACACCCAAGTTACTAATTGAATCTAAGCACTCTTTTGTTGTATACAAAAGTTTGCGAATTGAAGAAGCTGATTCTTTTTGCATGTCTGGTTGCTCACACAGATTTTTTAAATAAGAATCGATGATAAAACGTTTATTATCATAACGATCACAAAGCGTCTTCCATGCCGTAGCATAATTTACATTTGTGCACTTTATAGATCGAATCAGTGATTCCGCATCACCAGTTAAACATTTTTTAAGAAAGTATAGTTTTTGAGCATTAGATATATTATTTTTAATATGAATCATACTAGTGTATAAATCATGAAACGTTGACCAGTTTTCATAAGCTCCATCAAACTCTGGAAGTTTTACTTTTGGAAGATGAATGTCATTTTCTTCACGGAACGTTTGATCGAATATCGTTTGATTGACTTGACTGGAATTTACTTCCTTCGAAGCTGATGCTTCAATTAAAAGAATTTTATCTAAAATATCACCTTTTGTGTCAAGAAATTTTTGTTCAAATTTTTCATATTCAGATTCTGAAAAGTAACTAAAATCAGCTTTAGTTTTCTTAACACCTTTAAGAAGACCAAAAATCTTCAAATGGTTATTTTTATATGCTATCATATAAGCTTCGCACTGTTCTAGTCTACTACGTAAGTAGCCTAACTTTAATAAATTGTCCGCACTGGACTCGGAGAAGCTTGTTTGAAAACCATTGAAATCGGTATCACATAATCGTTGTTCTTCAATTACGGCTTTAATTTGTTCCATTTTAAAATAAATTTAAAATTAAATGAACGAAAAAATGATTTTAATTAACGTATTAACTTAAAAACCAAAACGTTATTGAATGAATCACTATGAGCGAAGGTAGCAAACCAAAATAAAGAGTAACAATTAAAGGTAGTTATCCAAAAGAAAAATGTAACTTGAATAGGTTAATGCAAAAATAAATGAAAGAAAATTAATTTAGTCAAAGCTCAAGTAAAAGAAACGAATGAAAAAAAAAAATGTTGTAGCGAAGGTAGCAAACCAAAATAAAAGAAACGAATTTAAAAATTGTTTCAGCGAAGGTAGCAAACCAAAAAGTATCGATTTATATCGTATTAAATCGAAATTATAAACACTCGATGGCAAATAATTATATTGAAAAGAGTAAACCAATTAATTTAATAAATTAAAAGAAATACACAATTTAATTCAATTCGTATTGAATTTGAGAAAAAAATACAAGGTACTGAACAAGAAAAAAGATAAATTCGCACGACAGCACTGTATTTTGTGAGCATTTATCTGCCCAAAAAAATGAAAAACAATAAGAAATGAAAGCGAAGAAAAAAAATAACTTTGATCCTATATGTGATAAAGCGATGCACATTTAATGCACTGAGAGAAAAAATTTATGAATATTTTTCACATTTTCTGCAACGTGAAAAGCACAAAAGAAGAAATATTATATTTTTTTTTTAATAATGATTAATTTAAATCAAATATTAATTTAATATAAAATTGATAAAAAAAATAAAATTACTATGCGCGCGCTTAGAAATAAGCCGATAATAGTACCGCATATAAAACTGTTAAGTAAATTGCGACGGTTTATATGTGCCGTTAAACAGTTAAAGTTGATATTACGGTTAATCAAAATAACATCACGCAATCACACAACTGTTTATCACAATCAATTAAATGATTAAATTACTAACCATTTTTTTTTTGTTCACTCCGTGTAATTTCGTGTTGATGTAATTTAATTAATCGCAAAACAAAGCACTTAATATGTATGTACATATATGAATAAAGGTTTTTTTTTATTATATATGAATAATGAATGATGAGGATTTGGAAAAGGCTGTGGAAGAATAGGATTAAGATTAGGATTTATTTAATTTGCCTACAAAATTAAAGAAATTTAAATTTAATTAATTTTATTTAATTTTCAACAAACCAAATTATACCAATACCGCACGCGGAATAATTAACCGTGTACTTGTGTACATAGAATAGGTATGCAGAAGGCAAAGAAAATGAAAAACTGTAAGAAAAAAAATTATATGAACGTGGAAACTATAATTTGATATAAAAATGAAAAACACTATAGTAAATTAATTGAAATTATTATTATTTATATCCGGCTCGAAGGACCAATATGTTCGAAAGCTCGATAAGAAAAAAAGATATGAAATTATTGCATAAATGAAAATCAAGAAAAATTGATATATAAAAAATTTAATTTATTGAATTCAAGAGAGTTTGGAAAAGCGATCTATTCACGAGGCGGTATGCTGCAAAAGTGAAAGAAGGTAGAAAGAAGAAATTGACATTTGGCTAAGTATTGATTTCAGATAATAGGAACAAAGTGAAAATAGAGTTATAATAGGTATTGCCAGTTATGTAATATTAAAGTTGAAATATAATTTGTGTTTCGGATAAATTATGTAATAGATCTTAAACAAAGGTGATCGTCAGGGCTGTCGAAGTACTGTAGTTGCAGTATTTGTGCTGCTTTTTTAATCTCCGTACTTCCGTACAGCAAACCTAGCCGAAGTACTGCTTTTTGCTTGATTTAATATTGTGAAAATAATATAGCTGCACTAGATTGCGTGTTTTGGTAAAATCTACCACGTGCCGTTCATGTATACGTAGTTCAATTTTGTAAAACACATTTTAGTACTCCAATTAAAAATTCAAATTCTAAAATTCATTTTAACTTGCGACTTATACATATATATTACGCATTCGTAAAAAAAATCGAAATCGAGATTTTGATCAAAGTTGACATTACGATGATAGCGCAGACCAAAAAAGTGGGTCTCCAATCTGTCTGTCTGTCTGTCGGTTCAACTACAGCCTAATCGGCTTGGAAGATTTTCTTCAAACTTGGTAGATATGCGTTTTAATTTTTACCCCCCAGACGTTTTTTTCTTTTTTTTTTTTAAGACCGAAAATAACGGTACCTACCATACGATTCTTTTCGAAATTTTATACATATTTTTTTTTCTCAAAAACTGTCCCACAGAATTTTTGAAAAAAAATTTAAAAAATTTTATTTAGTTAAAACTAGGTAATGGTTGAAAAAAATTTTCCAAAAAATTGTTATTTTTGGTAGCCCCCCTGGGTCCGTTTTTTGTTTGTTTTTGATTTTCTCGAAAACGGTACAGTCGATTTAAATCATTATTTTTTGTGCTAAAGCTCATCCAAAGTTTGAATATTAGTACGTATTCAAATTTTCAATTTTTTATTTTTTTGGATTTACAAAAAAAAATCAAAATTTTTTTTTGGAAACTCAATATTTCGAAAACGCCAAAATCGATTTTTTTCAAACTTGACAAATAAAAGTTTCTTAACAATAATCTAACAAAAAATAATTTTTCTTTCTGCATTTAGTTTCAAAAAATCGAGTATGTGGTGTACGAAATATTGAGTTTTAACATACATTTCAATGATCATCTTCTGTTAAGTAGATATTAAAGATGTCTTTATTGGGCCTAAGGCGGAACTGTTGATAAAAGCAGAAAATATGTCTTGCAAAAATTGTTGAAATAAAATCGATTTGCATAAACTATTAACAAAGAGTTTTGTCAGGCTATAAAAAAAGATGCGATTTGAACGATACAACCCTAGAAGAAATATAAAAACTAAGCCCAAGAAATTTAGGTGAACCCTTAGTAGAACTGAACTCATCTCTTTATTTCAAAACTTCGTGCTAAACGTTAGCATTGAGTATCTGAAATCTGAATGGAGGGCTCTATTGAACTTTACATATTGTCTAGAGTAGAGAACTTGAACTAGAAAGTTTCTGGTGTGGTGTATTTTCAGCCAGAAATGGTTTGAGAGAAGATCGTTTCCCTAATATAAAATTTTTTAGTGGATCCTTACTTGCTCTGATAAACAGTAGTGCTACTTGTGAGCGAGTTCTAACGTATGTACATAAAAATAAAAACTCATTATTACTATAAGATTTGAATCCAAAGGATATACAAAATTTAATAATATTGTTTTTGTTTGTACTCGTATAATTCTTTGTTAATTGTGAATTTGATGAAAAAAAACACATTTTAAGGAACTAAATATAAATTTGACCATCCTTATTTTTTTATAACTATATTTTCGTCGGAAATAAAAAAAAATATTTTATGGGTACTACTTTTTTTTTCTTGAAGTACTGTGTTCTCAAAGAATGAAACGACAGCCCTGGTGATCGTATAGACGTAATTAAAACAGTTTAATGGATAAGAAGAACCAGGCAAAAATAATTTAAGAACATAAAGTAGACTCCTGACTCCGGGAAACCCTACAAATCACACTTATCCTGATGGCCATTTTTAATTACCTCCGCGAGAGTAAGCCCTACTCTCAAATAGTTCATGCAGAATTTCAATTGTGACGTTAGCTGTGTGGCACGTACCGTCATTCTGCTGAAACCCTTTTTCGTCCATGTCGTTCAATTCGGGGCAAAATAAAATCGTTATCATTTATCTGTATAGCCTGCTGTTGACGTTGATGGTCTAAACTGTCCATAGTCCGCCCCTAATATTACCTTTCTGTGATAGAATTGCCACCTGACGAACCTTTCTTGGTTTAGTTTAATACTTATACCAATAGCAATTTTTCTTCTTTACGAAATCATGCAACCAAAAATGAGCCTCGTCGCTGAAGATGAATTTTCGCCTAAAATTTGGGTCCTCACTTCTAAGCGCCCCGAATTCCAGTCAATAAACACAAAAAGTTTATGGTATATAGTCAATATCATTACATTAAAGCTCCTGGATCATTTGGATCTGGTACGAGTACAAACCCTATTCCCTACGCAAAAATCGCAAGGTTGGAGTTTGCGAAAGGACATATTCTTGTGCACGGTGAACTGTCCATTGTCTCGGCTTCTTTTGCACGCTTTTATAGACAGCGACGATCTTCTAGGTCAATCTGACCTTCGTATGTTGGCCGTTGGCTGCCTGAATCAGTCGTTTGAAATTCGGCTACCAATAGTTAGAGGGTCGCTTTTGAAGAACCGTCACGTCAGCCTTAAAAGGAGCAGCGTTTGCACTTACAAACACTTATTTTGATAATTAAGATTGAATATTTGGTCTTGTTGCTCAATCGGTTAACTTGCCATGGTCTGCCATTAGTTACTGAATAATGTAGAAAATATTGCGCAGCCGAAGCCAAAACAACATGGCCCCCAGACTGTACACATCGACTCGCCAACGCACATATTGAAAAATACTTTTGTAAAAATGTTCGTTTTTGTTGATTCTCATTCATTTTAAAGATACATTATGAATTTTGGCAATTTTTTTTGATATTTAGATTTACACCGCGTCATTTTACAGTATCCATTGGCATAATTGTAAAGTGCGTTAGACTGTCATGCAGAGGGATCTTGGGCTCGTTTCTTGGCCGTTGGAAAATACTCGTATGTTCTTCAAGGGTGTATTGCCTCTTATGATTATGATTATTTTTCAAGATTATTTCTTGTCATGAAAAGTGCTACTCCAATCCTTCTTTCACGTACAAAGGAAAGATTGAGAGTTCTAAGTCACTGTGTTTAGGCTCTCAACAAGACGTAATATCCCCTAATTTTTTTAAGAAGCCATAAGCTTGGCAAAATGGATACCAAACAATGAAATATACATATCTGTCGTGATTGGTACAAACATGATAAGTTCATAAAATAATTTTCGTTTTTATGTTCACTTTACATGGAGCTAGGGCTGAAACCGGTTGACTGATTTTCTTCAAATTTGGAAAACGTTTGAAAATATTCTTGGAAAAATTATGTTCCAAATTTTAAGAAAATAGGTTTACCCGTTTAGGTCCGAGCTCAATATAAAGTGAATGTAAGGATGCAAATTATTTTATATGGAGTTATCATGTTTCTACCAAACACCACAGATATGTTTATGTGTATAAATAAGTGAAAAAAAAATATATTTTGTTATGTCTGCAAGAATTTTTTGCATTCTGTGAATATTATGGAGCGGAAGGGCTAGAATTAAAAATAATCCTGTTACAAAAATAGATGGTATTCTTATATTCGATACCACACAAAAAAACTTTGGCATAAAAAAATCATTAAAAGATAGTCAAAAACCTACATGGATTGCTAATGGCATTCGGCGGCTTCTAGTTTCTGAAATATTCTTCTATTAACGAAAGGGTTGAAGTGCACTAAAAAAGGTTAAAAACTTAATTTTTGATTTAGGCTGCCATTTATTTTCCCTCAGATCTTTTATTAATATTTCAGTTTTCTTGCTTACAATTTCTTCACATTCCCCCTTCGCATTTTTTGTATTTGCATTTTCAATCTGAATTTGCTGTTTACACTCCTTCCTTACCGACTTAACTTGTCCGTCTTCATTTTGAATGACACTGTATACATCTGCACAAGAAAGAAAAAGCGAAGCCCAGATATATACCCTTACCCCTTATAAAAAATATAATATAGAAATGGAAGTGAATATTTTCCGATACACTTTGTTCGCATTAAAAACAATTGCCTGTCAATTTCAAAGCTTTTTCCGCAACAGAACTTCGGTGACGAATTGATTAGAAAAAATATATTATGACTATAAACAATGACCCTCAGTAGTAACACTTTTCCTTACTTAATGACTATTCTCCATTTTAGAGTGTCAAGGTGAATAATGCAATATTAAAGGAGAACAAGTATAACTAATTGATACAGTGGCACTTAGTCGGTCTTCCGAAAATAGTCCAGTAGAAGGAAACCATGTGACGCAATCTCAAAATTGATTCAGGATAGTTACTTTCTGTAAGTCTTGTTCACTTTTTAATTTTCGCTTAAGTGAATTATGTATGTACTTTTCTTTTGACAATTTGGTAAGGTGTACATTTCGTTGACTTATGACATTACCTTAACTGAGTTGTCGAATATTATAGTTCTACCTTAACTTACCAACTGATAGATTGATTCAAATAATACTTCTACTAGTAGTACATACATCTGTCTATGTGTTTTTGTTTTTCGAAATTCCAAGCACAATGTATATTTAAGCACCACGGGGAGCTAAAGAATAACTAAATATTATTGATTTTTTTGTGGTTACAGTCAAAAGCAAAGCTAATTTGTTGTTCATATGTTGCATGTCGTGTTTTCGTGTTTTACTTATGACATACATAATATATATGTAAGTAATTCATTCAAAAATACGTTGGTACTATATGTAGATCACGTTTTGAATTCGTAACAATATCGAATATCAGGATTTAATCAAACAATATTAGAGAGCCGACGCCATCCAGTTGCGCACCCCAAGGCTTCGGGCGTCCTGGTCTACGCCATCTCTCCAGCGCAAGCATGGTCTACCACGCTGTCGTCTACCATAGAATGTACCACAAAGAACTTTCCGAGCAGGTTCCTCTTCGCTCATGCGAGCTAGGTGCCCTGCCCACCGGAGTCTACCGAGCTTAATTTTTGTCACGATATCTGCTTCAAGGTAGATTGCGTACAGTTCATAATTGTACCGTCTCCGGAATCGTCCTTCCTCACATACGGGGCCAACAATTCTCCTTAAGACTTTTCTCTCGAACGCAGCTAAGAGGTCGGAGTGCCTTTTGCTAAGCACCCAAGTCTCGGATCCATATGTGAGTACTGGCAGGACCATGGTCCTGTACAGCAGCAGTTTTGAAGTTATGGTGAGATTTCTGGATTTGAAAAGCTTTGACAGACTATATGAATCACTAATGGTTTATTCAATTTCGTTGCGGTCCCTCCATTAATAGTAGCGCCGAACGTTCTGGTCATCCAATTGAGGTCAGCACACCAGAAATGGTCGATCAAATCCACGGTTTGATAGTAAACGATCGGCGAGTAAAGGTGTGTACGCTTGAGGAGGTCAGCTTGTGACCTTACTTGGGAACAGTCGAAATAATGGACTTTTGCTGGCTGAATCGAAGCCAACGAAGGACAAGGTGGGCTTGTCAGCTTTGTCAGTTTGTAATGGCGACAGTATTTTGGGACGCACGCGGAGTTGTAAGTGGGACCGGATTTTTTTCAATTAATTTGTAGGCTTCCTTAACCATCAGCTAATTATTTTCTAAACGAAATTCTGTAGAAATTAGATTTTTGTGTTATCAATATTTTTATTTTTCAAATATTAGAATATCATAAATAAAATGCTGGACTGGTTCGATCGTAGTTGCTCTTGTGAACAAGTGGAAATTTTAAATTTGTAGACAAATATAAAAAATGGATGTAATAATTTTCCAAAAATAATACTGAAGCATTTAATAATACATACACCTAGCTATTTTGTATTCAAATTTAAAAACTATTTTAATAAATTTAAAAAAATAGGGAAAATTGTATTTTTCTTGAAAAAATCCCCTAAAACTTTAATCACCTAGAACTTTAATAATTTTTTTTTCTGATTCACTTAATTCTTACGAATTATAATTCAATAAAAATTTGTAACTAAGAAGTTACTGAAATTACCATATAACCATCTCTTGACTTTCTCATTATCGGAATAAAGGATTTAGATGGATTTTAAATAGAGAAGCTTCTAAAGGCTATAAGACACTTAAAATATTTTTTTTTCGATATTTATCTCAAAAACGGGTAAGATTTAATTTTTATTTACAAAGTACCACTTGACGTTATGGCTAGTACTTTGTACTATAATGCAGAGAGTCATGTGTTCGATTCTCATCATTTAAAAAAAAAAGATTTTCAGGGATGTACTGCTAATAGCGAGGAAGTAACAAATCCTCGAAGAATATTTCTTGTCACAAAAAGTGCTGCTCATTTCAGCCGTTCGAACTCGTGTACGTGGTCCACTCCTGCTAACATGCACGCAGAAATGGTTGAGAGTCGTAAGTCACTACGTGTAGGTTCTCTGTGATTCGATACATCAAGTATAAATAAATTGCAGGTAATTTTACTGCTAGAAATCTGTTCCTGCTTTGATCTGTTTCGAGAATTACCCTACACGCCCAAGAATTCTTAACGGCCACCAGAAACGATAGATTTTGAAAAATCTAGAGAAAAGTAGGCACATTAAATACATTAAAATTGGTGACCCAACAGCTCGAGAACTATATGACTTAGGGACTTGCAACTATCAACCATTCTTGTGTACCAGGAATAGAGGAGAACAATTTTCTGCCGATTCTGAACGGCTAATGAACAATTGAGCAGCACTGCTCATGACAAGAGGCTCTTAGACGATTTGTCAATTCCTCGCAAGACAGTATTGCCTTAGAGATGGAATTTCTATAGCTACTTTGAGAAGGTTTTTATAATACAAACTCTATATACTACTGAAATAAATGAGCTAAGTAGAAGACTTAGCACATTGAATTTTTGTCAAAAAACTGCTGTAAGATGAACTGAATTTAACAAGAATTGCGCATTGACAAACTAGTCAACTGATGAGTCCATGTGAGATCGGTGGGATGAAACATAACTCTCTCAATACTTTATTGGTTAGTAAGTTAGACTGTCATGCAAAATGTCTTGGGGTTCGATAAGTCAACTTTAAGGCATATGTGTCAGTAATTAATTTAGCACCAAGTGCCCGTATATAGATTTAGTCGATATAATCTATTCTATTTCTCATGCCAAAACCATTATGCAACCACGTGAAACAAAACGTAATTATAGTTTAACCCAATTTGAAATAATACTGCAGTAGCACTTGTTTGTGATTACATGGCAAAACCAACAATACACATCATACATAAAACACAAACATAAATCGTATCCTTGGAATCAACTCATAAAACCCAAATGGACACATAAAATAACCAAAAAGGTTACAACCTCTCTGACAGAGTTGGAACAATCATGTGCGTAAATTACGTACGGACCTCTCTACGCAAAAAACTGCACCCGTGTTCCCTGATTATGGCCTCGATAAAAATATTCGAGAACTCATTTATGGAACTTAAGGGTTTCTATATCTTTGGCAGTTAGTGGCTAGAAATAGCTGAACACAAAAAGTACAAAAATGCTGTAAGTCAACAATTTTTAACTAGAAACTAGAAACCAGTGATAAAAAATTAATCGCAAGCAACAGGGAGAAGAAAAACAAAGGAGTTAATTTTTATAATTCGACAATTTATTCGGCTACGGAAGATACTCTTGTCCGTCGAGTCTTAATTTACATTACAATATCAATATTCAAATTATTAAAAAATTCGTACAAAACTTTCCAAATATGAATATCAAGTTCAATCAAATATCACTTATTTTCTTATAGCAGCCAAGCGCATACAAATATCGCAGGCATGTTTTGAAAAGCCTTAAAAAAACTCCTTAGCATTATCAAAGCCACGTTCCGAAATATAAGCTTAATATGCGCCTACCGATGAAGCTGAAGAGCCTTTCAGGATAAGTTTTATGACCTCCTGGATGGAGCCTACGGAGCCTGTTCAAAGAACGATGGCAAAGTTGTGCCCGGGGAATTTCATGCTAAAATCGGAAAGGAAGACATCTTCGGTGGATTAGTTGGTAAGCACAATCTTCACGAAACGATAACAGGCAACGGTCATCGGTGATTAGTATCACTAGGTTCCCAGGGCTTAGGATTCAGAAATATACCTGGCGCTCTTCAGACGGTCAAGCCACCAACTAAATCGACCATGTGCTAATCTATGCAAGGCACGTTTTTGACATCTTAGACGTGCGTACAGTTCGAGGCGCAAACGTCGACTCTGACCATTTCGGAAAGAAGCTGAAAAAAACTCCGAACCACCCAGAGAAAGATATTTGACATTGAGCACCTGAGCATACCTTGAGTTGGAAAGTTTCCGCAGCCTCGCAGCAGCACAAGCAGTTCGAAGATTCTCGCCATAGAAACAACACCCGGAAGTTTCATAAAACAGCCAAACAACTGGCTGATGGTTTCAAAATTGGAACGCAATCTCTTTGAAACAACGAAGGTAACCTAGTCACCGAAGCACAGAGAATTGTTGATGCTTTCACGCAGCTGTCAAATGGGCATCATGTATAGAGCGTTTAATAGGGCACGAAGACAATGCGCTTCCAATCAATGAAGAATAAGTTCCAAATAAGCTTAAGAACAACAAATCCACATGATATGATGGCTTACCAATAGAACTATCCAAATACGGATGTGATTGTTTAGCAGGATGCATGCATCAAACCATCAAGCAAATATGGGTGGAAGGGAACATGTCCGTTGACTGGACAATCATATGCTCTATGTGCCTCATCTACATAAAAGGTGATGCTATATCTTGCAGGAACTATCGAAACATATCCCTACTATATTGTCGCATAAAAGATCCTATCCATCGTGCTATGTGAACATCTTTGACCGATCTGTAATAATTTAGTTCGCAAGTACCAGTCTGGGTCGGCAGATTGACCACAGACTAAATATTCGTATTGAGGAATATCCTGGAACAGACCAAATTTCAGTTTGAGGCTTACTATCATGTGATATCATTCATCGGCAGGAGCTCTATATGGCGATGGCCGAATTTAAGATCCCGAGAAAACATTACCAACTGTGTCGCATGATATTGTAAAAAACGCGGTACAATGTGGAACTAGGGAACAACTGTTTTAAACTATTTCAAACATGCACACGGTTTCAGCGAGGAGATGCGCTATCATGTGATTTCTTCAAACTCATTCTAAAGCAAATGCAGTGCGGGCGTTAACACGGAGGGCACTATATCCAACAAATTTTTCCAACTGTTGGGGTATATGCGGACGATATCGACATCATCGGCGGTTTTCAACCTTGTGTAATAGAGTCCTTCATGGCTGCTTAAGATCGACTCAAACTTATTGGTTTTGAAGTAAATGAGGACAAGACCAAATTTATTCTTTCAACAAACAAACAAGCATCTGTTCACGGATTAGGGCAAAAGGTCACTATTGAAGTGGAGATCCGAAGAAAGACTATTCTAGGAAACCACTGCTACTTCGGTACAAAAGTTCAAAATTCCTCACTATTAAGGCGAACTGCACGCTCTACAAAACCCTTATACTGCCGGTCCTGCTTTACGGCCAAAAAGCCAAAACACGTCGACTACATTAGCACGGCCATATTAGGCGAATGGATAACAATGCTCCAGCTAAGGAGTCTTCGAATCCTAGCCCCCATGTTTTGGGGGGGTTTTAGGACCAAGCTATGGTGGATGCCAGAGTACTTGGCCTACATGATTGGAAGCAGCATGCTCGAGATCGCAGAGGATAGAAAGTTGCCGTGTCTCAGGCAGAAAACCTTTATGGCTCTGGAGCCGGTTAAAAAAGTAAGTTAGTAAATTAACTTGAGATTTATTCAATATCATTGGAAAAATGCAGAAGTCATTGTTATACGTAAGCAAGGTAAGTCACCAGTAGAAGTAAAATCTTACTTACGCGATATTGCGCTTGTATTATTCATGACAAAAGTTTTTTCAGAAACTCATCTTGAAAAGCTTTAGAAAAATAGTAGAAAAAAGAAGACTAATCCCAAACTATCAGTTTAAATCTAGAAATTAGCATTCTACAATAGACCAAGAACATCAAAATACGGATGTTTAAGAAAACAAGCATGTTCAGCTCTATTCTAAGATATTGCTGAAGCCTTGTGTGACACTTGATACTTGAATACGAACTGCATAGGAACGTTTTCAGGCTCTACTACAAAATTCTAAGAACTTACGTGGCAAACAGATGCCTTAGACTACTAAAATTACTCGGAACTTAAAACAAATTGAAGCCGGTGTACCACAAGGAAGTGTCCAGGAACCAACCCTGCATTTTTTATAAACTAAAGATTTTTTCAGTGGACATCAAGGCTATCGTGGTAACCTAAAAAGTTGATACTGCAATATTGGTGCCTGATAAGTCCGTTATGAAGATTACATCAAATTTGCAAAATTAGTTCCGTTAAGTTAAAGATTTGAGCTATCACTGACTTATCAAATAAAAGGCTAAATAATTTTCCAATCTTTATAAACCGTAATGTTCAATATTAGCAAATACTTTGGAATGACTTCGGATGCGTTAGGGAAGAACTCTGAATTATCTACACTACATCAAAAAATTGCACGTACAGCAATTGAAAATAGACGTGTTTCCTTTATATTATGACTTTACCACCAAAGATGTAAGCTTATCGACTTTATTCGATATATAATATGTATAATAGTATATGCAACAAAACTGCAACAAAATATTAGAGTTTTGCTTCATGTATTTTTTTTACTGTTAGTAGAATTATTCCAGGAATGCCAAACAATTGTTCGTACATCAAACAAATGTACGTACACTGCTCTCTTCTCTAACAAAATAGAAATAACGGTTCTTTTTGAAAAGTAAAATGAGTACTGAAATGAAATTTGAACATGATATTAAGATATCTAAGCTCAGTCCGTTGAGGTGTATTGAACTATTTAATTGATTTTTTTAGTTTTGTGAAGATTTTTTTTTTTAAATGGAAGCTACGCATAAAAAAGTTCCTCTTGAGGTAAAAAACTTATTCTTAAACTTAGAAACGATGGAAAAAGTTACGCTGAGATATCAGCAACTATTGGTAGACCACGATCAATAGTTCAATATGTTTTAAAAAATTATTTGAAAAATAAAAGTTTTGAAGTGGCTCCAGGAAGAGGTCGAAGGAAAATTTTGGATGATCATATGGAGCGGAAAATTGAAAGAATGGTAAAGACTGATCCCAAATTAAGTGCTCCAAAAATAGCTACTGACATTAAAGCAAATCATGGAATATCGCTTAACCCTCAAACTGTTCGGAACTTTTTGCATTCAAAGGGATATAATGGTCGCACGGTTAAAAAAAAAAAACCTTATATTTCAAAGGCAAACGTTTCAAAACGTTTGAACTATGCAAAAGCATACGTTTTGAAAACAGATAATTTCTGGAAGAATGTTTTATTTCTCGACGAGAGCAAGTTTAACGTATTCGGGTCCGACGGTCGCAGATTTGTGTGGAGGAAACCAAACACAGCATTAGATGTGAAGAATTTGCAATCAACGGTGAAACATGGAGCTATGGGGTGCAATGGTGTGGGAAATTTGGTTTTTATAGATACAACAATGGATAAAAACAAATATTTACAAATTTTAAGGGAAAATTTGAAAGCCAGCGCTTTAAAAATTGGGTTAAAATACGACTTTTTGTTAGTGCAGGACAATGATCCCAAACATTCGTCAAGGATAGTAAAAGAGTGGCTGCTCTATAATGTTAAATCAACATTGCCTCATCCTCCCCAATCCCCAGACCTTAATCCCATTGAGCATCTTTGGGATTATTTGGGGAAAAGGGTCCGAGAATCAAAAATTACCAATAAAAACTAACTCAAAGCCGTTATCTTGGAAGAATGGAACAAAATTTTTCCGGAAGTCACTTCAAAACTTGTTCTCTCTATGAAGAATCGCCTTCAGGATGTGATAAAAGCGAAAGGTTATCACACTCGCTACTAAAAATATGAATATAACTAGCGTACCCGTGCGGGAACTCCCGCAAGCAATTTTTTTTTTTTCAACTGAAGTTTTTGAAAATAAATCATGTGTCTAAAACTTTCTGTAGATTCGCTCAGTTTTTCTTGCATTGGAAATCTTGTGTAAATGGAAATCTTGTGTGAAGTATGGAATGTTGTTTTTGGGTGTTTATTTTACTTCTGTGTGTCATCGTTGAACAGCTCTATTTGAAAAAGACGACTTACCACTGAAATAATAAACACGTTTGTTTAGCTTAGCCAAGAACTGTCACAACTGATCTCCTGTTCAACATGAGAAGTTGAAAGCGTACGAATTATTTTTATTTAACGTATGCATGTACATTGTACCTGGATTAAAACAAAACATCAAACCAATAAATCCAATCAAGTCCTTTTCTTAAAGGTAATGGAGCCAAGCGAAGGATATTTTGAACTATCCTATAACAATGTATGTAGTTAAACCTGTAGGCACATAAAGTTTAACTTACCTTAAAATAGTTTAAATTCAAAGACACACAAATATTTGTCAATTTTTTTTTTTGTTTTTAATTCGGAGAATTTCATTTTTGTTTTATTTTTTTTAAAAAACTTTTTTGAGTGTTTTTATCGTTACTGCTTAGGTAAATTAATGAAACAATGCCCCTCCTCTGGGCCCGCACCACCAAAGTATGGCATTTCAATGCAACTACTTATGTATACATAATGTATGTACTACATTTCAGTGCAATACGAAGATAGAAGTAGAGATAAATAATTTTGGGGTGTTTCGACCACCCAATGCCCCTTCCCTGATAATAAGAAAAAAAGTAGCCTATACGGTAATCCAGACTATAACTTTTTTGTGTGTTAAATTTTATCAAGATCCATTCAGTTGTTCAAGCGTTATTGAGTAACAAACATCCATACATCGTAACATTCACATTTATAATATTAGTAGGAAGTAGGATTAAGTTTTATATCACTGTACGTGCAATTTTTTGACCTATGATTTACTATTTTGTCTAATTTTTTGTAGTTTTTTCTTTTCTACGATGTTTGTATTAATTAAGTTTGTTTTATTTTGAGTTCTACAATAATAAACAATATAAAAAAAATAAAAAAAGAATGGTTCAAAAGCTGTTTTTTTTAAATAATTTAATCTTTCCTTTTGAAGTACGTAAAATTTTTTGATGTAGTGTATCAAGAAATCTCTACCAGCAAGTGCTGAGACTTGTTTAAAAGTATGGTATCCAACTAAAACAAAGATTATCATGGTTTAATAAATGCATACGAAAAAGCATTATCTAAACATCGAGACCTTTAAATATAAATTGCCACACAAGTGGTTAAAAACACGCTGTATCACACAATTATTAGAGACTTCGAAGTCATACCAATTCTGAAATGGAAACCGTTTGAAAGTACCAGACAATGTTCGGAGACTGAGGAGAACCAAGCCTGATGAGCTGATGGCCTTAAAGCTATTGAAAAGTATTGAAAGATTAAACTTCCCCAAAAGTGCTTGTAAATTAAGAAAGAAAAATCATTTATCGATCATTTATAGATTGGTCATGATGGCGATAGTTTTCGTGCGGTAAGATTCCAACACTACTTGCTACTGAATATTGTTTTAGGATTTCCATCGACAAAAAAGAAATATGACAGAAGATAGTTCAACAAACAGTAATTGCCTTCCAATCTCTAGTCAAAATGAGATCGGAAATGGCACTTATAGCAACCACTTATGAAACCACCACATACGATAAATGAGAAACTAACCGATTTTAGTAGTACTAATTGAAAACCCTAATTAATTTAGAGTCAGACTTAAAATCACCTAAAAATTTCTCTGGGAAAATTGTGCAATGTAAATTCAGACTAAAGTTTTATTTATCGTACATATTTTAATGGAACCCTTCTAAGCTATCTCCAGAGAACATACTTATAACACACGTTTCCAACCCAAGTCCTTCTGGAAACATTTATCATTTAACGTTTGTTGAAAAACTGTAAGCAATTCTATAAGGTTTCACAGAAAATTGTGTAAAGCTGTGGTACGTTTGAAGTCTGGGCTTTCCCGATTTTTCCAGTTTTAATTTTTTTTATTTTGCTATACATTTTTTTTTGACATTCATGATGTCGTGTATTGCCTACACAACAGCAATGTCGAAATAGAAATACACAAAAACATTTTTAACAATTTTATAAAATTAACTTTTATTAAAAACGAATATTATTGTGCAGCAACAAGTGTTCGCTCTTGATTAAATTGCAAAACCACATACATAACCATTGATATCATATCCTTCACGTAAAATCATAAAAGCAAATGAGACACAAACTCGTAAAACAGGCAAAAATGTTTCAATATGTTTTGGTAAGTTGAAACAACGCGTAAATTAAATTGCTTGTGGACTTTTGCAACATTGCGGTTGCGTTATCCAGCAACAGAATAATTTAGCACATTTATTCAACGAAACACCACAAACATTAAATTCCTAGTAGAATTCAGCTCAAGCCCGTCAGCAATAATGTAACCAAAATTCAGCATAAGACACAAATAATTTAAGTTGAAATATGTATAAATGGATAACGTTTATTTGCTTATGATCAAAACAAATCATCCTTTAATCAACCCGCAAACCAAGCTTCCATACTCTCAGATGTGTTCTGTGGGGAGAATTTAATTTGCACTACCAAACGACATTAATAATTCACTTGCATTCCATAGTATAAGTTTTAAAACTCCTGTGAAATCATTATAATAGATAGTTGTTCATAAAATAATCAGCGGACTTGTTTCAAAGCCTACCAAAGGCGCCATTTTTTCGAGTGAATGGAAATATACCTCTTACAATATTGGTTCATACTTTAGGGCGCAAATAGATACTTGTCGAATTTCGAGATATCTATGGGAGGATTTAAAAAAAAAAAAAAACTCAACTATCCCCCTGGTTTGGAATTCTAATGAGTCACAACTCACATCACTTATGCGTAGGATGTCAGCAGCAAGACTTATCCACTTTCTCTTTGAATGTACCAGTAGTAAGGTCAATAAATGGCCATACAAAATCAACTGTTTTTTTTTTATAAATTTAAAGTTTCACTTGCGTTATATTGTAGGACCTATGGCTGTGTCAATTTATGCATTCGTAAAAAACCGAACACAAGATTATCATCCTAACTAGACGACACGTTATTATGATAGCGAAACGATATCGAGCTTTCGACTCATTTCAAAAATGTTTGTATTCAGTTGTTTTCGACAAGAGTGAAAAACAGTGTAAAACCTGATAGACACTGCGTGTGTCGACGTCGTAACGAACGAGAATCTGTAAAGCTTTTCATTTTTACTTTTTACGAGAAACGAATCTTCAAAACTTTTCAGAACAAAATCGTGATCGCCATTAGACAATGGGGTTCTGGAACTCATCTGGAATTCCTTCTATAGGGTATTGGACACTTTCACACTTTATGAAGGAAATTGTGGTTTACTCGAATAGATCTGCGACGTCAGGAAACCCCATATGAAAAATGTACACCGTGGTGGCCAATTCACAACACCCCCGTGAGAGATAACCTTACCCTCAAATAGATCATGCAGAATGTCAATTGTGGCAAAGTTGAAGTCTGCTAAAAGGTGAGTTCTTGCACACGGCGAGGAATTGACTGCCTCAGGATCTGCTGTACACTTTAACGATCCGCGGGCGGCGATGTTGTCAGCCAATCTTGCGTTTACTTGACGTATGAACGTTGGCTAATTGATTACCGGTCGACTCAAATTGGCCCACCAAAATTTGACTAATCGACGGGCAACGTTTGCACTAATGAATACTCATTATGATGATAAATCTTTTTTTATATTATATGCGCACTCAAGGGGTTCTGAAGACCCTTATAATCTAAAATAAAGGGCGAGAAATTAGGAAAGTATGATAGGATCAGAAAGGAGATACCGATACACATTGGTTTTTAATGCCTGCACATTGCAATGAGTGGGAAATATTGCGCCGCGTAAAGCATTCCACATTCGTGTAGTGCGGCTAAAAAGAGAATCTTTGTACTTGACAGTACGTCCGAAATTGGGCTCAAGGCTAAACTGATGAGCATTTCTAGAAGTATGCGTATCACGGTTGAATTGTTTGAGGGGAGGAATGCAACTGGCTATTTCACTAGGGCACTGTTTATCAAAATGGCGGTAAAATACTGATGGAAATTAGACAAAGGTCGCCTATCGTTTTTAAAACCTCTCTTTTTAATTCTGTCCAAGAGACTCAAGTGGGTTTTTGGAGCACCTACCCAGATATTGTACTCGAAATTTGGACAAATATGGGCCTAATAGATTACAGCCAGATCAGAAGGGGTAAAAAACTTCTTGCATCGGCGGAGAAAACCTAAACACTTAGCAGCGTTTTTAGCGACGTCAAATATTTGATCACTTCACAAAAGATGGTTTGTGATGCACATACCTAGAACTGAAAGCTGTTCAGTCTCGTCGATGCAAGTGCCATTCATGGATAGTGGCATTGAGGGAGGGTTATGCTTTAGCGATAGTAAACAACATTCAGCCTTATTTATTATTTTTCACTAATACTGGGTTCAACCTCGGAATAGTTAAACCGAGCCGAAGCACTTACATACTTCGAGTTTACGCCACGTCAAACAAATCCTTATTTAATATATATTTTCTTAGCCGTATTAGCTACGCCTTCCTTATGTCAAATATACTGGGAAAAAAAGTCACCAATCTAAGACTCTGGTTATTATACACAAACAAAAACCCCAGCAAACCACAGCTGATTTCCATTATTATTCATTGTATGCATATTGGAAATTGGATACATTTAAAATGGGATTGTATAAAGTTCAAATCCAATAAATGAATGTACCAACCAAACCACATTGCGTTCCCAATACCGTACAACTGTGAGAGCGTTTGGAAAATATAAATAATTTATGCAAAATATCTATCCTTTTTGTCTTAGTAAGAAACGAAAAAAAATTGCTTACACTCCTTTTTATAAATTTCACAAGATGTCATCTCAAAATGACATTTAGATACTAAAACTGCCTTAAGCCTCCTATGAACCAATTTTAGCTTATTCCACCGCTATTCCTCGTGCATTTTCATTATAAATAAGGTTTTTAGGAGTAGAGCCGTTGTGAAGTCGAAGTAACTTTACTCCGTCGCTAAAACGAGTTAGTAAATAAGGCTGATTGAGTTTTAAATTCTACACGGTTTTTGATTCCCCATTGCACAATGCTGTCAACATCAAAATTTAATGAGCTTATGATACACTGCCGTTGGAAGTGTACATTCAAAGGACAAGGATGTGAATCTTAAAACGAATATGAAAAGCTAAGGGTACTGTCGTCAGCGAAACAATTAATTGGATTAGAAGTTTCAGACAACAGATAATTTATGAACATAAGGAAGAGTGTCGGAGACAAAACGGAGCCCTGGGGCACACCAGCGTTTATTTTGTGGATATCACCGGTAATTTCTAATCCAACGAAGAAGAGATTCATCGATACCCCATGCACGCATTTTCAATAAGAAAGCTTGATGCCAAACTCTATCAAATGCCTTTGAAATATCAAGTGGAATAATCTTACTTTTCCAAAACGATATAAAGATTTGTTCCACTGTTTAAACCATCAGATCACCGTTGGGCTTATTGCTACAAAGGCCTAGGATTGCCAGATTTTTCTTGCACCTCGGCGGGACAAGTGGCTTAAATAATGAAAAATCCCGGGATTTAATCATATTGCCCGGGACAAAATAAATAAAATGCATGACTGGGTCGCACGAACTTGCTGTTACGTAAAAGACTAAGAATTTTAAAAATTAATGTTATTAGAGAAAAATTAATTTTTTAAATGACTAAGACAACTCCTGAAACAAGCTCCAACTAGCTAAACACAGGATGCCATGTGATTCAAACAAATATTGATCAATGCAAGAACAAAATTATACTTCGTTGTAGTGGTTTCTTAAAAATATAAGCTTTTATATACAAAACTTTTAAATCATTTTTAAGATAAAATATTGGTACCTCAATGAAGTTTTTGATTTAGTTCGATATTGAGCCGTTTTTGAGGTATCGAATTTTCAAAAAAAAAAATTGATTTTTTCAATATTTAAAAAAATATTTTTTTTTTAAAGTTTTGAAATGCAAACTTTTTAGTAGCTTCTCTTTACAAAAACTTATTAAAATCCGTAATTCCGATAATGAGAAATTCAAAAGTCGAATAAATCGTTCTGTGGTAGGTACAGTCAGTAATATCTTGATTTCAATTTTTTTTATTAAATTATAGAATTCTTATATGAATTATAGAATTTGAATACACAATAATATTTAAACTGCTTAGGAGCTTTAACACACAAAAATGATCAAAATCGGTCGTACCATTACCATTAACCATTACCTAGCTTTAACTAAATGAAATTAAAAAAAAAATATTTATAAAATTTCGAAAAAAATCGTATCTTTAAAAAAAAATCGTCTTTAAAAAAAAAAAGAAACAATTGGAGGATATCACAAGTTTAACGGAAATCGGCCAGCTTTGATCAAAATCTCGAGTTCGATTTTTTTACGAATGCATAACCTTTAAGTACCTTTAAGTCCTTTAAGTCGCAAGTAAAAATCACTGAAAGATATTTAGGTACATTAGGCATTATTTTTTGAGTTTGAGTCCCAACCCGGGAAAAAAGCTGTCCCGGCGGGACAGATGAATTTATGTCTGAAATCCGGAATGTCCCGGGTAAACCGAGACGTCTGGCAACGCTAAAGGCCATACTGCCAGCCATTAAGAATCTTTCGTTCCTCAAGTTATTTCTTAAGCTGAAAATTGATCAGCGTTTCCATGACCTTAGAAAGAAGGGACGTAAGTGCAATTGGACGATAGTTAGAGGGGGAGGAGGATTCGCTTTTTTAGGGATATGCTAGACAAATGCTGCTTTCTATTCATTCGGGAAGAGACCTGTAGAGTAGGACAGATGGAAAATCTTACGCAGTGGCTATGCCAGCGTTGAAGAACACCTCTACAGAACAATAGCAGAGATAATATCCGGGCCAGCGGATTTGGGAATTTCATGATCTTTTATTACTCTAGCAACTGCACGAGCGCGAAAGAAGATTCGTCATAAAATCGCTTCTGCTCTCAAGTACAATAGGGGTCATTTCACTCTCTGGTAGCGTCGAATTGACAGCAAACTGTGCTGCAAGGAAATTCGCTTTATCTATCGAGCTTACAACAGCAGTATCATTCCAGACGAGCGTTGGAACTGAGGATGTCGTAGTGTTTCGTACGTTTTTTACAAATGACCAAAAATTTGTATTACCTTTAGGACTTAATAGCATTTTTTGCCGTAATTTTTGGTCAGGTAAAAATTAAGTTCGTCGGATATGAACGTTACTGCTCTTTCTAGCTTGTTTGTACTTATTCCAGTTTTCCTCAGTAGGGTTGGCTTTTAACCTACGGAAACTTACTTCTCTAACCCTGATAGCCTCTTTACAGCTCGAATCAAACCAGGAGTTTTCTTTCGGTTTGATAGATTTTATCGTATTCGGAATAAAATTTTCCATACCGTACAGAATAAGATTTGTGACCATATCTCCACTAGAGTCTACTTTACTATCGAGCAAGCATAGTGACTAGTTATCATTCGGATGTGCTGTTTAATCGTGTAGCTTGTCACGGCGATTTGGCATGAGCAACTGAATAATAAACAACTGATTTGATGTCACCAAAGCAACATGGCCGACACGGGCAACAATTGAAAAACCCTATATAAGAGCATCCCTAAACTACTTTTGTACGGTACGACCCCATATTTCAGAATGTTTTTTATAATTAGGAATTATTTTACCTAAGCCAATAGTCCATACCTGTTATAGTTCAGAAGAGATCCTGTCCGGAGCCAGCAGCCGCCTTTCTATCTTGTTCATGCTTGAAGTCCAGGTCCAAAGTGTCATCACTTAAGCAACTCACTGTAAGATGGTATTGAACTGGAAACAATTTTAAAGAATTAAAATAGTATAATTGCATTACCTGTGGCTTAGATCCTTATTAATCTTACTTCTTCCTCCATAAAGTATTTGTACTAAGTTGCTGAATTCCGAGATTTACTTAGAGCAAATTTTTCAGCTTAGACATGGTCAAATTCTTTTTCCTTTGCTCTGGCCTTAACTTTTTCTTATCATTGGTTTTGCGAAATTAATTTAAATTCCTAGAAAAATATTTGAATGTAAATTTTATTTGAACTTAAAATGTAAATATTTTGTAAATTTTAATGGCTATTGAGCCAAATAAACTTTAACTTAAATCGTTTTAGCCAAGCACTGATCGTGTCTCTTTACTTCCTTTCAACTCTTATCAACCCAGAGTACCTTGAAATTTGACGATTTCTTGTTGATGTTGCTGAGCTAGGTGTCCATTAGATTACTCTAATTGACAAATTCTTTCAACTTTTTCAATGAAAAACTGAGTTTCTACACTTATGCTGTAGGTACGTAGGAGCTTCGGTCGCATGCCACTTCCACTTTTTTGATCTACGAGTACTACAAAATACGTGACTAAATTAGACGATTATTGTCATTGGTAAGGCTTACAAATGTAAGCTTAGCATCTCTGTCTTCTTCAATAGTTGCGTTTTTAAACCTTATTCGACAGTCACAAAATCCGAAAAGTTTATATATATTTCTCGTTAAATCTTTTAATTACCAGTTCTCTGTTCCTTTTTTATTACCTATTCTTGCATTAAGGTCTCCCATAAGAAGGACAAACTTTAAAATGTCAGTCGCCTAAGGCATCTTTATTTAAGCTTAAAATTATCGAAATACCTATATTTTATCTTTTAAGCTTAGTTATAGATTAGTTCATGTCAAGAAAGATGTGCTGGCTTAGGTTTTGCCTGAACTGGTCCTCGTTTTAAGCCTCTTCAATAAAATTAAAAAAAAAAAACAGTTTTAACACGATATACTAGTAAAATTAGATAAAATTGAAAAATGTTTAGAGCTTCCTAAAAATTAGAATATTTTCAAGAGGTACGATCTTTAAACGCTAAGCCGGAAAAGAATTTTTGGAAGAATTGTAGATAAATTTTCACTTAAGTCCTTAACTTAAAAAATGCAAGCATAACGAAAAGTTCCCTAAAGACAAGAATAAGATAATTGTAAATTCACTCCTGGAAACATAATTTATAGCTTGACGATTCAACAGAATCGATCAAGGACAATGCAGGGTAAGGCACATAAATTCAGTGAAACTTCAACTCTAAAGCTGCCTGCTGCAGATAGCGCACCGCACACACGAGTCCCGACAAAAAACATAATTCGATTTGTTGGAAAATATGAAAATCCACAATTGCATTGAAACAGGACGAAACTGGCACTTTTTCAGATTATGCTGTGTCCTGTGGCGTGCGTTGTCAGCAACAGCAGTAGTCGCCGGAAAACGACGACGAAGACGACGTGACGATGCGACAACAAGGTTGACAGTAGAAATAAATGAATGAGACTAAAAATAGGGCCACACATTAAACTTTGTGCAAAAAGTCTTAGCAAATTTGAAAGCCCGCTACGTGATGTGTGCCACGAACGTGCTCATGTCCACATCATCCTCCGCTCCTGCTGTATGTTGATTGCCTTTGCGTGTCTCAAACTTGACACGGTAACACTGCCGACTGACGCGTACGGTCATAGATAATTACATACATTCATTCGAGTGAGATAGAGAGAGATAGAGGACACAGTTTAAGAGAAAAAAAAATACATAAATCCTTCCTTCAGAGGAGAAGGACCGGAAAAGGAGCAAGAGTTGATGGTTTCCTTATTGATTTACTCATATGACCAGGGCCTGCCATAAATTGAAGCTATGATAACATCAACATTTAGCATTTCGTGCGTCGCGTTCGTCCAAAGTCATTGTTCGGAATTCCTTTGGAGAGACTTTTATAGACATCCAGAACTTGGGCGGGTTAGTTGGAGTTGGAATAAAAATGTCATGCCAGGCATAGATTATGTGCTCTGAGCGGTCATTGACTCTGCCATTTTAAGGTGGCAAATTCTTTATCACCAAAGACTATGAGTTGTGTAAAGTGCCCCAAAAGAATCCATCCTAACGTGTTCGAAATACTAAATTCGACAGTTTTTCCCTCTGGTGGCTTGTGTCCGTCCATGTCTACCCAAAATACATTTTCATAAAATTTGACTAATGAAGTGAATAAACTCGTCGTCAAATTCAATTAAATGGAATTGTTTTTAATGTATAGGTAAACCATTGTGGGTTATTTTTTTATCTGTACAAAATCGGTCATTTTAGTGTTTTTTTTTTTTAACGGCTGCAATAGTGTGAAAGAATCGATATGAAATAATTAATTAAATGCAATTAAATTCAGGTGATGTGTGGCTTTAGTTGGACACAGTTGAAATTTTAGGGAATTCATTGAAGTTGGTGAATAGTTTATTGTCTTTAAGGAAAATGAGAATTGTAGATACAACATATCTAACGCCGAGTGCACTAATTTCCACAAATCTGTCTAACTAGGTATTCGAACAATATCGACATTATTTACGGCATTTAGAAAAACTTCATGCGAAAAAACTATAATATGAAAAAACTATCAAGTGAGGAAACTATCATACAAGAAGAGTATCCACCGAGAAAACTATCATGTAAGCAAACTATCATGCAAGAAGACTATCATGTGACAAAACTATCATGTGACAAAATTATCATGTCGGAACAATATTATTCGAGAAAAATACGATGTTAGAAAACTATCATGCGAGAACACTATAATGCAAAAAGGCTATCAAGCGAAAAAACTATTATGCAAGACGACTTTCATCCGAGGAAACTTTCATGTAAGAAGACTATCATGCGAGAAAACTATCATGTTAGAAAACTATCATACGAGAAAACTACCTTACAAGATTTTTGACGAATAATTAGTAAATGTTAACAAGAACACTTCAAACATCTTTTTTAGAATTTGATGAATATGTCATTTTGGATTTGAAATAGTTTTAAGAAATTCAAGTGCGTTTAAGATAAACTAAATGATCGGATCCACCTTATCGACCTTATTTCATGAGGCAAACATGTTCGAATCGCTTTTACACTTTTCAAACACATTATATCATTATTTACTTAGCTGTTAACCAAGTCAATACTGAACTGATGCTATTTACTACCAAAACGCTCTACCCCTACTCAACGGCCAAACACTTTTGCTCTCTTCCAGTGCAAAGTATCTAGGTGTTATTTTAGACCCTAAGTTGAACTGGAAAAATAAAATTAAAGAAAGGGTAAAGAAGGCTTGCATAGCATTCTACACCTGAGTAACACCTTTGGTAAAAAGAGTGGGTCTTCAATCTTAGTTGATTTTGTGGATATACACGGCCATGGTGCGACCAAACCTCACGTATGATTCGAAAGTATGGTGGCCCACGCTTACAAAATCATATAACATCGATAAACTAAAGAAAAAAAAACTGCTAGCGTTGGCACCACAGAAATCTAAGATCTTGCCTAACTGATGTCTTAAGCGTTTTTCTGTACTTTTTACCACTTGATTTACACGTTAAGTATCTAGTATCTTGCAGTGCATTCAGACTAAAGGAATTGAACTCCTGGATTGCCAAAACTCATGGCCACAGCGATATAAAAGAGTTGATTCCAATAGAGATCCTTTCAACTCCCACTCACGAATGCAAACTTAAAATGGGCATCAGTAAAGAAAGGTTATGAAAAATCAAGAAAGGACTGAGATGATGACCTCGTGTTGAAAGACTTCGAAACAACAATCATTCAATCGGATTGACTACTTTTTCAGTAACAGTCAACAAGCTGCTTAGCTTGGCACAGTGCAGATGGTGTCGGATGAGTGTGGTGGTGCGGCTGAGTGAGGGATGCATTTTCCGGATGATTGTGCAAAATCAAACACACGATGAGAGACATCAAAACCTACTAGATCCATATTTTTGAACGAACTTAATCCAAACTGGATGACTTGAGAATGTCCGCAATTTCCCATAACAATTGCCTCCAAAGGTTAATACAAGTTATGGTATCAAAATAACGCACTTCTGCACTAATTGGGCCACAGGGCTAGACTATGTCGGCCGTAGCCATTTCTACCTACGATATATCTTATGAGTTATGAACATTAACAGAGTGAGGATGGATGTAAGTTTATGTTTTTGCTACTAAATGCAATTTCAATTGGGGCGGAAAGCTTTTGGCGGCTTTTGGCGGTCAAGCTGTGTTGATGCACTGAAAAAAAAATCGTACATTGTGACAATGATCGTCGATGTTTGACTACATTTTCATTACGACAATGTAAGAAATATTGCGACAATGTAAAAAACATTTCGACAATGTAAAAAAAATTATGAATTTTCCTGGTTTTCAAGACACCGTTCTTTGAATAAATGAAACAGCATTCATTGAAAAAATCTCCATAGGAAAGTTGAAAAAGAAGTCAAGCGATCAGATTTCAATGCACTTGCTTAGAGATCAATGAACTTTTTCATTAAAATTAAAAGTAGGAAATTTGATATAGTGAAAAATATTTAATTGAGACAAGGCGTCCCACCTCAGCTCAATGAAAAAGTTTTCATTGTCGCAATATAAAATTCATTGAAATTTAAAAAATCTCTGAATGAAAAGTTCATTGAAATTGTTTCATTGTCGCAATGAAATAATCATTGAAATTCTTTGATTGTCACAATGAAAAAATAATTGAAATTTAAATTTTTTGAATGAAAAGTTCATTGAATTTTTTCCATTGTCAGAATGAAAAGTTCATTGAAATTTTACATTGCCATAATGAAAGGTCCATTGAAATTTTTCATTGTCAAAGTGAAAAGTTCATTGAAATTTTAAAATGTCAGAATGAAAATTTCATTAAAATTTTTTCATTGTCGCAATGAAATAATCATTAAAATTCTTTGATTGTCACAATGAAAAAATCATTGAAATTTAAATTTTTCGAATGATAAGTTCATTGAATTTTTTCCATTGTCAGAATGAAAAGTTCATTGAAATTTTACATTGCCATAATGAAAGGTCCATTGAAATTTGTCATTGTCAAAATGAAAAGTTCATTGAAATTTTAAAATGTCAGAATGAAAATTTCATTAAAATTTTTTCACTGTCGCAATGAAATAATCATTGAAATTCTTTGATTGTCACAATGAAAAAATCATTGAAATTTAAATTTTTCGAATGATAGGTTCATTGAATTTTTTCCATTGTCAGAATGAAAAGTTCATTTAAATTTTACATTGCCATAATGAAAGGTCCATTGAAATTTTTCATTGTCAAAATGAAAAGTTCATTGAAATTTTAAAATGTCAGAATGAAAATTTCATTAAAATTTTTCACTGTCGCAATGAAATAAATCATTGAAATTCTTTGATTGACACAGTAAAAAAATCATTGAAATTCAAATTTTTCGAATGAAAAGTTCATTGAATTTTTTCCATTGTCAGAATGAAAAGTTCATTGAAATTTTACATTGCCATAATGAAAGGTCCATTGAAATTTGTCATTGTCAAAATGAAAAGTTCATTGAAATTTTAAAATGTCAGAATGAAAATTTCATTAAAATTTTTCACTATCGCAATGAAATAATCATTGTAATTCTTTGATTGTCACAATGAAAAAATCATTGAAATTCAAATTTTTCGAATGAAAAGTTCATTGAATGTTTTCCATTGTCAGAATGAAAAGTTCATTGAAATTTTAAAATGTCAGAATTAAAAATTCATTAAACTTGAGTAACTTACAAAGCCAAAGATTCTAATCAAGTATGGTAATGGCTCTTCCAAACTAATGCGGAATATTCGCTAAAGACGATGAAACAACATTTACAACATGTAGCTTCATAGAAAAAGTAAATCTACGAATCGAAAAGTTTGGAAAGACTTTCGAAACCTGGAATATAAGTACTTCACATTATTTTAGCATTATATTTGAAGTAATAAGAAACTAAATTTATATATATTATGACAATGACGCGTGCGAATGAATGCTTTTATACATAAAAGTATTCAAAAGACTTTTACGATTAGGCAAGAATGTAGCTTTATTAGACAAAAAAAACTTGGACAAAACTTATGATTTCCTTCAATGCAATGAAATATTGGAATAGTTTTAGGGCTTACTTGCATGTAAAAAACATTTTCAATTTAAATTGTCCAAGAAATATTTCCAATGTTTTACTCAATTGAGAGAAATAATTAATTTTGTGCCGGTGATTAAAAAAAAAAATTTGAGGATCGTAGTTAAGGCAGAAACAGAGTGCATTTTCAATGAATGATACATTGACCCAATGTAAAGTTGCATTGAATACAAAACAGATGTGAATATTTTCAGTAGTTTCATTTTCTTGTAGTAACAATGCCATGACGAAATAATTTACAATGGTTACATACATATATGACTTGGCTTCGTATCAATCCCATTCTATAAAGCTGAGAACACACTATTTGCCTGAGAATAGAAATAAATAAATTGTTTAATTTTTGAGTAAATTCGGTGTTATTTCCACGCAAACACAAAAATTTGGGTTGGCATCTCAGCGAGTTAAAAATTGCATATTCGTGATCTAGGAAGTGCCACCTTTCAATCCACGTATCGCATGTAACGAAAAACAAATGTTTATCTTTATATGCGATTTGCGGCTAAACGGAGCTCCGTAGACCCCCCAAAGTTAACATTTTCAAACGTAATTTCTGGCTAAACTAGACATCTTAGCGAGTTAAAAATTGCATACTCGTGATGTAGGGAGTGATGTATCACATTTTTTTTGTTATTTTGCATTTCAAAATTCTACATTTTGAAATTCTACTTCTCAAAATTTTGAATTTCAAGATTCTAATTAATAAAATTTCTAATTAACAAAAATTTGCGTTGGTTCTGTATATAGATTTTGTAACGAGTTTCAATTGGATATAACATAGTTCTCGCTGTTCATTTAAAAATACCAACAAAAAATATATTCACATTGGACAAAAATATTTCAATACCAAAAGATTTTATATATAAAAGTAGAAGACTTTTACGATAAGGCAAGAATGTCGCTTTATTAGACAAAAAACTTTATAAAAACTTGAAAACTATTTCAGGCAATCTCAGAAGCCGTGTAAGTATAGCCTTATATGACAAGGTCTAATAATACCAAAACATTCCTCTAAAAACTGACTCGTTTTGGCGCCAACCTCTTACGTCTTACCTACAAAAATAATAATTTTTTTTTTAATACTTGGACAAAACTTATAATTTCCTTCAATGCAATGAAATATTGGAATAGTTTTAGGGCTTATTTGAATGTAAAAAACATTTTCAATTTAAATTGTCCAAGAAATATTTCCAATGTTTTACTCAATTGAGAGAAATAATTAATTTTGTGCAGGTCATTAAAAAAAAAAATTATTTTGAGGATCGTAGTTAAGGCAGAAACAGAGTGCATTTTCAATGAATGTTACATTGACCCAATGTAAAGTTGCATTGAATACAAAACAGATGTGAATATTTTCAGTAGTTTCATTTTCTTGTCGTACCGCAAAAAATTGAAGCCATACATTCCGCCATAGTAACAATGCCATGACGAAATAATTTACAATGGTTACATACATATATGACTTGGCTTCGTATTAATCCCATTCTATAAAGCTGAGAACACACTATTTGCCTGAGAATAGAAATAAATAAATTGTTTAATTTTTGAGTAAATTCGGTGTTATTTCCACGCAAACACAAATATTTGGGTTGGCATCTCAGCGAGTTAAAAATTGCATATTCGTGATCTAGGAAGTGCCACTTTTCAATCCACGTATCGCATGTAACGAAAAACAAATGTTTATCTTTATATGCGATTTGCGGCTAAACGGAGCTCCGTAGACCCCCCAAAGTTAACATTTTCAAACGTAATTTCTGGCTAAACTAGACATCTCAGCGAGTTAAAAATTTCATATTCGTGATCTAGGAAGTGCCACCTTTCAATCCACGTATCGCTTGTAACGAAAAACAAATGTTTATCTTTATATGCGATTTGCGGCTAAACGGAGCTCCGTAGACCCCCCAAAGTTAACATTTTCAAACGTAATTTCTGGCTAAACTAGACATCTCAGCGAGTTAAAAATTGCATATTCGTGATCTAGGAAGTGCCACCTTTCAATCCACGTATCGCTTGTAACGAAAAACAAATGTTTATCTTTATATGCGATTTGCGGCTAAACGGAGCTCCGTAGACCCCCCAAAGTTAACATTTTCAAACGTAATTTCTGGCTAAACTAGACATCTCAGCGAGTTAAAAATTGCATATTCGTGATCTAGGAAGTGCCACCTTTCAATCCACGTATCGCATGTAACGAAAAACAAATGTTTATCTTTATATGCGATTTGCGGCTAAACGGAGCTCCGTAGACCCCCCAAAGTTAAAATTTTCAAACGTAATTTCTGGCTTAACTGGACATCTCAGCGAGTTAAAAATTGCATATTCGTGATCTAGGAAGTGCCACCTTTAAATCCACGTATCGCATGTAACGAAAAACAAATGTTTATGTTTATATGCGATTTGCGGCTAAACGGAGCTCCGTAGACCCCCCAAAGTTAACATTTTCAAACGTAATTTCTGGATAAACTATACATCTCAGCGAGTTAAAAATTGCATATTCGTGATCTAGGAAGTGCCACCTTTCAATCCACGTATCGCATGTAACGAAAAACAAATGTTTATCTTTATATGCGATTTGCGGCTAAACGGAGCTCCGTAGACCCCCCAAAGTTAACATTTTCATACGTAATTTCTGGCTAAACTAGACATCTCAGCGAGTTAAAAATTTCATATTCGTGATCTAGGAAGTGCCACCTTTCAATCCACGTATCGCTTGTAACGAAAAACAAATGTTTATCTTTATATGCGATTTGCGGCTAAACGGAGCTCCGTAGACCCCCCAAAGTTAACATTTTCAAACGTAATTTCTGGCTAAACTAGACATCTTAGCGAGTTAAAAATTGCATACTCGTGATGTAGGGAGTGATGTATCACATTTTTTTTGTTATTTTGCATTTCAAAATTCTACATTTTGAAATTCTACTTCTCAAAATTTTGAATTTCAAGATTCTAATTAATAAAATTTCTAATTAACAAAAATTTGCGTTGGTTCTGTATATAGATTTTGTAACGAGTTTCAATTGGATATAACATAGTTCTCGCTGTTCATTTAAAAATACCAACAAAAAATATATTCACATTGGACAAAAATATTTCAATACCAAAAGATTTTATATATAAAAGTAGAAGACTTTTACGATAAGGCAAGAATGTCGCTTTATTAGACAAAAAAACTTTATAAAATCTTGAAAACTATTTCAGGCAATCTCAGAAGCCGTGTAAGTATAGCCTTATATGACAAAGTCTAATAATCCCAAAACATTCCTCTAAAAACTGACTCGTTTTGGCGCCAACCTCTTACTCTTACCTACAAAAATAATAATTTTTTTTTAATACTTGGACAAAACTTATAATTTCCTTCAATGCAATGAAATATTGGAATAGTTTTAGGGCTTATTTGAATGTAAAAAACATTTTCAATTTAAATTGTCCAAGAAATATTTCCAATGTTTTACTCAATTGAGAGAAATAATTAATTTTGTGCAGGTCATTAAAAAAAAAAATTATTTTGAGGATCGTAGTTAAGGCAGAAACAGAGTGCATTTTCAATGAATGTTACATTGACCCAATGTAAAGTTGCATTGAATACAAAACAGATGTGAATATTTTCAGTAGTTTCATTTTCTTGTCGTACCGCAAAAAATTGAAGCCATACATTCCGCCATAGTAACAATGCCATGACGAAATAATTTACAATGGTTACATACATATATGACTTGGCTTCGTATTAATCCCATTCTATAAAGCTGAGAACACACTATTTGCCTGAGAATAGAAATAAATAAATTGTTTAATTTTTGAGTAAATTCGGTGTTATTTCCACGCAAACACAAATATTTGGGTTGGCATCTCAGCGAGTTAAAAATTGCATATTCGTGATCTAGGAAGTGCCACTTTTCAATCCACGTATCGCATGTAACGAAAAACAAATGTTTATCTTTATATGCGATTTGCGGCTAAACGGAGATCCGTAGACCCCCCAAAGTTAACATTTTCAAACGTAATTTCTGGCTAAACTAGACATCTCAGCGAGTTAAAAATTTCATATTCGTGATCTAGGAAGTGCCACCTTTCAATCCACGTATCGCTTGTAACGAAAAACAAATGTTTATCTTTATATGCGATTTGCGGCTAAACGGAGCTCCGTAGACCCCCCAAAGTTAACATTTTCAAACGTAATTTCTGGCTAAACTAGACATCTCAGCGAGTTAAAAATTGCATATTCGTGATCTAGGAAGTGCCACCTTTCAATCCACGTATCGCTTGTAACGAAAAACAAATGTTTATCTTTATATGCGATTTGCGGCTAAACGGAGCTCCGTAGACCCCCCAAAGTTAACATTTTCAAACGTAATTTCTGGCTAAACTAGACATCTCAGCGAGTTAAAAATTGCATATTCGTGATCTAGGAAGTGCCACCTTTCAATCCACGTATCGCATGTAACGAAAAACAAATGTTTATCTTTATATGCGATTTGCGGCTAAACGGAGCTCCGTAGACCCCCCAAAGTTAAAATTTTCAAACGTAATTTCTGGCTTAACTGGACATCTCAGCGAGTTAAAAATTGCATATTCGTGATCTAGGAAGTGCCACCTTTAAATCCACGTATCGCATGTAACGAAAAACAAATGTTTATCTTTATATGCGATTTGCGGCTAAACGGAGCTCCGTAGACCCCCCAAAGTTAACATTTTCAAACGTAATTTCTGGATAAACTATACATCTCAGCGAGTTAAAAATTGCATATTCGTGATCTAGGAAGTGCCACCTTTCAATCCACGTATCGCATGTAACGAAAAACAAATGTTTATCTTTATATGCGATTTGCGGCTAAACGGAGCTCCGTAGACCCCCCAAAGTTAACATTTTCATACGTAATTTCTGGCTAAACTAGACATCTCAGCGAGTTAAAAATTTCATATTCGTGATCTAGGAAGTGCCACCTTTCAATCCACGTATCGCTTGTAACGAAAAACAAATGTTTATCTTTATATGCGATTTGCGGCTAAACGGAGCTCCGTAGACCCCCCAAAGTTAACATTTTCAAACGTAATTTCTGGCTAAACTAGACATCTTAGCGAGTTAAAAATTGCATACTCGTGATGTAGGGAGTGATGTATCACATTTTTTTTGTTATTTTGCATTTCAAAATTCTACATTTTGAAATTCTACTTCTCAAAATTTTGAATTTCAAGATTCTAATTAATAAAATTTCTAATTAACAAAAATTTGCGTTGGTTCTGTATATAGATTTTGTAACGAGTTTCAATTGGATATAACATAGTTCTCGCTGTTCATTTAAAAATACCAACAAAAAATATATTCACATTGGACAAAAATATTTCAATACCAAAAGATTTTATATATAAAAGTAGAAGACTTTTACGATAAGGCAAGAATGTCGCTTTATTAGACAAAAAAACTTTATAAAATCTTGAAAACTATTTCAGGCAATCTCAGAAGCCGTGTAAGTATAGCCTTATATGACAAAGTCTAATAATCCCAAAACATTCCTCTAAAAACTGACTCGTTTTGGCGCCAACCTCTTACTCTTACCTACAAAAATAATAATTTTTTTTTAATACTTGGACAAAACTTATAATTTCTTTCAATGCAATGAAATATTGGAATAGTTTTAGGGCTTATTTGAATGTAAAAAACATTTTCAATTTAAATTGTCCAAGAAATATTTCCAATGTTTTACTCAATTGAGAGAAATAATTAATTTTGTGCAGGTCATTAAAAAAAAAAATTATTTTGAGGATCGTAGTTAAGGCAGAAACAGAGTGCATTTTCAATGAATGTTACATTGACCCAATGTAAAGTTGCATTGAATACAAAACAGATGTGAATATTTTCAGTAGTTTCATTTTCTTGTCGTACCGCAAAAAATTGAAGCCATACATTCCGCCATAGTAACAATGCCATGACGAAATAATTTACAACGGTTACATACATATATATGACTTGGCTTCGTATCAATCCCATTCTATAAAGCTGAGAACACACTATTTGCCTGAGAATAGAAATAAATAAATTGTTTAATTTTTGAGTAAATTCGGTGTTATTTCCACGCAAACACAAATATTTGGGTTGGTTCTGTATATAGATTAGTTTCAATTGGATATAGTTCTCGCTGTTCATTTAAAAATATCAACAAAAAATATATTCGCACTGGACAAAAATATTTAAATGCCAAAAGATTTTGGCATTCGTTTACAAAAAAGAATACAAAAGTAAACATTGAAATGCTTGTATAATATGCATTAAATGTGATGACAAAACGAAGGGAAAGCCTTTCTTAGGCTAGGACCGCACTTGCGATTTCAATCGCACAATTTTTCAGTCGCAAAAATGGAACACATTAATTTAAATGAGAATGAACGCACTTGCTACCAACAAATCATAACGATTTAAAAGTCGTAATTTGTTTCATTTTTCTTGCGATGCGATTGTCGTAAACTTAAATGAAACACATGTACTCAAATTGATATAACCACACTTGCGATTTAAATTACTACGACTTAAAAATCGTAGTCGCAAAGAGAAATCGGCATGCACGCACTTGCGATTTTTAATCCACGATTTCTTAGTCGCAAAAAGTAAAACACATGGTCTTAAATGTGAATGCACGCACATGCGACTTAAAAATCGTAGCGATTATAAAAATGAAACAAGTTCTATTTTTTCAAGCGATTTTTCTGTGGCTACTTATTTGTAGCAAATGCGTGCACTCAGATACAAAGTATTGTGTTTTATTTTTCGTGATTAAATAATCGCGCGGCAAAAAATCGCAAGTGCGTGCATGGCAATAATTTGTAGCGACTACGACTTTTTAATCGCCTCGACAAAAAATCGCAAGTGGGGTCCTAGCCTTAGTCAGCAACACGTTGTTTTTTTTTGTTACGTTGTCGTCAACATAATGTTTGGAGTTGGTTTAGGAGATTTCCTTTAGGAACTGTGTCGTTTCAACGTCAACTACTTACCTACAATAATTATTGTTTTTTCAACTGGAGAATATTTATGATCTCTTTCAATTGAACCGAATGTTGAAATTGTTTTATTGCTCTAATCTCAAAATTATTTTAAATTTAAACAGTCCAAAGAATATTAAAAACATTTTACTCAATTGAGAGAAATTCTTAATTTTGTGCCTACCACTAACCTACAAAACGCAAGAAACGAGGTGAATTGTCAATGAATTATACATTGATGCAATGTAAAGTTGCATTGAATATGAAACTGATATGACTTTTCAATGAATAGAAATGTGAAATTACATTGAAGCAATCTATAAATACATTGACGCAATGCAGAATTTCATACAATGAAAAAAGGGCAGGAATAACTGACTCATGTACTTGTACACAATATTCTTAATCATGTAATTGAAGTGGTGATATCGCAATACTATTTAATGTTGTATAAAAAAATATTTTATTATTTAAACATTCTTTTTTTTTTTTAAATATTTGACATCACAAAGGTCAGTATTTCCCACTGGGATTAATCTGACAGTAGATGAAAAAATTGGATCAAATATTGGATTAAATGAGTATACTGCATGATCAAGGTATGCAATACATATGGAATTTTAGATTAAAATTTAGATTAAAACAAAATTTGGTATGAATATTTATTGAGAGAATTGTAACGAAACATTATTTTAAGATTATATCACTGAATATTATATACATCTAGGGTGTTTTGTAATCAAAGTTGTTTTTGTTTGTGACAATTTTTAAAGTCAATAATAATGCACATACAAAAATCGTAAGAATATGTGTCATCTAAAACATTCGTATATAAGTATGTACATATAATAATATTAATTTTATGAAAGTTATTTATAAAATTACAAAAAACAACAATATAAAAAATACTTTATAAGAGTATTCAACACCAGTAGAAGCATGACTTTATATTCTACATTCTCAGAATACCAAATTGTTCCTGTTCCCTGAAGTATGTAAACTGTGCATTGGTAGCATTGGAATGCTATTCGGCGTCGTTCCGCTTATTGCATTCTCATCGTTTCATTGTTTAAACAGATTTTGTCTCGGCCGGGTCGCTGTGATTATTACTCCGCGAATTTGTGAATTACATATAGTTAAAAGTTTTCATTTTGCTAATGTAACAAATTTAACATCAGTGTCAACAATTTTGAAGACAATAACAAAAGGTAAGTAATAAAATTTCTTTTAACCCTTTTTAACGCCCAAGTTCTTTATCTAAAAAAATTAATGTGCAAATTATTCGTGTTCTTCAATTTCTAAGGAGAAAAAAGTGCAAAACGGTAAAAACAAATTTAGAGTAATTTCGAACTAAAAACCACACAAATTGGTTAGTTATTTTACATTAAAAAACATTGCGTGACCTTTTATATATTATTTTTCCAAGCGTGAATATGAAAATAATAAAGGCTTAAAAAAATCCTTAGATTTCGCAAAGAAAAAAAAAATTATTGGTGGTGACGCTCTATAATATATCTACCTATTTTTTTTTTTAATGCAGTGCCGAATGCAGACTTTCAAATTCATATTATTATAAAATAATTAAAACAAAGACAGCATTGAGCACTAGGAAAAATTACAGTTTTAAAGTACATAACGGGAAAAATTGGGGTAGTATTTTTTTTTCTTGTTAATTCACCAGTTTCCGTTAGTTCCATTCGCATTCATTCTTCATACATATTTACTCATTGTTTGTTGTTTCGTCAAGTAAAGCGAAGTAGTTTTTAACAATAAAAATGTGCACTTGTTTCAATTTTATTACATTTTTATAAATTGAAATTCACTATAAGAAATTATGAATTCGTACAAAATAAAAGAGGTAATTTCATTCATTTCGATTCATTTATTATAATGGCACCTTAATTGCATGAAAGCTGATATGTGGTATTCTGCAGCCGAAGCTGTAGAAGAATTTTCTATAAAATTGTAACCTCTTGGGGACTAATTGCCATCTGTATTTGTTGTCATATTCACGTTTTGTTGGCGCCTTAAGCCCCGATTATGAATTTCACATCATATATATATTATATGTGATATAGGTATTATAAGAGTAATCCAATTGGTCGCAAATAAATATTTCGAAAATTTTCAAGTTCAAATAATAAAGTTTTTAATAAGGGGATTTTTTAACTGGGTTTTATATTTTTGTTCCTCATATTAATAGTCGACATTTCCATTCTTATCCAATAAAAAACAAAGGCCCTTATCGTCGGCTTGAAGTGAAAAACTGCTAACTCTAGTTTTCAACATTTTACAGAAATAGGTACTTAATGATGCCAAAAATTCAAAAAGAAGTCTTAGATTCCCAATGTAAAGAAACTGATAAACTTTGAATGTTTTTGTGCTTTTAAAATTTTTTTGAAATAATCAATAAACGTAATCGTAAAAATAAATAAGAAGTTAGCAGGTTATCATTCTAGGCTGAAAATGTGCAAAAATAAATTAATTATAGGATTAAAAGATTAAAAGATATAAAAAAGATTTTCCTTAGTGACAAATTATAAAGCCAAATTTTAACAGTTCAAATACTTTAGTTCCAAAGCACATATTAATAAACAGCCAAATTGCTATGTTTAGCTGCCATTCGGAAGTTTCTTAATGTCGTGATTTTTCAACAGGGCTTCATATCAATTGATAATAAAACCTAGCTATTGAAAGTTGAAGGCGCTAATTTTGCTTATAGCTGCAAAGCAGTAACTCAACACTTCATTTTAGTTTAGTTACACCTTCAACTTGAGTACTCAAATTTCAACACAAAAATAAAATTATAAAGCTCTCAACTCTTACAGGAAACTCTTGAGCTGTTAAATACAGTACTCGTATGTATGTATGATAATAAAACATTCTTGCAGAGCTTCATTTGAACGCTTTTGAAATGGAAACAAAATTTTACCACTAGATTCACAATGATTCACGAAGTTGAATTTGTCTTTTTTGAATACTGATTTACCTATACATTATAAAACGTAAGTTTTTAAATAATATTAAATTAAATATTTATAACTTAATAGTTATTAATATTTCATTATCAACACTGGAAGGGTTTTGAAATAAACTACACTGAAAATAAAATCTAGGTATATATGAAAAAAATGTAGGTAGATCTGATAAAAATTTTGTCAATATACGTCCAACAAAAAGTTTTGTCAAATTGATAAAAATTGCAGAATTTTGTTGAGGTAACAAAAAATATTTTGTTGTATCCACAAAACTATTTCGTAGAATTTACAAAATTAATTTGTCATATTAACAATTCTTTTGTTGTATTAACAATTTTTTTTTGTTGAAAATTTGTTTTTTAAAATTATTGGATTAACAAATTTTTTTTTTTTTAAATTAACAAAATTGTTTTGTTAAACTAACAAAACAATTTTGTTAATTAAACAAAACAATTTTGTTAGTTTAACAAAACAATTTTGTTAATTTAAAAAAAAAAAAATTTGTTAATCCAATAAAATAAAATTTACAAAACTTTTTTGTTATATTTTGTTAAATTAACAAAATATTTTGTCAATTCAACAAAATATTTTGTCAATTCAACAAAATATTTTGTCAATTTAACAAAATATTTTGTCAATTCAACAAAATATTTTGTCAATTTTACAAATTTATTTTGTTGAATCCACAAAATTAATTTTTTCAAAAAAGTTTTTTTTTTTGGGATTAAAGTCCACAAAAATTGGCGTTTCGTCCCTACGATCTCACATGAAACTATCTGTGAGGGCGTATGGACAATACGCAATTTTTGCCAAGTTCAGTTACTCTAACATCGATTTTTTGACAAAAACCAAATGTGAACTATATCATACACAAAAGAAATGTCATGATAAAAATAATTTTACCTATCTGATAACATTATTTTATCAATATTACAAAATAACAACCTGAAAACAAAATATTTGTCATTTTAACAAAAACGTTTTCATTTTTTGTTAAACTGACAAAAAGAAATTTACAAAAACTTTGTGATATTGACAAACATTTACAAAACAGATTTTTTTGTAGATACAACAAACATTTTGTTAACATCACAAAAAAGTTTGTCGATGTGACAAAAATCTGTTTTATTTTGTTATATTAACAAAACTTGGTTTGTTAAACTGACAATATTATTTGTAGTGTATATTTTGTTAAACTGACAAAAAATCATGCTGAATTATAAACATTTTGTCAAATCAACAAAATCATTCTTTCGTATTGACAAAAATTTAATCAAAATGATAAAATTGTTTTGTTGAAAGTCAAAGTATGATGTGCTACAATGATAAGCGTATTTACAACCAACTTGCAAATGTGCCTATCATATCTTTTGATTGAGCCTTGAAGGTGTTTAATGCTTCAAGCACCTCAAAACTTCAAAAATGTTACTTCAAATATTATTACAAAAATAACAATAAAAACTTTTATTATTACAGGAAATATTGTTACTGTTTAATACAACAGATCTTACAAATAATGTATAGAAATACATAGTCTGACACATTCCTTGGAACACTTCAGAAATTTCGCCGTTATACACAGCTAGTTTCTCAAGTTGAGTGCACTGGATATAATCTGTACCTACATACATAGGAATTTACAAGGTTAAATTCATCTTTGTTGATAGTACATGTATGTACTTTTGCATGATAAAACGTAAGTTTGAAAAATATTAAATAAGTTCTATAGTAAATTAAATTAATTAACACATAATATTTTATTACCAAGCTTCGAAGGGTTTTGTATTGTATGTACTCGTATTAAACAAATCGTTGGCTTATATAAATATTCATATAATTTACAATTTTATTGATTTGTGAGTTCTAGAAGTTCTTCATTCTTCATATTTACTCATTGTTTGTTGTTTCGTCAAGTAAAGCAAAGTAGTTTTTAACAATAAAAATGTTCACTTGTTGCAATTTTATTACATTTTTATAAATTGAAATTCACTATAAGAAATTATGAATTCGTACAAAATAAAAGAGGTAATTTCATTCATTTCGATTCATTTATTATAATGGCACCTTAATTGCATGAAAGCTGATATGTGGTATTCTGCAGCCGAAGCTGTAGAAGAATTTTCTATAAAATTGTAACCTCTTGGGGACTAATTGCCATCTGTATTTGTTGTCATATTCACGTTTTGTTGGCGCCTTAAGCCCCGATTATGAATTTCACATCATATATATATTATATGTGATATAGGTATTATAAGAGTAATCCAATTGGTCGCAAATAAATATTTCGAAAATTTTCAAGTTCAAATAATAAAGTTTTTAATAAGGGGATTTTTTAACTGGGTTTTATATTTTTGTTCCTCATATTAATAGTCGACATTTCCATTCTTATCCAATAAAAAACAAAGGCCCTTATCGTCGGCTTGAAGTGAAAAACTGCTAACTCTAGTTTTCAACATTTTACAGAAATAGGTACTTAATGATGCCAAAAATTCAAAAAGAAGTCTTAGATTCCCAATGTAAAGAAACTGATAAACTTTGAATGTTTTTGTGCTTTTAAAATTTTTTTGAAATAATCAATAAACGTAATCGTAAAAATAAATAAGAAGTTAGCAGGTTATCATTCTAGGCTGAAAATGTGCAAAAATAAATTAATTATAGGATTAAAAGATTAAAAGATATAAAAAAGATTTTCCTTAGTGACAAATTATAAAGCCAAATTTTAACAGTTCAAATACTTTAGTTCCAAAGCACATATTAATAAACAGCCAAATTGCTATGTTTAGCTGCCATTCGGAAGTTTCTTAATGTCGTGATTTTTCAACAGGGCTTCATATCAATTGATAATAAAACCTAGCTATTGAAAGTTGAAGGCGCTAATTTTGCTTATAGCTGCAAAGCAGTAACTCAACACTTCATTTTAGTTTAGTTACACCTTCAACTTGAGTACTCAAATTTCAACACAAAAATAAAATTATAAAGCTCTCAACTCTTACAGGAAACTCTTGAGCTGTTAAATACAGTACTCGTATGTATGTATGATAATAAAACATTCTTGCAGAGCTTCATTTGAACGCTTTTGAAATGGAAACAAAATTTTACCACTAGATTCACAATGATTCACGAAGTTGAATTTGTCTTTTTTGAATACTGATTTACCTATACATTATAAAACGTAAGTTTTTAAATAATATTAAATTAAATATTTATAACTTAATAGTTATTAATATTTCATTATCAACACTGGAAGGGTTTTGAAATAAACTACACTGAAAATAAAATCTAGGTATATATGAAAAAAATGTAGGTAGATCTGATAAAAATTTTGTCAATATACGTCCAACAAAAAGTTTTGTCAAATTGATAAAAATTGCAGAATTTTGTTGAGGTAACAAAAAATATTTTGTTGTATCCACAAAACTATTTCGTAGAATTTACAAAATTAATTTGTCATATTAACAATTCTTTTGTTGTATTAACAATTTTTTTTTGTTGAAAATTTGTTTTTTAAAATTATTGGATTAACAAATTTTTTTTTTTTTAAATTAACAAAATTGTTTTGTTAAACTAACAAAACAATTTTGTTAATTAAACAAAACAATTTTGTTAGTTTAACAAAACAATTTTGTTAATTTAAAAAAAAAAAAATTTGTTAATCCAATAAAATAAAATTTACAAAACTTTTTTGTTATATTTTGTTAAATTAACAAAATATTTTGTCAATTCAACAAAATATTTTGTCAATTCAACAAAATATTTTGTCAATTTAACAAAATATTTTGTCAATTCAACAAAATATTTTGTCAATTTTACAAATTTATTTTGTTGAATCCACAAAATTAATTTTTTCAAAAAAGTTTTTTTTTTTGGGATTAAAGTCCACAAAAATTGGCGTTTCGTCCCTACGATCTCACATGAAACTATCTGTGAGGGCGTATGGACAATACGCAATTTTTGCCAAGTTCAGTTACTCTAACATCGATTTTTTGACAAAAACCAAATGTGAACTATATCATACACAAAAGAAATGTCATGATAAAAATAATTTTACCTATCTGATAACATTATTTTATCAATATTACAAAATAACAACCTGAAAACAAAATATTTGTCATTTTAACAAAAACGTTTTCATTTTTTGTTAAACTGACAAAAAGAAATTTACAAAAACTTTGTGATATTGACAAACATTTACAAAACAGATTTTTTTGTAGATACAACAAACATTTTGTTAACATCACAAAAAAGTTTGTCGATGTGACAAAAATCTGTTTTATTTTGTTATATTAACAAAACTTGGTTTGTTAAACTGACAATATTATTTGTAGTGTATATTTTGTTAAACTGACAAAAAATCATGCTGAATTATAAACATTTTGTCAAATCAACAAAATCATTCTTTCGTATTGACAAAAATTTAATCAAAATGATAAAATTGTTTTGTTGAAAGTCAAAGTATGATGTGCTACAATGATAAGCGTATTTACAACCAACTTGCAAATGTGCCTATCATATCTTTTGATTGAGCCTTGAAGGTGTTTAATGCTTCAAGCACCTCAAAACTTCAAAAATGTTACTTCAAATATTATTACAAAAATAACAATAAAAACTTTTATTATTACAGGAAATATTGTTACTGTTTAATACAACAGATCTTACAAATAATGTATAGAAATACATAGTCTGACACATTCCTTGGAACACTTCAGAAATTTCGCCGTTATACACAGCTAGTTTCTCAAGTTGAGTGCACTGGATATAATCTGTACCTACATACATAGGAATTTACAAGGTTAAATTCATCTTTGTTGATAGTACATGTATGTACTTTTGCATGATAAAACGTAAGTTTGAAAAATATTAAATAAGTTCTATAGTAAATTAAATTAATTAACACATAATATTTTATTACCAAGCTTCGAAGGGTTTTGTATTGTATGTACTCGTATTAAACAAATCGTTGGCTTATATAAATATTCATATAATTTACAATTTTATTGATTTGTGAGTTCTAGAAGTTCTTCATTCTTCATATTTACTCATTGTTTGTTGTTTCGTCAAGTAAAGCAAAGTAGTTTTTAACAATAAAAATGTTCACTTGTTGCAATTTTATTACATTTTTATAAATTGAAATTCACTATAAGAAATTATGAATTCGTACAAAATAAAAGAGGTAATTTCATTCATTTCGATTCATTTATTATAATGGCACCTTAATTGCATGAAAGCTGATATGTGGTATTCTGCAGCCGAAGCTGTAGAAGAATTTTCTATAAAATTGTAACCTCTTGGGGACTAATTGCCATCTGTATTTGTTGTCATATTCACGTTTTGTTGGCGCCTTAAGCCCCGATTATGAATTTCACATCATATATATATTATATGTGATATAGGTATTATAAGAGTAATCCAATTGGTCGCAAATAAATATTTCGAAAATTTTCAAGTTCAAATAATAAAGTTTTTAATAAGGGGATTTTTTAACTGGGTTTTATATTTTTGTTCCTCATATTAATAGTCGACATTTCCATTCTTATCCAATAAAAAACAAAGGCCCTTATCGTCGGCTTGAAGTGAAAAACTGCTAACTCTAGTTTTCAACATTTTACAGAAATAGGTACTTAATGATGCCAAAAATTCAAAAAGAAGTCTTAGATTCCCAATGTAAAGAAACTGATAAACTTTGAATGTTTTTGTGCTTTTAAAATTTTTTTGAAATAATCAATAAACGTAATCGTAAAAATAAATAAGAAGTTAGCAGGTTATCATTCTAGGCTGAAAATGTGCAAAAATAAATTAATTATAGGATTAAAAGATTAAAAGATATAAAAAAGATTTTCCTTAGTGACAAATTATAAAGCCAAATTTTAACAGTTCAAATACTTTAGTTCCAAAGCACATATTAATAAACAGCCAAATTGCTATGTTTAGCTGCCATTCGGAAGTTTCTTAATGTCGTGATTTTTCAACAGGGCTTCATATCAATTGATAATAAAACCTAGCTATTGAAAGTTGAAGGCGCTAATTTTGCTTATAGCTGCAAAGCAGTAACTCAACACTTCATTTTAGTTTAGTTACACCTTCAACTTAGAATTTTTTTTAAATTTTCACGTAGTAAAAAGACTTAGAATTTTTTTAAATTTTCACGTAGTAAAAAGACTTAGAATTTTTTTTAAAGTTTCACGTAGTAAAAAAACTTGGAATTTTTTTTTTTTAAATTTTCACGTAGTAAAAAGACTTAGAATATTTTTAAAATTTTTGACATAGTAAAAGGACTTAGAATATTTTTAAAATTTCACATAGTAAAAAGACTTAGAATTTTTTTTAAATTTTCACATAGTAAAAAGACCGATCTTTTTTTAAATTTTTTTAAATTTTCACATAGTAAAAAGACTTAGAATTTTTTTTTAAATTTTCCTGTAGTAAAAAGACTTAGAATTTTTTTTTTAATTTTCACATAGTAAAAAGACCGATTTTTTTTTAAATTTTTTTAAATTTTCACGTAGTAAAAAGACTTAGAATTTTTTTTAAATTTCCACATAGTAAAAAGACTTAGAATTTTTTTTAAATTTTCACGTAGTAAAAAGACTTAGAATATTTTTTAAATGTTTGACATAGTAAAAAGACTTAGAATTTTTTTTAAATTTTCACGTAGTAAAAAGACTGAATTTTTTTTTTTAATTTTCACGTAGTAAAAAGACTTAGAATATTTTTTAAATTTTTGACATAGTAAAAGGACTTAGAATATTTTTAAAATTTCACATCGTAAAAAGACTTAGAATTTTTTTTTTAAATTTCCACAGTAAAAATACAGGATATTTTTTAAATTTTTGACATAGTAAAAGGACTTAGAATTTTTTTTAAATGTTCACGTAGTAAAAAGACTTAGAATTTTTTTTAAATTTCCACATAGTAAAAAGACTTAGAATTTTTTTTAAATTTTCACGTAGTAAAAAGACTTAGAATATTTTTTAAATTTTTGACATAGTAAAAGGACTTAGAATTTTTTTTATATGTTCACGTAGTAAAAAGACTTAGAATTTTTTTTAAATTTCCACATAGTAAAAGACTTAGAATTTTTTTTAAATTTTCACGTAGTAAAAAGACTTAGAATATTTTTTAAATTTTTGACATAGTAAAAGGACTTAGAATTTTTTTTATATGTTCACGTAGTAAAAAGACTTAGAATTTTTTTTAAATTTTCACATAGTAAAAAGACCGATCTTTTGTTAAATTTTTTTAAATTTTCACGTAGTAAAAAGACTTAGAATTTTTTTTTAAATTTTCCCGTAGTAAAAAGACTTAGAATTTTTTTTTTAATTTTCACATAGTAAAAAGACCGATTTTTTTTTTAAATTTTTCTAAATTTTCACGTAGTAAAAAGACTTAGAATTTTTTTTAAATTTCCACATAGTAAAAAGACTTAGAATTTTTTTTAAATTTTCACGTAGTAAAAAGACGTAGAATATTTTTTAAATTTTTGACATAGTAAAAAGACTTAGAATTTTTTTTAAATTTTCACGTAGTAAAAAGACTTTGAATTTTTTTTTTAAATTTTCACGTAGTAAAAAGACTTAGAATATTTTTTAAATTTTTGACATAGTAAAAGGACTTAGAATATTTTTAAAATTTCACATCGTAAAAAGACTTAGAACTTTTTTTTTAAATTTTCACAGTAAAAATACAGGATATTTTTTAAATTTTTGACATAGTAAAAGGACTTAGAATTTTTTTTAAATGTTCACGTAGTAAAAAGACTTAGAATATTTTTTAAATTTTCACGTAGTAAAAAGACTTAGAATATTTTTTAAATTTTTGACATAGTAAAAGGACTTAGAATTTTTTTTATATGTTCACGTAGTAAAAAGACTTAGAATTTTTTTTAAATTTCCACATAGTAAAAGACTTAGAATTTTTTTTAAATTTTCACGTAGTAAAAAGACTTAGAATAAATTTTTGACATAGTAAAAGGACTTAGAATTTTTTTTAAATTTCCACATAGTAAAAAGACTTAGAATTTTTTTTTAAATTTCCACATAGTAAAAAGACCGATTTTTTTTTAAATTTTCACATAGTAAAAAGACTTAGAATTTTTTTTAAATTTGCACGTAGTAAAAAGACTTAGAATTTTTTTTTTAAATTTTCACGTAGTAAAAAGACTAAGAATATTTTTTAAATTTTTTACATAGTAAAAGGACATCGAATATTTTTAAAATTTCACATAGTAAAAAGACTTAGAATTTTTTTTTAAATTTTCACAGTAAAAAGACAGGATATTTTTTAAATTTTTGACATAGTAAAAGGACTTAGAATATTTTTAAAATTTCACATAGTAAAAAGACTTTGAATTTTTACTTGCGACTTATAGGTAGATACTATAAGGCAAGTTATGCATTCGGAAAAAAAATCGAACTCGAGATTTTGATCAAGGTTGACATTACGATGATAGCGAAGACTAAAAAAGTGGGTCTCGCAATTCTGTCTGTCTGTCTGTCTGTCTGTCTGTCTGTCCGTTCGATTTTCTTCAAACTTTGTAGATATGGGTTTTAATTTTTTCCCCCAGGATGTTTTTTGATTTGATTTTTTAAGACCAAAAATAACGGTATTTGTTGAAAAAAATCTTCAGAAAAATGGTTATTGAGGGTACCCCCCATGGAACCATTTTTTTTGTTTTTGATTTCCTCAAAAATGGTACAACCGATTTTGATAAGTTTTTTTTGCTAACGCTCCCCAAAAACCTGAATAGAATTGTGTACTCAAATTTTCAAAAAAATTTTTTTTGGAGTTTTAAAAAAAACTTCAAAATTTTTTTTCAAAACTCAATATTTCGAAAACCCCTCGCTAGATTTTTTTTAAACTTGATAAATAAAAGTTTCTCAATATAATCTACAAGATGTGAGAAAAAAAATTTTATTTTACCTAAAAATAAAGGTACCTACCATACAAATGCTAAAAAATTAAAAAAAAATGGTTTTCAAAAATCGTATTTTTCTCGAAAACGGTTCCGAGAATTTTGATAAAATTTTTTTTCTTTCAATTAATTTTTACGATCTTTAATTTAATAAAAAAAATTTTGAAATTAAGATATTACAGCTTGTACCTACCATAGAACCATTTCTTCGAATTTTGAACTTCTCATTATGCACATAACGGATCTTAATGAAAATTTTTATAGAGAAGCTTCTAAAAAGTCTAAAACACATTGCATTTCAAAACTTTAAAATAAATAATTTTTGAATTTTTGAAAAAAAAAATCTATTTTTTCTTTTTTTTTTGAAAATTCGATATCTCAGAAACGGCTCAATATTTTTTTTTTTTGTAAATTTTATTTTTATTCGAACAATAATAAAAACTTTAAATTGGCGTACTAAAATTTTTTCTTAAAAAGCTTTGAAAAAGTTTGTACATAAAAGCTTTTTTTAATAAACCACTACAACGACTTATAATTTTTGTTCTTGCATAAATTCATATTTGGATAGCATTATGTTTTTGTCTCTTACTACTAAAAGAACTTAAAAAAATAATTTAATCCTTATGAACAGTTTTCTCTAATAACATTCGTTTTTAAAATTCCTAGTCTGTTACATAAGAGCAAGTTTGTGCGACCCAGTCGTGCATTTTATTTTTTAAATTTCCACATAGTAAAAAGACTTAGAATTTTTTTTTAAATTTTCACGTAGTAAAAAGACTTAGAATATTTTTTAAATTTTTGACATAGTAAAAGGACTTAGAATATTTTTAAAATTTCACATAGTAAAAAGACTTAGAATTTTTTTTAAATTTCCACATAGTAAAAAGACAAAATTTTTTTTAAATTTTCACGTAGTAAAAAGACTTAGAATATTTTTTAAATTTTTGACATAGTAAAAGGACTTAGAATTTTTTTTAAATGTTCACGTAGTAAAAAGACTTAGATTTTTTTTTAAATTTCCACATAGTAAAAAGACCGATTTTTTGTAAAATTTTTTTTAAATTTTCACATAGTAAAAAGACTTAGAATTTTTTTTAAATTTTCACGTAGTAAAAAGACTTAGAATATTTTTTAAATTTTTGACATAGTAAAAGGACTTAGAATTTTTTTTAAATGTTCACGTAGTAAAAAGACTTAGAATTTTTTTTAAATTTCCACATAGTAAAAAGACCGATTTTTTGTTAAATTTTTTTTAAATTTTCACATAGTAAAAAGACTTAGAATTTTTTTTAAATTTTCACGTAGTAAAAAGACTTAGAACTTTTTTTTAAATTTTCACGTAGTAAACAGACTTGGAATATTTTTTAAATTTTTGACATAGTAAAAGGACTTGGAATATTTTTAAAATTTCACATAGTAAAAAGACTTAGAATTTTTTTTAAATTTCCACATAGTAAAAAGACAGATTTTTTTTTAAATTTTCACGTAGTAAAAAGACTTAAAATTTTTTTAAATTTTTTAAAATTTTTGACATAGTAAAAAGGCTAAGAATTTTTTTTTAATTTTCACATAGTAAAAAGATTTAGAATTTTTTTTAAATTTTTGATATAGTAAAAGGACTCAGAATATTTTTAAAATTTCACGTAGTAAAAAGACTTAGATTTTTTTTTTTAATTTTCAGGTAGTTAAAAGACGTAGAATTTTTTTTTTAATTTTTGAAAATTTTTTACATTGAAAAGTGCTCAAGGACTAGAAGATCACTTCTATAACATATCAATTTGAGTTTTCCTTTAACTTTTTTAATAATTTACTACAGAAATTGTTGTCTTTTTCTGTAGATCAATATGGATTTTCAGACAATGTTTGGGACAACGTATTCTTTGCTGGACAATTTTGAACATCATTTCCCACATATCCTGGATTTTCTATGCATGGAAAACAATGTTAAGGAGAGAGAAACCAAAAAGCTGTTAAAATCTCTAAGCTCAAAGAGTGATCTTAGCGAAGGTAAACTTTATATAAATATGAATTGTTATAACATATCAAACTTAAAAAATTATATTTTAATTCAATATGGCTTGTAGCCTTTAGTCCTTTAAAAAATTGGCATTTCGTCCAGGTGGATCTCACATGGACTCATCAGTTGACTGAGTGAGGCACCATGTTTAATTATATTTTAATTTTTGAACAACAACTTAAAGGTGCTTCCACCAATTGTTTTTGGCTGCAGATATGGCTATTTCGTGCTTTGTCATTTTTGCACTCATCAGTTTCCTTTTTGTTATGGTGCTGAGCTTTTAATCCAATTTTATTTGAAAAAAACTTGCTACACACACCATAGATTCGAACCCACACATATCAGATTTGCTCAGTCTTAGAAGTCATGTGCACTGCGCACTCCACGTTGGGTCGAGATGTGTTACAACCAACAAATGAGCTTAAATTCAAAGTATTTTTGGTTAACAATCTTCTCAAAATTTGATCCTATTAACACACTGAAAATTACAACAATCTAAAAATTATTTTTGTTTTTAATTTCAGATTCCAAGAACGCTATCCTTTAAACATCAATGCATGGATATTTTGTGCCAACTCAAAGATTGGTTGTGAAGGACAAAACAGGCATGAAAAGCTGTTTGAAATTTACCATCAAGGACTCACAAGAAGCGTTCCTTTACATCGGAAAATCGCCGCAGGAAATTGAGGACCATTTGCTATATCTTCAACAAAGGTCTGGAGCTATCCAGCCATTTATCATAGCAGTCGGTGAAAGTATTGAAGAATTAAACGAATTTTATGTTTTTTTGATGGTATTAAATTTCATTTTAAAAGCTTGATAAGGGCGGCTGATATTTGCTTTAAGATTTTCCATCTTTTTAATTTGCACTACCCAATTGCCTGTGCTTCAGTTTGGGGATTCATTCAAATATGTTTCTATAAAATTCCATTAAATCCTTTATGCCCAAAAGTACAAATCCTTTTAGATTACATTTTAAGCAAACAAAAATCTGTAAATAATACCAAATAATATAAAATTGATTTTAAAGAAAGAAAAAACAAAAATAAAACATACCTAAAAAACAAATAATTAAAGTTTTTTGTTCATCTTGTTGAGGATGATCTGGCTTAAATATTTTCCGCTCATATTTTTCCTCTTGGTTGAAGATGGTTGCAGCTTTTTTGTTTTAAAAATTTTAGCTTCCAGCGATGTCAAAAAGATGTGTCGATATCATAATCGTAAGTATAGAAAACTTAACCTAAGCTTTATACTAACATTTCTTCTTAAGCCAATTAGCTAATATTTTTTTGGTTCCATTGATTTAATGGAAAATGTACTATTAGTCAAAGAATAAAATCCATTGAGGGAATGAATTTCATTCACAAAATCAACGAACAGAGTTCCTTGGTTAAATGAATAATATTTAATTTCTCAATGAATTAGATTTATTAAAACAATGAATTAATATTATTAAATCAATAAAATTAATTCATTATTGTAATGAATCTAATTCATTGAGAAATTGAAAATAGTTCATTGAATCAATGAATATAATTCATGGTATCAATGAAATTAATTCATTGAACCAATGAAAATATTTTATTAAACCAATGAACAAAATTCATTGATCTCAGGTATGTTATTCATTGAGTCAATGAAAATATTTCATTGGAGCTATGAATATACTTCATCAAATCAATGAAAATAATTCACTGAATCAATGAAAATAATTCATTGAATCAAGTAATATAATTCCTTGAATCAATGAAAATATTTCATTCATCTAATGAAAACAATTCATTGATTGAATGAACAACATTCATTGAATCTATGAATATACTTCATCAAATCAATGAAAATAATTCACTTAATCAATGAAAATAATTCACTGAATCAATGAAAATAATTCATTGAATCAAGTATAATAATTCCTTGAATCAATGAAAATATTTCATTCATCTAATGAAAAAAAATCATTGATTGAATGAACAACATTCATTGAATCTATGAAAATAATTAATTAAATTAATGAAACTAATTCATTGAATCAATACAAATTATTTATTGAACCAATGAAAATAATTCAATGAATCAACGAACTTATTTCATTGACCCTATAAAAGTGTTCATTGATTCAATGAAAAAAATCTTTGAAAAATGTAAATTAAAAAAAAAAATATGAAAAAACTACATTGACTCAATGAAAATATTCATTGATTCAATGAACTTTTTCCTTGTTCCAATGAAAAAAGTTCATTGAGTGATGATAATTCAAAAAAATATTCCATGTTTTCAATGAAAAAAAATCATTGATTCAATGAACTATATTCATTGTTTTAATGTTTACTGTTCATTGAGTTCATGATAAGTTCATTAATTCTTTCATATTATATACTTTCATTATATACTTTTTCAATGAATTTTTTTTCATTGGCACAATGTAACTTTCATTTCGTGATGAAACCGTTCATTGAAAGAATTCACTTAATGAACTGTTTTTCATTGAGACAACGAAAAACATCATCGGCTGAAAAATAATGTAAAAAACATTGGGACAATGTAAAAAAAAATTGTATTTATGTACCTTTTTGGTTCAGTGTGATATATCTAAAATCTAATGTTTATTTAGTAACTGATATCAAATCACCATAGCAAGTTACACAATTGAATAGCACGTCCAATGATTGTTCACAAAAGTTGAGCGCGTTGCGTTTAATTTTCGATAGACCTGGTGACCCTACAGAGCCAACTCTTTAATTAGTCTGTGACAGCGTACTCCAGAACCCGAGGAGGTAGTTTCCTTCCCGTGCACTAGAATTCGGCTTTTGGCAGACTTAAACTTGATGAATTTTGCGTCGTAGCTTGGGTCTACAACCGTATACGATCCAACTGACCCAGAAGCTCACAGTACATTGGTTTCGGAGCATTTGGAAAGGAGCCGAAGAGCCGAAGAATCATCTTTAGCGACGAGGCGAATTTTTGGATGAATAACTGTGTTTTAATAAGTAAAATTTACTTATATGGGACCACACCAAAAATGCATTCTCAAAAAGTTACCGTTTTGTGTGGATTTTGCGCTGGCGGCTTAATTCGTCCTTATTTTCGTAAGCGACGTTGGTGAGGGGGTCACCGTCAATGATAAGCGCTACAGACTAATAATGTCCAATTTCTTATGGCACAGCATGTGGTTCCAGCAGGACGCCCGCTACGTGCCGCACAGCGGACGCAACAATTGACATTTTGCATTAACGATTTGAGAGTTAGGTTGTCTCTCGCAAAGGCTGGTGAATTGTCCACCAAGGCCACGCGACCTTGGTATGCTTTTTCTTGTAAGGTTAACTGAAGTCACAGGTCTACACAAGTAAGGCACAGTCGAACGATTTCCCTTAGATGAATTTAACACAGGCTATCATTAAAATTTAGTCTGATGTATGCGGTGGTTGAAAATTGGAACACTCGGATCTGTGCCACCATAAGAATCCAAGGCAAGAATTTGAAAGATGTCATATTCCATACATAGTGACACACATGAGCCTTTCAAATAAAAAAAAAATAATTTTAATAATACCTACCTTGTTTTATTCCATTTAATAATCAACCCACCCTTATCGACACACCCTTTATAAACAGACTCAAAAAACTGATGAAGAAGCTTGACATTATTTTTTTTATATCAGTTGAAATTCATTGAGTTTGGGATTCCCAGAGATTTTCGTCTTGAGTTTATAAAAATCCAGAAACGTTTGGATGATTTTTTGAGTCAAGCTCAAATTCAAGATTTTTACTTCATAGACTAATAGTCCAATTAGAAGTTTTGAAATTTAAATATCATCTCAGTTAGTCACTGGAAAGACTATGTTTCACTTAAAATTGCATAAAACAATACTGAAACAATTCTACACAAATGGCCGCAAGACAAACCAACTGCGCCATTCTAGTGACACTATTCTCTTCACCTGCACCTACTGGTTTACTTAGTTTCGATACATTTGCCAAGAGTCTTAAAAAGACACAAAACAAACGCGTTTATTAAACATGACAAGAACCCACGCCACCACCATCGCCGCCGCCGCGCCGCAGCTATAAAGTTAACTTATTAACTTGCTGGCAAGTATCGCCCACCAAATTAGGTAGTTCCGCAGTTTCTTCAAATTAACCATGTCGTGGTCACAAGTGGAGGAACGAGGAAGCGAGGAAGCAAGCCTCTCTCTCCCAGCAAGTGTTCACGTTCAGAGCGGAAGGAATTATACCTATACGGATACCATCTTCAAGTCCAACCATTTCGAATCGAGATACTTAAACACTAATTATTATTTTCATCATAATTACATTATTTTCGACGTCTGTCATCAGGTGAGGTGCCTTCAATATTCCGTGCGTCTCGTTGTCGTTGTCGTCGTAGTAGGTACCTAGTTTATATTAGTGGCACACGGGCTGGACTTTTTAATTATTCATTAATTTGATGAGTAGGAAAGTTAAGGTAAGGTTTATATAGAAATTTGCATTAATGTGCTTGTTAAGTGGCGGGGACCGCTTGGCGATAAATATAGTTTCGATATTAAAACACTGCCCACCCCAAAGAAGGCGATAGCTACTTCGGCCTAAATAAGGAAGGAAGCAGGCATACGCGTTGTGGTCTTAATAAGGAAATCAGATAAGAAAACCTGAAACTCAGAAGAAACAAAGACATTTTGCATTTTTTTTTTATTATTATTATAATTATTTTTATTTGTTTTTTTTTTTTTATACTTGCGATAAACAAATTAAAATGCTAGTTCTCGATAAATTCATACATATATACATACTCGTTGCGAATTTCGAGCTTAAGATTTAGTTTAGGTTTATATAAATATGATATAACGATGACGATGAAGCCGGGTTCTTCCTTCCCGTTTGTATGTTGAATGCCTTCAATACCGATTCCAATGATATTTTTTACTTGCCATATAATGAGTGATTTTTTAAGAGCTATCGGAAATTAAAAAAAAAAAAAAAACACATAAAATTCAGAAAAATGCATGAAATCTTTCTTTGGATCGATAGTACGGTACGGTCGATATAATTTAATCACCTCTATTACAGTTTCAATTTATTTCCAAACTTTTGCTATTACCTACTGAATCCGTGGAATGAAAGTTGAACGAACGTCGGTAACAATCCCTGCACCACCGACATTTTGTTCAACTTATATGGTAGTACTGAATTCGCAATCCGTTCGCACTCCATAAAATTTCTATCATTTTACATTCGCACCAATTTCGAGACGATTCGGAAGTGAATTTTTGATTAGACGAAAAATAAAAACAAAAATAAACAATGGAAAGCACAAATATGTAAGTCAAAAGCTTATCATACTGAATGTTTAAAAAATTTTAATAGAAAACGTACAACTAACAACACAACCGAAAAGCCAAAAATCTAAAAAAAAAAAAAAAAAAAAACAGCAAACGGTTGGTATTGAACGGTCCACCATCACAGTACTAACCAAACACAACGATGCTTGATTTCGTTCATCGATAGCGAAGCTATTATCAAAACCTAGGCCGTTAACTAAGTGTCTAGTGTCTGTAGCTGACAGTGTCGGTACGAAAGTTCATAAATGATAAGGTAATTTTAGGAATCGACAATGTAGTTCATCCGGCGAATTTCATAATTCAGTTTTACAGCGGATATGCGAAATCGAGTCAACTCACCGGGAGTAAAATTCTGCGAAATCTGTAATAGACATGAACGTTTCAAGATTATTTCATGCAAATGTTGGCCGCGGCTGCGCTGCGCCTCAAAAGGTCCATTTTGGCATGCTCTTTCTAACAAGGCGCCACAAAAAATAGTCTAGAGGCGTTAAATGGCACGATCTGAGCCGCCAATTGACTGGCCCCAAACGTGAAATAAACTGTTCACCGAACTCGCCTCTCAATTGGTCCATTGTTACGCGTGCTGTGTGGCATGTGGCACCGCCGTGTTGAAACCACATGTGATGCAATTCAAGCTCTTCCATTTTGCGCAAAAAAAAGTTTGTTATCATCGCACGGTAGCGCTTACCATTCACAGTAACGTTGCGATTCGCATCATCTTTGAAGAAATACAGCCCAACGATTCCGCCAGCTTATAATCCGCACCAAATAGTGACTTTTTCTGAATGCATTGGTAGCTCTTGCAATGCTTCTGGCTGCTCTTCATTCCAAATACGGCAGTTTTGCATTTTCACGTATCCATTCAACCAGTAATGAGCATAATTTGCAACCGTTCTTCGTTTGTAAGACGATTCATGGTTAAATTATAGACCAAACTGTCCGTGTGGTTCCCCTTGCGGGCATAGGGCCTCCACTACTCCTACGCGCCATCGTGTACGGTTTCTGGAGATGTACCTCAGCTCTCTTCAACTCTTCCCCAGTTGTGCTGATTCCTCTTCGACCGTTCTTCGCCAAGTACTTCTGGGTCAGCCCACTCCTCTGCCTCGCTGCGTGAGAAGGTTCCATTGCATCGCTTGACTCGCAATGCACTCGTGGCCTTTTTGAAGCGTATGTCCAATCCATTGCCACTTAAGTTTTCGGATTATAGAGTCGATGGGTTCCTGACCTGTCCTCGCATGAAGTTCATCATTGGAGATACGTTTAGGCCAGTAAAACCGCAAGATGTTTCGCAGACATCTATTCACGAACATTTGCAGCTTTCTTGTGACAGTGGGTGTTACTTTCCAAGTGCTGCATTCATAAAGAAGCACGGGTTCTACATTCGAGCGGAACAGTCGTAACTTGGTCTTTAGGCTTATAGAGTTGTTTCTCCATATTTTGGACAGCATTCCGAACGCAGCCTTTGCTTTCCCGATTCGGGTGGTTATATCTAGTTCGGTCCCGCCATCAGTAGAGATAATACTCCCAAGGTATTGAAAACTCTAGATACCGTCTCTACTGGTTGTCCAGAAATATCTATTTGTGTAGATGAGGAAGTTCCAAGGCTTATTATTTTAGTTTTTGCCGTATTGATCTTAAGCCCGACCGACGGTTTCGGCTTCTCTCTCCACCCTTGTTGTCATTTGATGGAGATCCATGATCCTATGAGAGAGTAAGCTCACGTCATCCACGTAGTCCAGATGTTTCAGGTGTGATAGCAGATTCCACTGAATTCCTTCATTTACAGTTGACAAAGCTGCATGCAGCACATCACTTATTACCAACAGGAAGAGTATTGGTGACAGTGTACAACCTTGTCTAGCACCATTTTGGATTTCAAACTCCTCTGACAACCTTCCTTTATGCAGAACGTGACATTTGGATCCTTCATATGTAGCCTTGATTATAGCGATCAATTTATCCGGGATGCCCCTCCTGCGCAAGGAAAGCAAAATAAATTCTCTATTGACACTGTCAAACGCCTTTTTGAAATCGATGAACAGCAGGTGAAGTCGTGATCGATATTCAACGCACTGTTCGATGATGATACGCAAGGTGTTGATGTGGTACACATAGGAAGACCCAGTGCGGAAACCTGCTTGTTCGGCGTCAAGCGTGTCTTCTTTTATTCGGCCTAGGACGATTCTTGCTATAACTTTCGCTACAGCAGGCAGCACGCTTGACAATCATCCCCTTTTTCCACTCCTCAGGAAAACTTTCAGTTTCCCAAGCTCTTTCTATGAGTGGGTGCAGGAGCTCAGACGATGTTGTTGGCGCTGCTCGTAAGAGCTCGGCGGGAATACCGTCAAGTCCAACCGCTTTGTTGTTCTTCAGTGCTTTGATTGCGGTTAAGATTTCTTCTCTACTGGGTAATTCAGTGCGTGTTCGGGTATTTGTTACTACGCACAGTGGGGCAAAATGGCGAAAAGATGGCATTAAATCAACCAACAGGTCTAGAAACTTGAAATTTGGCACAAATACTACTGATACCAATGTTAATACATGGCCAAAGTTTCTAATGGCCACGCCCATTTCTAGGGTTACCACCCATACAAATTTCATTAGTTTACGAAACTACTCAAAAACGGCTCAAACGATTTAAATGAAACTCTGCGTGTATTGCATCCTTCGTGATTGTAATACAACTACATTTATAAAAAAAAATAAAAAAAAAATATAGGGTTACCATTTCGGGACATTTTGTGTTACTAATTTTTGTTTGCTAAGCTTAGTATCCTTTCTTCAAAAGAAATAAATTCTTTGCTTTTCAGCTACATGTGAACTTTTAAAAATTCAGTTTTAATAGGCCTACAATATCTATTTGAGCTTGGAAGTGAATTTTTGTATATTATTTTAACACCAGAAACTAAGCGAAGTGGAACAAAGCAAGTAAGAAAAACAGTCGATTCGACCTGGTTCAATTCATAAAAGGCTTGCTTATTTGAATAGTGACCAAAACTCCTATCAAAGTCCCATTCAGAGTACAAGCATACATTTATCAATTCTTAGTGAAGTGAATTAATCTCGTCTTTTTGGAGAATAATTAAGCCTTTAACAGTTAAGTTTAACAAACTTTGTAAACTTGTACTCACAGAAGTTTTCGAAACAATGATATATGTTCAGGATCGGGATAGCAATTTTTTTAACACTACTGAAATATTTCATACGAAGCAAATACTTTTGATCTGATAATTTCATATTGAAATTTAGATAAGCCTGCTTCGAAAATTAACGCAAAAGCTTCTTCACCATTCATCGAAGTAGGTTAAATGGACTCTCTTAAAGCTTTTCTACACTGTTTGACTTTTCTAGGACCTTGGGGTACTTCGTGAATTAGTTTTGCAGCTACCGACTGCCCACATGTTCTCAAACTAATTTCAGATGCATATGCCAATTCAGAAAGAATGTATGTCATTTCAAAAGTTACCCAAGTATTGAGTTTGCCTTACAATTTCTTCCTTTAAAAAATCCATCTGGCTATTAAATCTTTGTAGACTTGACTTCTTCTTTATATTAAAAAGATCTTGCCTGGTTATTGGTAGTATTTTTGATTTTGTTGGGCGTATGAAATGTCAAAAATACAATAATATTGACGAAAAATATATTTTTCTAGAAAGTGACGTCACCAACAAAAATGTACACAACACACAGGGGAGCAGATTGGAGCAAGAAAATTTTGCACATTCTGAAAGGAGAATGTACACTTAACAAAATGACATATAAAACTTATTGGCACCTTACGGCGAACACAACTAAACGTCTAAGGATTTCAGAGAAATGCAAAAAAACAAACAATTTTTTAACTTTTTTTTATATTCAACTACGAATTAAAATAAAAAGAATTTATTTTTTTTATAAAAAAAAAACATACAAAAATGCTCCTGAGCTTACTGATTCTATTGCAATTTAATTTAATTTGATACACGCAATAAATAATAAACTGTACACAATTTACTTAACCAACTCGAAATGACAAAAAGAGGTCTGCGATCGACTCAAAACGTGAACTTACTCTTCATTTGAGACGATCTGCAGAAGATTACATGATTCAAATAAACTTTCTTTCTCTCATTTCTAATTCTCTATCATATTTGGAAGAGAAATAGAACGGTTATTCAAGACAAAGCTCAACTTCATAATTTGATTAAATGCCAGCTTTCTTACGTTTTGCCCCATTGTGCTACGGAGGGATCGTTGGGTGTTAGGTTGACTTCGCTGGTTAAAACGCGATTTAAAACCGCAGAAAAGTGTTCCTTCCACCTTTTGAGCTGGTCCTCATTCGAAACTAGCAGTGATCCGTCTATGTCCTTTACCATGTGTTGTTTAGAGCTTTGAGCACCTGTTAGCTCTTTGGTAATTCTGTAGACGGTCCTACTGTCGCACAGTGTTGCCAAAAAGAAAATAGCAAAAAAAATCACCCATGCCACTTCCTCTCAATTGTCACACTCCCTTGCTTGTAAATAGGTATTAGTTTCTTTTTTTAAATACATTTTTGAAATATGAATTTGACACTTCATTTAATCTGATTATCGAAAATTTCGAAATAGGAGTAGGTAAATTAAATAGTATCTCCGACGTTTCACAGAATATAGAAGACTAGCGAACTTGAATCGATTAACTGAATCGAACGTTTGTTCTCCCGTTTAGTAGAACAGAGGTGAGAGTCTCTTTTTTTTTTGTCACACGACTCGAATGTGGAATAATTTTCCTTTCTCAATTTTCCGCCTTCATTGTGGTATACAAGGTTTCAAGGTTTCACATAAATGTGCATCTTCTTGAAAACTTTCCACTTTACCTTAATAGTCGGATTGTGTTAGACCATTAGATTATAAAGGAAGTCCTTGATTGCATGCCAAATGCAACACACCTCAAACACATCCTAAAAGAAGGTATATTTGCACTTATTTTATAAATACCTAAATACCTAATTTGATGGCACTTCGAATTTAGGGCATCAATATCCAACCTTCGGCAAATTATAGTCCGGTTCCAGATAAAAAATAGAGTTGAATAGTGATTTTAATAGTTGTTACTTGAAATCTAAAAATGGACCTGATTGTCGCTCGCTTAGATTTCGCCTTGAACTTCAAATAATATTACATACCACTACCAAATCTCTTAAGTCGTCTTTTTTCCGAAAAGTAGACTTATCGTATTTATATTTTTTCATACAAAACCTCATAGCTTCTTACTCTGACCAAGCTACAACTATCTAATTGGTTAATCCATGTTTGTACATAAGTTCTCAAGCTTCTTGGGTCTCCAAGTTTCTTGGGATGTTCCCAAACTGCTAATTTAATCGTTCCATGTTTCATAAAATAAAAGACCGCATATTTCCAAAGAAGATGCACGTAATGTTTAACTGCATTTATAGAATATATTTATATGTATTTATTTTTTTTTGGCTAAGTTTGGCTCTTTTAGAGAAAACTTTTATAAATATTCGAAAAAAAAATTAAGAAAATAAAACAAAACTGAGCTTAATTATTAAATTCTTTTTTAACTCGAATTATATCTCTGCTTGATGGAGCACCTAATGATGATGATGATGATGATGTTGCCACTGCAGCAGATGTTGATGATGATGAAGCAATTTCTCCTCTGGCAGTATTTGCTCGAGATGAAAGGTCTGTAACCTGAGTTGATCCACCCCCAATGTTATTGGCTGCTGCAGCTGCAGCCATAGAAAGCGGTATGGTAATATACTGATGTCCACTTCCATCTGAAAGCAAAACACGATAGAGAGAGAGAGAGAGAGAGAGAGAGGGAAATAAAATGTCAATCAAGTGCTGCGGAAAAAACCGAAAGCCAAATCAAAGAAAAACTTAATAAAAGTCAATCACATTTGGCCCCAAAAATGGTGACCAACCAGATGTCAACCGCACGACCAATCATCGAACCGATTTAAGTACCACACCGCCCTCTGCTGTGCTGTGCCGCGCCGCACCGACGCAGCCCATATGCAAGTTATGGTGGCGACAGTGCGCACAGAAGTTATGGACATCTTCGACATATTTGCGGATTAAATACATAAAGTATTGGCCGGTGGAGTAAACTAAATGCCTCACGCCGACATGTGTAATTCACCAAAAAGGAGCACTGATGTGATCGTCGTTGTCTACGCCACTGACCATGCTCGGACCACGAACGATATAAGCGGACGGACAAATGGACAACTGGATAACACGGCAGCAGAGCATGGCATGCAATTATTTGACTTGACTTGGCGACGACGACCGACGAACGGACTTGGCATGCTTCAGATCAGCTACTGTTGCGGCTGCGTAGAAAAATACGGCTGCACTGCCCCCCGTCCGAAGAGGACAGGCGACGGACGCAGTGTGAGTTCCTTTTTGGGGCGCGATTTCAGAACAGTTCATCCACTTATTTGCCTTTCGGGAGGAGCATCGATCAATGGGAGCTCCTTATAAGCGGCCCCGATCGTTTTGATATTATTACGCAACTGGGGCCGTCGAACGGGCGAACATGGAGGTGCGGCGGCTGACATAGCGCGCGCGCGCCTTTTTTTATATGCAGATGTTTAAGGAAACGGTGAATGAATTTGATTGAAATGGAAGTTCAAGATGTGTGAACCTCATCCCGATTTGGAAGATGGATTAAGTTATTAAACGAATTTGGCGTCGGCGTACGTTTCGCTGCCAATGGCGTTGTTTTGGATTGGAACTCACGACGACGCGACGATGGTACTTTCGGTTTCAATGAACTTCGCACGGCTAAAAGGCGCTGGAGGCATCATTATTTGTTTGTTCCTTACCTTCTTCGGTGTGCAATTGCAGGTGGCCCGACTGGATTAGACCTAGGAGCACCTCCTGGGGTATGTTAGCTAGTGCTGATGCCGGATAAACAATGTTACTCGGCTGGTTTTGGTTCGACGTTGAAGCCGTAGCCGAAGATGATGACGCTGCTGGTTTGAATACGTCATAGTAGATGGGTTCATTGTTTGTTGTCGCTGTCGAAGGGCAATTCGGAACTGGCTGCTGCTGACCTTGGAGTTTGGTTTGATTTTGAGAGTTCAATGGTGCATCAGAAGAAACAGCAGGCGGTGAATCAGTCAGCAGGGTCTGGGTGGCCTTCAAGCTTGGAGGTCCTGGGGAATCAACGTCTGAAGACTCATCCGATTCATTTCCCGACGACATCGGTGATCGGTCGTCCTTACAAAAAAAAAAAAAAAAAAATTCTAATAAATTTTCAATGTTGCAACAAAGAAATAGCAAAAACTGCGAACATTAAAAGCAAACAAAAAAAGCATCATGTAGTCGGAAAGTCTAGTTACACGCACACCGGAGCACAAATAGCCATTCGGGGCGAAACGGCAATCATCGTGCTTAAAGTGATGTTTGGAATCCTAATTAGATATCAAATTCCACGCAATGCGCCTCATAGATTCCTATTCCTACACACAGTGCACCAAGTCAGTTACAGTCTACACTTGGAAAAAGTGACTTATATAATCAAAGAAAACATTGCTTTAGTTTTTACATTTTTTTTAAATTAAAAATGTTTTGTTTTGATCTGTGTAAAGTTTACTTGACTTAAGGATTTTATAAAATTTAATTAACTGTTGACCTTTTGCATTCAAGAGAGATGTTTTCAAAACAGGAACGATTTTCCTCTAAAAGAATTTTAAAGGAATGCACTCTTTTGTGAATGCAATCATTAAAAATTTTTCATTGAATCGATTGATAGATTTCAATAATTAAAGAGGAAAGCATTAACAGTAAAGCCATCATGCCTTGATAGATTTCATTCATTGACTTCACTTTGAGACCGCGACATTTAATACATTTAATTACACATTCACCATTCATTTTACATAAAAAAGATTGTAATCGTTTTTCCGTTGATTGTACAGCAATCAATTGAATGCAATCTTCGGAGAACTCGTGCATTCTGCTGCATTCTTTTTATTTTAATCCTGAGGAAGGTAATGTCGTGCCATTAATTGGTAGGTTCTTTCTTTATTTCGGCAGCACATATTTTTTTAGGACGATGTCCTAACGACTATACCACGGTCAGCGTGGGATCTGGTCCCGAGTTTTGAGTTGAAGGCAGCGAAAAATGAGGAATAGCCTAACTGCTAAAAATAAGTGATTTCGGTTGACGTAGTAAGCAAAAAGGTATCTTTAGGATTCAAATGCGGGCATATCTTTCGGAGTGTTAACAACATTTTGTAAACTCCCTCTCCCCAATAGAGATCACCCTCTCCCTGTGCGTGACAAAAGTCCCACAGCGGAGGACCTAAAACGTGGTAAGGCCTTGACCCCAGGTCAATCTGACGGTAAGGGAATGAGAGGTTTGTGGATTCTCAGATTCGAAATACCGGCCGGCAACACCGCGGTTTGTTAAAGGTAAGAATTTACAATTTTTCTTAAATCTTTTTATTTTTTCTAAGTGTATAGCAGAAAAAACAGTCAGCATAGTTGAGACTTCTTCTAATTATTGTTTGTTTTCACTGCTTGATCTATTCCCCAGACCTCTTTAGAAAAAAATTATCAATAATTTATTTATCTTGAGGATTGCCAACGAGAATCTTGTTGTGGCCAGAGAGATAAATAGATATTTGTTCCGTTTAAAGATGCCCTTATATTGCAGGAGGTTCTTTTTTTTTTTGGCTTTGGCATTGTCGTTTGGTCTTGTATGGGAAATGCGCTAGACGACTACATGGTACACGCATCAGGATTTGTGTCCTCCTTTATTATATTCTTCGATCATCATCAACATCATGATCATTGCAGTAAGTTGGTTGATTCTAAAGGTTGTACACCTGATAGACAGAGATCGAGGAACAATTGGCAACAATTTCAATTTACTTAAGAACCGAACTTGATTCAGATCTTGGAAAAATGTGAGTAGCGGAGGAATCTAAGAAAAATGTTGGGTTTATTACAAAAAAATATTGTTGAGATGGTATACTAGGTTTCGATTAAAAAAAAATTTAAAGTTACAAATTTGTACGTTAAAAATTGACATGAGAAAAGTTGTTATGGCCTAGATCGCGTAAGCATTAAAAAGCCAGTAGATTATTATATTGAGTTTTTCACTATATTTCCCTATGTGATGGATACAGCTGTTTCAAAAACCATAATCATTTAGCCTTTTGATCGTTTAAGACTTACGATATCCTGGCACTGTTTGTTTTACAAAATATAATTAAAGGTTTTAACTTTTTAAGCTACTTAAATGTTAAATCTTAAACTTAGCATTATTTTCATTGATCTTTTTTTTTAATTTCAATAAAGCTTTAAGGACTTATCCGTTTATTCATTTCAGTCTGGTTTTATTTTGAACAAGTCAGCAAAAGTTCTATTTAAATTTTATGATTCGTATTATATTATATATTATTCGTATTATGATTGAGTATTTAAATAAAATGATGCGACTGTAAACTGTAAAAGGTGTGCCCATGCTCCATTCTGAACAATGAGTTTTAATAAATATCCAAAAATAACTGCTACTCGTTCAAGTTGAGCTGAAGCAAAAATTCAAACTTCTTCACTAAACGTCTGTTCAAAATCTTTGTAAAAAAATCAGTCCACCCGTTTACATTAAAGACATAAAGATGCACAGACCTACAAATGTTTAGACGAAACTCTATTTTTGTAGTTCAACATAATCGAATTATTGTTATCTATGATTCAAACGTCGAAATTTCCCGAAATAATGGCTAGAACTCGTTTTTCAAAACGACAACTGAACCTCAACAGTTACAGCCACGATACTTGTTTTGAAAATAAGGGCCGACGAATATAGTAAAATTCACACAGAATTATAGACAGTTATGCTTTAGTGAAAGAAACAACTTAAGTCGCACCACACGAACGTGCAATGTAACCTAGTTCGGTTTGTTAACTCCAACGCACAAACAAAACTCAAATTCCAGTGTTTCGCACAAGACTATTGTTGCGAAATGAATAAATTCCAAACAAAAATGGCAAAACGAGCCAAACGAAAAATTTCGTATGCTGTTCGACGACCGAAATTGATATTTGTAGCAGATTATTTGGAGAAGTCTCAATCGTTTTTCGAACGTAAATCAATTTTACAAGCCATGTCTCTTCGTCGTGTCACTCATTAAGCATGGATTGCTGTGAGAGTATTTTTTGTATTTGGTGAATATTATTTCACTGGAATAATTCGTTTCACATCAACAGCGCATTAAGCTAAGTGTGAAAAAGGAGTGGAGACTCTACATTTACATATAAATGTCGCTTGTTCAACTGCTTACAGTGGAATAAAAAGAATGGACATAATTGTTCTTAATTTTTCAGTTTTATCTTTCCAAAGATCATACAAAATCCTATCTATATTTCTAAATAAGAGCATTGTAGACATTATGTTAAATTGACATCAAAGCATTGTAATTGTAGTGATTTTTGCACAAAACATTCCATCTCTCAAAAAAATTGTTTCAAAGAGAGATTTGTAAGTTGATGTTAAAAAGAAAAAAGAGGACAAAACTGCCATTCGTTGCAAGTAGATGACCTCCATCTTACCAAGTGTTATCCTTGTCAGCTGGAATAACTCATCTTATACTTTACATGCAAGACAAATGACAGCTACGTAGGGTCTGAGAAAGGAGTCATGAAATATAGCTTCCTGCATTAGAATCTGAGTTATCGATGATGATCTGTTCGATGACGGCAATTACTACAAATCATATACACAAATTTTTTTGGCAATTTCCTTTTAACAAAATTAACACAAATAAGCAACAAGTCGAGCAATTTTTTGACAGACAGTTGAACTACAGTTAGAAATGAAAGTTTGATTTATCAGCTTGAGTTGCACACCACCTGGTTCAAATGATTGTCTAAATTTTGAAGAGAACTTTCAATGAGAACTACTCGTAAAATTAAATTTAACAGAATAAATGCGGTTTTTATATTTTGAATAAAATAAAGTATGGCATTTACATTCTTTTTTTTAATTTTAAACTACAGCACAATATTACATTTATAACTAAGTTTTCTTTTGATAAATTTGACCCTCCTACCTAAATGGGCGAAACAGTAGAATAATTGTTCAGTGGAAAATATGTTTTCCGTCCGCTGTTTTGGCTACATAAATGTAGGATGACCACTTTTTACATCATACCATAATTCTAAAATCAAGCCAAACATTTACGTATTTACGCTATTTCATATTCAATATCATTTCAATTTAAATAATAAACACCTTATGTAAAAACCTTAGCGGTATTAAAATGCAACCTAAGAATAAAAAAGATCATTCGGTAAATGCATTGTGTAAAGTAAAGTAAAAGAAAAGTCAAGTCAGGAAAAGTAAATTAAAAGTCAAGTAAAAGTCAATCGAAATTTGCTGTAATTTTTTTTAATAATCATTATTCAATTAAATTTTATACAAACCTTTATTTTTTAAACTCTTTAAATTCAGTGAATTAAAACTTAATTAAACTTATAAAAACTTGTTCATATTTAATCCCTTTCATCCCCCTACATGATTTTCAGCAATGAGATAAGGTTTGTTAATTTTTGAAATTCGGAATTAAAACAAAAAATAAATATATTGAAATGTCAAAAAAGAAATATTAAAATCATTGATATGCATACAATTATTAACCGAAATCAGTTTAGCAGTTAAAAAAATATTAAATTGTGCTACTGAATTTGCCTTGAGACTTGGCAACATTTTTAAACTCATAGGCGCAAAATTTTAAACATTTAAAACCCACTCTAAATCAATTTTAGAATGGGAGTCGACTCTAAATATTAAGTATAAAACGAGAACTGACTTTTTGTTAATTTTAAAGGACATAAACTATACTTTAACGTTAAAGAGCTCGTCTTACTTTAACAGCCACAAATAGCTAGTTTATCTTTTAAAAGTATACTTTATCCATATTGACAATGTACATTTCATACCAAAGCAAATGGAAGGAAAAATGTTTACTGATGTTTTATTAGATTTTTTAAAGATGTTCTTTGTAAATAGACTGAATCACTGAATATTATAAATTCAAAACAATCGTACGAAAGTGCTCTACAATTAAAAAAATCTGTAGATACAAATGTACATATCTTATGCACGCGCGCCGCCGAGACGAGTATATAGCTAAATGAATCTGCACCTTACAACACCAAATTGAGTTTTTTATGCTGTGAATTTGCGATTTATACTTTATTTTCATCTAAAATAATGTAAATAACTTATAAACAATCAAAATCTGTACCGATGTAGTATATTAAATGAACTTTTTTCGGCGAAAAATTATTTGGTTTGAAGTTGTCTGTTCTTTTTACTTTTTTTTTTGTGTTTTTGTAGTTGTGTGAGTTATGCATCTGTCAAATTAAGGGTTGTTCAACGCAAATTTGCTTAGGTTCTGTTGTAAAACCCACATTAGTTAGAAGAGTTGTCTAACGTGATTAAAATTATGAAAAACTTAGACAAAGTCTCTAAGTTAAACGACTGCGTTAAGTAGAGCCGGTTTAATTGCTTAAACGAGAACTCTTTAAAATTTTGCGCCATAGTTTGTAACAAGAATAAAGACAAAATTATGTAATAATATTTCTTTTAAAATGTTCAGCAATTTTGTAACATTTTGATATATTTTGTAATACGAGTATATTCAAGATTTGTGTTGATAAAAACTAAATTTCGTCATTTTTAAATTTCTCACAAACTGATTTTTAGCTTTCGAATAAAAATTTGTAATTTAGATCTAAGCTTTTCGCAATATGTTGAGATTTAAAGTTTCATGATTTGGAACAAATCAGTTCTTCAGGATGTTTTAAGTCAAGACTAGAGAGCGTATGTGCAGTTTTTATTCTTGCACAAGTACTCAATAATACGAGTATTCAATAAAATAGACCGTGGTTTGAAGTAAAATACATTTTTCGTCTTGACAATTACATAGGTAGTTTTTATTGAGTAAATGAGGGCTATTAATTGTTTTTTGTATCAACAAGAGTTAGATATGGTATATTTAAATAGTGATTTACATTAAAATCTATGAACACGATCTCAGAAATATAATATTATTAGTTCTCACAAACTCTAATATTTTTTTTTTTTTTTTTTTTTTTGATTTTTATCCGCTCAAGGAACGAAAAGAATTCATCAAAGAACCTCACATCCGAAGAGCTTATACGAAAACCTGGTTTTATGACAAATGATACGAGTGATTTTGTCACTTCCTCACGAGAGCCAGTATCCCTGGAAAATATTGTTTTTTCTCGCTTCCTATTAAGCCGAAAGGAAGCGCACAGCTGTTAAACAACTTGTACCGAATTGTTAGCTAAACATTTCATTATTTCAATTTAAGATAACATACATATATGTATACTAATCTTCCAGATGTCGGGTATTTTTTCGAGCCAAATCGCTCATCCGAAAACCATCATTCTAAAGGCTTTTCCACTAAGCGCTTCATATCTTTAAGTTTAAGGCAAGTTGGATGAGATATAATTAAAATTTCATTTACTTATTTTGGAGGTCCATGTGTGCCATTATATATTGATTTATATATCATTCAAATGTCTGCCGCACATTTCATGAGTGGCTCGCAACCGAAATGTCCAACTTTCCATACCACTCACCCATAAAAGACTGAATTTGACCAATGGCATTGATTATGTTGACTTTTAGGGCAGTCAAGGATTATGGTTTATTGGCATAAACCTGCGACTTAACCCTTAACCACCTATGTACCAACGGTCTCACAGACCTTCAAATATTTCATTGGGTTGAAAATGGGTAGAAAATGGGTTGAAAGTGGGTTGAAAATGGTTTGAAAGTGGGTTGAAAATGGGTTGAAAATGGGTTGAAAATTGGTTGAAAATGGGTTGAAAGTGGCTTCAAAATAGGTTGAAAATGGGTTCATATGGGTT